>CM074718.1:355180261-357580261 GCA_037306005.1 Rhinophrynus dorsalis
GATCTGATAGCAGCAGTAAATCCTTACTTACCTGCTCTGCCAGTCCTCGGAGCCGTGTAGATTTTGTCTAGTTCCATTCTGAATTTTCACGACTTGTTGATGTGGACAGAGTAGAAAAAAAAGTTTCTGCTTTTTTGTTGTAGTTTTTTTCCCTCTTCCCTCTTTTCTTCGCCTGAGGGGGCTCCTTACAGGCTGGAATAATTCAAGCCTTCCGCTCCCTGTCGTGCCTTTTGCAGCTGATCACTGAGCTGAAACTAAACGTTTTAGGAGAGGGGGAAAAAAAGCTTCCGAAGGAACCGTGAAGGAGCCCACTCGCCATGTGAGATCATGTCCTGTTCTAGACACATCACAAGGTGTCCCCAGACACAGCCCAAAGCAGCCACTGCCATCTGCACTAGCGAGGGCTCAGCCACACTGGGCTGCAGCCTTCTCCATGCGCCTCTCCACCGCACTTACCAACACGGTCTTCCTTTACTTTGGGCCCTATGTATCAACGCAAACTGGGGCAATTCGGGGGCAAACCAACTACACCATAGAGGACAAAATAATGTCCCCGTCGTTTTAAACAAGGCTTTTAACCCATTGAATGCGTGGAAGAGCCTGCTAGCATTCAAGGGGGAAAACACTTCTATTTAATGCTTTAATTCACTAGAGTGGTACCCAACGCACACCATTTCTGGCACTCAGAGGGTTAAAACAATGGACATTTGGGGACGTTTATTTGTCCCCTATGGTGTGATTGTGACAGCATTGCTACAGTTTGCTTTTATACATAAGCCCCTTTGTATCTAGATTTGATTTTCTTTAACCCTTTGCGTGCCAGAGTGGTACGCAAGCGTACCACTCTGGCGCTCAAAGGGTTAAACGTCACAATAATAATACTAATAAAAAGAATCAAAATAATAATAATACTGTAATAACTGGTAGTTGTAGTACTGGCAGTAGTATATAACTATCCTCCATATTATTATTAGTATTATTACCATTATTATTTTTCTTTGACCCTTTGAATGCCAGAATGTTATGGAATGCATTGCAAAAGCAATGCATTCCGTACCACTCTGGCACTCAAAGGGTTAACCCTCCATCATTATCATCACCATCATTATTACTACTTTTTTTTAAATCATATAACTGTCTTCCAAATCATAATATAATAACAATAATAAATAATAATAATAATAATAATAATAATAATAATAATAATTATATAACCCAAATCATAATCATAATTATTACTACAGCTCTTATTATTATTTTAATTATTATTTTACCATCATTATTTTAGTAAAATACTTCATAAAGTACCCAAAAAGTATGATTATGTCAGCTGATTTCTGACAGAAATCTAGTCCACAAAAATAGCATTTTTTCCTATGTTTTTTCCCTCGTTTTCCGTTCATTAGTAGTAGTAACAATACTACTTGTACTAGTTATGTTATTAACAATAGTAATAATAATTTGCTCATTCATTTATGTATTGTTAATAAGCCATACTGTACGAGGTAGTATATCATGGAGGAAGACAAACCAGATTTCTTCTCTTATGGAATAAACATCATGATAGAAAACACGTCAATTCTTTTTTTTCTTTGTGTGTAAGATTTTCTTTTCTTTTCTTTTAATTTTTTTCTTCAATATTCAGTTATATTGAAGTTATTAATAACGTATAATAATAACGCATCGATATGCACATATATATAATTGTCCAGACTATGGCCAAACTCTGGATGAATCGATTTGTGGCGCGCTGGAAATATGCATATGAAACTTTAACCCTCTGAGTGCCGGAGCGAGTGCAATGCGTTGGATACCTCGCTGGCACTCAAAGCGTTAAGGTCCCATTAAGCGTGTAAAAGAAAGGTGCGAGTAGTTTAACCTAGTTCATTCCGTATGTCCAGCAGCTGTCTCCGAAGTTATCTCAAATATTTCGTTTTGTTTTTCCTTTTTTTTAATTCAGATATATAATTCAGTTGTTTTAACCCTTTGAGTGTCAGACGCCTCCATGGCACCCAAAGGGTTGATTATCAAGGTAAAATGCACCTCTGAAGCAACGCAATGAGGCTGGTTTACAAAGAGGAATCATAGCAGTTCTACCAAATTGCAATGTAAGAGTTAATTGGAAAAAAATCGATTGAGTTAAATTAGGCCTTTATACCTTTGAAAGACTGAAAGCCTCACAATGCGTTGGATACTTTTCTAGCATTAAAGGGTTTAAGAGCCCAATTTAACGTTCGGATTGCTCGGAAGCTCATGTTTAGCATTCAAAGGGTTAACTCATTGGCAATTTGGGGGAATTTAAATTCGTCCCATGTGTCTTAGAACATCAGTCCCAGGATTATGTGTGTATTATAATCACAATTGAATTGGGTCCATGTATGTTCATACCTGCTCCATGTTTACCTTAAATCAGCGATTAAGCTGCTCCAGTCACCGACAGGTCGGGTTTTAAGGATATCCTTCACTGGGCAGAGGTAAACCAATCAAAATGACTGAGCCACCGACTACCCACGTTTGATAAACTTAGGATATCCTAAAAACATGATCTGTTTGGTGTGTCCAGTGGTCTAACGCTGGAAATCACTGCTTTAGACACTTTAGATGTAAGAGAATTCCCAATCGCCTTTAACTATCGATCTGTAAAAACACAGCGGAAATATGAGGAAGTTGATTGACATGAGGTGCAATTTGTTTTAAACATTATTCCACGTACACTAATAATTGTTACCATATACATACCTCAAGAACCATCTATCCAAGGGGCGATCAATAGATGGTCCTCTAGCTGTTGGGGACTACAACTCCCATCACCCCCAGCCGTAGTAACCAAGGTCCCCAGTTGACTACCCCCTGATCTCTCTCAACTACCTAACTTGAAATACTACCTTTTAATCTACTGGATGGTAAAGAGGTATCGAACCCATTTATATTTCTGTAGAGTACAAGGGGTTAACCCTTTGAGCTCCATCCAATCCATTACTTTGGAAGCACTGGATTTCATTCTGGCGCTCAAAGGGTCAAAGAGTGGCACCTAAACTTTTTTTATTTTGCTGTGGAGAAACCTTTTATTTTCACAATAACCCTACAAGGGTAAGATGGGTGTGCAACACATTCATTCTAGTTTACAGCATCCACTGACTAACCCTCTAAGGACCAGGGGCTAGATTCTATTACAGGTGCTAATTTTAATACTGCTTTTATCTCCAGTTTTCCCCATTGACGTCAATAGGAAAATATTTGATAAAGCGGGAGGTAACATTTAGCACCTGCAATAGAATCTAGCCCCTTTAACCCATTGGTGCATAAAGGTTTAGGCGCCTACTACAGTGCAAATGGATTGGACACATCCCTAGTATACAAGGCGTTCACAGGATATCAGTAGTACTGTTAGTACATGTCATAGTATGCCTAACACTTTAAGTGCCTTCACAATGCGTTGGGGACCCCTCTGGCACTCAAAGGGTTAAGGCAATTATTAGACTAAATGTAACATTTATCGGACAGTTATAAGTGATGATAATTTTGGGATAGTGATGCTGAGATCAAGTACTTGTGACACACAGATATGCAGGGCAGTTTAAAGAACCGCTAAGAACCCCAGCCAAATTGTGAATGGAGCCCACCACCCCAAAATATAGGTTAACATTTAGGATCCTTAAGTTTAGTTGTTCCCTTCCTCTTCATTTCCTCTTATTTGTGGTAAAAACAACAACATTTATATGCTGTGCTCCCAGAACTACCTGGCTCATAACTGGTCATCTAAATCCTTTCTATAAATATGGGACAGTCTGGAACCCAAGGAGAGGCCCCCTTAGATCGGAAGCCCCCAGCAATCACCCAGGTATACCTATGCATTAAAATAAGGCACATATTATGGCTCCATAGGGCCCTAGGCAAGTTACCAATAGCCCTTTTCTCTTGATCTGGTACTTTTTACACAGAGCGCTGCTAGCAGGTATTAGGATTGTGTCTTTTATTGGAGGTGGGTGCAACTGGATGATGCTGTTCTCTTAAAAAAAAGGGGGGATTCTGACATTAGATGCTAGCAACAACAACAACAGCAGGGCCTTTGTCAGTGGCCCATCAGTTGCAGCCTGGGCAATCATCATACTTCCATGGGCCCTAGGCAGAAGATTAGGTTACCATAATGGATGGTCCGGCTCTGATTAAAATGCCACTGCCAGTAGTTCCAGTTTTCAGGGCATCTCTAATTAAGCATAGGCAGCTCAATCACAATGGCTGAGCTACTGATTACTCAGTGGTGATTAAACAGGGATATCTGACCTGTTGACTGACCTGTTGATGTGCCCTAGAACTTATGTTGAGAAACATGTTCTAGGTTATAGTGATTAGAAGAGAAATCTTACAGAAAACCAAACTGTGATGTATGAAATATTTCATTCTTCCACATGGTCACTTATAGTTGTCACATAACCGCATATTTATTTATTTAGAAAGTGTTTTACCAGGAACTATACATTGAGATTTCTCTTGTTTCAAGTATTTCATGGAAAACATTAGCACTAAAAAGTTACCGCATTATTCAACTATCCACCATTATTAAAATGTTTTCAGTGGAACCCCTTTTACTTCTCCAAGGGAGTATGCTCAGCACAATCTTAGAACCACTGTTTCAAGGTAGAATTGCCAAATCAACCTTTTAATAAAGGACACATGAAAATGCCTTCTGCAGGGCTCCAGCTGCTAGTTATTAGGTAGCAATGGTTCCAATGTATCAGTGCAGCAGGCATTTTTCATATGTGTCTTCTTTTAAAGGGATGATCTTTCAAACCTTTTTATGGCAAGGACCCAAATTAATTATGGCAGAAAATAAAGAATTGGAAAAATATACACATGTATGGGGTAGGTATGCATAAAGAGATGATTTAAAGTGGAACTATCATGATAATAACATTGCCCCCATACATTACTAATCTAACTATATGAAAAGCCATACTTTCATTAGGCTGAACAAGTAAGCGTTATTGCAGAAAAACAATTTCTTCAGCAGGAATCAATTGCACAGAGAATACAAAAGAAGCTCTGTGTGCCTGCGCCATCAGTAACTTCTGTTACGTTAAGGTAACCAACAAATTTCACCACCAATGCTGGCAGTGAAGAGGTATATTTACACCAAGATGTCTGCGCTGTTGTCCTCTGGTTCCTGCTGAAGAAATTGTTTTTCAGCAAAAACGCTTAAAGAGATAGTTATACTTGCAAATTACTAATCCCCATATTGTTTCTTTGTTAAAAAGAAACTTATTGCCCCCAGTGTCATCTCTCAAACCCTTATGGTTTGAGAGATGATAGCGCTCAAAGTTCCCCCTCCTTCCCCTTCCCTGACTGAACGCTGAACGCTGACTGCAGGGGAAGCTGTCGTACGACAGTCTTATGTGCATCAGGCGGCTCTGCAGCTGAGCCAAGATCGCATTTATAAAAAAGAATTATTTCACTGAAACAGTCTTCTACATGCGCTTGGTTTGCAAGAACACGTAGAAGACCGTTTTAGTGAAAGATTTCTTTTTTATAAACGCGATCTCGGCAATGCTGCAGAGCCGCCTGATGCAAGTAATACCGGATATCCCTGCAGTCAGCGTTCAGTCAGAAAAGGAGGAGGGAGGGGGGAACATTGAGCGCTATCATCTCTCAAACCACCATAAGGGTTTGAGAGATGACACTGGGGGCAATAAGTTTCTTTTTAACAAAGCTACAATATGGGGATTAGTAATTTGCAAGTATTACTATCCCTTTAATTATTCAGCCTACTAAAAGTATGGCTTTGCATATCGCTAGGTTAGTAATGTATTGGGAGACAATGTCATTATCATGATAGTTCCACTTTAAAAGAGAGTGATAGTCTCCAACCCCTAGGTTATTCAATGGATGCAGAGAAAAAAATGAACCTTTCTGGAGAAAACCAATTGCACTGTAGGGAGGAAAAGAGAAGATTATAATTTATTTAAATGGTGCATTTAACTCTTGAATGCTAGAGAGAGGTCTTCAAAACATTGCAAAGCAAAATGCCAAAGACCCCTCTGGCATTCAGTGAGCTAAAAACTCAATTTAACTCATTGAAATTTGGGCTAATTCGTAACACTCTTCCTCTCCCATGGTGCAGTTGAATGCTCCAAAATTGATCATCTATTTCTTTCTACATAAGGCCTTTAGTGCATAGGCTCCATAGACAAACATGAAATTGAGAGGTTTCGCTCCAGTGTTCCCTCTAAGCTGAACACCAGTGGGCGACCCGGCCAGCACTGAAAGAGTTAACTCTTTGAGTTACAGAGGGGTACCCAATGGTTAAAAAAGTAATTAAACCTGGGCAGGTCTACACAGTGCATCTGTTATTACAATGCAGCCCTGCATAAAAAGTTCTTAGTTCTGGGTCATTCCCCTTGAAGGGAGCACTGTTTATCTCTCTGTAGAGTTTTTAATCTTTAGCTCACTTTTCATGAGTCCTGACCTCAGGGATGAATTTATATACCAGGCAACCCTTGACAAGACCCTGTAGGTGCCCTTAGCTCTGCCCATGACCACACACTCACTCTTCACATTACCCCACCTCCAGTTCCATCTACTGTTTTCTGGCACAGAAAATACACTTGGCCTGTAACAAGCAAGAACAGGAAATGCTTTAACTCCTTGTTGCTAGAGAGCTGTCCAGTGCATTAAAGGGATAGTAATGTTTCATAAAAACAGCAGCTCCAATTAATCTTCATAGTATTTGGGCCATATAGAGTGTTATTTCAATACTGTTAGAGTTGTAATTCAAGAGTAATTGAATGATAAAGTATCCCCCTCCCGTCCCTTTTACCTAGTGTAAGCCACCTCCCCTCAGATGTGGAATCTAGCCCTAAGACCAGACAGCTCACATTAGGTTCAATCTTCTTATTGTGAGAAAAATGAAAACCCTGCCTCACTTGACAGGTTTTACAGGTTAATTGACTTGGACACCACCTTGCTGCTCTAAAGTGAGCAGTGATACATCAGTAAAAGGGACAGGAGGGGGATACTATATCATTTAATTACTCATTTTTTATGGTCCAAATACTATGAAGATTAATTGGAGCTGCTTTTATTATGGAACATTACTATCCCTTTAATAATAATAACCTGTAAAGGGGTATAAAACTGGTGCAGGGACATTGAGATTTCTCTAGTCACAGCCACAACAATTTTGTGGGTATGGCCAGCACAGTTGAGGAGCCCCTCAAAATTTGGAACGCTAGGAACTCTACTTGGCATATTGGGACATCCGTTCCTGTCTGACCTGTCACCCTTGAAAATAAGAAAAATGTTGTTGACACAGATACACTGGAGTTCATGTATGAATAATTCAGTGCAGCAACACAGATATTAACCCTATCCCAAGCTACATATTTATAAAAACAACTTAACACTTCAGTGTAGACTACATACTCTAGTGGTTAAAAAGGGTCTCCCTAAATCACAGTTTGCATGCATTAGTGGGATTATAGCTGAACATGACAAGTATCCTCAATGGGAAGACAAAATGGTAGAGAAATGTGTACAAGTAGGTTATCCTTAACATGAACTTATAAAAGCAAATAAGGAAGTGTCTCAGCTACATAGGGTTGGCTATCTTACAAGAAGTAATGACAAAAAAAACGGTCTAATAATCATTGTGCTTTTGGATCCACTAATGATAGAATTCCCAACAAGATACAAAACATCGTCAAGAAATATTTGTTTGTATTGCAGTACAACCACTCATTTGGGAAAATAGGGCCTTATATATAAAAGTAAAGTGAAGCAATTTTGGGGCACACCAAACTGAACCATGGGTGACAAAAAGTCCCAGAATACCCCTTGAGTGTTTGACTGCATTTGCAGTTATAACTAAACCTCTTCAAATGATGCCATTATCTCACTCACTGTTGGACTAACAGCTCTCCCATCAACCCTCTCTAAATAGCACTCACCTGACAGTATTCTAGTCACTCTCAATAGCACAGTATCTATGTTCTCCTATCTAAATACTATGCTCCTCCTCCTTCCTACCATGCTCAGCTTACGTATGTGCTTTTTCACTGTATCCTCTGTACTCATTAGGGATTCTTCCTCTTCCATACTACCTGCTGCCTCAAACTGTATATGCACTGCATGCTTCTCCTCAGGCCTGCTCTACTGAACTCTTGTCTCTTCTGCAATCCCTGGTTCCACTTACTCCTTTCCCCAGCTCCATTCACACATCTTTAAATGCCACCCTCATCTCCATTATTTTCATTACTTTTGCTTGTAGAAGTAGAAGCTGGATATATCTCTCCTAATCATGGGCCCACTTTCATTCTCTATTTCTCTCCATGCCACACAATTACACCAGGAACCACAGTTAACTAATACACATTCCCTCTCTACTTACTCTTCCTGTTCCCTTTAATACACCCTCTGGAATGCTCTCTCTGTATGTAATAAAATAACATCTGTCCATTATATTCTTACTTCTAACTTTCTTAAGATCTTGCTAGTCGTTGAGACTTTGATTTTCTCCTCTGTAACATCCTCTCTAGTGTTGAGCGAGCATGCTCGGCCGATGCTCGGATCGGCTCGAGCATCGCTCTGCTCGGCACATGGCGGTACTCGTACGAGTACCGCATGTGCTCGCCCGCCATGTTCGGGTCTCCTCCCCGCACGTTTTGCGGCTGCTGCGCAGCCAATAAACGTGCAGGGAGGCTCTGACATCGGTGTAATGCCAGCAGCCATGTTGGCTGCTGGCATTACACTGATTGGCTGGCCAGAACCCGTGGTCGGGTGCTGTATAGCACCTGACCATCGAGTTCGGCTCAGTCTTAGCCAGGGAGAGCTGAGGATAGGAAGGGAAAGTCAGTGTAGGGAGGAAAAAAACCAAAATTGTGAAAAAAAAGAACCAAAAGTCCTTTTTAGGACTACTGTGTGTGGGGGCAGCAGGTTATTTTGTGTGGGGGAAAAAAAAAAAAAAAAAAATATATATATTCTGTTTAGTGTGCAAAGTTGCAGATTAGAGCACATTCTGTTTAGTGTGCACAGTTGCAGATTAGAGCACATTCTGTTTAGTGTGCAAAGTTGCAGATTAGAGCACATTCTGTTTAGTGTGCAAAGTTGCAGATTAGAGCACATTCTGTTTAGTGTGCAAAGTTGCAGATTAGAGCACATTCTGTTAAGTCTTCAAACTAAAATATCAAAGTCACATATTCCATTCAGTGTGCTTCGCCGCAGTTTAGCAGCACATTCTGTGTACTGTGCAGAGTTGCAGAATAGGAAGAAATACTGTTAAGTCTTCAAACTAAAATATCAAAGTCACATATTCCATTCAGTGTGCTTCGCCGCAGTTTAGCAGCACATTCTGTGTACTGTGTAGAGTTGCAGAATAGGAAGAAATACTGTTAAGTCTTCAAACTAAAATATCAAAGTCACATATTCCATTCAGTGTGCTTCTCCGCAGTTTAGCAGCACATTCTGTGTACTGTGCAGAGTTGCAGAATAGGAAGAAATACTGTTAAGTCTTCAAACTAAAATATCAAAGTCACATATTCCATTCAGTGTGCTTCGCCGCAGTGTAGCAGCACATTCTGTGTACTGTGCAGAGTTGCAGAATAGGAAGAAATACTGTTAAGTCTTCAAACTAAAATATCAAAGTCACATATTCCATTCAGTGTACTTCGCCGCAGTGTAGCAGCACATTCTGTGTACTGTGCAGAGTTGCAGAATAGGAAGAAATACTGTTAAGTCTTCAAACTAAAATATCAAAGTCACATATTCCATTCAGTGTGCTTCGCCGCAGTGTAGCAGCACATTCTGTGTACTGTGCAGAGTTGCAGAATAGGAAGAAATACTGTTAAGTTTTCAAACTCAAATATTAAAGTCACATTTTCCATTCAGTGTGTGTCACCGCAGTTTAGCAGCCTATTCTGTGTACTCTGCACAGTTGCAGAATAGGAAGAAATACTGTTAAGTTTTCAAACTCAAATATTAAAGTCACATATTCCATTCTGTGTTCGTCACCGCAGTTTAGCAGCCTATTCTGTGTACTCTGCACAGTTGCAGAATAGGAAGAAATACTGTTAAGTTTTCAAACTCAAATATTAAAGTCACTTATTCCATTCAGTGTGTGTCACCGCAGTTTAGCAGCCTATTCTGTGTACTCTGCACAGTTGCAGAATAGGAAGAAATACTGTTAAGTTTTCAAACTCAAATATTAAAGTCACTTATTCCATTCAGTGTGTGTCACCGCAGTTTAGCAGCCTATTCTGTGTACTCTGCACAGTTGCAGAATAGGAAGAAATACTGTTAAGTTTTCAAACTCAAATATTAAAGTCACATATTCCATTCTGTGTTCGTCACCGCAGTTTAGCAGCCTATTCTGTGTACTCTGCACAGTTGCAGAATAGGAAGAAATACTGTTAAGTTTTCAAACTCAAATATTAAAGTCACTTATTCCATTCAGTGTGTGTCACCGCAGTTTAGCAGCCTATTCTGTGTACTCTGCACAGTTGCAGAATAGGAAGAAATACTGTTAAGTTTTCAAACTCAAATATTAAAGTCACTTATTCCATTCAGTGTGTGTCACCGCAGTTTAGCAGCCTATTCTGTGTACTCTGCACAGTTGCAGAATAGGAAGAAATACTGTTAAGTTTTCAAACTCAAATATTAAAGTCACATATTCCATTCTGTGTTCGTCACCGCAGTTTAGCAGCCTATTCTGTGTACTCTGCACAGTTGCAGAATAGGAAGAAATACTGTTAAGTTTTCAAACTCAAATATTAAAGTCACATATTCCGTGTAAGATGAAGAAGGCGGGTAAAAAGGGACGGGGAAGTGGACGTGATCCTGATAGTTCAGGGCGCGGGTCAGGACGCGTAGAAACTGTGCCTGGTGCCAGAGCACAAGAAAGAAAGACATCCACCATACCTAGCTTCATGTCTAATTTTACAGGGCGTCGCAGGACATCACTCTCGAACAGGTGGTCGGTTGGATGACAGCTGATACTGCTTCCAGTCGGTTAAGCACCACCCTGTCTTCCACCAAGTCCACTCTCAGTAGCCAAGAGTCTGGTCAACATAATCCTCACTCTGATCATCCTTCCTCCCACCATACACGGTCTGGTCAAAGAAGTGATCCACACACTGGGATATAGTGAGGAGCTCGTCTCATCACCAATCCTTCATTTGACCCTCTCTCCAAGCACGCTTGCAGAGGAACATGACATCTTGTGCCCTGATTCACAACCTCTAGAGGCTACCCAATCACAAGAAGATGACAGATGTGAACGGCATTTAAGGTCAAAGGAAGTAGTGGATGATGATGATGATGATGAGACACAGTTGCCATTAAATCAACCACTATTTCCGTCTCAAGACCTTGTTGAGGAGAATGTTATACAGTTGTCAATGACTGAGTATGTGGTGGGATCAAGACATGAGGAGGATGATCAGAGTGAGGAAGTGGAGGAGGACTTGGTGGACGATGAGGTGACTGACCCCACCTGGGAAGGTGTAGAGCCGAGCGATGACAGCAGTCCTGAGGGTGAGCCATCTGCAGCACCGCAACAGGCTGGAAGAGGCAGTGGTGTGGCTACAGAAAGAAGGCGGACCGCACCAAACCGGCCCGCAAATGTTCCACGGAGCACCCCCTTGCGTAAATCTACCTTGCCAAAGGGTAGGTGTTCCGCGGTATGGCGTTTTTTTAAGGAAAGTGCGGACGACAAAAGAATTGTAGTTTGCAACCTGTGCCACACCAGAATGAGCCGAGGCATGAACACTAGAAACCTCACCACCACCAGCATGATCCGACACATGGCATCCAAGCACCGTAGTAAGTGGGAGGAACGCCTGGATCGCCCATCTGTGTCTGCAGGCCACACCACTGCCTCCTCTTCCCCTGTTTTCGGTGCCGGCCAATCGCCTGTCGAAGGCGCAGGCCCGCATACCTCCCGCCCTGCACCTGTAGCATCTGAAGCACCATCAGCGACCACATCCACTTCCCTGTCCCAGCACAGCGTCCAAATGTCGTTACCCCAGGCATTTGAGCGCAAGAGAAAGTACCCAGCCACCCACCCACAGGCCATAGCACTAACCTCACACCTTTCCAAATTACTGGCCATCGAAATGCTGCCATTTAGGCTTGTGGACACTGAGTCCTTCCGCAGCCTGATGGCAGCAGCTGTCCCTCGGTACGCAGTCCCCAGCCGCCACTACTTTTCCCGGTGTGCCGTCCCCGCCTTACACCACCATGTGTCCCGTAACATCACCCGTGCCCTGACCAACGCAGTTACTGGGAAGGTCCACTTAACGACTGACACATGGACAAGTGCTTGTGGCCAGGGACGCTACATTTCCCTGACGGCACACTGGGTGAATGTCGTGGAGGCTGGGAGCGACTCGGACCCTGGGATGGCACGGGTGCTACCCACGCCGAGGATTGCGGGCCCTACCTCCATCAGGGTTTCCGCCAGCACCTACGTTATTGGCTCCTCCTCCTCCGTTTCCACCTCCGAATTCTCTACACGCAGCGCCACTCCCCCATCAGCCAGTAGCTGGAAGCACTGTAGCACTGCAGTGGGGAAGCGTCAACAGGCCGTGCTGAAGCTGATCTGCCTTGGGGACAAACAGCACACGGCCTCAGAGCTGTTGCAGGGGATTAGTCACCAGACCGAGCAGTGGCTCTCGCCACTCAACCTGCAACCAGGCATGGTTGTGTGTGATAATGGGCGTAACTTGGTGGCGGCTTTGGAGCTCGGCAAGCTCACACACGTACCATGCCTAGCGCATGTATTTAATTTAGTGGTTCAGCGATTTCTAAAAACCTACCCCAATGTGCATGATCTCTTGACCAAGGTGCGCCGCGTGTGTGCACATTTCCGTAAGTCATCTACAGCTTCGGCCGGCCTGTTGAAGCTGCAGCAGCGCTTACAATTGCCAGCTCACCGGCTGCTGTGTGACGTGAGCACGCGCTGGAACTCCACCTTCCACATGTTGGCCCGGCTTTGTGAGCAGCAGAGGGCAGTAGTGGAGTACCAGCTGTTACACGGTCGTCGCCTCTCCGTTCAACTTCCTGTAATCAGAAGTGAGGAGTGGGAATGGATGTCAGACCTTTGCGAGGTTTTACGCAATTTTGAGGAATCGACACAGATGGTGAGCGGCGATAACGCTATTATCAGTGTAACCATCCCACTTCTGTGTCTACTGAAACGCTCGCTGCTCACAATTAAAACCGACGCTTTGCATGTGGAAGAGGTGGAAATGGGGGAGGAAGAGCTTACACAAGGTGATAGCCAGAGCACCCTCACTTCGTCTTCTCAGCGACAATTGGAGGAGGCGGAGGAGGAGGAGGAGGAGGAGGAAGACACGGTTGCCTCCGCTACAGAGGGTAGCCATGGAACTTTAGTTCCATCTCTTCAGCGTGGGTGGGCAGAAGAGGAGGAAGAGGATGAGGAGATTGAGAGTCATCCTTCTGGTGAGGACAGCGAAATCTTGACTGTTGGAACTCTGGCACACATGGCTGACTTTATGTTAGGCTGCCTTTCCCGTGACCCACGCGTTATACGCATTTTAAACAACACGGATTACTGGGTGTTCACCCTTCTGGACCCCCGCTACAAAGAGAATTTCTCATCTCTCATTCCTCCAGTGGAGAGGACAAGCAAAATGGTGCAATACCAGAAGGTTCTTGTTGAAAAATTGCTCCAAAATTTTCCATCTGACAACGCTGGCGGCAGAGTACGTGCTACCTTGGCCAACAGAGAAGGGGAGAAAAGGGGAGCACACAGCAGTTCCGAGAAAGGCAGGGCAACACTCTCCAAGGCGTGGGACACCTTCATGACACCCCGCCAGCACCCTCACCCTGATGCGCAGCCTAGTGTCACAAGGAGGGAAAAGTTTTGGAAGATGGTGAAGGAGTACGTAGCAGACCGTGTCAGCGTCCTCAATGATCCCTCTGTGCCTTACAACTACTGGGTGTCCAAGCTGGACACGTGGTATGAACTGGCACTCTACGCCTTGGAGGTGCTGGCCTGCCCTGCCGCCAGCGTTCTGTCTGAGCGGGTATTTAGTGCTGCTGGTGGCATCATAACAGATAAGCGTATCCGCCTTTCCACCGACAATGCTGATAGGTTGACACTTATAAAAATGAACAAGGCCTGGATTTCCCCTGACTTCTCCACTCCACTGGAGGAAAGCCCCGGGGGAACATAAACTCACTTTATATATGTTATTTACAATGATGGGAATACTCTGTATTCCCATTCACCCCTTCCACCCAAAAAACGGGTATATGGTTGACTCTTAATCTTCTCATCCTCCTCCTCCTCTTCCATATGCCCTGGGATATAATTTTTACATAGGGCCAGCTCACCAGCGGGCCCTGTGCTATAATTTTTATATAGGGCCAGCTCACCAGCGGGCCCTGTGATATAATTTTTATATAGGGCCAGCTCACCAGCGGGCCCTGTTTGACAATTTTTATATAGGTCAGCTCACCAGCGGGCCTTCTCATATAATGTTTTATTGGGTCAGCTCTCTAGCGGGCCCTCTCATATAATGTTTTATAGCGTCAGCTCACTAGCGGGCCTTCGCATATAATGTTTAGGATGGTCAGCTCCGCAGCAGACCCTCACCCATAATGTTTTAGATGGTCAGCTCAGCGCACGTTTCCCTCTTAATCATGGCCTCAGTTCAATAAAATCAAGGAAATTTTTGGGAGAATTTGCCTCTGCGCACGTTTCCCTCTTAATCATGGCCCCAGTTCAGAAAATCAAGGAAATTTTTGGGATAATTTGCCTCTGCGCACGTTTCCCTCTTAATCATGGCCTCAGTTCTGAAAATCAAGGAAATTTTTGGGAGAATTTGCCTCTGCGCACGTTTCCCTCTTAATCATGGCTCCAGTTCAGAAAATCAAGGAAATTTTTGGGAGAATTTGCCTCTGCGCACGTTTCCCTCTTAATCATGGCCTCAGTTCTGAAAATCAAGGAAATTTTTGGGATAATTTGCCTCTGCGCACGTTTCCCTCTTAATCATGGCCTCACTTCAGAAAATCAAGGAAATTTTTGGGAGAATTTGCAGATGATATACAAGTAAATATACAGCAAATATTGTTTGGTAACAATTTTTCGCCTAAAGTCGTTTTTATTTTCCTTTTTGTGTGTTTTATGGTCAGTCTGTAAAAATGGCGTACTACGGGCGAAAGATCGTTCCCAGCAGCGATGTTGGAGTCCAAGATGCATCCAGACATCCTCCCTATGCTGTCCCTGAACCATTTCTGTGGTGTTTCCATCCTTTTCTGCCCTTTTCCTATGGACCAGGCACCCTCCCCTCATCAGAGCAGGGGGTGCCTGGTGTAATGCTCGTGTCGCCCCATT
The DNA here is from genome assembly GCA_037306005.1 of Rhinophrynus dorsalis. Classification (NCBI taxonomy): domain Eukaryota; kingdom Metazoa; phylum Chordata; class Amphibia; order Anura; family Rhinophrynidae; genus Rhinophrynus; species Rhinophrynus dorsalis. The sequence goes on from CM074718.1 coordinate 355,195,614, forward strand.
GAAGTCAATGGGGCTCGGGTGCTCGGCCGAGCACTCGAGCCTCAGGGGGTGCTCGGTCAGAGCACCCGAACACCCGAGCATTGGGGTGCTCGCTCATCACTAATCCTCTCCTGTTGTACTCTCCCTTGGTGGAACACAATTCAGCCATACCCCTAGATCTGTGGATCCTGTCCCCTCACTCACATTTTCTGCTTTGACATCCATGCAGTACACCTTTTCTCTCCATATTTATTGCTAATTGCTGTAAATTATCACCCCCTGATTCTCCTTTCCAATTTATTTATCACTTCTCATCCTTGGTGACATCAATATACTTACTGATGTATTTAAACTTCAGCTGCTTCTAAGCTTCTCACCTTAACTTCCACCTTTGGTCTCACCCGGTGGACCAACTTTGACCATTCTGGTGAGTGGAATTCTCTAGACCAGGGGTGTCCAAATTTGGTCTCCAAGAGATACCAACTGTTCAGGATTTCAGTATTTTTGTGCACAGATGGGCCAATGAAATTGAATGAGCCACTGATTAACTCATCAACACCTAATCAGGGGAATCCTTAAATCCTGGCCTGTTGGTGGCCCTTGAGGATCAAACTTGGACACCCCTGCTCTAGGCCTAGTGTTCTCTAACACCTCTTTCTCACTCTCTGACAACCACATGTTAACCTGCATCCCAAACCCATCTCATGTTCATTTCACTCCATCAACACTCTCCTGCACATACAAAAAACAAAATTTAATTGACCTACATAACCTCTCCACATAAACCCTCCTGACTACTATATCCTCCTTTTCCTGATGAAATAGGCCGCATTATGCCACCACTCCAGTCTCACAACTCCTCTACATAAAGCAGGTCTTGCTTCCTAATGCAACATAAAACAGACCAGATTCCTCGAATGGTGCTCCCAAATTACTAAGTGGTTTTGTAGAAAATAATGGTCTGTTGAAGACTTCCAGAACTACGTATTCATGCTGTGCTCATTTTGTGTTGTTCTCTCCCTTGCCACACAAGCTTAGTTCACTTCTCTCATCAACTCATCAGTACCTTCAACTACCTTCTCTGCCACACCTAACATATTACCTCTGAATATTTCACTGCCCAAGATATTGCCATGAAAATATAAGATAAATACTTTTAGATGCAATACCACCACACATCCATGCCTACTTCCACTAGTACCCTCAGCACATTCATGCTGGAAGGGGAGGTTTCTGTTCTCCTCTCCTTGTCCAACCCCACCACCTGCCCTCTTAATCCTATTACTTCACAACTTACTTGCTCTCTTTACGTTGTACTTATTCCAGCACTAACCTTCATCTTCATTATTTTCCCACAAGAACTTTTGCAGATCCCTTCAAATATGCTCTGATTACTCCCATCTTAAAAATCACTCTCTTTGCCTCTTCTCTTCCTCTAATAACCTCTCTTCTCCCCATGCCATAATGTTCCTTTAGACATTTTTGTACACCAGATTGACTACTTTCTTGGTTCCCACTCCGTTTGGCATCCTCTACAATCGGATTCCACTCCCATTACTCAAAACAGACTCTCTTGGCCAAAGAAAAGGGCCACTGCTCATTACTAATATTTGTGAACCTCCTTGCTGCTTTTGACACAGTAGACCACCTGCTTCTCCTCCTAACCCTTTATTTCAGTGCACTCCATGACACAATTGTGTCCTGGTTCTTATCCTTTCTCTTTTACCACACATTTAATGTTTCTGTTTCAGACACTGCTTCTTCTCAACTCCCTCATTTAGAAGGGATTCATCAAGGCCAGGGCCGGATTTACATCTCAGGAGCCTGTAGGGCACAGAAATCTGAAGCGTCCCCCGTGGGCCATCTGCACTGGACACCTTCACTATACTCCTAATCTCCACGTTGCCCCCAATCATCTCCATATTGCCCTCACATTGCCCCCATGATCTCCACATTGACCCCATCAGCTCCAACTTGCCACCATCATCTCCATATTGCCCTCACATTGCCCCCATCATTGCCCCCCATTAGCTACAACTTGCCACCATCATCTCCATATTGCCCTCACATTGCCCCCATCATCTCCATATACCATATTGCCTTCACATTGCCCCCCATCAGCTCCACATTGCCCACCATCAGCGCCACATTGCCACCATTAGCTCCACATTGCCCCATCAGCTCCACATTGCCCTCTCATTGCCCCCCATCAGCTCCATATTGCCCCCATCAGCTCCACATTGCCTCCCATCAGCTCAATATTGCCCTCACATTGCCCCCATCATCTCCATATTACCCTCACATTGCCCCCCATCAGCTCAATATTGCCCCCATCAGCTCAATATTACCCTCACATTGCCCCAGTGTCGTTTTCCTACCACAGACATAATCAGATGATCCCAGTGACAGGCGCCCCTCTGTAGGGTGCGCCTGTAGGCAGATGCCTACTCTGCCTAATTATAAATCCGGCCCTGATCAAGGCTGTGTCCTGGGCTCCCTTCTTTTTTTCAATCTACAGGAAATCTAATCTCTTTGTTTGGATTTTTGTACCACCTTTACTCTGATGATATCCAACACTAACTCTCTAATTCTTCCCCTCTGATATCAATGCTTCTCTTATTGGTTGGGTTACTAACTGCCTCTCTGCTGTCTCTACCTGGATGTCCCCACGTTTACTAAAATTCCATCTGTCCAAAATAATAAATTCTTCTCTTTCCCCTATCCAACTAACCCCTCATGAAGTTATTATCACTTTAACTGAATCCTCTGTAATTCCCATCCCCAAGCTCACTGCCTTGGAGTCTACTTTGTCTCTGCCCTCTCTTTTGTCCAGTCCCTCTAAATCGATCCATTAAACATATTGCTGATTCTTCTGTCATCTGTACACAGGGTTTTCAGATCTTCTCCACACAAAAGGGTGTCACGTGTTCTTGTAGTAGTAATATTAATGTAAGAATAAATGAACATAAAGGGTCCAATAAGAATTTTCCTGAAACAAAATGCCACCCAGTAGAACTTCATTTTGGTCATAGAAACATTCGGTATCCCAGATGAGATGGATGGTACTAGAACATGTTAAGGTTACTGGAGAGAGAAGGTTACTGTAGAGACTACATGAGGCTACAATGAGGATTACAGTTTAATACACTTTTTATGTGAACTACCCATCTGAGGCTTAACATCTTTTGTATCATTCAAATAAATGTGATTTCTTGAAATGCAGTCCTTTTAAGTGAGGACCACTATGTTTGTAAGAATTGGTGTTTTTCTATCACATTTTTACATACGGCTCTGTTACTTATCTGTTCCAGTTATTTTGCTTTCTGTGGTCTATATTTCTCTTCCTTGCTTATTATTGTGTCATAATGATTGACTTTATTGTCTTCCTTGATTTCCACTTTGTAGGTATGTACGTTTATAAAGTATATTGTTCTATACACTAAATATTGTTTCCTTTTCTGCGTGGATTCAAATCTGGCCCTGCTACTTTATTTACTCAGTCATATTCTCTGTATTAGATAAAGATATGAATATAGTCATGTTATACCTTATACCTTATACCTTGATATAACATGCCTGAGGAAGAGACCTAAGAGGTCTTGAAAGCTTGCATCCTAGATCTATTTAGTTAGCCAATAACTGTATCAACTCGACTATATTCACCTCCTGTATATCTAGGGCTAACACTGTACCAACTCTCATCTAGATAAAGATAGTGTTTGTTGAAAATTTGCACACATTTTGTATTTTTTAACAAATATGGGCTTATGTACTTGTGCACTCCCCAACTGTGTTGCAGCCTCCGCTCCCTTTTCTGCATGATGCATGTTTTCACCCCTGGCTGCATTTCTGGGATAAAACAACTACACATGAGTTATAATTTTAATCCCTTGAATGACAGAGGTTACCAATACACTGTGGAAACAGGCAGTGGTGTAACAATAGGGGTTGCAGGGATCGCACCTGCGACCGGGCCCGTCACTCCAGGGGCCCGGCCGCCCCCCGCGACCCCCTCGCCCGCAGCAACTCCCACTACGGCTGCCGGCTCTAGTAATACAGAGAGCTTGGAGATGACATAATCTCCCAGCCTCTGCATTACAATGGCGCGCAGGAGCCTCAGTTGTAGAGATCTGTGCCGAAGGAGGCACAGATCTGTCAAGCCACGCCGCTAGACCACCAGGGACTGGAGGTAGGGGCATTGTGGAGATGAAGGGGGCATTGTCGAAGAGGTAATGTGGAGATGAAGGGGAAATGTGGAGATGAAGGGGGCATTGTGGAGATGAAGGGGGCATTGTGGAAGGGGCACTGTGGAGATGAAGGGGACATTGTGGAGTTGAAGGGGGCATTGTGGAAGGGGCAATTTGGAGATATGGGGGCATTGTGGAGATGGGGGCAATGTGGAGATGAAGGGGCAATTTGGAGATTGGGGGGCAATGTGGAGGTGGCCAGTGTGGTTGAGGGGGTCTGGGGCCAATGTGGTCGGGGGGGGGCCATGGCAATTCTTGCACCAGGGCCCGGTGGCTTCTAGTTACACCTCTGGAAACAGGCTGTTATGATGGGAGTTGCAAGGTCCCCATGAGCTATAGGTTCCTAAGTTACTAAACCCTGTTCTAACTTCATTGTAATGTACCAGAAAAAGTGAAAATATTACACATACATTACAATGGCTTTTTAATAAAATTATTCATAAAGGTTTACTGGCATTTTAGCTACACTGTCTGTTAAGCACAGTTACCTTTTGAATGATTTCTTTTCTAACGTTCTAGCATGTGACAAATACATCTAATATATATATTTTGATAAAAATGTGCTAAACCTAAATGAAAAAGGAGAGCAGGGCTGTTGACACCTACATTTTTGACATTTCATTTCCATTACTAAATCTGAGGGTGTTGTTACTGAAATGCAAATTTGAATTTTTCAGAGGTATTGACTACAAGGATGAGTGATGTTACTGGCAGTCAGTGGAGAAGCACCTGTTCAGAGCACAACTCATAATAATGTGCAAATTGTATTCAAATCAATTCAAACTATATTTAGGCTATGACTTTATAAGTGACTGCGCTGTGATGATACCATCGTTGTGTACAGAATAACTACATGGGTGACCACCGCCATTCACAGCTGTTATTCTTACAGGATATTTTTTAGAAACCATGGGAATACAGTGTTACGGAAACCACCGGTCCCTTGGCTCCTGGAGGGGCCTGGGACCCAGCCCCCACCCTACAGACTGGCACAGGAACAGGGTAGTGTATTTGTAGAGAGAATTATGCTCTGGACTGATGATTGTTATACAATTATGTAATGATGTAATTATGTGCGATGTAATTGTGTTTACTGTTTACACCTGTGTCTACACCTGTGTACACCCATTGTATTCATTGTACTCCATGTTTCTACACTATTGCGTTTTCCCCCCACACACTGACCCTTTGTAGATGTGTATTCCCAATGTACTATTGTCCTCCAGTTATGTATAACACATCTCCTGTGTTCCCTCACCCGTAGGCAGGGCCAGATTTACATCTCAGGAGCCTGTAGGCACAGAAATCTGAAGAGCCCCCCCACACACACACACACACATTGGCCATCTCCACTGGACACCTACACAATGCTCCTTATCGCCACATTACCCACCACAACCATATTGCCCCGATCAGCTCTATATTGCCCCCATCAGCTCCAACCTGCTCTATCAGCTCTATATTGCCCCCATCAGCTTTCACCCATCAGCTCTAACTTGCCTACATCAGCTTGCCCCCATCAGCTCCAACTTGCTTTCACATTGCCCCCATCAGCTTGCCCCCATCAGCTCCAACTTGCTTTCACATTGCCCCCATCAGCTCCAACTTGCCTCCATCAGCTTGCCCCCATCAGCTCCAACTTGCTTTCACATTGCCCCCATCAGCTCCAACTTGCCCCCACATTGCCCCCATCATCTCCACACTGCCCCCATCATCTCCACACTGCCCCCATCATCTTCACATTGCCCCCCCATCTCCGTTTCCTACGTCCCTGGTGGTCCAGTGGCAGGAAAAGTCTGTGCCGCCTCCTGCACCAACTGTATGCTTTTGCTCCCACGCAGTCTTCTCTTCAGTAGTGCAGAGCTCTGGGAGATGATGTCATGGAGATGTCATCTCCCAGCACTCTGCATTACTAAAGAGCCGACGAGGGAGCAACAGCATATAGGTCTCTGCCGAAGAAGGCACAGATCTTACTATGCAGCTGGCTACTGCTGCCACTGTGAGAAAAATATATATAAAAATTGATTTCAGTGACAGGTGCCCCTCTCTGGGGTGCGCCTGTAGGCAGATGCCTACTCTGCCTTATGGAAAATCCGGCCCTGCCCATAGGTTCATCAAACAGTATGTGTATATTGTCTGCCCTTCACCCATCCCCATTGTATCATGTCACCACCTACCCATTGGTTCATCTCATAGTATGTGTACTCCCATTGTGTATTTTGTCCCCAAGAACTGTATAAAATGTCCATGATGTCTTGAAATAAAGTGAGTTCTGAGTCTAACCCCAAGACACTGGTGTTATCTGATGCTTGGGATAAAGCTTGCTGTATCCAGAGTGTGTTCACCCTACATTGAGTCTTGTCTGGGTGACTAGGTGAATGTAGCTGTGTTCTTGGTTCCTGGCTGGTGGAGTTCGTGAGTGTTGTCCTGGGTTAAGGAAGCACAGTTTTGGCTGAGCTACTCAGTCTGAGTACGGGTATCCGTAACATACAGGATTCAAGGACCAAGGTTTGATCTAAGAAAATGCCTGCTGCAACATAAGCCACAATGGCTTATTTGTGAATTGCATTCACAGACAAGGAGAGACACTGTGATATTATTAAATGGTTCTGAGATGTGGTAAGGATAGTGCTTAGACATTTGAGCCATCATGAGATTTCACTAAGCCTTGAAGTATTTCATCTCCACATAACAGAAAAATGCAATAATCCCAGAAGCAGCACAGTAAAATCTTAGAATGTGTCTTCAGGACATTACTGCATTTTAGAGTCAGACGACCTCCATTGGTACTGGTAATTACTCAGGCCAGAAAAGGAGGGTGGCAGGAAATTAAGTACCAACCATGTAGCAGGGTACTGTGGAAGTTTACTGAAGCGATCCCCCTCACACTCAAGATATGGTAGTCAGGGGTGATGAAAATGTTATAGGTCAAGGTGTGGACCTCAACAGCATAATGAGACAGAGTGTCTGGCCTTCTTGGATATCCTTTACTAAACTCTTTCTTGTCTGGAACATCAGAGACTGAATGTAAAGCAGATATGAATATGTTAGAGTAGTCAACATTTGGGAGACTCAATGAAACAGTGCGCAGACCCATGTTACAGCATTCCCCTCTAGGAGAGATATTTTGAATGTAATATATGCTTAGTGCAGAGCAGGAGCTGGTTGGTTTAGAAAGTGCAGGACAGAGTGATTCAATAATTACTTTGGATCACCACTGTAACTTTCATGAAGGGGTATTTTAGGAAGCTTGACATGGAATATATTTGATGTAGGAGTAGGAGCAGCTGTTATAGAAGTTGAGGTGGTGGTCAGAACAGGGAAACTTGTTGAAGTCCAATGATGAAGTCCAGTTTCTAACATTTCAATCTGTGAAGCATTATGTCCCAGCAATGCTCACTGTTGGATAACAGCCTTAGAAACCTCTACAGGGAGGAAACATTTACCACTTGCTCTAAGGTTACTTAAACATTTTGGAAGGTGTATGCAGTACAGTAGCAAATGTGAAACTGAAGAACTGATTACCTGGTGCAAATAAGAGCTACCAGTCTGCCTCATCATCAAGCAGAGGAGAAGAATAACCCCATGTTCTTCTTAAGAGGTAGTCACTTTCTTTGTTTTAAAATTGCTGCACAGGTTGAAACATATTGACAGTGGTGGCTATAGGACAATCTTCATTCACAAAAATATAATGACTCTAGAACAGGGGTGGACAAATATTTCTGTCAGAGAGCCATATTCAGAGTTAGAATTTGTGCATAGGGCCAGAGAGATCATCGTGTGTGCTCATGCAAACATACTCACAAGCATGTGTGCGTACAGTTTCTCATATGTACATATTCTCTCTTTCACACTCACGCATGCAGGCACACACTCACACTTCTACACAAGCACACATACATTTTTTAAATGTCTTTTTTAGGCAACAATTTACTCTTGAATTGAAGCCAGCGTGATCCACTGCATTCCATTCCAGCTTCTCTGTTCACCAGTACTGTTATTGCCTAACAATTCAGTATGATTTGATGACATCATTGTGTCACACTGACCCCTTTGAGGTCTTGACAGGGCAATGGAAAAAAAAAAAAAAAACACGCCAAGATGCAAGGGACATGACCGGCTTCAATTCTAAAGTAAAAGAGCCATCGGTCGGATCTATGTGGTCAGTGGGTAGGGTTGCCACCCAGCCAGTATTTTACCAGAAGGCTGGTAAAAAATTGGCTTCTGTCCAATGTTAAGTCTATGGAGGGAATGCCATGGCCGGTATTTTTTTTTGAAGAAAAGGTGGCAACCCTATCAGTGGGCCACATGTGGCCCACAGGCAGTATTTCATCTACCTTTATTCTAGAATAACTGGTATACAAATACAGTCCTATTTCCCCTTTACTAGTATGTTTTGATGCCATACAGCCTTTCATAGTAAGATATTTTTAAAGGTTGTTTTGGAATACAGGGCTAGCCAGTGTACACATTACCCCTTTGTCCTTAACTTACAGTTCACTGACCTTAGCAATACATTAAAAGCCTCACATTGGATGCCAGAAGTGTAAAGTATTAGATATTGCTCCTTCTGGTTCTAACCATACAGCCGTTACATTCTCTAGGGACCCAGGACACTAAATATCTTTACAAAAACTCCTGGGGGTTATGCACTAAAGTGTGATAAAGAGTTGATAAAGCGGAGATGACTTCTCCAACAATATTGCTTCTCCAGTTCTTATGTTATTCTATGGAGCCTATGCACTAAGATCTCCAAAGTTCTAGAAATCTTAGTGAACTGGCTCCATTGAATAACATAAGAACTGGAGAAGTGATATCACTTCTCCAGTTCTTATGTTATTCTATGGAACCTATGCACTAAGATCTCCAAAGTTCTAGAAATCTTAGTGAACTGGCTCCATTGAATAACATAAGAACTGGAGAAGTGATATCACTTCTCCAGTTCTTATGTTATTCTATGGAACCTATGCACTAAGATCTCCAAAGTCCTAGAAATCTTAGTGAACGGGCTACATTGAATAACATAAGAACTGGAGAAGTGATATCACTAGAGAAGTCATCTCCCCTTTATCACCTCTTTATTGCACCTTAGTGAATCCCCCCATCAAGTGCAGCAGTACTAATGATACTATACATTTGGAACTCCAGTGTAGAAGGGTTGGTGGTGTTATACTCCATGATGCCAGTCAGTCCCTGGAAGAATAGAATTCACCTACAAATAAGCACAATGGACTGACTGCATTTGTACACTGCACTTAACACCTAACTAATAAGGTTTTATGTGAAAGGATTACTGCTTTGCATCACATGATGCAAAGAGCGGGCAGTGTGGTAATGTTGGAGTTTTGGTGAGTTCATGTCCTCTGCTACCTGTTAACGCCATGTACTAATAGAATGCAGCAATATTCTTCCTTTTTGGTATGCCTGCTATGGGTGCTTGTTCACATAAAATATGTACTTTGGTATGGACTAAGACACATGTCCATAAGCACAAGCAGAGGTCCATGATTACCAAAAGTATATGTAAGTGCATCATGTTAGATAATTAATGGTTATTTTTTGTACCTATAGCAAGTTGGTTTTCCATAGAACTGATCCACTTTGCCATAGTGCATCAGCCAAACCTTTCCTTGTCATAAAATAACTTCACCTCTCCTATTATTCCTGCTAATTGGGTTGAAAGGGCTCCTGTGTGCTAGTATTTCAAACATACTATAATAGATTTTTTTATTTAACCACTATACCAACAATCACAGGAAGTGGGGTGCATGAGGCATGTTGGGTCTGGGGCTTAATTGAACTAGGAATAAACTGGAAGGAGTACATTTTTTATCACTAGAACTGGTATGTTTGAAATCAATTATCTTAATGATGGAAGACTAATATCCTGGGCCAGATGGAAGCACTAAAAGATCAGCCAGAAAATCTCCTAGCTGATGTAATGGCTATTATAAAAACTTAGTCAAGGACAGCATGCTCCAAAGGATGGAGATAGGCTCAAAAGGAAGACCCCTGAGAGCATCCAGCACTGTAGGATAAGACCCAGAGAAGTATGAAGCCATTTACAGGAGGACAAAGTCTGGAAATTACCTCAGAAATCTAGAGATTAAAGGATAGGATGACCATTTTATTCCTGTTAGGGGGACAATGCAGAGAGCTGAACACTCAATGAGCTGGTGTTATGTTCTGCCCCTTTTCCTGACTTTTTTCTTTTTTCTTGCCTGGTTTTTGTCTTGGTTCATCTGTTTGCTGGATCATTTTTTCCTGCCTTGGTTTTATGTTTAGTTGTGAAAGCATTATAGTGCATATTTAATGGTTCCTAGCCCTTTTCCTTAGTTCCCTTGCCCTTCATCCAGTGTGTGTATCCCGTGTATTGACCTTGGCCTTGCTTCCTGACTACTCTCCTGCTCTTCGACTTTGTACAATGCTTCGTTTTGATTGATTCTCTGTTACTGACCCCCGGCTCTCCTGCTATACTGCTCTCCTTCTTGTTGTTTATGTACTTTGTTGAATGTCTGTTACTGGCCCTGCTAGTCCAGCCATCTGACAATTCAACTAATTCAGCTGTCTGTTCATCTTGTTCGACTCATCAGCCTTCATCGGTCACTGGAGTTCGACTTCTTCAACCATCTGTCAGCTCTGTTCTTACTCTTCCCTTTGACCTTCAGTCAAATCTCAGCACAACCAGTTGAACATTGAACATCAAGAAATAAATTTTCCTGAAGGAAATACCTTACCAGGTGACTTTAGAATGTGGTGTTTTGGTGGCTAGATCAGAGTCCATAACCTCAAGAAGGTGACCGCAAAAACATAAGAAAGTACCACAAACAAAATGCAATTTACCCATGAACCCTCCTTCTCAAAAGAATCCACCCCCGCTGCTTCTGGTAATAAGGTTCATGAGTAGAATCAAGAAACAAATATTGTGACGCACACCCATCAAGAACAAACAAGATAAAGTGTCTTGTCCTTAGGCATAGTGACCCCTCAATGGCACTTCAAACCTCATTTTTCACTCCCATGAGCCATTGCAGAAAGATAATTTCCATATTCATAACAGGCAAGTTCTACCCTCAGATAGTCCTGTTCTGAAATGTCAGGCAAATCTTCTCTGCAAGAGAGAAGCAGCAGACCTATAGCTATACATTTCAGCCTGTGTGAGCCTCATCAGTGTGGTGCAGCTGATTCTCTCTAGGCACATGGAGAGCAAGGGCCCATGCTTGGGATTCCCTTCCACTTAGGGAGACTAAGAAACAAATACTGTGATGAGCACCTATCGAGAACGAACAAGATAAAGTGTCTTGTGCTTTGACATACTGGCCCCTCAGTGGTGCTGAAAGTCACATTTTTCCCTCCCATGTGCCATTGCAGAGAGGAAATTCCCATATTCATATCAGACTGGTCCCGCCCTCAGACATATCAATATGGTAATTTCCTTTCTGCAGTGGCACACGGGAATGAAAAACATGTCTTGAAGCACCACTGAGGTGCCACTATGCCTAAGGACAAGACACTTTATCTTGTTCGTTTTCAATGGGTGCTCATAACAATATTTGTTTCTTATTCTCCCTAAGTGAAAGGGGATCCCAGACATGGGCCTTGCTCTCCATGTGCCTAGAGGGTGTCAACTGCACCAAACCGGCGACACCCACATAGACTAAAATGTACGACTGTGGGTTTGCCTGACATTTTGGTGCGGGACTGTCTGATATGAATATGGAAAGTTTCTTTCTGCAATGGCATATGGGAATGATAAACATGATTTGTAGCACTATTGAGAGGCAAATATGCCTAAGGACAAGACACTTTATCTTGTTCGTTCTTGACAGGTGCTCAACACAATTTTGTTTCTTAGTCTCTCTAAGTGGAAGAGGATCCCAGGCATGGGCCCTTGCTCTCCATGTGCCTAGAGGGAATCAGCAGCACCACACCAATGAGGCCCACATAGGCCAAAATGTACGTCTGCGGTTTTGGTGATTCCCTCGTGCAGAAAGGATTTTCCTGACATTTTGGAGCTGGACTGTCTGAGGGCAGAACCAGTCTGATATGAATATGGAAATTTCCTTTCTGCACTGGCACATGGGAGTGAAAAATGTGACTTGTAGCACCATTGAGTGGCCACTATGCTTAAGGACAAGACACTTTATCTTGTTCGTTTACGATGGGTGCTTATAACAATATTTGTTTCTTAGTCTCCCTAAGTGAAAGGGGATCCCAGGCATAGGCCTTGCTCTCCATGTGCCTAGAGGGAATCAGCAGCACAACACCAATGACGCCCACATAGGCTGAAACGTACTTGTGTGGTTTTGCTGATTCTCTCGTGCAAAAAGGGTTTGTCTGACATTTTAGAGGTGGACTGTCTGAGGGCGGGACCAGTCTGATATGAATATGAGAATTTTCTTTCTACAATGGCACGTGGGAGTGAAAAACATGACTTGTGGCACCATTGAGGGACCACTATGCCTAAGGACAAAACACTTTATCTTGTTCATTCTCGATGGTTCCTCGTAACAATTTTTGTTTTTTAGTCTACCTAAATGGAAGGGAATGCCAGGCATGGGCCTTTGCTCTCCATGTGCCTAGAGGCAATCAGCTGCACCATACCAACATTCTCGATGGGTGCTCATCACAATATTTTTTTCCTTGAGTAGAATCCCTTCACTTTCACATTCCACGGGTCTGCCATTACCAGCCATTACCTCGATGGATGGGTGCCCTCGTTTGTAGGTTATCTTCCGATGTGAGAGATGCATTGAGGAACAATTCAAGATAGGAGAAACTACTAGTATCAGAAATGGGCTTCTTGTGCTGCCATATCTTCGAAAATATGCTGCTGCAGAGATGTTGTCTATTAGAATCTTTACTGGACAACCTATTAGATAATGTGAAAAATACATTAGAGCCTAGGAGATGATGAGACTTTGGAGCTGTAGGCCATAAACCTTGCAATGGATGATCGTGAAAGATGGCTTCCCAACCTTTTCCACTGGTATCCATGGTAACAATTTGCAATGGAAGATCAGCCAAGTCAGTCCCCTTGGCCAGGATGGATTCCTGTTCCCACCAACTGAGAGTCTGTTGGACCTCTTTAGGAATTTGGATGAGGGCATCCAATGAATCGTGATGACTACTAAAGAGGCCTCATGTTCCATCTTGCCCATCAGCAATAGCAGAAGACATGATACCCAGATTCTCACGCAATCTCTTGAGACCATTGAATTTTCCTTCTGAAATTGTGGCTAGCTGAGATCAAACAAAGCCTCTTCTCAAAGGTTCAGAACTGGGTTCCCAGATAAATAAGGAATTAAGGTGAAGGAACAACGTTGTTCCTTGAGAGATGGATCAGTCAGCCCAGTTGATTCAGGAAATTAATACATTGTTGTTGATGTTGAAGTAGCTGTTGGCTATTCTTTCCCAGCAAAAGAATGTCGTCCAGGTAGTGGTAGACTCAAATCTCCTGTTCTCTTAACTTCACATTGACTGGAACCAGAACCATTGTGAAAGTCCTGGGAGTGGTGGTGATCCTGAATCAGAGACACGCAAACTGGAAATTCATTTGATCTATGGTGAAATGCAGACATGTCTGATGAGGAGGGATGACAGGAATGTGAAGATAGGCATCTTTTGAGTCTGTGGAGCACATCCAATCCTTGGGCTGAACTATAGAAATGATGTGGTGAAGAGATTCCATTTTGAAAGTCCAAGACAGTTTGAAGGTTTCCTGAAGCTTTGCTGGAATAAGTGGATGGAGTAAATTTACGTACCTCCTCTACTTGGTACCTCAATAACAGACTTCTCAGACACTTGATCTTCTACAATTGGCATAAAGAGATTGGCTTGGACCATTTTCTTGGAAAAACTGAATACCTTGAAAATATTCTCGCAAGGAAGTTCTTGAAATTCAGCTATCAAGATCAGTTAAATGACCCAGTGATCAGAAATAGATTTAGCACAGACCTCCTGAAATGACCTCAGCCTTCCACCCACTCCAGTGTCCTGGACCTGCAAACCTTCAAAAAATTCCCCTAGAGCTTTTTCCAGAGCTGAGACCTATCCAACTCCTTAGCTGGGTGGTAGGAACAAATCTCCCATAATGTTAGTATCTCTTTTTGCCCTCTCTTTGGACAAATGTACTCTGCCTGCTTACTTCAATGCCTGCTTCTCTGCCTGCTTACTTCAATTCTCCTGTCGCATAAAAACACCATTCCCAACTGAATCTCCTACAACTGATCACCAAATAATAAGCACCTAAGAAGGAAAGACCACAAAGTTTGGATTTAGAAATATTATCCGCTGCCCACTGTCTGATCAATGGGCATTTCTAGCAGAAATAGCAAATGAAGAGGCTCGAGCCTGAAGGTGCAACTTTACCTCTTACAGAAAATCCCCAGTAATGGATCTTCTTTCCTCTCAGGTGATCAGATGTTGCACATTTTCCAGCCAGCTCTTCATCACCCTAGAAATGGATGCAAGGGCTATCACTGGTTTGAAAGCTGCACCAATAGAAGACACTTCTGGTAATTTTCCAATTTTCGGTTTAGCAGATCCTAAAGGAGGTTGCATCATGCAATGGTAAATTAGTCCATCTAACCAGACGAACAATGAGAGCATCCAGTTTAGGGCTGAATCCTAGAAATTGCAATCTTCCTCAGCAAAAAGATACATTTTTGACAAAGGCATTGAAGTCTTGCTTTTCTTCTCTAATCTCTTCCATTTGGTTAAAATCAGCTTTCTGATCACCACATGCAGTGGAAAAGTTGATCCCTTCTTCCCAAGGAAAGAGAAAATGTGGTCAGATGGAAATTTGAGAATGTTCAGGGTAAGTCGTACTTCCTGGATTAAATATTTCACAAGAGAGGTATCATAAAATCCTGACAGCTCTTCAAATACTAGGTCAAGTTCTTCCTCTTCAGAACTCAGAGAGTCTGCATACAGTCTCTAATCTTGAAGGTATTTATATGACAAGTCAATACAATGTTCCTTCCACTTGTTGGATCTATGTCTTTTCCTAGGAAGAAGATAGAAGGCTTCTCGAAGACCTTGCAAAACTTCTTGCAATATTAGGAGAGATGTCAGGTGATGAGGAAGAAGTGTTCTTTGCCATGAACTCTAGCCAGCAGGGTCTGCAGATCTTCTTGCTATCCATACTTTGTCTGTCACATGCAAACCATGGTCTGGAAATAGCCGAATGAACAAGAGATTCTTCATTGGCTGCAGGGTGGAAAGAAACAACCAATCCTATCACTCTTTTTAAAATAAAATCCAGGAGAAATAAAACTTACCTGAAGGAAATACCTTACCAGGCAACCTTAGAATGTGGTGTTTTGGTGCTTGGATAAGAGCCCATGATCTCAAGAAAGTAACTGCAAAGACATAAGAAAGCAGCACCAAATATAACCCATAAGAATGTCTAGCAAAGAACAGTATCACAAACAAAAGTCAACAGGTAGAAAACACAATACAGAGAAGCCCAGGGGAGCTACAGCAATGACCTACAAACTACTAGCGCAAACAGACCCAGCAAACACAGGCATAACAAACCTTCCCTTCCGCCCCCCCATCCAAAAATAAAACACCACAGGTTCTAAAAAAGAGAGAACATACCAGGAGTGAGCTATTGTCAGCCAGCAAGATAATATCAATGCACCATCACATCCTCCTGACATCATCGGACATCCCAACATGACATCAGGGAAGCCTAGAGGTATGCCAGATGGCATCATGCTGCAGCCAGTTCCCCACCATTATGGGGGCTTCCTCCTCCTACAAGCCCTCAATGGGACGGATGAGAGGAAGGTGTCACAGTGCCTTACCTCTGCCTGTGCCATTCGGCGGGAGCAGGATTCTGGACTGACGCTCCAATGTCACTAGCCACGTCCCTCTCTGCCTGCAGCCTGGTCATTATTACTGGTATCATGAATCAAGCACTTGCCTGGACACCTGTTATAGGCCCAGCCTGGGGGACCTAATTGGTCCCGCCTTCTCCTACGCCATTATAAACCTCTATGGGCCTGTGTATCAGTTACACTTACGTTGTTGTTCTGAGCAGTTCTAGTTCCAGTTGTTCCTGTATCCTGTATCCTGTGTATGACCCGGCTTGTCTGACTATCCGTTCTGGTGCTGACCTGTGGCTATGTCTGACCATTCCCTCTGTGCGCTCTCTGTGCGCTCCATTTTGTCTTGACAGCTAAGCTGGTGCAGACCTGTGGCTCTGGTTGACTACCCACTCCGTGTATGACCCTGGCTTGTCTGACTATCCATTCTGTTGCTGACCTGGGGCTCTGTCCAACTATCCTCCCAGGGTGCTTACGCCTAGTGGACATCCTCTCTGTTGCAGACCTGTGGCTCTGGATGACTACCCACTCCATGTATGAACCTAGATTGTCTGACTATACTAGCTGGTGCTGACCTGTGGATCTGTCTGTTTACTCCACTTGTGGCTCCGTTACCTACAGACACCCATCCTGGTGCAGACCTCTGGCTCTGGCAGACTCCGGCCTTACTGACTGCAGGCGTGAGTCAGTAGTTTTCTCCTTAAAGGATACTGTAGGTTCAGTGTTGCGTTCTCTTCGATTCCTGACATTACCAGCTGGCTTCGGCCTAGTCTCCAGCAGTGTGGTTGACCTGTCGGCAGGCAACTATTGCTGATAGAGTCTCTAGCCTTTCCAGTCACTCTCTGCTTGTACCGTCATAGTTACTTGCATTTGCTTATTATTATTATAATTATTATTAATAAAGGTGTTCTTAACTATACCGTCTGACTCCTTGTCTTGTTTTGCAAACCATAACAGAAAGCTTCACCACCATGGAGTGAGAGACCTGGTGGCGGCAGGTAACCAAAAGGCTTTGGAAAGGTATTTAAAAGAAAAAAATAGATGTTCATCAAAAGCGGTGAGTGCTTGTCTCAGATGTGAACAGGAAGAAAAAAAGACTACTGTAAAGTGTGGTGGGAAGGATATATTACTTTGAGAAGAGCTCCTGTCTATCAGCTGGGAGAGATACTGTGGCTGTGTCCAGTAGCAGCACAGTGCAACTGCCTGTGCCTAAGCCTGTTACTTCAGTGTCTGTCTTGATTAGTGTGACACCAGGGGCCCCTATGTCACACTTTTCACCATCAAAAGAGGATAACGTGACATGGTGGTGATGTCTCTGAGGGTGGTGAAAAAGACAGCATGAGAGCTTTCTTGGTTAAGAAAGAACAGTGGGAGAGAGATAATGGGAATGGGTATCACCGTCACCTGCAGTGACATCATGATGTTTGCCAATTTACTTCCTTCTGCTGAGTCATCTGAGTCTGACATCATACATCACAGCAGGATCATCAGTCCAGTGTGTGTCCACCCTGCCCATGAGTATTAGTAGTAGTGTTGGGTGTAGAGGTGACAGTGATATGGGACAGGTAGTGATATATATGGTTCCTACTTATCCTAGTACTATTCCTACGGCAGTGGCATCAACATCACCACAAGCCACTGCAGGTGCAATAATATACTTCTCTACCTCTATTTGTCATCCAATCATGGGTTTGGGATTATTTTTCATAGGGACAGGGAATGTGCAATTGCTGTCAACTCTAATGTGCACACAGTGGGAAAAGGTTGTGAAGAGGGAATGGAAGGGTCATACCATAGTACATCTGCCCTAAAAAAGCACATGCAGTATAACCATCCTGAGATTCATGTTAAACATGTTGAATCCAGTGTACAGCAAAAGATAGAAGGTGGAGTAGGACTCTTTCTGGAGATGGATGTGGATATCATTCTGATGAAGCGAGAGTGATGATAGAGAGAGCACCTGTTCTATATGATCTGTGAGATTGTGAGTCAACCTTTAACAATTTTAAAATGTGATACTGCCCCATGTATTTGTTCTGTATTCCTCTTTGAGGATATCACATGGGAAGAGTTGTTTAAGAAGGCTTTGAAACAAGATAACTACTTTTTACATTGTTGGAGTATGAAAGTTTATTTTATCTTTTTACGGGTTCATGATCATTTATTGAGAACTTCGTAAGAGTATAAGTATTGTGCCATATAGTTGTTTTGATTTAATTTGATATATTTTAATATGTGATGAATTTTATATATATTTTAATAATTTTATATATTTTAATATGTGATGAACACTTTACTTGTCTATATTGTATTTTCTTCTTTGCTAAAGAAGACTCGTACTACTGAAACTCAAAGGAATCATTCATCTACATATTCTGACAAAGCAGCAAAAAATCAGGATTGTTATCAAATTTGAATGGTCAATCATCAACAAAGATTCAAAAATAGTTTGGAAAAAAAACAAACAACCTTTGCTGACAGATGACAACCGAGCCTCAAAGACAAACTGATGAGTACAGATTCAGTCTATAGTTAGTCTAGTCTAACAAGAACCAAAATTAAGAAGTGCACTAAATGTGTCCCCTATACAACTTGCAACTATATTCAAACTGGATAATTTTTTTTGTACATCCACATAATGGGGCTAGAATCACCCTTCAAATGAACTTACCTGTCTTGCCCAAGTGAGAGTCCACTATTGGCCAACAGATGAATCAGCACCAGTCCCCCCTCAAAAAACAGTTACAACACTTTATAGTTGAACCTGAACTGATCCTTTTTATGAAGTTTACATTTTTATATTTGTGTCTCTATTTCTGTATTTATGACTTATTGGCAAGTCTCTGAATCTTTTTTGCGTACCTTGTTAGTCACAAACTGACAAGTGCATTTTTATTTTTCCTTTTTTTCTTTCCTAGGTATGATATGCATTTCACCTTTATTTCATTACATAATCGGGGATTCCTATTGTTTCATACCTTGTTTTTTTGTTAATCTCAATGATTATAGAAGTCACTCACGTGTATGTCATTACTTCACTTCAGATTGGTGTTTATCACGTGTCATAGTGCTTCTATGGTAGTGTGAAACACATCACTTCCTTCCATATCATTTTCCACCAGAAGTAGTCATGAGCTCGCCATTTGGAGCTTCAGGTCACTGCTGACTTCATACTCTCAGTAGGTATTTAATAGACATTTTACCCAAGCTTAAGTTGTCTTGAAAAAAGTCTTCTGCAAAATATTGACACAATATTCTGACACATTAAAACCTTTAAAGACCTGTTGAGGGCTCATCGCCTTTCTGAATTATGTATCACATTATCGGCACCCAGGCGATAAGGTAGAAGTGCAGTGCCAGCTCTACTATATTCACACACACGAACACAAACACACACATGTACATATATAGTGAGAGAGAGAAAAAGAGAGAGAGAGATCTATGTGAGTATATATACATTTATAAATAAAATGAAGAAATCAGCCAGCACTCTCAGGCAAGAAAAAGGTGAATCTTTACTTAACAAGTGTCAACGTTTCAATGTGCATTTCACATTTTTTGTCAGGACAAATCAGTAAACCCCTCCTATATAGACTCAAATTAAAAAAAGATACGCCAAGTCCATGTGTGCAACGTCATCAATGACGTCATTATGTGTCCCCCTTCTCATTAATTCTCCAAATTCCTGTGATGTATATATACATAAAGAGAAGTGAAAAGTGCAGTGAAGCCAGCTCAATGGAGTGCTAGTCAGAAATGGATACAAAGTATATACATAAAGTAACACATAGTCTGAAGCTAGATCCTCTTGTTTGATGTGGTTAATATCTTGTGTGGCATCCCTGTATAGTTTCAAACCTCAGACTACGCTTATACCTTTCAGAAAAATACATACTGAATGTCCACAAGGTATGTAAAGCCCAAAGCTACCAGTGGAGGAAAAAAGAGGAAATATACTGACCATTCAATGTGCGATCTACTATATATATATATATATATATATATATATATATATATATATATATATATATATTTGGCAACTCATGGTATAATAGTTCAGTATAACTGCCAGGTGATCCCAAGGGTGCATCCAACAATACATGACAGGCTATCAAGAGCTAACCAAATTTGGTCCTCTGTACTATGCAAAATAATATATATATATATAAAAATTGGAAGGGCGCTCACCAATATATCGGGGAATGGAGACAATACAATATACAAAGCAAATCCCTGTCACCAGTAATATATAACAATAATCATATACAAGAAATAGCAGGTTAATACATTATAGAGAAAAGTGTACCAGTCCTATATGTCAGTTTCATTGAAGTCTCTGTAATTGTAATAAAGATTAGTCTTTAACAGATGGGAAGGATCGATGAATGATGAAATGATGAATGAATGATGGATAATAATGATGAAATGAAATAATGGAGGATGAGATGAATCAGGGAATAGATTTTCCAAGTGTCCAAGAGTATCACCCAGTCTCACTGTGCTGCTTGTCCTGAGCTCGGAGTCCACTCGAGCCGATATGTATGAAAAAGAAAATAGAAGAAAAGACAGCGCACAAGCGATCTGAGTGTAGTATGGTCACAGAAAAAATGTATGTATATTTAACATATTCCAATCATACAAAGAGCTGTTCGAAATATCAAAATTTATTTATGGGGTACAAAGTAAATAAATAAACAAAGTGGTCATAAAAAGGGTATTGGAAAAAGGTAAAAAAACATTAAAACATATGTGGTAAATAATATATTAAAAGGGAATCTCAATCAAGAATAAATATAAAAATAAGGATTAAAGATTGGCACTAGTGATGAGCGAGCACCCCAATGCTCGGGTGTTCGGGTGCTCTGACCGAGCACCCCCTGAGGCTCGAGTGCTCGGCCGAGCACCCGAACCCCATTGAAGTCAATGGGAGGACTCGAGCATTACACCAGGCACCCCCTGCTCTGATGAGGGGAGGGTGCCTGGTCCATAGGAAAAGGGCAGAAAAGGATGGAAACACCACAGAAATGGTTCAGGGACAGCATAGGGAGGATGTCTGGATGCATCTTGGACTCCAACATCGCTGCTGGGAACGATCTTTCGCCCGTAGTACGCCATTTTTACAGACTGACCATAAAACACACAAAAAGGAAAATAAAAACGACTTTAGGCGAAAAATTGTTACCAAACAATATTTGCTGTATATTTACTTGTATATCATCTGCAAATTCTCCCAAAAATTTCCTTGATTTTTCTGAACTGAGGCCATGATTAAGAGGGAAACGTGCGCAGAGGCAAATTCTCCCAAAAATTTCCTTGATTTTCAGAACTGAGGCCATGATTAAGAGGGAAACGTGCACAGAGGCAAATTCTCCCAAAAATTTCCTTGATTTTCAGAACTGAGGCCATGATTAAGAGGGAAACGTGCGCAGAGGCAAATTCTCCCAAAAATTTCCTTGATTTTATTGAACTGAGGCCATGATTAAGAGGGAAACGTGCGCTGAGCTGACCATCTAAAACATTATGGGTGAGGGTCTGCTGCGGAGCTGACCATCCTAAACATTATATGCGAAGGCCCGCTAGTGAGCTGACGCTATAAAACATTATATGAGAGGGCCCGCTAGAGAGCTGACCCAATAAAACATTATATGAGAAGGCCCGCTGGTGAGCTGACCTATATAAAAATTGTCAAACAGGGCCCGCTGGTGAGCTGGCCCTATATAAAAATTATATCACAGGGCCCGCTGGTGAGCTGGCCCTATATAAAAATTATAGCACAGGGCCCGCTGGTGAGCTGGCCCTATGTAAAAATTATATCCCAGGGCATATGGAAGAGGAGGAGGAGGATGAGAAGATTAAGAGTCAACCATATACCCGTTTTTTGGGTGGAAGGGGTGAATGGGAATACAGAGTATTCCCATCATTGTAAATAACATATATAAAGTGAGTTTATGTTCCCCCGGGGCTTTCCTCCAGTGGAGTGGAGAAGTCAGGGGAAATCCAGGCCTTGTTCATTTTTATAAGTGTCAACCTATCAGCATTGTCGGTGGAAAGGCGGATACGCTTATCTGTTATGATGCCACCAGCAGCACTAAATACCCGCTCAGACAGAACGCTGGCGGCAGGGCAGGCCAGCACCTCCAAGGCGTAGAGTGCCAGTTCATACCACGTGTCCAGCTTGGACACCCAGTAGTTGTAAGGCACAGAGGGATCATTGAGGACGCTGACACGGTCTGCTACGTACTCCTTCACCATCTTCCAAAACTTTTCCCTCCTTGTGACACTAGGCTGCGCATCAGGGTGAGGGTGCTGGCGGGGTGTCATGAAGGTGTCACACGCCTTGGAGAGTGTTGCCCTGCCTTTCTCGGAACTGCTGTGTGCTCCCCTTTTCTCCCCTTCTCTGTTGGCCAAGGTAGCACGTACTCTGCCGCCAGCGTTGTCAGATGGAAAATTTTGGAGCAATTTTTCAACAAGAACCTTCTGGTATTGCACCATTTTGCTTGTCCTCTCCACCGGAGGAATGAGAGATGAGAAATTCTCTTTGTAGCGGGGGTCCAGAAGGGTGAACACCCAGTAATCCGTGTTGTTTAAAATGCGTATAACGCGTGGGTCACGGGAAAGGCAGCCTAACATAAAGTCAGCCATGTGTGCCAGAGTACCAACAGTCAAGATTTCGCTGTCCTCACCAGGAGGATGACTCTCAATATCCTCATCCTCTTCCTCCTCTTCTGCCCACCCACGCTGAAGAGATGGAACTAAAGTTCCATGGCTACCCTCTGTAGCGGAGGCAACCGTGTCTTCCTCCTCCTCCTCCTCCTCCTCCTCCTCCGCCTCCTCCAATTGTCGCTGAGAAGACGAAGTGAGGGTGCTCTGGCTATCACCTTGTGTAAGCTCTTCCTCCCCCATTTCCACCTCTTCCACATGCAAAGCGTCGGTTTTAATTGTGAGCAGCGAGCGTTTCAGTAGACACAGAAGTGGGATGGTTACACTGATAATAGCGTTATCGCCGCTCACCATCTGTGTCGATTCCTCAAAATTGCGTAAAACCTCGCAGAGGTCTGACATCCATTCCCACTCCTCACTTCTGATTACAGGAAGTTGAACGGAGAGGCGACAACGTGTAACAGCTGGTACTCCACTACTGCCCTCTGCTGCTCACAAAGCCGGGCCAACATGTGGAAGGTGGAGTTCCAGCGCGTGCTCACGTCACACAGCAGCCGGTGAGCTGGCAATTGTAAGCGCTGCTGCAGCTTCAACAGGCCGGCCGAAGCTGTAGATGACTTACGGAAATGTGCACACACGCGGCGCACCTTGGTCAAGAGATCATGCACATTGGGGTAGGTTTTTAGAAATCGCTGAACCACTAAATTAAATACATGGGCTAGGCACGGTACGTGTGTGAGCTTGCCGAGCTTCAAAGCCGCCACCAAGTTACGCCCATTATCACACACAACCATGCCTGGTTGCAGGTTGAGTGGCGAGAGCCACTGCTCGGTCTGGTGACTAATCCCCTGCAACAGCTCTGAGGCCGTGTGCTGTTTGTCCCCAAGGCAGATCAGCTTCAGCACGGCCTGTTGACGCTTCCCCACTGCAGTGCTACAGTGCTTCCAGCTACTGGCTGATGGGGGAGTGGCGCTGCATGTAGAGAATTCGGAGGTGGAAACGGAGGAGGAGGAGCCAATAACGTAGGTGCTGGCGGAAACCCTGATGGAGGTAGGGCCCGCAATCCTCGGCGTGGGTAGCACCCGTGCCATCCCAGGGTCCGAGTCGCTCCCAGCCTCCACGACATTCACCCAGTGTGCCGTCAGGGAAATGTAGCGTCCCTGGCCACAAGCACTTGTCCATGTGTCAGTCGTTAAGTGGACCTTCCCAGTAACTGCGTTGGTCAGGGCACGGGTGATGTTACGGGACACATGGTGGTGTAATGCGGGGATGGCACACCGGGAAAAGTAGTGGCGGCTGGGGACCGCGTACCGAGGAACAGCTGCTGCCATCAGGCTGCGGAAGGACTCAGTGTCCACAAGCCTAAATGGCAGCATTTCGATGGCCAGTAATTTTGAAAGGTGTGAGGTTAGTGCTATGGCCTGTGGGTGGGTGGCTGGGTACTTTCTCTTGCGCTCAAATGCCTGGGGTAACGACATTTGGACGATGTGCTGGGACAGGGAAGTGGATGTGGTCGCTGATGGTGCTTCAGATGGTACAGGTGCAGGGCGGGAGGTATGCGGGCCTGCGCCTTCGACAGGCGATTGGCCGGCACCGAAAACAGGGGAAGAGGAGGCAGTGGTGTGGCCTGCAGACACAGATGGGCGATCCAGGCGTTCCTCCCACTTACTACGGTGCTTGGATGCCATGTGTCGGATCATGCTGGTGGTGGTGAGGTTTCTAGTGTTCATGCCTCGGCTCATTCTGGTGTGGCACAGGTTGCAAACTACAATTCTTTTGTCGTCCGCACTTTCCTTAAAAAAACGCCATACCGCGGAACACCTACCCTTTGGCAAGGTAGATTTACGCAAGGGGGTGCTCCGTGGAACATTTGCGGGCCGGTTTGGTGCGGTCCGCCTTCTTTCTGTAGCCACACCACTGCCTCTTCCAGCCTGTTGCGGTGCTGCAGATGGCTCACCCTCAGGACTGCTGTCATCGCTCGGCTCTACACCTTCCCAGGTGGGGTCAGTCACCTCATCGTCCACCAAGTCCTCCTCCACTTCCTCACTCTGATCATCCTCCTCAAGTCTTGATCCCACCACATACTCAGTCATTGACAACTGTATAACATTCTCCTCAACAAGGTCTTGAGACGGAAATAGTGGTTGATTTAATGGCAACTGTGTCTCATCATCATCATCATCATCCACTACTTCCTTTGACCTTAAATGCCGTTCACATCTGTCATCTTCTTGTGATTGGGTAGCCTCTAGAGGTTGTGAATCAGGGCACAAGATGTCATGTTCCTCTGCAAGCGTGCTTGGAGAGAGGGTCAAATGAAGGATTGGTGATGAGACGAGCTCCTCACTATATCCCAGTGTGGGATCACTTCTTTGACCAGACCGTGTATGGTGGGAGGAAGGATGATCAGAGTGAGGATTATGTTGACCAGACTCTTGGCTACTGAGAGTGGACTTGGTGGAAGACAGGGTGGTGCTTAACCGACTGGAAGCAGTATCAGCTGTCATCCAACCGACCACCTGTTCGCAGTGGTCGGACCTCGAGAGTGATGTCCTGCGACGCCCTGTAAAATTACACATGAAGCTAGGTATGGTGGATGTCTTTCTTTCTTGTGCTCTGGCACCAGGCACAGTTTCTCCGCGTCCTGACCCGCGCCCTGAACTATCAGGATCACGTCCACTTCCCCGTCCCTTTTTACCCGCCTTCTTCATCTTACACGGAAAATGTGACTTTAATATTTGAGTTTGAAAACTTAACAGTATTTCTTACTATTCTGCAACGGTGCAGAGTACACAGAATAGGCTGCTAAACGGCGGTGACACACACTGAATGGAAAATGTGACTTTAATATTTGAGTTTGAAAACTTAACAGTATTTCTTACTATTCTGCAACTGTGCAGAGTACACAGAATAGGCTGCTAAACTGCGGTGACACACACTGAATGGAAAATGTGACTTTAATATTTGAGTTTGAAAACTTAACAGTATTTCTTACTATTCTGCAACTGTGCAGAGTACACAGAATAGGCTGCTAAACGGCGGTGACACACACTGAATGGAAAATGTGACTTTAATATTTGAGTTTGAAAACTTAACAGTATTTCTTACTATTCTGCAACTGTGCAGAGTACACAGAATAGGCTGCTAAACGGCGGTGACACACACTGAATGGAAAATGTGACTTTAATATTTTAGTTTGAAGACTTAACAGTATTTCTTCCTATTCTGCAACTCTGCACAGTACACAGAATGTGCTGCTACACTGCGGCCAAGCACACTGAATGGAATATATGACTTTGATATTTTAGTTTGAAGACTTAACAGTATTTCTTCCTATTCTGCAACTCTGCACAGTACACAGAATGTGCTGCTACACTGCGGCCAAGCACACTGAATGGAATATGTGACTTTGATATTTTAGTTTGAAGACTTAACAGTATTTCTTCCTATTCTGCAACTCTGCACAGTACACAGAATAGGCTGCTAAACGGCGGTGACACACACTGAATGGAAAATGTGACTTTAATATTTGAGTTTGAAAACTTAACAGTATTTCTTACTATTCTGCAACTGTGCAGAGTACACAGAATAGGCTGCTAAACGGCGGTGACACACACTGAATGGAAAATGTGACTTTAATATTTGAGTTTGAAAACTTAACAGTATTTCTTACTATTCTGCAACTGTGCAGAGTACACAGAATAGGCTGCTAAACGGCGGTGACACACACTGAATGGAAAATGTGACTTTAATATTTGAGTTTGAAAACTTAACAGTATTTCTTACTATTCTGCAACGGTGCAGAGTACACAGAATAGGCTGCTAAACGGCGGTGACACACACTGAATGGAAAATGTGACTTTAATATTTGAGTTTGAAAACTTAACAGTATTTCTTACTATTCTGCAACTGTGCAGAGTACACAGAATAGGCTGCTAAACGGCGGTGACACACACTGAATGGAAAATGTGACTTTAATATTTGAGTTTGAAAACTTAACAGTATTTCTTACTATTCTGCAACTGTGCAGAGTACACAGAATAGGCTGCTAAACGGCGGTGACACACACTGAATGGAAAATGTGACTTTAATATTTGAGTTTGAAAACTTAACAGTATTTCTTACTATTCTGCAACTGTGCAGAGTACACAGAATAGGCTGCTAAACGGCGGTGACACACACTGAATGGAAAATGTGACTTTAATATTTGAGTTTGAAAACTTAACAGTATTTCTTACTATTCTGCAACTGTGCAGAGTACACAGAATAGGCTGCTAAACGGCGGTGACACACACTGAATGGAAAATGTGACTTTAATATTTGAGTTTGAAAACTTAACAGTATTTCTTACTATTCTGCAACGGTGCAGAGTACACAGAATAGGCTGCTAAACGGCGGTGACACACACTGAATGGAAAATGTGACTTTAATATTTGAGTTTGAAAACTTAACAGTATTTCTTACTATTCTGCAACTGTGCAGAGTACACAGAATAGGCTGCTAAACGGCGGTGACACACACTGAATGGAAAATGTGACTTTAATATTTGAGTTTGAAAACTTAACAGTATTTCTTACTATTCTGCAACGGTGCAGAGTACACAGAATAGGCTGCTAAACGGCGGTGACACACACTGAATGGAAAATGTGACTTTAATATTTGAGTTTGAAAACTTAACAGTATTTCTTACTATTCTGCAACTGTGCAGAGTACACAGAATAGGCTGCTAAACTGCGGTGACACACACTGAATGGAAAATGTGACTTTAATATTTTAGTTTGAAGACTTAACAGTATTTCTTCCTATTCTGCAACTCTGCACAGTACACAGAATGTGCTGCTACACTGCGGCCAAGCACACTGAATGGAATATGTGACTTTGATATTTTAGTTTGAAGACTTAACAGTATTTCTTCCTATTCTGCAACTCTGCACAGTACACAGAATGTGCTGCTACACTGCGGCGAAGCACACTGAATGGAATATGTGACTTTGATATTTTAGTTTGAAGACTTAACAGTATTTCTTCCTATTCTGCAACTCTGCACAGTACACAGAATGTGCTGCTACACTGCGGCGAAGCACACTGAATGGAATATGTGACTTTGATATTTTAGTTTGAAGACTTAACAGTATTTCTTCCTATTCTGCAACTCTGCACAGTACACAGAATGTGCTGCTACACTGCGGCGAAGCACACTGAATGGAATATGTGACTTTGATATTTTAGTTTGAAGACTTAACAGTATTTCTTCCTATTCTGCAACTCTGCACAGTACACAGAATGTGCTGCTAAACTGCGGCGAAGCACACTGAATGGAATATGTGACTTTGATATTTTAGTTTGAAGACTTAATAGTATTTCTTCCTATTCTGCAACTCTGCACAGTACACAGAATGTGCTGCTAAACTGCGGCGACGCACACTGAATGGAATATGTGACTTTGATATTTTAGTTTGAAGACTTAACAGAATGTGCTCTAATCTGCAACTTTGCACACTAAACAGAATGTGCTCTAATCTGCAACTTTGCACACTAAACAGAATGTGCTCTAATCTGCAACTTTGCACACTAAACAGAATGTGCTCTAATCTGCAACTGTGCACACTAAACAGAATGTGCTCTAATCTGCAACTTTGCACACTAAACAGAATATTTTTTTTTTTTTTTTTTTTGTTTTTTTCCCCCCACACAAAATAACCTGCTGCCCCCACACACAGTAGTCTTAAAAAGGACTTTTGGTTCTTTTTTTTCACAATTTTGGTTTTTTTCCTCCCTACACTGCCTTTCCCTTCCTATCCTCAGCTCTCCCTGGCTAAGACTGAGCCGAACTCGCTGGTCAGGTGCTATACAGCACCCGACCACGGGTTCTGGCCAGCCAATCAGTGTAATGCCAGCAGCCAACATGGCTGCTGGCATTACACCGATGTCAGAGCCTCCCTGCACGTTTATTGGCTGCGCAGCAGCCGCAAAACGTGCGGGGAGGAGACCCGAACATGGCGGGCGAGCACATGCGGTACTCGTACGAGTACCGCCATGTGCCGAGCAGAGCGATGCTCGAGCCAATCCGAGCATCGGCCGAGCATGCTCGCTCAACACTAATTGGCACCCTTGCATATAAATGAGGGATATAAAGGGTATATATATACATAGGAGCAGTATTACATATTAGTTGTTAATAGGGGGCAATATAGATTGATGTGGTGGAGCCCAACAAATATGCCTCCCATCTATCAGACTTAGTGATCTTGCACCCCTTCGGTCAAGTAATCTGCTCACCAGATATTCCGTATATATAGGCACATCAAGCAACCGTAGATCTCTGCACTTATCTTCGCCTGTTCTTGCCGGGTCCCCGTTCCGTTCAGGGTCTCCACCCGTGGGATTCGAGTCCTGTACTTAGGCGATTCTGTTGTGCTGATCGTAAACACGCTGCTATATTACCCAAACAATCCTCTCATATCGAATTCATAATCAATAGATAAGTCCTGAAAATTATCCAACGCGTTTCAAGGCTTTTTAGCCTCTTCCTCAGGGAAAAATGGAAATATCAGTCGATCTAAGCCGCACAGAGCGCGGGCTAGTAGTTTTTAAAACTTAATTGGCCAATCAGCGGCCAGAATGTCCGGTAAAAGTTTAGAGTGTTGCAAAGAGTATACACAATGTTTCAAAAATCTATGTATAAAAAGGGGTTTTTTCAATATAACAACAAGATATATGGTCAATACTTCCAATATACACATAATTAATTCAAATGAGCTAGTTTGCCTCACCTCAAGGAGGCATAGCATTTCGGGGAAGAAAGCTCATGAATATAATAATATAATAGTGTACATTAATCAGAGCTCATTCAACATCTTAAAAAAATATAAAAAGGAAAACTGATAGTGATGGTATACTAATTGAATACAGTCAATAAGAATGATATTGGCAGATAACATCGAGAACCGGGAATTTTGGCTTGCTGTGCGATGTGTGGGAGACCTAAGCCATCACCAGTACATCTTTCATCAGTACCATCAAGCCATTATTATCGGTGTAGCCACTACTGATAAAGATGTTGGTATATTGTCGAAATATGGATCCCAATGAAGGGCAGACTTATTATAGCACCAAATTGTGTCAATCCAGATGATGCATTAGCGCGTGATCGATATGGGTATTATGCCCTAAATGCGCATAATAGAAGAGTGCCATCGACACTAATCTTGTTGTATCCGCTAAAATATGGAATGACACAAGTGTGCATAAAAGGCATAGAAATATAACTACAGCTCATACATAAATCTTGTAAAGAATATCTCAATCAATATATGAAAAATTGATCATGTACATTTGCTAGATCACGGGTGGATGAACATTGTGGGCATGAATCAGAGGTGTAGCTACAACTTATAAATAAACAGTGTACTGAATGTTGCCATAGATGATATGAATTCAAATGGACAAAGAAGAGGTAATAGCCCCAGACAGTATTAATATAAAAAAAGGAGAAGAGAGAAAACACATCATACTGGGGCAAGTTATTCATAATTCGAATTTTGAATAGAACCACATTTTTTCATTATATATATAGAGACGAAGGGTAGCATACATACTTAAATTTGAGGTTGTGCTAAAGACTAATGAATAATGTAGTCATTAGTACTATGAAGAGCTGAGGACCCCTAGATGGACTTCACTCCTCATTCGAAGCCAAGACATATGTGAGAGGTTTCCTTGGGGATCCTTAGAGTTCATCAAAGACACCACAAGTCTAATTCCTCATTTAACCCTTCTGGCTGTAGTGTGTGTAACTTAAAAATCCAATAACTCTCTCGCTTGGCTAATAGTTTAAACCTATCCCCCCCTCTCTTAGTTAGACCTACATGCTCTATACCCAGGACCTTTATATCTTCTATGTTCCTAAAACTGGGACAGTTGTTACAATGTCTCGATACTGAATGCTTCCCATTATTCTTCAAGATATTATTGCGGTGTTCCAAAAAACGCTTCTTGAGCGGTCTGATAGTCCGCCCCACATATTGTATCCCACATCTACATTCCAGTAGATAAACCACGTAATTAGTATTACAATTGATGAATTGTTTGATAGGGAAACTCTCTTTAGTTTTGTATGAAATAAAGGAATTAGTATTATTCATAATGAACTGGCAGGTGATACATTGTCTATGTCCACATTTATAGGTGCCTGTTCCGCATTGTGTTATATTCTGGGCTTTGGACCCTTTGTCACTAATTCTTATTAGTGAGGGTGCCAATTTGGTTTTTAAGTCTGCCGCTTTCCTGTAGATAAATCTAGGTCTATTGGGAAGTATTTTTCTCAAGGTCCTATCCCCCTCCAAAATTCTCCAATTCTTTCTTATAATTCTTTCTATTTGTCCAGACATAGAGGAATATTTACTGATAAAGGGAATGTTTGGTATTTTTTCTTCTTTAATTCCCATATCTCCAGACTTTTCTGATGCTCTCTTTTTTTCAAGGAGCTTTTCTCGTGGTATTCTTCTGGTTTTTTCTAGAGCTGGGTCTATAGTATTTCCTTTATATCCTTTTTCCAAAAACCTCTTCTCCAGTACTGCTGCTTGCATTTCAAAATCGTCATCAGTAGTGCAGTTTCTTTTTATTCTTAAAAATTGACTATATGGAACACTCTTAAGCCAATTCGGGTGGTGGCCGCTGCTGGCTTCAATATATCCATTCACGTCCACTGGTTTGTGGTGAGTGCGTGTTTGGATACACCCATCAGTCCCACTTGTTATTTCAAGATCTAGAAATACTACTGAAGTTTTACTTGTCGTGTAGGTGAAATTGAGGCCCAAGAGATTCTGATTGATTGATGTTAAGAACTGTTCAAGGCTTGTTTCCCCACTTTTCCAGACAAGCAAAAGGTCATCTATGTATCTTGCATAAAATGCTAGATCTTGTTGGTGATTGTCCCAGATGTGAGTTTCCTCCCAAATTCCCATGAACAAGTTCGCATAAGATGGGGCAAAGCGTGTCCCCATCGTTGTCCCCCGTACCTGACGATAAAATTTGTTGTTGAACATAAAGTAATTATGTTGTAAAATAAACATAATACTATCAAGGATAAATTGAATCTGTTCTTTTCTAAGTTTTCCATTTTTTTTAAGGATTTTTTCTACTGCTTCGGTCCCTACTTCATGGTCAATGATGGTATAGAGTGAGGTTACATCGCAGCTGACCCAAATGAACTCTTGTGACCATTTGAGGGAGTTCAATTTTCTTATTATATCTGTAGAATCCTGTGTATATGAGCGTAATTCTTGTACATAGGGTTGTAGGAGGTTATCAACATATTGAGAGAGGTTACTCGTAATGGAATTGATGCCTGAAATTATAGGGCGTCCTGGAGGGTTAGTAAGATTTTTGTGGATTTTGGGGAGATGGTAAAATATGGGGATTATAGGATGTTGGATATTCAGAAATTGGAATTCTCCTTTATTCAGTATTTCTTCTTTATATGCCTTAGTTATGAGTATATGGTATTCCTCATAGAACTCGGAAGTGGGATTAGTGGATAGAATCTCATAAAATGAGCGGTCATTCAGAATTCTCTCAGCCTCCTGAATGTAGTCAGATTTGTTCTGTATCACTAGGCCGCCTCCTTTATCAGCTTCTTTAAAGATGATTGAGTCGTTATTCATAAGTTGTTTTAGGCTCCTCTTTTCTTTATAAGTTAAATTATGTGAGATCTTAATAGGTTTTGAGAACATTTTCCTAATATCCTTTAATACCAAATCCATGAAAGCTTCTATATACGGTCCACGTGTATTGATCGGATTGAATTTGGATACAGGCTTTAGGTCTGTATGTCTATATTCAGAAGACTCATCACAGCTGGAACAATATTTAAGATTTTCTTCCCCTAATGCTATTAGAATATTAAGGGTTTCCTTATCTTGGGCAGTGTTCATCAGATGATTATTCTCTTTCTCTTCTTTTATGAAGTGTTTTTTTAAAGATAATTTTCTTACAAACTTATGAAGGTCCACAAATAGCTCAAATTCGTTGGGGATAGTGTTGGGTGCAAATTTGAGGCCTTTTCTTAGCAGTGAAATGTCATCATTGGTTAAGGTGTATGTGGACAGATTAAAGATTCCTCCCAATCCGTTTCCACCCAGTTCTGGTTTCGTCTCTTCTTTTCTCTTGTGTCTGTGGTTGCCTCTTCTGACTCTTGAGACCTTTTTCTCCTCATTGGTGTTTTCTCTGATTTGTCTCGTTCCTTGTTCCACTCTCTCCTTAACCATGTTTCGATCGGTGTGCTCAGAGTCTGGGACAAAAAAGGCTGTTGGCTCTGGGAATTATTAGTCTTGGGTCTTGCACCTTGTTTGTCATAGGTTTTTTTCTTCTTATTTTGGTTTTGTTTTCCATGTGGTTCTTCTTGTATTGGTTGGTCATTGATCGTTATACCAGAAGTATTGATTGAGGTTTTATTATGTGTAATATTTTTTGCTAATGAGCTTCTTGGTTTTGGAATAGGGATAACTGATGTAGGTTTAGTATGGGTTGCACCCTTATTATTATTGGCGACATTCCGTTTGCCAGTGGCCTTTTTGGGATTAGATATCGATGGTATCACAGAACATGAAGATGCTGATGAGGGGATATCAGTAGATTTAGATATAACATGGCCTCTGTTGGTGCCTAATAATTTCCTAGGTTTAGGGACCGGTTGTATCTGTGACTCATGGTTCCTAAATTCTTGTTCCTTTATAGTTTGTGGTATATTGGATCCTCGAATTTCTATACCAGAATGTCTCCGAGGTAGTTTGGTGGTAGGTCCATCCTTATGTGGATTATGTTCTGATACCTCTCTTCTTAGATGGATTTCGTTAGGGCAGTTAGTGAACCTATTATTCATTTCTCCTCCATACTTAGGGCCTCCTGTGGTCCTAGTTTGTCCCATATATTGATTCGAGGGGCGTTGTACTCTCTGGGGGGGATAGGGATATGTGTGTAGCTGTCCCTGATATTGATTTTGTCCATAATGAGTCTCAATGGTTCTTAAGTCTCTGAGTGTTCCTTTCCATTTCCGTATGTGTCCCATGGAATAATCTCTTTCATCTCTTAAAAGCTTTTTATTTTTTCGTTCAATTATTAGGCATTCAAATTTCTCCACTCTTGTATTGGTTTGTTGATCTAATGATGTGAAATCCCTATGGTCTCTGAGGGGTATCAGCTTCTTCTTTATACTTTCAATGATGTCTAGAGTTTGGTTCATTTTATTTTCCTTATTTCTAATAATCAGCTGCATTAATTCATAAGAGCATTTATCCAATATGATGTTCCATTCGTTATAAAATTCGGGTTCTTTTTGTCCAAAAGCAGGCTCTTTGATAATGCGCAGTCCTCTGGGTATTTGTTTTCTATCTATATATTTTTGTAAAGTAATCATTTCCCACCATTGGGACATTTCTGTTTTCAGGCATTTTTCTAATTCCAAAAAAAGGTTTCTGATGCCCCCATCAGGATTCTTTTTTCTAGGCACCTTCTCTTTTACATTAATATGTGCTTCTGAGTTCCCCAAGTGTGTTGCTATTAATCCCTCCCTCCTCTTAGTTCGATCCAAACAGCTTAACATAGTACTAAGTCAGAGCTCACTAAAATAGAGGCCAGATATGTAAATGTCTCTTAAGACCCAATATGATTGGGAGACAGCCCAAGAGAAGGACTCCCACTTGGAAGTGTGGAAAAAGATATATATATATATAAAAATTGGAAGGGCGCTCACCAATATATCGGGGAATGGAGACAATACAATATACAAAGCAAATCCCTGTCACCAGTAATATATAACAATAATCATATACAAGAAATAGCAGGTTAATACATTATAGAGAAAAGTGTACCAGTCCTATATGTCAGTTTCATTGAAGTCTCTGTAATTGTAATAAAGATTAGTCTTTAACAGATGGGAAGGATCGATGAATGATGAAATGATGAATGAATGATGGATAATGATGATGAAATGAAATAATGGAGGATGAGATGAATCAGGGAATAGATTTTCCAAGTGTCCAAGAGTATCACCCAGTCTCACTGTGCTGCTTGTCCTGAGCTCGGAGTCCACTCGAGCCGATATGTATGAAAAAGAAAATAGAAGAAAAGACAGCGCACAAGCGATCTGAGTGTAGTATGGTCACAGAAAAAATGTATGTATATTTAACATATTCCAATCATACAAAGAGCTGTTCGAAATATCAAAATTTATTTATGGGGTACAAAGTAAATAAATAAACAAAGTGGTCATAAAAAGGGTATTGGAAAAAGGTAAAAAAACATTAAAACATATGTGGTAAATAATATATTAAAAGGGAATCTCAATCAAGAATAAATATAAAAATAAGGATTAAAGATTGGCACCCTTGCATATAAATAAGGGATATAAAAAGTATATATATACATTAGGCACCCTCACTAATAAGAATTAGTGACAAAGGGTCCAAAGCCCAGAATATAACACAATGCGGAACAGGCACCTATAAATGTGGACATAGACAATGTATCACCTGCCAGTTCATTATGAATAATACTAATTCCTTTATTTCATACAAAACTAAAGAGAGTTTCCCTATCAAACAATTCATCAATTGTAATACTAATTACGTGGTTTATCTACTGGAATGTAGATGTGGGATACAATATGTGGGGCGGACTATCAGACCGCTCAAGAAGCGTTTTTTGGAACACCGCAATAATATCTTGAAGAATAATGGGAAGCATTCAGTATCGAGACATTGTAACAACTGTCCCAGTTTTAGGAACATAGAAGATATAAAGGTCCTGGGTATAGAGCATGTAGGTCTAACTAAGAGAGGGGGGGATAGGTTTAAACTATTAGCCAAGCGAGAGAGTTATTGGATTTTTAAGTTACACACACTACAGCCAGAAGGGTTAAATGAGGAATTAGACTTGTGGTGTCTTTGATGAACTCTGAGGATCCCCAAGGAAACCTCTCACATATGTCTTGGCTTCGAATGAGGAGTGAAGTCCATCTAGGGGTCCTCAGCTCTTCATAGTACTAATGACTACATTATTCATTAGTCTTTAGCACAACCTCAAATTTAAGTATGTATGCTACCCTTCGTCTCTATATATATAATGAAAAAATGTGGTTCTATTCAAAATTCGAATTATGAATAACTTGCCCCAGTATGATGTGTTTTCTCTCTTCTCCTTTTTTTATATTAATACTGTCGGGGGCTATTACCTCTTCTTTGTCCATTTGAATTCATATTATCTATGGCAACATTCAGTACACTGTTTATTTATAAGTTGTAGCTACACCTCTGATTCATGCCCACAATGTTCATCCACCCGTGATCTAGCAAATGTACATGATCAATTTTTCATATATTGATTGAGATATTCTTTACAAGATTTATGTATGAGCTGTAGTTATATTTCTATGCCTTTTATGCACACTTGTGTCATTCCATATTTTAGCGGATACAACAAGATTAGTGTCGATGGCACTCTTCTATTATGCGCATTTAGGGCATAATACCCATATCGATCACG
Source organism: Rhinophrynus dorsalis (assembly GCA_037306005.1). NCBI lineage: Eukaryota > Metazoa > Chordata > Amphibia > Anura > Rhinophrynidae > Rhinophrynus > Rhinophrynus dorsalis. Next base: position 355,231,876 of record CM074718.1, read on the forward strand.
CGCTAATGCATCATCTGGATTGACACAATTTGGTGCTATAATAAGTCTGCCCTTCATTGGGATCCATATTTCGACAATATACCAACATCTTTATCAGTAGTGGCTACACCGATAATAATGGCTTGATGGTACTGATGAAAGATGTACTGGTGATGGCTTAGGTCTCCCACACATCGCACAGCAAGCCAAAATTCCCGGTTCTCGATGTTATCTGCCAATATCATTCTTATTGACTGTATTCAATTAGTATACCATCACTATCAGTTTTCCTTTTTATATTTTTTTAAGATGTTGAATGAGCTCTGATTAATGTACACTATTATATTATTATATTCATGAGCTTTCTTCCCCGAAATGCTATGCCTCCTTGAGGTGAGGCAAACTAGCTCATTTGAATTAATTATGTGTATATTGGAAGTATTGACCATATATCTTGTTGTTATATTGAAAAAAACCCTTTTTATACATAGATTTTTGAAACATTGTGTATACTCTTTGCAACACTCTAAACTTTTACCGGACATTCTGGCCGCTGATTGGCCAATTAAGTTTTAAAAACTACTAGCCCGCGCTCTATGCGGCTTAGATCGACTGATATTTCCATTTTTCCCTGAGGAAGAGGCTAAAAAGCCTTGAAACGCGTTGGATAATTTTCAGGACTTATCTATTGATTATGAATTCGATATGAGAGGATTGTTTGGGTAATATAGCAGCGTGTTTACGATCAGCACAACAGAATCGCCTAAGTACAGGACTCAAATCCCACGGGTGGAGACCTTGAACGGAACGGGGACCCGGCAAGAACAGGCGAAGATAAGTGCAGAGATCTACGGTTGCTTGATGTGCCTATATATACGGAATATCTGGTGAGCAGATTACTTGACCGAAGGGGTGCAAGATCACTAAGTCTGATAGATTGGAGGCATATTTGTTGGGCTCCACCACATCAATCTATATTGCCCCCTATTAACAACTAATATGTAATACTGCTCCTATGTATATATATATACCCTTTATATCCCTCATTTATATGCAAGGGTGCCAATCTTTAATCCTTATTTTTATATTTATTCTTGATTGAGATTCCCTTTTAATATATTATTTACCACATATGTTTTAATGTTTTTTTACCTTTTTCCAATACCCTTTTTATGACCACTTTGTTTATTTATTTACTTTGTACCCCATAAATAAATTTTGATATTTCGAACAGCTCTTTGTATGATTGGAATATGTTAAATATACATACATTTTTTCTGTGACCATACTACACTCAGATCGCTTGTGCGCTGTCTTTTCTTCTATTTTCTTTTTCTATGCAAAATAATGACTCCATGTCACCTATGAATGTAACTTCAGGCAGCATACACCATCTCATGTACATGAGTTGAAAAAAGACATGAGTCCATCAAGTCCAGCCCTTGCCAGATCATCCATGTTGATCCAGAGGAAGGTGGGAAAAAAAATTTCTTGGCTCCAAATGACACTCAGTTCTCTGGATCAACAACCTATCTGCTTTGAAGCTGTCATAATCCTCAAATTGTTCTGTGCTAGAAAGGTATCCATCAGCATTTGAAAGTAGTTACAGTATCTGCAAGCACAGCATCCTGAGGCAAATAATTCCATAATTTTACCACTCTTAATGTAAAAAATTCCTGCTTTTGTTTTAGTCAAAAGCACCTCTCATTCTTAGCCCAACTCTTTGAGTAAATAAACCATTGGAGAGTTCTTTGCATTGACCTCAAGTATATATTTGTAAATGGTAATCATATCACCCCTTACACATATCTTCTCTAATTTAAACAATCACAATTTGGCTAGTCTATCTTTATAACTCAGTCCCCTTATCATTTTTTTTAAGAACTGGTGCCCAAAACTGTACTCCATATTCTAGATGAGGCCTTACCAAGGAATTATATTTGCATCCTGTGCATCTCCACCTCTTTTTATGCAGGATAGTTCCCTATTTGCTCTTGCAGCAGCTGAGAGACTGCACACTTCTGTGAAGACTATCAGTACTCCTAAATCTTTCGCTATTGAGGATTTCCCAAGTTGTTTCTCATTTAGTGTATATTTAGCCTGTTTGTTTCTACAGCCCAAATGCGGTACCTTAAATTAATCTACATTAAATGTCACCTGCCACTTTTCTTCCCATTCACTTTGTTTATTTAAATCCTTCTGAAGAGAAAAAACATCCAGCTATAGCCTTATCCTCACAAATGAATTTGCATGTCTCAGCCTTAAGAGGACCAATATCATCCTTAATATTTCTGTTATAAATATACTTGTAGAATTGGTTAGGATTTTCTTGCTTTCCTTTGCAATACTTCTCTCATTTTCAGTTTTAGCTAGCCTAATTGCTTGTTTGCAGATTTTATTACATTCTTAATATTTTTTTGTAATAAAGCAACTGACCCATGTTACTTAAACACTTTAAAAGCCTGCTTATTATTTCTCATTTCCCTGCAAACCTCATTATTAAGCCACTTTAGTCTTAAATTGCTCCTCCTGTGCTTCATCCCCAGTGGTATATATTGACACATATATTTAAGCACATTTTAAACAAATTCCAGGATTCTTGTGTATTTTTATCTCAGAAGATTATATCCCACTGAGTATCATTTAATACTGCTTTTAACTTTGTACAATTAACCTTTTTAAAATGTAATGATTTTGGTTAAACCCTTGCTATTGGATTTATCATAACAAATTTCAAAAGATACCATATTTGGTCACTGCTGCCTAAATGCTCCTTTGCTTGTATACTCTTAATCATGTCAGAATTGTTTGAGAGCACTAAGTCAAGCAAGGGCGCATTTCTAGATGGCTCCTCTACTAGTTAGTACATAAAATTGTCATTAATCATACTTAAAAAAATCCCTTTGTTTTGCTGGAAGTCATATTTCTCCAGTCAATTTTAGGATAGTTGAAGTGTCCATTTATAATTACATTTCCTGACTGAGAACTAGCCTATTTGAGCTGTTTTCAGGAAGGGGTGGTCATTTTGGGAGTAGATGGGTATTTTGATGCATTCAGTTCCTCTGCTCTTCATTTTATGTCATGTACTAATGAGGCAGAGAGGAAATCAATGGCAAATAATTTTTCGTACGCATGCTATATGGACACACTAGAATTTTTTCTCATTAGATGCTTGCGCTGGCTGAATTGTGTTTGCTATATGTACTAAAGGCTGTACTTGTAGATTTGTACATTTATCTCACTATCACCTATATGTTTGATTAAGTTACTTATTTATTAGGAGCTTGCATAACATGGGTCAAATGGTCATGCATAGCTGCATACAAATCAATAGGAAAATTGTTTTTTTTTTACATATTTTATAGCATATACACCTAGTTATAAATATGTGATAATTAATGGGATATTCATTTTAGGTGATACTGTCCTTTTAACTTGATTGTTTTTCTTGTGTTGTTGAATAAATCACTTTGGTTCTTGTTTATCAAACATACTTTTTTTTTTTTTTTGGGGGGGGTGTATTGTTGTTTTATTGTCACACAGACCAAAATCAGAAAACTAATTTAAACAATATTTCTTCTATTATTATAACACAGCTAGGATATTTATAGAATAAGGAGATGTTGTACTAGGTGTGTTTTATTATTCAATATCAATATGCTAAAATAGTTAACAAAGTTTAATTTTTTTTTTTTACATTAAGAAGTTTTTATCTGTATAAACTCATAGGTAGAGAATGTGCGTTTGTGGCAGAATGGAAGTGGTCACTGAAAAAAACAAATTATACTTTTAACATAAAGAAAAGTCGCATTTTCACTTACAATATGTACATCTTTACCAGTACTTTTAAGAGATATAACTCCTTTAGATTTTGAACCTTGGGCTATATAGTGCTTGCTGCTTAAAGGGATAGTAATACTTTGTTTCATCTTTATTTTATTTTGTAGGCATTAAAAAAAAAATGAAGAACGATATAAGTCTTATCTCTCAAACCTTTATGGTTTAAGAGATATTCACAAGCAAAGTTTCCCCTCCCGCCCCTTTTACCTAGTGTAAGCCATCTCTTCTCAGATGTGGAATCCAGTCCACAGACCAGACAGATAACAACAGGGGACAGTCTTCTTCCTATGAGAACAACGAAAGCCCTGCCCCCCTTGACAAGTTTTTCAGGTTTTTCCCTTATCGTAATTGAAGATTGTCCCTCTCTGCAATTTACCTAGGCACCTCCCTTCTGCTCTGGCTGAGCAGTGTTACATCAGTAAAAGGGGCGGGAGGGGAATACTTTGTCATTGAATTACTCTTGAACTACAACTCTGACAGAATTGAAATAACACTCTCCAAAGTCCAAATACTATGGTGATTATTTAGAGCTGCTTTTATTATGAAGCATTACTATCCCTTTAAAGCATAGTTCCAGATAAGCAAGGTGTTTCCTGACACTAAAAATGTGACTGATGTTTTCTACACTGAGGTAAAATAGTGCCTGAAATAGCACACCCTCTATGCCAGTAAAATCTCTGGTTTGAAGACTTACAGTTACATCAGCTGTTAGTAAAGGTGGTGCTTGTGGTATCTGCTGTTTTATTACTTGAATTACCAATGCGAGTTAATAGCTATTTTATTATATCATATACTGTAAATGCAACTACAATTTGCAATCATGAGACCTAGGTTTTAAGGGCAAATTTTGCCTCTTGTGCATTGTCCTCAAGCAGATATCTCTGCAAAGGAGCTTAAATGGGATTGTTAGCATTGCTAGACTGCTGGAGGGATTGGGTGCATAAACACCTTAAAAAACATATAATTAGCTGATGTCTAGTACTGCCCACACAGAGAATGGTCAAAGCAATATTTGGCATAATGTGTCATGTATCAGCATACCCTAGAGTTCTGTAGGTTCACAGAACAGGCATACCATGATGTAACTGTCCATGACAATCACAAGTTGCAGGGAAATTACAGCATACTGCAACTGCAACAACCTGTTACTGTTAAAAGTAATTTGTGTAACTCAACAGGTCACAAAGCAAATTTTAATTGACTCATGATGGCTACTTGAAATATGAGGGAGAATCTTTAGAAAGGGTACACTAGCCCTTAACATATTGCTAGAGCTAGAAGATACAGGATGGACTTTTGACATTGTGTTATGTGTTGTTGTTGTTGTTTTTTTTTTTTTTTTTTTTACAAATCTTCCCTATCTGATGTTGTGTTCGGATGACCCATTAAATCACCATACAAGATGAAGATTCATGGATGGGACTCTTTGTCTGCATTCATGTATATATCCGGATACGATGAGTTGGATTGCAAGTATTTAGGGGATTACATAATGCTTGTTAGACTTTGAGGAAGATTATAGCTTTTTATTAGAGACTTTATGTATGCAGTATGTGATTGTGAGTTTAGGATTTGGGGATGTGGTTGGTTACTGTATACGCACCTAGCTACAATAAATAGATTTTTCTACTTTATTGCCAATTAGTTTATTTGCTAAGCCACTACTACCACATACTGTGTTTTGAATGACTCTAGACCAGTGGTTCTCAACCTGTGCCCTCAGTGGCTACTAACAGGCCAGGATTTGAGAATTTCCATTTAAGAGCACAGGTGAGTTAATCAATATGACTGAGCCTCTGACCAACACACTTGTGTTCTAGCAGGGAAATTCCTAAGTCCTGGCTTGTTAGTGGGTCCTGAGGGCATGGGTTGAGAACCTCTGCTCTAGACAGAGCCAATACACTGTGGATACTTTAAATAACAAATTGAGTGATAAGTTTGAACAGGTAATTAGAATTAAGTGCCACACTGTGCCACCAAAACATATAGGTTAATCTTTCAGTTATGGATAATTCAACATATAGGGAGATTTTAATTATCTTTTAAACAAATTAAACATTTATTAGGGTGATATGTCCACTTTAAAGATGACAGGAAACTAGAGTTCTATGAATAAAGGTTATATATATGTATGTGTGTGTGTGTGTGTGTGTGTGTGTATGCACCCTTATATAATTTAATTCACTATGAACTACATGATGCACTCACAATGTAATATAAACAGTATCTACAACAGCTTGTTGATACACACTAACTTGCTCTTGTTTGCCATTATCTATACTTATGTTAATGGAAAGCTTCTTCAAAAAGATGAATTCAGTTTTCTGTAATAAAGTTTTTATATACAATACAGTCTTCTAATCTCTCTTCCCAGTCTAACATTTCTTTATAAAAAAAAAAAAAATAACACATATTTATAATTTTTCATTTATTTTTATATGGAAAATTTAGCAGTATGGTCATTTTCAGACAATATTTTTTTTTATTGTTATCATAAGACACACACACACATTATATATATATATATATATATATATATATATATATATATATACACACATACACACACATGCACGCACGCACACAGTTGGCCCAGGAAAATACATAAATGTTCTTTCATGAAAATGAAATATCCTGGTTGAAAAGATTTTCATGGGAAAGCTTGTTCAGTTTAATCTGTTTCCTAGGAAGATCTGATTAATTTTAAAATATTCATGCCTGTCTAAAATCTTACTTGTTCCACAGGGCAGCTAAGCCACCCACGTTTTCCTATCTGCTATTACAGCTGAACTGGATATCAAAATAGTTTCTTAATCTATAACCTTATATTTCTGAGTGCAAAATAGGGGGATGCTCCAGTGGTTACACTTTCAAGAAATCGAAAGACCTTGGTAGCAAAATTAGCAAGAGGGAACCCTATAAGAAATCAGTTATTTGGTACACTCATGCAAAATATTCTCTTTTCATGCAGAAATGGATAAGAGCTGTTGTGTGACCAGTGAGGTGAGGAGCACATATAAAAACAAAGAGTCATTTCAGTCCTGGAATGCAAGTGTTATGTTTTCTCTAAACCCCTATCAATATTTATACATACACGTATATGTGTGTGTGTGTGTGTGTATATATATATATATATATATATATATATATATATATATATATATATATATATATAGATATAGCTATATATCCATATATCTCTAGATAGATAGATAGATAGATAGATAAATAGATAAAGATAGATAGATAGATAGATAGATAGATAGATAGATAGATAGATAGATAAATAGATAAAGATAGATAGATAGATAGATAGATAGATAAAGATAGATGTACATGAAGTACATTTAAAGGTATTTATAAAGTATATTTGTATTGCATTATATACCATTGGTACAATAAATATAGTAGATGCTGCCGCACAGTGCAGTAGCTAATACAGTAATGTTTTGCACTTAATTAGTACAAATGTTTATTATCCAAACATAAATAACAAAGATAGATAGATAGATAGATAGATAGATAGATAGATAGATAGATAGACAGATGATAGATAGATAGATAGATAGATAGATAGATAGATAGATAGATATTGATAAAAGTAGATATCAGGAAGTCAGAGACTGACAGGAGCAATGCTCTATAGATAGAAAACAACTTTAAAATTGGATATCAAAAATGCAGTGAAGGCCATCATGCAGAAATTGAAGCAATAATCATTGTTTTTTGGACTGTATCTTAAAATGACAACTTGAGTGTATTTTAATACATACAACATAGAACACTATTTTGTACAATGTTATGCCTATAATACATTGAATGGACCAAGCTTTGGACACAGATAAAATCTGGACATATTGGAAAGTGTCAAATAAGATTCTTTAATTGTTGTATGTAATTTATATAGCAGTAAGTATGTACGTTCTCACAATTTATGCTTTATTTCCATATGTTTTCACTCTTAACCCTTTGAGTGCCAGGGGGTAAGGAACGCATTGCTTTGCAATGCATTCCGTACCCCTCTGGCTCTCAAAGGGTTAATGTCTATAATCTTAATACAAATGATGATAGCCATGATAATAATACTGAAAATTACAATTGTACAAATGTCATAGTATATTTAAAATTTGAAAGTATATTATTTTATAAGAATGCAATAATATGCATTCCTTTAACTCATAGTAAATACAATTCTTACAAGATTATGTGATCATATTTTATATTATACTAGAAATGCATATTTTTGATTTTACATTTTTTTCATTTCTGTCTCTGTCATTTCTCTCTCTTTTTTTTTCTAACAAAATGAGCCCATTAACTTCATTTTTAAAAATCCACTACAGTTCCCTGAGGCATAAAATGCAATTATTCTAATCCTCTTTGTTCCTTTATATTTTAACACTTTTCCATCCACCTGTAGCATGTCCAGATCAAATATGTGTATTTTTGTGATGCTTCCTTGTAATGCCAAAACGTTGATGTAAACAAAACTGTTCTCTTAAAATAAATGTAAATTAAGGTTATTCACCGTGTATCTTTGTCCTCTCTCCACTCTACACTTGTCATAGATATTTGTGAACACGCCTGAGTAATTCCACTTAAAGCTGAGAAATTCCCCTTCCTATAACAAATTTGTTTTTTGTGATTTCCTTTGCATTGTGACTCAGTGTCAGTGTTAAACCATTTGTTCTCTGATCTAACTCCCTGATCTTCTACCCTTCAAGTCAAAGCCAGTTTGTGAAAAGAATTTAAAAAAGGCTGAAAACTCAAAAAGATCAAAAGGTTTCCTTAACTTTAACATATTCCTTGTTCTTAAGTTTAGCCTCTCGGAGGCTGAAAACAGCTTTATCAGATCTCTTAGTGTTAACTCAACTTTTATAAAATAAGCTAATATAGCAAAATCCTGTACCATTATGTTTTAATTTTTGCAGGGTGGATTAATCACAGCTGTTTAAATAAAATAATTGAACCTGTATTTGAATCTATAAAGGTTTCAGATGCTAAGCAAATAATTGCTTATAATTAGAAACTCGTTTGGGTCACTTTACCATATTTTCTTAACACATTAACTTGTTTGTTCTTTTTATTTTACAGTGGGCACGAGAAGCATTGTGATAAAATAAGTAGTACTTTCAGGTTTAACCCTTTCTTTCAGGTTTAACCCTTTGAGAGCCAGAGGGGTATGCAACGCAATGCATTGCATACCCCTCTGGCACTCAAAGGGTTAAAGTCTAGCATTTTACAATGCAAAACACTTTAAAGGGATAGTAATACTTAAAATGTAAAAAAAAAATATGTTGTAGGGTTTATCCCCCTGAGTAAAACAAGAGTACTCCCACTGCTGAAAGGTGTTTCATTCAAAAGTTATTAATTTTCAAAGTTCAGTTTTTTAGTTGCAATATCACAGTGGCCTGAAATTGTACAGTGGCGCTGTTGCTACACCATCCTATGGACAGCTCTGGTCAGTTGACCATAAATCTCCATAGGATGGTGTAGCAACAGCGCCACTGTACAATTTCAGGCCACTGTGATATTGCACCTAAAAAATTCAACTTTGAAAATGAATAACTTTTGAATGAAACACCTTTCAGCAGTGTGAGTACTCTTGTTTTACTCAGGGAGATAAACTCTACAACATGTATTTTTTTTACATTTTAAGTATTACTATCCCTTTAACCACAGCATCTCCTAAAATGCACTGTTTCTAGATATATACTGTAATAAGATGGGTAGAGATAGATAGATAGATAGATAGATAGATAGATAGATAGATAGATAGATAGATAGACAGATAGATTTTTATAGCAACAACATGTGTACTTGCCACTTTACAGTTTACATTTAGTATACAAGAAGTACAATAAGTGCAGTATCAAGTGCTTATATAGACATTCATAAAGAACACCAGGTGAGTATACATTAGGATACAATATCCCTGCCCATAGAGCTTACAATCTAAGTATAGTCTAAGATAGATAGATAGATACAGTTTTTCCCTTGACATTAAAGAGGAACATTCACATAAAAAAAAAAAAAAACTGACCATGGGTTTTAATCAATAAAACAAGATCAGCACTGTTTGCAACAGGACATTACAGCAAACTCCTCAGTAGCACTGTAAAGGAAGCCTGCTGTAACGTTAGCCCGCAAAAATACAGCTACGAAGGGAAGTGTGAACGCACTCCCTGGGGCAGCTGGGAAGACCTTCTGTGTCGTGCGTCACATACAGGGTGTCTCAGAATGCGGAAGTGCCCAATTTGAAGGCTTCATATCTTCACTCATAGGTAAGTTAAAAAAAACAAAAAACAGCGCTGATCTTGATTTATTGATTAAATCCCATGGTCGATTTTTTTTATGTGAATGTTCCCCTTTAATGTCATCATTTGACAAATCTAGGGCTTAACACTTTGAGAGCCAGAGGGGTAGGCAACACCTTGCTCCACAATGTGTTGAATGCCCCTCTGACACTCAAAGGGTTAACTTTGAATTAAGCATTTTGTCATTGCTTTCTTAATATTAATTAACCCCTTAACGACCCATGATGATCCTGGACCGTCATGGAATTCAGGGCTCCCCGCGCGGCTGCACATTGTTCGGGGAGCACGGAAGCGGATGGCGAAAAAAAAATGGCCCGTGGTCCTTAAGTGACGGCCACATGCGCGATTGGCCATCCTTAAGTGGTTAAACAAAAAAAAACAAATATTTCACAGCTGTGAAAACAATGCAAAAAATAAATTATGCCTTGATAGAAGTTACAAAAAATGTTGTTGTAAAACAGATGCTTAATCCTTTGAACGTGAGATAATGTTATATATAACATTTCACTATGTATTTCAAAAGTTCCATTACTGAGCTATTTTACTACATGTTATATATAACATTTCACTATGTATTTCAAAAGTTCCATTACTGAGCTATTTTACTACATGTATTTCAGTGGTAAGTGGATTTCAGGAGAGTGTGGAGACTGGTTTCCCAATGTGCAGACTTTAGTTGTACAATTGTCTCTCTTGAATCCTCTTTATAATCTACTACTTCGTTGAATGATTAGATCTAATCAAATAAAATAATCAGGGACACCCAAGGACTTCCAAAAATAAAGGGAAATTTTAAAAAATAATCTAAATATGTAATAACTAGTTTTAAAGCCCGTGTACATGGGTCAACACTGGCGGAGCTGCAGTCATGCGCAGTACTGACTGCATGCACCACGTTCCCAGGAAGGTGAGCATGGAGGACTCCAGTCTGAATTCGAAGCATCCCGCTCCATATCAGCAGTGGTGCGGGCAGTCTGTACTGCGCCTGACTGCAGAGCGCGCAGCCATCTCTACTGCACATGATGGCTTCTGACAAACATCCTTAGCGAATTATATTATAGGATAATATACGAGTTAGTTTTTTTATACAGTAACATCAAAACACCATTACAGCTGCTTGAACATAGAATTGTTAATGGACTATACCCGCTAATGGTCAGTTGAGGATAATGGATCTTATAGTACAACAGCAGCAGCAGCTAGGCAGCTTCAAGTTGCATGTGCCTGACACAGAGATGACCACAACAGAAGCAAAACATTTCTCATTGCTTGTGTGCTAAAGCGTTGACACTGACTTAGCTGATATTGTCAAATTGGTGCAGGGAGCCACGGACAACCAGGAACACCAACTTAGTTTGCCTTAGCATTTTGAGGACCAGAGTGGTGTTCAATGCATTGCTTCCCAAAAAGTTGTAAACCCCCTATTGTGAACTTCCATTTTTCTATTTCTCTCTTTCTTCACCCTCAATAGTTTAATAAGGTTAAAGCGCTTGATCTGAATATGTTGTTGGTAAATTCAACAATTGGTATAATTCAACTTAGTAACCACCTTGTATGCACTGTAAAGCTACTAACCTGCCTGTATTTTGATTAATCAGTAAATGGTAGTGGTGAATCAGAGAGAGCTCTCCTAGTGTGATAATGATGATGCCCTCTTTTTCTTTCTTTCTTTCTGTTTCTCTCTTTCTTCTTTCTTTTCCCTTGTTGGATGTCCTCCATTTTTCTCTCTAATAAATACTACCGTAAAATCTCAGGTATAATACGCACCTGTGTATAATACGCAGGTGTAAGTGATCCCCAAATTTTAGGGGAAAACAAAAGTGCCTATGTATAATACGTACCCTTGTTTTCTCTCTTCTACCCACCAATAAAATGAGTCTTTTGCCTGCTTCTCTTCCTCCACCCACCACAATATTCTCCCACCTTTCCCTCGCTCTGTTCACCCCCTCCAGAAGCATCTGGGATATCTGCGCAGCAGGCGGTATGCTTGTATTTGCCATCCACTTCCTGCATCTTCCTGTTTGGACCTTTGTTAATTCAGGATAATGTTAAGAGTCCTCTGAGGACCCGAAGGTCCTTGCAGGGCACTAGAGTAAATCCAATGCATAGAACTCTGTGCACTGAAACTACAGTAATGCCCTGCAAGGACATGCAGGTCCTTAAAAACGGCACTGCTATTATGTTCAATCAACACAACTTCTCACAGGGGAAGTGGGTGGCAAATGCAAGTATGCTGCCCACTGCACAGATGTCCCAGATGCATCTAGGAGGGGTGAGTAGAGGGAGGGGTAGGTGGGAGCACATTGTGGTGGAGTGAAGGAGGAGTGGATATGAGGATATATATATATATATATATATTTTTTTTTTTTTTTTTTTTTTTTCTCTCGTGTATAATAAAAAAAAATAAAAAATTAAAAAAAAAAAAAAAATTGTGAGTGTTATACATGAAATTTTACAGTATTTCACTGGTTAAATCTTGAATTAGGATATACAGTTTAAATCTTTTTTCTTATACACAAAATAATGATTTGTCACACATAAATTATGATTTTTTTCCACTTCTCATTCATTTATTCTTAAAAAGAACTCTTTCGAATTTGAAGAAAAAAATGTAAATTATTCCATAGTAAAGGGAGAGATTGATCTCATGGTATATTTTCTCTAATAAAATGCCAATGTGTTGTGTAACAAATTGATCTTGCTCTCGGATGGATATGTACCATTTATGACATTCCCTGCCTGGAAGCACAACTAACCAGCTTCCATGGAAATCACTTTGTTACACAGTAGGACTATATAGGGCAAGATTTTTTAAGGATCAAGGTGTCTCTTCCCACAATAAATTTCAGGATAAGAAAGGCAATCCTTGCTAATTTTTTATCTCACCCAATTTACTAACGTAATTTCCCATAACGGCTGAAAAACTATTTAGGATTTCTACTTACATCTGAGGTGCCCTTCAAAATCTGTGGCAGCCAATAGGAGCAGAGCAGGGTGCTGCAATCTCCAGGTGCAGGGCTAATTTTTCAATTTTAGTAAACATGGCCCATAGCTCTCTGAAGCATAACAGCATTGCGAACTTCCATTTTTCTTTTTCTCTCTTTCTTCACCTTTGAAGAGTTGGTGACTTTTCTAGCATTCCATTTAACCCCTTAACACCTTAATGACAGTCTGGCACTTAAGGACCAGTGACAGTCCTAGCATGGCATGGAGTTCAGGGCTCCCGGCGCGGCTGCACGCCTCCCTGGAAACCCTGAACTGAAGCAAAAAAAAAAAAAGCCCTGTGGTCCTCAAGTGACGGTCGTGCGTGTGCACGCCGGTACTTAAGGGGTTAAGTACCAGAGGGGTAAGCAACACATTGGGAAGCAATACTTCTCTGGTCTTTAAGGGCTTAAATCAATGGAAAAGTTTTATTTGTCCCTTATGGGGCAGTTGAATAATAATACATACGTGGAACTTCCCCATAAGGGAGACATAAAACTTCCCCAAATTCCGATTGATTTAAATAATGATTTTAACCATTTTAACCCTTTGAGTGTCAGAGTGGTATGCAACGCATTGCAAAGCACTAGAGGATGCCAACCAATTGTATAGAAACTCATCAGAAAAACATTCAGGGAAATTGTGTTGGATACCTCTCTGCCACTCAAAAGGTTAAACCAAACAGTTAAATGAACAGGGATTTTTATTTGTTTCTTATTGTGCAATTGAATTTCTCCAGAATTGGTTCCCATGTGGATATGGACCTATGTTTCTAGTGTTTTTGCTTTTTTTGGGGGGGGCGGTTACCTGTGGCCAGGGGGAGGTACTGATAGGTTCTCAAAGTGTGGAGCTTTCCCAAAATGCCACAGGACAGCCTAATGCATTATTAGTGCACTGTGCAGTCTGATTTCATAATTTTTTTAGGAAGATTAGCAAAATTACATATCTCTAGCATACCTAGGAACTTTTTCTTCTGTACTTCCCGGAGGGGGAGTCCTGTGGTGCTGTGGGAGAGATAAAGGACACAATTTGTATTAAAAGGGGTGGGGCTTGATCATGAGTGGGGGTGGGGTTAAGAAACAAAGTAAAAAATTGGCAGAATAGGCTAGGGAAGGAGAAGAAATGGGCAGGAAGTGGGAGGTACAGACAGGGAAGGAGCAGAAGTAGGCAGAGTTTCAGTAGAAACTCCCCACATCTGGAAAATCAGCCTTTGCCCTGGAGACCTGGTAATGCAGAGTCAAAACCGGAGTCTCCAAGGGAAATCCAGAGAGTTCCCAGCTATGGTCCCTAGCTGGCAACACGACCCAGCGCTTTAAACATAAGACATAGGGCTTTAGCCCTGGAAAAAGTGGCTGACAACGATTAAGCCTCTGAGTGTGGATTTCAGGTGAACAGATGAGCCAAGGGAGCAGCTCACACCATGCCACTTCTGAATGAGATACTTAAAGGAGAATAAGTTAAAAGATATTACGTTATAGGAAAATGTATGATTTGTGAATATACAAAACACAGCAGCAAGGGCAGATTAACATCTGGGCAGATGGGGTGGGGGGGTGACATAGACAACAAAGATGGAGGAGGCCAATGACTTGCCTACTGCCATGGCCCCAAGATACCCTTACTGGTGTGGTCCAGTCACCCACGGTATCCATTTGAAGTGTTGCATGTAAAGTTTCGCATCATAAAATGATGCATGTGTTTTGCCGCATCATTTGAAGTGTTGCATTTAAAGTTTTGCTCCATAAAGTTATGCACATTCTACATTCCACGTCGCTCCAAATGGCGCATTCTCCATTTAGTGTGTTAACATGTTGCAATATGGGTGCAATAATGATGCAAATTGGGTGCAATATTGGTGCAATATGGGTTCAATATTGGTGCATTATGGGTGCAATAATGATGCAAATTGGGTGCAATATTGGTGCAATATGGGTGCAATATTGGTGCAATATGTGTGTAATATGGATGCAATATGGGTGCAATAATGATGCAAATTGGGTGCAATATTGGTGCAATATGGGTGCAATATGGATGCAATATGGGTGCAATATGGGTTCAATATTGGTGCAATATGGGTGCAATATGGATGCAATATGGATGCAATATGGGTGCAATATTGGTGCAATATGGGTGCAATATGGATGCAATATGGATGCAATATGGGTGCAATATTGGTGCAATATGGGTGCAATATTGGTGCAATATGGGTGCAATAATGAAGCAAATTGGGTGCAATATTGGTGCAATATGGGTTCAATATTAGTGCAATATGGGTGCAATAATGACACAAATTGGGTGCAATGTTGACGTAATATGGGTGCAATAATTACGCAAATTGGGTGCAATATGGGAACAATATGGGTTCAATATTGGTGCAATATGGGTGCAATAATGATGCAAATTGGGTGCAATATTGATGCAATATGGGTTCAATATTGGTGCAATAATTACGCAAATTGGGTGCAATATTGGTGCAATATGGGTTCAAGATTGGTGCAATATGGGTTCAATATTAGTGCAATATAGGTGCAATATTGAAACAAATTGGGTGCAATGTTGACGCAATATGGGTGCAATAATTATGCAAATTGGGTGCAATATGGGAGCAATATGGGTTCAATATTGGTGCAATATGGGTGCAATAATGACGCAAATTGGGTGCAATATGGATGCAATATGGGTGCAATAATGACGCAAATTGGGTGCAATATTGGTGCAATATGGGTTGAATATTGGTGCAATATGGGTGCAATAATGACGCAAATTGGGTGCAATATGGGTTGAATATTGGTGCAATATGGGTGCAATAATGACGCAAATTGGGTGCAATATGGATGCAATATTGTATTGTATTGTATATTTATTTATATAGCACCAACAGGTGTACTTGGCACTTTACAGAATACATTTAATACAGCATGGTTACAATAAGTGCGGTGATTAAGTGCTTATATAGGCAGTCATAAGGGGAACGACAGGTGAGTATACATTAGGATAAGAGGTCCCTGCATCGTAGAGCTTACAATCTAAGTGCAACAATATGGGTGCAATAATGACGCAAATTGGGTGCAATATTTGTGCAATATGGGTGCAATATGGGTTGAATATTGGTGCAATATGGGTGCAATAATGATGCAAATCGGGTGCAATATGGATGCAATAATGATGCAAATCGGGTGCAATATGGGTGCAATATGAGTTCAATATTGGTGCAATAATGATGCAAATTGGGTGCAATATTTGTGCAATATGAGTGCAATATGGGTTGATTATTGGTGCAATATGGGTACAATAATGATGCAATTTGGATGCAATAAGGGTGCAATAATGATGCAAATTGGGTGCAATATGGGATCAATATTGGTGCAATATGGGTACAATATGGGTTTTTGTGGGTTTTTGGTTGGATTTGGGTTGGGTTTTGGTGGGTTTTTGGTTGGATTTGGGTTGGTTTTGGGTTGGGATTTGGGTTGGTTTTGGTGGGTTTTGGGTTGGTTTTTGGTTGGGTTTTGGGTTGGATTTGGTGGGTTTTTTGGTTGGATTTGGGTTGGTTTTTGGATGGGTTTTGGGTTGTTTTTGGTGGATTTTGGGTTGGATTTGATGGGTTTGGATTTGGGTTGGTTTTGGTGGGTTTTTGGGTTGAATTTGGTGGGTTTTTGGTTGGATTTGGGTTGGTTTTTGGTAGGGTTTTGGGTTGGTTTTGGGTTGGATTTGGGTTGGATTTGGTGGGTTTTGGGTTGGATTTGGGTTGCATCCATATTGCATCCTTAATGCACCCATATTGCACCCATATTGCGTCCTTAATGCACCCCTATTGCACTCATAATGAGTCAATATTGCACCCATATTGCGTCATTATTGCACCCATATTGCGGCACGTTAACACACTAAATGGTGAATGCGCCATTCGGACAGACACGAAATGTAGAATCTGCGTCACTTTATGATGTAAAACTTTAAATGCGACACTTCAAATGACATGGCAAAACACATGCGTCATTTTATGAATCTAAACTTTACATGCAACACTTTAATAGTAAACCGTCACCCACACACACACTCATTATCATAGTGTTGGAGGACATTCTGACTACCAAACAGACTGTATAGATCATTGGTTCTCAGACTTCATGCAGTGGTGGAACCATATGGTTTCATACCAAGTCTCGGTGGAACCCTAGCAACCAAATCTTTAACCCCTTGGATGCTAGCCTGGTCTCCTATTCATTGCTTTGCAAAACGCTTACCTCTCTAGCATCCAAGGGGTTAGCATGATACCATTATCAAATGTACTGGAATGTTAGTTTCACTAAAACTGGCATTTAGACCAAATTATTAGTTACCAGTGTCCATTACCATCAATGTGCTGCATACCCCCTGGCACTCAAAGGGTAAAATCTTGATTAGTAGTGAGGTCGCCAATGCGTTGCAAAAGCTATGTGTTGGAGACCTCTATAGCATTCAAGAAGGTTAACAGACCCACTTGACTCAATGGGAATTTCTATTTGTTCCTTATACATAAAGCGGAACGTTTTACCTTGTATAAAGTCGCCCTCCAATAATTAGGTATATGGTGACTAGCTTCATAATAGTTCTATTGCCTCTGAGAAGTACCTGATTCTGAAGTAATCCTCAGTGTCTTCGGAGACCGGAAGCCAGGCATCAGTGCAGACATCTTGTCTTAGAGATGTCCACGCACCTGCGCTATTGGTCCTGGTCTCCTCCAGGAGGCACTGCACTGTGCCAAAAAGCATTGGAAGGGACTGACGGCACAGGCACGCAGACAGCACTATCCTGACCGTCAGTCTCCAAAGATTAAGGATTGCCATATGCTTAATTATTGAAAGGCGACTTTATAGGTGATGAAAGTTCCACTCTAAGTTGATTTGTCTCCAAATTGCTCCACTTAGTCTTGTTTCCCTGTGTATAATTGCTTACATCTGTTCTGTGGAACCCCTTGTACTTGTTCAGGTGCCCCTGGGGTTTTTACAGTGTGACAACCACTGGTATAGACATACACACTAATATTATACAAGGTAGCCCTAAGGGTAACTTGCTTCCATGTCAGGCTACAGTCACATCAACAGCTTTATGCACAAAAGAAAAGAGTAATTCTGGAGCAAACCATCTGCAACATATGGGACAAATAAACATTTACAGGAACAAAGGAATTCTGCAGCTCATACTTCCAACTTGCATGGGACAGTAGTTTCACTTTGAAGGTCTAATAAAGTATAAATTACATCAACAGCTAAAGATTTTCATACATATGTACAATCACTCTTTCTCTCCTCATGTGATCTCGTAGAAAGATGGACTAGATTCATGAGTAAGCGTGGTAAAAGTGGAACGTGTTTATCCTTGGGATGCCACTTTGTAACATCTACTGGTCTGCTGTTTTGCCAATGTAAGTCTCTCCAGTCAGGTAATGTGAGGCCAGAAGACTGTGGAGGTACAAACTTTTTATTACATTGTATTCAACAAAGCTTTGATGATTTTATCTCTAGATTTTGGTCCTGCTTTTGGAAGTGTGTATTTTTGCTGTGCTTGACAAATAAACATTCCCAGTGATTGAAATGTGACTTGTAACCCTTTTATTGTTAGAAAGGTGCCCAACATACTGAAATGCAATGCTCTGGAGCTCTCTCAAGGATTCAAGAGGATAACAGTCCCTTTTAAGTCAATTAATTTTGGCTCTGTTGTTACCCCATAATGACTACTATTTTATGAATAAATCTTATTTGGTCTATGGAGAAAAACAAATGTATCTTTATTCTGGTGCAATAAATCTCTAGGTCGGTGATGTGGGGTATACTATACAAAGAGTGTAGATATGACAGGTCCCTGTATCCAAGGGGGCCTATTGGCCCAGGGGCCCATAGATTCTAATTACATACCTGAGAAAATATTTTTTTTTTGGGGGCCCAAAAACATTTTTTCACAGGGGCTCGCAAATCACTAGTTATACTGCAGCCACTGGTTCTCAACTCCAGTCCTCAGAACACACCAAAAGGTCAGGGTTTAAAGGGATAATAACACTTAATATACAAAAAATTATATATTATGGAGATTGTACTCATGTGTAAAACAAGGGTACTCCCACTGCTGAGATGTGTTTTATTCAATATGTATAATAGCTCAGAGTTTATTGTTTTTAAGTGCAGTATCTGAATTGCCTGAAATATCACAGTGATGCTGTTGCTACATCTGTTTATGGAAGTTTATGGTCAACCGACCAGCTGTTCATAGGATGGTGTAGAAACAACGGCACTGTAAAATTTCTGGCTATACAGATATTGCATCTAGAAAATCCAACTTTTATCTGCATTAAATTTTGAATAAAACACCTCTCAGCAGTGGGAGTACCCTTGTTTTAGGATTAATCCTAATATATATACTGTATATATATATATATATATATATATATATATATATATATATATATTTTTTTTTTTTTTTTATTTTTTTTTTATTTATTTATTTATTTATAATTTTTTTTAATATTGTGTGTTACTATCCCTTTAAGTATATGCCTAAGTAAGTACAAGTGGAGCAATCACAATGACCGAGCCACTGACTGCCCATCTGTGAACTTGACCTGTTGGTTAGTCCCAAGGACTATCTCCGAGAGTGACGTCTGTAAGCTATATTCTAGTGGCTCCCAACAGAAGCGTCATAGCAAATTTATGTGTCATGGGCTTGTGGCACCTAAATGAATGTGTGATACATTCACTGTTATTTTAATAAAATATAGTTTTTGATATGTACACATGACAGACATCTGTATTTTGTACTTTCAGAAGGATATGTCAGAATGTAAAAAAAAGGTTGGGAACCATTGTGATGTGCATGTAAAAAGATATTCAATTGAAAGTAATAGCTTTAGACTTAAACCAGTGAATTCCCCAGTGGAACAGGCTTGCTATATAGGGATATATATACATATACATGAAGATCTAGTTCTACACAGACACATTTGTGTCCACATAATTGGAAACACATAAAGGAGAAATATGGGAATCAGTCACTTAATTTGTATAACAGACTGGGCCTTATGCACACATGAAAAGTGGAGCAATTGTAGACTAAACTAACTGCACCATAGGGGACCAATATAAATGTCCTTTGACTTAAATGAGAACTTTAACCCACTGAATGCTAGAGAAGTCTCCAAAGCGTTACCTGCATTCAAGGGATTAAAATCCCCATTTAAAACGGAACTATCATCAAACTTAAATTGCCCCCCAATTCCTTACTAACATAGTGATATGCATTTACATATAGAACAAATAGAACTCGTTCGGCAGGCATCAGCGAGCAACAGCGCAGACATCTTGCAGACATTTCTGAGTCTGTGATGTCCTTCCCCTTCTCCTCCACGATTGGTGGGTTGAATTCCTTGGTACCTTAAGGCACCGGAAGGGACTGACAGCGCAAGGCACAGAGAGCACCTACAGCAAGATACCTGCCTCTGCTGCCTGCCTAAAAATTATATTTCTCACTAATGCTGAACTTATGCAGCAAAATAAAAGTATATATATATATATATATATATATATATATATACGCATATCGCTTTGGTAATAAGGATTTGGGGCTGAATGTAAGTTTGCTGTTAGTTCCGCTTTAAATCAATGGAAATTTGCATCTGTCCCCTATGATGCAGTTGGTTTGCTCCAGAGTTATAATTCTTTAGATTATTGAAGTGCACTTATTAGAACTTATACATAAAAGCAATGTGGAGCAATTCTGAGGCAATTCAACATGGGGGACAAATAAAAATTAAAATTTAGTTTACCTGGATCTTTTAACCCTTTGAATGTTAGGAATTTCTCCATGCATTGTGATGGAATGTGTTGGAGACCTAGAATCCAAGGGTTTGAAAAGCCCCATTTAAATCAATGGGAAGGTTCTAACATCATATTCATCCCGTATGCAACAGTCGGTTTGCCCCAGAATTCCCCTACCTTGCTTCTATATATAAGGTCCATAGTATTTATTGTATAGCCAAATGGTTACTGTTGCTCAATTTAACACATCGCACTGATTATGCACAAAAGCAAGTTGTGTGTAGTTTCTAAGGTTATTGAGAAACTAGATGAGGAAAAATAAACAAAATGAGCCACAGCTGTACATTTCCTCAGTTACATAGTAATGCTTCAAACAGCACTGGATATACTGTCTCGTTAATATGGTATATCTTGCTAGATGCCCAGAGATGCACTTTTCCTTCATTAGAGAGTATTGGGTTATGATGCAAATCAGGTAATCCCACCATATCCCCCTGCTCCCTGTTAGTCTAAGGAAAGCAGGTACGTATCGCTCATCAACATAATGCATGCAGATGGCCAGTAGTGCATGTGTTTCATTAGATAGCACATGCTCTCAATAACAGGATAGACCACCAATGGATGGACGGTTAAAGTCGGATAATGTACTGGTGTATTCTGGGATTTCATCATGTTAAAGGAGCAATTACATTTTTTGATGTGCAAATATATATTATTAGGATTTTTCTGTTCGTAAAACATGGACACTCCCACTGCCAACAGATATTTCACAAATTCGTTTTTTTAGTTTTGTTTAAATATTAAACTATGATTATCTATCGTGGTCAACAGGTGGTTTTGTCCCTATCACTTTCTATGGAGAGCAATAGTCAATGACTCAATCTCTCCCACAAAGTACATTCTTAATAAAAATAATTGCATTCTGGACATCAGTTGGTACTGCTGCATAGGATTGCCAGATCATCTCCTTAAAACTGAACACACATGCAACATTCTGTATTTGTGTAGCAAGCATTTTTCATTTGTGTCTAGTCTGAAAAGATGGTTTGGCAACGCTACTGCTGCTAACAGCTGGAGATGTGATAATGTTTGAAATAAAAATCTCCCAGGAGTGGAAGCATTCTTGTATTACTTAACAGAAGAAGCTCTGTAACATATACAAACAAAACGAAAAAATGACCCTGCGCTCTTCCAAACCAGAATATATACATGTGCCCTGTCTAGTGCATTTATAATAACTATATTAATAAAAATGAGGATTTTGTCCATCCAATGGCCATGAGATGTTACGCTCACCAACCTTGCCAAGGTACCTCAAATCTGGCAAGTACCTACTCTATTACACCTATGTACCCTATCTAAATTAGACAAAAAATAAAACATTTTTTCAATTAAAATATTTTTTCAATAATTTGATAAAGCGGCTAATCAGATGTTATAAGGAAACACGTCATAGAAATGGGCTTTGTGTATGCAATTAAAAACAGTAGGACAAGCAAACATTACAAAAAAAGGTGGACAAACAAACATTACAAAAAAAAGTGAGCTTAACATCTCATGGCCATTGGATGGACAAAATACTCATATTTATTAATATAGTTATTATAAATGCACTAGACAGGGCACGTGTATATATTCTGGTTTGGAAGAGCGCAGGGTCATTTTTTCATTTTGTTTGTGTACTTTGGGATGAAACCCAATGTTTGGGGGTTCTGGGGAGCCCTCTTGTCTCTTGCTGCTATCCAGATGCCAGTCCTTCAATTATCACTTTTGAAATATTTTTTTTATGTATATATTATAAGAGTTAGCGCTATGAGCTTACTTCCCTCTGTAACATATACATTTCATAAAAAGCTTTACCGCTCCTTTAAAACAATTAATGTTTTATATTGTGTTGTTTAGGTTACATGGCATAACTAGGTAGAAATATCAACCACATGGCTAACACTTGGAAAAATTGCAAGACAATTTGCAACTGTATCTAATACTGTACAACATAATTTTCAAATACCAGTAAAATTGTACTAAAGGGATAGTAATACTTCATTTTATCTTTATTTTATTTTATAGGCATTAAAAAACATGAAGAACGATATAAGTCTTATCTCGCAAATCGTTATGGTTTGAGAGATATTCACAAGCAAAGTTTCCCCTCCCGCCCCTTTTACCTAGTATAAGCCATCTCTTCACAGATGTGGCATGCAGTCCATAGACCAGACAGATAACAGCAGGGGACAATCTTCTTCCTATGAGAACAATGAATGCCCTGCCCCCCTTGACAAGTTTTTTATGTTTTTCCCTTATCTTAATTGAAGATTATCCCTCTCTGCAGTCTACCTGGGCACCTCCCTTCTGATCTGGCTGAGCAGTATTACATCAGTAAAAGGGGCAGGAGGGGGACACTTTGTCATTGAATTACTCTTGAACTACAACTCTAACAGAATTAAAATAATACTCTCCAAAGTCCAAATACTATGATGATTAATTAGAGCTGCTTTTATTATGAAACATTACTATCCCTTTAAGTCAGATTGTATGTACTTTTTATTTAATTCTTTTTTGATCTTCACTTTTATGTCCATAACAGTGAGCTTCCTGAACCTGTTTAAATAAAGTTTTTTCGTCAGGGCCTGTGAAAGAAAGTATCGTGATACAATGTAAGAAAGATACAATGTAAAAAATATAGCACTAGAGCACTCAGCTTGAAAGGATAGTGTAATATATCACTATCCCTGTTTAATAGTTGACTAACCAGAAGACTCTCTGGAACTGAAAAATCAGGACATAAAAATGAACATAGTAATAAAAAAAGTTGAAAATTATTATATTATACACGTGCAGAATATGTATGGTGCAAATTGTTCCCATTGTACTTCTCACATCAGCTCCACTGAGCTTTGTATGATGTAACATGGACTGGATGCAACAGTATATTTTTCACATTCCAATATTACTACTCATACAGTGTAACAGTTTCCAGTTCACACCCCTCTCTGGTCCTTCAAGGGTTAATACTGCCATGAGTAAGAAGCACAGCTTGTTAGTACCTGTCATGTCTGCCTCAAAACACAAGACATCCAGGAATTGTTGAAGATGTTATCTCTTGAACAAAGGTGCGTGAGCAAAATTCACAGGGGACATTAGGATTTTCTGTCAATATTAAGGTAAGTGGGAGTTATTATTAGAAGGTATTAGATCTCCTTTAAAGTGAAAGTCCCTCTTCATTTTGACTTTATTTATTCTGCTAGGACAGAATAAATAAAGCAAATTTGCCTATACTTTTCATTACTTGTTTTTTACATTTATCCTTTTTTTCTAATTTTCTACCTACCAGGTTCATATCTTAAAGACAGAACCTGGTCCCCAACCAGAAAGCAGGGACAGTGATGCAATGTATCAGTATACCTGCTGCCTGAAAATACTAGAGGGAATGAGCTGTGTTCATATTTGGATTTCTTAGGTTTCATGCCTGAAGTATAAGGCTTCCTGATCCCACTGGTACTCTAATAGATATGGATCGACTAGCTGCCAGTCTGTGCCAAGTCTATTACAGTAAGACAGGGAGAGGGGTATGTGTCTGTAAATGCTCCTACAGTTTGCTCTGTGTAAACAGTTTGTCAGCCCATGTTTTGGTCCCACTGGATAGAAATATAAACAATCCCATCCCACAATGTGTCTTTTACATATGTGCTCTTTGATAGGAAAGCTCTAAACCAGCCAGGTGCTTATTACAGAGGCCCAGAGAGGAAAGAATGAGAACAGAATGAAATAAGGAGATATTCTGTTCTCATTTCCACCTTACTGGGCCACTATAGTAAGGAAACGGCCAGTGCAGAGCTTAACCTAGGTAGAACATTAGGAGAAAATATTGAAAAAAAAACAATAAAAGTATGAGCAACTGAGCTTCAGCCTTTTGAAAATGCAAAGTTTTATGTTATAATTTCTGTTTTTTCTTTTCTATGATCTATTGGTGTGGTAGGGGAGAAGTTAAATACAAAAACAGGATTGCAGTCTGTGTCTGTGGTATGTATATATGTTTCTGTCGACTTCTGTGTTGTAATTGGTGGCCTTCTGCTATATAAGTCAGAGTAAGAGTGAATACTTGGAACAAGTGAATCTTGCAGCAGTGAGTCTAAGTTCAGAAATGAAGTAAGTGCTTACATTTTAACCAAGAGGGAATTCAAACACTGGGGATTATCATGGTAACAAACATTTACCCTTTAACTTAATACTTAAAGTCAGAGATCTGAAGAGGCAGGTTGCAACACTTAAGGAGACTTGTAATCTTGAGAGGAGTTTGCTTCTCACAGCTACCCTCTGTAGCCGGCGTAGGAAGAAGATTGGGTGGAGATTGTTCAAAGGAGAAGCAGATAGCTAGACATGTTATGGGTAGACATAACAAGGAGGGGGAGGAAGAATAGGGCATACACTTCTATGTTTACATAGTCTTACATATATGCTACATTGAGTAGTGATGCTGGGATGGAGAGGTTGGGTGTACAACCCCTCTAGTGCTGTTAGGATCCAGGGCACAACAGACATGGACTGGGAATGGTGGTTGGGTCATTCCATAATTATGAAAATAGATAGGGTTATCTGTCACCAACAAAACAAATATTGGAATGAGCACCACCGAGAATGAACAAAATAAAGTGTTTAGGCACGCAGTGGTACTTCAAGTCACATTTTTCACTCCCATGTCCCACTACAGAGAAGACATTTCCATAAGCATATCAGACTGACACCGCCTGCAAGCAGTGCAGATGCAAAATGTCAAGCAAATTCTCTCCTCATGAGAGAAACAGCAAAACCGCAGATGTACATTTTGACATATGTGGACCTCATCAGTGTGGTAAAGCTGATTTTCTCTAGGCACATGTAGAGTAGGAACCCACGCTTGTAATTTGCTTCCAACTTAGGGAGATCTACAAACAAAGATTGTGGCAAGAACACTCCGAGAACAAACACAATAACGTGTTTTGGTCTAAGGCATGGCGGCCTCTCATTGGTGCTTCAAGTCACAATTCCCGGAGGCAGGCAGTACAGCTCTATAATGTCAGGCAAATCCTCTCCGCATAAGAAAATCAGCACCATTACAGATGTACATTTCAGCGTATGTGTTCCACATGTGGTGCAGCTGATTTCCTCTAGGCACATGGAGAGAAAAAGTGTCTCCACAGGAGAGAAACAGCTAAACCACAGAAATATGTGTTCTGTCACCAAGATTGTTACTGTTCTGTATCACCACCCCAATCCACTACATGGGTTTGGCATGTAGTGGATTGGGGTGATAGTTTGTTGGAAGTAGATGGAAATTACCAGGTTTTGTGGTATATGTTGGTACCAATGGCAGTCAATGGGAGATGGGGTCTGTTAAAAATTATTTCAGGGATTTTAGTCAAAAACTTAAGCAAAGGATCTTAAGGTAATATTTTCTGAAACACAACCTGTGCCACACCCCACTCCAGGAAAAAGAGATTAGGGAGTTAAACGGATTAATAAAAAATTGGTGTAATCAGGACAGGTTTGTGTTTCTAGAACTCTGGCTTGTCTTGGGGAAATCTTTATTGTAGGGGTACAATGAGAACATAGAGAAAGTGTAGGTTGACATACACATTGGAGGGATACATAATAAAAAGGTGTTGATGGGTATTTGTTTCATGCCACCTACTACAGTTGAATTTGAAAAGGTCCAACAGCTACTGCAAATGGAAAAGGCTTCTCAGTTAGGAAATGTAACCAAAATGGGGAATTTTAAACATCTTTAAAAAACAGGAGAAATTAGACTTCTGGGACATCAAAGGGAAATAATTTTAAAAGTATTTGTAATGACGACTTTAGAATCCAACTAGTAGAGGAGCCATCTTGAAATGAGGCCTTGCTAGAACTGGTGATCTTAAACAATTCTGAAATGTTATACAATAAACATGTAAGGGAGAATTTGGGCAGTATTGATCATAATATGGTATCCTTTGAATTTTTTATGAGAACCCTGTTAAGAAGAGTTCAATCAAATCAGTCAACCTTAAAAAGGCTAATTTTACAATGACAAAAGCTGTAATAGTAGGCATGAAACGGGACGTAAGTTTCAAACATAAACATGCAGAAGAAAGAGGGAAATGGTTCAAAATGCTTTTGGGCAAATATATGTGTGTCAGTATATACCATTGGGGAACAAATATTAGAGGAACAATTAAATACATTCACAGGGAAACAAGAAATAATAAGCTTTTAAATTATTTAAGTCAGAAGGGTCATATGCATTAGTTAAAGAATATGAAGATGGCAATAGAATCTGCAAACAACCAATTAGTCTAGCTAAAACAGGAAATGAGAAACAGTAGCATAACAAGACAGTGGAGGTCCGCAATGCAAAACCAGGGGGCCCCACTAGATGCCATGACCCAACACAACTGCTCTATCTGTAACGTGTGTAGGTATTCCCCTGTATTCCAAAAGAGAGTAAGAAAAATCTAAAAAAAATCCTTCAAGTACATGAATGGAAAAGAAAAGGTTTGTATTATGCCTCTTAAAAACTGAGACAGGTGAATTAATTAGTCAAAGTAAGTCATTAGCTGACACCTTAAACAAATTAATTAATTTGAATTTACAAAGGAAGCAACAATGGCAGTCTATGGGCAAGCAAAATGAATCACAAAATTCCCTACATCATGTGCATGGCTTACTGAGAACAAACTACAAAGAGACTGGAAAATGTTATGGTTAATAAAGCACCTGGATTTGATTCCAGACACCCAAGATTACTTAAGGTGCATAGTTCAGTAATAGCAAGGCCATTATGATGAATATTTATTGATTCTCTCTCATCAGACATAGTGCCCTGCGATTGGTAGAAAGTAGATGTAGTACCATTATTCTACAATGGAGCAATATCTAAACTAGGAAATATAGACCTGTAAATTTGACTTCCATAGTGAGGAACATGTTAGGATTACTGATAGTATTCAGGACTGAGTGACGATCAGTAACATTATTAATACGAGTCAGCATGGTTGTTTGAAGAATAGATCATGTAAAACAAATGTACTTGCATTCTATGAAAGGGTAAGTCATAACTTGTACAATGGTACTGCTATTGATGTAATATATTTGGATCTTGCAAAAGCCTTTGACCCTGTGCCTCTTTGTATAAATCTAAAGGCTTCAACTTGGAAGGTGAGATATGTGCATAGATATGGAACTGAGAGTTGCTGTTGTAAGTGAAACTATTCAATTATGTCTTATTGCAAGTGGAGTGCCTTGCGGTGCAGTCCTTTGCCCAATATTTTTAATTTGTTGATTAATGATCTTGAAGTGGGTCCCGATATTTGATGATGACACAAAATTGTGTAAGGAAATACATACAGAGCAGGATGTTTTTCTCTGCATAAAATTTTGGATAAACTGAGTAACTAGAAGGGAAGAGGTAGATAAGGTTTAATATAGAAAATTATACGGTTAGTGCATTAGGCTGTAGAAACAAACATGCTACATATACACTAAATGGACTACTTGGGGAATTCATTAGAGAAAGATTTAGGAGTGCTGATGATAGACTTCACAGCAGTGTACACAGTCACTCAACTGCTGCAAGAGCAAATAGGGTTCTACCCTGCATAAAAAGAGGTGTAGATGCACAGGATGCTAATATAATTCTATCTCTATATAAATCCTTGGCAAGGCCTCATCTAGAGTATGGCATTCAGGTTTGGGGAACCAAAATATACATTATTGAACTGGAAGGTACAGAGAAAAACTGATATAGAAAGTACATAAAAACTGATATGGAGATTGGAAAATTTTAGCTATAACAAGAGATTAGCTACAATGGACTTGTTTACATTACATAAGAGATATCTATGGGAGGATATGATTACTATTTACATATACTGAGGCAAATACAGTACTTTCTGATGAACTATTTACTCAGAGAGCTGAGCAAAAAACAAGGGGTCATCCATTAAGACAAGAGGAAATGTGCTTTCGACTAAAACAAAAAACAGGGATTTTTTTTACAGTAAGGACATTAAAATTATGGAATTCTATGCTTCAGGATGCTGTGTTTGTAGATACTGTAGATGTTTTCAAAAACAAGATGCATACCTTTCTAACACATAACTATTATATCTGCTTTCCAGGGAGATATGCCTTTTCAAGTCAGGATATAATTTATTGTA
Source organism: Rhinophrynus dorsalis (assembly GCA_037306005.1). Lineage (NCBI taxonomy): Eukaryota > Metazoa > Chordata > Amphibia > Anura > Rhinophrynidae > Rhinophrynus > Rhinophrynus dorsalis. The sequence continues at coordinate 355,260,961 of CM074718.1, forward strand.
TCCACTTTGGCATAATTGGAAATGGCTTAATTTGTTTTTTAATTCCTCTGGATCAATGAGGGTGATATGGCATGGACTAGACCTGATGGAAGCATGTATTTTTTTCAGCCTCATGTTACTATGCTCTATATAACTATGTTATTATTTATCCTGCCCTAGCACGGTAAAGTCAGAATAGAAAGAGGCTGTTACTTTAACTCCCACTCCTGGCCCAGGAAGAGAGAATAGAAAGGCCAGATATGCGGCAATTCATATGAATGAAATCCTACCTCAAGTAAACTCTTCCCAGTGTATTATATGGAGGAGATGCATTAAGCCAATCATAAATCTCAAGGGAGCAACAAATATATCCTGTGTTATCCTATAGAACATAGTATATGAGCATGAGAATTTTTATAACCCATCGAGGGCCAAGGGGTGTGCAATGCATTGTCTCTTAAGACACTTCGGAAAACAATGCTTTCATGGAAAACCATAGAAATGGGTGGGATTTATATCCCTGTACAATTCATCTCTATCATTGCTAGAGGGATGATCAATATTTTGGAACTGAAAGGGTTAATCACCATTTCCTGCCAGGACATGCAACTAAACAACTGTGACAGAAAATTGTTTTCCCTCATATGTATATGCACACACTTGTATGTGTTTTCCCTAGGCTAGACAATATGTGGCTCTATAGCTCATGATGGACTACAGTCCCTAAAATGATGGGAGTTGTTATCAGTCCACAGCTGGAGAACCACATGTTTCACATTCCTGCACCAGGTGACCAAGGGTTACAGATACAAAATCAAAAGTGGAGCAATTCTGCGACAAACTAAGGAATTAAAAACACAAATCCCCATGATTTTAGGTAGAACGTTTAACCCCTTGAATTCTAGAAATGTCTCAAAAGAGTTCTAATATACAAAGAGTTAATAGCCACATTTAAATCAATGAGAGAAAGGGAAATATCTAAGTACAGTTGGTTTGCCCCGAGAGATGTTGTGCATTTATACCTATGTTCCAATGCATAAATTAACCCATTGTATGCTAGAGAAGAAATGCATTCAAGACCTCTCTAGAATCCAAAGCACTGTATTTTGTTTTAATATGTATCTAATGGATGGATCAGTGCAGTGTAATTTTTACAGCAGCCATAAAGTAACAGGCAAACGAGCTTACATAGTAAACAGGTGTTGCGCTCTGTTTCCGCTGAGACACTGTGGGGACAATTTTAGTCTCATTCTGAGTAGTTGTTTTGTAATCCTAAACGGTATAAATATCTTTGTGACAGTTTGTTTCCCTCCTGACCCCCAACAGGTGCCTGTGTGACATTCACTTTCACCACCAAACAGGAAAGCTCAGCTGGGCACGTTATGAGTCAGTACCAAAATAGCACGTTAATAAACATTACAGGATCGCTGCACTGCCACATGTGCTAGTCCCACTACCAGCAAGAGTCCATTACACCTGCAATAAACCCTGTATATCAGAGCACATTGGTACATTGATGTACCAAGAACGGAAGCAATTTTGGGTAAAATAAGCTCCATCATGGGAGACAAAGTCCCATTGGTTTGAATGGGATTTTTTTAGCAACCTTGAATGCTAGAGATATGTTTTAACCCATTGAGTGTCAGATGCGTACGCAGCGCATTGCGCTGTAATGCGTTGCGTTCCCCTCTGGCACTCAAAGGGTTAAAAAAAGAATCCCATTTAAATCAATGAGCATTTTGTGAATTTGAATTCATCCCCCTATGGTGAAACTGGTTTGCTACGGAACGAATCCAAGTCTTAGTGCATTAGCCTGTATTGGATAGAAAAGAACATCTGTCCTCAGCCACTTGTAAAGCGTGGAACCCTTTCACAGCCAGATAAGTGGTCAGTGTTTAACGTATTGCTTCACAATGTGAAAGGGTTAATATAAACTATATATATATATATATATATATATATATATATATATATAGTAAAGAATTGCACTGTCTGTGTTGCAAAATGCATTTAAATACTTGCCAAAATTATTTGTGTGTAAAATGAATGGGATAGAACCAGTCTTATTGTTTTTATTTGTTAAAAGTATGTAGATAACATAACTGCAAGACTACAAACAAAAATATGCAACTTGAATGGATCCAACTAGATTTTACTTCTCGATCAAGAGCAGTTTTTCATTTATTTAAAGGAAAACTAACACCTAAACATGGACTGTGGCTATACATACAAACTACTTCATGCTAGTATCTGTAAAATTCCTGATTGTTTTCTGAGGTCTATAATTTAGTCTTATACGTGTAATGGGTGAGCAAACACTACTGCCTTTTCCAGGGTTCCTGCTGATTGTCCAGGATTATCTGTAAATGGGTTAAGATAACGACCTTTCTGAATACAAGAGAAGAGGGTACAATCGATTAACTGAAATTAGTATTATATCTCAAAGCAAACAACATAAACAATATTAAATACATGCTCCCTGAACTAACAATGTACACATGCCTCAAAAGCAAGTTTTAGGTCATATACTAGGAATGTGTCAAATGAATACTTTTTGGTAGGACAGTACTCTTGGGGACTTCATATCATGGTGCAAAAAGAGGAAGTTTTAATGGTGATGTTCCGCAAGACAAAAGAAAAGAAAAATGACACACACACACATATTTATTTGGGGGTTTATACACACATTATGTATTTTTATTATTACTGTTATTATTTAATTATTTATTTATTCATTTATAATCTCCCACCGCATACACATACATAAATCATAGCTACTGGATCGATCAAACTATTATTTACCATAAGCACTCCCTGGTAACCACAGATCTAATAGATGGGAGTACTGAACAAGCTATTTCAAAGAGACCATGGACTATACAACTGCCTGTTTCCATGTGTGAATGTGCACATACAGCAATACACACAGAGTTCCTTCCCCATCACAGCTAGCCGGGCTGGAGTCGGGGAGAGAGGAAGAAAGAATATCTGTATATATCATTAACCCTCTGAGTGCTAGATGCCATTGTGCAGCAATGACACTCAGATGGTTAATACGACACGAATTAAATTTAGCACAGCATGCTGGGATTCCATTAGATACAAGACATTTTCAGCGTTTACATAACAAGAAAAGTGCAGTTCAGTAAAATGGGTCGTTATGGAGTTAACCATCAGCACCATGGTGGAGTGCAAATAAATATTCCCCAGATTCCCATTTATTTAAATGGGGTTTGTAACCCTTTGAATGCTAGAGCGGTCTCCAACGCTGGAGACCGCTCTAGCATTTAAAGGATTAAAAGTAATTTTAATTCAAAGGGAATTTAAATTTCTTCCTTTCTTCCCACATGGTGCTGCTGGTTTGCTCCAAAATGGCTGCTCTTTCGCGTACTGAATTGCACCCTTTAAGTGCTGGATTGCAGTTTTGCACATTATGAATGTGTATATGTGCGAATATGAATATAAATTAGTAAATAAAATATAGTTATAGTTTTTTTAATGAAGGATTAGAAATGACACATTTGTGTATGCGTTTAGCATCTTTCCATTGCATAGTCCAATTGTGGATAGAAACATTTCGTTTTGTTATCTCACATTCCTATTCCACATGTTTTCCACCAATGTGGTTTCAATTAAAACTGCATTTTAATGTATTATACAGTGAGTAGTGGGTTAGGGATGAGGTAATATCTGTATTTGATAATTATATTTGATTACTTTCCTAACCTGTCCATTTCATTTTGTTGGGGTGATGTTGGTTTCAGAATAATAAACTATAGTTTAATGACAAATGAACACAGTATTTGCTTGTTTTTTTCCCGCTCAATGTACCTTTAACTCTCTGATTGCCACAGAGGTAAGTAAAGCAATGCGTTGCTCACCACTCCGTCTATCAAAGGGTTACTTTACATCAAAGGGTAACCCTAACATATCATATGTAATTTCTCAAGAGTATAATGAAGGCTACAAATATACAGCTATTCTCAGATTTCAGAGAGTAATAATAGTAAATACGTCCTACATAGTCATGTATATAAATAAAGATTTGGAATTCAACATACATGTTTTTGTCAAAGCTTTTATAGAAAAAGGATACCCTAAGAGGGTGTCGGCGGCACTCCAAGGTGCCAAGGCGCTCTGGCTGAGAACATCTGATTTAACATAATGTAGACTTCTATTCAGCTATCACCATTACTTTGTTGTATCGCGTTGGCTACTTCCCTGGCACTCACAGGGTTAATACGTTGTCATAATCCTGGAGTCAACCAACTGCGCAGAATTACAAATTCCTTCTGATTTAAATGGACTCAGAATTGATCAAGTTTTTATGTACATTAACCCTTTGAGTACCAGAGGGGTACGGAATACATTGCTTTGCAATGCATTCCGTACCCCTCTGGCACTCAAAGGGTTAACCTCTTTATGTTTTGTAGCGAACTGGATTGACCATGTTTATTCAGCTCCTTCTTACCTAAGTATCTCATAAACATTGATACATAAATGCACATGTAAGTGTGCAATGAACCTGTAAACCCGGGATAAAATAAATATAGTATCATTTAGATGAGAGAACATCCTAACCTATAGTTCCTAATTGCACCACGAATAAAATGATGTGTTACTACAATCAAGTGTGCAAATCAGAGAAATACAGTACATACACGTGTGAAACACAGAGTACTTTTGCACTAAACAACATTTCTACAGACAATATCTTCGCTTATAGACGCTGATTCCATAAGTGCTGCAGCAATTCTAGCATAAACCAACTGCGCAGTGGGGGGCGCACATTAACCCTTTGAGTGACAGAGGGGTACACAATGTATTGCCATTACCACTGATCGAAACGGGACTTTTAACCCTTTGATAGCCAGCGCTTAAAAGCCTCATTTACAGCAATGGGAATTGTAATGTTCTCCATAGGTTGCAGTTGGTTTGCTCAAGAGTTGCTTAAGTTTTTATTTAGTCTTATTTTTTATATGTAAGTAAATCAACCTCTTAATGGTATATTTTACACTTAAAGATGTTTCCAACGCATTGCAGCGCGTCCGAGAGTTCACGCTTTTATCTACATCAAATTGCCAGAACATACAAATACGTTTAGTAACAATGTCTCCAATTTTAATTCCACCCGAATTATAACTGCCTTCAAATATGTGCTGAAAACTACTCAAGCGAATTAGCATCATCATGACAGATAAACTGATTTACTAAGAAGTGGAATTACTCTGGAGCAAACTAACTGCACCACAGAGGAGAAATAAAAATGTTAAGAATCCCCACTGATTCAAAGGGGCTTTAAACAAATTGAGTGCAAGAGAGGTCCTCACACTAAAGACCTCTCTAGCACCCAAGTGGTTAAATCCCCAATTTAAATCAACTGGGAGTTTTATTTTCCCCTTGTGGTTGGTTAGCCCCAAAATCGCTCCAGCATCCTGGCAACATGGTCCACAGTTAGTTGATATTGCGGAATGCACAGCATACAGGTAACTGTGTAAATCCGACTTGACTTTGGAAAAAATATATCCATGTCTGCAGCATGGAGTAGCCATTTAAATGCTGAAAGTTCATGAAACGAATTAGTGAAAGATCACTGGTCTCTGTGTTCTAAGGAAAAGAGTAATAATTCTGGGGCAAGCCAATTGCCTTATATCCCAAATTCCTAGTGATTTAAATGACAGAATCTCCTAAAAATGATCCTGAATGAATCTCCTAAAAATGATATTATAAATGTGTTTTGCCTATTCATATGGAGACAGCTGAGCATGAACACTTGACTCCTCTTTGTTCATACAAGTGATAAGGGCAATGCATGGTACTATTTAGGTACATAAATAAGAGATAGGAGTGAACTGATCTGAGTGGGTTCTAATCTCATCCCAGTGACCATTGTTTATGGTTTTATCTAGGCCTGATAAAAAACGACTAAAAGTGATATTTTTTCCTTTTATTTTGTAAGACTTTAGAACTTTCTCTTTAAAAAAAAAATGCAGGCTGTAAGTATATTATATTTCAATGGATTTGAGCCCTTTACATTCTTTTGGGGATAATATCCCTTTAATTGGGTGTTTTAAACTCTTGATTGCTAGAATGTTTTCAATCACATTGCTTCACAATGAATTAAATACCTCTTCAGGGTTTTTTTTAATTTAATTTATCCCCCATAATACAGATGGTTACCCCCAGAATAACTTAACTTCTCTAACGTCAGCTCTGCTGGGGTAAATACTAGTACTGAACAAAAAGTAAACTGCAGGATTAAATGATTTCTCATTGTTTATTTACATTGAAATCCTTCATATAAATAGCAGAACCACTTGTTATCTATAGTGTGAGGTGTGGGTTGGTTATAGAACTTAAAGAAAAATCACCAGGATAAGGAATTGTGTTTTAAATGGGGTTGTAGGTATTGAAAGGTATTGAGTGGAACATTTAATTGGACAATTTTGCTCACTAACTGCTGATCTTGGGATTGAATCACAGCAGGACAGTAGTTGTTTTAGAGTTCATGTGGAGTAGATCAGCCAAATGTCAAATGAATGCCAGAGTCCTGGTTTTGTTAAAGCAAGGAAACACTAGGAATGATTAAGCCCTGTTATGTCTTTAAAGGTGCATGCCATGGAATCAAATAATAAGATACTTTGACCTTCTGCATTGCTTCAACATTAAGGTCCACAGGCACATTCCCAAAGCTTCTTCTCTTTAATCAGCTGTCATCCACCTCCCTGCCCACTTTCAATTACAAAAATCCAGCCCTGTTAAGGGGATATATGTACATATATATACATATTGCCTTGTGAGTAAAACAAAGATAAAGTAAAACAAAGATAATGTCTACTGATGAGAGAAACTTTATTTAAAAGTTATAACAAAGCAAACTTATATATTAGTGAGTTTGAGTTTACATTCCATTCTGTGAAATGGCAGCTTTAATCTATGGACAACCCAAGGTCCTCCTCCAGCTGTTGTGGACTACAACTAACATTATCCCTTGCCAGCCCACACTGGGCAGGTGATGATATAAGTTGTAGTCCACAACAGCTGGGGGCGCTCAGGTTTCCCTACTCTGGTCTATGGAAAGCTATAGTCAATTACACAGATGGCAGGAATGATGGAACATGTGATCCACAACAGCTGGAGTTTGCCCAAACCTTTCTTATGGACTCTATAGTCTGCACCACTCAGCTGTCCATAGTCTGCAGTAGCTACAGTGCCACCAATAAATGTAATGACCACAATTTTTAGTTCACTAAGGCTTTTTCAATACATTGATTAATTGGAGAGTACTATACAGACCACTACAGCTTGCTGAAGATTTGTCCTGTTGATGCACAAACAAATCATCAGAAGTGTGCAGTGGATTTCAATGGAAGTGCATTAACATTGCTTGTTTTTATATTTTTGATGCATAGTTAAAGCTGTATTAATATATTTTGTTGTCACTCAAAGGGTTAAGAGGTAAGATGTCTTTTCCTATGACAATGCTTTTCCATTTAATACTGATATTCTTCTGAGATAATATATATCAGACAGGGGCAAAAAGAACCATGTATAGCCAGCAGGGGGTTTCTTAACTGTTTGCTTACCAGAGGGGTGTCTAGGATATTGCAAAGAGTTAAACTACTGAGAGAGTGCATGTGTGCAGGTGCGCAGAAAACATAACAAATAGGAGCAGTAACATTTTAGGAGCCCTAGCTCTCAAGCCCATGATATATTTCCACTCCCCTCACACATAAATGCACACTAGTTTTGAATAAATATATATATATACTGGTATGAAAGCTCGTGTACACAGGCCAAAATGCCACCCTGTGGCCCCAGAGCCGGGAGCAGAGACAGGTGGTGAGCCGTTCAGAGCGCCATGCTCCTGAACAGCATGTTCATCCAGTCTCTACTGCAGTTACACGCACAGGGAGCGTAAGAGGTAGGATGCACTCTCGACAACAAAGGCATATGCCTAGGTGTACAATAAATATTCATTCAAAAGTCATTAAAAATCAGCACTCATGGGTCTTTTTGTAGATTCGAAAGATACGTTTATTACAGGTCAACATTTCGATCCCTACTGGGATCTTTCTCAATTCCAAGACCAAGATGTCTTGAGAAAGATCCTACCAGGGATTGAAACGTTGACCTGCAATAAACGTATCTTTTGAATCTGTATATAAAGACCTGCGAGTGATGATTTTTTACAACTTATAAATACATATACATGAAGAAAATAAGCCGCACTCACAGGTCTTGTTTGAAGAACAAGGTGCTGATTTATTGAATCAACTTTTTCATCCTTACAGGTGCCTTTATCAATATATACATATACATACAGTGCCTTGCAAAAGTATTCACCCCCCCCCTTGGCATTTTTCCTATTTTGTTGCATTACACCCTGGAATTAGAATGGATATTGTTTGGGGTTGTATCATTTGATTTACACAACATGCCTACCACTTTGAAGATGCAAAATATTTTTTATTGTGAAACAAACAAGAAATAAGACAAAAAAACAGAAAATTGAGCGTGCATATCTATTCACCCCCCCCAGTCAATACTTTGAAGAGCCACCTTTTGCAGCAATTACAGCTGCAAGTCTCTTGGGGTACATCGCTATAAGCTTGGCACATCTAGCCACTGGGATTTTTGCCCATTCTTCAAGGTAAAACTGCTCCAGCTACTTCAAGTTATATGGGTTCAACTGGCGTACAGCTATCTTTAAGTCATACCACAGATTCTCAATTGGATTGAGGTCTGGGTTTTGACTAGGACATTCCAAGACATTTAAATGGTTCCCCTTAAATCACTTGAGTGTTGCTTTAGCAGTATGCTTAGGGTTATTGTCCTGCTGGAAGGTGAACCTCCATCCCAGTCTCAAATCTCTGGAAGACTGAAACACGTTTCCCTCAAGAATTTCCCTGTATTTAGCGCCATCCATCATTCCTTCAATTCTGACCGGTTTCCCAGTCCCTGCCGATGAAAAACATCCCCACAGCATGATGCTGCCACCACCATGCTTCACTGTGGGGATGGTGTTCTAGGGGTGATGAGAGGTGTTGGGTTTGCGTCAGAAATATCATTTTCCTTGATGGACAAAAAGCTCAGTTTTATTCTCATCTGACCAGAGTACTTTCTTCCATATGTTTGGGGAGTCTCCCACATGCCTTTGGTGAACAGCAAACGTGTTTGCTTATTTTTTTCTTTAAGTAATGCTTTCTTCTGGCCACTCTTCCGTGAAGCCCAGCTTTGTGGAGTGTACGGCTTAAAGTGGTCCTATGGACAGATACTCCAATCTCCGCTGTGGAGCTTTATAGCTCCTTCAGGGTTACCTTTGGTCTCTTTGTTGCCTATCTGATTAATGCTCTCCTTACCTGGTACATGGGTTTTGGTGGGTGGCCCTCTCTTGGCAGGTTTGCTGTGGTGCGATATATTTTTTTCCATTTTTTAATAATAGATTTAATGTTGCTCCGTGGGATCCTCAAAGTTTGGGATATTTTTTTAAAACCTAACCTTGATCTGTACTTCTCCACAATTTGGTCCCTGACCTGTTTGGAGAGCTCCTTGGTCTTCATGGTGCCGCTTTCTTGGTGTTGTTGCAGACTTTGGGTAAACCCAGACACTTGCTGCGCGCTTGTCCTGTGCGCCCGGGAAACGGGCGCACCTAGAGTCCCGTCGGGGACAGACTCTAGGTGGTATCTCACAGTCCCCTGAAAACATTCAGGATAAACCTACCCTCGAGGTCATAGGCCAATTCCTCGGTGATTACCCCAGCACTGATTGACTCAGGGGCGGCAGGGTATTTCATTGATGCTGATTTTGCAGCTGAGCACTCGATTGGCATAATTGTGACATTCTGTCTTGGTCTCCACATTGTACAGAGTCGTGTCTCCTCTATCCTACCAGAGTGTTGGGCATGACTGCCTCCTCCTCCACCACCTCCGCCTTACCTGTGTAAAGCGGAGTATCAGGCCACGACCTTACCTCCTCACAGGCTGTACAACTGTTGCATTGAATTGGTGCCAGGGTCTGTTCCTCCGAAGGGTCATGTTTACCCTCTGTCCATGGCTGAGAATAGGGCCATGGAGGAGTATGTAGGTATCATTCGGAGATCCACCTCCCCGGCTAGGGCAGGATTCTTTTTTGTTAAAAAGAAGGATGGGTTTTCTTTTGCTACGCTCACCCAGAGGAAGAATTTGGTTATTTAAAACCTAATTTCGGGTAAACCTTAGAGTTCAGACCCTGTAATTACACCCTCAGTGATTTCTCCTACAAAGAGCTGAGTCCTGAATCGGATTTCATCGAATCCACGAGGTAAGCATACTATAAATGGCTCGACCATTGCTCTGCGACCTTGGCTCCTTCCAGAGGCTGTCAGGAGAGACGGAGGTGGATTATATATACTCAACAAACCAGCTGTGTTTGATGGTAGTGGTGACAATTTCAGCTGGCTTACCGAATCCCTTCTGGTAACAGAGGACCAAAGGAGACTTTAAGTATTTAAAAGCATGTGATCTGCCATTGGACATTAGGTCAAGCATTTTTGGTCTGGACACAATTCAAACCACTCATGGATGTCCTGAGAAATCAATGTATACTGTTTAAGTGGGGATATCCTTTTTCTCTATCAGTAACATATGAGGGTAAAGTGAAGACTATTCATCATGCTTCAGAAATCCAATCCTTGTGTGAAGCAATCAACATCACAAACTTTTGTCAAGCCGAGACCTTAGCCCAACAAACCAATCCTGAGAGGCGTATTTTGCACCAGCGCCTACACTGGACTCCAGTTTCGACCAGGAAATGTAAAACAGGAATGTTCTGGCTGTCCCTCCCGAGGTTCCTGGTTCCACTACTCCATATAATGATACCTGTCTTATATACATACACTGTTTTTCTACTGATGCTGCTTGGGGGGGGGGGGGGTGCAGTTTGGTCCTTATTGTCTACTTGCACTCTATAGCTTTTGAAAAAAAAAAAAGTTATAGTTAGATAGGGGAGGAGGGGGGCCACAGTTTTGGTTGTGATTATATAGCAATTGGAGGGTTAGTATCTTGGGTACCTTCTGAAGATACACCTAATACACTTTTATCCTAGCGTGATCGGTCATACCACATTTTAGTATATTATTCAGATTAGATATGTTATTATTAAATATACCCTTGTCCCCTTTTCTTCCCCTCCGACCCTCCCCCTTTTCCCATCAGCCTTAGTGGTAGTGCATTCTTCCGATGGTCAGACCTGCGGAGAACCTGGATAAGTTTAGGTCTTAATAGTTTTTCAACTGTGTAAGACTTTCATAACTTTTGGTTTGCTATATTTTATTTTAGGTTTTAAAAGAACTGTTGCTATCTCTGTACTTATTTAACAAATATACTCCTGTCTAAGCAACAGTTCCACTTATTGTTGTGCTTTCTATATTATATTGATACTAAATGAATGTATGCTATTTTGGCTATAGACTTGTAATTTCTTCTTTTCACTATTGAAACAAGGTCTAGTAGGATAATTTATTATTATGCTCTTTTAGACCCCCACAATTTCTCGCCTTAATTATAATTTACGATTTCTCATCTTTATGTCTGTCACTTTAATAAATCCTATTGGTGATTTACTGTTCTTCTCTTCCCAAGACACCCTGTTTACCTTTCCTGACAGGAATTTCTTTCTTATTTTCTCTCTGCTTACTTACTTCTTTAATCTTTCTGTACATTACGCTGGAGAATTTCTCGATTGCACTGATATGATTTCATCCATTAATGTAAATCATGTCTGATTATTTTGATCTCAAGTTACCATCTATTAATGCCAAGGGATTAAATATTCATCAGAAGAGGGCTCTGTTATATAGAGAATGTAAAAGATTTGGAAGCCATATATGTTTTATCCAGGAAACACATTATAAAATTTGAAATACATAATATATACTAAACAATATCAAAGCTCTTTAGACTCCAAGAAGAGGGAGTTTCTATAATCATTAGTAAACATCTACCATTTGAAGAAACTGCTACTTGTTCAGATCCAGAGGGCAGATTTTTATTTGTGAAAGGTAATCTGGGAGATATGAAGGTTACACTTGCTAACATTTACTCCCCTAACACTAGTCAAGCTCAGTTCAATGAAAATGTTCTTGAAGATTTACACTCGTTCCAGGAAGGCCTGGTTATATTTGGAGGTGATTTTAATTCTCCCTTAGATCCTATTGCAGATTGTTCGTCTGGTAAGTCACATCTACCTCCTTATCATTTTCGGAAATTAAAGAAACTTCTTTCTCAGCATAATTTTTTCGACCCATGGAGATTATTCCATCCCATGGTTAAAAATTATACCTTTTTTCATAAATTGTACACGAGAACTGATTTCTTGTTGGTTCAACAGCCCCATATTCATAGCATAACTGACTCAGTAATACATCCAATTACCTGGTCGGACCATTCAATGATAGAATTAACTCTGTCACTTCCAATAAGCATTCCTCAAACTTTTACTTGGTGCTTAAACCCTTCACTGTTAAATGACCCTAAAGTTGTTGCCCAAATTGAAAGATGTATTGAACATTTTCTTTCTATTAATGATAATTCAGACACTTCACTGTTAAACATATGGGAATCCTGTAAGTGTGTAGTAAGAGGGGAATTTATTAAAATATCTTCTTATAAAAAGAAACTAGCCCAAAAAAGAGTTAAATATAATTTTAAAATCCCTGACTGATCTAGAACTAAAACATAAAAATACACAAGACCAATTGTATTTCAAAGATGTTCAGGTACTTAGGAATAAGGCCAAACTACATCTGCATTCTAACATTAATACTTCCTTCCTTTATAGTAAGAGTAGATTCTATGAATCTAGTAATAAATGTGGCAAACTCCTCTCACAACTATACAAACCAAAAGCAACTGCCCATCAGGTAACTCAGATTCAAACTACTACTGGTCAATTGACCAGGAAATGCCCGGAAATCGCTGATACATTTAAAGATTATTATGACTCTCTTTATAACATCAGAGGTTCATTATCCGATTTGCAAAAAGAAAACATAGAAACATATGTTCGAAGTGCGGAACATACAAAACTTACAGTTCAACAAATCAGAGGAATTAGAATCTGACATTACTCAAAGGAAAGTAGAATCTGCTCTTGCCCAGATGAAGTTAGGTAAATCGCCGGGCCCAATGGTCTTCCCCTAGCCTTTATAAGAAATGTTTTCCTCTAATAGGTGATCTCTTGACTAGAATATTTACTGCTCTTCCTGATCTAATACAACAGCATCCCTTATGTTTGGAAGCACATATTACAGTCATACATAAGGAAGGGAAAAATCATAAGCTGTGTGCCAGGTATAGGCCAATATCTCTATTAAATCAGGATTTCAAGTTGTTCGCCAAAACCCATAGTCCCCCTTTTAATATATGGAGATCAAGTGGGGTTTGTGTCTGGAAGAGAGGCTAAGGAGAATACCATTAGGATTATAAACTTAATTGACTATGCCAACTCTAGAAAAATAGAATCGCTTTTACTAACAATAGATGCAGAAAAGGCGTTTGATAGGGTACATTGGTACTTTCTGGACTCTACGTTACGTCATATGGGCTTGGGAAGAAAATTCTGTTTGTATGTTAATGCCTTATACACCAACCCCATTGCTCGAGTTAAGGTAAACAACTATCACAGAAATTCTCTCTGAATAATGGTACTAAACAGGGTTTCCCATTATCCCCTATTCTTTTTATTTTTGTTATGGAGACTCTTGCCAATAAGATTAGGAAAAATGAAATATCCATGGGATCAAAACTTCATCTCAGGAATATAAAATTGGTCTTTTCGCATATGATGTAATTTTCTCAATAACATCCCCAGAAATCTCTTTACTTACTATTATTCAGGAACTGGACCAATTTAGTAAAACTTCAAATTTTAAAACTAACCTTACCAAATCAGAAATTTTAAATATTAATATTCCATACTCAAATATACCGCCACTAAAATTGCTTGTACCCTTAAAATGTTCCCCTGATACAATTAAATATTTAGGTATACAACTCGCTTCCACAACAAACAAACTATTTCATGTTAGTTATAAACCGCTGAAAGATAACATTTATAAAGAAATACTCTCTTGGTCATCTCTATATTTATCCTGGATAGGACGGATACATTTACTTAAAATGTCAATTCTTCCTAAAGTTCTTTATTTTTTCCAATGCTTATTTAAAATTTATACAAAAAATGTTTAACAAATTTTCCTGGAATACGAAACCTCCTAGGCTGAAGTTCTCCCATATTTCTCAACCTAAAAACAAAGGTGGCCTAGGAGCCCCTGATATTATCAAATACTATCGCGCCACACAACTACTTAACATCAAGATTCTATTACTGTATACCTCTGACAAAAGATAGGTCAACCTGCTAAAGGATACAAGTGGGATTCAGAGAATATCCTCAATTTTGTGGGGTCAATCATTATCGAAACGTGCTATTTATAAACTCCCGTTCCTTATGAGGTCACTCCTTTATATATGGCAGAAGCTTAGACGTGAGTCATCTTTAGGTCATTTATTCCTTTTAATATACTGCAAAGACTAAATGGGATTACATTCTAATGACAAGCTCATATATGATAAAATTCTTCTATATATAAATTTACACCCCGGTGTAAACTACCTGCGTACTGAACTAACACAACTGGTGCTTTAAATGAGCAAACCAATACCCGCGTATTGGACTACACGGAGACGCTACCGGTGCAGAGAGGTGGCAGTAAGCAACCGGGATACATGGGAGCGAACCAGTACCCACGTACTGGACTAACACAACCGGTGCTGTAAATGAGCAAACCAATACCCGCGTATTGGACTACACGGAGACGCTACCGGTGCAGAGAGATGGCAGTAAGCAACCGGAATACATGGGAGCGAACCAGTACCCGCGTACTGGACTACACAACTGGTGCTGAAAGGTGGCAGTAAGCAACCGGAAAACATAGGAGTGAACCAGTACCCGCGTACTGGAATACAAGAGTATACAACCAGTGCTGTAAAGGAGCAAACCAGTACCCGCGTACTGGACTACATGGAATACGCCCAGAGATCAGAATGTCGCCAAAGCGACCATGATAACGGAGAATATCCAAGACTATCCAGGAGCAGGAGGGACAGACAGGCCGGGACAGGAAGCTGGAATAGGAACGGCAGTCAACAGGAGCAGGAATAGAAGCAGGAACATCAGCCCAAACCGGATCAGGAACGGAGGCAGGAACCACTTCAGCAGAGAAGGCTGTCAGTCAGGTAGGCAAGCAGACACTGGAGAGTAGAGGATAAACCTAGGCCCATAGAACACAGGAAACAAGTGCTGGTGGCTACTGACATAGAGACACCACGAAAGGGCAACCAAAGGGTGCCAGAACCCAGTCTATATAGGCAATACTGGGCGGACTAAAGACAGGCAGCCAATGGGAAAACCTCACAGATAACTGATAGGAAAAGGCAGCAATCACGGGCACCATGATAACATCTTGCTCTGATGCATCCAACCTCTGCCATAATCCTGCGTCAATCCATGCGGCATGGAAGGTCGCCGACGCCAAAGCGACATTTTGAGCGTCGCCTGAAGCGGTGGGGCTGGAACCAAGGTAAGCTGTGACATCATGCCCTATGATACCTGTACAAGTTTTAAAGGCTCTCTATTCTACATCCTTTAATTTACCTCCTGTTACTTTATGTACTCTAATTTTATACAATGTATTTCCTAGGAGAGGGATTATTTTGTATAATAGGTTAGGATGTTACCTATCTTATATAGTTACTCTAGCCATCTTTGATTTTCTTGGTTTACACTGTACTTCATAACCCATGTATTTTGTATGATGTTTGGCTTTAAAACCCAATAAAAATCTATTCTTAAAAAAAAAAAAAAAAAGAAGGATGGAGAATTGAGGCCATGCATTAATTTTCGAGGGCTTAATAAACTCATGATCAAGAACGCTTACCCAGTTCCACTGATTACAGAGTTATTCGATAGACTACGGGTTTCGTCGGTCTTCACTAAGCTCGATTTTCGGACGGCTTATAATCTGGTGCAAATCAGAGAGCGGACCAGAAGCGGACATTATGAATATTTGGTAATGTCCTTTGGTCTTTGCAACGCTCCCACTGTCTTCCAGGAGTTCATTAATGACGTCTTACGAGACCTTTTGCAGTGCTGTGTGGTTGTCAATTTGGATGACATTCTCATCCACTCCCTGAATCTGGAGCAACACCAAACTGATGTGGCAAAGGTGTTACAACTCTTACTGGCCAATAACCTGTTTTGCAAGTTGAAGAAATGTAAATTTCACCAGCCCCAGGTCACATTCCTGGGTTATGTGATTTCCTCCTCTGGGCCAGCCATGGACCCTGGGAAGCTTTCTGTGGTACTCCAATGGCCCCTTCCTATGGGTCTCAAGGCGATTCAACGATTTTTGGGCTTCGCAAACTACTATCGGAAATGTATAAACCAGTTTTCTTCCATAGTTATGCATATTACTGACATGACGAGTGGTCTCCGGCTGCTCTTCGGACTTTTGAAACTCTCACAGCAACTTTTGCCGCTGCACCACTTCTGAGGCATCCGAATCCTAAGTTACCTTTCACGTTGGAGGTCCTGTCTCAGCAGTCCTCTCCAGATGAGCCTTTGCTTCCGTGCGGATTCTTTTCCCGTAAACGTTCAAAGCCTGAGACCCTGTACGAAATCGAGGACAGCAAATTATTAGCCATAGTCCTAGCTTTACGTGAGTGGCGGCACTTACTGGAGGGTACTAGTGTGCCTATTCTTATCTTGATGGAGCATAAGAACTTGACTTACCTTTCAGAAGCTAAACGTCTGTCCCCACAGCAGCCTAGATGGGCTTTGTTCTTATCCCACTTCAATTTTGTTGTGTCATATCTACCTGGTACGAAAAACATTAGGGCTGATGCCCTGTCCCACCAGTTTGGTACCTTATCTAAAGAGATTTGTGATCCTACATCCGTCATTCCTCCGGACCATATTTTGGTAACCATTGGCACCAGCATTACCTCTACTTTGGGAACAGAGATGTTGGCAGCTCAAGAGGTGGCTCCGGCCAACAAACCGAATGGGCGATGCTTTGTGCCTGAACCCTTGAGGGTCAAACTGTTAGAAACCTATCACTCTTCCAAAGCAGCAGGGCACATTGGCAGAGATCAACTATTCTGGTCCGTATCTCGACTGTTATGGTGGCCCAAAAAGCCAATATTTCTGCTTTCGTAGCAGCTTGTCAGACATGTGCGCAAACTAAGACCCCCCCACACCTTCCAGTTGGTCTTCTTCACCCAGTTCATAATGGGGAGCATCCATGGTCTCACATTTCCATTGATTTCATGGTGGAATTACTAGTCTCAGAGGGATTCACAGTCATCTTGATGATTGTAGGATGATTTTCAAAGTTGGGTCATTTTGTACTGCTCAAAGAACTACCGACTGCCCAGCAATTGGCTGTGGTTTTCTCTAAAGAGGTCTTTTGCCTCCATGGGGTACCAAAGGTTATTGTGTTGGATCGAGGAAGCCAGTTTGTGTGGTGCTTTTGGAGAGCGTTCTGTGCTCAGTTGGGTATCCAGCTCTCGTTCTCCTTCGCCTACCACCCTCAGTCCAATGGTGAGGCGGAGAGATCGAATCAAGCCTTGGAACAGTTCCTGCTCTGCTTTGACTTGGACCATCACAACAACTGGGCGAGCCTGTTACCGTGGGTGGGGTTTGCCCGGAATAGTGCCATGAACTCGTCGACTCAGACTTCCCCATTTATGGTTAACTATGGTTACAAGGCTTCGGTACTTCCAGAGTCATTTGAGGTACACAATATTCCAGCTCTGGAGGAGCATTTAAGGGAACTCCGCTCCACATGGGTACCGGTTCAGAGAACCCTTCAAAGGTCCACAGAGCGGCAGAAGAGGCATGCTGATCGTAGAAGGTTGCCGGCACCGGTGTTTCAGGTGGGGGGAGAGAGTATGGCGGTCTACACAGAACTTACACCTACAGGTACCCTGTAGAAAACTGGCTCCTCGATTCGTTGGTCCTTTCCGGGTCCTTCGGAAAATCAATCCTGTTGCGTACACTCTAGAGCTCCCTGCCAAAATGTGCATCCATAATGTTTTCCATGTTTCTTTACTTAAGCCCTTGGTCTTCAACCACTATACCTTCTACCCTGTCCGTCCTGGTCCCATTAGAATTGCAGATCATGAGGAGTACGAGGTACAAAATATTCTGTACTCTCGTAGCGTCCGAGGTCAACTACAATATTTTGTACACTGAAAGGGATATGGACCTCAGGAGCGTTTCTGGGTCTAGTCTATGGACATGCATGTTCCTGCTCTCATTCAAAAATTTCATGCTCGTTTTCCCTCTAAGCCTCGACCACCCCAACGGGGGAGAGGTCATTGAGGGGGAGGTACTGTAAGCGCTCGCGCTTACCTTCTTAGGGGGCCAGCCGCTCCGGTGTGCAGAGAGGCAGCCGGTCCCTTCTTTGTGGTCTTTGTGGCCGTGCCATGTCCTGTGCATAGGGAGAGCTGGACGCCATGGTCTCTCTGACACCGGTCTCTCCCTTCTGTCTTTTGTGGCTCCTGCTGCGCCTGTTTGGCTCCCTCTGCTGGCCGGCAGAGTCGGGCAGGCGTCACTGGGATTCCCTCTAGTGACGTTGCGTCCGGCTCTTAAAGGGACAGGCCATTTAGTGCTCCACCTACCAGGCATGGAGGAAATGTATATAAACTGCCTGGACACCACACCAGTTGCCCTTTCGTGGTGTTCTAATACAGTTCTGTTTGGAGAGTGCTTGTGTATGACCCTTGGCTTGGCTATCTGTTCTCCCCAGTGTTGTGGCTTGTCTGACTACCTGCTTGCTATTGGACCTTCGGCTCTGGCTGACTACCCATTCTTGCATTGACCCCTGGCTTTTCTAACTATCTGCTTGGTATTGACCATTAGCTCTGTCTGACTACCCGCTCTGGTATTGACCTTTGGCTTGTCCGCACAACCTCCTACTCTGACTGCAGGCCTGAGTCAGTATTCTCCTTGTGGCAACCTGTACGTACTCTCTCCTGGGTCCTAGCCCCAGTAACTACGCTATACTTTCCTGGGTCCTAGCCCCAGTACTCACTATACTTTCCTGTGTCCCAGCCCCAGTGGTGCTATTTCACTGTTGCCTTTGTTGTATCCTCAGAGCAGCCTCCTATTCCTGGTAGGAACTGCTTGCTTTGTGCCTATCTACTACTTGATTTGTATCAGTGTGTCTTTGCCGTTGTATATTTATACTGTTAAATAAAGGTGGTGTTTCATAATCAGTACTGTCTCCTGTCCGTTCCTTGATATCCGTGACAGTTGTATTTCTTGTGCCAGAACTTTAAGCACCAAGTTGAGATCCTTCCAGCCTCCCGTGCAGTGCATAATAATATGGAGGCTGGTGTGGTGCCAGCCCACCAAAATTGGAATGAATTAGAACAAGTATAGTAATAAATGGAGTAGGCAATTATTACTCCAAAGAAACCTTGCTCTCTGCATGTGAAATGTTTCAGTAAAAAGGAGAAGCAACTTCACAGCACTTTGTCTGCAAAGGGGAACTGCAAGGCAGCCAAGACAAAAGATGACTTTCTACAATGAAGCATGTCATGAGGATGATGCTCTGGATGATGGCAGATTCTTAACCCACTTGTACATTTGATACTTGGGAGCTAGCCAAGACAATATAATGGTATAAAGTAATGGATGTGAGCTCACCATGGATCTGGATACATTGTTGATCATGACCACAGGAAAATTATACTGGGCCAAAATGAAAGTATGTTGGTGCCTACCACCATGTGCCTAAAATCCTACAGAGGTCAAATTAATTAGCAATTAGACAAAATTAAGCATCTCGTCTGCATGTCTTCAAGCAAGGAGGACCTTCACTCTTCAGCAGATCATGGATACATGCTCTAAGTATGCCAGACCTAGGGAAGAGATGCATTAAGGGACAATGCTATGGAGATGTGTGTCTGCCAATGTGTATAGAGCACATCACTTTGGCGATGGATATACACATAGCCATATGCACTAAGAATTAAGTACGCATAAGGAGGGTTAAGAACCTTATCATTAGCATGGAGGGTTGCCAAACTGCTGGCGATCTGTAAGGGATGCCCTCTTTTACATATCACCAGCAGTCTGACAACACTGTATTCTGAGTACATTCTCTCTGCTTCCCCAAGTGTCCAGTGGGAGAGTGGAGAGTGTCCGCTCAGACTTAAGCACCACAAACATCATTGCTTCCTAACCCTTTAATTGCCATAAGGTAGATTGCACACCCCTGTGACACTGAAATGAGAGAATGATAGAGAAGCTATCTATCACAGCTTCTCTGCCCTTCTGTACTGACTAAACCAGCTAAGCTGGCTATCCACCGATCAGCTGATTCAGGTAAACACAGGACTCGTTAGACACTCTGTAACTAAGTGCCTTGAGAGTCCAACAATAATGGGAGTGAAAAAAAGAAAATTAAAAGCCACTAAGTGTAGTATGGCTAAAGTGGGAGGAAAATGTTGCCTTTAACTGTGTATTTTACACCTCTTGTTCTCTGGCTTTCCTGTCACAAAATTTATGTTTTATATCTCCACACATGAAGTTTGTGTGTTTTGCCACCTTCTGCTACTCAATGGTGTGAGTGTTGGCAAAGCCCCTTGTTCCCTAGATTGTCTGACCATTGGCCGCGTTACTCAGTGAAATATAAAAAAACATTATGAGAATAAGTGAACAGATGCTGCTGCCCCACATGCGGTGGATGTGATACAGATGTCTTAGCTTCGAATATAGCTCTAAACTTCCCTTCACTCCTGCTACTTAATGGTTCTCTTTTTTACCGTGAAAAAGACAGTATATTTGCACTGGGTATATTGTTAATAGAAATAGAGTTGCCGATTTAGAAAGTGGTTGGGTACAGTGTTCCGACTGTCTTGGCATCAGATAGAAATGAGTTAGTGCTCACTTATAATATTTGTATATCACAATTCTGTACCAGTTATTAAAGGCTGGTTAAAACTTAACCTTTTCTAAGCCATAATTAAAATAATTAAAACATCCAGATAGTGTGAACTAAGCTTTCCATTCACACAGAATCTGATTAAGAACATAGAAGTTACAACAGGCTCATACCTACCTGCATAAACTCAGAGGTCAGATGCCCATCAAGTAATAGCACAATACAACCATTAGCTTAACATGGGTAAGAGCGAAGGATAGAAAAGGCCCTGGAGTTCAGCCTAAGTGCTGAGCACTAATATGCCTCCCGATCTGAAGTATCAAACGTAATTATCATGGTGCCCGTGATTGCTTGTTTTTCCTGTCAGTTAGCAATGGGTGCTTCCCATTGGTGCCTGTGGTTAGCCCGCCCAGTATTGCCTATATAGACTGGGCTCCTGTACCCTTTCACAGCCCTTTCGTGGTGTTTCTATGCCAGTGCAACGCCTGTCTGTGGATTCCAGTGTACTTCCTTGGCCTGCCTGACTACTCTCCTGTTCCCGCGCCTATGTACCGACCCGGATCGCCTGACTACTCTCCAGTATTGTTCCTGTGTACCGTTCCGGCCTGGCTGACATTCCTGCTCCCGTATCCAACCCGGTTTGGCTGACGTTCCTGCTCCGGTATCCTGACCCGGCCTGGCTGACGTTCCTGTTCCTGGATCCCGACATGGCTGTGTTCCGCTTCGACTCTGGTCGCCTCGGCGACATTCTGACTTCTGGTGCCCTCCTGGTTTGCCACCGCTGCCCACAGGCTTGTCTTGCCTCCGAGATTGCACTGGTATTCAGTAATTGGTTTGCTCCACTCAGTCACTGGTTGCTGGTGCTGCCTCCGTTATAGCACCGGTGGGGCCTTCATGTTTATCCAGTACGTGGTACTGGTTAGCGCCACTCTGACCTTCCAGTCTCAAGAGTTGCCTCTGTGATTGCGCTGGTATTCAGCAGTTGGTTTGCTACACTCAGACACTGGTTGCTAGTGCTGCCTCCGTTATAGCACCGGTAGGTCCTCCGTATTTGTCCAGTACGTGGTACTGGTTCACTCCACTCTGTCCTTCCAGTCGCAAGTGTTGCCTCCGTGATTGCACTGGTATACAATAGTTGGTTTGCTCCACTCAGACACCGGTTGTTAGTGTTGCCTCCATTATAGCACCGGTAGGGCCTCCGTGTTTGTCCAGTACGTGGTATTGGTTCACTCCACTCTGTCCTTCCAGTCGCAAGTGTTGCTTCCTTGAGTGTGCTGGTATACCGTAATTGGTTTGCTCCACTCTGACACCGGTTGCTAGTGCTGCCTCTGTTATAGCACCGGTAGGGCCTCCATGTTGCTCAGTTTATGGCACTGGTTTGCTCCACTCTGAACCTCCAGTAGCATGTGTTGCCTCTGTGAATGCACTGGTACACAGTAGTT
Source organism: Rhinophrynus dorsalis (assembly GCA_037306005.1). NCBI lineage: Eukaryota > Metazoa > Chordata > Amphibia > Anura > Rhinophrynidae > Rhinophrynus > Rhinophrynus dorsalis. The sequence goes on from CM074718.1 coordinate 355,283,377, forward strand.
GGTTGCTCCACTCCATCTAACTGGCTGCTTCGCTACCTCCGTTATAACACCGGTAGGGCCTCCGCTACACCGTGTTGCACCAGTCAGAGGCTGCCTTACCCGTTATATTGGTAAGGCCGGTAGAGCCTCCTCAGTTCCTTGTTGTACCAGTTTAGGCTGCCTTGCCCGGTATATTGATAAGGTCGCTAGAGCCTCCTCAGTTCCTTGTTGTGCCAGTTTAGGCTGCCTTGCCCTGTATTTTGGTAAGGCCGGTACAGCCTCCTCAGTCCTATTGCACCATCCTCTAGGCTGCCTTACCCGGTATTTTGGTGAGGCCGGTAGAGCCTATATATGTATACATTGTATGCTATATCACTTGAACCTGTCGTGTGTCTGTAACATATGTGTGATGTTCAGGACCTGTGAGGATTCTTTATTATTTTTTCAATAAAGCTGTGTTTTTATCTTAACTGTGTTTGTGAGTCAAATAAACCGTGACAGTAATATACCTTCCCTAAGTCACATCAAAAGAAACAGTAAGAGATGGAGCAGATTTTTCGAAAAAGTAATCCTAAAACTCCAATATTTAGTATATATGTATAGTAGATTATAGAGAGAAGTGTTTCAATTTGATATAACCCCTGCAAAGCTTAAACATCTTGGCGCATACTGTAGATATGCCATCTACATGAATTTGCCACCATATTGCCATCCTGGCCCTTATCGCCCTTTAGTGCATGTCCCCCTGAATTCATCTACCTGTAGTACAGTCCAGCCCACAGGCCAAACAACAGGAGAGTAGGTGGCCACGCTGAAAATAAAGTTTGCCAGAGTATTTAAACCAATTTTAGGAAAAGCAAAATACATGCAGGTACATTTAAAGTTAAGCTTGGGAGCACAGCCTAAATTCTACTAATCCCTTTCCGTACCCTTTGCACTTAAGGCCAAAGTCTAGGCAGAGCTTCATCAGTTGCTATCTGAAGGGGTTATCACAAAAGTAGACAGGGGTGATTGGGCTTCACCAATTGTGCTGGTAGTTAAGAAGTCTGGAGACATCATATTGTGTGGCGACTTTAGGATGGAAGTCAACAGTCAGAAGGATATTGACCAATAACCACTGCCTCACTTGGAATATTTATTTGCTTAGCTGGCAGGAAAAAAGACCTTTTGAAGACTAACCTTAAGAATGCTTATCTCCAGCTGGAAGTGCATCCTGAAAGCAGACCTTTCTTGACTAGCAACACCCATTGGGACTGTATCAATATAACAGGATGGTGTTCTGGGTTGTGTATGCCCCAGCAATTTAGTAATGAATGATGGACACCATCTTGGCAGGAATTCTGCATATACAATGCCTTCTGGATGATATTCCGGTGACGGGCATAAAGAACCAAGAACATTGTTGGAATGTAGAACTGGTACTTTAGAGGCTGCAAGTGCATGGACTCAAGGCTAATTTAGATAAATGTGAGTTCTTCAAGCCCTGGTTGATCTTTTGTGCTTATGAGATTCACAAAATGCTACTTAGGACAAAGTTAAAGTTCAGGCTTTAATCAAGGCCCCTACACCAAGGCATTCAACTTGGGACATTTAAATTATTACCACAATTTCCTGTCAGTCCTAGACCATGTTTTATATTCCTTGCATTAGTTTCTGGTGACTCACGTGACATAGCACTAGACACAAGAGTGTCAGCAAACTTTTCAGACCACTAAGGACATGATCATGGCTTAAAAAGTCCTAGTCCACTAAGACTTGATCAAAGTTCATCAACATCACGTGTGATGCTTCCTCATATGGCCTGGTCTCACATGCCACGACTGACAACAAGGAACAGGACATTGCTTTTGGTAACCTTTCCTTAACTGCGGCAGAAAGGAATTACTCCCAGATAGACAAGGAAGCCCTGGCTATCATATTGGGCTTTACAAAATGTCATCCTTTACCTTTGCAGATTGAACTTTATGCTAATTATAGACCACAAGCCATTCCTGACTATATTTAAAGGGATAATAATGTTTCACAATAAAAGCAGCTCCAATTAATCTTCATAGCATTTGGGCCATGGAGAGTGTTATTTCAATACTGTCAGAGTTGTAGTTCAATAGTAATTGAATGATAATATATCCGTCTCCCACCCCTTTTACTGATGTAACATTGCTCACCTCAGAGCAGCAAGATTGTTCGGATGGATTGCAGAGAGGGACAATCTTCAGTATGCATAAAGAAAAACCTGCCCTCTAATGTCAAGGGGGGCAGGGTATTCCTTATGCTCATAGTAAGAAGATTGTCCCTTGCTGTGAGCTGTCTGGTCAAGTGACCAGATTCCACATCTGAGGGGATGTGTCTTATACTAGGCAAAAGGGGCTGAAGGGGGATACTGTTTTTGTGAAACATTACTATCCCTTTAATCCACATAAGGGTATTTCCACTAACACAGCTGCCAAACTCCAGTGACAAACTCATCTTATCCAATACTGACCTCTCAACAAGTGTAGAAATACTGAAGCTTTATCAGGGCTGCCTGTACAAGACATGTGCAGACCAGCCTCTACATGTTTCTTGCCAGATGCTAGCCTAGCTCTGCTCATTGAACATGGATCACCACACTGCATTGTTTGTAACAACTAAGATGGATGAAGTTTGTCCGAGTTTATGGCTGGTCATCAGTGCTCCTGGACCAATATCACCTCTACTTCTGCCAGAACCTTCAACTGACCACTTCAGGAGACTGTATCCTTTGGGGTTCCTGGCTAGTAATTCTGGTAGTCCTTAAAAGATCAATAATCCAGGTGCTGCATTACGGGCATCCATGAACTGTTTACATGAAACAGAGAGCCAGGGCCAAGGTCTGATGACCTGATCTTGATGTGATATCAGAGCCTGGGTAACCAATTGCCTAAGCTGTGCCCAGACATGCTGTTCTCCAGCAATATCTGACATCCAACCTTGGGAATGGCCCTTGACACCAAGGGAGAGGCTCCATTTGGACTCTAAAGGGATAATACTTAATTTTATTTTGTAGGCATTAAAAAAAACATGAAGAACGATATGTCTTATCTCTCAAACCTTTATGGTTTGAGAGATATTCGCAAGCAAAGTTTCCCCTCCCGCCCTTTTTACCTAGTGTAAGCCATCTCTTCTCAGATGTGGAATGGAGTCCATAGACCAAACAGATAACAGAAGGGGACAATCTTCTTCCTATGAAAACAATGAAGGCCCTTCCCCCCTTGACAAGTTTTTCAGGTTTTTCCCTTAACTTAATTAACCCCTTAACGACATGTGTCGTACTATGACCGTCACGGTCCTTGAAATACTCAAGGACCGATGATGGTCATAGTACGTCATGTACTTTTTACTTACAGCGCTCTACCGGGAGCGCTGTAAGTAAAAACTAGGGCCTGAAATTGACCGCTCCAAGATCGGAGCGATCTCTATCAGGCCCCATAGTGATGTGCCGATACACGCAACAGGTCACGTGTACCGGCGCGTCCATGTGGTTCAATGCGGTCCTTATGGGACAGAAACATCCCAGGACCGCCGGTCGTTAAGGGGTTAAAGATAGTCCCTCTCTGCAGTCTACCTGGGCACCGCCCTTCTGATCTGGCTGAACAGTGTTACATCAGTAAAAGGGGCGGGAGGGGGATACTTTGTTATTGAATTACCCTTGAACTACAACTCTGACAGAATTGAAATAACACTCTCCAAAGTCCAAATACTATGATGATTAATTAGAGCTGTTTTTATTATGAAACATTACTATCCCTTTAATGGTCCAATTCACAGACAATCCTATCATAATTCACCTATACATACACCAATACAGAAACACAACCATACATTCAAACACCCAAACATATGCACACAAACACACATCCATACACACACCCATGCATACACAGATACACATAGATAAACACAAAAATACACACACACACACACACACACATGCATACATACATACCCATACATGCACACAGAAACATAAACACAAGAATCCACACACCCATGCATACACACTCAAACATACACGGATATAAACACACACCCATACCCATACATACATACATACATACATACATACATACATGTGTACACACAAAACCACCCACCCCATACATAAAAAAGCATACACAAATACACCCATACACATACAAACACAGAGCCATATATACAAACACACACAAACACATCCATACATACATAAACACACACAAACACCAACACACACAAGCACACAAACACTATACCTGTTTTTTTACCAATTGTCCTTTCTGAAACCAGCAACGGAATCTGTGAAGCAAGTACCATGTTGTAGCATTGTTTGCCCTTCATACTTGTTATTTGTTTATCCATCATAGCTGTTATTTATTGTCATGTATTAATATATGCTCTACTTGCAACATCACTTTCACCTTCTACTGCATCAATATCATCACCCTCTGTCTTGCGGTCCTCAGACTTATCAAAAACAACAGAAAGGAAAAAACAATCTGACATAAGTCTTCTGGAATCAAGTATTTTCGGTAGGGGTTTGGATCAAATCGTTAATGCAAATGATTCATACTATCAAATTCAAAATGGTTCCCAAAGATTTTTACTTTAACTTGCTTGGAGACATAATTAACGTTATTAAAAATATAGTGAGGCTACATCATCAATATCCCAGAATATGGATTATCTTACACAATTTTCAAAAACACAGTCTGTTTCTTTTGCCTTGGTCAAGTTCCACTTCATACTCATTTCATCAGGGGTATCAGAAAACATCTTTCTACTCACCAAATCCAAACTACCCTATGTATTAATCAACAGCTACAGTATCAGCCCCCTATGTTCCCACAATGTAGCTCATGCTTTGACATGACATATCCTTCACCTCCAACCCAGGACACCCAGTCACATTCACTATTAAAGAATCCAGTCATACACAACATACCCCACACTTTGACATTCAATATCTAGAACCCTGCCATATACCATCTAGTCACAATCCATACCAAGTCTCAGGTACACACTCATATATGCCCACCAAACTATATTCATAAACATTCAATAGTCGTTTAGCTCCTCATACAAAGTGTTCATTGTAAAAATCAGACCCTATAATACCACTCCTCAACAGTAAACACGCACACTCTTCCACCACTATTATATTAAACTTGTCAAGATAACAGTCATGACAATGACAGAAGCTGACTGAACTGTGATGTCTCTTGCTTTTAGCTATATATTTTATCAGGGCTCAAAATTTCCACTCTCCACTAGCTAATGGCGAGTGAAAATTTAGCCCTGGCGAGTAGAAATTCAGCCCTTGTGGGTATGTTATGGCTTGCAGTGGCGAGTAACTTTTCAGGTCTGGCTAGTAGCAAAAAACTTCAACTTTTAAGCCCTGTATTTTATGTTCTATTACTTTAAAACCAATACTGCTTCCTGAAACATCACATGGCACCCTGTGTTTGCCAATATGAAGTGATTCCTCTTACATCTGTTTAACAGAAATAATTTGCCATTAAAGATTATAAATCATGAACATTGTCAAACTTAATGTTCAAGGTATACATCTATGTTTTAAATCTTTCATTTGTTGAACAACTAGGTCAATAATCATGTGATAGTTGAAACAGATGTTCCCATCACACATTAGTATACAATTTTTGAAAGGAAAGTTGCATGTGAGCTTATGAACTACAGTTTACCAGTCTTAAAACTTTATGTTTTACATATATATCTAAAAAGGCACAGCCTCAAAATAGGTTTCTGGATCAGTGGCAGACACAAACTGGGGCAGGCTTACTGACAGTAGCCAGCCAATAAGATGTGTGGGGTGGGTTTTGCATTGGCTCCTCAGCCAAACAGATGCACGTCAACTTTCACTGTCCCTACTCAAAAGCCCCCTTCCTCCTCATCCAAACATCAACGCTCACTGTCCCTACTCCCTCCTATTATCACCTTTTTCGTATCCGATGCTGGTGGGTACGGCGAGAGCTGGAAGGGGTTTGTTATCGCTACAAAATAAATAAATAAATCAGACCTCATAGTGGGGCATAAGGACGCTTCCTGATGCCCCCAGCTACTGATCTCCCTCCTGATTCAGCAGGGAGATAAATGGAGGTGATGCAGGGAAGGAAGAGAGCGCTTCTGTTTCCATCCTACCCGGAGCTGGGTTGGAGTGTGAGGGATCGGGAAACCCTCACATGTGAATGAGGGAGGTGTTCCCTCATTGATGTGAGAAGGTTTCCAGATCTCACTCAGCTCCAGGTAGAATGAAAAGAAGCAAGAGAGCTCCCCTGTGTCGTATTTATTAATTTCACAGCCAAATCAGCTGGGAGATCAGCAGTTGGGGGCATCAGGTGGGGTCCTGATGCCCCACCACAGGGTCTAATTTATATTATTTTTTGTAGTAATTCCAAACTCCTTCCAGCTCTTGCAGCACTTGCTGGCATTGGATATGCAAAAGGTGATAATAGGAAGGAGTAGGGACAGTAAAAGTTGACCCGGACTGTATATTTAGTTGAAGAGGTAGAGGGTACTCTCCCTGCCTCCTCGCATGCATTTGGCTGAGGAGATCAGTAGCTGATGGGGCATCAGGAAGGGTCCTGATGTCCCACCATAAGGACTGACTTTCAATAAAATGTAACCCTGTAGCACTCAATGGTTAAAGAAAAAAGGTTTGCCTCACAGACAAAGCCATGCCGCATGCTTGCTAGTATGTGTGTGATATATACAGGGCTCAAATTTTCCACTCGCCATGGCAAGTAGAAATTCAGCCCTGTGGGTATGTGCAGTATATATGTGTATATATATATATGATTAAAGGCTCAGAAAAAGGCACTTTTGATCCTTGCAAATTAGGATGCATGTTTGTGTCCTTCTTCAATCTATGAGCAGCAACTAGATGTACTAGTTCATTCAATGCTCTCTAGACATAGTTGGAACCAGGAGCGGATTGTAATGCAATACCAGCCTGGGAGTATGATTTTTAACTGGCTTACTAGCTGGTATTCCAATATTTTCGTACTAGTGTAAAAGCCAGTGTAGACGGGCGAAAGTGCGTATAACCGCAGCATTCTGTGCATTTGGGCAGTGTCTACTGCACTTGACTGCGTTGGACGAAATCTGCATTCGGGCACTCTCTACTGCGCATGACTGCATTGGACAAACATACATCTGGCCTTTTATATTATAAAAAGATATTAAAGGGACACTAATGCCCCATAAAAAAATTATTCTTGTTTTGTAGCTGAAAAAAAATTATTTGCAGCAAATCCCATCTCTCAAAGCGTTCAGGTTTGAGAGATATTTGCATTGAAAGCTCCCCCCTCTCTCCCCTTCTGCTGACATCAGCGCTGTGCTGGCAGCAGGAGACCCCTGTCCAGGGACCAGCCGGTGGCTCTGTAGCAGAGCCGAAATTGCGTTATTTAAAAATAATTACTTCAATGGTAAGGTCTACAAAATGTGCCTGTTTTGCAAGCACACTTTGTAGACCGTTCCAATGAAGTGATTCTTTTTATATAAAGTGATTTCAGCTCTGCTGAAGAGCCTTGTTGAATCGGCAGACTCGAATCTCCTGCTGTCAGGCTTACAGGGGGGAACTTTCAATGTGAATATCTCTCAGACCATAGTGGTTTGAGAGATGGGATTTGCTGCAAATATTTTTTTTTTCATCTACAAAACAAGAATAATTTTTTATGGGACATTACTGTCCCTTTAAAACTTTGAATGCCAAGGGAGCACACAATGTACTGCAATGGGTACCACTCTGACAATCAGATTAAATACAACTATAGAAAGTCCCAAATCTTCTCCCCACTCTGTCCTCCTGCTCCCATACTATTACCCCCTCTTTCTTTGTACCTACACCCCACTTGGCAGTGTATGAGCAGGCAAAGAGCCTGGGTCCTAAATAACAGGTTAAACATGCATTAACTTCACTGCATTGTACACTCTTATTAAACCACTGGATGCATTGCTACGGAGGCATTCATTTCCTCTATTGACCCCTTAACCCACTTTTTCTATAGAGGCATAAATGATTAACCCCTTGCATGCCAGAGAGATGTACAGCAATGTTATTTTGTGATTAACTCACTGAAAGCCTCATAAGTGCACAACACATTGCACAAGAATGTGTACCTCACTTAGTAACCACTTGTGTGCTAAAGTCACATAATTCATAAGTAATTAACACCTTTTTGGCATAAAAGCAGTCCATTACTAATAAATTATGCCTCTCTAGCATGCAAGGGGTTAATCAGGGGTTAATCAGTGAAACAAAAATTCACTCCATACTTGCGGTGTCCCTCTTTATGAGGGACAGTCCATCTTTGAAACCCAAATTCCTCTGTCCCTCTTTCACACCCTGTTGTCGATCTTTTTAGGAGATCAGACTGTGTGATGTGTATATAAGCGTATCACATTGCTCTTCAGCAATAAAACTCACACTTTGTTTTAACTGAAATATGTGCTTATAAATTAGTCTATGTACATAAAAAAAACCTTTGTTCTTACTCTATTTTGTTACAAAAAGAGGTGCCAGTAAGCCATAAAATATTCTAAAAATTATCTGTGAAGCCCTCCTACCAGCCATGCTCCCAGCAAATGCACATACAACAAAACGTCCCTCTTTGGCCTTTTGTACTGTTGGGAAGTATGTTAATCACAGAATAAAACATTGCTGTTAACCTCTGTCATGCAAAGGGGTTAATAATTGATCATGTATATATCTACAGCATACAACTTACAATGTATGCCTTTCTTGCAATGCTTATAGTTGGTTGATTTACTAAATGAAGTAACGCAGTCTCAAACTGTGAGGTATTTAGGACCCAGAAACTCTGCCTGTTTATCATGCACTACAGCACAGTGCAGGCAGAGCAAAGCCACCTAAGTCAGCCTTGGGGGCGGGACGGATACTGATGACAGGAAACAATCTTCTCTGCTGTACCGGCTCTGGTGAGTGAGCTGTGCTTCCCATGTACAACATTGTGGGCTGGAGAGGTGAGATCATCTGATCTCCTCACCGGCCCATGACTGGGTAGTGCTCGATAGGACAATCCTAGCTGGAACTGTCTTTTGGGAACCGCATAGAATTCAGTGAGTGAACAATGCTTTCAAATAATTTGCTTCTGCTTCTTTTTCTGGTTAGTAAGTCAAGAAGCAACATGAAAGGTATCTGCTTCAACATTATTATAGTTGTCGTTTTCTCTGCATTCCTTGTCATGTGAACAGGAAATGGAATTGTGGGTAAAAAGCTAGGCATGCTGGGAGCCTTCTTTTAATAGAAAACAAACGCAAGTAATAACATGCATCGCAAGCACATGATAAACATGTATTTTTATTAACAATTATCGTGCTGAAAAAGTGGTACAGTGAAGACGCAAATATTAACTAACCATAAAGTGTACCAGTGTTTTGTATTTTGGTAGGACATGTAATACACACTTGAATATACATTTTTCTAAGTATGTTGGTTGGAAATGTATAATTTTGTAATCCGATTCCGTCACCGTCCATGATCTGCCACAATAAACAACCTTTTTCTTCCATCTGTATATTATTGAGAACTCGTGCATAACAGTGACCATACGGTTTAACCCCCCCGGGTGCCAATGGGATACGCAATGCGTTGCGTACCCCTCTGGCACACACAGGGTTAACGTAGTGAAATCTGCATTGGCCCTGCTAGCTTTAAGTGCGGTGTCTCTATGGAGAAGATAGAAGTACAGTACAGTATCATGTTAATGGGAAAAATAAATCCGATATTTGCTTTTATTGTTGTCCTGATATTACATTCACATAAAATGCTGCTACGGCTGCATAATTTGCTATCGCTTTATCTTTGGCGATTTCAGCTGCTACCAGCTCTCTCACCACATGCTCTGCCTTCAAATTTCCATCTTTAGATTGGCTTTTGAATATCAGTGGGGCTTTAACTACTTCACTGCTAAGGATATTTATGCCTAAAATTGTAAAGGACTTCTACAGCAGATAAAAGATTACTGTTTAGTTAAGTGTCAGTCAACAGTATGTATCCTGCATTCGGCAAGCCCATTGTATAGATGACCTAATTTATGCAAAACTAGCACCAGGTAGCTTCCATTAGGAGGAGAGGGGCAAGCTTTTCAAGAGCCTATATGTCAGCCCCCATTGCTTTGATTTCCGACACAAACACCCTCATTTGAAAAAGTAGCTTCAAACAAGGTTAGACTTGGGGGTAGCAAATGACTATTAGCTGATATTTAAAGGCATAAAAATAGTTGAAATAGGGACTGGCACTCTAAAAGAGCTTCAATTTCAGCCTCTTTGCACAAAAAAAACACTACCTTTGTGTGAAAGAGCAGATTCCCCTCTTTCAGACAAAGGTAGTGTCCAATAAGTGCATGTCTGGTGATAACCATTTATCCAACAGAAGCACACCGAATTAGTGTATTAATGCGTGAACATAGGGAGGGTAGGCCAGGGCTCTTAAAGAGTCCCTATCCCATATTTGCTTACTCAAAACTCAAGTAGCCATGTATGAAATATGAAGCCCCATTTTTCCTTCAAGTGTACTTGAGTGACACAGGGGTGAGCAACTATTTGCTGCACAATGCATTTCTTGCACCTCTAGTACTAAAAGGTTAATGGAGTGCACATTGGGTGATTTTCTGATCACCATACCTGGGAACTCTCCGGATTTGCCCCGGAGACTCTGGTTCTGACAGAGCTTTACCGGGTCTCCGGGGCAGAGGCAGATTCCTCCGGATGTGGAGAGTTTCTATTGAAACTCTGCCACATCTGCTTTTTCTCCCGTTGTGCCTCCATCCCCAGCCTTCTGTGTGACACATTTAACCCTCTGAGTACCAGAGTGGTATGGAATGCATTGCTTTGCAATGCATTCCGTACCACTCTGGCACTCAAAGGGTTAAATCCCCCAACACTCGAGTTAAGCCCCGCCTCTTTTTGACGCGATTAGCGTCATTTTTGTTACCCCCTCCGGGTAGCCCTCAACTGAAAGTTCCCAGGTATGCTGATCACCCAACTATAAAAGTTAAAATATGAGGGAAGGGTTAACCCCATAAGGATTGGCTGTGCGGCCAGCACTTAAGGACCACAGTGCCATTTTTTTTTTGAGAATTGATTTAGGGTTGCCCAGATGTCATACAGCTGTGCAGGGTGCCCTGAATTCCATGACATGCCAGGACCCTCTTGGGTCCTTATGGCCATACTTGGGAACTTTTGGAATGAGATCACCCTGAGATCTTTGAAATATTAACCCTTAACGCTCACAAGAAAGTAGATTCTAGGTGCTACGTCAGTGTTTGCACTAATCAGAGATGATCCAGTCAGTCCTCAATGAACCTTTAACATGCTACAACTCTGAGATCTAACTTCTTATACACTCACAAGACAAGCAGGACTTCTCCCTCTGTCTTTTTTGAAGAAATGCCACTAATTTGTACATTAAAAGCAGTAAATTGGTGTAAATCAGATAGTAGGAAAACCAGGACTTTCTCACCCTGAGAATTTGTCCCTTCACCCTGAGACCATGAGATTCGGTTCAAAACCTTAAGACTCAGAGTTCCCAGGTATGCTTATGGCAAGTTTTCTCATGACTGTCCTGGCACATCATGGGTCCTTAAGGGGTTAAAGAGCTCTGATCTCACTCATGCATGCACAAGTACCTACACACACATTCTAGGGGATTGAATGTGGCCCCATCTGAAAAAAGGGAAGGACTTGCATTCAGATGAGGATACTTTTAAAAAATACTTATGATGGGTGATCATCTGGTCACTTTATTTATATTTGCAGTAGCACCATTTTCTGGCAGTTTTCTAGCAAACCAGCATTGGAGTAGAAATGCTAATGACCAGTCCCTGAAATTGGAATTCTGTGTACTTAAAAAAATAGCCTGTAGAGTTACTTGGGATATTTCTCTCTTATGTTGAGCCTGTACTGCAGTATGATGGTAAACATTTGTTTTCAATTTCTAATTTTTATAGGAAGAACTGCACATTAAAACACAAATTGTGTTGCTTTAGAAAGGCGAGTTAATACTAAACTTAGAACCATAAGCATTTGCTAGTGGAACATAGAAAATTGTTTGTCATTCACTTTATTGCAATCCAAAATAAAAATACATTCTAGTAAAGTGTTTTGTGGCTGTCCACAAACCATTGTTGTCTTTTGAAAGCATAGGGTTTGTTGACTAAAATGGTGTATGATGTGTAGGTTGTTCACAGAAAAGCACAAACAAGTATCTTTTGAAAGTAAAATGTTACGTCTTTAAAGGGATAGTAATACTTAAGTATTACTAATCCCTATAGCAAAGTACTACTTAAAAAAAAAACGTATTGCCCCCAGTGTCATCTCTCAGACCTTTATGGTTTGAGAGATGAACGCTTCTAAAGTTGCCCTTTCCCTCCCCCTTCCCCGTAGTCAGCATTCTAGGTGACTGAAAGGAAGAGTCGTACGACTTTCAGGTGGCTCTCCAGCACAGCCGGATAGCGTTACTAAAAAAGAAAAGTTTCACTAAAATGGTCTTCTACGTGTGCTTGGCTTGCAAGCACACGTAGAAGACCGTTTTAGTGAAAGTTTTGTTTGTTTTTTTTAGTTAACGCGATTGCGGCTCTGCTGCAGAGCCACCTTATGATCTCTGACCGGATTTCCCTGAGTCAGCTAGAATGCTGACTACGGGGAAGGGGGAGGGAGAGGGCAGCTTTAGAAGCGTTCATCTCTCAAACCATAAAGGTTTGAGAGATGACACTGGGAGCAATACGTTTTTTTTTAAGTAGTACTTTGCTATAGGGATTAGTAATACTTAAGTATTACTATCCCTTTAAAGCGGAACTTACATCACATTAATATTGAGTCCCAAATAATAATTACAACAGCGATATGTATAGACTTACTTGTATTTTCAAGAATAATTGCTGCATTAGTGAGAAATGGAACTTTTTAGACAGAGAGAACTGCTCTGTCAGTCCCTTCCGGGGTGCCTTAAGGCACAAAGGCATTCAACTCACCAATCGTGGAGTTGAAGGGGATGGACATCACAAACTCTGAGATGCCGTTTTTGCAAGATGTCTGCGCTGTTCCCCGCTGCCTGTCTGCCTAAGCAGTTCTATTTTCACTAATCCGCGATTATACTTGAAAATTCAAGTAAGTATATATGTATCGCTAATGCAGTTATGATTTGGGGCTCAATATTAATGTGAGGAAAGTTCCTCTTTAAAGGAAAAAATGGGAACAAAGAGGAAACAGATTCATTTAAAGGTCCCTTAGAAATTCACATAACTCTACATTTATGTATGTTTATGGGTTCATTTAGAAGTGCTATGGAAAGGCTTCCCAGTTCTGCAGTTATTAAGATTATTTATTTATTTTGTTCCAGGAGACACTAGAATTTGGATGACGTAAATCCTTGCTAAAGGGTTCTCCAACACATTGTGAAGCAGATTTGAGATCAATGTGACATAGCAGCCCCTTCCAGGTAGGTCAAAGACAGTTCTAGGTTAATACATGCTTAGAGAATGTGATGCCAATACATTTATTTGTAATATATCTTATGATACATGACACAAAGATTATAAGTGGGTCACTTATGTTTGATAACTGGTTGACAGCTACTTTAACTGTTAAAGAAGTGTGCAGTGTGTAACACATGCTAATTCTTGACTAAAGAGTAAAGCTGGGGGTTTCAAAGCAGTTTATTCCAGTCTTCATAATGCATCTCACACACACAGTGTTGTATTATAAAAAAACTATAGTGATGCTGAGGCAAACCATCAGCACCATAGGAGAGAAATAAAACATTCATGTTAAACACCCCATTTAAATCAGTGGGGACTTTTATTTTTAAAATGTCTTCAGTTCTTTTTAGTACATCAGCCTCAGACACTCTCCCTTGGCAACCCCCACCCCCGCCTGCACAATGTATTACAATCAGAAGCTCCCATACTCCATGGCCTGACAACATTAATGTCACAGGATTGCCCTCTGCAATATAGAGAATTGGTGAAATGATATTAGGCTGTTTGCATGTAATGTGAATCTCATTATCAATTATAACCGGTTACATTTTCTATATAGGATCTTCCGTGTCTCCTAATGATTATTAGGCACGGAATAAACACTGTTCAAGAATATTAATTCATTGTTTACATTAGGGAAATTCACTTTCATGAAATTTAATAGCTTTCTGGACTCTTCAAAAATGACATGACATGTCAAAGGATGAGGGAATTGAAATCATGTACCATGTTCGTGCAGAAAGGCCCTTCTTTAGTGCTGTGGTATTCTTTTCTGCGATAGACACATAAGAGCAAATCAATACTGGGCAGATGAAATACCCCATATTCATAGTGCTTTAAATGGGGATTTTAAATCCTTGAATGCTAGTGTGGTCACCAACACGCTAAAACTGTTAAAGCAACTGCTACCATCGCTACAAAATATAGGTTTAGTATTTACAAATAACTCCCCAAATAAAATGTGAGTCTTCTGCATGTATGTGGAACCAAAATTCTCCACTCTGTAACCAGTAAATGGGTGCTGCTTCCAAACCACTGATGCTCTTCTCTCAGTACATTAACACTTCAACACAAAAATGCCGAAGCTCACCCACCATGCCCAAAATCAATGTAAAAAGTAACACAAACTGGCCAAGTGGCTACTCGCATATAAAATAATATTGTTAGCTTGCAGGTTCAGTGCAAGTGTTGGAGGTTATTCTTAGGAAGCGCTACTTTAAAATTCTCCAAACTATAACCATAATTTCCATACCTTTTCATTAGCTTAAGTGAGAAATTTATATATAAAAGCCCTAGTGATAACCTGAAGGTCTGCATTACATCATATTGCATTCAAGCAAAATTTTGCTCTCAATGTTTCACCACTGTGTGACTGCTTGGATGAGCTTAGAGAAGACAGGAAAACCCTCCCAAATCGAATCCCCGAAGGCACATGTGAAGCAGGTGCACCATGCACGTGTTCCCTTGTGCTGGATCTGGCCTTAAAGGGATAGTAATACTTCGTTTTAACTTTATTTTATTTTGTAGGCATTAAAAAAACATGAAGAATGATATAAGTCTTATCTCTCAAACCTTTATGGTTTATGAGATATTCACAAGCAAAGTTACCCTCCCCGCCCCTTTTACCTAGTGTAAGCCATCTCTTCTCAGATGTGAGTCTGGTTGTATGACAGTACAGATAACAGAAGGGGACAATTTTCTTTGCATGAAAACAATGAAAGCCCTTCCCCCCTTGACAAGTTTTTCAGCTTTTTCCATTATCTTAATTGAAGATTGTCCCTCTCTGCAGTCTACCTGGGCATCTCCCTTCTGATCTGGTTGAACAGGGGGGGGTACTTTGTTTGTGAATATATCTTAAACCATAAAGGTTTCAGAGATAAGACTTATATCATTCTTCATGTTTTTTTAATGCCTACAAAATAAAATAAAGTTAAAATGAAGTATTACTATCCCTTTAACATATTTAGGTGCATTCCCTTTTCCCCTGCTATTGTAGAAGTTTTGCTCCTAAGAGGATTAAATTAAAAAATCCAGTGGTCCTAGCTGCTTCAATCAGGTTGATTGTGCCTTCTCCTTATCTAGTACATTTGGCTCCTCCTGGTTTTTATTATAAGTAAATTCAAAGAACTTAATGATTGCCAGACCAAATAGACTTGTTCCACTTTATATCCTTGGCACTGCTCTCACTGGATTTGTGTTTCCAGATGGCTTTCTGTCAATAACTGAAATCAAGGACTGAGGGGAAAAAAAAGATACATACAGCACTCAGTGCTGCAAAGACAGTGATGCACTGTACCACTGTCCTGCTGTAATGGCCAATTGACCAGGAAGTTCTCTGGAAACAGATCTAGGTAACTCACAGTCAGGGACTTTCTAATCTTATTACTCATCAACTAGACCAATGTGAACTTAACAACAGTGGAGAACGTTATTACCATATGTTAGAAATGATCATAGCTTCAGTTATGCTGACACATTACTAACCCTTTCATTCAAATATAACTCTAGATTCAATGACAAAGTCACAGTTCTTTCAACTTAACTCCACACCTGCATGTGCATATTTTTTTTTTTGCCATGGAGAAATATATATATATAATGTGCAGAAGTTTTAGACAGGAGTGAAAAAATGCTGTAAAGTAAGAATGCTTTCAAAAAATAGACATGTTGATAGTTTATTTTTAACAATTAACAAAATGCATAGTGAGTGAAAAGAAGAAAAATCTAAAAGTCAATATTTGGTGTGACCGCCTTTTGCCTTCAAAATTGCATCAGTTCTTCTAGATACACTTGCATACAGGTTTTAAGGAACGCAAAAGGTAGGTTGTTTCAAACATCTTGGAGAATTAACCACAGTTCTTCTGTGGATTTAGGCACCTCAGTTGCTTCTCTCTCTTCATGTAATCCCAGACAGACTCGTTTATCAGGGCTCTGTGAGGGCCATACCATCACTTCCAGGACTCCTTTTTCTTCTTTATGCTGAAGATAGTTCTTAATGACTTTGGCCCTAAGTTTATTCTATAGCATTACAACGACCCCAAACATACAGCCAATCTGATGCCTCCCTGATGGTACTGCATGATGGATAAATATCTACTTGTACTTATCAACATTGAGGAGACCATTAATTCTAAGCAAATCCCAAACTCCATTTGCAGAAATGCAGCCCCAAACTTGCAAGGAACCTCCACAGTGCTTCACTGTTGCCTGCAGACACTCATTCTTGTACCGCTTTGCAGTCCATTGGTGAATAAAACAGCCTTCTGCTACAGACAAATATTTCACACTAGTTTTAAAGCCCGTTTCCAGGATGGTGCGCAGAGAGGATTCCAGTCTGAATTCGGAGCTCCCTGTGCCGTATCAGCCGCGGCACGTTCGGGAAGTCAGTACTGCACATGACTGCAGCACGCGCAGCCGTCTCTACTGTGCATGACAGCTTCTGACACACATTCTAGTGAATTATAATATAGGATTTTCACTCATCAGACCAGAGCACCTGCTGCCATTTTTCTGCACCCCAGTTCCTTTGTTTTTGTACATAGTTGAGTCGCTTGGCATTGTTTCCACGTCAGAGGTATGGCTTTTTGGCTGCAAGTCTTCCATGAAGACCAGTTCTGACCAGACTTCTTTGAACAATAGATGGGTGTACCAGCATTCCACTGTTTTCTGCCAGTTCTGAGCTGGTGGCACTGCTGGACATCTGATTGCAAACGGAAGCAAGCATGATGTGTCTTTCATCTGCTGCACTAAGTTCCCTCCTGAAGAGATCTTAGTTGGTTCTTTTTGTTATTTTACCTAACGATCGCTCAAAGCTTCTGAGGGACTTCACTTTGTGAAGAGATTCTTCTTATTTAACTCTTTGATTCCTAGCTTCCTTCCATTGGAATAGTTTGAACTTCAAATCATAGAGGCCCAAACTCGGCCTTTGGCTGTTATGGGGGCAGAAGCCTTGTAGCTAGTAGGTGATCTTTGTGGGACACATACAGGTTTATTTTAATATTCTCTTTCATCATTTGGTTATAATTATAGGGGAAAAAAAAAATATATATATTTTTTTAATTTATGTCACTTCAATTTAACTTAATTTTTTCTATAATTACAACTAAATTTACCACAGAGCATGGCGCTTTGTGCTTTCCACACAGAGCACTATGCATTCTGAGGTATCGTTGGTTTCCTTCTCCTCAGTTAAAATTGGCTCTTCGGCGTGTGCAACGCAAGTTTCCTCACAGATCACCGTCAATCTCTTTAGCAGCTCCGGAGATTCTTCTGTAGCAACTGTTTCTACAATTTAAGAGTGGCAACCTTAAAAACAAGATCCTGTCAGGTTATATCGCTCCGTAGTAGAAGGACACTCATTCAGTTGTTGTAGTTAGAGTTTTGGCCATTCGCTTAGCTGATTCCAGAGGAGCAGCACTGTTAGAAACTTTTAACCCCCTTCCCTGCCAGCTTCTTTGGGGCCAGGGTATTTTGGTGTTTTGGGGGTTTGCTGAGAAATTCAGTCTGCTCATTATTATTATTGCAGTGGTCTTTTTCAGTGACATGCTATATATGGTTGTTGGACTACAAGTGTCTTTTTAGACTAAGTCCCTTTAAGACATTGCCTTATTTAATGTTATTTATTCTCAGAAGTTGACCTTTCTCAATCAGGGTTTATTGCTATCATTGAGATTTTAATTATTCAGAAAAAGATTAAGAGCTACAAAAGTCATATTTCTACATGTAACCAATGAAATGCCAAAGTTACAAATAATTTCACTGTGTGCTAAATGTATGGCCTTAGCGACAAGCAGGGCTTCTACATCCATTGATGCCCCCCATGCTTTAACCAGAGTGGGTCAAATCCTTACCTGGTTCACCTATTAAACTAGAGAGGATTTTGGACAAATGAGTTACAGAAGCACCTCATACACCTCTTAAAAAAGACCTAGATCCAAAAAAAACTCTCAAAATTATCTTTTTCGCTTTCAGATTCGTCTGATGATGAAGGTGAATTGGTCATTGACTGCTCTGAGCATTACACATCTTTTGAAGATGACTCCAAATTTGATGATCAAATTCCAAATAAATTGACTCTTTAATTAAAGCTATGCTGGATGTTTTGGACATCTCATACCCAAGCCTCTAAGTCCTCAACCAAGTCTCGTTTTAGACGTAATAAGAAATCTTTGGTCACGTTCACTGACTATGAAGAAATTAATCTAATCGTCATAGACAAGTGGGAAACCCCAGATAAATCTGTGGGAATTCCTAAAACTTTTTCTTAGGTGTATCCCTTTTCTGAATCCAAAGTTGACCTTTGTTCAACACCGCCAACACTTGACCCTGCTATATCCAGGCTATCAAACATACCACTATCCCTTTTCCATCTGCAGCAGCAGTTAAAGACTCTGCTGACAAAAAAGTGGATTCCTTGAACAGACACGTTCTCTGGGTTAGGAGCAATTATCAGCGCTTCCTTTGAGTAAGCTTGGGAATGCAGAACTGCTGAAACCTGGTAAGTTGACATTATTAAAGCCTTGCAGGATAATGCCCCTCAAGAGGATATATTCCCTCTCATAGGCTATCTCCAAGAGTCCACCACCTATATTGGGGAAGCTGCCTTTGAGATAGCTAAGTTGGCATCTAGATGTTCAGCTTCTTCTGTCACAGCACTCCGTGTCTTACGGTTAAAAAATTGGAATGCAGACTCTGCTTCCAAAAAAATCTTTCATTTCCTTACCCTTCAAAGGATCTCTTCTTTTTAGACAAAATTGTCAGCCATGCCACTGGAGGCATAAGTACCTTTCTGACTCAATATAAACCTAAGAGGTTTGACAACAAGAAGACGTATTTTGCTTACAAAGATGAACAGTCCTCCAGACAGCCTTCTAATCCATCTTCGTAAGGTTCCTTTTGCTTTCACAAAACAAGACTTTCCTGGACACAAATGAAGACTTTGTCCAAGGCTTCAGACTTCAAAACCCTTACAGCATGAGATTTGGAGTGTGGGCTAAATCCCAAGTGCTCTTACACCGTTATCAGTCAGATACAACCTGATGAGTAAATGAGTCCTCAAACAATCTTCTACAAAGCAGTGCAGCTTATTCCTTGACGACTTCTGGGAAAGTCCCCACAAACCATGTAAAAAACAGAAAAAGGAAAAGCGCACATTAAATGTAAATTATATTCTTTCATATTTTTTCTGTCTTTCAACACCTTCACTGTGTGTGGTCTTATAGATGTTTACTTCCTTCACCGTGAAGATCACCAGCTACTTGGATATAGATGTTCCACTCACCTTTTACCGAGGCAATCCAGCCTCAAGGTGTAATCACAGCCACTGGATGACCCCCAGTGATGGTATCAATCTCTGCATCGGCTTGTTCTGTTCCTCCCAGTTGTCACAGCTTCCACCTCTTCCGAGATCCCAATGTCTCCAATAAGGAAACTGTGGTCCTCTAATTAGGACCTACCATAGGCTCAACCTAAAATGGGATACTGCTGGGGCAAGCTATGTAATGACACTGGAGTCTATTATTTTACCATAATAGAGAATGTTTAATATAATACAACAAAATGTAAAAAATCTGCACAGATATACAAAATAAATAATACTTAAAAGAAAAGCTAACCACCCAATATGGGATCACATTATGCGTTTCGCAACTAAATGTTGCTTCTTCGGGGGTATTTTAGGTATGTTTTTGTGCTTAGAGTGCCCTGCCTCCTGTAGAGATGCTGCTTAACCCCATGGTCCTTGCGTCCCTCAATGGACTAAGTGCTAAGGATTTATTGGTAAGTAAAAAATCTCATTATCAATACTTCTATTGCTGTGCATGTGCAATTGTTGTAAAATCTCAAATAAGTTTAGGTAATTCACTTTCTTCAATTTGTTATTGACAGATATAGAATTAGGACAATAGGTTATGGATCACCACAATAGTTTTTGCATAGACAAAAACAAAATCTGCTTAAAGGGGACCTGTCGCCTTGATTCAAGTGTGCACATTTGAAAACTTCATTAAAATTGCCTATGAGTCATGTTATCCAAAATACCAGCAAACGTACAGTATAAGATATTCATACTTGGTACCGTACACTAATATACTGGTACCCGTATGGTACCGGTGATGTTCCATATGCTAATTTAGCTTTTCGGTGATGTTGCATGCTAATGAAGGATTTCAGTGACATTTCAAATGCTAGTTAAGCTCTTTGCTTCACCATGAGACTTTCTCTTTCCCCAGTAATAAGTGTGACTATCTCCTAAACTATACATCTGCTGGACTTTTGAATAACATGACACATAGGCAGTTTTGAATGAAGTTTATAAAGCTCAGGGTTTAACCCTTTGAGTGCTAGAGGGGTACACAACACATTGCACTCAAAGGGTTAAAACTTGCCCAATGGCATGTCCAATCCAGCTCTTTAAAATGAAGACTAGAGCAGAATCCATTTCCGGCCTCTGATTGGCTACTGGTGTTAGGGATCTGGTATTTCGTTGGCTTACTGTTCTGTGCAAATGTGCTGGATCTATGAGAGATTGAAGCATCAGTTCCAGCTCCCCTGCTCCGGTCATTGTTCTGAGGTAGAAAGTGGAGCCTGCTTCTTCCCAAGTCTTTATCTTACAGTGCTTAAACGGTCATGTAGTTTAAGTATTAACCCTTGAGCTTCTGAGCCAGAGTAGTTTTTTTTTTTTTAGCCAGGGGCACATGGCCACATTTTTCGCTAGATTTATTGAAGGGAGTATACTATTCCTTTAATTAAAAGACTACTCTATTATATAATGTGGTGCACAGCAATGCAAACTAAAATTCTGATATTTTATATTTCAAAGTGAGAGACCCTCTATCACAAAAAGGAGGAATGAATTAATCTACCAGCACAGTTTATTTTCTGCTTTTTTACTTTGGCTTAAATATCATGCCCCTTTGGGTATGTAATATCACTTCAGTGCTTACTGGCGCACACATTTGCCAACATTAAGTCTTTAAACCTTTGTGTGCCATAGAGGTGTGCAGTGCTTCACAGTGCGTGGTGTATCCCTCTGGCATTCAAAGTGTTAATGTGTTCAAGTATTGAATGTCTTATTTTTCACTCATTTTTTGCTTCTGGTTAGTGCACAGTGAGAGAGCATAAATGTCAGCTGTTCCAAAGGTATTGGTTCTCTTGCGACAGTGCAAAAAAAATAACATTCAGGCAGATTTATACAATGCCTCTTTTGTTGTGTACTTAACCCATTGAGTGCCATGGAGCGGTTCATATCAATTACCATAGTCTATGATTTGGGCTCTCCCAAACAGTGTGTTGTTGATGATGATGGTGATAATAATAATAATGCTTTTTGGACACTAGATGCTATTGCTAACAGTTTGATTTCACTCATCAGGAAAAACACAGTATATTTTTCTATTAAAAAACAAACAAACTTACTACTACTACTTTTGTTTAACAGATAGATTTACTAATGAAAATGTCCTTTATACAGCAATCCGTATATGTATGTATCTATATTTTGCATTATACGTGCAGTTATCCATATATGATGTTCTCTTCTGAAGTCTCTTTAGTTTATAGAACACACAGCACACCATATTATACACACAAATGTATACAAAATGATGAATACAATTAAATAATGCATGGAGGGTAGTAATAATTGAGGGGATTCTCCACTGTCCCCAAATTTTGGAATACACTTAAAAAGAAGGCAAAAATAATAACATAATCCTGTGCTGCTCCTTTCAGATTACCTAAATGTGAACCCTGTACTAAGGATATATTATACCAATCTTATACCAATGTGGTGGAAGTGTTCCAATCCAGTTGGGTCTCCCAACTGTTTGAAAGCAGGTCAGTCTAATCATAAGGATATTGGATACTTTATTTCTTTAAGTGTAACGTTTAGGTGTTTTTAACTCCATTGTGTTTATACAGGGTTATTTTTAAATATAAGTTGTTTTGAATTCCAATGCCTTTGCTCAGGGGTATTTTCAAATATTGGATCGCAATCCCTGTTAGATAGGACTCGCTTAAAATGCATTACCTTGGTGAGGTAAGCAAGCTTAAACCTACTATGACCAAACTATGCAAACCACCTCCTCCCCCCACATTTTTGGAATAAGTAAATCCACATTGGTATAATATATGCTTAGTATGGGGTAACCATTTAGGTCATTTGAATGAGCAGCACAAGATTATTTTTGTTTTTTTTTCTCTTTAGTTTACACCTCCTCAGCAAACAATGGGCTTCAGTACTTCTGAATTGTTCATAACTGTCAGGTATCTATATCTGTAAACTGAAACAAATTACCGGTAGACTACAACAAGGATCAAACGCAAATAAAAATGATTATATAGATCTGACTATCTGCTTTATAAATTATGCCCAAGACCTTCTTTTAAGCTAAGAGGTCCTTTTTCTTTAGATATGTTTCCCTTTAAATGTATTTTACTATCCATTGAGGCTGATGTAGTAAGAATAAATGGGGGGGGAGGTAAAAAAATGTCTCTAGTGTGGTATTCTCTCCGATTCCTATGTTATTCCGCGGAACCTATTCACTAAGTTTTATGCAGGTTGTGATATTTCAGAGCATAGGCTCCACAGAATAATATAGGCATTTTAGAGTTTATCACACTGGAAAAGTCATATCCATTTTATTTTACTTTAGTGAATAACTCCCCCCCTTAGTAATTTATTGAGTAAACCAACCAGAGCCTGATTTAAAATGGTTGCTGAGGGAGCTTCAACATCAGGTCCAATGAAAATGGTAGGCCCATTCTCAATAGTGAAGTGAGCCACTATTCAGCCTACCAGGAGAGCAAAACCTATTGACTGAAAGGTTGCATGAAAACATGAAGATTTAAACTAAGCCTGTGAGTGCTGTAATGTGCTGTATTCTACATATATATACAGAACATTGCACCCTCCCAGTACAATAGGCCTATTATATCTGTCAGCTCTAGGCCTGTTCATTAGCGTCTTTATCCTGCTCTGAAACCAACTTCACCATAGCGGAGGAAATAAACATTTCCCAAACTTCCTTTGGTTGAAATGAGTCTCTTAATCCCTTGAATGCTAGACATGTGTCCAATGCAATGTGAAGTTCATTTGGTGCAGATGGTTTACCCCAGCAGTATTCCAGTTAATTATTATCATTATTAATGTTTATATAGCGCCAACAAATTCTGCAGAACATTACAGTAGGGAATAGACATACAGAGGTATTAAATAGTACAATCAAGCGTGGAGAACAGAAGGATCAGAGGACCCTGCTCGTGAGAGCTTACAGTCTAGAGGAAGGTAGGTTTGACATAGGCGTTCTTAATACATCAACCTCACTGGATACACCAGTTTTACATCATGTTTGCGTCTTGGTTTGAGTGATTCTGGAACTAAACAACTGCACCTTAGGGAGCAAATACATTCACAAAGCTTCCCCTGATTTAAATGTGGCTTTTAACCCCTTGAATGCTAGCAATGTCTCGGTTCAAGAGGTTAAAAGCCCCATTTAAGTCAATGTAAATGTATCCTTTGTGGTGTAGTTGGTTTGAGCCATAATTACTCCAGTTCTTTATGCATTGGATACATTATGTCTCTTTCACTGCAGAGCCTTTCTCAAGATGTTTAATGATGACGAGGATATCCTTGCGTACGAAGATGAGTTGTACTGTGAGGAGTCTTCCAGTGATGAGAGCATTGACAGTGAAGTGGAATTCAACCTCTACAGCCAGGTGCATTATTCCCAGAACCTCAGCAAATCCATCAATGAAGAGGAGGCGGATACTGGCAGGGATAAGGAGGAATGTGTTTTAGATGAGAAAAAACAGTTGGACACAGACACCAGAAAGGAGACCGAACACACAAACATTATTACTTTGTCTGACAGTGATGAAATCAAGGTGTCATACAACTCTCCAATCATCATTCTTTCAGACACTACTGAGGAAGACAGTGTGTATTCTACCAAGACAAAAAGGAAAGGGTCTGTGACTCCACAACATGCAAAGGGGACATTATATATTCCAGGTTCCCACTCCACCCCTAATGACATCAAAGCCTCCACACCTCATAAAAAGGTTTCTAGTAGTCCGAGATTAGGACAGTTAAGTACCAGCAAGAGTTATAAAGGTGGATTAGTCCAGGAAGTCGTAGTGATAAGAGGAAGTTCAGAGGATGATGATGCCAATCAACCAGAAGAAGACTACAGTATGTCAGACAGCGATCAAAGTGACTTAGAACACTGGATGCTTCTGGGAAGAGAGAGGGAGGATGGGGATACCAGTATTCAACTGAACCTTGAAGGCAGTAGAAATGTAACCGGTGGAGAAGGTTTGTGCAGTTACACTTTTTATTTCAAGCATGAAAAGTATTCACAAAAATATTAGGCTTAAAAGAACATTCACACTTCCTAACAATAGCCAACACATTACTATGGCCAGAAAATCCTGTTATCCACTATGGTTTTCCTCTAATGCCTTGGCTCAAGAGATAATGAGGCTGATGTAATAAGAAGAATTGGAGTAACTCTGGTGAAAACCAACAGCACCATAGGGGAAAAAATAAAAGTTCCCATTGATTTGAAAGGTGATTTTATATAAATAAACCAATGGGAATTTTGATTTCTTCCCTATAATGTGCAGATGATCTGCCCCAGAATTTCTCTGCTTTTCTTATTTCATCGACCTCCACATCTTCCATCCTGGATGTCTCCAAACTCTGCCCACTAAATATCCATATTTTTCCCAAACAGAAGCAGGCCTAGTGCATGGACCTGCAGGATTTGTCAGTATTGTAGTGGCTTGAGTTTGGGGGCCAGGAGTCCTGCCAGTAAAATTCATGATTGTCTTAGAGGACATTTCCAGGACTAACTGAAGATGTATATATTGAACAAAAGTGCAAAACTCTTAGAATCAGTTTGGCTTTTCTGTCCTTAGTAAGGTAACTAGGGTGGTTGTTATTAGGATGTTAGTGTTTCTTTAAAGGGGCAGTGCATCCTAAATTGAAATTTAGTTTAGAATGGAAGCATGTTGAGGAGAATAAATCAGATACATGTTACAAGTATTGTCTTCACAATGATTATTCTTATGTAAACTTTTATTTTGACTTTACGTATTCTGCAAGAGCATAATATATAAAGTTGAATGGCGTTTAGGTTTTTTGGGGGTTTTTTTTTTTTTGTTTTTGTTTTTGTTTTTTTTTAAATCTCATTGACCATGAGGGCACTGAATTCCTGAATCCAGAGAAATTTCTGTCTTTCATAGAGCAAGTACTTATGCAGTTGTGCAAGTTTCGCTGCAGCACTGACTGATCTCTGTGCTATGTATATGGCTTTTCTACATTGTTTCACTGTTTTTTTACGTTGTTGCACTCTGTCCACTTTCACAGTACCAAAACAATGATTTCTGAAAGGGGTGAAAAAAGGGCTAAAAGGTACAGGCAATTTGGGTTTACAAATCCCATACTTGCAGAATATGTAAAGTCAAATAAAGGGATACAGTCCCATTAAAAAGTTTCTTGTGTTGCTATGGCAATGGGATAACCATAACTGGGAACATTCAAAATGAGGTGACCCTGAGATGTGGAACTTCTTTTTTTATATTTCAAGGTGCTATGCTCCTTCTTGCTCTAAACCAAAAGTATTCAAATTAGTCCTCAAAGAACATTTAAAGGTATAGTAATGTTTCATAATAAAAGCAGCTCTAATTACTGATTCTAGTATTTGGGCCTGTAGAGTGTTATTTTAAATCTGTCAGAGTTGTAGTTCAAAAGTAATGTAATGATAAAGTATCCCCCTCCCACCCCTTTTACTGATGTAACACTGCTCACCTCAGAGCAGCAGGGTGGTGTAAGAAGATTGTTCCTTGCTGTGAGCTGTCTGGTCTATGGACCAGATTCCACATCTGAGGAGAGGGAGCTTACACTAGGTAAAAGGGGTGGGAGGGGAATACTTTATCATTCAATTACTCTTGAACTACAACTCTGACAGTATTGAAATAACACTCTCCATGGCCCAAATACTATGAAGGTTAATTGGAGATGCTTTTATTTTGAAACATTACTACCCCTTTAACATGCTACGACTTAGAGGGCTCACTGCTTGGACACACCCAGGACAAACAGGACTTTTCCCACTGCTTTTCTGGTTAACCCTTTGAATGCACAAGGGTATGCATTATGTTGCAATATGTTGCATACCCCTCTGGCACTCATAGGGGTAAAATGGCACCAGTTTAGAGACTAAAAAAACAGCCAATTGGTTAAGATCCGATGGTATGTAATAATGTGGACTCTCCTCACCCTGTGAAATTGACCCTTCACCCTGAGACCCTTTGAAATGGCTTAAACTGTGAGAGTTCCCATGTATTGAGAAAACTCTACACTAATTAATGATGATCATCTCAAAAAACGAATTCCATTTTTAACCCTTTGAGTGCCAGATGTGGTTACAACTTCATATTTAAGGGATATAACATATGAATAATTTATTTTTACATATACTAGCTACAATATTTAGTTATATCATTTTTGGGGGGTTAGTGTTCCTTTAAGGATCACAGGGTATATTAAATAATGCAGTTCTGAAGCAATTACCTGCATCATAGGTGACACATATACATTGCAGAACTCCCATTGAGTTAATTGGGGCTTTTAGCCCCCTGAATACTTGATGTCTCAAAAGCATTGTGGCGCAATCCATGGAGACCTCTGTAGTATTCAGACGGTTAAAAAAACTCATTTAAATAAATGAGAATGGTGCAGTTGGTTTACAAGAGAATTGCAAGTATTTAGATTCCTAAACACTGCCCCTTAGTAAAAATAGTGAAAGTGGCAGATCTAACTGCACCATTGCGGACAAAAATTCCCCAAATTCCTATTTTTTTAAATGGGTTTTTTAACCCATTGCTAGTTAGCTGTCCTTTATTATATCTGCAGTGGCTCATATATAAAAATCTCAGCTGAAGTCTTCCTCTAGGCCACACCTCCTCACAACAAACAGTAGACTTCAGTAGAACTGACTATGGTTTATGGGGTCAGTTGTATTCATCAGATTAACTGGAACTAGGTAGCAGTGGACTATAATGCGATCAGATGTAAATAAAAAAAAATATATATATATATAGTTTGAAAGCCTGTATACATGGGCTAAAGTGCACCCAGCTGCCCTGGAGCCGGGAGCAGAGACAGGACGTGACCCGTCCGGCGAGTCTCTACTGCGCATGACTGCAGTCATGCACAGTAGAGACTCGCCGAACGCGCTGATCTTTAGCGGGGAGTTCCAGACTGCTCACAGCAAAGTTCCCTGTGTGCGAAACCACACATGCACAGTAAAGACTCTCTACTGCGCATTTGCAGTTACGGCTCACAGTGAGCGATGCATTCTACCACTTTGTTTATATATATATATATATATATAAACAAACAAATATAAAACATATACAGTGACAGTGGCCCTCACTCAACATAAATCCGCTATAATGTATATAAATTTTGGTAGTGCACGTCCCATCCTATATAATAATTCGCTAAATCGTGTGTAACGCCCGACATGCGCAGTAGACACTGCTGCACGTGCGGCAGTCATGCGCAGTAGAGACTTCACACGCCGCTGCCGATACAGAGCTGAGCGTCCAGCTCTGTATCAGCAGTGGCGCGGGCAGTCTCTACTGCGCGTGACATTCCCCCGCGACGGCTGCCAGAGGCACTGTGGCCTGTGTAACGGACTGTTCAACTAGTAGGTAATAAGTAATTAGATGTACTCAGACTAAGGTGCCCCAAATGGCAGAGATGCACAGCACACACCATGGATAAATCCAATTCTATCCATTTATTAAAGAGAGCATCATTATTCTGCTAGAGCAACCTAGCCCGTTTTCGGTCCAACTGTATAATGGGCACCTACTAAGTCAGTAATTACGTATAAACAAATTAAGAGCCCTTTATTCCAAGGCAATATATCCCCTTTAAAGGATGAAATCTCTGTAGAATCAATGAAATGGTTTAATCAGTTCCGATTAACAATGTGGTGGAGATTTCTGTAGCTTTCAAGGGGTTAAAAGCCTCATTTCAATCAATAAGTGTTCTGGGAATTTGTATGTGTCCCCTATAGTGCAGTTGTATGCCACAGAATTTTCTTTTGAACATAGGGTCCATAGATTTGTGTTTATCCCATTTTGTATAACAAGTACCCTAGATTACATTCTTCAAGATTTCTGGAACAGGTTGCCATCAGTCTGATTTCATTCATTCACATAAGGGGCATGCTTGAATGCACATTTAAAAGAGATCCAAATACCCGTATGAATTCAGCGAAAGGGAGAAAGGACATTTACAGGTGGATTGAGCCCTTGTAATTCTTTGACAATTTTAAAACCTTTGTTACTTGCACACACAATAATGAAGACAGTTGACGCTTGTTTATCTGGGAAAAAAAATTGCAGATGGTGCATCTGTGTATGTGGCCAAGGGCCAACTGGGTATTCTCATAATATGTCAAAACATTTTAATGCGTAGAGCAGTCAGTGGGGATATCGCAATAAAAAGATGAAAAAGGTAGTCGGTTTTGAAGTATTTTTACAAAAGACTGTGTTTACTCAAGTAATGCTCCAGAGAATGAAATCTTGGTTTACAATGCAAGGTTTAACCCTTTAAGGACCAGAGGTGGTGTGTAGCACATTGCTTCTCAAAGCATTTCACCCACAGGTTTTTAAAGAGTTAAAGTATGCTAAGAATGTTTGTTTATTTGTATTGCAGTTTTCTTTGGAGAGATGTAATAATAGGCAGGCAACCGCCTAACCATACCCAAGCCTGCAGACAATGCATATGAATATTTTGATTACAAGAGGGGGACAAAAGTTAATCTCTTTTGTGGTGCATAGTTGTTTTAAACAAAAAAAAAAAAAAAATGTGGACCTTTGAAATGCTCAAACTTTCCCTTAAAGGGATAGTAATGTTTCATAATAAAAGCAGCGCTAATTAATCATCATAGTATATCGGAAAAAAGAAACAAGAGCGCAACGGATCTGAGAGCGGCTATAATATAAAATGGAATTCATGCAACAGTGTTGCACTTACTATATACGTTCTTGTCAGAATGCTCCAAGACAATAGAATTGATGTTTTACATCAGTGGGGATATTCGAGGTTCTCTCCGTGTTGAGATTTGACTCGGCACGGGTCACCCGTATCCACTTGCATTGAGAATCTCCACCACGTCTCCGGATTTAAAGCAACACCATCCAGGCTCAATAAATGGAGTATATTTATTTGAAGAGTCAGCTGTTCCTTTGTGCTTTTTCCTCAATGTCTGGTGGAACAGCAGTGAATGAATGAGCCTGGATGGTGTTGCTTTAAATCCGGAGACGTGGTGGACATTCTCGATGCAAGTGGATACGGGAAAAACCTGAAAAACTTTTCAAGGGGGGCAGGGCTGTCATTGTTCTCATAGGAAGAAGATTATCCCCTGCTGTTATCTGTCTGGTCTATGGACTGCATTCCACATCTGAGAAGAGATGGATTACACTAGGTAAAAGAGGCAGGAGGGGGAAACTTGTGAATTGCTC
The DNA here is from genome assembly GCA_037306005.1 of Rhinophrynus dorsalis. Lineage (NCBI taxonomy): Eukaryota > Metazoa > Chordata > Amphibia > Anura > Rhinophrynidae > Rhinophrynus > Rhinophrynus dorsalis. Next base: position 355,313,418 of record CM074718.1, read on the forward strand.
TCAAACCATAAAGGTTTGAGAGATAAGATTTATATCGTTCTTCATGCTTTTTTTAATGCCTACAAAATAAAATAAAGATAAAATGAAGTATTACTATACCTTTAAATTGCATTCTACAAATATGCTGTTTGAACACCAGGAGGCCAATGCTGCAAACAGTTTGAGCTATAATACTTTTTTAAATGAAAAATCTCCCAATACCTTTTTGAGGAAAATCCTATAATATATATATATATTTCTGTTGTATCCAGATGGGGTCACAGGGACTGTGGGTAAACTTCCCTTCACCAGGAGGCAGGAACTTTACTATCCATAAAACTCTGATCCACCCACTGCCCCATTGTTGCAGCGCTGACCGACATAGTACTGAACATATCTTCCCTCACTGGGAGGAATGTCATTGGAGGATGCGTCTGATCTCTTTTTTTACTATATAGGAACCTAGACCCATTCCTGTACCCTGGGATACATGAATGATCTTTTCAGTCTGTCCTATTTTACTGTATGGGTTAGAACAGATACTAGTGTTACATATTGGGTACTGATCCTAATATATGTGTGTAATGTTAAAGTGGAATAACCACCGCTTAGAAACATGGCCCAAAAAAATTACCCATCTGGCGACTAACTGCTCAGTAGTGCTAGTCGCCAGAATTATTACTGTGTTCATGAGATTTATAGACTGCTCTGGGAATGACAGGCAGAAAACCGGGCAGACATCTTTCCATAGTGACACCTGTGCTGTCAGTCCCTTTTGGAGCTGAACGGCTTCTAGCAACGCCTCTTAGAGCAGAGTGGGACCAACAGCGCAGGCGCACAGACGTCACTGTGGAAAGATGTTTGTAAGAGGTGGTAGTTCCACTTTAAAGAGGAGGAAAAGCTTGAGGTGGGTAGACATTTCGATGTTTTTTCATACGGGCCATATTTCCTTCACCTATTATGTATCTGGAGTGATGACTGACTAAAGTCTTCCCAGATGGCGAGCAGTGTACAGTCATCTATCCATTCAGGATTTTTGGTGCAAGTTTGTGTATCTTACGATAAAAGTATTAGTATAAGGGAGATGACCAGAGCTCTGGACTACTTTCTTGAAGGCTCATCCAGTTTGAATACAATCAGACATTGTGTCTGCAGTCACTTATATAAAACATTGGCAGGGAAGGGGGGAATGCAAAAAGCAAGATGGCAAGGTGGAGTGGATATTTCAGTGAGCAGAGGTACAGAACCAGCCATATTGGCCATTTACATAAATTGGGAAGCAGATTATGTCAGCAGAACGGAGATAGATCCTGGTGAATAGGAATTTAAATGAGATCTTTCAGAAGATATCAGTGGGGATGTCCAAATACAGGCCTGTCCCAAATCAACAACACGCTCCCTCTCTTTTATGTAAGAGATCCACAGACTGTAGCGGAAAATGTCATGGTGATTCCATGGAACTACATGCTGGAGTACTTTTTCCCACCTTTGGCAATGATTCCCAGAGTCCTTGCAAAGATAAAAAGGAAATAAGCTCACATCATGTTCCTAGCTCCAGCATGGGCAAGATGTGCATGGGATCATGCTCTGATGTCAATTGCTAGCCCTTGGTAATCCTACACAAGGCCCATATGTCATATGAATCTCTCCATTCTAGTTTTCACAACATAGAATTTGAAGCCTCACTCTTAAAAAAAAAAAAAAAAAAAAAAAACCAAAGGATTCGCAAATAAATTAATTCAGACCATGCTAAAGTTCAGGAAAAGGGTTTTTAGCTAAAATATATCATAGAATCTAAGGATGTATTTTTCTTTTGTGAATTATATAAATGGATTTCTCAGCAGTTTAAATTGTACATCTTCTCTGTTTTATACAATTGGCATTGGAATAAGGACTGATGTTTGCTCCACTCATAGTTAAAATTCCTGCACTGTGTTGTTCCAAAGGACGCTAATGGGCATTCAAGATATTCAGACTTTTCTATGGAGGGTAGTGCATGTCGCACCTCATTGCAGCGATCCAACACCTCCAGTGGACTTGAATTTAGTGTGGGAGGTGTGACAATTGCCTCATTTTGAACACTAATACAAGCAAATTAATTGACTTCAGCAACTATTTCTACTTACAAGGTGCACAAACAAAATTAATTAAACTCTTTGAGTAGGAGAGGTTGCATATGCATTATAAAGCAAGTTAAGGAATATATCTGGAGATGAAACATAAATAATTAATTTTTACGTATGCCAGATGTAAGTTCATGGTATTTAGTTATATCAGCCTATTTCATTTTTATATGTTAGTGCTCATTCAATCACAACTATGCCTTTTTGCATATATGCACCTCTTTTACCCCACCCATCTGATTATTTAGTGTTCAGAATTGATCAATCCATTGTGCAATATCAAACACGTTGTGTTTCTCTTATTCCAGAAAAAAAGGTGGCAGCTTTCTGTATGGCTCCAAGTATAGTTCAATAAATAATGAGTTTATTTGAGCCCAGTTGCACAAGATAAAGAAATAGCGGAACCACTGCCATGACGGTAGAAGTCATTTGCTCACAGTTGAATTTTCACAGCTCAGCAGAGCACAGTGTGCAAATCGGCTACCGTGTCGCTCACGGAATGCTAGGCCATGTGCTCATGTGTTACTGAATACAAAAGTGACGTTCCATCTTGATTCAAAAGGAAGCAAGATCTATCTAATACAGTTAAAATCTGCCATTTTACAGATCAGGTTTGCATGTGTAATATGATTCTTCTGTGCTTAGGCATTTCATCTAATTTCTCGTACATAAACAGTTTATATTTAATATATTTAAGTATATACATAATATAAAACTTGGTTTGGAATCCACAGTGGGCTTTCAGCAGCTAATTTCTGTGGTAGAGGGTTAAAACCTTTCCACTTTGAGTGCCAGGGGGATATGCAATGCTTTTGCGTACCCCTCAGGCATTCACAAGGTTAAACTAAGATTTTCTGCTGATTTTTAAATGGGAGATTTTACCTGGTGGATGCTAGAAAGGTCTCTAGTGTAGTGCTTTGCAATACTTTGGCAACCTCTCTAGTGTTTAAGGGGTTACATATTTTAAATCAGTGGGAATTTTTATCTGTCCACTATGGTGTGGTTGGCTTCTGAACAGTTGTGTATTAGTGAGGGGAGCAGAATGGATCTGAAAAAAGACCCTGGTGTTCCGTTTCTGGACCTGTGAGACAGGCTGAACTGGGAGACTTGAAGTCTCCTACATAGTTCAGTTACATTGGGTTGCGCAAGCTGCTCCATGGAAGCTAATGAAGGGCTTCCAAGCTCTGAGACACAAACTTCCAGGTTAAGTTCCAGCCTGTTGCCAGCCGAGGTGGTTGGTTTTCTGATCCTCCTGAATGTATAAAGTAGCTGTTTTGGGGCTGCACATCACAGCTTCAGGCTTTTTTATTAATACTGCTCCCATAGAGGCAGACTTAGTAAAACATTGTAATCATCCTTTAGAGCATCAACTTTGGTGATTTCATTGTCTGTCTGAGTGAAATCACGGCAACCTAGTAACCTTTGTGTCTGTCTGTACTGAGGAACCAAAGGCCGCAATGCAGACCTTTTGTTTCAGAAATGTGTTAGTTGCTGGGACATCTATTTGCTTTGATCTAAAAACAAGTGTTGTGGCATCATTTTTTTTTTTTTAAAGCCAACCCTCTAGAGCTAAATTCTTCCTGTTCTTCACTCTGGGCAGTGAAACTCACATAGATGGGGATGCAGAAAAACACAACATGTTATTGTTAGTCTATGGAACAGAAATCAGAGACTTCTAAGTGTTTTATACATGGAGAAATTGGAACAGCTGTAATATCAAACCAGCTGTACCACTGGGGACAGATAAATATTCCCTAAATTCCAACTGAGTGAAATTGGGCAAATAACCTCTGTACATTGGAGAGCTCCCTATAATTCAAGGGGTTAAAAAGCAACTTTCACTTAATGGAATTTTTATTATTCCCATATGGTGCAATTGTTTTGCCACAGAAATACCCCCCCCCCTTTTTTTTTTTTTTTTTTTTTTTTTATAATTCTTATGGCCCTTGGACAAATTCCACGAAATTAACTGTTGTGCATTTTTAACCCTTAAGTGCCACAGGGCTATGCATTGCAAAGCAATTTGTTTCATCCCCCCCTCTGGCACTCAGGGTTAAACAATATCATAATATATAGGACCGTATTCAGGAAGCTAAAGAGGACAATTCTGGGGCAAACTAACTGCACCATTGGGGACAATTCCAAATTCCCATGGACTGAAATGAAGATTTTGAGAGATCTCCAAAGCATTGTGCAGCAATGAGTTGCAGAGCCCTCTAGTATCCAAGGGGTTAAAATCGATTTTGATTTGCTACCTATATCTGTTGGTTTTCCTCTAAATTGCTCCACTTTCTCTGTACCTTAGACTAAGTTGCTCTGAGGGACCTGTTGAGGCAGCCATTTTTTTTTGTTTGGCTGCACATCTCAGGGCCTTTTAGACATGCAGGTCTACCCCCACTCAAGCAACTGATCATCCACCCTTAACTGTATGAGCATACCTGGGAACTTTTTATCTTGTTCTCCCTGGAGGGAGACTCCTTTGGTGAAGCTGTGGAGATACAGGACGCAGTTTGCGTTTAAAAAAAAAAAAAAAAAAAAAGTGGCGGAGCTTAATTGGGAGTGGGGGCAGGGCTTCACGGACCTGCAAAATCTGAGGATAATTTGGAGAAACAGATGGGGAAGGAGCAGATGTGGGCAGAATTTCAGAAGAAACTCCCCACATCCGGAGAACCAGACTCTGCCCCGGAGACCTAGTAATGCAGTGAGAAAACGGGAGAGTTCCCAGCTATGCCTTTGAGTTCCAAAGAGGTATCCAATACATTGCAACTAGCCTCTCTCCCAGTCGTATATTGATATATATAATTTTTTGCAGGGCAGGGTGAAATCTGTGCCACTTCTGCTCTGATCAGTGACTGGCCACTATGGGAGCTGTGAAGTACAAAGTTCTCAAACCCCACAGCAAAAAAAAAAACACCCAACATACAAACATCCATGAATTTTTATCTTTGATAAAGAGTCTCTTGTTGCAATAAAGTGCATCAGATTGGGGTTATACCTTATATTGCTGTTATTCTTAGAACACATATTTAGATATAGATCTTTTTGTACTCATTTTTATATATTTTTTTATGTATTTGGTGTTAATAAACTGGTGTAAGGGATTGTTTTGCTTTCTTCTACATCCGCTGGAGACATGTTTAATTTATATCTAGACATCCAGAAAATCCAACTGGAGATGGATCAGTTTCTCTAAATGTGCGTTTGTCAGGTTTTGAAATAATTCTGTAATTAAAAAAAAAATATATATATATTATAATGTATTACTCTTATTGGCTATTACTGGCAATAATACACTGTTGGGCACCCTCTATGTTTGTTTTGTATATTTTACAACCTTGGGAAGAATATGGGACCAGGAGCAGCCTGCTATTCTAAAGAGTACCATGTTGAAGTGTTGGCTGCTCTGAGGCAGTAAATCTATCCCTAAAGGTTCTAGCAGCTGTAACGTATATATGTAGGTTTTCAGAATATCCCCTTGTGAGTACCCAGTCATGGGGTCATTTTTTTTGGTGGTGGCTAATTTGAATACTTTTGAAGGGGGGGGGGTGTGTGTGTGTGTGTGTGTGTGTGTGTGTGTGTGTGTGTGTGTGTGTGTGTGTGTGTGTGTGTGTGTGTGTGTGTGTGTTGCCTGTGTGTTTTTTCCTAGTCTTGTTTTTTTTTTTTCTTTTTTTTTTTCTTTTTGCAAAGACCATAGCACTAGTGCATTTTCTCTGTGGGGTTTTATCCATGTGTATTTATTGTGCATCATTTTTTCAAATTTTTTTTCTATATGATCTTTTCCTGCTGAGTACAACAAGGATACTCCCACCGTTGGGAGATGTCTTTCCAGATTTATAATTTAAACTTTGTTTTTCTTTATAAAAACAGTGCCTTCTAGTGGCCAGATATCAGACATTCTGTTACATTGTATGGGAGTCACTGACAAAAGTTCTTCATAGAATATTCTAGTAGCAGCTAAAGTAACTTTTCAGAAATAATGACACTGTTGTTCACTTCTGACATTCTGAACTGTTATAACTTTTGAATAAAATAACTGCCCTTTAAAGAGGAACGATCCCCCCCAAATAAAGTCTCCCCACCCCAATAATTAGTCCTATAGTGATAAGCATACAAATAGTACTATTATCCAGCATAAGTACAGTTTTATTCAGAAATCCTACTTCTTCTGAGACTGACAGCCAGGCATGACATCAGCGCTGTCCTTCCCAGTCTCCTCTAGGAGGCGGTGCATGGTACCTTAAGTAAACAGAAGGGTCTGATGGCGCAGGTGTGTAGAAGCCTCTAAAGCAAGAAGCCTGGCCATCCGTCTCAGAAGAAGTAGAATTTCTGAATAACTCTACTGGATATTAGTACCATTTGTAAGCTTATCACTATATGACTAATTATTGAGGGAGGGGAACTTTATTTGGGGTGATCCCCTTTAAAGGAAAAAAAAAAAGGTAGATTTATGGAGTGGGATTAGTTTTAAATTCCCAGCAAAGCTTCATGCAGTTAAATGCTGAAAAGATGACCGCATTCTGTTACATCTATGTATTGATTTTTGAGAGGTCTTAGGGTTCTATGTTGTAGCATCTCTGCAACATTTCAGCTTCCCATGTTTCGACCTTTTTCACCTGCTTTCCTCCAGTGACCCATCACTACAGGGTTGTGCGTGATGGCTGGCCCACATGAACGTTAGTCAGACATGATTTGCTGATGTCTTTGTGTGTCGGCCTTCATTGGAGGCTGTGATGAACATTGGGATATATTGTGTAGTTTACTTGAAAAATCTCCCTGATGCCAAACAATTGCTTTTGAATTTTTAACTGTTAGAAACAGTGCCCCCTAATGCTCCCTGGCTTCAGTTCTCCATTTAATGCTATAGTAACCACTCTACCATTTTTGACAGTTAGAACTGTTCTAACTTTTGAGTGAAACCATACGATATGATTTTATTCACAATTAAAGTCTACCGATTCTTTAATTCTGGGGAGCTCTCTAATGTGTTGCAAGTAAATATTTTGAAAACTTTACCCTTCAAGATTTAAAGGCATGGGTGTCCGTAGAAAATTTTCCAGTGGGGCAAAGCCATAATATGACCCCCAGGCCAACCCTTCCAGCCTCTTTGTTTACATGGAGGGGTAATTGTGCCCCCCCCCCCCCCGGACGCTCCTGTCTAAAGGGATAGTACTGCTTCATACATAACGGTAAATATGTACACACGAATAATGCACAGTATGGCCCTTACGACCGAGCATTTTGTGCACCTCCAGGACCCGCTGTAGTGGTGAGTCTCGAGGCAGCAATTTTCACAAGAGTGGGCAGGAGGGCTCTGTCCCTTGCCCACACCTGTGAAAAACACTGCCCTTGATTCTCTGTCTGCCACCCCAGGGCAGGGAGGACCGCGAACCAAAAGCAGTTAGAATTATGTAGGTAGATATATTGCATGGTTTATCCTGCTGATTAAACGAACTGTACTCCCACTGGCTATACATGTTTTATTCATATGTATTCTCTCTGCACACACAGTTTTTTTGGATGCAGTACTTCCATCTCCTGAAATTTTATGGTATCACTTTCGCTACATCCGTCTATGGATTGTCAGTGACAATTACCCTTCATAGGCTGCTGTAGCAATAGCAACAGTATAAAAGCTCAGGAGAGCGCAGACGATCTGAGAGCACTTCCGATCATTTGCGCTCTCCTTCTTTTTTTCTATGTATGCCAGTTGGTGAAGGTGTAATGGAGGACGCCATACGAGAAGCTGCAGACTGGAAACGGCATTTGAGAACTGTAACATAACAGACTAAATGTATATATATAAAATACACACATCAAGAGCTTTGTTTGTGGACTGTCTTGTCAGTATAAAAGCTCAGGCCATGAATGTGCTGCACCTAAAAATTCAAGTTTGAGTTGCATTAAATTTTGAATAAAAAAATGTGGCAGCAATGCAGGTACACCTGTTTTACTTAGTAGGATAAAGTTGTAATATATATTTTTGGCGTATTACTTGCCCTTTAAGACAGTGTGTAAACACAAATGTTCTATATCGTGGCTATGAATGTATGAACTTGGTAAATGGTGCCACTAAGCTATACAAGCAAGTTGTGCATTAGTGAGGAAGCATCAAGAAAATCAGTTTTTTGGACACTTTTTTTCTCCAGTCACTTCTCATCTCTGGCTCTAAAAACAAAAAAAAACAAAAAAAAAACCAACCCAAAATGAGAAAAAAAAAAAAGCGATGTCATGATTACCAGATGCCTTTTTCGGTCCGTACTTGAAACCCTGGTTACGTCTGGGTGCACTAATACCAAACCACCCCCCTCAGACACACAGACACACACTTTCTTTGTATCCAGGGGCCAAGAAATAGCAATGGCTATGACCAGTCAGCGAGTACTGGTCCATTTAGTTCCCAGTCTATGGAATCCTGTGCAGATAAGGTAAAGTTACAATTCTGTCTTTTGATTAGAAGTGGGTGTACTTCACTTAATTAGCTGCATTTATACACATGTTGATATGTATGGGCATATTCAAGACACTAAATGGGCACTATTCTGGAGCAAACCAGCTGCACAACAGTGGACAAGTAAAACTCCTAGTTGATTTAAATGTGGCTGTTAATCCCTTGAATGCTATAGAGGTTACCAGCGTGTTGTTTTGCAATGCACTGGAGACCTCTCTAGCACTCAAGAGATTAATAGCCCCTTTTAAATCAATTAGGAGTTCTGGAAAGTTCTGGTTTTCCCCTCTGATGCAGTAAGTTTGATCCAGAACTGCTCTTCTATTATGTGCCTAAGGCCCCTTGTGCTCAGTGATATTGTGCTGCTTATGGCTGAATCCACGTGTGTGCAGCCATGATTATTTGTATAATTGACTTTGTGCTTGTCAACCAGGTTGTCATGGCCCTTTGGTTCAACTCAGGCACCAGCTTAGGGTTCCACTTGTTTTTGTCAAAGTCTTCATAGGTAACAGTATGTGGAGTTTTAAATGTACATTGATGAAAATGATTATACACAATATGCTCTTTATTCCCATTCTGATTGAGAGACCTAAGAATTACTTTATGCTTATGTATTTGTTACCATACATGCTCCCTTGACAAAAGACTACAACCCAAAGGGTTAACTGTGGCAGGTGTGTGTATAAAATGGAGTTTTTTATTCAACGTGTCACCTTGGATTTCTCGTTTCATAAATAGTCGCACTTCATATCTGATATAGTTTTATTCTGAATTCTTCAAAAGCAAGCCTAAATTAACTGTTTGGTGCTCGGGTCTTTTACAGCTAATGGGTTAAAGATTTGCTCAGAATGTTTTAATTTGTTAAACTGATGCTGATGAAGAAATAAGAACTGGATCTGATCGGGAGCAACCAACTTCAACATAGGGGACAAATAGAAATTCCAGTTCGTTTAAATTGGGATTTTTAACCCTCTGAATGCTAGACACACCTCCAACGCATTGCTTTGTAGTTAATTAGAGGCTTCCCTGGCTTTTAAGGGTATAAAAGCCCAAATAAAATAATTGGGGATTTTGGTATTTTATTTGTCCCCTATAGTGCAGTTGGTTTGATCCAAAATTGAGCAAAGTTGCTTACCCCTCTGGCACTCAAAGAGTTAAATCTTTCTTCTGGCCTCCTCACTTGTAGGTTTGTTTGAAACGTAAAGAACTCTTGAACTGTAATTACTTGAACATTTATCCCTTTCATTGGAAGGCTCAAAAGAGATGCTATTCCAGATGTCTGTGGCAGTGATGGAGTTAAAACAACATAACTCTACACCTACAGGTTTATTGGATTCTTGGGCCCGTATGTTCAAAAGGAAAGTGGAGGAGTTCTGGGACAAACCATTTAGTCTATAGGGTAGAATTAAAAATTCCCATTCATTTAAATGGGGAGTTTAACCCCTTGAATGCTAGAGAGGTCTGAAACGTGTTGCTTCTCAATGTCTTGCAGACCTCTCTTGCATTCAAGGGGTTAAAATTCCCATTTAAAACAATGGAAAATTTGGGGAATTATTAGTTCTTCCCTATAGTGCAAATGGTTTGACTCAGAACTCCTCCACTTTTCTTTTGAACATACTGCCCTTAATCTACTAAGTACATCAGTGATGTATGGTCAGATGGAACTTCTAGTTGCATAGAGGAAGATGTTAAAGGGATAGTAATACTTAAAGGGGAACATTCACATCCCCCAAAATTTTCACCATTGCCTTTAAAATGTAAAACAATATTAGCGCTGGCTTTATTTATTTTCTCCACTGCCTAAGTGGAGCTATTAATCTTTGAAATGTGGCACTTCTGCATTCTAGGGAACCGTATATGGCCGCAGGACTTCCCACCTCCCTCCCAGCAAGCCCCTGAGGTTGCAACCTCAGTAGCATGGTAAACGGAGCTCGCAGTCACATTAGCCTAGAAAAATGCAGCTCAGAAGAGAAGCGAGAATGCACGCCCCAGGGGCTGCTGGGAGGGAGTTGGGAAGTCCTGCAGCTCCATGCTGCACATACACAATGCCACAGACCCAGAAGTGGCACATTTCAAAGATTCATATCTCCACTCTTAGGCAGTGGAGAAAATAAATAAAGCCAGAGCTAATATTGTTTTACATTTTAAAAGCAATGGTGAAAATTTTTGAGGATGTGAATGTTCCCCTTTAAAATGTAAAAAAAAAAAAAAAAATGTTGTAGGGTTTATCCACTGAATTAAACAAGGGTACTCCCACTACTGAAAGGTGTTTTATTCAAAAGTTATTAAATCTCAAAGTTGAATTTTTTAGGTGCAGTATCACAGTGGCCTGAAATTGTGCAGTGGCGTTGTTGCTACACCATTCTATGGAGATTTATGGTACCTGGACCAGACCTGTCCATAGGATGGTGTAGCAACAGCGCCAGTGTACAATTTCAGGCCACTGTGATATTGCGCCTAAAAAATTCAACTTTGAGCTGTAGTAACTTTTAAATAAAACACCTTTCAGCAGTGGGAGTACCCTTGTTTTACTTGGGGGCGGGATAAACCCTACAACATATACTTCTTCTCTTTTTTTTTTTTTTTTTAAACCCTTTGAGTGCCAGAGGGGTACACAACGCGTTGCAATGTGTTGCATACCCCTCTGGCAGTCAAAGGGTTAACATTGTAATTATTACTAACCCTTTAAAGTAGGACTAGACAATTGCTTCACTCCCTACTGTTGAGGAGCTGTTGACTGGGTGGGGATTATGGAAGTTGTTGTCCCCAAAAGCTGGTAGTCCAGCAAGCCCTATGCTAAAGCAATGCAAATTCTGTGCTTATGATTGTTTAACCTCTTCATATATTTAGTATGTATTGGAAAAAATCTCTGGAGCCTTGCTACCATATTATATGTACATCTGTACACATACACCTCATCACTGGTTCCTAAAATTACCTTTGGCATCTAGGTATTCAGTAGTGTATTTCACCCCTAAGTACACACACACTGTTGTTTGAGTTTTGAAACTGGCATTTTTATTTTGGTTAAAAAAAAAAAATCAACAGTATATAAATTATTCTCAAGTATAAGAGTTAAAAATCAATTACAGGTTAATAGAAAACTCACAGCAAATAATTTATATTTGGAAAGCATCCTTTGGTATCCAAAAAAAAAAAAAAAAATCCATTGTTGATTCCATTTCTGTTAATACGGATATGGCAATGAATAATGAATGTCTGCCCATATTAATCATCTTGAAATGTACCCTTTGAACTGTGGGAAATCACACTTTTAATAAATCTGTGAGTGGTTTAAAAGGTCTTACACTATTATAACCAGCTGTTTGTTCGTTCAATCACTTGGCTCAACACTTTTGCTGATGGAGAGATAAGTAACAACAGTTATTACCTGTCCAGAAGGAGAAAAGGATATTAATATATATATTTTTAATGACAAGATTAAAAAAAAAAAAAAAAGTTAAAGTGGCAGAACCTATTTACATATTTTGAAAGTTCATAATATGTAAAGTCAGGTTGTCTGTACCAGGGATAGTCCACCCTGGTTGGTCTCAAGAGCTACCAACAGTGCATGTTTTGTGGATATCCCTGAATGAGCACAGGTGAACTAACTAGTGTCTCTGTCACTTTAACTGACCCACATGTGCTTATTCAGGGATATCCTGATAACATGCACTGTTGTTAGTGCTTGAGGACCAGGGTTGGCTACCCCTGATCTATACTGTATTATTTTTTTCTTTTTAAATAACGTGATTTTGGCTCTGCTGAAGAGCCTCCAAGTCGGCCGACTCTAATCTCCTGCTGTCAGCTTTACAGCTGACTGCAGGAAAAGTGAAACTTTACAAGGAAATATCTCTCAAACCATAGCGGTTTGAGAGAGAGGATTTGTGCCACTTAATTTTTTTTTTTTTAGCATCTGCAAAACAAGAATACTTTTTTATGGGTCTTCACTGTCCCTTTAACCCCCTAATGGAAGCTTTACAATGCATTGCACACCCCTTTGGTTCTTAACCCTTTGAGTGCCAGAGTGGTATCCAATGCATTGCAACACAATGTGTTTGATATCTCTCTGGCACCCAAGGAGTTAAGAGGGTTAATAGGATGAAAGAGGCTTTGCTGCAGCCAGTGGTATGTTGACTCTTTATTCCTGCTTCACAGTGTCTGACAGAAAACTGTCTGAAAACAGATCCAGGGAGCTTTACTGTCAGGGATTTAAAAATGTATTAAAAAAAAAAAAAAAAAAAAAAAAAAAAAATATGGTGACAATGAAGAAAAAAAAAAGTATAATAAAAAATGTAGGCAATTTGATTTGACTTATTCTGGAAGTACATAATATTAAGTTCATATATTCAGTCTGAAAGAAGGTTGACTGCCACTTTAAACCCTATGTGTGCTAGAGAGTTTGCAAAACAAGGAGAGCTATGTAGCAGGGGGGGTGTATATGTATTTTGCTCTCTATTAAACATCTGTGCTGTATTTCAGTAAAAATCTCAAAATGGTTTAACCCTTTGAGTGCCAGAGGGGTATCCAATGCATTGGTTACCTATCTGGCACTCAAAGGGTTAATTCCAAAGAGCTTCTGCTTGGCACTCATATGGTTTGTTTTGGTGCCAGTTTCTTTAGGAACAAAGGGTTTGCTTAGTCCCAAGTAACTCATCTGGGCATTCCAGACCCACATTGTATTTGTTTCCTCTAAGAGCACTTTATTATTATTATTAATCTTAACCCTTTGATTGACAGAGTGTTGTGCAATGGAATATGCAACCCCCCAGGCACTTCGTGGGTTAAAATGAGTAATCAGGGAACCAACTACACTATAAAGGACAAATAAACATTTCTGAAATTCCTGTCATTTTTAACCCTTTGAGCTCCAGGGAGGGTACACAACACATTGCAAAGTAATGCTTTGCGTGCCACTCTGGCATTCAAGGGGTTAAATGAGTTTTTTTTTTGTTTGTTTTTTTTTAAACCCCTTGAATACTAGAAGTCTGCAATGCATGGCAAAACAATGCTTTGGAGGCCTCTCTAGTAATCAATTTAAATAATTGGGATATTTTTTTCTCGCTATAGTGTACTTGGTTTGCTCCAGAATTTCTCCCGTTCTTATTAGAACAAAAGCTGCTTTATGTTTCTTACACATCCCACAGTAAAAATGACATGATACTGGGGATTTCATTCATCTGTCCTATGAATTGCCTAATTAGATGGCAAGGTCCCTTTGCCAGTGTATCATTCTCTTTGCTGCACTTTTTCCCCAAAAATAATGCAAAGATCGCACTTTAGCGAGATGCTCTTAACCCAGTTCTGTATTTTTGTATTGTACTATTATAACCTCTGTAAAGAGATGTATACATGTATGGCGCTATATAAATAAAGATACATGCATAGAATTGCAAGCTGCCTAAAATACCCAGGGCCTAGGTTAAGTTTACCTATGCCATGGACCAGTGGTTCTCAATCTTTTTTTATATTTATTTATTTATTTTTTCCTTCAAGGCACCCCAGCATGCAATTTTGACATTTCAGGGCAGCCCAAAATTTTCTGTCATTTTTAAAGTGTAATGAAGAGCAGAAGTCATAGATATATAATTTTTTTTTTTTTTTTTTAACAAAAAAAAAAAAAAAAAAAAGTGTTTTTTTTTGGGGTTTTTTTTTTTTTTCCTGTTTTTGTTTTGAAACTGTAAATGGTTTTAGTATGCCTTGTTTCAATATCCAAAATGTATCAGCAAGTTGATATTAAATAGCAAAGACTCGTTCATCATTGTGCATTCCTAACCTTCCCAGCTGAATAGAAATTGTGCATCAGTATTTCTATCCATGCCAAGCTGCTTATGGTAAAGGCCTAGTAACCCTTTAGTTAGACTTTACCTTTTTCTCAAGTGCATATTACATAAAGTCAAATTGCCTGTACTTTGTATTATTATTTATTTATTTATTTTAAATAATCTTCTAATTGTTTTACACTTTTATGTCCCTGATAGAGATCTGTTTCCAAAGTGAAAAAACAGGGATAGGGATACAATATAAAAATATAGTGATACAACCTCTTAAGTATTTAGGGGTGTAAAAGCTCAATTCATTGGAAATGTTTATTTGTGCCGTTAAGTGCAGTTGGGCTGTCATGATGTGTTCCTCTTTTCTTTGGTGCATAACACGCTTGGGGGTCTTATGTTCAAAAGAAAAGCGGAACGATTTTGGAGCAAACCAACTGAACCATAGGAGACAAATAAAAGTTCCTAAAATGTGCCATTGATATAAATGGGGCTTTTAATGCCTTGAATGCTAAAGAGGTCTCCAACACATTGCGCCACGATATGTTGAAGGCATCTCAAGCTTTCATGAGGTAAAAATGAATATTTATTTGTCCGCTTTGATGTAATTGGTCTGCCCCAGAATGACTCCACTTTTCTTTTGAACATTAGGCCCATGGCATCTTGAAACATGACCCCATTTTGTCTCTCTTTTCCAGAGCACAAGTGTCTACATTTTCCTCTTTCAGTTGCCTGCCTTAGACATGCATTGTTTGAATGACCTGAAGTTTGTCATTTGAAAGCTAACTGCCTAATTTTTCCTGTCCTGCATATAAGCCCACCCAGGAGAAGCTTTAATATGGCTCTTTGTTGTTTGAAGCACTCAACCATTGAACACTGTGTGCCATATGTATAGGGCGTTTAAATCCTTGAATTCAAGAGTGTTCTCAACGCATTGCTTCGCAGAGTTTTTGAGATCTCTCACATATTCACAAGGTTAGAGCTGCCATTTAAATCAAAGTAAATGTTCATTTCCTTTCTATGGAATTTCTTCACTTTTGACTTTATACATATAGCCATGTGTTTGCGCTCGTGTGTCTTTGTGTGCTTTCTTCAGCAGGCCTTCAAATCCAAACATTATTAAATAAACTAAAGACAGGATTTATTCATGTTTGGGAAAAGCAGTTTATCTAATACAATGCTCTTTGCCACAGCGACAGATACATTAGAGTATTTATAAAAAAAATCAGCTGTTTTGACTGGACTTTTGTACACAAGGAAGAGACTTATGAAACACAGTGGTGTAAATATAGCCATAACCACTGTACATTTGCATACTTTTATACAACATATGTGATTTACTGCCCCGTATATTAGTATGGAATCCGCTACAAAGAACCTTGCAGATGGTAATAGCGGCTTTACCTGCTAATCACTCAGGGAGTTGGTACCTGATTTGAAACGGCCATTACGGTAATACATTTCGTAATGGGGAAAATGTAAGGAGATACAATTATTTCCTTACATGTTCATCCATTTGCAGTGCACTAGATTTTGGGCTACAGAGCCAAATGTTGCCTTTACCTTTAATCAATTCTGAGGAGCAACCCATACCTTTTTAAAGGGTATCTGATCATCGTCTGTATCTCCATTTCATTGTAGCTCAAGAAACTAGAAATTGGAAATATTGTGACATTTGGCATATACAAGTTTGAGTCCCCTACTTCTATAAAGAATTACACATCTAAAATCTCATGCTCTTTTTTTTCTTTATTAGCATGGGCATCTTTTTACAGGAAACTTAACTTTTTTTCTTTTAGTAATGTGAACATGTTTGCCATTATCCTATCCGTGTGTTTTTTTTTTTTTTTTGTTTTTTTTTCTTATTAACATGTAAGCAACATTTGAAGCTGAAATCAAAACTATAGAAAATGCTATTTTTTATTCTTAAATTGCATTGTGCAAAAATACCATTATATCCTGAGTGCATCATTTATAGTAGGCTAACATTTTTCCCAAGTCTCGCTGAGATGCATGCAGAAAGACATGGAAGTGTTTTACCATGCGCAAAACGTTTTACTAGATATCAAGAAAAATATATTGAGGTTGATATGGTAAAAAGTGAAATAATTCTGTGGTAAACCAACTGGACCATAGGGGACAAATAGCAAATTTCCCAAATCCATCTTGATTTAAATCGGTCTTTTAACCCTTTGAATGTTAGAGGCCTCCAGTGCATTGTGAATGCTGGTGCTTTTTCTACCATTTAAGTCCCATTTAAAATCAATGTTTATTTTAATTGTAATTATCCCCTATAGTATCATTGGTTTGCTCTTATAAATGTACTTCCAACAGACAACTCAAGATACTTGGAGACTATAGGAAAACAAAAACGCATCAGGCTATTCTCTTGTTCTATTCATGTTGTATGTATCTGTGTTTACTTCATCCATGATTTTAAGGAGTTTTCAATAAACCGAATTTTATTTGGAGTTTCGGTTGTGGTCTGATGTGTTTGGCGATTACCGTAGAGCGTTTCCCTCCTGTCGTCCTATAGGAAAACAAAACACAATTATGTGGGGGGAAAAGGCTGTTGGCTAAGCATTGAAAGAGCAGTAAAGAGCAGGTCCCACCATTTTGTGCGTTAGGGCAGTCTCTAATGCACATGACTGCAGCAGACGAACATACTAGAGTTTTATTATATAGGATGTATAACCGTTTAAATAACCAGGAAGTGAATTTACTGTGCATTTACTTCCTGATGGTTCTGACGCAGCAATTTCTATCATATTCTATGGAGAACTGTATGTCGCTGACTTTCGTCTCCATTAGAATGTAACAGGATAACTGTTTGGAATTTGACCTCTAGAGGGCTCTGCTAATTAAAAAAAAAAACAAAAAAAAAGTTTAAACTTTAATAAATCTATGAATATGCATCTCTGTGCAGTGTGACTACTCTTATTTTACTCAACAGGAAAAGCCATACAAAAAAAAAATGTGTGTGTGTGTGTGTTTTGATTAAAAAAAAAGTTTACTGCTCCTTTAAATAGCGTTTATCTAACACTGACATTCTTTAACTGTCTAGATCTAAATATTTTATTAATTGGCAATAATATTGGTAAAAATGTTGCTATGTTTTGCTCCAATTCCACAGCCCTTTTATACTCTCTGCATCCGGCATATATTACATCTTGGTTTTAAAATGTGGGCTGATAAATATTCTAGGAGTGGAAATATCCCATTGTGCTTTATTAATAGTACATGTAGTATTGTATAGTATTACCACTTTTTGCACCGCTACTCAAATATTTTCTCATATGTAATGAGGGAGTACATGCACCTTACATCTCACAATTGTTTTGTGCCAATAGCCATATGTGCAAAACAAAAGTGGAGTAATTCTGGGCCAAACAAGCAGCATTATAGGGGACAAATTACAGTTCTCATTAATATAATTGAGGCATTTAACTCCCTTGAATGCTATTATTGAGGTGGGATAAAAGCTCCATATAAATCATTGAGAATATGGTGACTATCGGTTTGTCCCCTAAAGTGCCACAGCACTGCATCAGCTTTCTTTTAGGCACAAGGACCGAAGGGGCATGTCTTAGATTACAGCTTACTGACATGGAACTGAACAAGGTTTCCTTACTTCAGAGTCAGTGGGGTATATGGGGGAACATGGATGTGAGGAATGATGACTGCATAATATTGAACAAATAAAAATTCCCATTTATTGAAATGGATGGTAGAGATTTCTGTGCGTTGCAGACTTCTTGAGCATCCCAAGGTACTGCATTTATTAATATTGTTCAGTTTTGGCAGAAAACTGGATCAGTATGCTTGTATACATACCCATTTGTGTTAACAAACCAAGTCAATTTATTTCCTAAAACTGGGCTTCTCAATAATTTAGGGTTTGTTTTTATATATACTTTCTGTGTATACACTTAAAGCTTCTGTGGCCCTCAGTTTGCTTCTAAAAGTTATCTTTCTCTCATCTCCTCTAAGGACCATATGTACATAAGGTCCTGTGTTCAAAAGATACCTGGTAATTCTGGAGCAAGCCAAATGCACCATAGGGGACAAATAAACGTTCCCCAAATCCTCACTTGGGTAGTGCTTCATCAGCAGATCTACTCTTCTAGGAGCAAACCAGCTGATCAAGTCATGGCTATGTAACAAGCCCAAGAGGACTAATGGGTGAGTTCAATGAATGTCTGAAAAGAGACACCGGGTGCTCCCACAGGAATAGGCTGAACTGAATTTTGCAGAGAGTTTCCTGTCCTGCACAGTGAAGGTCTCCATAGATCCCCTGTATTGGACATGCAAGTCTGACACATAGGGTTTATGGGAACTGTGCATGCAAACAAGGAGTTTGTGGCCAAGAACCAAATACTTATTGGTTGTGTTCTGAGGGGGATGATTTTTGACCTATCAATGGCTGACAGAAAACATTTTGGGCCTGCACAGGGCAGCACTGTTTTTTTGCCAAGTCTACTGTAGGAGCCGGCTTAGTAAATCAAGTTATAGATCTTTTAAAGGGGAATGTTTTGGGAGACGTCTCTAGAAGTCAAGGGGTTGAAAACCCCGTTAAGTCAATGGAGGCTTTTATTACACATCTACAGTGCAGTTAATTTACCCCAGAATTACTTTTCTTTTAAGGCTGTAAGAAAAAAGTGTATGTGTTTCTACAGCAAGTGGTTTTTCTTTCAATTCACTCAGGGTAGAACCATTTGGGAGGGGATGGGAGCACATGAAGAATATAAGTAACAATATAGAAGAGGAAAAGGTGGTCGCTGACCATCTGAATAACTACTTCTGCTCATTTTTTTCAGACAGCGGCCCTCATAATCAGAAAATGGCTGAACACAGCATTGCCTCTAGTTGTATAATTTTAGCCCCAGTGTTTTCAGAGGCCGATGTTCTAGAGGAACTTGTCCGGCTAAAGTCAAATAAAGCGATGGGTCCGGATGGAATCCACCCTAGAGTTCTTAAAGAACTCCGATCTGTCATAGTTGGCCCCCTGACTAATCTGTATAACCAGTCCCTTCTTACGGGAGAAGTTCCTGATGATTGGAGAATGGCCAATGTTGTACCCATTCACAAGAAGGGTAGTAAAGAAGAAGCTAGTAACTACAGGCCAGTCAGCCTGACATCTGTAGTGGTAAAAATGATGGAGACTCTTCTAAAGAAGAAGATAATTGACCATCTAACAAAAAACAACCTGATGGACCCAAACCAGCATGGTTTCACTGAGGGCCGATCCTGTCAGACTAATCTCATTGATTTCTTTGACTATGTAACTAAAGTGCTGGATGAAGGTGGTGCTGTGGATATCGCCTACCTGGATTTCAGTAAAGCTTTCGATACAGTTCCCCATAAAGAGCTGATAGATAAATTATCAAGAATTGGACTTAACCCCTGGATAGTTCAGTGGATCTGCAGTTGGCTGAAGGACAGAAACCAGAGGGTTGTTGTTAATGGAGTGTATTCTGAGCAGAGACTGGTTACAAGTGGAGTGCCACAAGGATCTGTTCTGGGCCCTGTTCTGTTCAACATGTTTGT
This sequence comes from Rhinophrynus dorsalis, assembly GCA_037306005.1. Taxonomy (NCBI): domain Eukaryota; kingdom Metazoa; phylum Chordata; class Amphibia; order Anura; family Rhinophrynidae; genus Rhinophrynus; species Rhinophrynus dorsalis. The sequence continues at coordinate 355,333,283 of CM074718.1, forward strand.
AAGTGACATAAGGGAAGGCTTGGCAGGGAAGGTTTGCTTGTTTGCTGATGACACAAAAGTGTGTAATAGGGTTGATGTTCCAGGAGGTGTCTGTAATATGGAGAATGATTTAGCACTATTAGATAAGTGGTCAAAACAATGGAAACTTCAGTTCAATGTTTCCAAATGTAAAATAATGCACTTGGGGAAAAGGAACCCTCAATCTGACTATCGTATTGGCAGTTCTGTGGTAGCAAAGACTTCAGAAGAGAAGGATTTGGGGGTGGTCATCTCTGACAGCCTCAAGATGAGTAACCAATGCAACCAGGCGGTGGGGAAAGCAAATCGTATGCTTGGCTGCATAGCTAGAGGTATAACAAGCAGGAAGAGGGAGATTGTGATCCCTCTGTATAGAGCTCTAGTGAGACCACATCTGGAATACTGTGTACAGTTCTGGAGGCCTCATCTGCAAAAGGATATAACTAAAATTGAGCGGGTTCAAAGAAGAGCTACAAAAATGGTGGAAGGTCTAAAGCATAGAACTTATCAAGAACGACTCAGAGATCTAAATATGTATAGTCTGGAGGAAAGAAGAGAAAGGGGGGACATGATTGAAACCTTTAAATATGTTAAAGGACTGAACAAGGTTCAGGAGGGAAGTGTGATTAATAAGAATCTGAATACAAGAACAAGGGGGCACAATCTGAGGCTAGTTGGAGGAAAAATCAAGAAAAACATTAGAAAATATTATTTCACTGAAAGAGTAGTAGAAACTTGGAACAAACTTCCAGCAGAGGTGGTTGATAAATCCACAGTAACACAGTTTAAACATGCCTGGGATAAACATGTATCTATCCTAAGATAACAATAAAGGAATACTAAAGGGCAGACTAGATGGACCAGGTGGTCTTTTTCTGCCGTCAATCTTCTATGTTTCTATGTTTCTATATGTTGTATGTTTTTCTGTTTGGTTTTAACAATTTCTTGCACCTAACGGTAACAATTTTGGTAGCATGAAATCTGAAATTCCATTTAAATTGTAATTCAACTTTTGCACCAGGGATAACGCTGTTAAACCTGTTCTTTCCCTTGATAGCGCAGACTATCAAGCTTGATGTATTCAGTCTGTCAGTCAGCTTGTGATACAAGAGGTTCTTAAAATGGCTTATTGCTTGAAGGTTTTTTTTTTCTGAATTAAATAGCTTAAAGGTACATTTTATTCTCCTACATAGAAAAGATTTGACGTTTACTTAAGCAAATCAGACTTTTATTTTAACCCTTTGAATGCCAGAGGGGTAGGCAACACATTGCAAAACAATGTGCTGCTTAGCCCCTGGCGAGCAAACTTATATTGTGTATACTTCTATAGCTTGTTATTGTATATTTTCTAAATCCAAGGCAAAATGTAGAACATTATGAATGTGTTGGTAGAATTATGTTAACCCGTACAGTGCCAGAGAGGTACCCGATGCATTTCAACACAATGCATTGAATACCTTTCTGGCACTCAAAATGTTAATATGAACCTTACATATCAAATTCATTGCATCACAATGCATTGGATACCCCTCTGGCACACAAAGGTTTAAAGAAATAGTAGGCTTTTCCTCCTCACAAAAACAATAGTACTGCTGAGAGACCCTTTATGCAAAGCTTATTAATGCCTTAAGATAATGCCTCTTTATTTCAATGTTTATAGACCTTTACAGTTGACGACATACATTCTCCATTGGGACTAATGAAACCACACCACCTAATGGTCACTTTTTAAGTAGAATTTTGTTTATTGAAGAAAAAATGAGAGAAGAAATCAAACAAGTTTGAGCCAGTGGGAGTAGCAATTTTACTCAGCAGAAAAAGCCCTATAAAATATATATTTTTTGCAATAAAACATGACTATACCTTTAACTCGGCAAATGTAGTTATTTTAAAAAGCTGAGGTTTTTTTAACCCCTTTTATGGTAGCGACATTGCTTCCGCTAACACTGTTGCTGAGGGATATGTAGTAAGCAAAAACTGAGCAATACTGGAGCCAACTAACTACATCATGGTGAACAAATACAGTTCCACAAATCCACATTGATTGATTTAAATGGCATGTTGTACACCTTGTGGCATATGCACTAAGGCGAGATAAATAGGTGATAAAGTGAAGAGGTGTTCTCCAGTGATATTACTTCTCCAATTCATGTTATTATGTGGAGCCAATGCACTAATATTTATCAACCTTTGGACATCCTAGTTCATAGGCTCCATAGAATAACACAGAATTTGGAGAAGAGATATCACTAGAGAAGTCGTCATCTTTTTTTTCATGCCTTAGTGCATAACACCCCTTGAAAGCTAGAGAAAGCTCTAGTGTTTTGTGCTAAGGTGAGATAAAATATCCAGTGATAGAAATTCTCCAATCTCTATGGAGCCTCTTTTTCAGTTTGGAGGGAAGTTGGTGCATGCTCTCCTAGAATGGCAAAAGTGACTTGACAGTTTCTCTCACTGGAGAGTTTTTCACCTTAGTGTATTTTCACACAACATATACCTAAGATCGGAGGTGAGGCGTAACTTTTCTCTTTGTGACACTTGAGGAAAATGCGTAATTCTTCAGGGCCAGTGGTCTCGGGAAGAATCTCTCCTTCCCATCAATGTCTTGGAGCTTTGGGCGATATTTCATGGCCTCCATTACTGGACATGACCACTGCAGGATTGCCCGGTAAGGGTGCAGTGGGACAATGCCACAGCTGTAGCCTATATCAACAAGCAGGGTGGCACAAGAAGTCTTGCAGCTTGGCTAGATGTCAAGGCTATTTTATCATGGGCAGAGGAGCATGTCCCTGCTATTTCCGCAGTTCATATTCCTGGCGTAGACTATGTTCTGGCAGACTTCCTTAGTCTACACACAGTGGACAGCGGGGAGTGGGAGCTGCATCCAGAGGTGTTCAACCTCATCATCCAGCAGTGGGGTCTACCATGCATCGACCTGATGGCAACAAGACACAACAGAGAGGTTCCAACCTTCTGCTCTCGCTGGGAAGATCCCATGGCTCTTGCAGTGGATGCCTTATCGATCTTGTGGACGTTTCCTCTGGCTTACATCTTCCCTCCTGTTCCTCTGTTGACCAGAGTTCTTCGGAAGCTGTGACTGGAGTGCTGTTCAGTCATTCTGATTTCTCAGTACTGGCCATGACAAGCTTGGTTTCCGGAGCTTCTGGACCTCTCTGTGGTGGAACCTCTTCCACTTCCTCCCCGTCCAGATCATCTTCTACAAGGTTACCTCTGGAAAGAAGACGTTCATCGTCTGGCTTTGATGGCTTGGAGATTGAATCCTCAGTTTTGAAGAAGAAAGGATTTTCTTCTGGGGTGGTGGCTACTATGCATAGTGCCCGCAAGCCTGTTTCATCTAAGACCTACCATCAGGTTTGGTCTACCTTCCTGGCTTGGTGTGCTGACAGAGACCTGTCTCATGATTGTGACCTTCCTACAGTTCTTTCCTTCCTTCAGGATGGTGTTGATAAGGGTCTCAGTCTGAGTTCTCTCAAGGTTCAGACTTCTTCGCTCTCTGTCCTTTTTCAGAGGCATCTTGCTATCATTCCTGATGTCAAGGGTGTTGCTCACACCCATCCGGTGTTTAAGTCCCCTACTCTTCAGTGGGATCTTGGGAGTACTCCAGCATCCTCCGTTTGAGTCTTTAGCTACCATTCCTCTACGTCTGTTGACGTGGAAGATAGCCTTTCTCCTGGTGATTGTTTCTGTTCTCCGAGTTGTGGAGTTGCATGCCTTGTCTTGTAAACCACCCTTTCTGGTTTTCCACAAGGACAAGGTGGTGCTTCACACCTTCCAAGAGTTTCTCCTGAAGGTTCTGTTCGAGTTCCACATCAATCAGAAGATTGTGGTTCCTTCCTTCTGTCCTAACCATATTTCTGACAAAGAGAGGGATCTTCATCTGTTGGATGTTGTGCATTGTTTCAAGTTCTACTTGCATTGCACTGAGTCCTTGAGGCAGTCTTACACTCTATTTGTCATTCCTGCGGGTCCTAGGGCATGGAAGCCTGCTTCCAAGGTTACCATTGCTTCTTGGGTCAGGTCCACGATTCGTAAGGCTTACGAACTTCAGAAGAAGCCTGTTCCCTTCAGTGTCATGGCTCTTTCTACGAGGTCTATTGGGGCTTCTTGGGCCTACAAGAACCAGGCCTCAGCTGATTAGTTGTGCAAGGTGGCCACTTGGTCATCTGTGCACACCTTTTCTTAACACTATCATGTGGATGTGCTGGCATCAGCTGATCACTGTTTTTGGGAGAGGCAGCCTTGCCTGTCTAGGATCTCCTTGGTTTCTCAGTACTCTTTCACTTTTGAGCCCTGTTGGGTCTAGTTCAGTGTGCTGTGTAATAGTTTGTGGGGTTTGTTTTACCCCTGTTCAGTGTCCGTTAACACTTTGCAGTTAGTGTTGAGCTATTTATGATCTGTAGGTTTCTTGGTGCTCTTGTGACTTTGGGGCCTGCGCCTGGTCCTTGCCTCTCGTCCCGCCCTGGGGAACTTAATGGTTGGACATCCCAAAGTTGCCAGTAACCTGTATTGGACGACAGAGGAAATAGGATTTTAGTCTTACCTGTTAAATCCTTTTCTCTTAGTCCATACAGATTACTGGTCTCCCACCCTGTCAAGGGACCATGCTTGGCGCTCCTGAGGCAGAACGTGGGGGTCCTTTCGGGTTCATGCTCACTGGAGTCTTCCTTTACCTTCTTATTACCTTGTCAATAGTTAGTCTGCAAATCTTACTGGTTGGGGATTGACTAGCTGCAAGCTAAAGAGAGGAGGTAGGCTCCACCCAACAGTTACTTCTCAGAATGGTTCCTGTCTATTAAAGGGGCTGATCGCCTACCTAAAGTTACCAGTAACCTGTATGGAGTAAGAGAAAAGGATTTAACAGGTAAGACTAAAATCATATTTTTCAGAGTGTTGGTTGTGATCGGAAATATGTAGTTTTTCCTGACTTAAATTGTTGTGTAACGACAAAAATTTCTTTAAAAATGTCTTAAAGTGTTAGTAATGTCCCATTATAAATAGCTTTTATTTTGTAGAGCTTCAAAAGTTGAATATAATGCAAAAAAATAGTGTCTCTCCGCTGTTGTTTGAGAGATATCTGCGTTCAAACTTTGTGTCCGTCTGTCCAAGGAAGTAATTTGTTTTAAATAATGTGATTGCGGCTCTGCTGCAGAGCCTCCATGTCGGCCGTCCAGATCTCCTGCTGACAGCTTTACAGCTGTCAAACCATAGCATTTTATTCAATTTTTTGAAGCTCTACAAAATAAAGGCAATTTATAATGGGACATTACTATAATTTTAACGACAAATGTCTTAATTAAAGCAAAAATTTTCACTTTCAGAACTTCACCTTCCCTCCACTTTTTTCATAACGTACACATTTTGTCTTTTGCAAGACTTATTTTTTTGTCTTTACTTACGACATATTTTATTTTCCTCTATATGACACTGGAGAATAGTTTAGCCATGCCCTTTCCCCGCCCCTTTGCCAGTCAGTTCTGGAGTTGTGTCGTACATAACGGACATTACTATTTTTTTGTTTTATACTCTATCGAAAATGTCTTTCATGCATACAATTACTTTTTTGTCTTTCATACGACATTTTTTTGTCTCTGTCCCTTTGAACATACGGCCCTAAGGGCGGAATGCAAGAAAGTGGAGCCATAACTTTGTGCTGCTTGTGACTGCTCACGTTTTGATACAAGAAACATACTGATGCCTTGAGGTTGAATAGCACATACTCCTAAATTAACGACAAAGATAGCACACGCACCAAAATTAACAGAAAAGTTAGCCAGTGTGTCCCAATTACTATGTTGAATTAGGTGCAATCACTAATCCTTTCACAAAACCGTGGATTATTTTAGCCACACCGAAATAGTAACCGTTTGTTAACTCAGAACAAACTTGCACAATTAAGTAATATTTTGGTGCTATTAATTTTGCCATCAAAGTATTCTGTAAATAGCTATTTGTGCATGTTTCTTGCATTCCGCCCTAACATATATATATATATATATATATATATATATATATATATATATATATATATATATATACACATATATGCACACACACAATTATAAAAGTCAGACCTCGTGGTGGGGCATCAGGACCCATCCTGATGCCCCCCAGCTATTGATTTTTCAGCTGGGAGATCAATAGTGACGATGCAGGAGAGCAAGTGAGCTCCACTGCTTCCATTATACCCTGAGCACCCAGGCAAGAATGGGTGGGATTTGGAAACCCTCTCATCAATGAGAATTGGCGCAATGCGTTGGGTACCTCTCTGGCACTTAAAGGGGATCTCTCACATCTTTACAAATAATGCACATTAGTTAGAGCATTTAGCGAATATGTTTAAAATGTTAGTTTTCTTAAAAAAAAACATTAATATTTTCACAAAAATTAAGGTTTAAAGAGTGCCCAGCACCCTACTTCCGGCTTGCCACTCTGCCTCTGCTCCCGTCCAACTACCCAGCATCCTCCGATGATGGAGGCTTTCTGTCTCTAACCTGGAGCAATCTCATTGGCACAGATCGATATCTATGAGACCACTCCAGCTTCGAGACAGACAGCCTCCATCATCAGAGGATGCTGGATAGTGGGACAAGAGTAGAGGCAGAGAGGCAAGCCGGAAATAGGGTTCTGGGCACTCTTTAAACCTTAATGTTTGCGCAAATAACGTTTTCTTAAAAAAAATTAATAACCTTTTAAACTTATTCACTAAATGCTCTAACTAATGAGCATTACTTGTAAAGATGTGAGAGAACCACTTTAAAGGGTTAAAAACAAAAATAAGGTTCACCGCATGGGCAAAGCCATGCCACATACCTGCTAGTGATAAATTTGTATATTGCTATAAATGTTATAATGTAAACTTTTAAATCCAGAATACCAGTGATTGCGATGATGATGAATATCACAAATTAGATCTTATATATCCATAGCACTGACAATCAATGAAGTAATAATGAACAAGTCCAGACCTGTGTTAAATCAAATTACTATTTTGCCAAGAATGTTATAGTATAGATTTGTACATCCACAATGCTAACAATGATAAAATGATGATGAATTACTGTATGATTGAAATTTTGCAAACTGAAACTCCTATATCCACAACCCGGCAAACAATAAAGTGATGATGAATGTTAATATGAATAGATTTTCTTGAACTTGAACTATAAAAGGTGAAAAGTTTTACAATTCCAGTACTTGCCATTAGTTATAATACACGCATGTTTCTAGTGATCATGGGTAGGCAAGCATGGCTGTTTAACATCTTACACTTAGAATTGTTTAAACTTATGTAAATAGGTTATTTAGTGACTTGCCAACTACATCTTTACTGCAACACTGTATACCTTGAATTTCTGTACTGGGATTTTTTTATGTTTTATATATAATTTTCTAATAAATTAATATTTTTAAAGGGATAGTAATGTTTCATAATAAAAGCAGCTCTAATTAATCATCATAGTATTTGGACTTTGGAGAGTGTTATTTCAATTCTGTCAGAGTTGTAATTCAAGAGTAATTCAATGACAAAGTATCCCCCTCCCGCCCCTTTTACTGATGTAACACTGCCCAGCCAGAGCAGAAGGGAGGTGCCCAGGTAGATTGCAGAAAGGGACAATCTTCAATTAAGATGAGGGAAAAACCTGAAAAACTTGTCAAGGGGGGCAGGTCTTTCATTGTTCTCATAGGAAGAAGATTGTTCCCTGCTGTTATCAGTCTGGTCTATGGACTGCATTCCACATCTGAGAAGAGATGGCAGAAGCCGTCATGCACAGTAGAGACGACTGTGCATGCTGCAGTCATGTGCAGTACAGACTACCCGTGCCGCGGCTGATATAGAGAGGGGCTCTCCGAATTCAGACCAGAGTCAGGAAGGTGCTTTGCTCTGTATCAGCCGCGGTGTGGGCAGTCTGTACTGCGCATGACTGCAGCGCCGCCTTTGCTGGCCCATGTACACGGGCTTTAAAACTAGTATATAATATATTACAGAAACACAAATAATTCCGAATCCATTCACGCCCCTATGCTACATAGTGTCCATGGGTAAAATCCACTTAGATTCCACCCAGGACATTGCAGCCTTAAAGTCACCTCCTGTTCAATTCCAAGCAACCCTTTCAATGGTGTAAAACTTCAGAGACTTAAGATCTGAATTATGGTATAATTTGAAATGCAGTGATAAGCTGTGCTGTTCATACCCCTTTTCTATATTATTAATAGGTTCATGAATTCTAACGCTTATTTTGTTTAGTGCAACCCATATACTGTTTAGAACAGCTACACTCTAATACATAGCTTATACCTATTGAATCACAAGTTATCAATGATTTTATCTGATATTTATTTCCTGTACTGGTTGATATAGTCATTTCTCTTTTTTACATTGCCTACTTTTTGTTATAAAATTATTTTTTGGTTGAGGTTTATTATTTGTGTAAAGCCAAGTTGTTTCTATTCCTCCAGCCCTTTTTTATCTTCTTACTGTAGGAGTTAAAATATTACCTAAATTATCTTTCTTCTTATAAATAATATTTTGTCTGTCAGGAACCAATAATGTATCTTCTTTCAAGATGTATCAATGTTTGTTATCCTTGAAAAATATATAGTGTCAGAATTATATTTTAAAATCAAAGATAATTTATAGGAGAAATCCACATCTTTGTTATTTATTCAGCTACATAAAGAGGTGTCAATAGGTCATCAAGTAAACTAAAATATATGTTTAATGTTGTACCCACCAGTCCTGCTCCCTGCAACACAACCTAAAACAATTGTGCCCTTCTCTGGCTGTTTGAAACATTGGAAGGCAAGTTCTCTGCCTCATGATCAGAGTGAGGAAAAGAGAGGCAAAGAATGACAAATGCAATTTTTAGGAACATTGCCTTTGTCACATGGCTCCATTTGCACATTTGATCACTGTAGTTGTGATCATATGTGTAAAACCACTGGGGAAAGGCTGGAACTAACTGCTAAGGTCCTTGCAGCAGTCAGCAACAGCCTCCCCACCACAATCACAGTGCACCGTGATCATTAACCCATCACACGCTATGACCATCATACGTCCTCAAAGGACGGAATTGTGTGATTGTCCTGGCAGGTCATGCAGCATTAAGGGGATAAATCTGTTGAGTTTTTATAAATAGAAAGTGTAGTGGTCAAATCTGACAGTTTCTCTGCATTCCGCCTCTTCTGAAATTCCCCTTTCTGATTCAAAATTTCAAAACAATCGGTGTACATATGTGTCAGACTTCACCCCTTAAGGACTATGTGACATACTATGACCTTCACGGTCCTTATACCCTTAAGGACCAGTGAAGGTCATAGCACGTCACATACTTTTTACTTACATCGCTCTACCGGGAGCACTGTAAGTAAAAACGGGGCCTAAAATTGACCGCTACAAGATCGGAGAGATCTCTCTTAGGCCTCAAAGCGGCTCGCCGGTACGCGTAACAGGTCACGTGTACCGGTGCGTAGGCAAGGGTCAAAGCGGTCCTTAAGGGAAGGTAACTTCCCTGCACTGCTGTTCCTCTAAGGGGTTAAAGTGAAACTTTGTCATTTTGTACCAAGTAGGAGATTTTGAAAGAGCTTTCTAAGGCATCTATTTTTTTGTCATTTTTATTTAAAATGATAGTCTTATATGTTTAGCTTTATTTGTCAGTTAGTACAAATCAGGCAGGCCCTGCCACACTGTTACCATCCCGACTGCCACTTCCTACCAGGAAGTACTAGTTCAGTTGCATAAAATGACAAAGCTAAATATCTCTTATTTTAGCAGGTTTTTTTAAACGTGTTTTTGAAATCACTTTCAAAATGACCAATTTGTTATGAAGTGACAGTTCACCTTAACTCCTTATGACATGTCAGGATCGTCACACCGGTCCGAACGTTAAGGACTGGTGATGGTCCTGGCGTGTCATGGAATTCTGATATGGGAGTGCTTCTGCACACTGCTCTGCCATCCCAGAATTCATTGCGATGATGAAGCAATGTATTGAAGACACTGTCTAATATTCAAGGGGGTAAAAGGCCAATTAAAACAATGAGAATTTTGGTAATGTTTATTTTAACCTCTGTGGTGCTGTTTGTTTGACTGGATTGTTCCAGATTGCTTTTATGTATATAATGTATGTTTAAGAGTTGTCATCAAGCTTCTGAACAGCTGGTCATATAATAAATAAAGTCAAGTTTATAAACATGCGTCTATCTGAGAAGATTTGCTAATGAGATTTTTTTTTTTTCACATATATAGTTTATATATTATTATGATATACTTCCATTAAGAACAGGTTATACCTGGCCTTGAGGTTTAACCACTAAAACCGAACATACGTTGTAACACAATTCTTATTAGGACCGTGTCAATTTCTACTTCATTTTTTCAAAATAGTCACTCATTGGTGGTAGTGCTTAGTCAACTTATCGTTAAACATTTATATACATATCTATATCTCTCTGTATAATATATTTCTTTAAGTCTCTATGCAACAACTGTAGACACTTTCTTAAATACATACATTTTACAAATCTTCCCTATTCACTGAATGACTTGAAGAAATTTTTAGGTGTATATATCTCTTAAAACCCTTCTGTAGCACTGGTGTACAGTGTCTATACCTCTGGTTTAATTAAACAAGGCACCTTTATTATAAATTATACCTTGAAAGAAATTTACCTCTAAATTTGTCATTCACAGTGCCAACTTGAGGTTTATACAATGGATACATTTAAGAAAAGATTAGATGCATTTCTTTCAAAAAGGAACACACAGGGTTATACTGTGTATTAGCAGGCAAAACAGGAAGGTTGCATACAGATTCATTTATTTGGAAGCAGGAAAGCTATATGAGTCTCATGTCTCTGGGTTATGAGACAAAGGTTGAACTTGATGGACTTGTCTTTTTTTCAACGTAATTTACTATGTTTGATGTTTACCCTCTTAATTTTAACAAAAGCTTTAGGAGAGGATTTTTTATTGTCCCATAAAGTTTTTCACGAATGTGTATTTTGAAATAATGTTGAAGCAGTCTTAGTACTACAAAATGTGTTGGCCAGTGCAATGTTTTTTCTATATTATCTGAGGCTGTTGCAGTGGTTTCTTGTATGAAATTGCTTTCGAGTTATAGAGGCTGTGAGATCATAGGCAGCAGGCAATACTGTTGAATTTCCACAGATGCTGCCTTTGATTGACTTTACATGATATTTTGTAGCAAGGTTTTGTTTCCCTCCCAGTCTTTTCTTTCAGTGTAAATTTGCAGTGTATTTGCTTGATACCATTCTGGTTTTGCAGCATTGCTATTGAAATACATTAGCAAAATTTGTCAGTAAGATAACGCAGGGATGTTCCAAAGTATCAACAACTTCTTGAAGTACGTCCATAGACTAGTGTAGATCATGCAGAAGCCTGTTGTGCGAATGGGGAGCCAGAGAGTACATCAAACAGAGGTGGCTGCTTTTTGGGTTTTAGTAGGGTGGCTCTGTCTGGCACATGAAAACACTGACCCCCCCCCAGTAATAGGCCTTAGAAAAATGATGGAGATTGTGGCCAATATTTCTTAGGTTGATGGTTTTATAGTAGTGTGAGGGTCATTTAGGCAGAGTAGAATAGCCTTTCCTCACTTTTGATCAGTCTGTAAAATGCAATACTTCTTTAACCCTTTGAGTGCCAGAAAGGTACAATGTGTCGGATACCTCTCTGGCACTCAGAGGGTTATTAGTGGTGCATATGGTGGGCTGGTGTCTGGCTGGCCAGTGTTATTAAAAATTGGAAAAGGTCCTTTTAAATTGCACTATTTGTATCTTAAAGGGGAACTTTCACCTCTAAAAACGTTTTCCTCATCATAATCTTCCTTTAGAATGAACCTGTAATCCGTTTGTTTTAATTTAATGCAGGATATGCTGAGATTTAACATTATAAAAATGAGCTGGTAACATCACTTCAGGACAGGCTGCAGGTTAACTCTGTCCCGCAGCCTGTAAATCTTTGTCTCTTCAAAATATGGTTTCGTGAGTTAATCTCTCACAAAACATGTCAGTCGCTACAGCTGCACGCACAAAAATAACATTATTTAACCATACACTCACCCGATCCAATTCAGGCTTGATGGTCCCGGTGCTGCCCCCAACAATAGCCTATGATTAAGTGGGACACACCCATGAAACGCGTTAGGTGGTTTCTCTGGAGATGTCTATGTTCTGTTTAAGGTCCCATGTTTGTTGTTTTTAATATATGATTCAATAATCTTTATGAACTTTTTACTGAAATTTGGATTGGGCTTAAGCATTGTTGGTGGTCCCGAGAGAGCTCCCTTCCTGTTGTCTTCATAATCTTTGTCTCTTCCCCTCACCAAGTAGAACCTCATTCTCACCTCCAACTTTGATGGAAGCTTCCTCCTTGTGAGCAGGACCAGTCTCATTGGCAAGATCACATGGAGAAATCCTCCATCTTCGGAGGAGGTGGAAACGAGGCTCTACTTGGTGAGGGGAAGAGACAAAGATTGAAAGCTGCGGGACAGAGGTGAACCGCATCCTGTCCTCAAGTGATGTCACCTGCTCATTTTTAAAATGTTAAATCTCTGCATATCCTGCATTAAAGGAATAGTAATGTCTAAATTTTATAAAAAGTAACGTAGTACAGAAAATAAGAAAACCATTGGTGCTATTCCTATCTTTCCTATCTCCCTCACCTTCTCCTGAAGTCCGCTCTAAAGCTGACAGAAGGAGATCCGTGTCAGCTGACTTGAGGAGGCTCTTCAGCAGAACTAAAATAGCGAGAATGAAAAAGAAATACTTCTTTGGAACGGTCTAAAAAGTGTGCTTGCAAGCCAAGCACACTTTGTAGACCTTTCTAATGAAGTATTTCTATTTAAATCGCTATTTTGGCTCTTCTGAAGAGCCACCTGTCGGTCCCCAGACCAGGATCTCCTGCTGTCAGCTTACAGCTGACATCAGGAGAAGGTGAGGGAAAGAGGAACTTTAGAAATCTCTCTCTCTCAAACCATAAAGGTTTGAGAGAGAGGAATAACATAGATAGATTTCTCATTTTCTGCATTACAATTTTATTTTTATAACATTAAGATATTACTAACACTTTAAATGGGGAAAAAAAACAGATTACTGGTTAACTCTAAAGTAACATTACGATGAGGAGAACGTTTATAGAGGTGAGAGTTCCGCTTTAATGATGCTCCTCACAACCCAACATTCATTTGCTACATTTATCATTAGATTTCCTAATTTACCACAATATTTTAATGGTATTATACTGCCCTCAATAACCAGCTGTGTTCATTTAGCATTGCACACTGGGCTTTATACACAAAAGAAAGGAGGAGCAATTCTGGAACAAACCACCGGTACCATAGGAGACAAATACATTTTCCCTAAAGTTCCACTGACTTAAATGGAGCTTTTAAAGGGATAGTAATACTTTATTATTACTATCCCCCATATTGTAGATATTTGTAAAATAATTTAATAGCCCCCAGGTTCATCTCTCAAACCTTTATGATTTGAGAGATAACCGAAGGCAAATTTCCCCCTCCCTCCCCCTTCCCTGAAGTCAGCGTTGTACTTACTGCAGGGGAAGTCTGTTGTACGACAGGCTTGCAGCTCTGCAGCTGAGCCGAGATCCCGTTAGTGAAAAAGAATTATTTCACTGAAACGGTCTTCTACATGTGCTTGGTTTGCAATCACACATAGAAGACCGTTTTAGTGAAATGATTGTTTGTCACTAACGAGATCACGGCTCTGCTGCAGAGCTGCAAGCCTGTCGTAGAACAGACTTCCCCTGCAGTCAGTACAACGCTGACTTCCAGGAAGGGGGAACTTTGCCTTAAAGGTTTGAGAGATGAACCTGGGGGCTATTAGTTTATTTGGCAAATATATACAATATTGGGGATAGTAATAATAAAGTATTTCTATCCCTTTAACCTCTCATATGCCAGAGGGGTGTCCGGCATATTGCTTCTCAACTCACCAGATACCTCTTTAGTATTCAAGGGGTTAAATCATCAGTTAATGATTGGGAAGTTTTATTTGTCCTTTATGGTGCATTTGGATTGCTCACAATTGCTCCAGTTTTTTCATCACAGCAGCATCACGGCCTGGGCTGGATATATGTCTTAGGTGCCCCATGGCAAGCCATTCTATGTGCCTTTAGCTCCTGTTATGGACACACCCACACTTTCCACATGACTCCTCCCCAATCCATCCTTTTTTTTTTTTTGTCCCAATCAAGGATCAAAACAGCTTTAACCTCTTGGTTTCTAGAGAGCTCAAACGCCTTTAGAAGTGATTTGTTGGAGATCTCTCCAGCATCCAAGAGGTTAAACAATAGCCTGTAAAGGGATGTAATAAAACTGGGGCTGTGACACTGAGATTACTCTGGCCACACCCACAACTCAGAATGTGGGTGTGGCCAGCACATCTGAGTCATCCCTCAACATTTGGAGCTCACTGCCATTTCGAAAGACAAGAGATCTCCTATTGTGATATCACAAATGTAGGAGACCTAGGAAGCTGAAATGTTTGTAATGCAACTACAAAATAAAATGAGTGAACAGATGCTTTCAGGATATAAGGGAAGAAAATGTTATCTTGTTGAAATGTGTGCTTACTACTAGAGCGCCAAGCAGCGTGAAGAATTAATGCTTCATCTTTGGAAGACACTAACTACTGCAAAAGCAACTGCTACATTCACATAATTAATTTCTTTCATGGAAACTTAATGATGTTGTTACCTCTGTAATGAATGTCCTACCGTGCAAAACTTATGACTGCATTTGTTCAAAGCATCAGTGAAGCATCTTTGAGGAACGTGTGGAATACATGATTATACCTTTCAGCAAAGGAGACTAAAAGGGAAATTGTGAAAAGGTAGAAATGGGAGCAGAACGGATATCAGGAGTTTAAAGTGATCCTGAAACAATGCATTTGTTTAGTACTAACATAGAATATGCAGTAAAATAAATCCAAAAACAACCACAAATGTAGAATGTCCACTTTTTAAAGGTATAATAAGGCTTAATATATGGAATATATATATCATAGGGTGCATCCTCCTGAGTAAAATAAGGGTACTCCCACTGCTGAGGGGTGTTTTTTATTCAAAAGTTATTGCAGCTGAAAGTTACATTTTTTTTTTAGTTTCAATATCACAATGGCCTGAAATGTTACAATGGTGCTGTTAAAGGGATAGTAATACTTAAAATGTTAAAAAAAATATGTTGTAGGGTTTATCCCCCTGAGTAAAACAAGAGTACTCCCACTGCTGAAAGGTGTTTCATTCAAAAGTTATTAATTTTCAAAGTTGAATTTTTTTTAGGTGCAAAATCACAGTGGCCTGAAATTGTACAGTGGCGCTGTTGCTACACAATCCTATGGACAACTCTGGTCCCGGGACCATAAATCTCCATAGGATGGTGTAGCAACAGCGCCACTGTACAATTTCAGGCTACTGTGATATTGCACCTAAAAAATAAAAATTTTGAAAATTAATAACTTTTGAACGAAACACCTTTCAGCAGTGGGAGTACTCTTGTTTTACTCGGGGGGATAAACCCTACAACAGATTTTTTTTTACATTTTAAGTATTACTATCCCTTTAAATAATTTGTGTGTTGGGCAAATATTGAAGAGGATCCTATGTAGTAAGCCATTTCTTCTTCTGTATTAGCCAGCATGCTGCCTGCCTTGTACAGAACTTCCTCTCTGTAATACAAAGTGCGCCATTCATGACCATTCTTTTGTGTAACTGATTTAACTCACTGCTCCACAATATTGTTGATCCTGATTAATCAGAAGTGAAGACCCTCCACAGATCAGGAGGTGATCAGACATTAAAGTGGACCGTCACCTTGATTCAAGTTCGCATATTTGAAGACTTCACTAAAAATTGCAAATGTTTCATCTTAGCCAAAAGAACAACAAATGTAAAGTAAGGAGTACCAATGACATTTTATATACTTACTACGTGTACACGGGCCACAGTGGCGGGCGGTTGCGGAGCAGTCATGTCGAGGAGAGATTGCCTGCACCGTGGTCTGAGAAAATGGTAGATATATGGAGGGAGCTCGGTAAATAGCTGAATGTTTCATTGTTTTTGCTCCATTTTTACAGATGGCTGTGACATAGGGAATCCCACAATTATGTAGAACTGTTAATGCTAAACTAATGGACATTAGTCTGTTTCCAGAGCATGAGATGTTACCAAAACTAAAAGAGGATAAATCAGTTGGCCCAAAAAAGATTCATCCAAGAGTATTTTAAGAGCTAAGTCTGTGCTTGCAATACCACTAGCTTAGCATTATAACTAAACTGTGTTGAAAGGAGTGGTTCTGGAAGATGGAAAATTGCCAAATTATTGTCACTACACAAAAGCAGTAGGGGGGGCTGTGGTAATTACAGGCCTGTGTGTCTGATATTGGTAGTTAGGAAATGAATGGAAACACTATTGAAAGAAAGAATTGTTGCATTTGGCAGCATGGCCATACAACAGGAAGATCTTCCCAAACAACTCTAGTTGCATTTTTTATTTTCTTACTGAAGTGATAGACCGTAGAGGAGCAGTATATGTAGTTTGTTTGGATTTTATTAATGTTTTAACACTGTACCACACAAGAAGCTGATTTGTAACATACATAGGGGGAGATTCACTAAGCGGTGAGAAAGTGGAGATGACTTCTCCAGTGATATCACTTCTCCAGTTCCTATGTTATTCTATAGAGCCTATGCACTAAGATCTCCGAGGTTGAAGAAATCTATATGCATAGGCTCTATAGAATAACATAGGAATTGGACATTTGAATAAATAACTTGCTGAAGGACAGGAAACGGTGTGTCGTAATCAATGGTAGTTAGTCAGAGGAACTATGTTACTAGTGTAGTGCTACATGGGTCAGTGCTAGGGCCTGTTCTCTTTCAATATCCTCATTAGCTATATTACTAGTGTTATTAAAGGTAAGGTGTGCCTTTTGTGCAGATGATCTAAAAATCTGCAGTATAGTGGACTCTCCATGAGGGATAAATCATGTAAATGATGTTTTAAGAAAATGGAGTATTATATGAGTATGGGATCTAAAGATGAATGCTTAAAAGTTCCAAAAAATGCATTTAGGACACAGAACGCCAGATGTGGAATGCAGGCTCAAGGATACTGTGCTGACAAAATAATCAGAGAAAAGAGACTTGAGAGTTATTTCAGATAATGAATGTAGGCAAATAATGCAGTAAAGCAGGGGGGTGGGGAGAAAACCAGATCTCGGTTGTATAGGAAGAGTCACCTGGAGTACTGTGTACAGTTCTGGAGGCCACATCTCCAGATGGACATTAATAAATTGGAGGCAATTCAAATAAAAGTCCACAAAATGGTACAAGCGTCTTCCAGTATAGACTCATAATTTAATATGTACCAATTGACAGAAAGGAGGGAGAGGGGTGATATGATATAAATAAATAAATATATATATATATATATATATATATATATATATATATATATATATATATATACATACTGTTAAGAACGGATAGACATGTCTAATCTGAGAAGTATGTAAGACTGTATACTTCTCATTAGATAGGGAAATAGGCAGAACTACCAAACTGTTTCTATGTTTTTCTCGTTTTCATTCCCTCTGCTCCAGTTTCTCTGAATATATTCAAATAGCTGTGTGGACCCAAAAACAATCTGTATTCTTTTAATCTACCGTATATAGTCCTGAATGCTAGTAAAAGCTTATTTAAAAATATTACATTTGATTTCTTACTTTCTGTGGGAATGCATGGCACTTTATGGAAATACCTCTTTGCATACAGTGCCAAGCAGTGAGGAGGGGCGTTACCAAAAGGAAGTAGTAGATATAATATTATTTATCAATGTCTTTTAAACAAGCCCTTTTTATTGTTGTTACTGTAGGGTATAGTAACTATTTTTGAGGGTGACAGGCACTTCTCATTTTGTAGATATGTGGTTTATTTAATTAGGAAAATTTTTATTTTGAACGTTTATTTTTCACGTCGTATTTTGTCAAGATACAAGATCTGCTATATATGAGTTATCATCAAAAAACTGAAAGTTTTTCCTTTACAAATATTACCGTAAAATCTTGGGTATAATACGCACATTTTTACCCCATTTCACCTTATGTGAAGTGGGGGGTGCGTATTATACACGAGTAAAAAAAATTAAAGTAAAATAGTAAGTCCAGCAACCTCTCTGGAGGCAGCGGGCGGCATCCCTGCGCTCACTGCCCGCTTCCACTGTGCAGAAATACTGTATAAAAATTAAATGTCCACCTTGATAACCAGGATTCCCCCTCTGTACTCATAAGCAGCCGTCAAGCAAATGCCGCCCGCTGTCTCTGCTTGACGGCTGCTTATGAGTACAGAGGGGGAATCCTGGTTATCAAGGTGGGCATTTAATTTTTTTATACAGCATTTCTGCACAGAGGAAGCGGGCGGTGAGCGCAGGGATGCCGCCCGCTGCCTCCAGATGGGGATGCGTATTGTACATAGGAACTACACGTTTAACCAAAATCTTGGGTATAATTTGCACCTGCGTATTATACACAGGTGCGTATTATACCTGAGATTTTACGGTATGTTCTTTGCAGGAGTCATGCTTAAACTGATAATAGAAAAATGGTTAGAATTTATTTAACCTTCATGACATAGTATAAAAATGTGTTGGTATTTAAAGGGCTAAATGAACACCCATGCCATTGATGTCACATTTTATTGACATATGAGCTTGTTTTTACAACGTATTCTTTCATATGTTACAACCTTCTTTTAACCCCTTTGCATCCACTGACTTGCCAGAACCATCATGGCTGTCCGACACTTAAGGGCCAGTGATGGTCCTGGCACGTCACATACTTTTTACTCACAGAGCTCCTGCAGGAGCGATGTGAGTAATAGCGGAGAATGAAATTGATCGCGCCAAGACCGGAGTGATCTTTCAGTCCTCTGTTAAGCGTGTCAGCATATGTGATCAGTCACGTGGGCTGGCACATCGTACTCTTCTATCTGGTCTTTAAAGGACCACACACCCCGGAACCGCTGGTCCTTAAGAGGTAAAAGGCATAATAAAGGATAAAAATAAGCAGTTGGACCACCCCATGTGACATCGGCTTCCTCATTCATAACAACCCATGGTGTGAGAAATCTCCATCCAACTGAGCTCTTTCACAGTGTCCTGGACACTAACTACAACAACTTTACAGCATTGTTGTAGTTTATCTCTAGAATGTTGTGAAATTACTTGGATGAAGGGGAATTTTCCCATCTGTCTCAGCACTGTCTGTGGTTGTCATGGCAACCCTAACTCTGTCTGAGATGTGCAGTAAAATGTAGTATTTTATTCTTGTGGCTAGAATACACTGCGATTCCTATTAACTTACCATGTTCATACTTGAACTGTGCTTAAAATTCTGCAGCTGTAGTGAAGCTGAACGCAGATGGTTGTTCTGTCGTAGATAATGAGCCACTTGCTATATTATTATGATACTAGTTTTAAAGCCCATGTACACGGGCCACAGTGCCACCCAGCAACCTCGGCTGGTGGCTGGAGCCTCTCTTCTCACTGGCGGCGCTGCAGTCATGCGCAGTACTGACTGCCCGAACACGCCGCTGCTGATACGGAGCTGGGGGCTCTGATTTCAGACCGTAGTCCTGTCTATGCACCTTCCATGGACCAAACTGTTCCAGAAAGGTGCGCAGAGAGGACTCCGGTCTGAAACTGGGAGTGCCCCACTCTGTATCAGCCACGGCGCTTTGGGCAGTCAGTACTGCACATGACTACAGAGCGGGCACGTGCGCAGCAGTCTCCACTGCGCATGACTGCTTCTGACAAACATCCTGGCGAATTATAATATAGGATGCTGAGAGATGCCACAGTCTTGCTTCTTAATACATGTAGATACATTTCATTTTGTGTGTGGGGCTATTTATTTTGTACCCAGCTCAAAAGAGTGGTATTAAATATGCTATATTGAATACCCAACATGCTTTCTTTCTCATTTAATAAAATGTGTGTGGAAGGAGAGCAAACTCCTAATAATAACCCCCACACACATACGTTACTATGGCCACAAAATAGCCCTAGTGAATTTTGCTTTTGTGCCTTTTTTCAAGAGAGGATATGTTCAATCACCGTCATGTCGTGCATTCAGGTAGACAGGGTAGTTGCTGGTGTTTTTTAACTGAAGCAGACAGAATGTATGAACCTTGTTAAGACTGCCATGTGCAGAGAGCAGCAGAGTTTTTAGGTCCTGTTGTCCCGCGAGCAACTGTCATGTCTGCCTTCATGGACATGACGTCCAGGGCTGTTTTCTCATGAGCAAGGCCAGAATTCATAGGGGCCATTATGATTTTCTGCTAGTAATGTGTTTGGGGGGGTTATTTAACTCTTTTGAGTTGCAATGTGTTGTGTACTCCTCTTGCACTCAAAGGGTTAATAAGAGGTGGTACTGCTCCTTTAAATTATCAATAGAGAAATGACCTACCCTCTATCAAAATTCTAGAGGTATTGAACAAAGAACTGTCTAAAATGAAAACATTATCTTTTTAGTATTGATGGGAACACTGTAGGTAAGGATTTGTCCAAAAAAAAAAAAAAAAAAAAGCAGCTTCTAAGCCATTTTAGAGATATACAAATGTGGCTAGAAATATTCTTTACTTGGGGTGTTGAGGGGTATTTTGTTTTTCCCATTAAATTAGTTTCTAATCATAAAAAGAGGAAAATCTCAATCTTGCCCTCTGGTGTAGCTTTTGTGATTTTCTTTTGCTTTTGTGTCTTAAGGGCACGTAAGCTTTTTAAGTCAGTAAGACCTTAAAAAAATTGCACATAGCTAAATACGTCAGCCAGGATAAATTATGAAGCTGCGACATTGCTCTGCGTACTGAGATATCATGTGTGGAACAATTGCTCTTGTGATGGTTTTTCCATTTAATACAAAGGACGAGGAGATTACCAATGACAAATGTACATTAGGCAGCCTTTGGAGTAGAATTAAGCTAGCTTCTCATTTGGTTACTAGTGTAGGATCCATTTGAATACAATTCCTTAATTCCTGGAGCAGCCGGCCAACTTAAAGCATTAGTCTGCTTTGCCTTCCGATATAATAACCACCTAGGGTATTAAAATTGGGTGGCTACAGCTGTGTCTGTTATAGGGAAACAATGTCTGGAAATAGAACTGATTTGCATGCCAGAGAAATTGTCTTTGTCACTTGCTGTTTTCCTTTGTATCTTACATGTATGTGAAAGACCTCTGTACACAATGGCTGTTTTTGCAAAACCATCACTGGCCTCTCACAGTTTAATGTAGCATGTGGTCCCCAGATTCCTCACTCTGTCTTTCTCGTGTTCTAGAACAATAGAACATACTTTTTTAGGATTTTTTTTTTCTTTTTCTGAAAGCCTCTTTCCAGTATAAAGGTAAATTGTTGTATGTATTCTTGATCCACCAGATTATCCAACAACAAATACAAGGCCATTTGAAAATCTACTATTGCAAATGTTATTTCTTAATTTCACAATTTATATTTATTTGTTGTAAAACTTGCAATACCCCTTAGGTCTGGGATGGGACAACATAAGGCTCTCCAGTTGCTGCAGTGCTGCACATCACGTCATTCCCGGCAGTGGAAAGATGGGAGTAGTTGTTTGGCAATAGCTGAAGAGCCTCACGTTACCCACCCACTCACTGCCTTAAGAACTAGCGATTTCTCAGGTGTATTGTAAATCAATGCACAGTAGTGGTTTCTAGACTCGAAAGGGATATAAACTATAATGACATACATCTAAGTGCTTACTGATGTCCATCCTCAAAAAAGATGGACAGCACTAGTGTCAAATTATCAATAATTTATTTTGAATATTCATGTGGCATTCGGCAGAAAAAAGTATCTTGGTGTTCCCCACAGACTACAAATGGCTTTTAGAAGTTTGTGAGGTCAGGGTACATATAGAAATAGTTTGTGTACTTCAGGCCCTTAATCGCTGAAAGAGGAACGCTCAGTCATACAAAAGTGTCCCCCCAATTAATTTTTACTATAGCGAAATGCATATAAATCCTTTGATAATCCTTATTAGGTCCGGCGTTATTTAGAAAGCTAAGTTCTTCAGAGACTCGCTGGCAGACGATAGTGCAGACATCTTGCCAAAGATGCATTTGTGCGCCTGCGCTGTCCTTCCCTGTCTCCTCAATGACTGGTTAGGGGGAGTTGCATTGTACCTTAAAGTACAGACAGGGATGGACAGTGCCAGCGTGCAGTTGTCTCTTTCACAAGATGCCCGGCATTGAGCCTCGGACTAACTTACATTTCTAAATAATGCTGGACCTAATAAGGATTATAAGGTTTCATATGCATTTTGCTGTAGCAGATATTAATTGAGGGCACTTGTATAGTTACTCTGTACATGTAATACATATTTTATCAGCTTTGAATATGAGGAGGCAAAGCAGCAAGATGTAATGTTTATGCCAGTATACCTATTTTTTTTTTCCGACTCAAATTTTTTTATACAGCGTGTTTAAAAAGAAAAATTCAAAACATGTCTCCAGTCACATAAGATATACAATGCTTGACATATCAGTATGTGTGTACAGATAATATGACCACTGTAAAAACTTAAAGGGATAGTAATGTCATGGTTTGAGAGATAAATAAAAAAAAAATAAAGTTCTCTGCTCCCTCCCCTTTCTCATATGTCAGCTGTACAACTGAAGGCATGAGATCCTGGTTCCTGGACCAGATAGCGGCTCCTCAGCAGCACCAACATAGCGATACCTAAAAATAAATACTTAATTGGAACAGTCTACAACGTGTGCCTGGTTTGCAAGCACACGTTGTAGACCATTCAGATGAAGTATTTATCTTTAGATATCATTATATTGGCGCTGCTGAAGAGCAGCGTCTGGTCAAGCAATCACAATCTGCTACTGACAGCTTTACAGCTCGTCAAGCAGAAATGGGAGGGAGCGGAGACCTTTATTTTCCTATATCTCTCAAAGTGTAACGGTTTCAGAGATACGAATAAGTGCAAGTACTCTCTTTTAATTGTATCTACCATATAGTTAATACTTTTTTCTGACATTACTGTCCCTTTAATTTTTTTTTTCCTTCTATAACTGTACCAGAGGAGGAAAATTAAAGAAGAATGTAAAGAAAGAGAAAAAGAAAGGCTTAAAAATAAATGATAAGGCGAGAGAGAGGAAAGAAAAGAGAGGAGGAAGACTAGGCTTTATTGCTGGAAAGTTTGACTGGATTTGCCCATTAATTTGTTTCTTTTACTTTCTACTTAAAGGGATGATAATGTTTCACATAGAAAGCAGCTCCGATTAATCTTCATAGTATTTGGGCCATAGAGAGTGTTATTTCAATACTGTCAGAGTTGTAGTTCAAGAGCAATTGAATGATAAAGTATCCCCTTCCCACCCCTTTTACCTAGTGTAAGCCATCTCCTCTCAGATGTGGAATCTGGTCAGGTCTCAGCAAAGGACAACCTTCTTACTGTAAGCATAAGGAAAACTCTGCCCCCCTGAACAGGTTTTTCATGCTCACTGATCATTGTCCCTCTCTGTGATCCATCTGGACAGTCTTGCTGCTCTGAGGTGAGCAGTGTTACATCAGTAAAAGGGGCTGGAGGGGGATACTTTATCATTCAATTACTCTTGAACTACAACTCGGACCTTATTGAAATAATGCTCTTCATGGTCCAAATACTATGAAGATTAATCGAAGCTTCTTTTTTTGTTAAATATTAGTATACCTTTAAAAAGTCATGACCTAAACATTAACCTGGTTTTAGTCACAATCACTTCCACAAATGTGCCACATAAACTAGTATGAAACCCATCCACTTCAGAATAAGCAGAGGGAATGAACCCCATTCACTCACTATACGTACTCCACTCAAAGTCATAGCCCTTTTCCTTTTGTATATCAGAAGGTCTCTCCGTTCTGTACATATGCATTTCTCTGGCTTTTCACATTTTCAAAGTGGGTGGTTCTCTGGAACACCTATTTACTTTATTAAACCAATTGAGGCTGCATTTGGGCTGGATTACATTGCAGGTAATAAATGTTAGAACTGGTTTTATCTCCCACTGATCTGCCAGGAATCTAAAAGCGCCTTGGCTTCATTGGCATGTATGCACTCAAGGGAGGAGAACTGTTGAGAGAGTGCCATCCTCATGATAGTTGCCCTTTAAGGCGTCATTATTTTTAGTGGAGCAAAGCTAACGAAAAGAAAAGCATATTCACTGCTTGTAGATGTGCAGAGTATTTTGCTGCAATAGAATCACATTATTTTATGTTAGAGGAAGACCAGTACTCAAAGGTTTTATTTCCACTATCTTCTCATTGGTGTTCCATTTCACCTTAGAACTTCAGACATTCCTGTAGGTTTCCTCATCAAAGACCATAAACTTAAAGAGCACATATCACAGCAAAACAAAAGTTTTTAATCAATTTGAGCAGTTTGTTATAGGAAGCCTCTTTTTTTTAAATAAAGAAGGAGAGCTTTTGGTACCAGTTATAGCTTTTCAAGTTCTCTCGGGGGATTATGTCAGAAATTTATTTTACCTGAGGTGCCAAATCTATCCTTACTTACATTTTTGCACCTTAACATATGTATTTTCTCTGTCGTTCAATACAGGTTACTGGTAACTTTGGGTAGGCGATCAGCCCCTTTAAATAGGCAGGAAGAGTTCTGAGAAGTGACTGCTGGGAGGAGCCTACCTTCTCTCCTTAGCTTTCAACTAGCCAATCACCAACCAGTAAGATTTGTTCCTTGGTCAAGACACAAACAAGAGAACAGTTCTGCTATAGTTTTAGCTTTTTTATTATTTTTCTGTTAGATATGGAATACCACCATTAGGTGGATTACCATCACTAACAATTCCCATCACTCAAATGTGGCTAGCTCAGTTTACCAGGTGCTTTTGTGGACCTAAGCCCTGGGGGGAAAATCTTGGCTGCAAGTTCTTTCCCCAGGAGTTGCCCACTGAGGCTTCTTCTTGATATATGATAATCTGAAGACAGAAGATCTGCTGAAAAAGGTGAGCACCCTTTGAGTGCTGAGTTACACATATCCCATTCTTCCCCTCTGCACAGGGGTCTCATTTGGAGTTCCTGTTACATACTCATGCACTTTTTGGGTTTATCTGTATGTGAGGTGTTTGGAGCAAGTTTCTGTGGTAACTTAACCCTTTTGCTGCTGATTAGCACTTTTTTTTTTATTTTTTTTTTTATGGGTCTACTGATTTATTCTTGTGGGATTTTGAGTGGTTTTACGTTTTGGTATTCACCTCGTTAACTTTGTTCCGCTCGCATTTACCACATAGACGCCATTGCTCCATTCACTTCTATGGGACTTTACAGTTTGGGACATATCTCTGCAACCGCTCCACGTAGCGAGGTCAGAGATGGCTCATTTTGTTGGTTTGCCCTTGCTCTGTCATCCAGTCAACATTCTGGGCATGTTGGAGGCTTTAGGGTGCTTCGGGCACTGTTGGGGTACTCCTTTAACAAAACTGTGATTCCCATGAGCGTTCACTTTGTGAGCTTGTTTCTGATTGGCTCCCGTCGCGGCAGCCATTTTGTTTATTCGCAGATCGAGTATCCTACACGGGGCTTGGACTCTCCTCTCCTCCGCAGTTTAACCCTTTGCCTACCAGATAAGTCTTATTTAGCATTTCTGGGGTGAATTTATTTATCATACACACTGTTTTGTGGGTGTTTTGATACTTTGACCATTTTTACTCTGAGAATGTCCACTCCATTAGACCTTGGGGCTAAACCTAAGACAAAGGACACTGGGGTGTCTGCGTCCCCCATTGCTCCTCATGTTACTCATGGTTACCTAGAGAATACCCAGGTCATGTTTGTCCAGCATGCGCTGCTGCCCCTGAATCCCCTGCAGGGGCCTCCAGCCATGAAATAGAGCCAGTATGGATACAAGAGTTTAAGGCTACTACCAGGGACCTCTGCTACCTTCCAACTCCTTCCATCCACTTAATAGGGTGTCTTCCACTCTTGGCAGGCCCCTACCCTATCAGATTGTCCCTGCCTAAACCGCTGGTGTGTCTGACTCCTCTGAGGAGGAAGTATTGGTGGACTCTGATGATGATGATGATGATGATGACTGCTCAGCTGTTCCTTCATCTCAGTTTTTTTAGGCTGATCCCATTCCTTCGGCTGAGGGCCTGATCAGGGCTGTGCTGACCACCCTGAATATTCCCTTGGTACAGGAGGCTTCTTCTGACCCCTCTGATGCGTTTCAGGAGCCTGTTAGGCCCCATACTTGTTTTCTACCTAACCCCACACTTGACCACTTGGTGTCTGAGGAGTGGAAGTTTCCAGACAGGAAACCATCTGTGTCTAGGAAGTTTGGTAAGCTTTACCCGTTCTCTGAAGCGGCCTTCATGCAGTGGGTCCATCCCCCCAAAGTGGATGCCCCTGTTTCCAGGCTTTCTAAGTCCACTGCCTTGCCTGTGGCTGATGCCTCTGCTCTCAAAGACTGGACTGATAAGAAGCTTGAGACCTCTCTCAAGACTATTTTTGTGACGGCTGGCTCTGCCCTCCGCCCTGCATTTGTTGCAGCATGGGTGAATAGGGCTGTGGCTGTTTGGAATGAACAGCTCAATTCAGCTATCCGTCTGAGGGCCCCTACTGCTGACATGTTGCGGCTTCTCGCTAACATTGCTGAGGCTCAGCATTATGTTTCTGCTGCCCTGTTTGACGCTGTGCGTAAGGTAGCCAGGGCATCTACCATGTCTGTGGTAGCCAGACGTGCTCTTTGGCTCAAGATCTGGTCTGCTGACACGGCCTCCAAGAAGGCTCTCCTGTCTTTGCCTTTTCAGGGCTCCTCCCTGTTTGGGCCTGAGCTCAAGGATCTCATCAGCGATGCCATTGGAGGGAAGAGTACTCACTTTCCAGTGATCCTGAGGAAGAAGGCGCCTGTCAAAAGGAAATTTCGTCCCTTTCAAGCAGACTAGCGCCAAGTGACCCAGACGGTCCCTCATGCTCCGCGCTCCTCATCCAAGCCTAACCAACAATGGAGACCTAAGTCCTCCGAAGCCCAAGACTTCTAAACCTTCTTCCACATGACTCGCCGAACCCGGGCCCCACCCGCATGTAGGTGGCCTCTTATGCCAATGCTTCTCTGCTTGGGGGGCCTCTGTGGCAGACCTGTGGGTTTTACAGGTGATAGCTACAGGGGACAGGATTCCCTTCACCTTCCTTCCTCCTTCCAGGACCTTCTCTTCTCGTTCTCCCTTGGGAGCGGAGAAGCGCTGCCTTTTTGAGGAAGCTATTCAGGCCCTTCTGGACAAGGCGGTCCTGGAACCAGTTCCTCCTCAGGAGAGGGTCTTGGGATACTACTCCAACCTCTTTGTGGTTTCCAAGAAGGAGGGCGGCTGTTGTCCCATTTTGGATCTGAAAGATCTCAACTCTTTTGTGGTCCAGTCCCAATACCGCCAAGAGTCACTGCACACAGTGATAGCGGCCATGTCCCCTTTGGCCTGACCATGGCTCCTCAAGTCTTCAACAGAGTCCTGGGAGCATTGGTCTCCATCCTACATTGGGACGGCATCAGGGTGACTCTATATATAGATGACCTCCTTCTGAAGGCTTCTTCTCCGGAACTCCTTCATCAGCAGGTGCAGGACTGCATTCATGCTCTCTCCCATCACGGGTGGATCATCAATCTGGACAAGTCAGACCTTGTTCCTTCCCAGTGGATGGTCTTTCTGGGCATCCTCTTTGACACTCAGAGGGGGATGGTATTTCTCACGGACGAAGTAGCTCATCAGAAAGCACTGAAGGTCCAGGCTATACTGTCTCAGGATCTGGTTCCGTCCAAGAAGTTGTCATCCTTGGTGGGGAAGTTAATTTCCACCATAGAAGCAGTCCCGTTCGCCATGGCTCATACCAGGTAACTTCAGAGGTTTCTAATCCTGGCATGCAGGGGTCAGCCAGATCGCCTGGAAAGATCCCTATCTCTCCCTCTTCACGTGGAGCAGAGCCTCTTGTGGTGGCTCAACCTGAACAATCTCCTGAAAGGCAGACCCTTCCTGGTGCCCTTCTGGATAACAGTCACGACGGATGCCAGCCTCTGCAGATGGAGAGCGGTACTGGGGCACTTCAGTGTTCAGGGCCGGGGGTCCCAGGAAGAGTCTCTCCTTCCCATCAATGTCTTGGAGCTCCGGGCAATATTTCATGCTCTACAACACTGGAC
Organism: Rhinophrynus dorsalis; assembly: GCA_037306005.1. Taxonomy (NCBI): domain Eukaryota; kingdom Metazoa; phylum Chordata; class Amphibia; order Anura; family Rhinophrynidae; genus Rhinophrynus; species Rhinophrynus dorsalis. Next base: position 355,361,567 of record CM074718.1, read on the forward strand.
ACAGCAACTGGAAGATTGCCTGGTCAGGGTACAATCAGACAAATCCACAGCGGTGGCCTTCATCAACAAGCAAGGTGGCACAAGAAGTCTCTCAGCTTGGCTCAAGGTCAAGGCTTTTTTATCATGGGCAGTGGAGCATGTTCCTGCCATTTCTGCAGTTCATATTTGTGGTGTAGACGACGTTCTGCCAGACTTCCTCAGTCGGAAGACAGTGGACAGCGGAGAGTGCGAGCTGCATCCAGAGGTCTTCAACCTCATCATCCGGCAGTGGCGTCTTCCTTGCATCGACTTGATGGCAACCAGACACAACAGGAAGGTTCCAACATTCTGCTGTCACTGGGTGGATCCCCTGGGTCTGGCAGTGGATGCCTTGTCGATCCAGTGGACATTTCCTCTGGCATACCTATTTCCTGCCATTCCCCTGTTTAACAGGGTTCTACGGAAACTGAGACTGGAGCGCTGCCCAGTCATTCTGATTGCTCCATACTGGCCTTGACAGGCTTGGTTTCCAGAGCTTCTGGACCTCTCAGTTGCGGAACCTCTTCGACCCACCATGTCTGGATGTTCTTCTACAGGGTTACCTCTTGGAGGAAGACTTTCATCGTCTACCTTTGACGGCATGGAGATTTAATCCTCAATTTTGAAGAAAGGTGTGGTGGCTACTATGCTTAGTGCCCATAAGCCTGTTTCCTCTAAGGCCTACCATAGTGTTTGGTCTACCTTTCTATCTTGGTGTGCTGACAAAGACCTGTCTCAGGATTTTGACCTTTCTACAGTTCTTTCCTTCCTCCAGGATGGTGTGGATAAGGGTCTCAGTCTGAGTTCTCTTAAGGGTCAGACTTCTGCGCTCTCTGTCTTTTTTTGAGAGGCGTCTTGCTGTCATTCCTGATGTCAAGATTTTCTTCCAGGGGGTTGCTCATACCCATCCAGTGTTTAAGTCCCCTACTCCTCAGTGGGACCTTAACTTGGTTTTAGGAGTTCTTCAGCGTCCTTCTTTTGAGTCTTTGGCTACTATTCCTCTTTGTATGCTGACGTGGAAGATGGCTTTTCTCCTGGCGATTGTTTCTGTTCGCCTAGTTGCGGAGCTGTATGCCCTGTCTTGCAGACCAATCTTTTTGGTCCTTCACAAGGACAAGGTGGTGCTTCGCACCTCACAAGTGTTTCTCCCGAAGGTGGTGTCTGCATTCCACATTAATCAGGAGATTGTGGTTCCTTCCTTCTATCCTAACCCTACTTCTGACTGTCTCAAGTTCTATGTGCATTGCACCGAGTCCTTGCGGCTGTCTAACACTCTTTTTGACATTCCTAAGGGTTCTAGGGCAGGGACGCCTGCTTCCAAGGTAACCATTGTTTCTTGGATCAAGTCCACAATTCGTAAGGCTTACGAACTTCGAAAGAAGCCTGTTCCCTTCAGGGTCATGGCTCATTCTGCGAGGTCTGTTGGGGCTTCTTGGGCCTACAAGAACCAGGCCTCAGCTGATCAGTTGTGCAAGGCAGCCACTTGGTCACCTGTGCATACTTTTACTAAACACTGTCATGTGGATGTGCTGGCATCGGCTGATGCCAGTTTTGGAAGGAAAATCCTGGAGGCAACCTTGCCTGACTAAGATCTCTTTTGAGTCTCAGTACTCTTTCACTTTTGAACCCTGTTGGCTCTAGTTCAGTGTGCTGTGTAACCATTCCTAGGGTTTGTTTGACACCTGTTCAGTATCCGTTGACACTTTGCAGTTATTGTTGAGCTATTCATGATATGTAGGTTCATTGGTGCTCTGGTGACTTTTTGGGGCCTGCTCCTGGTCCTTGCCATTCTTCCCGCCCTGGTCAACTTAATGGTTGGACATGCCAAAGTTACCAGTAATCTGTATTGGATGACAGAGAAAATAGGATTTTAGTGTTACCTGTTAAATCCTTTTCTCTTAGTCCATACAGGTTACTGGTCTCCCACCCTGTCAAGGGACCATGCTTGGTTCTCCTGTGCAGAACATGGGGGTCCTTTCGAGTTCATGCTCGCAGGAGTCTTCCTTTACCTTCTTACTACCTAGTCAGTGGTTAGTCTGCAAATCTTACTGGCTGGGAGACTGGCCAGTTACAAGCTAAGGAGCAGAGGTAGTCTCCACCCAGCAGTCATTTCACAGAATTGTTCCTGCCTATTTTAAGGCAGCTGATCACCTACCCAAAGTTACCAGTAACCTGTATGGACTAAGAGAAATGGATTTAACAGGTATGACTAAAATCCTATTATCTTGATAAGATAACTTTATCCTTTACTTCCTGAATGTGGCCATTTGCTTCTAAAATATAGCAGGAACAGCACTGGTTACAGTCGTGCTTATATGGTCCTAAAAAGTAGACCAATCATCTCCTTTCTTTAAGCATATGGCACAACCGGTCACAAAACAAGTTTACATCACCTTATAACTTCAGAGTTTCTCCCAAGTTAAGACTTGAGGCGCTTATGCAATGTGCTCCAAAATTTTTGCTAATCCGTAATACAGCAGGAAGTGCACCTAAAATGGCTTTAACACCACCTCTCAGTTTGAGCATTGCCCCTGTCTTTTTCTTGATTCAATATTTAAAATAGATATACTGCCTTTTATATGAGTGGGGCTTCTCTTCACATCCACATTGATGATTGACATGTGGGAGTGATTGTGGCTTAGATGTTGTGACTGAAACTAGGGTGATGTTTATGTCATGTTTTTTTAAACTGAAAGTGAGAGAAACAAATTAATGGGTAATTCCAGACAAGTAGTCAACGATTAAGTCTAGTCCTGCTTTTTCAAATCAGTTCAGAAATACCTACAAATGCTCTAAAGTGATCACCTTTTCTTTGAAAGAGTCGGGGTAAAGCCAAACACCCAGCAGAGATCAGCACCTGTACTCATACATAAAATTAAGATTTGCTGTGCTCTTGTGGTTTTCAATTGAAAGATCAGTAGAAAATCTGTTAAGGGGATAGGAGCACTTAATATGTAAAAAAAAAAGATTATATATTGTATCCTCCTGAGCAGTCTTCATGGTGTTGTAGAAAAGGAGTGACCATTGGTAAATTATTAGCAAATGTGTAAAGGAGGTGTTTTCTCATAGTGCACAGTGATGAGGCCTGAAACATGGCTCTGTCTGCATTCGTAAGGGTTTGAGACAAACCGAATTCTGCACAGATGCCTTAAATACTCTCTATCAATTTGACTAAGCTACCTGTGGTATCAGGGTTATCCATGTAAACCAGGCGAAGGGCAGCCTTTGGCTTTCCAGCTGTTGAGGATGAAAGGAGTTGTAATCTCCAACAGTTGACGAGCCAAAGGATGCCAGCCCTGTTGTATACTGCAGTGATCGTGCTGAAATAAACCACCTACACAGCAGGAAACTAATAAATGTTTCCCAAACTCTATCATTTAAAGTGATAGTATTGCTAGATTTTTTCAAAAATGAATATTGTAGACCTTAAAACCATGTATAGAAACAGCTATCTCCCATCTCTCAAACTTTTATCATTTGAGAGATCGAAGCATATAAAGTTTGGGTTTCCCAGAAGTCTGCCATCTAGGTGAGAAAAGCACAATCCAGTCCCGGGACTGTCCTGCGGCTCTTCAGCAGAGCCAAATAGCGACATGTAGGAAGAAATACTTCATTGGACTATAAAGTGTGCTTGCAAACCAGGCACACTTTGTAGACCATTCCAGTGAAGTATTTATTCTTATATTGTGCTATTTCAGCTCTGCTGAAGAGCCGCAGGACAGTCCTGGGACCGGATTGTGCTTTTCTCACCTAGATGGCAGATTTCTGGGAAACCCGAATTTTACATGCTTTGATCTCTCAAACTATAAAAGTTTGAGAGATGGGCGATAGCTGTTTCTATACATGGTTTTAATGGCTACAATATTAATTTTTGTAGAAATCTAGTAATACTATCCCTTTAAAAGGAGCTTTAAACTTCTCAGAGGAATCTCTAGTGCATTCCTTTGCAAAGCACTTTAGATATATCCACGATTCAAGGGGTTAAAGTGGAACTTTCACCACATACAACCCCCCCAAATCAATTATTTATAAATAGTAAAATACGACCAGTTTCACCTACTAAATAATTTCACTGTAGGTGAAACTTATAGCCCGCATCTTTATCAGTGACGACAGAGAGCGCAGCCATCTTTCCTCTATTACAGCACTCTCCCCCGTTATCTGCCTTCCCCTTTTCTTCCAGCAGAGTGTCTAAACAGCCGCCTGTAGGCAGCAACAATATGAAGACTCTATGGATGTACCCCAGGCACACCAGTCATCCACACCAAAGGGGAATAATATACACTAACACTATAGGAAGCCAACCAAGGCGCTACAGGGGAAATAAAGAGAAAAAAGAAAAACCCTGCCGTACTAGCACTCTATCTAGGCAAATCCTAATAGCAGTGCCTCCTGTAGCTTACAGGAAGAAAGCACTAAAATGTAACTCTTATTCTAGTCATTAAAAACATCGGAGTGTCTAAGTACATAAAAAGTCTAACAAATGAAGTGCATCAGTGTGATTAATTGTCTAACACACCAATCAGCATAAATGTTCATCTATATAGTCAGGTCAGTATAGTCACAAGAATATTGCAGTCTATGCTGCTACTAGATGATGATAATTAACAGGCTTCCCTAACATCATCTGTATCCTAAGACTAGTGTGGAATGAATAGTCACAAGATTAATACAAGGCAATATGGTACCAAAAATGTCCCTGAATAGTCTGCCATGTGGTCTGTATCCCGTTGTTCTTAAAGGTTTATAACCACAATCGCATAGATGTATGTTGCGACTATTGAGAAATAGGTCTGAAAAAAGTAACTAATTACTGTAGTTTCAGGGCATAATCCGACTTGCCACTTTATGACAACGATCTTATGTGTATAGTATATCCTTACAGATGAGAGTACGTTCTCATCTGTAGGATAGCAGGTTAATGGTCTGTTGACTAAGAGTCGGTGCACACTTCAATTCCTCTAGATGCAAGAATGAAGTAACATGTAGCCCCTTTTAGTGCAGACCTACTGTAAAGGTAAGTCCCACCTATAGATACTCAAAGGGAATCTATAACACAAGTTTCTTTAATGTGAGCTATCCAGATAACAATTCTGTGGCTATCACTAATGATGGGGCACAATCCGACCTGCCATGAAAGTGTAGTGATCGCCTAATAATTACCCTGTGATAACACAGCTGTAGTGTCGGGGCACAATCCAACTTACCATAAAAGTTTAGCCATCGCCTGACAGTTACCTTAAGGTAGCACAGCTATAATGGAACGAGCAATTTAACTCTCATCCGTTTCTCTACTAATTTTTTCTCACTGTTTACACACTAGAGACCTGTATTTTAGACTTTTCTGTGATCTATAAACTAACCATAAAGCTGATATACCTGCTCCAAGTACCGGGGCACATACCGACTTGCCAATTAATTAAAAAGAAAAGAAATAGGTAGTGTTCATCTTCTCAGCGTTCTACTTTGCGTGGCTTCACATAGCACAATAAGCTACAGTAGACGGGAGGAGAGTTAAAAACAATTAAAATGAACATAAGAAGTGTATCACAAAGTGTCGATGTGCGTTTTGTATAAACTTCATCACAGTCATTGCATTTGAAATGCAATGCCCATGATGAAGTTTATACGAAATCGGAGGAGGGAGGAGAGCAGTTGCAGAGTGTCTGGCTGCAGTCTATGCAGAACTGGCTGCAGCCCAGAATTTTGTTAGTTAAATTTAAACAAAATTGAAGCTTAAAATAAAAAATAACGCATTTATGGGATGTTGTCCATAGGTGACACATCTTCTGTGCTGTGCACTTCTGCATTATGTACACAACACAGCTCTTCAGCCTGTCCTATGTTTCCTCCCACCTCCCTCACAGCTGCGCCAGGGAGCACGTTCACGCTTCCCTTCGGTGTGTTGTGAACGGCTCGTAGCGTTACAGCAAGCTACAATTAGCATTATACTGAAGTTGCAACCTCATATAATGCTAATCACAGCTTGCTGTAACTCTAGGAGCCGTTCACAGCACACTGAAGGGAAGCGTGAACGCGCTCCCTGGGGCAGCTGGGAGTGTGTTGGGAGGAGAAATAGGACGTGCAGAAGAGCTGTGCCTGTTAGCATAATGGGACACACTGATTCTTTGGCAAAGCTCTTCTGCACTTGAAGAGGGAATATCTTTATAAGCAGTTCGATTTAAAAAAAAAAAAAAAAAACAGCTTTCCTATAATAACTTTTATTAACAAAGCGGATGGTAACACCTTTTTATAAGGTGATACATCCTCTTTAAAATGACACTTTATTTTTCCATTTGTGTGTGCCATTGATAAATTCAACTCTTGGTTCAAATAGAAGTTTCAATGTCTTATCAGTCCAACTGAGCAATTAATGTTAAAGGGATAGTAATACTTAAAATGTAAAAAAAAAATATGTTGTAGGGTTTATCCCCCTGAGTAAAACAAGAGTACTCCCACTGCTGAGAGGTCTTTCATTCAAAAGTTATTAATTTTCAAAGTTGAATTTTTTAGGTGCAATATCACAGTGGCCTGAAATTGTACAGTGGCGCTGTTGCTACACCATCTTATGGAGATTTATGGTCAACTGACCAGAGTTGTCCATAGGATCGTGTAGCAACAGCGCCACTCTACAATTTCAGGCCACTGTGATATTGCACCTAAAAAATTCAACTTTGAAAATTAATAACTTTTGAATAAAACACCTTTCAGCAGTGGGAGTACTCTTGTTTTACTCAGGGGGATAAACCCTACAACATATTTTTGTTTACATTTTAAGTATTACTATCCCTTTAATAAAGTGAGCCAGTATCCATTTAAATTTAATTATGTATGTCCTAAAGGTTTAACAAGCCAGAATTGAATTTATTGTCTTTTCTTGCCTGATGTTTGTTCCTCATTTTCAATCTGAAATAATAATAGTAAACATAACACTTTCAAATCTGAAGATTCCAGGTACACCCGTTCCACACTGAAAGGATTAGTGATGATTTTTATCTAAAGCACCCACAGTCTTTGATTCAGCACACTGAATAGCTTGGAAATACCAAGTTCATTACTGTGGTATGTTGTTATTCTTTTGAATGCAATTTAGAGATTATATATATCAGGTTTTATGGTATTATACAGTTTAGTCGCTATAATTTTATCCTATTCAGAGTAACATCCAGATAGTGATTTAGCTTCAGTTTTAAGAATTTAATAGAATTAGAAAATCCAATGCTACCATTGAATATAAACATGATATTGTGTAATCTTGTCTATTTTGGACAGTTTTATATGTAAATCAGAGATATTCTGCATGATCTTTATCTGCAGTTGCACTGTTGAAGCTTGTATCATTTTTCTACTGCCAACTGCTGTTTTCATAGATTGCAGAGATCTTCCCTCCTGTTTAAAACTATATTACTACTGGACATGTGCACATCTAGTCTGCACATGCTCAGCTATAATGTGAGTTTGAGCAGACAGAACAATTGTCCTTTCTCAGACACTGTCTTACTAGTCATCAGTGGGTGTAGAAGAGGACCGAGACTTCAACTGACCCTGTAGGAGTGCTGAGTGGTACGGTGAGCTTTACATAGGGCAACATGCCTTTTCATTTAGCACTACTTTATAAGCGTTACTGTTCCTTTAAGAGTACTTCTTATAAGTGTACCTTCTACGAAATAATTACAGGAAGTATCACTTCTATGATAAGCATATTAACACTATCTGTAATATTGTCGATATTGCATTTTTTGTGTTTTGTTAAAACAGGAGTAAAGAAAACAAAATAAACTTAAAATAAAAAAAATTATCTTACGTCCATATTGTAACACAGATACCTTGAGGTTGAGTCCCTCCTTCTTGAGGACAGGACACTTCTCAAAAGACAGAGTCTTTAGGGTGGAGATTCCCTCCTCCAGCTCTACCCACCCCCACCCCCACCCACCCACCAACTCCCAAAATTCATGTGTCCTGCTGGAAGCTGGATGGGCAAGACACAGGCTCCTAGTTTTTTTTTTTTTAGGTCTTTCTTATTTTCTTCTTGGATATGGGGCTGTATAATCCCCCATTAGGCGGGTTACCATTACTGGGGTTCCCTGGACTGGACTGACTAGTTCACAGGTGTTTTGTGGACCTTTCTAGCCCTGTGGAAGGAATCTTGCTGCCAAGTTTTCCCTCATGACAAGGGCCTCTTTGGGCTCTGGCTTCTCTCTGTAATGGTGACCTGAAGACAGAATACTGATGATTAACTCACTGAGTGCCTTTGGTCCACTTTATGTCCCCAACTCCATTGCCTCTCCGTACAGGGGCTGGTGTGAGCCTGAGTAGGCTCCTACATTCATTATGGGTATCTTTCTTATATTCCTCAGAGGCTTTGGAATAAGCATGGCTGCTTTGTTTTATGTGATTAACCCTTTCTCTGCTGTTATAACGTTTACTTGTGTTAGGGTGACTTGGGGGGTTTATTTTCACCCTGCACTCACCCCCCCCCCCCCCCACACACACACATGCTCCCTGGGGGGTTTAGGTCTCTGGTTATTTTTTTTTTAACTTTAGAAGGTTTTTAGTGCTTGTGCCCCTTTAAGATTGGGAGCCAGCCCGCCTCCATCTTTGCGCCATTGACTTCTATGGAAAAAACTTTTATGGACAGATCTCTGCTACAGTGGTAAGAGAGGGTTCTATCATCTTGTCTCCTCATGCCCTATCATCTGTCCACTTTGAGTGTTCAGAAACTTTGTGCCAATCCACAAACGGAGTTGAAGGTGTTGCTAGGCAATGGCAACAGAGAAGACTACATTTCCAAGAATGTCCGCTTCGCGTGCCTCATTCCAATTGGCTGACAGTTTTTTCTGGTCTCCTTAGGATGCTAAATTGTTCAGGGAATATATTCTAGTGTTTTTACTAGTTATTGTAGAAGAAGAAGGGGAGAACAAGAAACAGGGAGTGCCCCTATGTATATCAATATAGACTAGAATATTACCCACCACCTCCACCCAACAGGTGCCTACTCACAAAATTAAACGTTGGAGTAAAAACATGTGCTTCCTCCAACTTCAATAGCAGCTGGGGTAATTCAAACTGCCCCCAGACACAGTGTAAAACGATGTTCCTTCAATACGGCTGCTCTCTCAGACTTGCTCTCCCAAATGGTACAGAAACTTGCCAACCACAAAAAAGAGAGAGAGCACAATAGTGAAATACCATCAGATATTCTCAAGTGTAATGAAGAATTGTATTCACATTATCACAATGTCAGACAGGTTGATATCAAGTGGTCTGACTGAAAAAGGCTTGCAGGGAATCATTAACCCATCTCTGCTCGGGTATTCTTTGCACCAAATCTTTATCTTCAAATTGGAACTCGGGCGGAGGCTCCAGATAACAATACAAAAGTATTTATTTAAAAATCAATTAATGATACAATAGATGAACATCTATTGTATCATTGTTTTAAATGGGCTTGTTAGCTTTGAAAAAGTGGCTTAACACCTGCAAAACGCGTTGATGTTAAAGCCAAATTATTGTTTTAATGTTGTCATTTTTTAATTGATTTTTAAATAAATACTTTTGTAATTTGTATTGTTATCTGAAGCCTGCCTGAGTTCCAATTTGAAGATAAAGATTTGGTGCATAGAATACCTGAGCAGAGACAGGTTAATGATTCCCTGTAAGCCTTTTCAGTCAGACCGCTTTATACCAACCCATCTGACATTGTGATAATGTGAGTACAATTCTTCATTTCACTTGATAATATCTGATGGCATTTCACTATTGGCGCTCGCTCTCTCTTTTTTTCTGGTTGGCAAGTCACTAGTTTTTATGACACTTTATTGAGAAAGTATGTTGGACTCTAACTGGGCATGGCAGTAATTCCAATGCAAAGGACTCAGGTGTACCCTCACCCCCCTCACTCACTGTTCCTCTTGCCAAACAGAGATCCCTGGAGAGTATTCAGGGTCTCTGTGTCCTTCTTGTGCTGTGGCCCCCACTACTCCACCAGGGCCCTCCAGCACTGACAAGAGCCAACATGGTTCAAGATTTTACAGTCCTCAATGGGCCAAATCCTGTTCTGTCTGCAGGGGTTACCTCAGTCATTAAAACCTGCTCTTACTTTTACTCCTATTTCCCCCATTTTTAGGCTATTGGGGTCTCCCTGAGGACAAATTGCCCTCAGATGAGGAAGATGAGGGGGAATATGAAGATATGGATTCTTCCTAATCTTATAGTGATTCCTATGACGCTGATCCGCTCCCCTCTGCGGAGGGGCTCATCAGGGTGTTAATGGAGACCCTTAAGGTTTCTGGCGTCTCTGATGAGGATGACCCTTCTCTGGATGTTTTCCAGAAGTGTAAGAAGTCTTCTCTCTTCTTTCCACCGATAACACTTTTGACCAGATACTTCTTGATGAGTGGAAAATGCCTGATAAGTCTTTTCTTCAATGAATGAAGCTGTACTTTTTTTGTCTACGGCACTGGCCCCTATTTCACGTTTGGAAAATACTACAGTCCTGCCACTGGCAGATGCAGCGGAACCAGTGGATAAAAAGCTAGACTATGTTCCCAAAGCATCCTTTGCTGCCACTGGAGCAGCTGTAAAACCAATATTTGTCTCAGCTTGGGTTAACAGGAAAGTTGCGGATGTACCCAAGGAGGACTTGTGGTCCTTATGAGCAACATTAAGGAAGCCAACAATTGTGTCTGAAGAGCTTTTTAAGACTGCCAGATTATCTGCCAAGGCTTCAGCCTTTTCAGTTGCTGCGTACTGCACCCTGTGGCTCAAGAATTGGTCTGTGGACCAATATTCTAAAAAGTCACTGGTTTCCTTGAAATTGCAGGTTAAGTCCCTTTTTGGACTTGAACTGTAACAAATCATTAGCGATGCTACTGATGGTAAGAGTACTTTACTGCAGCAAATCTCCACCAAGCGTCTATTAAGGGTTCGTAAGGGGACCTTCTCGTCATGTCTAGTATTGTGCCTGCTACTGGTCCACCACGGGTGGATTGTGAATCTACAGAAGTCCTCCCCCATTCCCTCCCAGGTTCTTGCTTTCCTGGGTAAGAGGTACAACACCTGTGAGGGGAAGATCTTTCTTCCTGAGGACAAGAGTCTTCAGGTGACTCAGGATGTTTCATGGGATCTGGAGGGGTCCTTGGCCACAATCAAGGAGTTCATGAGCATTTTGGGTGGCTTGGTGTCTACCCTGCACTCTGTTCCTTATTCTCATTTCCACACGAGTGAGCTGCAGAAGGCGGTTATCGGGACCTGGGTGAGAAATCCAGAACATGTGGATTAACAGATGTCTCTCCCTCTGGAAGCCAGGGGAGATCAAAGGAGGTGGTTACAACGGCCAAACCTGGAGAAGGGAAAGTCCTATGTGATTCCAGAATGGACCATGGTCAGTACGGATGCCAGGATGAGCAGCTGGGATGCCAGGATGATCACTTGGGTGTACAGGGCAAGTGAAGTCAGGAGGAGAGCTTTTTCTATCAACATCCTGTTCACTGAACCTCACTTTTTTTAGGGAAACCAGTGAGGGTGCAGTCGGACAATGGCATGTGCATGGTGTACTTCAATCGCAAGTGCAGTACGCACAGAGCAGCCACTTAGACCAAGGTAAAGTGCTTTCTCTGTTGGAAGGAGGCCTACATTCCGGACATCTTAGCTGTTCACATTCCAGGGGTAGAAAACATTCTGGCGGACTTTGAGTCTCCAAGATGTCAATTCAGGAGAGCGGGAACTCAATCCGTAACTATTCTACCTGGTTGTCCAACAGGAGGGTATCACAACGATAGACTTCATGGCAACCAGGGAAAACAGGAATGTTCCCACCTTTTGCTCTCGGATGGAAGACCCTGTGCCTATGCCATGTATGAGATGTCGATACCGTGGAATTTTCACCTCACTTATGTGTTCCCTCCAGTTCTTCTCATTCCGTTCTTTGGATGATCAGGATGGACAGGGCATCAGTTATTTTGATAGCTCCTCATTATCTCAAGAGGGCATGGTTTGCGGACCTGGTCAGTCTCTCTGTCCAAGGATACTTTCTGCCTTCCTGCCAGGATGTATCTGTTGCTTCAGGGTTACCTGTGGCACGAGGATGTGGAAAAACTGGTTTTGACGATATGGCTCTTGAAGCCGACATTAGTGAAAAGTAAAGGTTTTATAGCTTGAAGCTCTTTTAACTTGGGTTAAAAAAACTGTTAACTGGGGTTGTGTCATTATATCTGATGTGGATAGATGATGGTAAGCTTGTCTCAATTTTTTTTCTTCCTCTCTTAAATATACAGACAAAATAAAGGCAATGTGATTTTCTGGTTTGTGAGCTTTTATTCAGTACTGTGTTTTGATCTTCTGTATTGTAATAGTCATTGGCAACATCTATAGTGATAGAAGCCTTGGTTCCTAGAAGCTTTTAGCTCTAGCTTTGTCATACATAATTCCTATGCAAGTTATGAGCTCCCACCTGTAACTTTAGACTGTATTTTTCCTCCCCCATCCATTTCTTTTTCTGTACTCTTAACCCCATATTGACTTAAAATTTGCATTGAGCATAAGAAAAGAGAGAAATCATAGCAAAGAACTAGACCCATATTTTTCCAGCAGTACAATCTGGTACATTTTCATTGGTAGTAATAAAACTACACGTACACTATCACCCCCACCTTGTTATTTTGAATACTGATGGTCAGAGCAATACATATACACTGTCTACCGGGGGACAATGCAACATGGCCAGGCTGGGGTAGGAGAGAGAGAGAGAGAGAAAAAGAGAAAAATATGTAGTCACTAGTGAGTGGAAGCATTCTCACTGTAGGGGTTAAGTTGCCTGGATGCTATCAATTGGCTGATCATATAGTTTGTAATGTAACATCAAGCACTCACAGGACTTGTTCAAAAAGTGAAAATGTATTTTATTAAATGTAGTGTCAAAGTTTTGGCCAGGCTCAGCTGGTCCTGATGAAGGCCAGGTGAGCCTGGCCGATACGTTGAAACTACATTTAATAAAATATATTTTCACTTTTTGAATGAACGAGTCCTGTGAGTGCTTGATGTTACATTACAAACTATATGGTCAGCCACATGATAAGCATACCTGGGAACTTGACAGGCAGAGCTACCCGGAGGGCAGCCCTGCCAGCACGATAGGGGAGGGAAGTGATGCGATTTGCATCATAAAAGGGGTGTGGCTTAGTTTTGAGGGGGCGGGGCAAAATATATGGTGAATGAGGGTAAGAGGGTGGGGAATGGGAGGAACTGGTGCGGGATGGAGAATAACCCAGAGATTGAGAGACTGCCCTGGAGACTCGGTAATTCACTGTGAAATCCGGAGTCTCCAGGGCAAAACCGGAGAGTTGCCAGGTATGCTGATAAGCACCCAGGCAACGTGTGTGTGTGTATATGTGTATGTGTATATATATATATATATATATATATATATATATATATATATATATATATATATATATATATATATATATATATATATATATATATATGATCTATCTACATAACCACATGTAGACTGTCTGCCATTGCAGCCGTGTTCCTCGATAAACTGGTAGTCACTGAACCATGAATTCACTGTATATCACCACGGACTTGTTCCACTGTCCATTTGCAGTCACAGAACCACACATTCATTGAGTGCAACCCAAACTTTGTTCCTCTGTCCGCTGGTAGTCACAGAACAAAGTATACACTATTTGTCATACCAGCCTTGTTCTATGGTCCTCTGCAGTAACATAACCACACATACACTGTCGGCCAGTCAGCCTTTTTCCCCTCTCGGACATTATTTGTTCCACAGAACCCTTTGTCCTTGTTCAGGGTTCCTTTGGGTTTTATGGAACCCTGTCTGAGAATTATTGATTTATAACTTGACAATATTTTTTCCAAATTTCTTGTTGTGTAGGCGTTCTAAGTTAGGCTTAGTATGCAGTAGTTCAGTAAAAAAAAAAAATAAAAAAAAAATTCTACTATCGTCGCTATGTTCTCCATTTGTATTTAACTTTTTGATGGCCAGGGGGATGTACAACATATATCACGTGCCAGTGGAAATCAAAAGGTTTGTCCAAAAAAAATGCTTATTTTAAAAGTTGAAACTGTTTTATAACACTGCAGGTTAAAGAGACATACATTAGATATACTGAATGTTATTTAAGTACCAGATAGTTATCCTGCAGTTAATATACAGTAAATCAGTGTCAGCTGCCTTCTGCTAACAGAAGCTATTTTCTCTTTAGTAAACAGATCTCAAGGAAAGGTCTTGGATCTTGCACCATGCAGCATGTTATTTTCATACAGAGAGAGACATCTGCATATAAAACTGGCGTGTGAGCTGCCCTAGCACAACAATAAGTGTCACCTTGCAAACCGTTTTTAAAACATAATTTCTCTGTTTGCAGCCTTGCGGTGTATCTTAAGTTGGAAGATTATGGACGAAAGTAAACTTCTATGCTAAGGATTATTCCTCGATTAGGAGAGTGTTTGTCCAAAATGAGATTTGGATGCTTATTTAACCTTTCAATGGAAGCGAAGGAACGAATGTAATTGTGTCTGTCTGAAAGCTAAATCCATTTAGTCATGGGGAGCCCTATTTAACTTTCCTTTTTGCAGCTGAGCTGCTCTGTAACTCGTAGCCACTGCATACAATATAGCAATGGTCTTTAAATACTCTCTTAAGTATACAAGCACACATCGAAGTGTTTGTCCAGACACCCAGCATAATTCATTTGATGGACCAGATTGATTCAATTAGTTTTGGTCCCTGTTGGATGGAGGTGGTGCACGGACTATAGCTTTATCTCACTCCTGTTTCTACTGCAGATTAGCCAAATTCCAAAAGTAGGCCCTTGTTCATAAACACACTGGGGCATGTGCATTATGGCAGTATTGGAGCAATTCTGGGTCAAAATAACATTACTACTTTTAACAAATAAAAAATGCTTTGGTATGAATGTAGATTTTTCTTTATATTTATATAGATATATGTTGAATTTTATTTGCTGGAGATTTGCTTAATTTTTATCATTATAGAGAAGTCCTATAGAGTCAGGCACAAGGTACAACCCACAGAGGAACGTTTGACGTCTATAATTACCTATGAAAACCATACTTTTATTCATATAGCCCTATGATTTAAATGGCTTGGATCCGAGAGAAAGCATTGTTCCTTCAGTTTATCCTACTCATCAATGTTTGGGTCTGAAACGTAAAGTTGAATTTGAAGCCTAAAGGACCAGGACTGGGCATGATTTTTGTAGGTTACATTTTTCCAATCAAAACATTGTAACTGATACCTCCTATTTTCATTAGCTTAGCTTTGGCTTTACCAACTAATCAAATACCAATAAAATTGGTCTTCAGTGAAATATGTTTTCTCAAATACAATGCTTACGAGTGTAAAAGCCCGTATACATGACCAAGATCTGGATAATGTTAACCCTTTGAGTGCCAGTGGGGTATTCAATGCATTGGCACTCAAAGGGTTAAGTGGCTGCTACCTCACTGCTCCACGCGATGCATTCTTGCGTCACCTCACTCACAAGACGCAATCATGTGCAGTAGAGACTGCCCAAACGTGGGCAGGCTCTACTGTGCATGACTGCATCGTGACAAACATCCTAGCAAATTATGATATAGGATATTTACCAGTTATGAATTAATGTTTTTGTGGGTTTTTTTTAATGGGATTCTTATAAAAAAAAAATTCTAGCTTATTTATATCTGTGTGTAGCTTTCCTTGAGACTTTGTATTACTATGAAATATGTCTTATCCTGACATATAGCATGTTGTCATATCTTCTTGAGTATTTCTGTAATGAGTAGGTTGCCGATCTGAAATGTGATTTTTGTGTTCTTCCTTGACTGCTTCTTAGTCACCCAAACTGGAGCATTAAGATTACAGTCCTAGAAGATGATCCTTGAATATTACATTTTATCTTTCATCTCTTCCCATGCTCTTCTTATTTCAATGGTTATTTATATGTAGTCTTCAGCAGAAGAATGTTGGTGTAATAATACTTTTAATCCGGGAAGGATACGATAATGGTGTAACTTTGTATTTATGGGGGAAGAGGATTTTGTGATTTTAATAAAATGTTAGAATGTTTGTCCGAAATCACAGAATGCTGGGAGGTGTAGGAATGCTGGGAGCATTCTGTGCGTGCGGGCAGTCTCTACAGCACATGACTGCGGCGGCAGTACGCAGAGCAGGACCAGCCTCTTAACCCTTTGAGTGCCAGAGAAAGTGTTGTGTACCCCTCTGGCACTAAAAAGGGTTACCATCACCCGGACCTTGGCCCGTGTACACAGGCTTTTACACTAGTATATATGTATATATAACCATATAGAATATACAAAATATATTCTGCACAGATATTTTTATCTGTTGCAGTAGAGTGATTTCCTTAACTCTTTGATTGCCAGAGAGGTATCCAACACAGATACATCTCTGGCACTCAAAGGGTTAAATATGGCATAACTGTTGCATGGATTGAAGTTAAAGGGTTAATAATACCTTTAAACTAATGTTGCTCCGATTGATCCTCCTACTTTTGAATACTCCTTGCTTAAGATACTTGAGGCAGTTTTAAGGACCCCAGAGGCCCCATGAAGAATTGTGACTGGAGGCCCCCAAATATAGGTTAACATTTAGGATCCTCTTGGCCCATTAATGACTGCCAGATTCAGCTGTGGGCATCAGCAAAGGACCGTGCCACTTTTTTTTTTTTTTTTTTTATCGCAATGAATTGTGGGATGACAGATTGGCGTGCAGACACGCTGCCATCTCAGAATTCCAAGACATGCCAGGACCATCACCAGTCCTTAATGCACATTTACTGATGATGTTCCTTGCATGTTACCGGTCGCTAGTGTGTTAAGGGGAGCCCTATTTAAGCACAGGTAAACAAATAAATTAAATACGGAGTCCTTGATTACGCGCTTGTGATCAGCCTAGGAATATCCTTAACCGTTGGTGTGTCCCAAGGACTAACATTGACAATCACTGTTTTAATGTTTCATTTTATTCTTAAAGGAGCAGTAAACTTTTTTATGATTCAATATATATTTTAGGGCTTTTCCTGTTGAGTGAAACACACACGCAATATACATGTACACTTGAATCCACTTTTACATGTTTAAACTTTTTAATGTCAGACATGTATCCAAGACATTGGGTTGTAATGTCATTTATAACACAAATAATGTCTACTCCTATTTAGGATGTTTTCTGTAGTGTGTGTCTTCATAAAACACTTCCTTTATAAATCATTCTGTTTGTTTAGTCATACATACAGCTGCATCTGACTTTTGATTTGTCTTATTAGCCTCATACACAAAGCCATACCAATATTACTAGGAAAATATATCAATTTATATATTAACTGGAAGATAGACTGTTAGCTATTTGTTTTACAAATCCTTTTAATGTATTTCTCAACCTGTTGAATTGTAATAAACTGGGTTGATGAACTTAAATTGAAATTTTTTACTACACATATTATATACTTTAAATGCTAATTGTTCTCCCTATATTTTGATTTTGTGTATGCCTGCATATGTTGTATTTCAGAGCTGAAGATATTCTGAGATGACAAGAGTTGCTTCTCCAAGTTTACACAATGACCGATCCAATCTTGTATTTTAATTGTTTAAACATTTTTTTTAATCTAAAATCCCCCAGTTCTGTCTATGTTCTATAGCTATTTTATGGCAGTTAACCCTTATTTCTGTATTTTTGTAACCGCAAAAATGCTGGAAGGCCTATTTCTAATTCCTTTCCACTGTAGCCACGTCTTCACTACACAAAATAGAAGCTAAGAAAACGGCAACATACCACAGATCCGCTATGCGGTACTCTGTGACATGATATCTGCATATTGATTTCTGAGAAATGAAGCTTGAACGTATTTTAAGATACAAGCAGAAACACAGCACATTAAGTAAAAACAATAGGAGCAAAATAGTCCCTGGAGATAAATTACAAAACACCTCTTATTCCAACAATGCATGTAGTAGAAATTGAAAAGGAGCCGTAAACATAAAGCGTTGGTGAGCTTTTTGGCTTTCAAGGGGGTAAAAACCCAACTGAAATCAGTGGTCCTTTTATTCTCCCATGGTGCATTTGGTTTCCTCCGTTATTCCATTCATCTAGCATATTGAATATGGATCCTTTTTTTTTGGGGGGGTGAGGGAGATGATTGTTGATTTGTTTGTTTGTTTGTTTAACTTCTTTGATATCATTATCATCCATGTCTTGCCAATATATTCTGTAGATTAACCCTTTGAGTGCCAGAGTGGTACGCAACGCATTGCTTTGGAATGCGTTGTGTACCCCTCTGGCACTCAAAGGCTTAAAAATTCTAGATCGTGGCTGTCAAACTGCATTCCTAAAGGATCAAGGCGGTGCTAGTTTTCTGCAGGTGTGGAAATCATGTACATTCAACTGCTTCACTGGTGCAAAATAAGGGATATCCCAAAAAATGCCCTGCCTCAGCAATGCAGTTTGACAACCTTCTATAGATGTTCTGCTTCCCTCCATACCAGATGTATTGGAGACCTCTATAGCATCCTAAGGGTTAATTTTAGAGTGCAAATAATGAGCTTTATAATGAGTGGGGAGAGATGTAATTATCTGATATGCTGCTTTCTGCTGCAGTTTGCACACAGCAAATAAATGCCTTTTGGGTAGTTTTGAGTGAACAGGAGTTCTCTTCTGGCTAGTGAAGCATGTTTATATTAGTGTATCAGTCTTCACACAGAGGGCCATATTCTAAAAGAGAGCTGGAACAATTCTGGGACAAACCACCTTCACCATACAGGACAAATACAAAAATAATCACATTTCTTTAAATTGGACTTTTAACAACTTAAATCAATGGAAATTTGTCACGTTTTCATTTCATTCCTATGAAGCAGTTGGTTTGCTCCAAAATTGCATCTCTTTAGCTTGATTAGTAAGTTCCCCGATCTCCGTTGTTAAAGGGTTAGTAATGGCATTTATAAATAAAAAGTATTATTGTAGAAATTGAAAAAATAAATTCATTGATGCCAGTCTGATCTCTCAGACCTTTATGGTTTGAGAGATATAACATTTTAAAGTCCCCCCCCTTCCTCCCCTCTCGCTGATGTCCGCTGTAAAGCTGACAGAAGGAGATTAGTGTCGGCCGACTTGAGGCGGCTCTTCAGCAGAGCTGAGATAGTGCTATGTAGAAAGAAATACTCCGTTGGAATGGTCTACAAAGTGTGCCTGGTTTGTAAGCACACTTTGTAGACTGTTCTGATGAAGTATTTCTTTCTTCATATCGCTATCTTGGCTCTTCTGAAGAGCTGCCTGCCGGTCCTGGGACCAGGATCTCCTTCTGTCAGCTAGACTCTGATGTCAATGAAGGGGGGGGGGACATTAAAACATTATATCTCTCAAACCTTCAAACCATAAAGTTTTGAGAGATCAGACTGGCATCAATGGATTTATTTGTTAAATATCTACAATAATACTTTTTATTTATATATGCCATTACTAAACCTTTATGCACTTGCTGAAATATAAAAAACAAATTTGTTACTAAGGGTTGAATGGGGGGACATGGGACATTTTATTATTTACAGTGTATTTTTGACAGAAAAATGATTGGCCCCAAAATCTTGCTGAAAACGTTTGTGCATTATTGTTATATGATTTAGTGAACATTTGTTGTTGTGTTTTATTTATTTTTAAGTGAATGTGTTTCAAAACATGGTTGTGCCTAAAAAGCCAAGCATTTTGTGAGAAGATTAGCGATTGTGCCTAATTCAGCAAAGCAATTAGCATTCATTTTCCTGCATCTGGCGAACTGTGAAGTTAATCTAGGAACATGTGGTATTCAACATCAAGGCAGTAGAATGCTTGTGGAATCAAAATATGACCAATTGCTAGTAGCACATTCATTTATAGCTCTCAAAAAAATAGAAAATACTTGCTTGCTATCCTAAGGTCATTATGTTAAAAAAAAAAAAAAAAAAAAAAAAAAAAAAAAAAAAAAACTTTTTTTTTTTTTTTTTTTTTTTAGGAAATTATGATTTCATTTTAAGTCGACATTAACATCCATTTTAGAAAACCATAAAGCCACTTTTATTCAAAAATGCAAAGTCACTTTTGGAAATATGACTGTATTATCACCATTTTGTCAGAAAACTGAGGAAAGAATCATTCTGTATGCAGACTTACTGGTCCGTATATGTAAAGGGGAATTAGTGCAACTCTGCTGTAGGGGAAAGATAAAAAAAATTCCCTGTTGACTAGAGAATGCTTTGTTTTGTAATGTGGTAGAGACCTCTAGCATTCAAGGGGTTAAATTTCCCATCACAACCAAAGGAAGCTTTTGGCCCACTTCCTATTTATACATAAGGCCCTTTGGATATTTGTGGAATGTGTTTCTCTCCTAATGGTGCTGCTAGTTTGCTCCCAGAATTACACCAGTTTTCTTTTGGAGGACATTTTCAGAATTAAAACTTGAGTTAATTCATTTTTTGATGCTAAGTTTGCTGTCCATGAGCATGATTTGAATACAGGTGCTAATTTAAGCTCCAGGTATTCCCATATATTTCAATAGGAACATCCTATATAATAATTCGCTAGGATGTTTGTCACGATGCAGTCATGTGCAGTACAGACTGCCCACGTTCGGCCAGTCTCTACTGAGCATGATTGCATCGCATGAGTGAGGCGACACAAGACTGTATCGTGTGGAGCAGTGAGGTAGCGGCCTCTTAACCCTTAGAGTGCCAGAGGGGTACGCAGCGCATTTCAAAGCAATGCGTTGTGTACCCCTCCGGCACTCAAAGGGTTAACATTACCCGGACCTTGGCTTGTGTACACTAGTTTTTGATAAAACAGGATGTAACCTTTACCTCCTGCATTTGAATCCAGCCCTGTTGTTCAAAAGAAAAAAACTGTATTTTGTGAGAGCGTGAGACTTTTTATTTTACTAGTTAAAGCCAAGAAAGGCCATTTTGCAGAAATGGTATTAAAAGTGTATGTGGTCAGATGTTACATTAAAACAAATGTGTTTAAAAATCATGTATTTTTTTTTTTTTTTAAATCATAATTTCAAAGCCGCCATCTTTTAAAATAGGGTCCCACGACGATTTCCCTAACTTTGTCTTTTATATACTACACACACACACACATATATATATATATATATATATATATATATATATATATATATATATATATATATATATATATATATATATATACAAATAGGAATAAAGCAGCACTCACAGGACTTCTAAATTATGAGAGAAAATTTATTATTTGGTCAACGTTTCGGCCACATAATTTGGCCTTCCTCAAGACCAAATTATGTGGCCGAAACGTTGACCAAATAATAAATTTTCTCTCATAATTTAGAAGTCCTGTGAGTGCTGCTTTATTCCTATTTGCACATATCTTTTGGCTAAGCATTGCACCCAGGCAGTTGACTAGTAAATGTGAGTGCCTCCTACACATATCTATTATATATATATATATATATAATATATATATATATATATACACACAGTTCACGGAGAAAGATCGCACTAACAGGACTTCAATGCGGTATAAAACGCTGTTACATCTTATTGAGATCAATGTAACAGCACTTTATACCGCATTGAAGTCCTGTGAGTGCGATCTTTCTCCATGAACTGTATGTATCATCTTTACTTTTTGATGTGCACCCAGGCAATTGCATTTGAATTACAGCGTGTGCAGTCCACTCCAAGACAACTATATATATATATATATATATATATATATATATATATATATATATATATATATATATATATATATTAGAATGGAACTATAACTTAAAGGGTTAGTAATGCCCAAAATAAAGTTGATTACATGTTAGACTTTACAAAGGAAAAAGTCCTATCTCTCAAACCTTTATAGTTTGAGAGATATCCTCTGCTAAAGTTCCTCTTCTCCTGATGTCAGTTGTAAAGCTGACAGAAGGAGATCTGTGTTGGCTGACACGGGGAGGCTCTTCAGCAGAGCCTCAATTGCGCTTTTTAAAAAGAAATACTTCTTTGGAACGGTATAAAAAGTATACTTGCAAACCAGGCACACTTTGTAGACTGTTCCAAAGAAGTATTTCTTTTTAAATCACGATATTGCGGCTCTGCTGAAGATGCATCCCCTTTTAAAGTGTTAGTAATATTAAAAAAAAAAAAAAAAGTTTTTTTTGCATTTAGAAGAGCTTAAAAAGTTGAGCTAAATGCAAAATAATGTATCTCTCAAACCGCTATGGTTTGAGAGATACAGGCATTTAAAGCTTGATCTCTCCTGGTTACAGCTGTAAAATCAACACGGAGGCTCTGCAGCAGAGCTGCAATCGTGCTATTGACAACGAGTCCCTTCATTGGAATGTTCTAAAATGTGTGCTTGCAAACTAGGCACATGTTTTAGACCATTCCAGTGAAGTGATTAGTTGTCAATAACGCAATTTCGGCTCTGCTGCAGAGCCTCCGTGTCGACCGACACGGATGCTGTCAGCAGGAGACATTGAATTTTAAATGCCTGTATCTCTCAAACCATAGTGATTTGAGAGATATATTTTTTTTGCATGTAGCTTAACTTTTTAAGCTCTTCTAAATGCAAAAAACTTTTTTGGACATTACTAACCCTTTAACTTTACAGCTTAAATACCTAGTACTGTCTGGCAGGAAGTAGAAGTTGGTAATGTAGAGCAGAATGGAATGATTGAAATTGACAGGCGGGCCTGGCAATGTTGTACTATCTGGCGAGCAAATAAAGCTAAATATCTTATAAACTATTGTTTTAAACACAGAATGTCTGACATAAATATAGGTGATCTTGAGAGCTGATTGAAATTGGCAGGCGTGCATGGCAAATTTGTGCTATCTGGTAACATTTAACTATATGAAAAAAATGGCTTTATCCCTTTGGCAATGTGTCCTTTTAAAGTCAAAATAACATGTCTTAACATTATCTTTTCTTTTGAATATATGTGGCGCTAAGAGGATTTCAAAACTGTGTCAGTGAACAGTTTATTTGCAATGAAAGAACTTCTTTTCCTTGGTACTTTAACCATGAAAAGTTTTAGTCACTATCAGGCCTCTCTCTCTCTCTCTCTCTCTCTCTCTCTCCAAATATATCTGAGCTATTCCTGACAAAACTTGCCCTCTTTTAACCCCTTAGATGCTAGATACATCTCCAGTGCATTGCTTTACATCAATGACTTCTCAGGCATCAGGTTAACGTGGCTCAGTAAGAAACATTCTAACATACCAATATCAATTTGTGGCCAAGATTGTGTCTGCAAAACCTAGGCTTTGGCGTTGTTTTTTTGGGTTATGCATCATAGGAGTTAAATAACTTGTACCTAAATCTTTCCATAGGGTCTACATCTCTTATTCATGGAGTGACAATATAAAAGAATATTGGTGGTCAGATTTGTTCACATCAGTTAGAAATTGTACCATTGTGGCTTTGTTTTAGTCTCATAACCCAAATCCCAGCAGTTCCTCCCCCTTGCTTCAGTGTCTCAGCTGAGACCCAATTAAAAGGTTATGGTTCACCCAATTAACATAGTATTGAACTCATGATTGCAAACCACCAAAATGGGATTTGAGTCCGCCGCTTGTGTTCCTCCTGTTCAGCTCAGTCTTAAATTCTGTTGTGCTTGCCAGTGATGTACAATATCCTGCTAATTAGATGCACAATACCCTTTTAATTGGGTATCAGCTGAGACTGGATTAAATAGGAAAAGAATGTAGAATAAGTGCATAAGTAAATAGATCAGAGTTTTCAAAGTATTTACATCTCATGAATATCCTCACCTATGTTTCAGATACCTTTCCACATGATCCCAAACTGATATTTTGTAGAGTACAGCTTCTTAACCCTTTGAGTGCCAGAGGGGGTATGGAACGCGTTGCAAAGCAATGCGTTCCTTACCCCTCTGGCACTCAAAGGGTTCATTCCTGCTGCTTATCCCCTCTTTTCTTCATTCTCAAAATAAGTGGCAAATCAATTGAACCATGAGGGAGTAGTAAAAATTCCTTCAATTATCATTGATTTAAATTGGGATTTTGGCCCATCCTATATAATAATTCACTAGGATGTTTGTCAGGATGCAGTCATGTGTAGTAGAGACTGCCCACGTTTGGGCAGTCTCTACTGCACATGATTGCATCTCGTGAGTGAGGCGACGCAAGACTGCATCTCGTGGAGCAGTGAGGTAGAGGCCTCTTAACCCTTTGAGTGGCAGAGGAGTTCCATGTTGTGTACCCTTCTGGCACTCAAAGGGTTAACATTACCCAGACCTTAGCCCGTGTACACGGGCTTTTACACTAGTTGAATGATAAATAGCTGTCTCTACAGCATTGCTTTGCAATGCATTAGAGACCTCTCTAACAAACATTCAATATGTTAACCTTTTGTGTGCAGAGGCACTCAGAAGGCTAAATCAGTGGGACATTTTATTTGGCCCCTAGGGTGCAGTTGATCTCTTCCCCACCCCCGAATTACTACACTTTTGCTTCAGTGTTGAGCATTGCTTAAAGGGATAGTAATACTTCATTTTAACTTTATTTTATTTTGTAAGCATTAAAAAAACTTGAAGAATGATATAAGTCTTATCTCTGAAACCTTTATGGTTTAAGAGATATTCACAAACAAAGTATCCCGCCCCGTTCAACCAGATCAGAAGGGAGATGCCCAGGTAGACTGCAGAGAGGGACAATCTTCAATTAAGATAATGGAAAAAGCTGAAAAACTTGTCAAAGGGGGGAAGGGCTTTCATTGTTTTCATACAAAGAAAATTGTCCCCTTCTGTTATCTGTACTGTCATACAACCAGACTCACATCTGAGAAGAGATGGCTTACACTAGGAAAAAGGGGCGGGGGGGGGAACTTTGCTTGTGAATATCTCATAAACCATAAAGGTTTGAGGGATAAGACTTATATCATTCTTCATGTTTTTTTAATGCCTACAAAATAAAATAAAGTTAAAACGAAGTGTTACTATCCCTTTAATGTAAAGGACTGGCATGTTTTTCCTTTTCAGTACAAACGGCTACAGCATTTAATTGAAAATGAAAACCCATACTCCAAATGCACTAAATAGAACTGGCATTGTTCTAGAGAAAACAAACTGCACTCCTAGGGTCAAGAGATTGTGCTTCTGATTCACACATGCTCCAGCTGGGCTATCCTGAAAACCAGCACAGGAGGAGTACCAGGATTGGGTGCCCCTGCTCTAACTTAATACGTAGGGATTAGAGTAATTTTTATTTGATCTCTGTGATGCATTTGGTTTGCACCAGAATAACTGTAGCTCCAGGGGCTGAAATAGGTGCCATAATTGTGAGAGTCCTGCAATTATGAAATCAGAGCTGCCCTCAATGAAAGGTTCAGTGCGCTGTGTGCGTCCTCATGTGAGGCCTTCCCTGTTCAGTCTGATAACTAAATCCGTGAGGCAGGCAGGCTTAAAGCGGAACATTCACATCCCCAAAAAATCTGAGTATGGGTTTGAATCATTAATATAAGATTAGCGCTGTTTTTTTTTTTTTTTTTTTTTTTTTTTTTTTCTCCACTTATCTACGTGTGGAGATATTAAGCATGAAAATGCTCCACGTCTGCATTCTGCGGCACAAGGCCACAGGACTTCCCACGCTTCCCTTTGGAGCTGTATTTTTGGGGGCTAACATTACAGCAAGCTGTTTACCATGCTCAGATTTTTTTTTATGTGAATGTTCTGGCTTTAACCCTTTGAGTGCCAGATGGGTACGCCATGCATTGCTTTGCAATGCGTTGCGTACCCCTCTGGCACTCAAAGGGTTAATATGCACTGGCTCAATAAATGTTGCAGCACTCAAGAGTGTGCCAAAAAAAAGGGAGCAGAGGTCAAGAAAGTGCTGCAGGATGTGTTGCTGACCCCAACTAAAGTGCAAGTAAGACTCCATTACACAAGTCAGTCTCATACATGACCAGAGTACAATTTCTTAACCCTCTTAATCCTGTGAGTGCCAGAGGGCTAAGCAACACATTGCTTTGCAATGTGTTGCATACCTCTCTGCCACTCAGAGGGTTAATACCGCTACACCTTTACTCTCAGTTCTCTGTTTGCCTCTCACCACACTGTTCTTCTGCCCCCTTCACACTTCTTCTGCCCCTCTTCGCCAGTTCCTTATCGTAGATATGTGTACAGTGCTGTCGGTTCTTCCCTCAAATGTTTCATTTGTAAACTTGCAAAGGACACAGTGCAGCACCAGGGGGACCATCCTACAACTGCTTAGAGCAAACACCTGCGTATAGTGTGCACAACACAGAGTGGTGTGCACCCTCCCTTTTGACTATCGGACCTCATTAGGGGGCCTCAGGACCAGGGCACCGGTCTGCTGTCCTGCAGTTGCCTGTACTGATTTAATAACCTTATCTCCTGGGAGATCAATACCTGGGTGGACATCAGCAGGGGTCCTGATGCCGCCCTACGAGGTCTGCTTGATGAATAATTAAAATAAAAAGTTGCTGTTTGCTCTCCTATCAGCTGAGTGATCAATAGCAAGGGGGCATCAGGAGGGGTCCTGATGCTTCTCAGTGAGGTCTGAGAAGTAAACATTAAATAGGAAAAAGAGGTGTGCCAGAGGGGTGTCCAACACATTGCTTTGCAATTCGTTGGACACCTTTGAAACGCACACTCCATACCAAGTCTCCTGCTCCACAGGCATACCTCCCAAATGTCCCTCTTTGAGACCAAAATCCCCCTGTCCCTGCTTCCCACCCTGGTGTCCCTCTTTTTAGGAGATCAGAGTGTGTGGTATGTATAGAAGTGCACCACATTGCTCCACAGAAATAAACTTACATTAATGTCTGTTTAACCCCTTAAGGACCCATGAAGGTCCTGGCATGTCATAGAATTAAGGGCTCCCCAAGCGGCTGCATGCCATGAATCAGATGCAAAAAAAAAAAAAAAAAAAAAAAAGTGGCATGTCCTTAAAGGGTTACATGTCTATGTATTTGTTTAGTATAATACAAGTATCCGCACTCCAAATTTTCTCCAAATATAATCATATACAACACACGCTATTCCGTTAAGTCGTCTAGTACACCGGGGGTGCTCTCGCCACCTCTCTCCACAGTAAGACAGTGTAGTTACACAATATTCGATTGAATGAGGCACTCACCACTGATTGCTTTACGGCAGAAGACTTTTATTCCAGTAAATTCCACTTATACTTTTATGTATTTGTTTATAAATTATTCTGTGTAAATAAAATACTTTGGTCTTGATCTAAATCAGTATACAAAGAGGTGTCAGTAGGTCATGATAAACCAGTTCTAGATGTTGGTTCCATGTCTTATGAACGAGGGAAAAAAGGCTTTAGCGTTGTTTTGTTTTGTTTTTTTGTTTTGTTTTTGTTTGGTTTTTTTTTTTTTGGTTTTTTTTCCCTTACCCACTACTAGGAGCATTTTAAATACGATGAATTGCAATTTTCTTTTCTGGTCACTAGGTGATACTGTTCCTGTCCCTTATTATGGACAGCCATAGTCAGACAGCGACTCAAGATCTCTAATAGAGTGAACTAGAAGTAAAAACGGGATTTTGGCACCAGTTGATGAACTGTATTAACTTTTGAATGGAAATATCCCAGCAGCGGTAGTACCTTTGTATATTTGACAGAAAAAACCCTAACAGAAGCATGTAATCGAACATAACATTCAAAGTAGCTTTTCAACTACTGTATAGTTTACTGTATTTGTCTGTTTGCTAGTGAAATGGCTTCAGAGAGATAAACACCTAAACCCATCCTCTTGTGTTTAGAACTCTTTACAAATCATAATATCACAGGAGGCTTAACTGATTCATTACTAATTTGAGATAACATCCGGTGTACTCTCACTTTCAACTGGATCAGTGATTCTATCTTTGAAAAAAATAAAAAAGCCTAATTTTAATCGCTTAGAAAAGAAAAAGCTGAAGATTACCACTCTGTAGAAGAAAAAGAATAGCTGAGAGTAGGGGTGAAAAAAATGTTACAGCACTTTAACCCCTTAACGACCCATGACAGTCCAGGACCATCATGATGATCCTGGACTGTCATGGGTTAAAATCTCCCATCTCCGCCCCACAGAGTGATGGGAGAGCGCGGGCTGGTTGTTGCTGAGTGCTCCGTTACTGGGGCACTTAGTTTCAACCAGTAGAGACAATGTTGCAACATGTGATTCGCTAGATTAGCGAATCACATGTTGCAGAAGCAGATTGACAGGGACAGTATTTACAAATACTGTCACATCCCTCTGGGATGTAGTTTAGGTAAGTAGTTGGGTTGGTTTAGTTTACATGTGTTAAGGAAAGGTTTAGGAGTAGAGTAGGGAAGAAAAAAAAAATACATATATAATTATATTTTAGATAGGTAGTTGGGTTAGGTAGGTTCAGGGTATACGTGGGTTAGGGTAAGGTTGAGGGTTAGATTTAGGTTTAGGGGAAGCGTAGGGAAAAAAACCACCCAAAAATAGTTTATTTTATTTAAAAATTAATTTTTAGAATAAATAATTATTGTTTAGACAGGTAGTTGACTAGGTTCAGGAATTTATGGGTTAGGGTAAGGTTTAGGGTTAGATTTAGGTTTAGGGGTAGTGTAGGAAAATAAAATCCCCCAAAACAGTTTGTTTTATTTAAAAAATGATTTTATACTATAAGCTAGTTTAGATAGGTAGTTTGGTTGGGTTAGGTAGGTTCACGGAATACGTGGGTTAGGGTAAGGCTTAGGGATAGATTTAGGTTTAGGAGTAGTGTAGGAAAAAAACAAA
The DNA here is from genome assembly GCA_037306005.1 of Rhinophrynus dorsalis. NCBI lineage: Eukaryota > Metazoa > Chordata > Amphibia > Anura > Rhinophrynidae > Rhinophrynus > Rhinophrynus dorsalis. The sequence continues at coordinate 355,390,383 of CM074718.1, forward strand.
CAATCCAAAAAGTTTTTTTATTTAAAAATGTATTTTATATTATAAGCTAGTTTAGATAGGTAGCTGGGTTGGGTAGGACCAGGGAATACATGTTAGGGTAAGGCTTAGGGATAGATTTAGGTTTAGGAGTAGTGAAGGGGAAAAAAAATACAAAATACAAAAAAAAATTATCATAGGAATAGTGACAGTTTGAGGTGAGAGTTAGGTATAGAAGTTAGTAATTTATTTAGTTTAAAGTAGGTGTATACAGTGCAGCGGAGATACACTTTAGAAGAGGCGTATTCCTTTTTGGCGTCTGACTCCGAAGCCACAGACACTGCATCAGACTTCGACAGCACTCTGTTTTCTGAGAGTGAGAGCAGCTCTAGTGAAGATGTTGGGCCTTCTGTGAAAAAAAGATGAGCTGCCCCAAGAGCTGCTCCGGCAAATGCCTCAAGAGCTGCCCCAGCAACTTCCTAAAGACCTTCCCAAAGAGCTGCCCTAAGAAATGCCCCAAGACCTGCCACAAGTACTGCCACTCCTGCTGATGAATGGGTATCACCAGCCAATTTATGCTCACAAATTCCTGAATTCAATGGCAACCCAGGAATTCAAGTGGATGTGACAGGATTTACCTATGTTCAGTTTCTGATTTATTTTTGGGGGAAGAAATTTGGTGGGAAATCATGTCTCAAACCAATTTATATGCAGTCCAATATATTGTCGCCAACCCATCAGTGTTGGTTTCAACGGAAGAAATATGGCAACCCACATGCTTTTTAGAATTCAAGAAATATTATATTAGAAAATAAAGAAGATAGAAAACACAAAAAATCCCTTGCAAATTACCCCGAATGTGCCAATTCTATTTAACCGGGAACATACCGGAGTGCAAGAAACTACAAAAAAGAGACTCGTTCAGTACTATAAATATATGAGGAAAAAAGGGACTAAAAACTCAACTTTATTATATATATTAAAAATCAATAAAAACACCATTCCATAAAAGAATCTGTATATGGTATTTTATTATCTCAAGAAAGGTATTAGCATCTATATGCAGAGACAAAGTTATACACAAAGTAGCCACCCTCGCTATTTCAATCAGTGACCAATCCCTGAAAGAGATATCAGTAACGGTTCTGTATACCATAAGTATATATCTCTAGTGTGTTAATACACATTACCTAACCACTATTAAAGTGGTCTGTTAATTTATAGAGGAAGATTGTATTCTCAAATCCCGACTACAACTATGCCATTATTTAACTTGCATAACGTGCCAGTTGGTAAATTAACCCTATAATTGCTGCTCTGCAATCGGTGTACTATAATTGCATACAGATTAATCACTACCGATATACTGCAAATTAAAGATAATATAGCCAGTCCACTAAACACGCATTGCTGCGGATATGTTGTAAGAAATTAGCTATTAGTTTACAAAAGCCTCAACGCTTCAATTACTCCTCTAGACATACCCTATTACAAAATTATTCAAATCGATCGCTGTAGAGCCGCGCTAGTTAACAGCCCATAGTAGTTAAGGGGATGGTTATTCAATATATCACACACTCTATCTAGTTATATACTTCTTATATGTGTGAACCATAGATAAATTAGTGTCGCTTTATTGTGTAAGCGACTCCATTACTCATTATTTATTCAGTAAGTGATATGTAACGAATGTGAAGATGTTATTTATGCCAAATTCAACATTGTAACCACAGATAGTTTTCTATCAGTGTTTAGTTACACAAACAGCCCCCAGCCACTCACAAGTATCCACTGACTGGTATATTTGACATAAGATCTTACTGCTCAAATTACTGTGCAAAGTGCACGCTAGCTAATCTCCTCGTGGAGTAAGCCACATTCTAAAATACCCTAACCAATAACTACTATACTGCTAGCTATAGTTCCTATTGTGCCAAATGCACGCTAGCATTATAGTACTGAACGAGTCTCTTTTTTGTAGTTTCTTGCACTCCGGTATGTTCCCGGTTAAATAGAATTGGCACATTCGGGGTAATTTGCAAGGGATTTTTTGTGTTTTCTATCTTCTTTATTTTCTAATATAATATATGATGTTGTGACTTGCGGTACGAATCACTTATAATTGTGCACACATCTATTTTTGTATATTCTATTTGGGATTTCATTTCCCATTCTATTTCTTTAATTCAATAAGATTTTTGTGCAGAATCATTATACTAATATGGCTGGTTTTTTATCCAACCCGATTGATTTCTCTAAATGGCAGGAGGAGGCAAAACAACTTTTTGGGGATATTGCACCCTCAGTTTCTAATACTCAGGTTGAAAGTAATATTGTGAATGATTTTCAAAATTTGACTAAATCAATGCAAAAACAGACTAGAAAATGGTGGGAAATTACTGGTTTAGAAAATTATCTTTCCAGTAAGATAGTTCCTAGAGGACTTAGAACAAATATCAGTCCAGCAGCTCATCTTATTGATGATGACTTTGTTAAAGAATGGACTGATATTCTGACGAAATGTTCACTTGATTTAATTGATCTCATTATTAGGACAGAAAAGAGACAACTTATAGAGATTAATTCGGAGGTGGAAAGATCGCTTACAAATATACAGAGTTATAAAACACATAGCGATTTTTCGAAGTTGGAAGAGAAATTGAAATCAAATATAGATAAGTTAGCTACAGACTTAAAAAACCGTAAATTGCGGAAATTTCAAAGAGATAAAAAAGATTTTGATCTGAAAAAAGCTTATAAATATATTATACCACAAAAAAAGGATTCCAACTTGGAAAAAAGTGAATCATCCTCTGATGCAACTACAGATAGTGCAAGTGAACATAATATAAATAATCGACAACAAAGACACCGTAGAAATAAGAATAGATATAATGGTCCTCCTCCTCATTTTTTAGGGGCAGGGGTCAGAGACCCAGATATCAGTCGAGGGAATTTCCCACAATTAAGAGACAGGGACAAGTGGGGGTACAGGGGAGGATGGAGATAAAGGAAAGCGATAAAATGCAAATACACAACATATCAACAATGACATTATCCGATTCTCAAAAAGAACTATTGGAGAAAGGACTTAATTTTTGTCCAACATCTAATATGAATTTATTTGAATGGGTCACAGACCTTAATTTGTTTTGTAGAAAGTTGTATCTTCATAAATTCTTTTTGAATAAAGAATTATATGAGTCCTTAAATATACAGGATCAGTTGACATTACAAGATCTTATGTCACTATCAGATGATGTGACTTTACAAGATATTCAAATTACTGGTCCATTTACAGACCTTAAAAATAATATGGCTTTTACTCCTTCCAAAAATGTGTCCCCGCATGTTGAGGTTTTTTGTGACTATGTGACCAAGGATTTTGAGCACCTACATGAAGAAATTAAAACTACTAACCCCCATTGTCAGATTAATTTTGACAATCTTTCCAAATCTGAGAGACAAACTCTCTTAGAGTTGACCAATAATCAACAGATTGTCGTAAAACCTGCTGACAAGGGGGGTAATATAGTCATTATGGATACTGACTATTATGTGAATGAATGTAAGAGACTTTTGGGTGATAAAAAATGTTATAAAAAATTACATTCTGACCCTACAGAGGAGTTTAAAACAATTCTCAAAACTATACTTGAATGTGGCACTCATATGAAGGTGATCAGTGACAAAGAAAGAGAATATCTTTTTCCTAAAGATCCTACACTGGCCACCTTTTATTGTCTTCCTAAGGTGCATAAAAATCCATCCAGACCTCCAGGTAGACCTATTGTGTCTGGTAATGGCTGCCTTAGTGAAAGAGCTTCAGTATATGTAGATCAAATTCTGAGGAATTTTGTAACATCTTTACCGTCTTATGTAAGAGATTCACAAGACGCAATTACTAAACTTGAGGGTCTATCGCTAGGTGAGAGTGACTATCTAGTGAGTTTAGACATTGAGTCACTCTACACAAGTATTGAGCATGAATTTGGAATTGGTGCCACAAAGGGTTTTCTTGAAACCAGGGGTAACCAATTTAGAGACCATAATAGGTTTGTATTGGGTCTCTTAAGGTATGTACTTACCTACAATTACTTTTCCTTTGATGGACAATTTTACCAACAAATAAGAGGCACAGCAATGGGGAGTTGCTGTGCCCCCTCATATGCCAATCTTTATCTGGGGTGGTGGGAGGATAAGATGGTTTTCACTGATGAGAATATTCAATATACTGATAAAATTGGGATCTGGCTAAGATACATCGATGATGTAATAATGACATGGTCAGGCACCATACATGAATTTCAAGCATTTATAAACTCGCTAAATAACAATAACTTTAATTTAAAAGTGACAAGTGATATACAAAGAAATGAACTGGCATTTTTGGATATTATGCTGGTTAGGAGTGAAGAGAATACCATCATGACACGAGTATTTAGAAAAGCCACAGCTACTAACAGCTTATTATCTGCTCATAGCCACCATCCCACTTCTTTAATTAAGGGCATACCAATGGGACAGTATCTGCGAATAAGGAGATTATGTACCACCATTGAAGACTTTAAGTCTGAAGCAAAAAAACTCCAAGAACGGTTCTTGGCTAGGGGGTACAGTAAAAAAGCCCTTAAAAAAGCATATCAGAGAGCACTTCAAAGTGATCGTAATGATCTTTTGTATAAAAATGAACAAAATAGGAATAACTCATCGAAAGAGATACGTCTAATTGGTACATATAATCAACAACATAATATGATTAAGTCCATTTTATCTAAACATTGGCCGATATTACACTTGGACAACGATCTGAGTGAAGTTTTACCAGCATGTCCCAAAATAACATTTAGGAGAAATAAAAATATTCGTGACTATGTAGTACATAGTCATTTCCAAAGGGAAAGAAAATCCAATTGGTTAGTATCTAATTTGCCCAGTGGCAGTAACAAATGTGGTCATTGTAAGGCTTGCTCATATGTCACAAAAACCACTGTTTTTCTGGACAAACAAGGCAATACTTATAAAATTGGTAAATTCATTAACTGTCGTACATCAGGAATTATTTATTTATTACAATGCATTTGTGGGATTCAATATGTTGGAAAAACTTTGAGAGAATTTAGGGAAAGAATCCTTGAACATGTGGGTGATATTAGAAATAGACGTGATACCCCTATAGCGAGACATGTACTTGAACATCATCCAAATGAGAGCAATATAATTACATTCATAGGCATTGAAAAAGTCTATCCATCCCCCAGGAAGGGTGATTTCAATCAGAAATTGTTAAAACGAGAAGCTTTTTGGATTTATAAATTGAGGACTTTAAGTCCAATTGGTTTAAATGAAGGCTTCACATTTAAACCATTTATTTGATGTCTGTTTGCTCTCTTTGATATGGAGCAGATGTTATGATAGATAGGAGTATTAAGTTTATTACTTTTGTTATTGAAATCCATTTGTCTGTTTCAGAGTCCACATAAATTCAATGAAGGATAATGATTGGCATTTATACAAGGATCATTATTAATTATTGTATTGGTCCTAAAAATAATTGTTTGATTGTTTAAAAGTGCCAACTATATTGAGGATGAATGGGTTCACATTTATTTTAATGTGTTTCCATTTTGCCAGCCATTCATTGTAATGGAGATGTGTAAAAAATGGCTGCCATCTCCAATTGAGGCTGTATTACATCCAAGCCTCTTTTTCAATCATAATGAGGTTTAAAAGGGTGCGCGATCCAGCGGCTCAGTTCATAATAAGCCCCTGATGAAACCAGTTGATCTGGTGAAACGCGTTGGGCTATTCAGGGGCATTGTGATTTAGTGCCCTTGTATGTCATTTTGATGTGTCTGTTGTGGCTTGAGAAAGGGTTACGATATTATAGCATTTAATCAGGGTTTTGTAGAATGTGGCTTACTCCACGAGGAGATTAGCTAGCGTGCATTTGGCACAATAGGAACTATAGCTAGCAGTATAGTAGTTATTGGTTAGGGTATTTTAGAATGTGGCTTACTCCACGAGGAGATTAGCTAGCGTGCACTTTGCACAGTAATTTGAGCAGTAAGATCTTATGTCAAATATACCAGTCAGTGGATACTTGTGAGTGGCTGGGGGCTGTTTGTGTAACTAAACACTGATAGAAAACTATCTGTGGTTACAATGTTGAATTTGGCATAAATAACATCTTCACATTCGTTACATATCACTTACTGAATAAATAATGAGTAATGGAGTCGCTTACACAATAAAGCGACACTAATTTATCTATGGTTCACACATATAAGAAGTATATAACTAGATAGAGTGTGTGATATATTGAATAACCATCCCCTTAACTACTATGGGCTGTTAACTAGCGCGGCTCTACAGCGATCGATTTGAATAATTTTGTAATAGGGTATGTCTAGAGGAGTAATTGAAGCGTTGAGGCTTTTGTAAACTAATAGCTAATTTCTTACAACATATCCGCAGCAATGCGTGTTTAGTGGACTGGCTATATTATCTTTAATTTGCAGTATATCGGTAGTGATTAATCTGTATGCAATTATAGTACACCGATTGCAGAGCAGCAATTATAGGGTTAATTTACCAACTGGCACGTTATGCAAGTTAAATAATGGCATAGTTGTAGTCGGGATTTGAGAATACAATCTTCCTCTATAAATTAACAGACCACTTTAATAGTGGTTAGGTAATGTGTATTAACACACTAGAGATATATACTTATGGTATACAGAACCGTTACTGATATCTCTTTCAGGGATTGGTCACTGATTGAAATAGCGAGGGTGGCTACTTTGTGTATAACTTTGTCTCTGCATATAGATGCTAATACCTTTCTTGAGATAATAAAATACCATATACAGATTCTTTTATGGAATGGTGTTTTTATTGATTTTTAATATATATAATAAAGTTGAGTTTTTAGTCCCTTTTTTCCTCATATATTTATAGTACTGAACGAGTCTCTTTTTTGTAGTTTCTTGCACTCCGGTATGTTCCCGGTTAAATAGAATTGGCACATTCGGGGTAATTTGCAAGGGATTTTTTGTGTTTTCTATCTTCTTTATTTTCTAATATAATATATGATGTTGTGACTTGCGGTACGAATCACTTATAATTGTGCACACATCTATTTTTGTATATTCTATTTGGGATTTCATTTCCCATTCTATTTCTTTAATTCAATAAGATTTTTGTGCAGAATCATTATACTAATATGGCTGGTTTTTTATCCAACCCGATTGATTTCTCTAAATGGCAGGAGGAGGCAAAACAACTTTTTGGGGATATTGCACCCTCAGTTTCTAATACTCAGGTTGAAAGTAATATTGTGAATGATTTTCAAAATTTGACTAAATCAATGCAAAAACAGACTAGAAAATGGTGGGAAATTACTGGTTTAGAAAATTATCTTTCCAGTAAGATAGTTCCTAGAGGACTTAGAACAAATATCAGTCCAGCAGCTCATCTTATTGATGATGACTTTGTTAAAGAATGGACTGATATTCTGACGAAATGTTCACTTGATTTAATTGATCTCATTATTAGGACAGAAAAGAGACAACTTATAGAGATTAATTCGGAGGTGGAAAGATCGCTTACAAATATACAGAGTTATAAAACACATAGCGATTTTTCGAAGTTGGAAGAGAAATTGAAATCAAATATAGATAAGTTAGCTACAGACTTAAAAAACCGTAAATTGCGGAAATTTCAAAGAGATAAAAAAGATTTTGATCTGAAAAAAGCTTATAAATATATTATACCACAAAAAAAGGATTCCAACTTGGAAAAAAGTGAATCATCCTCTGATGCAACTACAGATAGTGCAAGTGAACATAATATAAATAATCGACAACAAAGACACCGTAGAAATAAGAATAGATATAATGGTCCTCCTCCTCATTTTTTAGGGGCAGGGGTCAGAGACCCAGATATCAGTCGAGGGAATTTCCCACAATTAAGAGACAGGGACAAGTGGGGGTACAGGGGAGGATGGAGATAAAGGAAAGCGATAAAATGCAAATACACAACATATCAACAATGACATTATCCGATTCTCAAAAAGAACTATTGGAGAAAGGACTTAATTTTTGTCCAACATCTAATATGAATTTATTTGAATGGGTCACAGACCTTAATTTGTTTTGTAGAAAGTTGTATCTTCATAAATTCTTTTTGAATAAAGAATTATATGAGTCCTTAAATATACAGGATCAGTTGACATTACAAGATCTTATGTCACTATCAGATGATGTGACTTTACAAGATATTCAAATTACTGGTCCATTTACAGACCTTAAAAATAATATGGCTTTTACTCCTTCCAAAAATGTGTCCCCGCATGTTGAGGTTTTTTGTGACTATGTGACCAAGGATTTTGAGCACCTACATGAAGAAATTAAAACTACTAACCCCCATTGTCAGATTAATTTTGACAATCTTTCCAAATCTGAGAGACAAACTCTCTTAGAGTTGACCAATAATCAACAGATTGTCGTAAAACCTGCTGACAAGGGGGGTAATATAGTCATTATGGATACTGACTATTATGTGAATGAATGTAAGAGACTTTTGGGTGATAAAAAATGTTATAAAAAATTACATTCTGACCCTACAGAGGAGTTTAAAACAATTCTCAAAACTATACTTGAATGTGGCACTCATATGAAGGTGATCAGTGACAAAGAAAGAGAATATCTTTTTCCTAAAGATCCTACACTGGCCACCTTTTATTGTCTTCCTAAGGTGCATAAAAATCCATCCAGACCTCCAGGTAGACCTATTGTGTCTGGTAATGGCTGCCTTAGTGAAAGAGCTTCAGTATATGTAGATCAAATTCTGAGGAATTTTGTAACATCTTTACCGTCTTATGTAAGAGATTCACAAGACGCAATTACTAAACTTGAGGGTCTATCGCTAGGTGAGAGTGACTATCTAGTGAGTTTAGACATTGAGTCACTCTACACAAGTATTGAGCATGAATTTGGAATTGGTGCCACAAAGGGTTTTCTTGAAACCAGGGGTAACCAATTTAGAGACCATAATAGGTTTGTATTGGGTCTCTTAAGGTATGTACTTACCTACAATTACTTTTCCTTTGATGGACAATTTTACCAACAAATAAGAGGCACAGCAATGGGGAGTTGCTGTGCCCCCTCATATGCCAATCTTTATCTGGGGTGGTGGGAGGATAAGATGGTTTTCACTGATGAGAATATTCAATATACTGATAAAATTGGGATCTGGCTAAGATACATCGATGATGTAATAATGACATGGTCAGGCACCATACATGAATTTCAAGCATTTATAAACTCGCTAAATAACAATAACTTTAATTTAAAAGTGACAAGTGATATACAAAGAAATGAACTGGCATTTTTGGATATTATGCTGGTTAGGAGTGAAGAGAATACCATCATGACACGAGTATTTAGAAAAGCCACAGCTACTAACAGCTTATTATCTGCTCATAGCCACCATCCCACTTCTTTAATTAAGGGCATACCAATGGGACAGTATCTGCGAATAAGGAGATTATGTACCACCATTGAAGACTTTAAGTCTGAAGCAAAAAAACTCCAAGAACGGTTCTTGGCTAGGGGGTACAGTAAAAAAGCCCTTAAAAAAGCATATCAGAGAGCACTTCAAAGTGATCGTAATGATCTTTTGTATAAAAATGAACAAAATAGGAATAACTCATCGAAAGAGATACGTCTAATTGGTACATATAATCAACAACATAATATGATTAAGTCCATTTTATCTAAACATTGGCCGATATTACACTTGGACAACGATCTGAGTGAAGTTTTACCAGCATGTCCCAAAATAACATTTAGGAGAAATAAAAATATTCGTGACTATGTAGTACATAGTCATTTCCAAAGGGAAAGAAAATCCAATTGGTTAGTATCTAATTTGCCCAGTGGCAGTAACAAATGTGGTCATTGTAAGGCTTGCTCATATGTCACAAAAACCACTGTTTTTCTGGACAAACAAGGCAATACTTATAAAATTGGTAAATTCATTAACTGTCGTACATCAGGAATTATTTATTTATTACAATGCATTTGTGGGATTCAATATGTTGGAAAAACTTTGAGAGAATTTAGGGAAAGAATCCTTGAACATGTGGGTGATATTAGAAATAGACGTGATACCCCTATAGCGAGACATGTACTTGAACATCATCCAAATGAGAGCAATATAATTACATTCATAGGCATTGAAAAAGTCTATCCATCCCCCAGGAAGGGTGATTTCAATCAGAAATTGTTAAAACGAGAAGCTTTTTGGATTTATAAATTGAGGACTTTAAGTCCAATTGGTTTAAATGAAGGCTTCACATTTAAACCATTTATTTGATGTCTGTTTGCTCTCTTTGATATGGAGCAGATGTTATGATAGATAGGAGTATTAAGTTTATTACTTTTGTTATTGAAATCCATTTGTCTGTTTCAGAGTCCACATAAATTCAATGAAGGATAATGATTGGCATTTATACAAGGATCATTATTAATTATTGTATTGGTCCTAAAAATAATTGTTTGATTGTTTAAAAGTGCCAACTATATTGAGGATGAATGGGTTCACATTTATTTTAATGTGTTTCCATTTTGCCAGCCATTCATTGTAATGGAGATGTGTAAAAAATGGCTGCCATCTCCAATTGAGGCTGTATTACATCCAAGCCTCTTTTTCAATCATAATGAGGTTTAAAAGGGTGCGCGATCCAGCGGCTCAGTTCATAATAAGCCCCTGATGAAACCAGTTGATCTGGTGAAACGCGTTGGGCTATTCAGGGGCATTGTGATTTAGTGCCCTTGTATGTCATTTTGATGTGTCTGTTGTGGCTTGAGAAAGGGTTACGATATTATAGCATTTAATCAGGGTTTTGTAGAATGTGGCTTACTCCACGAGGAGATTAGCTAGCGTGCATTTGGCACAATAGGAACTATAGCTAGCAGTATAGTAGTTATTGGTTAGGGTATTTTAGAATGTGGCTTACTCCACGAGGAGATTAGCTAGCGTGCACTTTGCACAGTAATTTGAGCAGTAAGATCTTATGTCAAATATACCAGTCAGTGGATACTTGTGAGTGGCTGGGGGCTGTTTGTGTAACTAAACACTGATAGAAAACTATCTGTGGTTACAATGTTGAATTTGGCATAAATAACATCTTCACATTCGTTACATATCACTTACTGAATAAATAATGAGTAATGGAGTCGCTTACACAATAAAGCGACACTAATTTATCTATGGTTCACACATATAAGAAGTATATAACTAGATAGAGTGTGTGATATATTGAATAACCATCCCCTTAACTACTATGGGCTGTTAACTAGCGCGGCTCTACAGCGATCGATTTGAATAATTTTGTAATAGGGTATGTCTAGAGGAGTAATTGAAGCGTTGAGGCTTTTGTAAACTAATAGCTAATTTCTTACAACATATCCGCAGCAATGCGTGTTTAGTGGACTGGCTATATTATCTTTAATTTGCAGTATATCGGTAGTGATTAATCTGTATGCAATTATAGTACACCGATTGCAGAGCAGCAATTATAGGGTTAATTTACCAACTGGCACGTTATGCAAGTTAAATAATGGCATAGTTGTAGTCGGGATTTGAGAATACAATCTTCCTCTATAAATTAACAGACCACTTTAATAGTGGTTAGGTAATGTGTATTAACACACTAGAGATATATACTTATGGTATACAGAACCGTTACTGATATCTCTTTCAGGGATTGGTCACTGATTGAAATAGCGAGGGTGGCTACTTTGTGTATAACTTTGTCTCTGCATATAGATGCTAATACCTTTCTTGAGATAATAAAATACCATATACAGATTCTTTTATGGAATGGTGTTTTTATTGATTTTTAATATATATAATAAAGTTGAGTTTTTAGTCCCTTTTTTCCTCATATATTTATAGTACTGAACGAGTCTCTTTTTTGTAGTTTCTTGCACTCCGGTATGTTCCCGGTTAAATAGAATTGGCACATTCGGGGTAATTTGCAAGGGATTTTTTGTGTTTTCTATCTTCTTTATTTTCTAATATAATATATGATGTTGTGACTTGCGGTACGAATCACTTATAATTGTGCACACATCTATTTTTGTAGAATTCAAGAAAGTCTGGTCTCTAACAATGACAATGGGAATAGTAAAAAAAACAAGTATTAGATCATACTGGAGTAAAAACCCCATATATGATAACCCCTGTATTCGCCAAAACAATGACCAGGACTATATACAAAATGATTTTGCGCTTTATGCACTTTAGTGAAAATACCCTGTGCCTCCCAAAAGAACACCCCCAGTATGACAGACTGTTTAAAATTTGCCCCCTAATAAATCATTTACAGGAAAAGTTTGCCCAATTATATATCCTCCAAAAACACATAAGTATAGATGAATCCCTTATGAATTATAAAAGCAGGTTAGGTTTCAAGCAATACATGCCCTCCAAATTCGGCATTAATATTTATAAATTGTGTGAAAGTGCCACAGGCTATACCCAAGCTTTTAGAATTTATGAGGGCATGGACAGCCAACTTGACCCTCCTCGTTGCCCCCGAATCATGGGGACAAATGGGAAAATAGTTTGGGATCTAATTTACCCCTTATTAAATAAAGGATATAATTTATGTTGACAACTACTACACCAGCCCCCTTTTATTTAAGTCACTTTTTTATTTTGGCCTGTGGCACTATCAGGCGCAATTGCAGGGAGATGCCCAAAGAACTTGTAGCTAAAAAAAACTAAAAACCGGAACGTCCTCAGCTTTGTGCCAACAAGAGCTGCTGTCAGTTAAGTTCAAGGACAAAAAAGAAGTATACATGCTTTCTACCATGCATGAGGACAAAACTGTGGCAGTCTCTGTTCGTGGCAGAAGGGGGGTACTAAGAAATCCAGTCTGCATCAGAGACTACAACAAGCACATGGGGGGGGGAGTTGATCTGTGTGATCAACTCATGCAGCCGTACCTCACCATGAGAACGTGTAGGGCATGGTAAAAACAAAGGTTGCCATTTACATGATGCAGACTGCGGTATACAATTCTTTTTTGATTTTCAAATTTGCAAGCCCCACTCTAAAACTTAGTTTTCTGCAGTATCAGCTCCATCTTATTTCTCAATTTTTGTTTCAAGGGGCAACAGAAATAATTCCACCAAAACCCAGGGTAGTTCATTTTATTTATAAAATCCCAGAGTTTGTTACAGCAAGGAAATACGGACAGATACCCCCACTTACTGTCCTGATTGCCTTTCCAAACCTGGTCTCTGCATGGGTGACTGCTTCAAGCAATACCATGCAGGCACAATGCAGTAGTGCTGTAAAGTTTATTTTATTATTTGGTCACTTTTCCCCCCTGAAATATCCTGTTATTTTTATTTTTCAAAACACATCCCTCCTTAGATCTAACACTATCAAAATAGCGTTGCGTACCCCTCTGGCACTCAGAGTTAAAGGGATAGTATTGCTTAAAAATAATTTTATTTTATGTTGTAGCCCTTAAAAAAACATTAAAAATGATATAAGTCTTATCTCCCAAACATTTATGGTATGGGAGATATTAGCAAGTAAAGTTTCCCCTGGAGTGACGTCGCTGCTTAAGCCTTCAGATTTGGGATCTGGGACCGGCCGCGGCTCTTCAGCAGTGCCGAGATCACGATCTTTGAAAATAATTTCTTCATTGGAATGGTCTCCAAAGTGTGCTTGTAAGCCAGGCACACTTTGTAGATAGTTCCAATGAAGTAGTTCTTTTTAAAGGTCGTGATCTCAAGAGCTGCCCACTGATCTGTGGACCGGATTCCAAATCTGTCCACTAGATGGCAGACTTGGCTAAATCAGCCAGAAAAAGGGAGCTTTACGTGCTAATATCTCCCAAACCATAAAGGTTTGGGAGATAAGGCTTATCATTTTTAATGTTTTTTAAGGGCTACAATATAAAATAAAATTATTTTCAAGCAATAGTATCCCTTTAAAAAAATCTGCAGATATCATCTGATTGAAATCCAGAGCAACACTGAAATATGTGTGGAAAAAATGGTGTTTCTCTGCCTTCCTGCAGGTGTTGGGAGGAATTGGTGATAGAGTGGCAGGGAGAACATTGATAAAATGCAAATAGAATGAAAGCCAGGGTTGTCTACTCTTCTACAACATATACTTTTGGGGATAAAATTAATTGCAGCATTGCCAAACAGTCTGAAATGAGACAAGGCACCAGCTGTAAAAATGGCATGTTTGTAAAAGGAAACTAACATGTTCCAACCTTGCCCAGTAGCTCCCTCAAACCCTGACAAACCTATGCATATGGGGCATTGCTGTATTCAGAAGAAGGAGCCGAACACTAATCAATGCAGTTTATATAATCTTCACCTATCCTGTGTTTGAAATTCACATCAACATTATTTATTATTTTTTCTTTACTTACGTCAAGTTTTACAAGGTATTGGTGGTAAAATGGCTGCGTAAAAAATTGGAAAACATACATAAAATGAAAGCCTGGGGTGTCTACTTTCCAAAAATATACACTTTTGGGGGGAAGTTTTAAAGTGGAGCACTGTTACACAGCCCCAAATGAGACATGGCACCAGTGACATAAGCTTTGAAAATTAAAAGTGTGAAACTGGAAATGCGCATGTTCCAGTTTGGGCCGCGTAGCTTCTCCAAACCTTGAGAAACCTTTGCATATGGGGTATTGCCATACTCAGAAGAAGGAGATGAACATTAATCAGTGCATTTTTTAAAATTTTCAACTATCCTGTGCTTGATATCAACAGTAATATTGAAATGTAAGTGTGAAAACTGCAAAAAGAACAAAATATTACCACAATTTTGAAAAATATTTCTGGAAAAATAGCAGCATAAAAAAACTCCAAAATTCTCCTGATTATTTACCTTATATTGTCTAGTTTTCAGAAACATATACCTTAGTGGGACATTTGTGGTTCTGGCACCGTCACCTAAGCTATGATGCTCACATACCAATTGTTGAAAAATTATAGGCTAGAAATAATGGCGTCCATCTTGTTATTTTTACCTTGTAAATGTGAGAAAGAGATTGAAATACTAGGCATATGGGGTACTCTTATATTCAGGAGACACAAATGAATATATTTAGGGGTATTTTTTTTGTAATGAACTAATAGTATGCAAATCCTGACAGGAAAATGTAAGCAACATGTTTTTTTTTTTTCTTTTTTGTTTTGTTTTTTTGCTCTTTTTTTTCTATTTTAATCAAATTAAACAATGAGGTATTCATATAATTGTGGTATCAAAAGAAAGTCCTACTTGTGCTTAAAAAAACAGTATATTATTTATGTGGGTGTACAAAAGGAATTAAAGAGAAAATGTGGTTGAACAACGACATAGTCAAAAAAGTCAAAATTGCTCCAAGGTGAAATCCACATCGGTTTTTCCTGGTCTTTAAGGGGTTAAGCTAGAAATAGTTTTTAGGTGTTTTGGGATGTATTAAAGAGCTGTGCATAAAAATTACTCCCAAAATGTAGGAGCCACAAGTGAAATTTAGGAGCCTAGGCTAATCAAAGGAGAAATCAAACGCATTAATGAAATTATATATGTTTGGGTAATGTTTATCTTTATGACACTTTTATGAAGGACATCTTTTTAATTATTTTTTTGTCATAAGTCCTTTGTAGAAAAAAGGAACCATGGGATTGTCGCTAGTTGAAGGATGCAGGGCACATGCAAACTAAAGCTCTCTAGAGGTCCAGACTCCCTCCCAGCTCCAAAATACCTCCCCAGAAGCAGCAGCCTTCAGTTTCCAAAGTCATCTGCTCAAGAGAGGAACAGGGCTGAATCTTCTTTTATTTTATTTTTATTTTTATTTCCCTACTGATGGGGTATTTTCTTGTCCACTATTAGGCTGGCTCATTTTACCTGTTCCTCTTGCATGTAGAGCAGAACATGAGTCTGATTTTTCACTTAGGGATGGCTAATATACTTGAACAGCCATTTGTTCTCTATCTCACTTCCTTCAAAGGACCCAAAAGAAGAAAAAGGCCAGATTTGCACATGATCCAGTTACTGTGGGTATGTCCTGTCCCTATCAGTTTTTCTGTATGCCAGGTACAGTGCATGGTCTGTGGCGCAGCATGGATCATGCTTACCCCATCATTCGAGATCCCACTCCTTCATGGGACCTAAATCGGAACCCTGTTGACACATTGGCTTTTATGTAACTGTTTTCCTTCTAGCGGTTGTGCCTGTTCAGTGGGTGTAGAGCTCCCTTTCTGATCTTTCATGCAGATGAGGTGTTTCTGCAAATTCACTTTTGATTTTTTTTTCAAGGTGGTTTCTGGATTTTAATATTAATTGGAGATTGTTCTTCTTTCTCTTTTTTCCTGCTCTGTCTAACAGATGAGAACAGGAGTGTCACTATTTGGTTTTGGTTATGCGTCTTAAATACTACGTTAATCGCACTGAACCTTTTTGTAAATATGTTCATTTTTTGTTATCCCTGATGGCCCTTGTGCAGACAAAATGGCGTCTAAGGTGACAGTGGTCCCTTGGGCCTCTGCAGAATAGATGTGCAAGCCAGCGATGTGGTCATCACTTCACATGTTTGCTAAGCATTATAGAGTCTTTGTCTGGTGCAAAGCACTGGGGCCCAGAACCCATAGACCAGTGGAGGAGCTGGCTGAAGTTACCCACAGATCAAGTGGTCAGGAATCACTGCACCATATGTCCACCATGTTAGTAATTAGCAGGTTTTACACTGGTGTGAGCAGATTGAGTGTACACCCGTTAATTGATTTTCTCAGAGTACACAATAGTCTTGCACTGCTCCTTATCTGGCCACAGCTTTTTCTCTCATGTCAGGAAGCTGGGGGGAGCCATGTGACTATAACCTGGCCCTTGACGCCTTCATCTGATACAGGAAGGATAGTCACATTGGCAGCTGGATATGTCCTGCTACCTGCTCCTACATAGTCCCTACTCCCTGTACTTTATCTAAGGTACAAAGCATTGTGGAAAGGGAAAAAAAAAAAGAGCGAGAGAGACACAGAGACAGACAGACAAACACAGGGAAGAGACCCAGAGGAAAACAGATATATAGGAGAGGGTCATAACATGCAACAAATGATATAGTATGAGAGAACTCAATTTAGATATGCCTCCCGCAGGCCCAGAATACACACAGGAACAAAGTAGGAGAACACACTCACGGAGATGTGCATAAATCAGCTCACTCTGCTTTTATTAAATGCAAAGAAACCTACATTTCAGGGGACAGTGCCACCCTTCATTACCCTGACGAAGGGTGGCATAGCCCACCTAAATGTTGTATGTATCTTTGCATCTAATCAAAACAGGGAGAGATGATTTATGCACATTTCCGACAGTACGAGTGAGAGCAGTGTCAGGGAGACAGGAAGGAAATTGAAAAGTAGATGAGAAAAAGGATTGACTGTAAAGAAATACATGTGGCAGAATGGGTAGAGGAGAGAGAAAGAGAGCTATACAAAATACAGTGAATGAGCCTAGAGTACTTTCCACCTCAGGCAGCTAGACAAGCTGCAGTCCATGACCAATGCTTTGCAGTATGAAGATAACAGGGTAAAACTTTGTCCAGTTACCCACTGGAACGTCTATAATTAGGGCTAGAGAGACAACCTGACTAGTAGATTTCCAGTATCTTATACATAACCAGTTCCCTCCACAGTGTATATAGTATATAAATACATTGGACAAAGATATAGCTGTAGTGTGAATAGTTGGTACTCTAATGTACAGTGTTTATACTGGTGCAGAATGTTCAATGGAAAAACCTTTCCGAAAAAGCTTTTGTTCTAAATGTGAAATGCATAAAACGTAGGGCAATTCTGTGGCATAATAGCTGTGCCATAAAAGATAAATAAAATTGCCCATGGATTTAATTGGGACTGAAATGCATTAAAATGGAACTACCAAGAATAATTACCTCCTTATATCTAAATTCTACTGATCCTGAGACTGACAGCCAGGTAGAAGCTCTTTAAAAGAAGCTGCACGCCTGCGCCGTCAGTCCCTTCTGGTGCCATATGGTACCTGGCAACGCCTCCTAGAGCAGACTGGGACTGACAGCGCAGGCATCACTATGCAAAGATGTCTGCTCTGTTTCCTGGCTGTAAGTCCCGGGAGCAGTAGAATATCTCTGTAAGGAAGTAATTATTCTGGCGACTAGTACAATTGTTCAGCTAGTTGCCAGATGGGTAGTTTTTGGGGTTTAACTTTACTTGGGTTGGTAGTTTCACTTTAGGTGTGATAAAGAGGTGATAAAGTAGAGATTATTTATTCAGTGATATCACTTCTCCAGTTCCTATGTTATTCTATGGAGCCTGTGCAATGGCATTTTCCAGGTTGGAGAAATCTTAATGCATGGGCTCCATAGGGTAACATAGGACCTCTCTGAGAAATTCTATAACTGCAGAAGTCCTCACCATTTTATCACCTCCTTCTCACACCTTAGTTCATAACCCCCCTTGAATGCTAGGATGGTCTCTCATGCACTACAAAATACCCCATTGCACACCCTTCTAGATTTCAAAGGGTTAAAAGGCCAGAAAGGGTTAAAAGATCAGTTTCAATCGATGGGAATTTCCAATTCAGGAGATGATATATAATTAGCTCCTGAATTTCTTTACTTTGGTTCTTTGTAATTAGTTATAACAAACCCATTAACAAGAATTTCAACAATGCTAAAATTTATTATTAAAGGACATTCAATACAATGTAATCTTCAAAGATAAAAATGCACAAGTAAGACTGATTTTGTTCAAAATGCTGTTAGATAAATATACATGCAAATCTATACCGTGGGGAATAAAGACAAGCCGAAAACGAAGACTGATGTTCATAAAAATGAAGTTTCCTGGGAAATGAGAAATAAAAAGCTGACACTTAGACGGTTTAAGTTAGAAGGGTCAGATGCTCATTTAAAGATAAAAAGAATGCAGTTGAAAACGAGGAAATTATTGCAAAAGAGAGCAAGAAAAATCCTAAACAATTCTAAGCATATATAAACAGCAAAAAGTTTAAGGTTGATATTTGCCCCCTTAAATCTGAAACAGTTGAATTGGTGACTGACACTTAAACACATTCTTTTCTCCTGTATATACAATGATGGTTACAATGACCCTCATTTGGCAAACTGAGGGATTCTCAGCATTTTCTATATTATATTAATGTCTTACTGATTTAAAAGTCAAAAAGATAATGTAAAAGGTTATGGTGAATACAGCACATGGATCTGATGGCGTACACACAATGGTACTTAAGGAACTTAATTAATAGTAAGACCCATATGCTTAATATTTATTGATTTGCTCTCATTAGGTATAGTTCTGTGTGACTGGAGGGGAAAGCATATGTAGTACCATTATTCAAAAAGGAAGCAAGATCTAAACCAGGAAACTATACACCTGTGAGCTTGATTTCCATAACAGGTAAGGTATTAGAAGTGTAACAAACTGGTAGAGTTTAGGACTGGGTGACATCCAACAACTTTATTAGTAGTAAGCATGGTTTTATGAAGAATAGAGAATGTCAAACGAATTTACTTGCATTCTATGAAAGGATAATAGTAACTTGGACAAGGGTATGACTTAAAAGGCTTCTGCTTGGGAGGTGATATTTGTGCATGGATAGAGAACTGGTTAAATGATAGATTGCAAAGACTTGTTTTAAGTGGAACCTCTTCAAGTTTGTCTAAAAATGTAAGTGGCGTGCCACAGAGTTCAGTCCAGGGTCCAATACTTTTCAAGTGGGTATTGAAAGTAGTGTCACAATCTTGGCTGATGACATTAAGCTGTATTATTAGGAAATAAAGAATATTAATTTTTTTTTCCCAAGATTAAGTTGAATGGATGCAGCAGAAACAAACATGCTGCATATACACTAAATGGTATACTACTCAGGGAATCCTTCCTAGAGAATGATTTTAGGAGTATTGATAGTCCATTGATTTCACAACAATATGCCGATTCACTCAGATGCTGCAAGCGACAATAGGGTACTATATAAAAAGGGGTATAGATGCATTGTTTGGGAATATAATTCTACCTCTACATATAAATCCTTGGTGAGGCCTAATCTACAATACATACTACAGTTTGGGCACCGTTTCTAAAAAATGCATTTTTTAACTAAAAAAGTGCAAAACCAAAATAATGGGATTAAAGGATCTGAGTTATAAAGTGTGACAAGCCAAAATAGAATGAGTACAAATTTGTGTTGATATTGGCACTCAGATGCACTATAAATTAAGATGCAGTATTTGCTGAATATACCAGTGCTTAGACGGCCACCAGATAATATTGAGCTAGCTACTATCCTAGCTGACTAAAGTTTGCATGAGCCAGTGGGAACAAACAATTCTAAATAGGACTAAACAGGAGAGCACACTAAATCTGACAGTAAAAAACATTATTAAAATTAATAGTGTACTATGAATAAAAATAAGT
The DNA here is from genome assembly GCA_037306005.1 of Rhinophrynus dorsalis. Classification (NCBI taxonomy): domain Eukaryota; kingdom Metazoa; phylum Chordata; class Amphibia; order Anura; family Rhinophrynidae; genus Rhinophrynus; species Rhinophrynus dorsalis. The sequence continues at coordinate 355,410,863 of CM074718.1, forward strand.
GAAAATAAACTTAAAATCACAGGCGAAGAAATCCTACAGAGGATAAAATAGGTTTAAAAATGTGTTATATCACAATAGACTAAAAAACTCTGTATGCCATACATAACTTCATGGAATGTTGATATATGAGGTATGAGATTATTGGCGCAATAATCTTGTAGGTACAGGTTACCTTTACCATTTCTTAGTTTGTTCTGCTTCCAAACACCACCTGACGAGAAACACCACTGCCCGTAAAATCTTGATACGTAGACACCTTTAAACGTACACACACACACTCTTCAGTGAGCGTTTTTGATATTGTAAGAGGCTAGAAATATGGATGCATGTTATACACAAGTACTTAATTTACATCTAATTGTGTAGGAAACAAATTATCTGCTTATTATACACAGGTGAGTATTATACCAGAGAGTTTACTGCATCAATTGGTAACTAATATTTAGCAATTAATAAAAATAAAATCTCACTCTTTCGGATAAAGGAATTTTTGTGTGCAGATAGATTTTGCACAAGTTCTAATCCAGGAAGCGAAATACCGAATGCTTCTTGAATTGCGCATAAAAAATGCCATTTTACGACAACAGTACACAGACTTGTAAATTCATTCGTAATAGCACTTCCTGCATTAGGCGCATTCACTATTCCACTCACACAGATTCGTTAATCTTAGCCACGGCCACAAAAAATAAATATACACAGACGTTCGCTAATCTTGAATTTTCATGCGCAATTCAACAATATCATGAGCAAACCTATTCCCTAGTGGTTTGCACACATTTCCTGCATTGTACCATTAGTGTTTTTTTTTTTTTTTGTTTTTTTTTTCATTCCTTGTGCTAGATGCTCTTTAATGTGTAAGTACAGTATTCTACTTGCATGGGTTTGTAGGGGTGTTTATGAATCTGAGTCAGTTAAGTCATTCTAGCATCATGTTAGTCAAGTTCAATGTTGTGCACTTGTTTTGAGCTTTAAATAATACAGCTGCAAATTCTAAGCCATAAGCCCCCAGATGGTGGCTGGTTATAATTCTCATGAGAATTCATGCCTTGGACAATGCTTTTGTCAGGACCAGAGTGAGAGGGTTAGTTGGCCCAGTGCTGAAGAGATGAATAATAACAACAGGCCTTACACAAGTTTCACTTCCTTGAAATTCATCAAGATGCAGGAAGTCATAGTAAAATCTGACAGAGTTGGTTTATATAGAAATTATATTTCAGTTTAACCCCTTGAGTGATAGAACACTTCTGTTTCAATACCTTGACAACTTTAATTCTCATTTTAAAAGCTTGTGATATAAAACATTCCTTCAGTTTTTCCTTTTGAAACACGCTTATTTCTATTATAAAAGCTTCAGTTTTGTAATTCTCTTCACACAATAGTCTTCATACCTTAGTCTGTAGCAGAGGTTCTCAACCCGTGCCCTCAGTGGCCACTAACTGGCCTGGACTTAGGAATTTCCCTGCTAGAAGTGTGTTGATCAGAGGCTCAGTCATATTGATTAACTCACCTGTGCTCTTAATAGGAAATTCTCAAATCCTGGCCTGTTAGTAGCCACTGAGGGCACGGGTTGAGAACCACTGGTCTGTAGCATTAGAAAGCATTGTTACCCAAGCATAGTTTAAGCGGGCAGTAAAAGATCATGGGAAGCAACCTTCTAGCTATAGGTAGTTATTTCACAGCTAGGGAAACTAAGTTGCCACAGCTTAAAATGCTTCCATTTACTTGCCAATCACCCTGCAGTTCTCTGAGATATGTAAGTGTGATGACATGTGCTTATGGAAGATATCTGTCCTCTCCTTTCAAGCCCATTGTAGGTGAATTGCAGACACTGGGCTTTAATAGAGAGGATATCAATGTTCATTCCTCTCTGTGATGTGAAAGGAAGCATTTTAAACTATGGGAATTTAGCTCCCAATGCTGAGAACTAATTGCCTATAGTTAAAAGACCCCCCCCATTACTGTAGCTTTATGGAAGTTTAACTTTGCATCCTAGGTTTTCACTGTATGGGATATCACTTCCACCATGTTTCCTGACTGTGTGTTGGTAATGAGTAATAATGTCATGACAAAGCATCAAAAAAGTAATTGCTTTAAAATGATACTCAACCTCTGTGAAGCAGGTGAAAATGAAAATCTTTGTACAGTAAGTATGTATTCATAATAAAGGGCATATTAGAGCTCTTGACTGATCTTTTAATTAATTAAAATTTTTACTTAACTTACTCCTAAAATGAAGTAGAGTATAACATAATGAATATACTCACCCCTGTATTTCAATGGTACAAAAATAAATAATGAATCATGCCTTTCTACTGAAATTCCAGTTCGCCCTAGGCAGCAACTGTCAAGTCTCCACTGTCGCTGCCTGTGGTGGCTGCTCACAGTCCCTAAAACTGAAATCCTGGACTTGCAAGTCTCTGTGCTCACGATCTCTGTGGGACCACCAAGACTGTACCAAAACAGCTGTCAAAATGCATAGAGCCGTCTCAACACAACCACTTGTCCTATAGCGGCATACCTACTGTAGGGGACAATTTGGAAGATGGTTCTCTTTTAACAGTATGTGTAAACGTTGCATGTTCAAATTTCTAAAATGTCATATAATCAAAATGCAGTTGTGCAACCCTGTGCTGTATGTTGCTGCAATTGTGTAAAAGAACACACACAGTACAGTTTTCGTAATATTTTTTTAAACCTATTCATATTTGTAACAGACTTTTTTCTACAACAGATTTTGAGCTCAATGTGTTTATTTGTAGATGAAGCAAATCTTTACAAACAAACTTGCAGGTTGTAGCAGGCATGTTCAAGATTAACATAGTTTTGAGATGCTTGATAAATATTCCCAAATCACTATCCACATGGAAAGATTACTGATACCATTGAGGGGTTGGAAATCCTTCATTACATATTACTCAGGTCTACTGTGCACCTCACTGACAGATCAGTCTGCAAGTGTAATTTCTCAGGGCAAAGTTGCATGTTTTGCTGTTTCCTTTCACTTTATAAATAAGGCACTGGTATTGCAGTGTACAAAATTTACAGTTGTGGCACCAACAGAACACATGCTACATTAACAGGGAACTCTGTGGTCAGTATGTTTTTGCCTAAACTTGAGGTGCTGCTTTTAGTGTTTGAGTGCTAATACCTATCAAACAAATTAAAGGGCAACTAATGTGGGAGGGTGCATCAAAAAGTAGAGTGAAATGAAAGGTAAGGTGGGAGGATGCAACAGACTGGAGGTTGAGGAAAAAGGTAGGGTGAGAGGAAGGGACAAAACAGAGGCAGTGAATGGTAACGAGGGCCTTTTGTTTGATAAAGTGCAATTTTGTGCAGAGATTTTGACAGGAGAGACCAGCTGGCTTGGCCCCCTCTCTACTCCTGTCAAGATCACGCCCCCATGTATGTGCATCCCCCCCGAAACTCTTGCAGAGATTTTGGCGTCTTGGCTACGCCTCCATGCCTTCACCAATTGCAAAGACATTATGGATGATGTTTGCATAACCCCTCTTTACTGCCACCCCTGGCAGTCACATGATCCTGTATTTTCAAATTCTCTTGAGTTTATTAACCATTTAGTGAAAAGGGTTTTTTGACAAGAGCAAATTGGGATGTTTTAGTATGCCTTTTTTATTATACATTTGTTTAGTTTAGTATGCCTTTGTTAAGTATTTTTCCTTTGATTCATTTAGTTCACCCACAGAAATTATATACCATTTTTTTTAAGCATAGGTAGGGCTTTTTTTTTATTTCTTTTTTTTTTAACCACATTTATATGGATAACCCACCATGTCATTTGAAAAAAATTAAAAGTTACTCTGTTGATTTTTCTGTATACTGATACTACATGGAAAAAGGATTAGTGTAGCCAATGAAAAACCACACATTTTTTATAAGTTTTCCTGTCATAATTTGTGCTTAACTGGTTCATATTTATACCTATGACTGGATAAAAGCTATGAAAGTTTCTTCATACCTTTTTAGGGGGTTACTTGTACCTATGAGGCAAAATCCCAATATCCCTCATCCACTCCCTGGTGTTCGTCTTTTAAGCAACCAGACTAAGTGGTACATGTAAGTGTTTCACATGGCTTCATAGTAATAAAACTCGCATTAACCCTTTGAGTGCCAGAGTGGTACGGAATGCATTGCTTTGCAATGCATTCCGTACCACTCTGGCACTCAAAGGGTTAAAGTTGTGAGTTTATAAATTAGGTTGTGTAAATAAATTATTCATCTTGCTCTAAATCATTTATTTAGTGACCCAAAGATATGGCATTAGGTCATGAAGTGACCAAAACTGCTCAACCTCCAGTTCTGCCCCATCATCTTAAACTGAATGAATATTGACCTCCATTATGTCCCTTTCCCCCTGTGGGATCAGTATTCTCTGCCTCTCTCTTGCTCACTGTCACTTTGAGGAAGAGAGAGAGGCAGAGAAGGTTGACAAAGGCAATGTATAGTATTCATTGCCTCTGTCAATGGCTCAGCTGGCACATGTGATCACTATAGCAGCGGGGCAAGGCTGAAACAGACTGCTCCAGTCCTGGAGCAGTCAATTACATCCTCCCCGGCATGATCACAGCTCCCCCTAAGATGTTCTGTGTTCATGAAGTGTTTGACATGTCATGACCGTCACAAATCCTTAAAGGACGGAAATGTGTGACTGTTCTGGCACGTCGCTCATCAGGAAAAGGTTATTGTCACGGTTTTTAATTTTTGCTTTTGAAACCTTTCCTTTTTTAACCCTTTAAGGACCAGAGAAGTCTGTGGTGTATTGATTTGCAACATGTCCTCTCTGTCTGTTTTATGTGTAAGTCGTATAATAAAGTTAATGATGTCTACTGTGCATTGTTTATATATTTTTACTTGAAAGTGTAGGCCTACATTAACCTCTTAAGGACCAGGAAAATCTGAGGTCGTTTTCCCTTAACCCATTAAGGACCGGCGGTCACGGGACATTTCCGTCCCATAATGACCGCATAGGGGCACTTTGACGCGCCGGTACACGTGACCTGTCACGTGTATCGGCGCGTCACTATGGGGCTTGAAAGAGATCGCTCCGATCTTGGAGCGGTCTATTTCATGCCCTATTTTTACTTACAGCGCTCCCGGTAGAGCGCTATAAGTAAAAAGTACGTGACGTACCATGACCGTCATCGGTCCTTGAGTAGTTCAAGGACCGTGACGGTCCTGGTACGTCAAGGGTCCCTAAGGGGTTAAGGACCGGAGCAATTCTGACCTTTTTGACTGTTTTTGTTCAACAGTGTTTTCCCTCTTAGGCTTGTATTCCCCCCCCCCCCCCCCCATAAACTATATACTGTTTTTTAAGCAGAAATAGGGCTTTTATTTGATACCCTACTTATATGGATAACCCACCATTTACTTTATTAAAATTAAAAAAAAAAATGTAAAAAAAAAAAAAAAACCACCATTTTTTGTTTTTTCTCTTTGGATCAATTGGGCACAAATGGTTAAATTTTTATGGCGACTGTATGAAAGGTATGACTGGTCAGTCATACCTACAAAATGTGCAGTTTAAAGTGGCCACTGTCCCCCCTTGGGTGAAAATCCCCATGTCCCTTTTTCCCACCCTATTTTGACACTTTTTTAATCCGTGACATTTGGCAGAGTGTATAAGTGTATTACATAGCTCCACAACAATCACGCTTCCAAAATTGTTTAATGAGATTATTATTTTTTTTTTAAATAAAATATCTTTTTGTAAAAAAAAATGTTGTGTTTAAAAAAAAAAAAAAAAAAGTATCATTGCAGGTCAGAAATTGACCTGCATTTAGCAAGCCTCTGGCACCAGCAGTGAAGGGGTTAATACCCCCAGCTGCTGTATTTTCATTTGCCACTAGGTGGCTCCTCTCTACTTCTGTCTCCCTTACTTTGATATCAAGGGAAACAGAGGTAGAAGAGACATGCAGAGACAGCATGCTTTCTGTGCTGCCTCTGTCTCTCACTATGCCGGTACATGTGATTGCTGCTACGACGATCACATGAACCGGCACAAGCAAGAAGGGCTGAAACTGAACGCCCCAGTCTTGGAGCGCTCAGTCTCAGCCTGGAATTAATGATAGCAGCGTGCATGGAGGCACACTGCTATCATTTAAGCCATGATGGTCCTGGTCCATCATGGGTCCTTAAGGGGGGATAACAACCCATGACGGTCCTGGACCCTCATGGGTCCTTAAGGGGTTAAGAAGCTATTGACCTGAATATCATAGCTTTTGGCTATGATCATACATGAGGTGGAATGTGTAATAAGGTTATAAAAACGAGATGAATTTGCCAGTGATATCACTTCTCTAGTTCCTGTGTTATTCTGTGTAGTCTATGCACAAAGATCTCCAAAGTGCGCGAAATCGTAGTGCATTGGAGCCATAGAATGTCATCTCCTCATTATCATCTCTTTATTATGCCTTAGTGCATCTCCCCACAGACCTTTCTACGTGGTGTTTTATACTATGTCTGATTTCTGATCCATATTATTGTATCTTCCTGCAAATCTTACACCACAATTAAACATTCAAAACATTTGTCTCTTTAGATAATCAGGAACGTGCGTGCAGTTAAGAGTAGGTACATTACTCTCATAGTAGAGAAGCTGGCACTCAAAGGGTTAAAATGCTTGTTTGTTGAAGGTGATCCTTACAGTGCAAGTTTGTTTTGACCAATGTGATTTTCTGAAAAGAAAAAAAAAAAGTCACCTGGTCATCTCATTCTATAATTATGGCTTGCCCTGCTGGTGGCATGTAATGATTCTTTATTCTGTTGTTCTCATGTAAATGCAGATAAAACAGTACCAGGTTATTGACCTGGCTACCTATCATCGGTGGTTATGGTTGAGGCAGGGACAATTTTGATATAAAGAGAAACTTTAAAAATGAGAAAAATGTATAATGCATTTTTCCTTTGGCGTGCTGGACAAGAATATTTAAAGGACAAGGTGCACTAATCAGACATTGAGTGCGCTCAGACACACAAAAAATTGTTTTGTTTGTTTCAGAATTTAAGATTTTTTTTAATATATATTTCACATTTCATTATTAGTTTAATTAATGACCTAAACACATAATTATGGACTTTGGAATTGCAGAAAGATCCATCCAAATACAGTTTGTTTTTGTTTGTTTTTTTGTTTTTGTTTTTTTTTTTTTAATTATTATTATTCAAAATGCATAGCAACAGATTCCATGAAAAATACAATTCTGATTACAAGTACTGGATACGTATCTATCAGAGAACAGTATTGAGAATTATGAGAGTTGACTTCAAAGCAGATAAGTTGTTGATCCAGGGAAATATCTGACTTCGGTTTGGAGTCAGGAATGATTTTTTTTTTTTTTTTACCCACTTGGGGCTTAATTGGAAATGTCTTCAGTGGGGTTATTTTTCCCTTCCTATAGATCAACAGGGGTGATCTGGCATGGGCTAAACTTGGACATGTCTTTTTCAAGCCTAATTAACTATATTGCTATAAGAATAAAGGTGTCACTGAAACAAAACATTCCATATTCAATTTTTTTACTTCTATTTATTTTATAAAGTTTGGACATAAGTCCATATTTGCTTACCCTAGAAACAGTTGAATGTTTTGTATTAATGAAATGTGGTTATGATAACATTTAAATGTAAATACAATTTTTAAATGCCCCATTCTTAAAGATATAACCTCAAGTATTTTTAATTCATTATTGATTATATTATTGTTAAATGCATCTTTAGGCATGTTTAACATTATTGTATTTTTTTTGGTTGTGCATAAAATGATTATATCCCTTGAGGAATATAAAAGTTCATACATTTTAGTAGCATTATACTCTTTTTCGTCAGTTTCATTAATTTATGAGACTTGCGCAAATCCAGCCCATGTAATGTATTGTTACATTAAAACATGGAGATTCTATTTTAACAATAATGTAATTGTATGTTAATACAAGGTTTCTTTAAAAATTGTGAAAAAAGCACAAACAGAAGGGGCTCCTAGTGTAGTATCCTAAGTTTACATATTCCCCTTCCCTTGGATCTCAACTGATATACTCACAATTTAAAGTGGCCAATGTTGCACATATGTGCCCACTAGACTTTCAAGCAGGTGGGATTTATTCAACTGCCCCCACAAACAGCATTCCAGGATTCTCAATTGTCTGGAGATTATATGGGCTGCTCCTTATCTACCGGCCTTTTTTAAAAATTGTCATGGAGTGATATGTGCTTGAAACACAAACTGGTTTTTTATTAGTTTAGTTGAGACACTTGAGTTGTGAATCTAGAGCTAATATTTTAGTTCTGATATGCAGTTAGCAATCTGCTTCAGTTATGAAAGCTAAAATAATGTTCTGAAAAAACCAAGCAGGCATAAAGCAGTTACCTTTCATCATGTATAACTAAATACTAGCATATTTTTATGCTGTTTTTGAGTGTAATATTAGAAAGTATACAGTCCTGAACTCTCAGATTTTCATATATATTTCTGTCAGAAAGATGTAGAAATTAAAAAGTAATCTAAAATATTGTACTGCATATTTCAGTAGTCTAGGATTTATAGAAAAAATATTGAAAGATTCTTTGTCAATTGAATTGTTTTTAAAATAAGAATACCAGTCATTTTCAACACATAATTACTATCCTATAAAACACTTTAGCACAAACAGATATGAATATGAGCACCTCATTTGCTTTCTGATGAAATGAGAGGAAAATCTAAATTAAAACTTTAAATACTTCTGTTTAATTACCCAAATGGCATTGCCTGTGTTGAAGAGTCTGGAATTACTCTATTTTTCAATTTGTTTTAATGCTTTCTTAGCAAAAGCTGGTGCATTCCCATGCCCATTGCAGTCACTGATGAACTATATAAAGATAAATGACATTATGGTAAACTCCACTTAATGACACATGTTTAATTTTTAGAACACAGACATTTTCTGCCTGGTGAACGAAGGCTAATTACCTAAAGATCAAAATAAAATAACTCCTCATTTTCTGAGATAATAGAAAAGAAATGTTGCAGATTAATGATGCTATTTATCTCTTTAAATTATAAGAAAAACTGTCTTTAGCCTGATGGCATGGTTCCCCAAGGAAAGGGTTATAAAATGAATCTGAAGTCGCAATTTAATAGGTTATTAAAGTTGTTTAAGTACAGGCTGCTCTGGTTCATTTTCCCATCAATTTAAATTGAAGATTTGTATTTTATTATTTTGAAAGTGGCAGGCTTGTGTATAATGCTAAGAGAAACATACACCACTACTGGCAAAATATTTGGCATAATTTAAACATTTCCTTTCTTTGCTAGCTGATGATTTTTGATATAATTTCTTAGAAGAGGAGAAAAAAATAATAGCTTGATGTACACAATATTTAACCCCTTAAGGACAGGCCGGCACTTAAGGAGCATAATTTATTTATTTATTTATTTTGTAGGATCTGATTCAGGCTCCCCGAATGGCATACAGCCACGCAGGAAGCCCTGAAATCCATGGCGTACATGTAAGTCTTGGGTCCTTTAGGCACGTTGAACCCATGACGTACATGTACATCCTTGGACCTTAAGGGGTTAAATAGAAACTATTACAATTTTTTTTTTTTTTAATGATTTCCCTTTCAAACCTGCAGCACTGAGGTCTTTAAAGCGGAACGATCACCTACATTCAAACTTTTGCAGTGAGTTTTAATAGTTAACTTTAGATTAGAGCTGGGTGTATTTTTTTTTTTTTTAAATTGCTTACAAATCCAGATATTAGCCCATCAAAATCGGGCACTTCCGCGTTCTGCAGGACTGAATGTCTTGCTTGACTTCCCAGCTGCCCCAGGGTGCGCGTTCACGCTCCCCTTTGAAGCTGGGTTTCTGTGCTGTAGCATTACAGCGAACTCCATGTACAATGCTACTGGGGTTGCAACCTCAGTAGCATTATATATGGAGTTTGCTGTAATGCTACAGCACAGAAAATCAGCTTTGAAGGGGAGCGTGAACGTACTCCCTGGGGCAGCTGGGAAGTCAAGCAGGACATTCAGTCTCGCAAAACGCGGACGTTATATTGATGGGCTAATATCTGGACTCATAAGCATTTTTTTTTTAAAATATACACCCAGCTCTAATCTAAGGTTAACTATTGAAACTCGCTACAAAAGTTTGAATGTAGGTGATATTTCCGCTTTAACTTGTAATGGGATTTTTACCACCACACCTATATCAATGAAACTATCTATAGTGGTATGTAAAGTGTATATGCATCATTACTTGCAGAAATAATATAGATACTGTAGTCCATGATCATTTTAAAGAAACAAAAAATTACATCATAAAATACATTTCATTTTTGACTGGTTATGGAAGTGTTTCCTAGTGTTGTATGCAATGGTAAAGTAATTCATCAATCATTTTTATTGTGCAAAACTGATATACAATCAATCTTGTAACTTGTATCATTCTTTTGTTTGTTATTTCCACTGTATCTGCAGTTGCTTGTATATAATGTTCTCTGTTGTAGTCTGCCATTGGCCCACATCTTATCGCAACAAACAATAAGGTTTGGTAATCCTGGATAGCACATAAGTGTTAGTTGTTTTTTATCAGATTGTAAACTGAAACAATTAGCAATGCAAAATCACAGATTTAATTAATGTAAATACATTATTTAGTTATACCTGCTGCAAGAAGGTCACCTGCCTAGGTAAGTCATTCTGTTAAGCAAATTAAGAGCCAGTGATTCCTAGGGTAGAGTTCCCTTTTAATAACATTTTTGTAGGATAACATTTCCATGAACTACTGTACATGTTCAGGAAAATACAAAGGTAGGCTACTTACACAGTCTAAGCTTGAATTCTGATAAAATCTTTCTCCATGATAGTAAACGTCATGATATCTTAAAGGGGCTCTACCACCCTTATACAAGTGTTTTTTAAATGTTTGTTTTTATAGCGACTAGGTGGATTTCTTTATTAATATTTTTTATCCCTATTTTGCCAAAAATTAATGTTTAAAGAGTGCATTTCCAGACAGACTGTGGTTACCTGCTCTGTAACACAGTCTGTCAATCTTTCTCTGCCCATCTCCCTCTATGCAGCCTCCTCCTATGATGGAAACTTTCTGTCTGTAAGCTGGAGTGATCTAATTGGCAGAGATCGATATCTAGCCAGTGTGTAGGGGTGATGGATCCCCTTTAAAGTAGGTTTTTATTCACTTGCGATATATATTTCTCTAACATTCTGGATATGTCACTTGTAAATTTCTCTAGTTCTGTCTCCACATTTAGAAAGTCTGATTAGGCCATGGGAAGATATATGTCTAAATAAAAAAATTATATAGAAAGCTTTCAATATTGTAATATATTGTATTGTATATTGTAAAGTATTCATATATATTTGTACATATAAATATCTACACTGACTTATTTATCTGCCACCCTTGGCTAACATATGAAGCTGCAGTGTTTTGTAGACTGCAATTATCCAAGTGGTTTCATCAATTCTTAACACGTGAAACAGCGGTAAGTGCAAATCTTCGTAGAGCCTTGTTTCTGTTTTTTAAACGTACTTGTTTCTAATGATGTACATAGTGGTTGCCCTTTGTTAATGTCGTATTCTTCTTGTATCTGTTGCTCTTTGTCCTTCGGTGTTTCTATGACGGTTTATTTATATATCTTGTCAACCTTGCTGACCTTTGTTCTATAAAGTCAGCTGAGTCAAAATAATCTTAGAATCATTGGCATGCCAGAAAGAATACAAGACCAGTCCTTCTTGTAACAATAGTTGATAGAGAATCTCAGTTTGGGGGCTCCTCCATGTGATTTGTGATGGAATGTCTTCCACTTTTTCCATAATTATGTGGATGTAAATTTTAGACACCATGATTGGATTATACTGTATGCAAGAGAAATCTGTGAGATTAAATGGATCAAACATAGAATCTCAGTGTGCCCAGACTTCACACGGTAGTCCAGAAAAATATAAAGAAATTTCTCTTACAGTCAATGTGGAACACGGGAGCTATGGGGGAAAGTCCCTCCTTCAGACTCCAGACAATTCAAAAAAGGCAGGGATTTGAGGAGGGGTCCTCTTACCTCCAGCTTTACCCTCCACCCCTCAGTTTTAACTGACCACCTTCAGGAAAAGGGCAAGTTGATAGTGTACTCTTAGTTTTACACTTCTTTTTTTATATTTATCATGGTGAAATCAATCTGTTCTGCATTCCAGAAGTAGAGCTTATGACCTGCATAATATGTGGGTTCCAGAGAAATGTAGGAAAAATATTTGAAGGAACACTAAATATCAATATGAGGGGGATGCGGATGGAGGGCATACAAGAATAATAAAAGGATGGTGATCTTTTTAAACTGACATTACCAGCAAAATCTCTACTATGAGGTTGATATAAACCCCAATACTAACAACCGACCGGTGTTTCATTGGTGCATTAACCAGAAGAAAGGACAAGAATACCCAACCCAGGGTATATACTGGGGAAACACTAAAATCTAAGGTAGACTAACAACCTCAAAAGAATGTGAGTATATTTTTGAGAGCACAAGGGTGAAGGTGTACAAGAAGTCACTTAAATATTACACTGAGAACAATTTTTGAATGGGTTAGTTTCCCTATTTTTTTACTACAGATTATGATTTGTGGGGAGTCCAGCCTACAGTAGATGTATAACAGCATACCATGGTCTAATTTTCCAGTGGAGAAATTATATTGTGCATCTGGTAAAAATGATTCATGCTCTTGGTTTATGTCCAAGAGGTGCTTCCCTGGATTACCATTGATTAGCCAGTCTCTGGTGTCTCCTCCCTTTGTAGGAATAACATTTTTTTTGGATCTGACCTTTTTTCCTAAGAACACACAGGGTTTTTGTTACCTCTGCCAGGATTCAACACACCCTCAGATCTTTCAGACCCAACATGCCCTAAAGCCCAAACAGGATTGGCAGAGAAAGAAGTCTGTTCAGGAGCCTAAGGCTGACAAGCCCACCTCTGCATGACTCACAGTTCCTTGCCTGTAGGGGACTACCTCCAGCTTCCCCAATATGCATGTGAGTTTTCAGTGACTGACCAGGGGGTTTTGTGGGTTATTTCAGAAGGGTACTGTATAGATCTCAAGTCCCTTCTACTGCACCATTTCTTTTTCTCCAGAGTTCCTCAATATCCTGTTTGGGAAAATCAGGTGTTTGTTCCCATTCCGGTCCAGGAACGAGTCACCAGATTTTACTCCAATCTTATTGTTGGTTCCAAGACAGCCATCTTATTCTGGACTTGTAAGTGTGTCAACCAATATGTTCAACCTCCACACTTCAAGATGGAAGCTCTTTGATTCATTCAGACCATCAGCACTTCCTTTCTGTTTGCATTTGAGAGTAGTCACTACCAGTTCACTGCTCTTCCCTTCGGTCTAGTGTCTACTCCAAGGATCTTCAAGAAGGTCATTGTTACTGTGACAGCTCAAATTCACACTCAATGAATATCCTTGACTCCTTATTTAAACAACCTTTTATATAAGGCTGCTTCGGAGTTTGTTCAATGTTCACAGATTCAAGCCTGAATTCACATCCTGGAACAATATGCTTGGGTACTCAATCTCAAGAACTTCACTCTGGTGCCTTCTCAGGTTCGGTATTTCTTAGACATGAGATTCAATACGCTCAAAGGAATGGTGTTTCTATCACAGGACAACATCCAGGCCCATTCTTTACACGTGACTGGAGCAATATCCTGGTCATTGGCGACAGGGAATATATGAGAGTCCTAGGTCGCCTGGTTGCCACTCTGGTAGCTGTTCCACATGCTCAGTTCTACATGAGGGAGCTACAATTGGACATTCTCAGCAGCTGGTCAAGACAACACTCTCACATGTGTCATACCATGTCCCTGTCTCCATAAACGAAGGAGGACCTTCATTGGTGGCTCCACCGTCTTCATCTAATACTGGAACATCCATTTGTCATATCATAATGGGTGCTGATCACCACAGACGGCAGCCTGAGAGGCTGGAGAGCAACTCTGGTTCACTTAACAGCACTGGAAAGGGAAGGAGAGTCTTCTTCCAAACAACATGTTGGAAGTACAGTCCATTCATATAGCACTTCAACGCTGGTCCCATGTTCATACAGGAACACCGTTGAGGGTCCTATCAGACAGGGTGACAGTGGAAACATATATCAATCACTACAGAGGAACCACAAGCGGGTCAGCTTGGATGGAGTTTCTGGAGCTCCTTCAGTGGGCCAAAGCTTTTGCCAGCGATCTCTGTAGTTCACATCCCAGACGTGGAAAACTCGGTCACAGACTTTTTAAATCATCATCCTCTGGATCCCGGATATTTGGGAACTCAACCAAAGTGTATTCAAACAGACTGTCCACCTCTGGTGTCTTCCATAAGTGGATCTCGTGTCATCCCATGAGATACGGAAGGTTCCTGTGGTCTGGACTAAGGAGAGGGATCCTCTAGCTTTTGTGATTGATATGATGTCCATTCTATGAAATTTTCATCTGGCATGTGTGTTTCCACAGTTTCCCCTATTCTCAGTGTACTTAGGAAGATCAAGATGGCAAGTGCTCAAGTCATTCTGATCACCCTCTTTTGGCCCTGTCAGATCTAGGGTCCACTTAATCCTCTGGTGGAAAGGTTATCTTTGACGGCATGGCTCCTGACGTTAGCATCTTGAAGAAGGGTTTTTGCTGTAATCTCTACTCTGGTTCAGGCTGGGAAGCCTGTATCATCTCAGGCCTGCCATAGGATCTGGTCTCTATTCTACCAGTAAGATGAGAAAAAGGAAGAAAAAAAAAAAAGGGTGTGGGTGGAGAAATGGCAGGATAGATCAACGAATGGGCAAACACACGGACAAAACAACTAAGTGTACTATTAATGTGAAAAATAGTCTTACATTTTTCTTTGCTGTTCAGCTTATTATATTTTACATATAATTAAATGTATAATACATAAATGATTAGCAATATAATAATAATATAATGTTGGAGATATGTTACATATTCATATAATTCCAACCATAAAGAGAATAGAGCGTGAATATAAATGCGGCTCCTAATGAAATGTATTATCAAAAATGTAGATTATATTAAAACATCACATTGAGATACATAGATCAATAAAATATTAATATAACTATCAACAATCCAATTGTGTCTGTACCAATACTAGACCATAATATAAAACACACCTTTGTTACTAAATGAGCCGTTTATTCTATAACCCAAACTGAGACCTATGCACAGACTTGTAAAAGAATCTGCACATGCTACTACCCTTAAAGACTGGAAATAGAGAACATCAATAGTCAACTCTGGAACGCTGCAAGGAAACTGTCTTACGTATATACCAGATATACAAAGGCATAAGGCGTATATATATATATATATATATATATATATATATATATATATATATATATATATATATAGCCATATGGTATAACCTTTATTTATATCAAATACAACCTTGTTACAAGTCATATAATGGTTACAATTACTTGTACTGACTTTTAAGACTGCATGTATAGGTAAGCCTGCTGGCTTCTTGTGGGCTATTGTCATATGGGGATAATCCTAGAGATCCTGTCTATAGCAGTATATATGACCTTGGCTATACAAGTTGCATGGTTATAGGTATTTGGGCAATACAACTCTGAATATATGCCTGCCTTTCGAACTCTACCGTCAGAATATAAATATTTAAAAGTTGTTAAACCTGGTCACTTGGCCTACTTAGAACATTTATGATTACTGGGACTGTTCGCTGCCTCCTTTATGATATTTGTTAAGTACACATATGTATACACAAGGTGCTTTCAATTCCATGCTATGCTCTCTATCCTAACTTGGGAGAAAACACAAATATGCTTGTGGGGTTTGTTTGTACCTCACTTGGGTACAGTTATATTTGGGGTTACCCTTTCACAGGTTAGGGGTTAAGGATGGTTGGGCTTTGTTGTAGTTTTTTATGTAGGATGTGTCACTAAGAAATCTGATAGATGTGTCACTATACTAAGGCACATCAATTTACAAAATAGATGTCATCATTAAATTTGAAGCTCATTATGGAAGATGACATCTCTATATTATCATGGAATGCATGGACGGCTAAATGACAAAATTAAAAGGGCAGCAGCTCCCCATTATTTCTAAAACTTTAAATTAATGCCTTGAGGGACAAACCAGCTTGTATAATGAATTTAAATTGACCTGAAAATAACATACACAACAAACATTTAACAGAAAGGCAGTACTACGTTCCTGAAAACATAGGCTCCACATCGCACAGCATAACACAGGAGGCTGTCAAAACTTGTGCAAGGGGATCACTTACTGACAACATCTAGAAAAAGACTTAATGCTAAGTAACTTGGAACTAGAACTAGCTACTTCAGTAGGGGAGTACAGTGATTAGACAGGTCCCTAGGACAAAGGAAAGCTAATACCAACTACTAGTAGGTTGAATATTAAATTTGAAGAATTGGCCCACCTCAGAGTATTTTTCAGTAAGATACTCATAGAACATGGAGACAAGGTGGGAAAATTCTTTGACAAGGTGGGAAAATTCTAGTGTTTGTGGTGGAGCTGATGTCCATTCTTTGGAACTTTCATTTAGTCCATATGTTTCTGTCAATTTCCCTGTTGAGAAAGGTTAATAAGGAGTGAGCTCACATCATACTGATCACTTCCTTCTGGCCCTGTAGGGCTGGTTCTTGGATCCTCTCTATATGTTGTGGATCTTCTGATCTAAGGCCTGGTTTTTCATCCTCAGATGGAGAGATTGGCTTTAACGGCCCTGCTCTTGAAGCTAACATCTCGGAGAAGGGGTTTTGGATGCTTTGATCACTACCAAGCTAGGAAGCCGGTCTCTTTGAATTGTTTGGGCCCTATTCTATCAGTGCTGATTCTGATGCTTTTCCACTCCTTTCAACCTTCTGGTGGTTCTGGCTTTTCTTCAAGATGGTGTCAACAAAGGTCTTAACCTAAGCTGTATCAAGATTTAGATTTCAGCGCTCTCTGTTCTTTTCCAGCTGCACACATCTTTGCTCCCTGATTTAAAGACCTTTGTCTCCTCTGTGGTATTTGAGTCTGGTATAAGTTCTTCAGAAGCCTCCATTTTAACTTTTTTCAGCTACTTCCTTGCATCATCTGACTTTCAAGATGACCCTCTGGCCATTGTATCACTTCTCCAAGATTTACAGTCTTTGTCCTATAAACCCCCCCTCTTCCTAGTGTTTCACCAGGATAGGACAAGGGTTTCTTGTCCAAGATAGTTTTTGATTTTCACATCAATCAGGAAATAATTTACTTCCTTCTGTCCCACACTTTCCAACAAACAGGAGAAGGACCTTCATGTGCTTGATGTGGCACGTTGCTTGAAGTACACCGTTTATGGCAGGCAGCCATTTCAGAAATCGGATTCTCTTTGTATCATCCCTGAGGGCCTGCGTGCAGTCCATTCTGCTTCCAAGTTACCACTGCTTTTTGGAACAAAGTGACCAGTTTTCCCCTCTTATGTAAAAAAAAATTAAGCCTGCTTCCTTCTGGCTATGGTACTGCCCTGTGAGGACCTTCAGAATCCTGAAAGCCAAATGAAGGAATTGGAAGGCGAATGCAAGCATTTCACCCGCAGGAGAAGATTCACATTGTTTACATGTTTCCTGATAATGTTGAAAATGTGGGTACTTGTCTTTTTAAGAAAGTAAGTGGCATTTTAGAATCGGATAGCGCCAGGGGAGGGAGGGAAGGGTTCTGGCCGGCTTTTTTTTTTTTTTTTTCTTTTTTAATAAAAAACTCTTGAGTATAATACGCACCCCCACTTCACATAGGGTGAAGTTGTGTAAAATTGTGCGTATTATACCCAAGATTTTACGGTACTTTTATTTTTCGTAAATAAAGATTGAAGCAGCAAGTACAAGGCTCTAGGAAATAAATATATCCTTTGACCAAAATGAGAGGTCTATAATATAAGGGATAGTAATGTTTCACAATAAAATCAGCTTCAGTTAATCTTTATAGTATTTGGGCCATGAAGAGTGTTATTTCAATATTGTCAGAGTTGTAGTTCAAGAGTAACTGAATGATAAAGTATCCCCCTCCCGCCACTTTTACTGATGTAACACTTCTCACCTCAGAGCAGCAAGACTGTCCAGATGGATCTCAAAGAAGGACAGTCTTCAGTGAGCATAAGCAAAAACCTGAAAAATCTGTCAAGGGGGCAGGATTGTCCTTTGCTGCCACCTGTCCGGTCAAGCGTCCAGTTTCCACATCTGAGGGAAGGTGGCTTACACTAGGTAAAAGGGGTGGGAGAGGGATATTTTATCATTCAATTAGTATTGAACTATAACTCTGACAATATTGAAATAACACTCTCCATGGCCCAAATACTATGAAGATTAATTGGAGATGCTGGTTTTGTGAATATATTTTTCACCATTCACATATGTGTGTTTAACAAAAGAACAATTCGAAAATATACTGGGTTTGGATCAGTAAGATTTTCTTTATAGTATATAGATCTGTCCTTCAAATGTTCTTTCTTCCACAAAATCTTGTATGTAATCTGCAGAGCTCTGCGAAGAGTGCTAACAAAGCAATTATTGTTCAAGAAAGAACTGAGAATGACAACTTCTCTGATATTTAAGCTAAAGTATTTTAGCAGAGAATAGGAGTTAAGTAACTTAAAATTTTACCATTGTTAGCCAAGTGCCATTGTCTGAGTCAAGTGAGAAAGTTGGCATTGGAGTTCTTCAGTTTATCCTTATCAATGACAAATTCCCTGTCCTATTTTTAGCAGACCTACCGCTTGGTGAAAATGGACAAGGGCTTGCTGAAAATTTGCTGCTTTTATCTTTAAAGTTCAACTGCAGTACAAAATTACTTTGGTGTATGTTTAAAGTGTAACACAAATATTATGAGCTTTACTTAAAGGAACCATAGGGTTTAGCTCCCTCCTCCAGGAGGGCAGAGAATTTCAAAGAAACAAGATCTTGGGTCAAAGACTCTCTTCTCTTCCTCAAGGAATCTCTGCTCTGCTGAAGAGCCTCTGCTGGTCCCAGGACCGGATTCCCTTGCAGTCAGCTAGAGAGAGGACTTCAGGGAAAGGGGTGGGAGGGGGTAACTTTAACAGAGAATCTCTCTCAAACCGTAAAGGTTTGAGAGATGGGACTGGGGTCATTTGGTTTCATTTTTCAATAGGTACAATATTATTTTTTGTAGTAATTTGACAATACTATTCCTTTAAGACCTAGATCAAAGAAACTAGGGGCTGCATTAAGGATATACCAGATAGTCTAATGCTAGGTTATCCCAGCAATAGACCTAATTGTGTCCCAAGAGAACAGGAAGGTTTCTTTGTTCTTCACTTACACTAGGTATCCCCTGTCCTTTGTATTGGACGTGATGTCCATCTTGTGGAACATGTCCTACGTGTTTCCTGCAATTCTTCTCATCCTCAGGGTGATCTGTAAGATCAAGACTGAGAAAGCTCTAGTCATCCTAATTGCTCCCTTCTGGCCCCAGTGTGCCTGGTTCACAGATCTTATCAACTTGTCCATTCAGGAGCCACTCCACCTACCACTGACCAGACATCCTCTCCAGGGTCCCATATGGTACAAGAATGTGGAGATGTTTGCCTTGACTGCATTACTCTTGAGGCTACTATTCTTTGACAGTCATCTCCACCATGATCCAAGCTAGGAAGGCTGTCTTCTTTAAGGCATACCATAGGATCTGGTCCATCTTCCATCAGTGGTGCACTGCTTCTGCTTAGAACTTTGATCTTTCCACTGGCCTTCCTGTAGGATGGTGTGAACCAAGGCGTCAGTCTGAGCTCCATTAAGGTACAGATCTTAGCACTCTGTTCCTTTTCAGAGACGTATTGCTATTGTGCCAGATGTTAAGACCTACCTCCAAGGGGGGTGGCACATGCCTTCCCTTCAGTCTGAGATCGACTCCACCATGGGATCTCAACTTGGTCTTAAGTGTCCTCCAGAGGCCTCCTTTTGAGCCTCTGGTCTTGATTCCAGTGCATTCCCTGACACTCAAAATGGCTTTCCTTTTGACCATTGTATCTGATAGGAGCGTGGCTGAGTGGCAGGCTCTGTCTGGCAAACCTCCTTTCCTGGTTTTACACAAGGACAAGGCAGTAGTTTCTATCTCAGAGTTCTTACCCAAGGTTATATCAGATTTTCACATCAATCAGGAGATCATTGTACCTTCCTTTTGTCCTGACCGTTTCTTGGATGTAAAGCCTTGCCTTAAGTATTATGTGCATCTCACTCAGCCTTTTCACAAGGGTAACTCCCTTTTTGTCACTACTAAGGGCCCTAGGACAGGGAAGGCAGCATGCATCCAAGGTAACCATCCCCTCTTGGATCAAGGCAACCATGTGCCAAGCGTATTTGATCAATGAAAAACCTGTTCAAGATCACAGCTTACTCCACCAGATCTGTGGGTGCTTCCTGGGCCTACAAAAACCAGGCCTCAGCTGAATAGCTGTGCAAGGCTCCAACCTTCTTGCACACATTTAACAAACACTACTGTTGAAATGGTTTGGCCTGAGCTCAGGCCAGCATTAGTTGCAAAGTCCTTCAGACAAAGTCCTCTATTTTGCCTTTTCATCTCCTTCCCAGTTGTTGTTCAGTAATTTGGCTCATGTTTGGTTTTCTGTGCTAGTTTATACAGATCCAGTATGGCCCTATGGAATACGGGTATCATGAGGTAAAAGTGTGTTTTCCTCTTTCCCCTCCCTGTAATCTTTGGGATTCTTTGGTATATCCCTGTGTTTCCTGTTTTCCATAGTGATCATAAGAGAACATAGGAGTTTAGTGAACTTACTGTTAAATCCTTTACTCTTTAGTCTATATGGAGCACAGGATTTCCACCTGGAAAAAAACCTACCTGAGTTTCCTTCCCTGGTGCACAGGAGTCCTCTTAGGGTTTTAGGAGCTTCCTTTTATTCTTACCCACTTAGGTTCTTTTTTCTTATGCACTTATCACACATTAATCTGGAGTAGGCGGATGAAGAAGAAGGAGTATCTGCCCCTATAAACGTATATTTTTTAAGTGACCTGTCTAGCTGTAGGAGGGAGCTCAACCCCATGGTTCTTGTGTTCTGTATGGACTAAAGAGAAAAGGATTTAATGAAAAGTTCAATAAAATCCTATTTTTACACACAACCATTAAAATTCCTTTCATTAATTATCTAGGAATATTGTGTGTGTTATGAAATGCTTACCATACAATTGAGTTGAAAAATATACCTTCATATCACTGCCACTTGTTGCTTAACCTTTTGGATGCAAAGCAATGTGTTTGACAGTTTTCTAGCATAGGAACACATTTTTTTTCCTAAGGGACAGACTGTGAAAAATAACAATCTATCAAGGCCGCATATTACTAAATAATGGCATTAAACCCGAGCATGCACAAAATGAGTGTTAGGTTAATAAATTAACTTTTCTATATAAATGTTCATTGCATTAAGTATCTGTCTTATTGCTGAATTTCTGAAGGGCTTAATTTTATAGCTTAATAGACTTTGTTTTAGTTGCCTTTGGGCTCCCTGCTCTGCATCTAGCATCTAATGTGCTAGTTTATACTCCGTGAAGTGAACAGCTGAAATAAAATAAATAGCACATTTAGGGATCATGGAAAGTAGGTAATACCCTTCAACCACTTAAAGTGGAACTTTCAGCTCCTGCATTGTTGCTCCAAGAAAATGTAACTAATGAAAAGCCACATCTGCTCCGATTCTGGGTCTCTACTGGCTGCCCATTATGTGGAGAGTTGTATGAAAGTATCAGAATGTAATGATCACCTTGTGCTACACCTCCAGACACAAACGTTTATCAGTGTGACAACTCTCCAAATAATGGACAGCCAGCAGAGACCCAGCCTGCATCGGAAGCAGAATCGGAATAGAGGTGGAGTTTCTTTAGCCGGTAGAGGATAATTACGGTATCCTTTTGAGCTACTTTGTGACGTTACATAGAGCGACCTGAGAATCTCATGCTTTCATGCAGAGCAAGATTCTCAGGTCGCCGTTTTTATCACAGTGACAGGGTGAATGTGATATGCTGTTGCACGCTCTTTTGCGTGCGACCGTTTAAAATTTAAAAGTGTACTAGCGATGAGTATAAATCTGTACATTCTTTTTTTGTTCTAAGACTCGCCTGCATTGAGATGATACAATTTTAAAAAACTCCCTGGTGACCTTGCAATGTTGCCACACGCCTTGTAATTACCTCCCACTTGGGTTTCTAATCTCTCCCTTAATCATGTGCCATCATGGGCTTAGCCTGGTCTTTCCAGCCAATAATGGAGCTTTCTCTGAGGGGGAGCGCTACCTTGTTGATGTACTCTGTACTTACCGGCAAAGAACAATGTGGCTAATTCGTTGGGTTATATTATATTAAGCTTTATTTATAAAATACAGTTCATCATTGAGCGATACAGGGAAATGGGGGGGGGGGGGGCTTTTTGTTGGTGTAAGTTAACTTTAAGGATCAGAGGGGTGTGCAAGGCTTTGCACAACCAGAGTGATGGTATGCAGCGTAGCTGTTTTACTCTTTAAATACCACATTGTTTCAGGATAGGATATGCTTTCTTATCATACTATTTTAAATGTTATATCATCTAATTTTTATAGTAGTAATATATAGAAATATACAAAAATGTAATCATTAAATAAAATGTTGTATTTACACATACTTAAGCAGTTAAACAGCATGTATGAACAGGAGCATGTCACAATATCTAAAATAACCAAATAAGTTTCTATTTTGTTTGTATTTTTAATTATTTGATACTTGATTTATGTGAGAGTTACAGGTGGTTCTCAGGCCTGCCTCCTCAATCTAGGGTCATGCACAAGAGCATGCCCCTAATTATTTGAAAATGATAATAGTGACTCCAAGTAACATTGACTACAGTTGTATTTTTTCTATTTTACTGTTCTTAGTTGGGTTCCTTCACTGTGCATGAAAAGTCAATGTTGACCAAATGTTCTTTCCTATTATGATGCCACATATTGAAAATGGTTAAGCAAACAGTTGTTACTGCAGAGAGATGAGCAGATCAGCTCTCTACAATAAGAAGGATGCAGGATTTCAGTGACAGTCCACTCCCTCCTTCGGAAGGTATATTGGACACAATGTCACAATTTGACTTTTTTTTTTTTTTTTTTTTAATCTGTGTCAGTTTGAGTTCCTACTGCATTTAGACACATATGCACATTCCCCTGATATATATCCCTGAACAAGCAAATGCATATGTTGCTGCAAAGAGAACCTAACGGAGCAGTACCCTTTATTTTGTCATCATGTGTTCTCAAATGCATCATTTGTAAAAGACAAATTGCATATACATTTTATTTTTTTCATCTTTGCCTCATTTTTTTTTTTATATTTATGTCCCTGACAGAAAAAAAAAAAAATAATGTAAAAAAACATAATGAAACAAAGTAGGAAAGCCTACCTCTGCAGTATACAGGTCAGTTACAGGAAGAGTTACAACTTTGTATAATTATCGCAACTTCCTGATGAAAAGAAGAAAAAAAAACATATAAGCAATCTGACTTCACATAGGCTCTTGCAGAATATGTAAAGTAAAAAAAGTTTTCCTTTAATGAGTTACTAATAATAATAATACTTTATATTAATCTGACATTATTACATTCTGTACTACATGCAGAGCTTTATGACATATGGTAATTTGTTAGAAACTTGTTTATTTAAAAAAAAAAAAAAAAAAAAAAAGCATATATTCAAAATAATGAATAATCAGAGAAAGCTCCTCATCACAGTTGGCCAGTTTTCATTTGAATTTATTTGCCTGTGTCTGTACAAACTAGCTACAAACATAAAAAATATATTTTTTGTCAAAATACTCTTACAGCCAAAACTACAGTTTTCAGGTGTGTCCAGGTCTAAGCAATAGCCTGAATATCTTTGTGATTTTAGGCTTTACGACAAATATTTGCTTACTGTAATACTGTGTATTATATATATTATAGCTTCTTGTATACCCATGTTGCCAATATGTAGGTAGTGAAATACATGTACATTTGCAGTCATCATGAGTTTCCGCATGGTTATTCACTTTTGATAAAGTCAAATGGATATAGCTACTTGTTCATAATCATAGTAAGCAATGCATTGAGGTATAAACTTTGTATAACTGTTTTTTATTTAAACAGCTTGCAGCAAGAAGGAGTTGACTAGTTTTTAGCCGCAAAATTCCATAATTTATATATTTTAAAATCCTTAGATGTAATTGAAAATAATAGAAAGATTTAAAAAAACCTGTTCAAAATATGCTGATACTTGATCATAGGAAATTTTTTGCGTTTACAAGGTACAAATAAAATATAAAGTTAAGATGTGGCAACATTTTGGACTTAGGAAACCCTCTGGTTAAATAAAATAAAATACATATTTCTTTGACAACTCATCATTACTTTTTTTTGTTTTTTTGAGTATATGGTAGTAATCAAAAAACATCAGGTATTCTGTAATACAAATCTCTTTGAATATTTATTTTCTTGCATTCAAAAAATTACATAGTTAAAACTATCTCCTGAGAACAGAAAAAGAAATGTGTGCTTTCAATTTTACTTCTATGTCCTATTTTTTGTGTGTTCTAACACGATTTACTTTCAAAAGTATAGGTTTCTGGATATATTTCCCTATGTTTTACATTACTTTAGCAGTTTTAATTTGATAGATCTTTGAATTGACTGCATTAAAAAAAATGTGTTATGTGCAGTACCTCAGAACATAAATTACTGATGGTCATTTTTTATATATATTTTTTTAAAGTCTGCTTCTATTATATTACCAGAGAGATATGAGTACTTTGATGTTTGGTGATAACTTTTTATTTGGACTAATATTTTATATTTTAAGACAAGCTTTCAAGTGATCAACTCTTTTCCTCAGGTTAAGCAATACTAAAGTCAAGCATATTGCTTAACCTGAGGAAGAGAGTTGCTCTCTGAAAAGCTTGTCTTAAAATAAAAACTTAGTCTGAATAGAAAATGTATCTCATATACTAAAGTACTCATATATTTCTTTTACTAAAACTGGACTAATATGGCTACTACAAATTAGTTCATTATAAAAGAGTTAATGAGTGGCTTTATGCTTGTTATCAAGACCTGTAATTGGTTTAAAGACAGAAAACATTGCAAAGAGTGTGCCAAGATAGTTTGTGCCATTAATCAACATTATTTTAGGTGATTTTGAAGTAACGTTTTATGCGGCAAGACCAGGTCCTAAATAAACCGTACGGTCACTGTCAACTCCTATATAAACATCTTTCAATAAATGGTTCTGTTTCTTTGTAGAAAATACTAGAAATTAAGTACCCTAACTTTAAATTCTTTAACTCCTTGTAGACATTGCTTCATAATGACCTGTAGTGTTTATGTAGCTAAAAGATCTCTGGTCATCCTCAGCTTTTCTGTTGTTTTTTTTATATACTTTTCTTAACAACAACATACCTTCTACCTGAATGTTTCAAACACCACTATCTGAGCTAGTTAGGGCTGCACATTTTTTTTACAGTTATGTAGAACAATACCTTTCACATATGTGCTTTGTTTTTGGGTTTTTATTTTTTCAAAACATTGTGTAACTCACTTGTAAATGTCATAGGCTTATGTCATGATACTTAAAAGTGTCTTCTCCAATACATTTATCTTTCTTTGTTATTCCTTTTAAGTCATGTTGCTTGTATAGCTATTTAATTAGTTGCATATCCACCAAGTTAGTCAAAGGTCTGTCTAAAACAATTTCTTTACTTTTTTCCCACCTCCCCCAAACTGGCTTTTGTTATGTATTGCCTTGCTAATCCTTATGTTGAGCAGTATCAGACATCACCTTTCTTGGGGGCAGATAGTCCGCTCTTCCGCTTTCATTGTCCCTGCTCTCCCTTAATAGGAGAAGTCAACAGGGAGGACAAAAAGAGACTGAAAGTTGTATTTAATCAAGGTCAGAGGGGTGGTGTTCAGACTGACGGGCCCACAGGCAGACTGGTCTTTTATGCTTGCCGACACAGATGGCCCGGTTGCATTCATCTAAAGGAAGAGAATGCGGCCTAGTCAAAGCCATTGTAGCCCAGCATCGTTACACTTGAAGAGGGTTGCCAAGGGCAACAGACAAGTATCGCCAGAACCGTGTGATCACCAGGCTGCAACACTGAAAGCACTGAGTTAAAGCATGGATTGCCTTTGGTTTCCTTGGCAAGTTGATGCTCATGTATTGCATTAACTGTATGTATTTTTTTTCCTGCCATCTTTACCTTTACAATAGCTTTAGAAAATAACATCTAGGAAACCAATTTGCCTTGGCCATATGTATAAAGTTTTCCCAAAATAAACCAAGCCTAGACTTCATCAGAACTGTAAATGGGTAATATTAATTACTTAATAAGGCACATTTACTAATGAGAGAAATGCCTTTTTTTGCTAATGATTACAGTCCTCCTACTGTGCTTTTAAATTTTAGTATGTATGTATGTGTGTATTCTTTAGTATGCAGCATCGTACTCTATTACATTTTGGTGTAAATCTTATTGTTTTCAATGTAGTCATTTTAATCTGTACCACATACATAATATACTTATAAGGGTTCAATATAATTTAAATATGAACTTGAGCTTTACGAACACAGATTTGCCTGTTCGAAAATTGCAAATACAAGACAATTACTCATCTATAGAAGTGAATTTATTCTTGAGGTCCTTTACACTCCTTTGTAAATCTCAGCAACTGAGTTATCAAGGAAATTCAAAAACCTTGACTTCCTCTACTTGTATAAACAATTCCTATATTCTTCGCAAAACAGTAAGAAAGATGTTTTTCTGAAACTAACATTTCCATATTTTGTTTTCATTTTCCTGTAGAGATGGCAGAGAGCCTTTCCATTTTATTTCTACACAACAGCAGGTTTCTCTACTCATTTTGAATAAAATAACATTTTACTACTACTAATTACTTTTGTCTAATTGTGTGATAGTTCAGTAGAGTGTTCCATGGATTGGAAAGGATCTGTTGATCCAATACATAGTTGATTGAGTAAATGCTTCAATGGAGATATGACAAGAGACCATCTCTGTAGTATAAGTGTAACACATGCCAACACATTTGTTTCAGGTTAATGGGGTTAATACACCAGTGCCTGAGAACCATATAGACATTTTCTTTTGCTTGTGCAGAAGATGAGCTTGGCTGTGTTTGAAGGTCCACAGATCCTTTAAAATCTGCTTCCAGTTTCAACACGATAGGTATATTGCCACTGTAAACGTCATATGGCATCATGGGGTCTAGCTTGCCTTGGACAAATGATTTTAAAATTCATAGGGGGTTATTCACTAAAGCATGATAAAGAGGTGATAAAGTGGAGATGACTTATCCAGTTATATCACTTCTCCATTATAGATGTTCTCGATTCTATGGAGCCAATTCACTAACGTCATCAGCTTTGGAGATCTTAATGCATTGGCTCTATATAATAACATAGGGACTGGAAAAGTGATTTCACTGGAGAAGTCATCTCCACTTTATCACATCTTTATCATGCCTTTGTGAATAACTCTCATTGTCTATTAACTGAACACTATTCTGTCCAGGTTCGTTATTAAGTATTATAAAGGTTTCTAGTTGCTTTATGTGTTTTATTACATTTTTTTCTAGTACTGCATCTAATTTGTTAACAGCAATATCATAAGCTGTTTTCAAAGAAGTTGAAAATTAACTTTTAACAGTGTGTGTTTCTTCTTTTAATATTTGCTCTAACTTTTACAACCAAAGCCTATCCTGAAACAGAAAGTACTGATTATGAAATATGTGTGTATTAAAAAAATAAATAATGTATTTTATATACTCTACATGTAGAAAAGTGGCTGAAAAGGTTTACTATAGATAAATGTAAGTTTATCATTTGGGTTGAAGGAACAAGCATGCTACATATGCGTTTAAACGAGTCTACCTGGGCATTGTTTGAGGAATATTTGTGAGTACTGGTAGACCATAAATTTCACAAAAGTGTGAAGTCACTTAGCTGTTGCAAGAGCCCATAGGGTACTAGCATGTATAAAAAGGTTATAGGTGCATGGGATGGGAATATACTTCTGTCTATCTATAAATCCTTGGTAAGACTTCACCTGGAGTAGAGTATGGTTTTGCGTATCTGTTTTTAAAAAGGACATTTTTTAACTGGAAAAACTACAGACGTAAAATAAAACTGATAAAGGGATTGGATAATTGTAGCTCTAAAGAAAGACTAACCAAGCTAGGTTTATTTGCTTTAGAGAAAAGATATCTAAAGGGCGATACGATTACCATTTACAAATCTATTCAAGGCCCATTACAAGGTGCTCTCTCTGGGGAACTCTTTTTGAGCAAAAAAAACAAGGATGCATCCTTTAAAGGGATAGTAATACTTCGTTTTAACTTTATTTTATTTTGTAGGCATTAAAAAAAACATAAAGAATGATATAAGTCTTCTCTCTCAATCCTTTATGGTTTATGAGATATTCACAAGCAAAATTCCCCTCCCCGCCCCTTTTACCTAGTGTAAGCCATCTCTTCTCAGATGTGGATCAGGTTGTATGACCAGACAGATAACAGAAGGGGACAATCTTCTTTGTATGAAAAGAATGAAATCCCTGCCCTCCTTGACAAGTTTTTCAGCTTTTTCCCTTATCTTAATTGAAGATTGTCCCTCTCTGCAGTCTACCTGGGCACCTCCCTTCTGATCTGGTTGAACGGGGGGGGGGGTACTTTGTTTGTGAATATCTCTTAAACCATAAAGGTTTGAGAGATAAGACTTATATCATTCTTCATGTTTTTTTTAATGCCTACAAAATAAAATAAAGTTAAAACTAAGTATTACTATCCCTTTAAGGCTAGTGGAAAGGTGCTTTCAATTTAAACACAGTCAGATTTTTTAAACTAGGGCAGTAAGGATGTGGAACTCCTTGCCTCAGAAGGCTGTTTTTACAGATAATGCAGCTACTTACAAAAAAAAGTATTAGAAGTATTGCTTTTAGTGCAGTTTTTTTTTTATTCTTATGAACTATGTTACTCGCTGCTGATGGATGCATCATTTAAAAGTAATTACAGAGCAAAACTACATTTTTTGGGAGCAATATATTAATGCCTGTCCACTCTGGTGTTGATCTTGCTATTGCAGTCTATGGAAAGATTTTTTCCATAGACCATGACAGTGACCCCATAGTATGTGCAGGTCAAGAAAATATACATATGTATGCTTTCCTCTGGATGGAAGTGACATGTTTTTCGTATTTAAAAGATACAATCTGTACTTAAATGACTGAACATTATTAATTTGCTCATATAATAATAAATTAATCTGGACACATTTTGTAGTGTATACACTGAACTATATGCTTGTGGTTTTTGAAATTCATTACTAATGATCCTGACCACAATGTTACTTTTTCCTGCATTTTTTTAACAGACGGGCATTATTTTCCCCAGGGTGACAGAAAGGTTAACTGAAATTTCCTCTGTTCTGTACCTGAACAAATCAGCAGTTTGAGGAGGAAATCCCATTGATGGGTCAAAAGAGTGACAGACTCTATTTAAAGAACTCCCCCAACCCCCAGCTGTGTGGTAGGCGAAGCATGCCATGATTTTAACTCTTCCTGTGGTCTATATAGTTGTAGTCTGAAAAAAACTGTTCAGGAGTATCAAGTTATAAGGAAATTATAATTTTTAGCCTTTATATAAATATCCTATTTGGATTTGCAGCTATTTATGTATATATTATTTTGATAGACACCTGTTAGTTTTTTTTCATGAATACATTATTTAAAATAAAACTGTGTTCCTGTTTTACCTCTCAATCAGAAATGTTTTAATAAATACATATATATAATATATGTGTGTTTTCATTAAGATGTTTCATTATAGGCAGGGGTTATCAAGTTGATTTCTCAAAAGTCAAAAACTGGTCACGTATGTAACAATTTTTCATAAAATCTTGCAGTTTGTGGCTTTCATAGATTTACTAAAATAACACTTGCTACAACATATCTACTTTGTTTGATCTGCATTATGCAGATATTTGAACAATTCCTTTCTCTCTGTGCCTAACGCAGGGGCAGCTAACTTTGGTAGTAAGCTACCAACAATGTCATTTTTTTTTTAAAGATTTCTCTGCTTAAAGAGATAGTAATGTTTCATAATAAAAGCAGCTCTAATTAATCAAAGTATTTGGACTTTTGAGAGTGTTATTTTAATTCTGTCAGAGTTGTAGTTCAAGAGTAATTCAATGACAAAGTGTCTCCCTCTCGCCCCTTTTACTGATGTAACACTGCTCAGCCAGATCAGAAGGGAGGTGCCCAGGTAGATTGCAGAGAGGGACAATCTTCAATTGAGATAAGGGAAAAACTTGTAAAGGGGGGCAGGGCCTACATTGTTCTAATAGAAAGAAGATTGTCCCCTTCTGTTATCTGTCTAGTCTTACAACCAGATTCCACATCTGAGAAGAGATGGCTTACACTAGGTAAAAGGTGCAGGAAGGGGAAACTTTGCTTGTGAATATCTCTTAAATCATAAAGGTTTGAGAGATAAGACTTATACCGTTCTTCATGTTTTTTTAATGACTACAAAATAAAATAAAGATAAAACAAAGTATTACTATCCCTTTAAGTACAGGTGGCTCAATTAAAGTGACTGGGCCACTGACAGCCCACCTGTGCTCAAGAAGAAATATCATGAAAGCTTTTGAAGGAACAGGGTTGGCTACGCCTGTCTTAGAGAGACCAGCTGAACCTCACTGACAATGCCTACTGATAGCTGTTGCAGTAGAGATCTGCCTTGCATTTAGGTCTGGGATGTCATTATAGACATGGTCAGACTGATATGCACATTAATATTATTACGCTCTAATGGCATAGGGAAGCTAAACTTAATTAAAATTCTCCTAAGTGGGTGAAATCCCAAAGGGCATGCTGTTGGCCATTATATGTTCCTGGAAAATGTGTTTCTTTGTCTTCACTTTGAGAGAGGAAACACTGGTCTTTTTCCCAACTTTCGCATTGTACTGTGTAGTGCCTTGGTTATATGGAGAAGGTATAGGACACTGCTGGTTCCGGACACCTTGGGATATGTGTTTTTAAATGTTATCAAGATTAAATAAAGACAAGATATACAATATTAATACTATATCAGCCCAAAAAGGTAGTGTTCCGTTGAACTACTCTTAAACCTTTGTCTCCAGTTTGCTTTCAATGAAATGGTTTGCAAGCACACTCTGTAGACCATTCCAGTGAAGTATTTCTTTTTATATCTCGTAATCTCTGCTCTGCTGAAGAGCCTCTGCTGGTCTCGGGACCAGATTCTTCTGCAGTCAACTAGAGAGCTGACGTCAGGGAAAGGGGAGGGAGGGGAACTTTACCTACAAATATCTCTCAAACTTTTGGGACTGGGGTCTTTTAGTTTAATTTTTCAATAGCTACAACATTCATTTTTTTTTTTTTTTTAAATTAGACCGTGCTATTCCTTTAACATAGGGTCCTCTTGAGATAAGAAATACCAAAAACCTCCCCAGCCTTGGTGATAAATACCATTTATAAATAAGGGAATGGCAAAGTTCGTAAAAGAAGAAGAAGAAAAAAAGCTGGCTATATCACTTATGATTGAGCAGTTATCTGGTGTAAATGCTGACTCTGGCTAGAGAATGTAAGCTGTCATGTGTAATTATTTGTGTTTTTATAAAACCTTTCTTTTATATAGCAATAATTGTAGTACAGTAATTGGTACACTGATTGGTATGGAAGATGGAAACAGGACTTTCTAGGTTGGACTTCTACCCTGTCCACTGCATGGGGACACTTTTGGGTTGGTGGGGGCATCCATTTAGGGATAAGATTATATTTCATTTTCATTTTTTTATGTAAGGGATGTGAGGCTTCAACAAGGTCTTTTAGTAACTACCTCAACACCAGTAGTTTAAATCTTAAGTTCATGCACTGTTTCAACCAGGTTGCGGTAGTAACACAGTATATTAGGTTTAAAAAAGACACAAGTCCAAGTTCAACCCTTGCCTCATAACCCAGAGAAATGAGAATTATATAGATTTCCTGCTACCAAATAAGTTAGCCTTTATCAGACCTTCCTGATTTGCCAACTAATACACAGTATAACTGAAGTATAACTTCATTATGCGCACCTGTGTCAGTATGGGTTAAATATAGTGCGGACACTGAAGGGGAAGAAGAACGGAAGTAGACACAAATTTTTCCTAGAGCATTATATATAGTATGATAATATGGTGTACTGCCATTATAAATTAAACCCACTTCCCGAGGCACCATACAAGGATGGGATAGTCGTTTTTACTTGTGATGGAGCACTTTGCACCAGATCGTATGTGGTCTTATAATATTTTTTATTTTTCTCGGTATATGTGCAACCACATGACCACTCTATTCGCATTCCTTGGACTAAGGTGAAGCGGAATTAGACACAACTTGTCTGTCTTCATGGCAACATTTCTACCGCTCCATGACTATCTCGCCCTTTTGATGCAGGTGAGATTCTCATGTTGCCTTTTTCATCATGAGAGACATGGTTAATGCACCATTTAGTTAAACAAAAAGTTTAACAAAGTATACAGAAGAGAATATAACATCAATATTAATAGAAAGAACAATTAAATTATTTAGACTCAAATTAGGCAAAGGTAAGACAGTATTAAGCACATATAAGCGCTTTAAAAGTATGTCCGTAACAGCTATTAATCCAGGGAGACCAGGACAGAAGAAATTTTTCATATGTTATCTTCAATAGAATAAAGGTATTCACTATGACAAATTAATCCAATTTTATCCAAAACTTTGGGCCATGAAACACTTCCTGTTCTCCAAAGAGCTGCAATGGTGATCCTAGCTGCCAAACCAAAGTAATTAATTAATCCTCATATTTTGAAATCACCAGATCTTTTTTCCCAGAAGAGCTTCCCAAGCATTCAGGTTACTATCCCTAGATAGAAATAGTAATTCATTAATTTTACCCCAAATAGGGGTAATCTTTTTACAGGTTCATCAAATGTGAATAAAGGAACCAGCTTCATCACAATTTCTGAAGCCTATGTCTGGGAAATCCCTAAACATATGTGATAGCTTGGAAGGAACTAAGTAGGTTAGATGCAACATCCTGAATGTTTGGTCTTTAAGATCTGAATTTCTCTATCGGCCAATACAGGTTACTGGTAACTTTGGGTAGGCCCCTTTAAGTAGGCAGGAACAATTCTAGAAGTGAATGCAGTGGGTGGAGCCTACCTTCCCTCCTTGGCTGAAGCTAGCCAATCAGCCGCAGTAAGATTTGTTCCTTGGTGAAGATACAGGCAAGAGACCAGTTCTGCTATAGATTTAGCTAATTTTTTATTTTTCTTTTAGAAATGGAATACCACAATTAGGCAGATTTCCGTAACTGACAATGCCCTTAGATGTGGCTAGCTCAGTATCCAGGTGCTTTTGTGGACCTTAAGAACTAGGGGGAAAATCTTGGGTTCAAGTTCTTTCCTGGGGAGTTGCTCACTGAGGAGGCTTCTTAATGCATGGTGATCTGAAGAAAGAAGATCTGCAGGAAAGGTGAGCAACCCTTTGAGTGCTTCAGGTCCACATGTCCCACAGTGCCCCTCCGCACAGGGGTTTTCCTTTGGAGTTCCTAATGCACACTCCTGCACTCATTGGGTTTGTCTGCATGTCTGTTGGGTGGTTTGGAGCAAGTTTCTGTGGTAACAATCTTTTAGCTACTGGTTTAGCATCTTTTTGTTTTGTTTTTTTTTTGGCACTTTCCCTACTGGGTTCAGTGTTTATTGGGTCTAGTGACATGTTTTAGTAATGTCCAGTGCACATTCACTTATCAGTTACAACTATGCAAAATTTGTGTTGGGAGTGCTTTTACCGCATACACGCCATTGCTCCATTCACTTTTATGGGACTGTACAGTTACGGACATATCTCTGCAACCGTTCATCATAGCGACTTCAGAGGCTCATTTTGTTTGTCTGCCCTTGCTCCATTATCCGGTCAACGTTTTGTGTGTGTTGGGGGGCTTCAGGCACTGTTGGGGTACTTTTCTGGGAAAATTACATTTCCCGTGAGCGCTTGCTTCGTGCGCTCGTTTCTGATTGACTTCCGTCGCGGCAGCCATTTTGTGCTTTTCCTGAACGAGTATCCTACGCAGGGCTTGAACTCTCCTCTGCAGATTAACCCTTCGCCTGCCAGATAAGTGCATTTTAGTGATTTCTGGGGTAAAATTTTAAGACTCATTATCACCAGGAGTCCCTAAGGACAGTGATTGCTGCTGTGTCCCCAGGGGAATTCCTTGCCTCTCTGATCTTCAGGACGCATATCTACACATCGCTATTCATCCAGGGAGTCGGCAGTATCTCAGATTTGCCTGTGACCAAGGGCACATTCAGTTTTCAGCTCTTCCCTTTGGTCTGACTACAGCTCCTCAAGTCTTCAATTGTGTCCTGGGAGCCTTAGTATCCATCATCCATCGGGACGGCATCAGAGTTACTCCATACATGGATGACCTGCTTCTGAAAGCCCCCTCTGCGGAACTTCTTCATCAGAAGGTTCAGGACTGCATTCATGCTCTCACCCATCACGGGTGGATCATCAACATGGACAAGTCAGATCTTGTCCCACCCCAGCGTCCGGTCTTTCTGGGCCTTCTCTTCGACACTCAGCAGAGCATGGTGTTTCGCACAGATGAGGTGGCTCACTAGATCACCCACAGGGTTTCTGCTGGTCTGGCTCACGATCCCGTTCCAGCCAAGAAGCTGTCCTCTCTCGTGGGGAAGTTCGTTTCCACCATAGAAGCAGTCATATTTGCCATGGCCCACACCAGGGAACTCCAGAGGTTTGTGATCCAGGTGTGTAGGGGTCAGCCGGACCTTCTGAAGATGTCCCTCCCTCTTCATGTGGAACTCAGTTTGTCATGGTGGCTCGACCTCTCCAATCTGCTGAAGGGCAAGTCCTTCCTGGTGTCCTTCTGGACCACGGTGACAATGGATGTCAGCCTCTCTGGCTGGGGAGCGGTCCTGGGTCGCCTGAGTGCTCAAGGTTGTTGGTCTGCGGGGGAGCCTCTCCTTCCCATCAATGTGTTGGAGCTTTGGCCGATATTTCATGCCCTTCGCCATTGGACACCCCAGCTGGAAGAGTGCCCAGTCCAGGTCCAGTCCAACAACGCCACGGCCATGGCTTACATCAACAAGCAGGGAGGAACAAGAAGTCTTGCCGCATGGTTAGAGGTCAAGGCCATTTTGTCCTGGGCAGAAGAACATATTCCTGCCATATCCGTAGTGCACATTCCTGGCGAAGACAACGTCATGGCAGACTTACTCAGTAGACACACGGTGGACAGCGGAGAGTGGGAACTGCACCCAGAGGTGTTCACACTCGTTGTTCAGAAGTGGGGGCTTCCTTGAATCGACCTGATGGCAAAAAGACACAACCTGAAGGTTCCGATGTTCTGCTCTCACTGGAGGTATCCTCTAGCTCTAGCGGTGGATGCCATGTCCATTCCTTGGTTATTTCCACTGGCTTACATCTTTCCTCCCCTCCCCATGTTGCACAGGGTGTTGCGGAAATTGAGACTGGAGCACTGTCCTGTCATTCTGATCGCTCCGTACTGGCCTCGACAGGCCTCATTTCCAGAGCTTCTAGATCTGTCAGTGGCGGAGGTATTCCGGCTCCCTTGCCATCCGGATCTTCTTCTACAGGGTTACCTG
Source organism: Rhinophrynus dorsalis (assembly GCA_037306005.1). Taxonomy (NCBI): domain Eukaryota; kingdom Metazoa; phylum Chordata; class Amphibia; order Anura; family Rhinophrynidae; genus Rhinophrynus; species Rhinophrynus dorsalis. The sequence goes on from CM074718.1 coordinate 355,446,642, forward strand.
TGGAAGGAGTATGTTCATCGTCTAGCTTTGACAGCTTGGAAATTGAATCCTCAATACTGAAGGTTTTTCTTCTGGTGTGGTAGCTACTATGCTTAGTGCCTGCAAACCTGTTTCTTCTAAGGCCTACCATTGTGTCTAGTGGACCTTTCTCTTGGTGTGCTGATAGTGACCTTTCTCAGTCCTGGCTTTCTGGCAGGACGGTGTGGATAAGGGTCTCAGTTTGAGTTCCCTTAAGGTTCAGACTTCTGCTCTCTCTGTTTTCTTTCAGAGGCGCATTGCTATTCTTCCTGATGTCAGGGTTTTCTTCCAGGATGTGGCTCATACTCGTCCTGTTTTCAAGTCTCCCGCTTCTCAGTGGGATGTTAACTTGGTGTTGGCCGTCTTTCAGCTCCCTCCCTTTGAGTCCTTGGCTACTATTCCTCTATGCCTGCTGATGTGGAAAATGACATTTCTCCTGGCAATCGTGTCTGTTCACCGTGTTGCGGAGTTGCATGCTCTCTCTTGTAGACCACCCTTTTTTGGTGTTTCACAAAGACATGGTGGTGCTTCGCACTTCTCAGGAGTTTCTCCCGAAGGTGGTCTCTGAGTTCCACATCAGGAGATTGTGGTGCCTTCTTTCTGCCCTGACCCTGCCTCTGACAAGGAGAGGGATCTCCACTTGTTAGATGTGGTGCATTGTCTCAAGTTTTATGTACATCGCACTGAGATCGCACTGAGTCCATTAGACAATCTAACGCATTGTTTGTCATTCCTGAGGGCCCCAGGGCTGGGAGACCTGCATCCAAGTGACTATTGCCTCTTGGATAAAGTCGACTATTTGTAAGGCTTATGAGCTAAAGAAGAAGCCTGTTCCCTTTCGGGTCACTGCTCATTCTAGTAGATCTATTGGGGTTTCTTGGGCTTACAAGGAATCTGGCCTCCGCTGATCAGTTGTGCAAGTCTGCCACTTGGTCGCCTGTGCACACCTTTTCGAAGCTCTAATTTGTTGATGTGCTGGCATCGGCTGACGCCAGTTTTGGGAGGAAGATCCTGGAGGCAGTGCCTGTCTAGACTCTTCTTTGGTTCTTTGCTGCTTCCTTCACTTTTGAGCCCTGTTGGCTCTAGTTCAACGTGCTGTGTGACAGTTCAATGATTGGACATCCCAAAGTTACCAGTAACCTGTATTGGACGACAAGAGAAATGAGGCTTTTAGTCTTACCTATTAAATCCTTTTCTCTTAGTCCATACAGGTGACTGGTCTCCCACCCTGTCAAGGGACCATGCTTGGCTCTCCTGTGGCAGACCATGGGGGTCCTTCGGGGGTCATGCTCACAGGAGTCTTCTTTCCCTTCTACTATCTAGTCAATAGTTAGTGTCTTTCTGGAGCTGGTTGGCTAGCTGCAGCCAAGGAGGGAAGACCACTAGAGAGGAAGACCACTAGATCATCCGCATACAAGCTAACTTTGTCAACACCACGGTCTCTTGTAGGGATACTCATAAGAAGAGGGTTACTTCTAATCGCTTCTGCCAGTGGCTATATGCACAAGGCAAAAATAATAGGGGAGAGAGACAGCACCCCTGTTTAGTACATCTACCCATTGTGCTAGGCTTACTCTCCGTACCCATTAATCTTAAAATGTCTTTTGGAGAGGTATGCATGGCCTCAAGTTAGTCAGTGAGAATTTCCTCCAAACCAAACTTCCAAGACTTTAATCATACAGAGTCAAAATATTTATTAATGTCCACTGACAAAATAAGAGTATCCTTCAAATTTTCTCTTTTAATTATAGAAATAATATTAAAAACTCTCCTGATATTAACCCCCGTGTGCCTACCTGGTATGAATTCAAACTGGTCTTTATGAATCAAAAAGGGATTTAAGTTATTTAAACGTGAAGCCAAAATTTTAGAAAGGGTCTTATTATCACTATTAATTAAACTGATTAGCCTATCATTTTCAACTTTTTCTTTGTCTTTTCCAGGCTTCTCAATTGCTGTGATAAGTGAGATATTTGGGTCACTGTATCATTTACGATTTTTAATTATGATATTGAAAAACCTTAAAAGGAAATGGGACAACTCCTGAGAAAACATTTATAATAAAAATTACTAAAGCCATCTGCACCCGGACTAGAAATGATTTTGAGACTAGAAATCGCCTTCTGAATTTCTTCTAACTCAATGGGTCTATTTAATTCAGCTCTACCTGCTTAATTTAAAGAGCAAAGCTTCAGTTTCTTCATAAAAGAGTTTTTGAAGGAACCGTTAGCCTTAAATAAATGTTGGTAAAACTCTTGGAAAGCCTGAACAATATCAGAAATTTTAGAGCTTCTACCCTTATGACCACAAATTAAACTTCTAATAAAGCTTATTTGTTTTTGCTGGTATAACTGATAGGCCACTAATGTGTGGGGCTTATTTGTTCACTCATAAATTTTCTGTCCAAACCACATCAGATTTTGATCAGTTTCTTTGTCTGCAAGAATACCCAGTTCCCTTTTAAATTGGTTATTTTCCTAGCTTTTCCAGAACTAAATGAGAGAGACTGTTGGATTACTAAGGATTTTAATCTATACTCTAGAAGCCTAATTAGTTCAGTCCTGTTTTTGAATCTGAATTTTGCCAGTTTTATAAGAACCCCTCTGATAACTGACTTATGGGCAAGCCATAAAAAATTATCTTCAACAGTGTTTTTATCATTATTTTTAAAGTAAATTTCTATGTTTTCCTTCACTTCTTATTTGATACTATTGTTTGATAATATTGTTTAGCTGCGCACACAATAGTGTATGACATTGTGAAATGTTGTGATATACCAACAAAATTGGATAAATTAGCAGCAATGAGGTTGTGAATAACAATCCAACTGAACCTGGCCAGTTTTAAGGATATAAACTACAAAGGTACTACAGTGGAAACAAGCACTTTAATAGGGGTTGAGCTACTGGAATATATGAGAGCTAAATAGGAGAGCAAAATTTAATGTTCAATAATGACTGAGGATAGAAGAATATCCCAAATTTATATGCAAGTGGCAACACGATAAACAATGTGATACCAGGGAATAATGTAGGCCTGTGTATACTTATATATTTATATAAAGAGGGCCTTCTATCTCTCCATTATAATGGAGACTTATACCATAAAGAGTAACAATTACTACCCCAGTTTACTTCGACATAACATAATGGAAAACAAAGATAATTATGGCATCCTTATATGCCAGTATTAGTAAATTACAATGCTGATGGTACTAGCACTGCAATAGAGGTATCTAACATCCAATGTCAAGCTGTATTAACATGCATAGCTATGAAAACATCTTTTACAAAATTGTTGTTATTGCAATATTGACAAGAAAAGTAATTAGTAAGTGAAAAGGTAACATATCATATAAAAGTTGTTTGAGATCTTGCACATTAAATGCCAAAGTATAATAAAGAGTGTTGTCCTCATATTCAAATATATAGCCAATTGTAGGCTGAAAACACTCATAAATGTTACTGGAGCATCTAAAATCACATAGCCATAGCCAATACTATAGCTCAATAGTAGTCCAACTTATACGTATGATATTTGTAGTAACATCTTTTAAAGAAAAGAGCGTCACACACACCTTTATAACATCATCTTACCCCACACAGATCCAAATGTTTATTGGTATATCCCACCTCTGTACTGCTGAGTTAGGTCACAGAGATGCGCTTGCTCCACTTTAGCCTCCTCATGATTGCGTGGGTAGAACCAGTATTGTAATAATACATATAAAGCCATAGGGACCATATTTCGAGGGAAACCACAGAAAGGTGATCCTACCTTACCACGATGTACTCCTTATTTGTATGCATCCAAGTCATCTTTCATAGTAGTTGTAATTCAATGGGGTGATGAATTAAATGTTGCCAACATTGCAAGAGTTGAGCCAAGGCAGTGGAACCTACCCCTACGTATAAAGTCATAGGGACCACATTTCAAGGGCAACTACAGAAAGGTGATACTACCTTACCACGATGTACTCCTTATTTGTATGCATCCAAGTCATCTTCTCATAGTAATTGTAATTCAATGAGGCGATGAATGAAGTGTTGCCAACATAGCATAGCATAGTTGAGCCAAGGCAGGGGAACCTACCGTGTTGTGACCCCACCTTATATTTTTTCTGGCATATAGGTACTGACTCTTGAAGAAATAGAAGCTTCGCATATTGAAAATTTCTTGCTTAAAAAGAGACATTTGGTGTTTAAAGCGGAACTATCACCCTAAATAAAGCCCCCTCCTCAATAATTAGGCATATAGCGATAACCTATATGCCAAGGAGAAGTTATTAAGAAATCCTACTTCTTCTTCTGAGACTGACAGCCAGGCTTCTTGCTTAAGAGAGGCATTAGCGCACCTGTGCCGTCAGGCCCTGTTACCTTAAGGTACAATGAAGTAGACCAGGAAGGACAGCACAGGTATGCAGATTTCTCTTAGCCAAGATGTCTGCATGCGTGCCTGGCCACCAGTGTCAGAAGAAGAAGGATTTCTTTATAACTCAGTACTTCTGCTCGATAATAGCACTATTACTAAGCTTATCGCATCATGCCTAAATATTTTTTTTTTTTTGGGGGGGGGACTATATTTAGGGTGAAAGTTCCACTTTAAAAATGAAAAGTTAACACACTAGAGATGTTAATCAAAGCAGGAATATTCTTATTTCCCTTCAGTCCTTTGGGTGTCAAGGTTTGAAGTCACTGGATCCACCTGAACTGTTTCTGATGTAAAATTCTGGTGCGGTCAGACCCCCGTGATCCAATGGCTTACAACATAGGGAAAAAGGAGGATCAGAGTGCTCCAGCCAATGTCTAGCGACATGTTTGTCATTAGTTTTGTCAACTAATCCCTCAACAATAGTGATTTTTTTCTATTTATTCTTTAAGTGTTGTTAAGGTGAGTCCCACGTATAATTTATTACATGGAAAGATAATGTAATATAGAACAAAAGTGCTAGTGCACGTCATTCTGTATTTGATTTCAGTAGTAGAACCATCTAAGAGATTGATAAAATGTTTCCTGTTATTAGTCTGCTACATGTAGTACAGTACGGACACTTATAGCAACCCACTTTGGCTTGAACCAACATGTTAGCTTAGACCTCGTGTAACAATGCGTGAGGGCTGATATGATCAGCAGATTTTTTTAAGATAGCTTCTTGTTTGTAACTGAGGTGTGGTTTGCTGTTGAACATATCTGGTAATGATGTATCTGTAGCTAGAACAACCCACAATTTCATTGTAGCACAGATGTATAGGTGAAAGGAAATACCATTTTGTTTAGTTTTTTGTCCCTCTGATTATTACATCCTCCTACTACCGCCTACAGGACTTCTCCTGTTCTGCACCTGAGCTCTGGAGTACTCTCCCCCCAGCCTTCAGATCTTCAGAGAATCTTATCAACTACATCGATAACTGTTATGACCAAGGTCAGACCAATAGCCTGTCCAACTACTGTTCACTCTCGTTCCCTTGTAAAATCACTCTCCCACCTACATCCCCATCACAACCTCATTGTTTTTTAGTTTTTTCCCCAAACAGAACCACCAGTTCCCTGGACCACTGCACTCAATAGCACTTCTTTCCCCCACCCACTGACCGGTAGTTCATGTAGCAGGAGGCGCACGCCATAGCACTTACTCTTTCTGTGTCCAAGCTACCTTCCACTAGACTGTAAGCTCTCAAGAGCAGGGCCCCCTGATCCTTTTGTTTTACATATTGGATTTGTACTATTTAATATCACTGTATGTCTAATCCCTATTGTACAGTGCTGTGGAATAAGTTGGCACTATATACATAACAAGTAATAATAATTGACACAAACAGGGATGGGATGAACATAGAGACATAGAATTTGATGGCATATAAGAACCATGCAGCCCATCTAGTCTGCCCATTTTCCTACTATAAAAACTTCAAACCTTGGTTTTGTCTTATGTTCAGGATAGCCTTAAGCCTATTTCACACATGCTTATATTCCCTCACTGTACTAAGTTCTCCCACATATGCTGGTAGGCTAGTCTACTTTTCTACCACCCTCTGGGGTAAACCAGCAATGTGCTGGACTTTAGCATTCAGGAGTTCTTGTACCCCATTTGAATATATTCAGTAATATGCAAGTTTTAGGCAGGTGGGAAAAATGCTGTAAAGTAAAAATGCTTTCAAAAATAGACATGTTCATAGTTTAGTTTTGCTAATTGATAAATATATAGTAAGTGAACAGAAGAAAAATCTAAATAAAATCAACTCGGCAGGTAGGTTTTTCCAAACATCTTGGACGGCTAACTACAGTTCTTCTGTGGATTTAGGCAGCCTAAGTTTCTTCTTTCTCTTCATGTAATCCCAGACAGACTCAATGTTGTTGAGATCAGGGCACTGTGGGGGCCATACCATCACTTCCAGGACTCCTTTTTCTTCTTTACACTGAAGATAGTTCTTAATGACTTTGACTGTATGTTTGGGGTCGTTGACATGCTGCAGAATACATTTGGTGCCAATTCGATGCCTCCTTTATGGTATTGCATGATGGATAAGTATCTGCATGTACTTTTCCCCTGGCTTGCAAGGAACCTCCACCATGCTTCACTATTGCCTGCAGACACTCTTCCTTTTACTGCTCTCCAGCCTTCAGCGAACAAACTGCCTTCTGCTACATCTAAATATTTAATTTTTGACTCATTAGTCCTGAGCGCCTGCTGCCATTTTTCTAAACCCCAGTTCCTGTGTTTTTGTGCATAGTTGCGTTGCTTAACCTTGTTTACACATTGGAGGTATGGCTTTCTGACTGCAAGTCTTCCATGAAGACCACTTCTGACCGGACTTCTTCGGACAGTAGATGGGTGTACCAGGATCCTACTGTTTTCTGCCAATTCTGAGCTGATGGTATTGCTGGACATCTTCCGATTGTGAAGGGAAGTAAGCGTGAAATGGCTCATCTGCTGCACTAAGTTTCCTTGGCCAACCACTGTGTCTACGGTCCTCAACGTTGCCTGTTTGTTGTACTTCTTTAAATGAGCTTGGACAGCACATCTGGAAAACCCTGTCTGCCCTGAAATTTCTGCTTGGGAGAGACCTTGCTGATGCAGTATAACGATCTTGTGTATTGTTGCTGTGCTCAGTCTTGCCATTGTGTATGACTTTTGACATTAAACTGTCTTCAGCCACTTCAACCTGTTAGCTTAGTTTGGTTGTTCTTCACCCTGTTTTATTCCTCCTACACAGCTGTTCGTCTTTCAGTAAATGTGTTTCAACCCACATATTAAATTCATGATTATGAGCACCTGTTTGGTATAACTGTTAATCATACACCTGACTATATACCTACAAAATCCCTGACTTTTTGCAAGTGTACCTAGAAAAATTGCTGTTTTGAAGGCAAAGGGTGGTCACACCAAATATTGATTCGATTTAGATTTTTCTTCTGTTCACACACTATCATTTTGTTAATGAATAAATGTAAACTATTTACATGTCTAGCATTCTTACTTTACAGCATTTTTTTTATATCTGCTGAAGACTTTTGCACAGTACTATATATATATATATATATATATATATATATATATATATATATATGTATATATATATATATAATATATATAATTTTATTTCATACCTATGATATGCGTGCAATAGGCCAGTATTATTTGTTATCTTTTAACATAAGGTCCTAAGACTTTAATAGGAGAATGTGCAGACTAGATGTTCAAATTGGTTCTGTCAGAATTGTTGTTTCTAAATTTTTATAAATATTACATTGAAAGAATGGACAGTCTATCTTGCTAGCTACCTTGCTTTCTATCTCCCAGTCCCCCACCTCTCTCTATAAGATTCTTTGAGACTGCATGGGTGCACACAATGCAAAAAGTAAAATAGAAAATAGTAGCACTCATAGGTCCTTTTTCACTGTACAGCAGTGATAAAAAAATATTGTAACTCAATAGAGCCACCAAAATGTTAGGTAATAAAGTTGTCTTCATTGCTGCTACCATGAAGTCCCCCACAGTAGTTACATTTCATTGCTGTCCACTGGCCAAACACAAGCTCTTGAGTCATCCAAGTGAACCATAGAGGCCAAATAAAATTTCCCATAATTCCTGTTGATTTAAAAGTGAGCTTTTAACCTCTTCAGTGTTAGGAATGTCTCTGACACATTGCAAAGCAATGGGCTGCTAGCATTCTGAGGTTGAAAAGCCTCATTTAAATCAGTGGAGATCCTGGAGATGTGTATTTGCCCTTATGGTTTACTTGGTGGCCCCAAGTTTTCATGTGCCTGTGCACATAAGCTAAAGATTTGTTTTTCCTATGCCAAGACCAGTTGTACAAGTTGTGAGTTGTTACGGAAGAGTGCTGGTGTACTATAGGTTGGCTTGGTAATGGGGGCACAGAGTTTGCAGATTAAGGACATTATGCACAAAAGAAAAGAGGATCAATTATGGAGAAAATTAACCACACCATAGGGGAGGAATAAAAAATCCCCAAATCCTCTTTACAGGGTTTTTAACGCATTGAATGAGAGAGAGATGTTCAAAGCAGTGGGACTTTTCTGACATTCAAGGGGTTAAAAGGATCTTTTAATCTGAAGTTTTATTTGTCTCCTATGGTTCAGTTGATTTATGCCAGAATTGATCCTCTTTTCTGCATAAGGACCCTTAAAGCTGTATCTTAACAATAGCACAGTTTGTGTCACACAAGTGGCACATTACAATAAAGAGCATGCAAGGGGGATGTTCTTGCTGCTTTTGTTTTCAGTAATTCTTACTGGTTCATTCACATCTTCTAATTTCTTATAGCTGCTGTTTGTACAGCACACGCTAGAATCGCATGCTCCAGCCATCTGAATTGCAAAACAAAGGTGTTTTAATTGAGTGGAGCAGTGTAACTATGCTGCACCCCATTGTTTTAGCATGTACGTTTCTTCAGTGATTACAAGAGGTCACTGCCCCCAATTTACCCAGAGCTGTGTCTGGGTCTCTGATGCATAATAATGTGAACTAAGCATGGCAAACAGTTTCTTGGCAAGCATGTGCCATTTGGGAGGGCATGATTGTCATAATGTGCACGCCGTATTCCTTATCATAGCCCCCAGTAGAACAGTTTGTGGAGCTGATGCCCATCTTAGGTTGCTGGCGCTATAGCTGAACACGCTTTGTATCTTCTCTGTTGAAACATATTGTGCCACTAATACAAAGAGTAAACATTTCTTTATAAAAACATATGCTACAAGGCTTCTCCTACGGAGTAAAACAAGGAGATCATCCAAAAGTTACTATATAGCTCAAACTTATTTTTCTTTATATCAAACTGTTAGTAGGAGTGCCAACTGGTGTCCAAAAATTGTATTTTTTTATTATGTACTCTGTAGGAGAGCTTGAGTCCCTGACTACTCGTTTTTATATTAAGTGATGGAACAGCACTACTGACACCACAATACAAAATTGCAGTTTAACCCTTTGATTGTTAGAGGGGTTCACAATTCATTGCGTACCCATCTGGAATTCAAAGTGTTTAAGTAAAAAAAAAAAAAAAAAGTTTGAGATATAATTTGGCTGTTTTAGTCAGAAAAAGTATATTATATTTCTCTTTGTTATGAGTTCACCCATAACAAGACTCAAAAGTTGCTATATAGCTCGAACTTACTTTCATTTTAATCAAACTGTTAAGAATAGTGCCAACTCGTGTCCACAAAAAGGCTTTTTTTTTATTTTTTTATTTTTTTTAATCAATTTAGCCAATTATGTTGCTTCTGCTAAAAGGTGGCAGTTTGTGGTGCTCATTACTGGGGTGTAATAAATATGTTGTTTAGATTCTGGAAATAAATATCAGTCTGTGTTAGAGTATAGAGGTTGCAGCATGAGCAAGATACACACCATACCTCCCAACATTTCAAATTGCCAAAGAGGGACACTTGTGTGTTAGGGGGTGTTGCCGGGGTGTCGCTGGTGGGTGGGGCATCCCCAGGAATTTTTAGGCTATTTCATGACCTAGTGATACCTCCTTGTGTAACCTAATAAATTACTTATAACAAAACCAAAGTATTTTATTTACATAGACTAATTTATAAACACATATACTGACATTTAAACAAACAATGTGAGTTATATTGCCGTAGAGCAATATGATACACATATACACACCAAGTAATCTGATCTCCTAAAAAGAGGGATTACAGGGTGGGAAAGAGGGACAGAGGATTTGGGGTCTAAAAGAGGGACACTTGGGAGGTATGACATACTGTAAGTACATTTTATTACTGGAAATATCATCAGTCTTCTATATCCTCTTTTGGGCAGTATGAGGAATCAAGAGTCCAGCAATACTGCCACCATAGGGAACAAATAATAATAAAAAAAAAAAAAAAAAAATCATACAATTCCTATTGCTTAACCCCGTACTGCCCGAGGACTTACATGTACGTCCCGAGCGGATGTCCCAGGTAGAGGACATACATGTACGTCCCTTAAGTCATTTTAACAAATACCGAAAAACGTTCGGCGGGCGTTAAGCGCCGGCCACATGCGCGTGCGGCCAGTCACTAAGGGGTTAAATGAGGCTTTAACCTTTTAAATGCTAGAGAGGTCTCCAAAGCATTGCTTTTTAATCAATTGTATTTTTTGTTTGTCCCATATATGTACAGGAGTATGAATATCGATTCAGAGATTTTTCTTTTTTTATCGATTATTGTTGTTTTCCAACAACTTCTAAAAAGTTTGTACAAAAGCAAGTCCAGTCCAGATTTTGGTAAGCACGCCCCAAAGAAAAAAAAAAACACATTTAAAATTGCTGGAGTGCAACCAGTTTTGACCTAAATAGCTAAAAGCAAACACACAAAATATTAGTGCATATCCACATTTTCACCACCATTAACCCTTTACTCTGCGGCATTACGCCTGCATATCACTATTATATTAAAGATGATGATTTGGTCAAATCATATGGACATAGAATGCTAAGCTTGCCACCAACACCAAGGTACCTCATTTTGGCAAGTACCTAACCTTAATATTGTTTGTCTTATGAGCTCAATCTTTCCTACTATAGGCATTTACTAACCTTAATTTACTTTATCCTGAGAGCTGGGTCTTTGTCAGCTTTACTCATTAATGGAGAGAGACTCTTTGACAGGCATTATATAGTGTCCTAGAGACAATGAACATTGCACCTGGGGGTGGGAGGGGTGCTTAAACCATTAGAAGCTGGTCAAAACGTCCAAAAGTACAATTCCAATCCAGGTTTTGGTAAGCACACCCAAAGAAAAAAAAAAACATTTAAAATTGCTGGAGGTCAACCAATTGTGACCAAAATAGCTAAAAGCAAATATACAAAATATTGGTGCACATCCAAATTTTCATCACCATTAACCCTTTACTCTGCAAAATTATGCCTGCTTATCACTATTATATTAAAGATGAGGATTTAGTCACATCATACGGCCATAGAATGCTAAGCTTGCCACCAGCGCCAAGGTACCTCATTTTTGGCAAGTACCTAACCTTAAAGGGATAGTAATACTTAAATATTACTAATCCCCATATTGTAGCTATGGTAAAAAGATTTGATTTGTCCCCAGGTTCATCTCTCAAACCTTTATGATTTGAGAGATAACTGAACACAAAGTTCCCCCTCCCTCCCCCTTCCCTGAAGTCAGCATTGTACTGACTGCAGGGATATCCGGTCTTATTTGCATCAGATGGCTCTGCAGCTGAGCAGAGACTGCGTAAGTAAAAAATAATTATTTCATTTAATCGGTCTTCTACGTGTGCTTGCAAACTGAGGGGGGAACTTTGTGTTCGGTTATGACCTGTGCGAAAAGGTACACAACATTATTCTAGAAGGGGAAAGGGCAGGGCCGCCAAATGTGGAATGGGTCACCCGCCTGTCCGCAACCACTCCAGCACGAGTCAGAAGTATCTGTGTGGATAGTAATACCATCACAGTAGGATTTTAAAGATGTTCTCTTTAGAAGTGGAACAGATGGTCATCTTTTGTTGCTCTGGACCAACTCAAGGACCAGGTCTCTCTCCCATGCTTTCGTGTATTTGTGTTTGTAGATAGGTGGTAGTGTGGTCTAAAGATTATAGATTTTGAGATCAGGCCATTTTGTCAGGTTGGATCAGTATATAGCTTCTGAAAGGGAGAGATTGCTGAGAAAGATAGGGACAGAGTGTGCATAAAGTGACAGACTTGAAGGTAGGGCAGAAAGTCAGTTAAAGACCAGGACAACCTATGTCTGAGAGGATCTAAGATACCCCGTACATGTTGTACTTGTGCTGCCTTCCATTTGCTGTAATGCTCCTAACACCAATCTAGGTTTGTCAAATAGTAGAGTAAGTGCAGAGGGAAAAGATAACAAGGAGGGATAGTTTCTAAAAGCTTTTTCTGCTACAGCATTTTGACATTATAAAAGGGTTAGGATGAGATGGACATCTGTCATTCTTATACATCCAAAGTAGGCCAGAGAGCGAAAGAGGCAAGGGACATAATCATTCAATGTCTGATCAACAAGTGTGTCCTGGAGTGGTAAACCAAGAGCTGAACTGTTTCAAGTGAGAGGCCAAATAATATTTGAAAATGTCTGTGACAGATGCCAGATGAATCGATACAGGAGATGCTGGAAGTCCATTAAGTCATATTTATGAATTGGGATTGGGAGCGTCTGAAAAAAAGTAAAGGAAGCCATGAAAGATATTCATTTTTACAGAATCAATGTGGCCAAACCAGGAAATATTAAATTCCCTCCTGCGCTGGAGACCTAGTGTCAATACTCGAAAAGGTGTGGGGGGAATTAACATGATGAAATATCTAATAGCTTTTGGTAATAGCTCTTTATCGATCACTCACTGTGTATCAATAAGTTGCCTGGACACCAGTCCCAAGAGAATGGATATATACATGTGTGTGTTTTTGTTTTTTTTTGTTTTTTTAAACACAATTTCACAGTTTTATTATTACGTGCAACCAATCAAAGTATATATTATTTTTATCAGACTAGACTACCTTTTCTTTTTTTTACCATATGTAAATATATATATTCCCTACCTCTATGTAAATAGGCCAAAACAAAATGGGTTTTCATTGTTCTCTACCAGAATGCTTGCACCATATAGTGCTATTTTACAAATAAAAAACAACCTATATATGTTTCTCTTTCTGTGAAGTTTGCCAAATATAAGGCTAAAAAGAAAAAGTGCTTATTGTATGCATTTTTTTTTTATATTTATTTCATAAAGTTGTGTTTTTCTCTGTTGTTTCTTTTATTGGGTACCAGCTGTTAATAACTGCCTACCCCCTTAATCTGGGACATGCAATTGTCCCTTTAAATGTAGGCACAGAGGTCTACCAGTGAGAATTATCTACTGAGAATCAATGCATTCAGTTCTCAGCAGATTGAAGGGAACGTCTCTTTCAGCATGGGTTCCTTCCTCATCATTTGCACAGGAGTCTGCCATCACTGATCACAGCATTCCCCATGCACCAACTCCTTGTGACCTTCCAGATCGCTTTGTACTTACAGGAGATCCAGCCTCCGCCAGTCTTCTGTATACAGGGGACACGTTAGCAAATAGTCTAGCCAGTTGTGACGTTTATAAATGGCATAAGGTTCATTACGGGGTCAAATTTAATGTTATTAGGTTAGAATCCAGTAGATGCAAGTAAATAACCCTTGACTTGGCATAATAACGTCTGAAAGTTTTACTGCATTCCCATTATAAAAACGTGTTCACAATCAAATACAGTAGTTGTCTAGGTCAAAAGTAATCACAATTTAAGTTCATTCACTAGTTTATTTTTTATGTAAACTTAAATGGTTTTCTTTTCTTTTAGGAGAAAGAGGAGTTGAATGGTCAATTAGTGAAAAGGATATAGAGGTAAGTCATTCATCCTTACATGGTGAATTGTTTAGTCTTCTGGCAAGATGAACTTTAATATAGCTTAATTTGTATTTACCAATTCCATGTGAAAGTTTACCACCTGTTGCTTACTGAGCATTTCACATATCAATTTAATTTATATTTGACATTATTACTCTATTGGGTGCCCTGTGTCTTTTTTTGTTTTTCATGTTTCTTCCTTTCTGAGCATATCCATCTTAAAGAATCAGTAAAACATTTCATGAAAGTATGTGTATATATCTATATATACTAATATAATATTAGTTGAAAAGCCCGTGTACGCAACCTCGGTTGGTGGCCTGTCCTCTCGTCAGTGGCGGCGCTGCAGTCATGCGCAGTAGAGACTGCCCACACCACGGCTGATACGGAGAGAGGAACTCTGAATTCAGACCATAGTCCTCTCTTCGCACCTTCATGAGACCGCTTGGAGCAGGCAGTCTGTACTGCGCAAGACTGCAGTGCGCACAGCTGTCTCTACTGCACATGACTGCTTCTGACAAACATACGTTAGTGAATTATTATATAGGATTAGGGCTTTTTCTAAAACAAGGGTACTTCTTCTGGGAGATGCTTTATTGCAGAGTTATGATAATTCAAAATGTTACAAAGCAGTGGATCTGTTATTATCACTTTCTATGAAGAACTGTCACTAATGTGCTATCTCTCTCATAAAATGCAACAGATTAACTTTATGGACAACTGCTGTACACAATTGAATACATTCATTTGAATGGTAATAACTTTGGAATGGAGCGTCACCCATGAGTGGGGATATTATTGTTTTTCTACACAAAAAGCTGGAAACCAAATAGTGTCAAATATTATTTCCACTTCAGCGTCTGAAACCTTCAACTTATCCACTTTCCTTTAGCCAGATTGTTTCCATTAAATCCAGACTGCCACTGTCTCGTTTACCTCACTTGTCGATCATTTCATACTTGATCAACTGTGCCAGGGTTTCTCTACCATGGTTCTCAAACACCGCGAACAGTGCCAGTTTTAAGGATTTCTCTGCCTGTGCACAGTATGTAATTAGTGAATCATTTATTCATCTGTTAGCAGAAATGGAGACATTTAAAATGTACATTGTTGGGGATACCTAAAACTGCGGTTAAAAACTCCTTCGTCCTATTTGCTTTCTGAGTGAAATATAGAACCCTATTCAAAGCCCTCTTCCCCTTTGAGTACTAGATTATGTGACAAGCATTGTAAGGCAATCCACTTCATGTCCTTCTGCCACTCAATGGGCTATAATAAATTACCTTTCGATGTATACCTTTGTTTTTTTATAGCACTACATTCCCCCATACATTTTAATGAAGAGATATTGATTTATTCATAACCCTATATCACTTAAGACTTCTACCATGCTCCATCATTTCCTGTGAATTCACTGGCATGCTACTCAGGGATTTTTCCCCAATTTTTAAAGAAAAAAGATACTTAATATTGAAACAAACATATATTGCAGTGTTTACCCTGCCTAGCACAATAAGGGTACTCCATATGCTGAGAGACGTTTTATTCACAAGTGATAGGAACTTAATCTTGAAGTTTTGGTTGCAACACTTCGTGGCCTGTAATGTTATGATAGCACTCTTGCTACACCAGTCTGAGTAGCTATGGTCAGTTAATCATAAACCATTCTAGGACACTGTAGCAACAGAGCCAGTGCAGACTTTCAGGCCATGATAAGTATGCCATCTAAAAAATGAGTTTATTCAGCAATAACTTTTGAATAAACTCTCTCTAAGCAGGGGGAGTGCTTTTGTTTTACTCATCAGGATGAACCCTGCAGTATTTATTTTTTTCCGTATTAATAATTAGTATACATGTAACATTCAAATGGTTCCTTAAAACTTATCTTTTCAATAAGAAATCCCCAGTAATCCTAAAGAGCACTTGGTAAAAGTTGAAACAAAGGTTAATCTTGTGCTAACAAAAATATAAACCTAAAGTGATTAGCACTTAGTGGTAAGCCGTGCCAACCTTTCAAATGCCCAGCTTACCAAGTACAAGCACTTTAATTAATACAGCTGTCACAGTGATGTATCAGAAAGACAAGCCGCTGCAGGGTAGAGCAGCAAGATACGTGGTTTCCAAAGAGGTTGACCAGATTTCAAGTTGAGGCCAGTAAGTAAAATAGGTTGGAAGATAATTGGTTGGTGCAATTGTATAATAGACTGATGATGCACAAGACAATGGAAGAGGAAAAAGCTTAGTAGTGTAAAATGTTGCTATAGGTACTAGGTATGGGAGGAGATTTCTGCATTGCAAACCCTTGTAAGTTTCTATGAAGATAGGTCATAGTTCACCTGCATGGTGTGAAATGTAAGCCTGGATCTATTATACTTGGCACATAAGAGAGAATTTTCTCTAGCAGTTGTCCTGTGCAGGAACGACACAAATTATAATCAAAGAAAGCGGTAAATGAAGACTGCAGAACTTCATACTAAAACTTGTTTCCTTTTTTTCCTTAATAAAAGTGAACAGTTCTAGAATCTGTACAAATAAAAACATTACATATGGAAAAAAAACATTAAATACATCCATCCAGGTTTCAATAAAAGTAATTGAATTGCCAATGAAACTGTGTTTTTGATTTTGCGTTGCAGGCTCAGATTGAAAACTATACTCCATCAAGACGTTCCAGCCGCTATTATGCTGACAAGAACGTTGTCTGTAGAAATTGTAATAAACGAGGACATCTGTCTAAAAATTGCCCAACTCCAAAGGTAAATGTCAATTTCATACTGTAAAAATGCAAAAAATATAATAAATATCGAATTCTTCAAATGGTATTAAAGTTAATATAACTTTCATTTTCAGTCCATGTCTTTGTATGAACTATTTTAGCTCAATATAAGTCAATTTGCCCTAGGAATAAGTGGCTATTAATTTGTTTAACAATATACCTAGTTAGATGTCATTCGATAGCAGCCAATTTTATGTATCTATTGTATTTTTTTTTTTTATTTTATTTTTAATGTAGTCTGTTACTAAATGTTTAAAATCTGATAAGTTGGGTCCCTTATGAGAGACATTCAGATATGTGGAAGCCAATTGTTGTGAGGAGATATGACCTAGAGGTAGACTTCAATACAAATCATTATCTACAGGAAACTGCAGATATTATGCAATAAAAATAGATATATCTGACTGCTGTATGATGGACACCTACCTAGGTAAATTTGTTATGTAGAGCATAAAAGTTACTTGTTTTTTGTTTCTTCTTTCTTTAATTATAAGAAGTTCCCAGCCTGCTGCCTCTGTGGAGAAAGAGGGCACAATCAGAAATATTGTCCAGCACGTTACTGTTCAAACTGTTCTCAGCCCGGACATTCTTCGAATCAATGTATTGAAAAAGCTTATTGGAAGAAGGATTGTCATCGCTGTTCTATGAAAGGCCATTATGCTGATGTGAGTATGACAAAGTCTGTTCTCTTTGTTCGCTTAGCCGCACTGTCCTGGAATGCATGGTGAATAACATATGGAAAAGTCTGCACTTGATAGCAAAACCGTCGTGGAGAAGTGTTAAAGGAGCAGTAAACCTTTTTATGAAAAATATATGTTGTAGGGCTTTTCCTGCTGAGTAAAATAAGGGTTCTCCAACTGCTGACAGATTTTCCAGCAGTATTGAAGTTTAAACCCGTGTTTTTTTTTTTTTTAAATTCGTCATCCCCTCTAGTAGCCATATTCCAATTAGTTATTCTGTTACATTCTAAAGGAGAGGACTTATAGTTCTCCATAGAACGTGGTAGAAACTGCTGAGTTATGCTGTCAGAAGTTCAAGGAAGTAAATGTACAGTAAATTCACTTCCTGATTATTTGAACTGTTCTAAATGTTGAATAAAACAACGGACAACGGTGGGAGTGCCCTTGTTTTACTCAGCAGATTAATCTCTATGACATACAGGTTTTCATTAAAAAAAAAAAAAAAAAAAAGTTTACTGCTCCTTTAAATCTAAATAACCTATTGCCCTCAGCATAGAGATTTACACTGCAAAGTTTAAAATTTAGAATCACACTGAAATCTGAAGGGTCAGATGAAGACTTGTGTAATCGGCAAATAGGCTTTCAGTGTGTGAACAAGGACAATCTTCTACACATGAGCACTTAGGAAGGAAGATTGTCCCTTCTGTGACACCATAAGTACGGCCATCAATCAAAACGCATGACCCTAGAGCCTTCACTCAGAACTTGGTGAGGAATCAGATAAGAGACTCTAATTATGGCATTTTAAACATTGTAATGTAAATTGCTGTGCTCAGGTCAACATGGCATTTATATTGAAGGTTTTTTTGGAGAGTTTGCTGTTCCTTTAAGAGCCAGTTCATCATTTTGGTATCCTGTGAAATGGTGCAAATACATAAATGTAAAAAAAAATATCCTCAAATTGTAGGAGCCCGGGCTTCCTTCCTCCTGTGATTTTTCTTCTAGTTGGTAGGCAGTAACTTGCTTCAGCTTAAAGAGGATAGTAATACTTAAAATGTAAAAAAAAAATATGTTGTAGCTTTTATCCCACTGAGTAAAACAAGGGTACTCCGACTGCTGAAAGGTGTTTAATTCAAGAGTTATTACAGCTCAAAGTTGAATTTTTTAGGTGCAATATCACAGTGGCCTGAAATTGTACAGTGGCGCTGTTGCTACACCATCCTATGGAGATTTATGGTCCCGGGAACAGAGCTATCCATAGGATGGTGTAGAAACAGCACCACTTTACAATTTCAGGCCACTGTGATATTGCGCCTAAAAAATTCAACTTTGAGCTGTAATAACTCTTGAATAAAACACCTTTCAGCAGCGGGAGTACCCTTGTTTTACTCGGGGTGATAAACCTTACAACATATTTTTTTCCCATTTTAAATATTACTATCCCTTTAACAAACCTCCTGTAATTATCACATTTGACCTTGTAAGTCATGTTTATGACGTCCACTGTGAACAGGTAGAGGGAGAGAGAATGTTTTGTTTCCATCTTCCCCATATCCCAAACCCATCACATGGTCTGACCACAGCCCTGTATGGATAGGCCTTCAGAAGGAATCTGCGTCCAGAGGTGTGGAAGCTCAATGACCTGTTGCTCCATGTCTACATAATCCATCAATCTGTGGAGGCTGCACTTATATCCTACTTTGAGCTTAATGATGGAGACGATCAGGCACCCACAACAATACTCGAGGGGCAAAAATGTGTCCTACGTGGGGAGCTTGTTAAACTCAGAGCCCCTAGGGCGAAATGACGACGTAAGTGTGTTGCAGACCTCACCAAGAAAGTCAAATGCCTTGAACTAGCTCACAAGAGCACCCTGTCAGAGACGGATGCCGCTGCTCTAACGAATCTCACATATCAAAGAAAACTCCTACATCATACACCTTTCCTTCCCCGCTATAACACAAACCTAGCTGGGGCTTATAGGGAGGACATTACTAAATGCTTTCACTGGCTAGAGTATGCAGCAGATATGAACGCGAACAAATGTGGGATGTGATTGGCCAGGATTGTTAATGTCAAACAACAATATTTTTATATCTCACTTATCAAAGATAACTCCTACATCACACACTGTTCCTTCCCCACTATAGCACAAACATTCTTAAACTTTTATCACTCCCATTAAAACCTATCCAACCCCGGATCCTCTGAAGAACCCCTTCAGTTCTGTGCTGATATTCGAGCATTGCTTGCTGAATTGAACTTGGGAAAGCTGCTGTCCGCTATCCTCGATCCCCTGAAGAACCATTTGCTATTGAGGAATTCACCAAGGTGATTGCACAAGCGCCTGTAGGCAAAAGTCTGTGCCCTAATGGGTTTACACCTCTCTATTACAAAAACATTTCAAACATCCTGGCCCCACACCTTCTACTGAACACAGTAGCATCAGCTATCACACTGCCCCCTTCAGCCCTGGAAGCCCATGTTGCTTTGATTCCTAAGCCTAGTGTAGCTGGCTAAGTAGTAAGCTAAGCAAAGTAAGTCAAAAACTATATAATTCAATTTTAAAAAAAAGTAACGCAAAATACTAAGAATATGGAAAGTTCCTTTAACCCTTTAAGTGGCAGCAAGTTTGCAATGAGTTGAATACCACTCTGGTACTCAATTTAAATCAAGTTGTTATAAGTTGACACTTTAATCCACTGGACGCAGGAGATAGCTCTAAATATTTTTTTCTCAATCATGGGCATCCACAGTGGGGGCAAGAGCCCCCACAGTTCCCAGAAATACTGTAAAATTTCAGGTTTAATACGCCCCTGTTTATAATACTCAGGTGCAAATTATACCCAAGATTTTAGGGGAAAACAATAGTCACGTGTATAATACGCACCCTTGTTTTCCCTTTCTACTCAACAAAAAATTTACTTTTGATGCCGATTCCCTCCACCAAGCTCCAAGTAGGGAGGTGTATTATAAAAAAAAAAAAAGGATATATTATATTGCGTGTTGCCCTGTGCCTGTCCTGCTTTGACTTACCCCCTCCAGATTCCGCTTTGATCTCTGCACCGTTGGTGGCACTCTTGCATCTGCTGCCCGCTTCCAGCAAATCCCTGCGAGGACCTTTTCATTTAAGCCACTGTACAATTTCAGGCCACTGTAATATAAAAAAAATTAACGTTGAGCTGTAATAACTTTTGAATTAAAAATCTTTCAGCAGTGAGAGTACCCTTTTTTACTCAGGGGGATAAACACTACAATATATATTTTTTTACATATAAAGTATTACTATCCCTTTAACTCCTTGGATGCTAGAGATCTCTCTAGCAACCAAGTGGCTAAAGCTTTTTTTTGTCCTTTCTTGTTATAGGCCAAAAAGTATATTCTGTGCCAGGAAATAGTTGATGGGATTGGAGGTTGGACCATGTGAGGAGGAGGGGAGTGGCCATGGGTGGAGCAAAGGGCCTTGCCTATGGGTGCCTGGGATGTAAATCCAGCTTTGCAGGGACTGTTGGTTGAGAAACACTGAAATAGAGCATCTAAAAATTGTAACACAAAACAAAAAAAGTAAAGTATTGCTAGTAGAGATTTGTTATATAATGTATAGAAGGGTATAGGCTTTATTTCATTTTGTATGTTGCCTATGACATGTGGATACAAAGCTTTTAATTAGAAGTGACTTCTGGCCCCATGGAGTCTTGAAGTAGCAGCTGTCATGCACAGGACATTTGTTAGACAATGTATCTTCTCCAGCTGTAAGTCAAGAGGGGAAATAGGTTAGTGTGAACTTATGAGAAACCGTTTTGAAGATAAAAATGATAAGTGGCTCATAAGGGCCAAATGGCCATATTCAGGGAGCTAAAGAGGGGTCATTCTGGAGCAACACAGATGTACCCAAGTAAAAAAAATATATATATATATATCAGTTAATTAAATGTTTGTTTGTTTAACTCCTTAATGCTTTAGAGCAATTTCTAGCATTATAAGGGTCAATTAACCCTTTGAATACCAGAGGTGATCGCAAACGCATTGCTTCACAAAGTGTTGCATACGCCTCCTGGCAATGTGTTGCGTACCCCTCTGGCACTCAAAGGTTTAAAGGGTCTATTTTAATCAGTGGGAATGTTGGGATTTTTTGTTTGCTGCAGAATTGTGGCTTTGGGTCTTATCCATGAAAGAAAAGAGGAGCAATTCTGGAAGAAAACATCTGCTCCACAGAAGACAAAAAAAAGTACTCCCATTGCTGTAAATGAGGATTTTAACCCCTTGAATTCTCGTAAAAATTCCAGCACATTGCCAATCAAAAGCATTGGCGACCTCGTTGGCATTCAAGGACTTAAAACCCCCACTTAACTCAGTGGGACATTTTATTTCTCCTCTATGGTGTACCTGGTTTGCACCAGAATCTCACCTCTCCTTTTGTGAACAAGACCTAAATTTTGGAAGCTAAAGAGGGGCAGTTCTGGAGAAAAAAAAACTGTGCCGGAAGAAGAAAACTCTCATTGATTTTAACCCGTTAAGGACCAAGAGCAATCGCAATGCATTGCTTCGCAATGCCTTGCTTATCCCTCTGGTCCTAAAGGGGTTAATGAGGCTTTTAATCCCTTGAATTCTAGAGTGATCTCCAACCTATTGCTTTACCATTCAGTATAGTCCTCTCTAGCATTCAAGGGTTTAAAGCCTCATTTTAAACCAATAGAAATTTTAGGAACGTGTCATTGACCAGTATGTTGCAGTTCATTTGGCCCAGTACTGCACTCTTTTAGTCTCCAGAATTTCACATTATAACAGTAAAGATATCCAAATAAGGATTAAACGGGTAGTAAAGGCTGAAAATAAATGCAGCTCTGATTAATCCTCATAGTCTGTGGCCCATGTGGAGCTGTATTTCAATATTCTTCGATTTGTAGTTCAAAAGTAATTCAAATATATAGTATCCCCCTCCCGCCCCTTTCACCTTATGTATGCCGCCTCCCCTTAGATGTGGAATCCGGTCATGTGACAGGACAGCTTACATTGAGGGACAATCTTCATGCAGTAATAGAAGGAAAACCCTTCCCCCTCCTTGATGAAGGAGGGCAGGATTTTCCTTATGCTCAGTGAAGAATGTCCCTCACTGCACTCCATCCAACTGGCAGAAATGCAGCGTTACATAGGTAAAAGGGAAAAGAGGGGGATACTTTATAACTGAATTACTGTTGGACTACAAATCTGAGCATATTGAAATACACCTCTACATGGCCCACAGAATATTAATCGGAGCTGCATTATTTTCAGTTATTAATATCCCTTTAACTGAACGGTTCTGAGGCTGTTATTCTGTGTAAAAATGGACTAATTCTAGTACAAATAAACTTCACCATATGAAACCAATAGAAATTCCCCAAATTCACATTGATTTAAATGGATAGTAATACTTAAAAAATACTTATCCCTATTTTATAGCCTTAAATAAAGAACAAAAATGCCACCAGCGGCATCTCTCAAACCCTTATGGTTTGAGAGATAACCGCTTACAAAGTTTTCCCCTGCCTGAGATCAGCATTCTAGCTGACAGCAGGAAAATCCTCTCCTGTGATCAGCCGGCGGCTCTGCAGTAGAGCCGAGATCGCGTTAATAAAAAATAAATCCTTCACTAAAAAGGTCTTCCACGTGTGCTTGGTTTGCAAGTACACGTAGAAGACCTTTTAAGTTAAAGATTTCTTTTTCATTAACACAATCTCGCCGGTCTGCTCACTGGATTCCAAATCTGTCAGCTAGAACTCTGATGTCAGACAGGGGAGAACTTTGTAAGCGGTTATCTCTCAAACCATAAGGGTTTGAGAGATGCCGCTGGGCATTTTTCTTCTTTATTTAAGGGCTACAAAATAGGGATAAGTAATTTTTAAGTATTACTATCCCTTTAATTGGGACTTTCAACCCCTTGAATTCTAAAGGGGTCTCCAGTGTAATACTTCATTAATTGGAAAGCTCTGTAGCTTTAAAGGTTTTGAAATCTTCTCTTAAATCTTAAATAAAAAGGTTTTTAGAACAGGTGGTTTGCTCCAGAATTAGTCCATTTTTACTTAATACATTAGCCTCCCTGCATTGTTGTTTCTCTCGCTGGAGAAAGATGTATGAATGTAAAGGTTTAGAAATAAAATCAATACAGGTAATTAGCGTTGACTTGTTTGTCAATTATGAATGACCTGCCGGTTCCTATGTTGAGTAAGCCATACTGTATGAATGTCAAGTAAGATATCTTTATAAATATTCATACATGCTTGATGGTAAGTGATTTTTCCAGTTTTTTCTTACATGTTCAATGTACACAGACCTGGAATTACGAGACAATGTCTGATTGGTGCACAGCCACTGGCTAGTCCCCACACTTTGACAAAAACACACATTATCCAGTGTCATCCTCTAATTTTTCACATCATAATGTACCATTAATTGGTATAGGTCTTTGCCAGGCCTTTTAACCCTTTGAGTGCTAGAAGGGTACGCAACACATTTTGCATTGCGTACCCATCTGGCACTCAAAGGGTTAATTTACTCTTTCAACACTAGAGCGAACTGGATAACAATGCGATTAACGTAATTGTAACACACGCAGACAAATTGGTGGTCTGAGGACCTTATTTATCAAACTAAACCTCTGGAGCAAACAAATAGCACTAAAAGAGAAAAGGGGGAGAAAATACCACAACTGCCCATTGATTTGAATGGTAGAGAAAAGGACAGTGCATTGCTTTGCAATGTTTGAGGCCTTTCTAACCTTGAGGGGGTTAACAGTTCCAGTGAACTCAGTGGGCAGTTCATTTTTTCCCCCTGTGGTACAGTCAATTTCCTCCAGAATGGCATCTTTTTAGATTGAAGGATGACTACCTTTCTGGTTGTCAAAGTGTTAATCACATCACAAATCGTATAAGAAAACAGTCTTTTTTCACAGCAAATAATAATACAAGCCTATTGATTGTTTCTGATACAATAAGATATAGTTTCAATGAAGGAAATAGGAATATATTTTTGAAGAAAATTCCCTTTGCTTTTGTGTCTAAAGTGAGCTTGGACAGTTAAATCATTTTTTGTTTAACCCTTTGAGTGCCAGAGGGGTATGCAAAGTATTGCATACTCCTCTGGCACTAAAAGGGTTTAAAAAAATCCTTTAATGACTGCTATATTCTTCCATACTGAAATGTGAATTTCATGGCTAAAAAAGTATGTTACTTTTTCCTGTTGTACAAAAAGTATGGAGTATTACTTGGGTTTGTCAAATCTTTGTTTTATAGCAGTGACTTGTAATGGGCAGGCTTGTAACTGCAAGCGGCTTTGACAAAGCACAAGAGGATTCTGTTAAAAAGTTGTGTTTAGTAATTGTAGGCATCGTGTCAGAGCATAACTGACTGGAAGCTGAAGGATTTTCTCTGCGAGATGAGTTGCTGTGCCAGCAGGGACTCGAGTCTCCTGGGCCAGCCGTGCTCTCATTAAGATTTGCCGCCAGCAGTGGCGGTGTTTTGCCAAGTATGTGACGTCCTTTTATTGTATGCTTGGCTTGTCAGCCCACAGCTTCCTGACACTCACTTATGTCACCCTTTTTATTCAGAAAGGGAAGGAGCTTTTGATAATTTGACAAGACAAGCTCTTAAACGATCTAGGTCATGGCCTTCCCTGTCTGTGATTGTGAACATATTTCCTGAAAGCCCTGTCACTCATCACAGCAACATTTTCTCCCAGGGAGCACATAGACTTGTCCTGAGTCTCTTGTCAGCTCATACATTTTGGTTATTCATATACCAAATATTGTAATGGATTTCTTTCTATTTTTTTCCCCCTTCTTCCTTCATTTTTTGCAAATACTTGCATGTTAGTTCAACTAATCCGTATTTCAGTGCTGTGTTCCCAGAAGGGTTGTGTGCAAAGGCTTTCTCTACTACAAGGCAGACAACTGGCCAAGAGGAGCTGAAAAGGAGGGAAGGCCGCTTAGTGGTGTTTTTGTGTTTGCTCACTGTTGTGGAAATACGAGAACTGGTGGCAAGGGCCCTGCCTATTGAGCACTCAAGTCTCGGTCTGCTGTCAGGGGCTGTTTAAGATTGAGTGTTTTATTTTCTTTGATGTTCACATTTGAGAATGGGGAAGTGGGAATCAAACAACAGATGCACTAATCCTTTTTTATCTCATAAAATAATAATTAGCACCTGATAAAATTCAATATGGGTACACAAAATGCATCTGAAGACCCCTGATTCTTCTGGTGTGGTAAATTCTTTTATGGGAATTTTTATGAATACCGAAGTGCCTGTTTTAGTATGAGTTGATCTGATGGTGAAACATTTCAGTGGGTGGTGAAGTAAAAGGGAAAAAAGCACATTTTTTTATTCTAACAAACCAAAGGTCTGCCTAGATCTGATGTGTGACTTTTTTGTTAGTTATGCAAACATTAGTGAGGACAGACCACAGGCCAGAAAATAAGACAATGTCAGAGGGCCGTGTGATCAAAAGAATAATGGATGAATTTCTGTGGTAAACCAATTGCATTATAGGGGGGGAGCTAAAAATTCACATTGATTTAAATGGGTATTTTAACACCTTGAATGCTAGAGAGGTCTCAAACGCATTGTGAAGCAATGCATTGGAGACCTCTAGATCATTCATTGGGTTAAATTACCCATTTAAATAAGTTGGAATTTTTAAAGTGTTTTTTGTTTTTGCCCTCCCCTATAATGAAATTGGCTTAACCCGGAATTCCTCCACTTTTCTTTTGAACATATGACCCCAGCGTTCCAACGCTCCACTACATTCAACAGCTACAGTCAATGTCTTCTGCATGACCTCCTCACCTGTAAAAAAAAACAAAAAACAAAAAAAACAACCTTTTTTTTATAAAACGGACTCAAATCAAATGTATTGCATAAAACCTTGGTTCTCAACCATAGTGCAGTGCCAGTTTTGGTGTAATCTGCAACAACTTCGGGTTACAGTCTTTCTGTGATGATTAACCCCTTAAGGTCCAATGCCGTGACAGGACCATCACGGCTGACCAGCACTTAAGGGCCAGTGACGGTCCTGGCTGCACTCCACTCGGGGAGCCCTGAATCGGAATCACACACAAAAAAAAAAAAAAAATGCTCCGTGCTCCTTAAAGGGATAGTAATGTTTCATAATAAAAGTAGCTCTAATTAATCATCATAGTATTTGGACTTTGGAAAGTGTTATTTCAATTCTGTCAGAGTTGTAGTTCAAGAGTAATTCAATGACAAGTATCCCCCTCCCACCTCTTTTACTGATGTCACACTGTTCACCTCAGATCAGAAGGGAGGTGCCCAGGTAGACTGTAGAGAGGGACAATCTTCAATTAAGACAAGGGAAAAACCTGAAAAGCTTGTCAAGGGGGGCAGGGATTTCATTGTTCTCATAGGAAGAAGATTGTCCCCTGCTGTTATCTGTCTGGTCTTACAACCAGATTCCACATCTGAGAAGAGATGGCTTACACTAGGTAAAAGGGGTGGGAGGGGGAAACTTTGCTTGTGAATATGTCTCAAACCATAAATGTTTGAGAGATAAGACTTATATCGTTCTTCATGTTTTTTTTAATGCCTATAAAATAAAGATAAAACAAAGTGTTACTATCCCATTAAGTTTGGCCACGCGTGCTTGTGCCGTCCTTAAAGGGATAGTAACACTTCGTTTTAACTTTATTTTATTTTGTAGGCATTAAAAAAACATGAAGAATGATATAAGTCTTATCTCTCAAACCTTTATGGTTTATGAGATATTCACAAGCAAAGTTCCCCTCCCCGCCCCTTTTTCCTAGTGTAAGCCATCTCTTCTCAGATGTGAGTCTGGTTGTATGACAGTACAGATAACAGAAGGGGACAATTTTCTTTGTATGAAAACAATGAAAGCCCTTCCCCCCTTGAAAAGTTTTTCAGCTTTTTCCATTATCTTAATTGAAGATTGTCCCTCTCTGCAGTCTACCTGGGCATCTCCCTTCTTATCTGGTTGAACAGGGGGGGGGATACTTTGTTTGTGAATATCTCTTAAACCATAAAGGTTTCAGAGATAAGACTTATATCATTCTTCATGTTTTTTTAATGCCTACAAAATAAAATAAAGTTAAAATGAAGTATTACTATCCCTTTAAGGGGTTAAGAAAAATGCTAATGCTGACTTTCAGATGTATTGTGGTGGGCATTATTATGAACATTATACTTGTTTTTGTTGTTCTGAGTGTGAATTCTAAGAAAAACTATGAGTATTTTTTACTCCCCTATGAAGTGTAAGAGATGCTCTAAAAATTCTTTCAGTAAAAGAGATTGAGAACAACTGATATAAAAACTATGTGAAATATATTCACTTCTTCTGTATACTATATACCAGCATATTGATATTTGCGGCACAGAAAGTCTAAGGGCCACATTTCTATGTGATATTATTCTGAAGTGGTCTATTCATTTAGACCAGGGGTAGACAACATGGTGTCTTCCAGCTTTTGAGGACTGCAATTCCCATCGTCCCCAGTCTGGTTGTGGATAATGGGAGTTGTAGACCACAACAGCTGCAGTGCTTCCAATTTGTCAACATTGATCATGATGCCTAAGGGGTATTCAATACATTTCTTTGCTAAGTGTTGGATATCCCTCTGGCTCTCACGGGGTTAAAGGAGAAATAACACGTCCTAATAATAACCTGTGTTTTCCTTACTATTGCCAGAATATCATAATGGACCATTTGAATTTTGACCTTGAGCCTATGTTCACGAGAGAACATCTTCAGTCAGTCATGGATGTCATGCCCATGGAGGCTGACATGACAGTTGCTAGCAGGACCACAGGATATAAACTCCAGCCTCTGCACATAGTAATGGTAAAGGAACTGTAACACTTAATAGATATAAAATATAGATATTGTAGGGTTTATCTTCCTGTGTAAAACATTGACACTCCCACTGCTGAGAGGTGTTTTATTCAAAAGTTATTGCAGCTCAAAGTTGAATTTTTTAGGTTCAATATCACAGTGGCCTGAAATTGTATGGTGGCGCTGTTGCTGCACCATCCTATGGAGATTTATGGTTAGTTGACCAGGGCTGTGCATAGGATGGTGTAACAACGGCACCACTAACATTTCAGGTCATTGAGATACTGCACCTAAAAGATTTGAGCTGCAATAATTTTGAATAAAGCACCTCTCAGAGTGGCAGTACTCTTATTTTACTCAGGAAGATAAATCCAGCAGTATATCTTTTTTTACTATTAAGTGTTAAAATCCCTTTAACACTTTAAGGAGCAGAGGAATGTATTTCTTCACAATGCGTTATACATCCCTCTGGTACCTAAAGGACTTCACTTTGTAAACATTGCCAGCAACTGACATATGTCCACCTCCATGGACATGAAAGCCAGGACTGATTAAAGAGTTTATCATTTTAACAAAGGCACAAGGGAAAAATTAATAAGGGCCATTAGGATTTTTTTAGGCAATATTGGGAAGTGTTACTTCTCCTTTTAGATAGATCCTTGTCAGTCTATCATTTTCAATTTTCTTCCTAAAACAAGTATTCCAGTCCTATGACGTGTGCACAGCTATAGCTGGGGTAAGCAAGAGAAGTCCTCAGGTGCCACTAACAAACCAGGTTTTTAAGATGTGAATAGCTGTTTGTCATCTAAAGTGTTGCATTGATGTTGATGGGATGTCCCTAAAATCTGTTGTGGTAGAAGTACCTGAGGACCAGAACTGTGCTTAATCCTGATCTAGACTCCATAGATTTGTCATGCTGGATGTTCTGGATGTTCTGACTTGCTGAGGATGGCAAGGGTACATTTCATGGTGATGAAGTCCTCCGCAGTGCTGACTGCCATCTCAGGAGTCCTTTCTAACCCACAGCAACAGTCATGTGGTGACTAGTGGTAGCATGCATGAAAAGACATCTCAGCTGCCAAGGTGTTATGGATTAGGAGGGACTTCCATGATTAGCAAAGATCGAGACCGTTGAACAGAAGACTTTAATCACTAAGAAATCCTCCCTGAAGATGGTACGACCTCCCAGTATGCCTTCCCTTTGGCATATTAAAGTAATTTGGAGATTTATCATTCACCTTTAAAATCAAATAAGAAATGTTCATATTTTTTCTATAATGGGATGTATGTATAAAAAAAAAAGTGGTTCAGTTCTGAGACTAATCAACTGCATCATAAGCAACAAATATTACCTCTTATGTAATTCGGACTTTTAACCCTTTGAGTCCCAGAGGGGTACAGAATGCATTGCTTTGCAATGCATTACGTACCCCTCTGGCACTCAGAGGGTTAACTGTGATTGCTAGCAAGGTCTCCGCTGCATTGTAAAACAAATGCGTTAGGAATCTCTCTTGCATTCAAGGGGTTAAAAAAAAAAAAAAAAGCATAATTTCAATCAGTATGAACGCTGAGGAATTGTATTTGTCCCCTTGAAAGAATTGCACTTCTTTACATATATTCACACAGCATAGTGTTCCATAAAATCACCTATGTAGTTTTAATAATAGACAAAACAAGAAACAGGGCGCAGACCCTCTAAGAGTAGACCTGTGTGACAAATAGGTATATGATTCCCCCTTCATATCCCAGCTACTCACCAGATATCAGCGATCAATAGTACACATCAAATATCATAACAGTCAGTACTTCATAATGTTTCCTTTATTTCCAGGTTTAAAAACTATCCAACGCGTTTCGTGTTTGCTATACACCTCGTCAGGGATCCCTCTTAGAGTGTCTGCGCCCTGTTTCTTGTTTTGTCTACTATATACAGGTTTTTCCTGGTTTGCACACTAACCACTGGTGTGAGAAAGGGCAGCAACCATAGAGGACCAGACAATAAGAAGGGAAGATTATCCCCCCAAAAAAACAGCTCCACAGGCGATTTATAGAAAAGCTACTGATTAAAGTATAATAATTGATTGCTTTCTCCCGAATATTGAGATTTGGACTATATAGTTCTTTATTATTAAAAATCCTTTTCTGAGAACATTGAGTATATTAGTACTTTTGGTGGAATTACTTATAAGAAAACCTCTAGAATAATCAAGCGCTCTAATAGAAGTGTATTAGTTTTAATGATAGCCTACATTTAAGATGTTTAAAAATCAACATCCCAACCATATTAACTTACACAGCACACTGACTGGGAAAATGCCTGCCAGATGAAGGACAACTAAAATGTCGCCATGGCTAATGGAGCTATTTCATGACATGTAAATTATTACTGCATTGTCTTTACATTAATAGGTTAAGCAAAAATATAAATATTATTTGTGTTAACTCTTTGAGTGCCCGAGCAATTCGTTGCCTCCCTCTCTGGCACCCGAAGGGTTAAACCAAACCTGTTTATTTCCTCTCAGGTTATTGGCCGCTCCCTATAGAAAAGGTCAAAGAACATGGTGGCATTTTGCCAGCATGCAACCAACTCCGTAATTGTGATTTTTCAACCATATTATTCTGTAATAGTGTGAGTAATCAGAAACTAACCAGAACTAAAGAATAAATAACATGATTCCTCTCATATAAACCATTGAAAATGGTAGAAGTATGCTACTCTTACTGGTAGTCCTTGACCTTTTTTCATATTACAGTTTTTTTCTTCTTCCTTGTAGCAATTCAGCCTATTACAGGCCTGTGACAATTTCAGGATTATGTAGGTTTATTTATACTGCTTGCTGTAAACAGTATATCTCCTGGTGGATATTTCAGTTACAGTTGTATAGGTGATTTATGCAGGTAGTGTTGTTACTGCTTCAAAGACAATAAAGTACATTCAGTGTAGGCATCAGATATGATTTCCAGTTTCCATTAAAGGGTTAGTAAAGCTTAACAAAAAATGCAGCTCCAATTAATCTTCATAGTATTTGAGCCATGGAGACTGTTATTTGAATACTGTCAGAGTTGTAGTTCAAGAGTAATTGAATGATAAAATATCCCCCTCCTGCCCCTTTTACCTAGTGTAAACCACCTCCCCTCAGATGTGGAATCTGGTCCTGGGACCAGGCAGCTCACAGCAAGGGACAATCTTCTTCCTGTGAGCATAAGGAAAACCCTGCCTCCCTTGACAGGTTTTTCCTTATGCTCACTGAAGATTGTCCCTCTCTCTGTGATCCATCCGGACAGTCCTGCTGCTCTGAGGTGAGCAGT
Source organism: Rhinophrynus dorsalis (assembly GCA_037306005.1). NCBI lineage: Eukaryota > Metazoa > Chordata > Amphibia > Anura > Rhinophrynidae > Rhinophrynus > Rhinophrynus dorsalis. Next base: position 355,478,125 of record CM074718.1, read on the forward strand.
GTTAGATCATTAAAAGGGGCGGGAGGAGGATACTTTATCATTCAATTACTCTTGAACGATAACCCTGACAGTACTGGAATAACACTCTCCATGGACCAAATACTATAAAGATTAACCGGAGCTGATTTTATTGTGAAACATTACTATCCCTTTAAGACTGTTTTGTGCATCAAATGCTGATGTTTGGGTCACTTGATCTGTCCGTATTGTGTTTTATCTTCTTCATTTACAGTTGTGGTGATCATTCATTTATACACAATTTGATATCATCTGCTTATTATCTGATGTTTGCCCATTTGCAGGTTTTCTCCCCGGAGACCTGTCAGTTTAGCAGTGGATGCACTTTCCTGCTCTTCACCAAATGTCTGATTCCTAGGTCAGAAATCTGCTCCTCTCTGCTGTCTCTGTAAATAATTTTATGTAACTGAAGTCATAACTTGGATATCTTAGACTTGTAGAACAGAGGTTCTCAACACGTGCCCTCAGGGCCCACTAACAGGTCAGAACTTAGGAATTCCCCTGCTAGAGCACAAGTGTGTTGATCAAAGGCTCATTCACATTGATTAACTCACCTGTGCTTTCACAAGGAAATCCTCAAATTCTGGTCTGTTAGAGGCCACTGAGGGCACGGGTTGAGAACCACTGTTGTAGAAGCTACACTTGCAGCTTCTCGAAATACACAGTTAAATCTCAGCTGGTGCAGTCTTGTGATAGTGCTACTACCAAGTGAAGACCATGACTTCAGTCTCAGTTTTGTGTAGTAGCCCAGTGTGTCCTACACCCAAAGCCTCAGATTAGAACTGCTTTTGGGCTCCACATCACAGTTATAGGTTAATTGCTACCAAGTCAGCAGGAGTAGGCAGACAATTGCTATTTTAGAGACCTTTTCAGCAAATACATGTAATGAAGATTTTATATGCAGTAGGAATTTGTCTTCTTCATAACAGTCTGTCAAAGAAAGATTAATGATCAATTACATGATATTGTGTTGTCCAACCAGAAGCCCTCAATTAGAGTTCCTTGTATTCTGGATTTCTAGCTGATTACAGTTTAGAATACAATGTACTTAATTATAATTATATTTATAAAAGCACTGTAAGTGATATATATATCAAAATATGCTATTTGGTTTAGTTTTGAAACCTGTGCAAATCCATTTACTGCTATATATAAGTAATTGTTTCCCACAGCTATTCTATTTACACATACCATTGTGCTTACAAAATGGCTACACCTGCTTGTTATGCCATTTCAAACATACATACATTCAGAATGGCAACATCTGTCTGTTGTGACATTATAAACACACACAAAAACACATGGTAAAAACTATGCCTGTTAGGTCTTTACAATGCACACATATGGTCAAAATGGCTACACCTGCATCTGTCGTGTCAGTGGCTTCTATTTTAATTACTTTTTTAAAACAAATTCCAAATAATTATATTTTCAAGCCTTCGAGGCAGATGGCAACATGTTGTGTAAATGAATAAAGCGCTATATCTCTAGAAGTGCTTTAATATGAATTAAAGTGTGTAAACAAACCATTAACAAATTGATTACATTTGTGTTCCTTTTTGTTATCATTATTGAATTAGGTCCTAAGAACATTATAGGGGAAATGCAAACATGTAAATACAAAGCAACAAGGTAGAAGTGCAGTATTATGTAAATATGCTCCTGAGCATTTTGCTGAAGAATAGAAAATGTTTTCACGTAGTATTGAAGTGTTGCTGCCTAAAATTTTCTTCAGGAGCAATCAAAATGAGGAGTAATTGTCTGGAGCATAGAATTTTCAATTGCATTTTCTTTAGCTTAAAAAAAAAAAAAAAAAAATAAACAAAACTAATATCTGGATTAGAGTACTGCATTAAAAATGCACTTAAACATATCCTCTACATACATTGCACAGCTGAAAGATTTTTTTTTTTTTTTTTTTAAATACTTAAACTGCTTTAAAAAGTAACATACATGGAATAAAATTATTATTTACATTGTGGATCATACATAGAATTGCTCAAGCATTAAGCTCAGAGAAACATTTTTCCAAACTTCTGGGTTTAAAGGGTAGAGGAGGTGGAGGTTTTCCTGGCTTATTAACAATGACAGGGTGTGTGTTAAAGCAGTGTAAAATTCAATTAAACAGTGTAGCCAGGTTTTTCGAAGCTTAAACCCTGGCCCTTTCAGTTAAGCCTTTTCTTTCCCTGTGGCCGGTACCAGCAGATCTTGTGTTATGCCAAAACCAACAGGCTGTAAAGCACCTTGTTTCATGCTTCTAGCTGATCAATATTTTTTATATTCCAGGCTTGCCCAGAAATATGGAGGCAGTACCATCTAACTGTAAGTAGATCCCTTTTTATTTTCTCTGATGTTCAGACTATTTACTCTTGCATGAAGTTGCAGCCACAAAAGTTTAGTCGAGCACTGTAAGCGGAAAGATAATAAAAGAGTGAAGAATATCTATTTTTTTGATCTGACAGTGTAGTAGTAAACCACTCCCACAGAATACAATTCACTTGTAATCCTCTACATTGTTACACAAATACCCATTTTCCAGAAATAATATGACTAATTATCAGTACATGAAAGTAATGGATATTCACTTTCTTAAATGCATGAGATCTTTGGTGATTCAACTTTTTATTGCTGATATAACCTGTTACTGAGGGAAAACATGTTAATTATTTTAGGTGTTTCTAAAGTGGTTTAAAAAATCTACATTTTAAACTTCATACTATTTTCACAAATATAATAAAAGTTTCAATTAATAATCTAGGTTTCCTTATTACCATACTGTGCTTGATATTAATATCTGTATAATTAATATATGCAAACTACAAAACATTTCAAAGCATTTTTAGAGAAGTGGGCACACCAACAATGTTGTGTCTCAACTATATTGTGAAAACTGGTACTTTTTAATTTAATGAGCAATAGAAACATTGATCAAAGAAAGAGACAATAGGAATTGGGAAAGCTTTCAAGGTTAGGATTTCCTTGTCCACTAAAGTGAAAATATAATTACATTCATGTGGAATAATCATTCTTTAGGGGTGAAGTCCTTGAGTTACCTATTTAATCTATTTATTCTGAACTACCAAACATGCAAATAATAATTACCGGTGTAGTATATTGCCCATATTAAATAAAATTATTATTTAATCTTTATTAAACTGTATAAATAGATTGTGGCAACAAAGTGAATATAAGAGAATGTAACACTTGTTCGTGTTTGTATAAATCAAGATTTTTTTTTTTTCTTTTCAGTTTGGCTTTATTAATTGATGACAATCACATACACGTTTGTGTTATAGTGCTGTCCCATAATAACCCTATTGGCAACGTGTTTCATGAAGTTGACAATTGTAGACATAATTTTTTTTCTTCCTTACAAACTGAACATAAGTGTAAAACGAAGTGCTGCTTCACTAATTCATCACAAAGGATTATAGTACAACAATTTAATTGTTGGGCTATACTTTGTACAATTCTACCAAAACAATCTTAACACAGTTTCCAATACAGTAAAACATTGACACTTGTCATGTGGTCAAACATAATAATGAACACCTTGACACAACTGTTGATTCTATTCAATTCTAACTTTATTGCTAAGAGAGAGAGTGACATCTGCTGGACTGCAAATGCATCTCCATGCTTGGAGCATTGGTTAATCACAGTTAACAAATGGTCCTTACCTACAAATAATTTTGATTTTAAAAATGAAACCTTTATCAACGTTTGTTGAGTTGCTGTGATGAAGAAACCTGTTTGATGTGTATTGATTCACATCACGTCACATAGTTGACTGCTGTTAAAATAATGCTGATCAATGAAATATCATCATCCTTGTTATTTTGCTAGCAGGGTGCATGCATTTGTCATGCAACATTATTCAGGAACCACAATGAATTATTCCAGGGGTTACTCAGATTTGCTTTTATTTTCATACATATGTTATAACAAATTTATAGCCGGGAATGGCAGAAAAAGAAAATATGTTAATGACCATTCAAGTTTACAAACAATAGGATTGGAGTAACAATGTTCTTTAGAATTATTTTCTTTAAATAAATAACATTTTTCTCATGTTAAACTGTAGTAATAGTGAATATCTTTTTGTAAGTCAAAACAAAGTCCCAAATATCTTAACTCGTATAAAAGAAGAACATTTTTGCTGTGATGATATATAATGAACATCTTAAAGGGATAGTAATGTCAGAAAAAAAGTATTAACTATATGGTAGATACAATTAAAAGAAAGTACTTGCACTTATTCGTATCTCTCAGACCGTGATGGTTTGAGAGATATAGTAAAATAAAGTTCTCCGCTCCCTCCCTTTTATGCTTGACGAGCTGTAAAGCTGTCAGTAGCAGATTCTGGTTGCTTGACCAGACACTGCTCTTCAGCAGCGCCAATATAATGATATCTAAAGATAAATACTTTATCGGAATTGTCTACAACGTGTGCTTGCAAACCAGGCACACATTGTAGACCGTTCCAATGAAGTATTTATTTTTAGGTATCACTATGTCCGCGATTCTGAAGAGCCGCCATCTGATCCAGGAACCAGGATCTGCTCCTGACAACTTTACGGCTCGTCAAGCAGAAAGGGGAGGGATAGGAGAATTTTATTTTCCTATATCTCTCAAACCATAACAGTTTGAGAGATACAAATAAGTGCAAGTACTCTCTTTTAATTGTATCTACCATATAGTTAATACTTTTTTTTCCTGACATTACTGTCCCTTTAATGTCAGATGCTAGTAATGATGGTATTTAGGCAGTATTGTTCAAATTACCACCCTACTCCATTCCATCTACCAAAATATATTTTATTAATATTATTTATACACAGTGTAGTATTTCATTTCTCTGTGCTAGTTAATTGATTATAAATTATAATTTTAAATTTTTTAAGCTGCACTAACTCAAGCACTTCGCTCTTTTAATTGAATGTTTGCTTTAATGCCACAGTCCAAACTATGTACCAATCAAGTTTTATATATCTGAATATGCTGAATTAAGTCTTTTATTTCCACCACAAAACCAAATATACATTTCTATAAATAAAATAAAGAACAGAATTTGTGTCTCGGGGGGGTAGCTTTTTATTATATATTATATTAAATTAGAATTGTTTTCATCTTTTGTTTACATATTGAAATATAGCCTTTTGAGTGTTGTACAGTCTATCAACGGCAATTATATCACAGTATGTGTATCTGATCTTTAAAGCCATAAGAGTTTCATGCAGAATTTGCCCTTACAAGAGGTGGTTTTCCAGGTTTTTAAAACATAATATTTACAGCTTTTTTTTTATTTTCTAATCCCTATTTGGCTTGACTTTTAAATAACATGAAAAAGCCTTTACATTCATTTATTTGTACTAAAAATGTAATTTTGCACTGAAATAGTAAATTTTTTGCCACTTGTTTTGGAGCGTTAATGAATGTGTAAATTTTTGTGGGCAATTATTGTTCCATTCAGATACTGGATGTTTTAGAGTCAGGAAGGTTTTTTTTTACCAGCTTGAGGTTAAATTAGAAATTGCTCCAGAGGGGTTTTTTTTTTACTTCCTCTGGATCAACAGGGGTGTTTTTGGCATGGCCTGGACTTGATGGACGCATGTCTTTTTTTCAGCCTCATCAACTATGTTACTATGTTTAGAGTGAACCATTTGAGTGCCAGAGGGGGTATCCAAGGAATTGCTGTTGGATACCCCTTGGCACGTAGAGGGTTAAGCCTTTGAATGCCAGAGGGGTACACAATGTATCGCTTTGCAGTTCATTTGCACAGAAAAGGTTAAACAAGTGTTTGGCTTTGAATAACTGAATTGATCTTCAAATAATCAATATAATAATTTTAATCCATAATAAAAATAATCAGCAATAATAATATAAAAGGTATACCAATTTTGTTTTTTGTCTTTCTCTGCCTCTATTGAACCTCTTGAATACCATTGAGATATCCAATCATTGCTCTACTTCCAAAGGGTTAGGTCATGTTACACTGAATGCTGATCGTGCCAAACTCCTTTCCAAATGTTGTTGTTGTGGAAATTTGGAACCTCTTTAATCCATGCTTTTAAACATGTTCCTAGATTACAACCTCTTTAAACCCTGCATTTAAATATGTTCCTAGATTACATTTAATTGCATGTGACAGGTGTGTCAGAATTTGGCATTTTTTTTACATTTCTATTGCGTCCAAAGGGTTTTAGTTTTCTTCTTTAGGTCTGTCTTGGCTGTGCTTCTCCAGCAGAGAGCAGACTGCTTATGGTAGACTAGACGAAGATTGGTTTTACTAACAATGGCTGGATTAGGTTATGTGTAAGCCCATTGCTGCTAGAGGAAACTGCACCCTGCATGCATTACTTTACAGATCAGTCAAGGAAAAATGGGGTCTTGCCATCACTGGGCCTTGTATATAAAGACAAAATGGAGCAATTCTGGTGCAATGGAAAATCAATGGAAATTTGTTAAATTTGTGCACTAAAACGCAGTAGAGTTTCCCTTGAACTGCTTCACCTTGTCTATTCAAAATGCACTGTTTACAGTGATAAAATTAACACATTTATACAGAATAGTGCATGTATATGTCATCATGGAGAACTCTCTACTGGTCACAAATCCTACAAAACAAAAAGCTTTGGCTTTTTGAGACCCCCCCCCCCCCAGTTGCTGTCAGCGGGATGGTAATCCTTCTCTGTACAGTGAGCTTTGTTCCTCGGTGGTAAACGAATCTGTAGTCTCTCAACTGCAACTCCAGAAAATATTTAAATATTTGATAATTATGGCCTTTATATTTTCAATGAAACCTTTCTTACCTTTTTCCTTACATTGCAAGGGGTATCTGAAGAGTTCCTTTGCATCATTTAAGGCTTAGTTTTCAAACAGTACCTCACTTTTAAATAGTAACATTATACTGGAAATAACTGTGACAATTGCATATAGGCATTCACACAAATACTTCCGTCCGTAATTTGCGTGTGAAAGAGAAGATAAAAATTGAAGGAATAGTAAGGTTTTTTTTTGTGAAAAAATATTTATTTTAAATATTTTCCTCAGTAAAACAAGAGTACTTTGCTCTGTTGCTTAACCCTTTGAATGCCAGACGGGGTACTCAATGCATTAAAAAAAAAATTCCCAACAGTAGGAGCGTCTTACAAAAACAGCACTCACTGGGCTTTTAATCCATACAAAAGTGAGAATTGTATTACAAGGTCTTGATAAAGGTGCACGGAAACCTTAGCCTTCTAATGCATTTCTGGCTTTTGCATGGATTACGGTATAAGCCCAGTGAGTTCTGTTTTTGGAACAGTCTCTAAGTGTACTAAATTACTTGCACCCTGGCACTTGGCTAGGCTTCTGGAGTGCTACCACTACATCTTCTTATGTAATTTGTTTAACACTCACAGGACTTCTTCATTGTAGAAATATAAGATTTATCAATCCTTTCAGTGCCACGTACGTATAGAATACATCCACCACCTGGTTTGGGTAATTCCACGAGAAATCGCTTCCACCCAACCCACTATGCCAAGTTATTATTTTATTTAGAAATCAGACCAGTACACTCCTCTACTATTGATCGCTGAACAGCAAGAGTTAGGCAATTGTATAGATCGGGAATAATCCCATGGTTTTCTCCACAGCCCAAATTTCCAGGTTGTACTGGACATTCAGGGAAGTTAACAGCATAACTAGCATAAATAGTAACACTGCCAGCTTACCATCTGCCTGCTCTCAGAGTTATGATTGCCTATCCCTAGGAAGGGAGAGTGGGGCATCATGTGGGTCTTGGTGCCCCACAAAGAAAAAAAAAAGTGCGCCATGATCAAGGACTTTGAGACAGTGATCATAGATTTAAGTGGTGATCTGCACACTCTCTATCTCTCTCTCTCTCTCTCTCTCTCTCTCTCTCTCTCTCTCTCTCTCTCTCTCTCTCTCTTTCTCTCCATTCCAGCCACATCCCTGGGAGGCAATAAGGAGGAAATCCAAATCTCCTCCATATTGTCTCTCCAAAATATTGAGGGGGGAGTGTTTTTGACAGGAGTGGTCAGGGAGGTGAAGCAATGAATTGGTCCACCGTCACCTTCTCTTCTTCAAAAAAACAAACCGTGGCCAACTAATGGACAAAACATAGCGACACCCAGTCACTTACATGCAAAATGTATACATATTACATGTTCTGTATAACACCCTTTCTGATTTACACTCATACATTCTGTGGCATACGTTATCGCAATAAGGAGGACTTTACAAGTATGTGACATGTCTCTTCCTAAATATCAATACCTGCCCAATAGTGCCATGTGTATCCTGTCATACAGACACCACAACTGCCTCACACACTAACTCCCAGACACTAAAATAAAGAGGACAAAACAAAACATTTGATTTTCTTTACATTAAAGGAGGTGCAGTGAGGACTAAATTCCTCCTAGAAAAAATACAGCATATACAGGTCTTACAACTACACATATTAGAGCTGAGTTTCGGTGTCCTAGAAGCACTACACACTGTGCTGTATTGAAGGTGAGTGTATGTCTTTTTAAATTATTTCTCTGCTCACTGCATTATGCCTAAACCTTACACAATTCTCCAGAACGTTCTAGGTTTCCATAACATTTTCAGTGCCAATGGTGAGGAGGACCTTTGAAGTATGTGACCTGCCTTTTCCCAAGTATCAGTATCTGTGGCGATTTTATACCACAAAAATTTGCACTGGGACACGACTGAGGTGCTGGCTGATGAAGGGGGAGGTATATTTTTATTAAAGGAGTACTCAACGACTTTCTGGTTACACTGGCAAATCCTAACACTAAGCAGCTTACTTACCTTAAAAAAAGCCCTAACCGCACTAGACAGGTTTGCTCAAGGTAGACTTTTTTCTCGGTGGAGACCTTAACATTGCATTATCCCCAGACCAGGACTGTTCCTCTGGTAAGTCATCTCATAGACTCTCCTATATCCATAAGATACATGCCACTCTTTACAGCAATAAACTTAGACTCATGGCGTGCTTTACATCCTACAGAAAAAGAATACACTTTTTATTCGAATGTCCACAATTCCTATTCTCGACTACTTCTTTATTCCCCCTTACTTGATGTACACCATCAGCAAAGTGGAGATAGCCCCTCTGACCTGGTCTAATCACATCCCCATACTCCTTCATGTGAATCTGCCGAACAGACTTGTGTTGGTCACCTCGTGGAAGCTCATCAACCTCTTACTGGTGTCCCCATCTGATATCTCCATGATCTGTAAAAAGTTTGAAAAATAGTTTGAACTCCACTCTGCTGAAGATACTCTGAGTCCTGTAGTGGGGGAAGCCCACAAGTGTGTAATATAGGGTGATCTTATTAAACTGGCGGCCTATAGGAAGCGCCAGCAGAATAAGAAGATATGTGATCTCCTTAAAACCATCTCAACACTGCAGATACAACATCAGACCTCCTTGTCGGCCATGGATCTTCAACGCCTGTCTGAGGCAAAGCTGAGTCTTTCAGACATTTTCAGATCTTGGGTGCATAAGTCCTATCTGTGGCACAAGTTCCGCAAATACCTTTCAGGGGATAAATGTGGTAATGAGTTGATTGATCAAAATTAAACGTGCCTCCTCATACATTTCCAAAATCAGAACACCAGCTGGTACAATGGTCTCCAAATATCTGTAGATTGCACACACTTTTGTGAATTATTATTCTATGCTTTATAATTTAGCCCCTTCCAACTTAAGACTCTCCGAGGAACATTTGCAGCACAAAATTCGAGCTTTCTTAACTACGGCTGCAGTAGCAAAGTAATCTCTGGAAGCAGCACATGAGCTGGAAGCTCCCTTTACACTCTCCGAAACATCGACTGCCATCAAACATACCCCTAAAGGGAAGAGCCCTGGACCAGATGTCTTCCCAGCTACTGTCACGATGTGACCTGCGGCGGCTGCTCGAGCCAGACGCATCCTTACCTCTGGCAGCTCATCCGCATCTCTCCCCCACACGGCTCATCCGCGTTCTGCTTGTCTGGTGGCTCTGCCGCATTCTGTCATTCTCATGGCTCCAGCCGTTACTGTGGGTTTGGCAGTGTGGCCGGATGATATCATGTTCAGGTGCACGTCCAAAGGCATGGACGTGCATTCCATTTAAAGGAGTCACACCAATTTGGTGCTCTAAATGGACTGCATGGACACTGGGCTCACTCACCCTTTAGTTGGTGTCCAGTGCAGTTCATTGTGTTTAGTGCTCTGTGTATGACCTGGTTTGTCTGACTACCCGTTCTGGTGCTGACCTGTGGATCTGTCTGACTACCCGTTCCGTGTATGATCCTGGCTTGTCCGATAACCAACCTGGTGCAGACCTGCGGCTCTGGCTGACTACCTGTTGTGCGTACCTTGACCCTTGGCTTGTCTAATCATCCTAGCTGGTGCTGACCTGTGGCTCTGTCTGACTACCTTCCGTGTGGCCCTCCTTGTAGTAAGAGAACCAATCTGGTGCAGACCTGGGGCTCTGGTAGACTCTAGCATTACCACAGGTGTGAGTCCATAGTCGCTCTGGTTGCCTTCCTTTGCGTGAGACTGCCTTTCCATCACTGACTGCAGGTGTGAGTCAGTCTCCCTCGTGCCTTCGTTGTCTTACGGCTTTTCATTATGGGACTGCAGTCGTGAGTCCTTGGGGAGATCGTTGGGTACGTGGAAGTCTATTCTGCTGTTTGAGACTACCATTGGATTCGGCCTAGTCTTAGCAGTTTGGAAACCTAGTGGCGTCCTCCTATTCCTGTTAGAGGCTCGCTGCTTCGATCACCCTCTGCTCCTTCTTTGCACTTGCTGTGATTTTGCTGTGAGTACACTTCTAATAAAGGTTATCAAGTACCATCTGACTCCTATTTTGCTTGTTTACGTGGCAGCTATCTACTATAAAACATCCAGAGACACTCTGGCCCTACATATGTTGCTGGCTTTCAGCCAGGTGAGACTTGGTAAATCTCTTCCGCCACAATCTTTGGAGGCATATATCTCAGTAATTTCGAAGCCAGTTAAAGACCCAACTGTCTGTAGCAGTTACAGGTTGATTTAATTATTGAACATACACATGAAGCTACTAGCAAAGATCTTAGTGATCAGACTTAACCCTTTATCCCACTGTTGGTACACCCCAACCAGGCAGGTTTTGTTAGTGGCAGGGAGGCTAAGGACAACACCTGAAAAGCTGTTACTCTGATACAGCTCGCAATACACTTCCAAATCCCTTTGTGCCTATTGTCGATTGATGGAGAGAAGGCATTTGACGGAGTACAGTGGCTTTTTTAGAGGAGCCTCTTCGTAATGTGGGGCCCCCTGTTTTACATTGATTCTTAGTTTATACTCCTCACCTAGTGCCCAGGTGCATGCCAATGGGTTCTTGTCTGATAGTTGCATCATCACTAATGACAATAGACAGGGCTGCCCATTGTCCTTTCTCCTCTTTGTACTGTCCCTGGAACCTCTGCTTTGTACCATCAGAAATCATCCAAAGATTCATGGCATCCCCTCTGGCCTTGTTGTGAATAAACTAGCTTGCTTTGTGGATGACATTTTGCTGTTTCTTAGCAAGCCGGATTCCTCTATCCCAGCTCCTCTATATAGCGAAATTCACTTATTTAAAATAAATCTTGCAAAATCAGAAATACTCAATATTTCACTCCCACAGTCGTGGTTAAAGAAACGGAAGAACGCCTTTCTGTTTACGTAGTCTTCTAGTCAGATCAAGTACTTGGGTATATTTCTAACACCCTCCCCAAGTGATCTATTTTCTGCTAATTGCACCACCAGACTAGATGTGGTGACCAATGGCACTTGTAGGTTTCCTTGTTTGGTCGTGCGAACCCTGTAAAAATAGTTATTCTACTGAAATTACTGTACTTACTTGAAACACTTCCTACAAACCTCCCATCTCACTTTCTAGCTGCCATTCAGTGAGTCATCAATAACTTTGTATAGCATTTTAAAACTCCTCACCTGAGCAGTACTGCCCTATATAGAACACCAGCGCAAGATGGGATTGGACTTCCAGATCTCAAATCGTATTGGACCACAGCGGTCTTGTCTAGAGCTTTAGACTTTTGTGGTACACTGAAGAAAGAATGGATACAAAATTGTGTTTATACATGCGAATGCGTAAACCCGCCCCAATTCTTTTACTTGCGACCTGAGGCCTTCCCTAAGTTGGCCAAAGATCATATTATTGTGCAATGCCTTTTAGGATTGTGGAAGCAGACTGACATGACCCGTGGCCTGTCACCATTCCCGTCCCCCAATCTATCTATCAGAGGTATTCCGGATTTCCCCCTGGAATGGGATCAAACTCCTTCTCCTCCTGGGAACGGAGCAGAATATTTAAACTATAAGATCTAATATTCACTCTTGTGCAACTATGAAATGGAAACATCCAAAACATGGAAATATGGGCAATTGCATCAATATTTGCTAGACTTAGTAGCTATGGGTTACCTTACTCTTTTTGAACGCCAACTTCGAACCCCCGCACTGTGTAAGAGACCTCTCTCTGCTCTATATTTCTTTCTGTTAGACTGCCCTGATCTGGGCCACTCGTCTTACATGCACCGCTGGGAAACTGACATGGAAAAAGATACTCAAAATCGGCTTGCTTTTCCCAACTGATATTGCCACACGGGAGCTGAACTAAGTCATTACTAGGTGGTACAGGTCCCCACTGTTCTTAACCTCTATTTTCCCGGACTCTTCTCTGACCTGTTGTCATTGTCTTTCCCATGTTGGCACCCTCCTGCATATTTGGGAATGTCCTCTAATTAAATCCTACTGGACCGTAGTCAGTAATGATATTGTTTCTTGGCTTCATAATTGCCTTTGTCACCAGAGATCTTCTTATTTAATCTCTTACCTGATTCACAATATTTTGGCACAGGCCCACTCACAAAGCATAAAGACCCCTGATAGCATGAAATATTGGAAGTTAACAATGGTTCCGCCCACCTTACAGTGCAGGTCTAGGGTTTGCTTCATCAGGGACATGGAGATCTTACATGCACACTCATCCGCGGAACTTCTGACATTTTGAAATCATGTGGGGTCCTCTCCTACACTATTCAGCATCATAACGATCCTTATACTGTTTTGGTCTGTACCCCCCTTCTCTTCTAACATCTCCTTTTCTCTTTTTCTACCTCCCTTTTCTTCCTCTCTCACTTTGTCTCTCTCTTTTTGCTTTCATTCTGCACAAGACCTCACTGGTTATTACCTTAGGTCTGTTCTACCATGGTGTGGGCCATTACTCTTTCTTATATCAGATGAGTACCTAGACTTGATTTAATAACAGAGCATTTGTACTATTATGTTGATTTATAGTTCATGCTTGATCTGTATGACCTGTTTCTGCTTCTTATCCAAATTATTAATGTACACTGTTCTCTGTAATGCCGCTTTATTGCTGTATACTGTCTTTGTACCATGTTTCATTATTTTTAAAAGCCCTTTGAAAACTAAAAAAAAAATAAAAATAAATAATACCTTCACTTTTACTGGTAACAGCAAATAATCATGCAGAATCTAGCTGCCAGAGACCTGAACACTTATCACTATATAAACACAGTCAATGCACACAATTACCAACCCTCCCTGCACATATAGTAGCATTTACCCTACTCCTGTAGGCTCTTCATACACTCTTTAGTGCTTCTGCACTATCCATAGCACTTCGTACACTCACTGCAGCCACACATCTGCAATAATTTCATAAGCACATGCATTGATCCACTCATTTCATCCCATCCTAAAAGTTTGCCCTCATTCTCTCCCTTTAAGACTCTCCTCTTCTGCCTTTCCGCGCTGGCATAGTCCCTCCTTTTTTTCATATGGTGATATTATTTAAATGGATAGTGTAATGGGAGGCTAAAAATTCACATGCATCCTTTTTCCTCCATACTCCGATAGACTACTCCTAAACCTCTTGGTGGAGATGACACTGTGAGCTTCATATAAGAGTTTGACTGACAATCCGGCTTAGTCTATCGTCATATTTATGTGAATCTGTTTCCTGGTGCTGGTTTCTTTGATACATTGTTTTATTTTGGATTGGCTTGTTAGCTTTGAAAAAGCTGCGCTGTAGCCATGAAACACGTTGGGGTTTAAGCCTTCTGTGTAATTTTTAACAAACCTCTTTTTTTTAAGTGAAGCCTCCGCCTATTCTATCTGTAGAGCCAAAAAGTGACATTGTGAAACCGTGAGTTGCCTGGATGGAGACAGGTTTTATCTCTCCGAATGTCTGATTGTCCGATAACTTTGAAAACAAAGATCTGATCAATAGTCAATGTAAGTAGATTTCTTCTAGATTTGTGCTCATTAAGTGTGAACATATTACACTATTTGGTGCTTTTTTCCTCTTTTATCTTGTTTTTTGGATTACATCCTAGCCTGTTGGTGGCCCTTGAGGTCTGAACTTGCACAGCAATGTTCTAGAGGAAGGTAGGTGGGACTCAGACAGTGTAAGTGCCTCCTGCCACATGCATTGCTGGTCAGTGCAGTTCAGAAATATTGATCTGTTTTAGGTTTTATCTTTATTTTTCAGACATGTAGACAAATGAGTCCAAACTGTAGCCTCTGTCCGTATATACATATGAAAGATTTTAAAATGCTTGCAGGAAAAAATGAATGATATACTATATTAAATGGATATTGATACTTTTCATTTTGTTTTTTTGTGATATTAGTTTTTCTTATGTCTACTGGTGCCTTGTGATTGGCTGTGCACTACTATTTTAACTGTAGTTGGAGCAACACAATGCAAGCCTATATAAAGAGCAAATATTATACCTTCACTTCCAAAGCCTGAAAAATAGAAACGTTTGGCTTTACAAATATGCAGTTTTACCATAGTCTGTAACATAGTTTTTTTTGCCTGACAATTGAAAGGGTAGATTTTGTTTTTACATATTTTGTTTTTACATATTTTGTTCCTTTGAGCATGCTCATTCAGCAGTTCCTTTTCCATTTAATCCCTCGTTCTATCAAACAGCTTTTTTTTTTTCTTTTTTTTTTTTCAACATTTTATTTGATCGAAAATGATTAGATTCATGATCAACATTTTAAATTTTTGCTTGATCTTTTATTAGGACAAGTTCACTATGAGCACACTATCATACATTTTTATTATGCTTAGTTCAATCAAGAATGCTTAATTTGCACTATCAGCATTTTTCCCCATCTAATTCATTTTACAGGCGAATACGCTCATATATCCCTTCGACACTTTTATCTCTAACTTTCTAAACCAACCAGTGAACATACCACCTGCTATGACAGTAGAACTCCTGCAGTGGATACTTTCCTACTTGTACTAATTTTAATCGTATTTAACTAATAAAGAAGAACTAAAGTTGGAATAAAACTAGCCCCGTCTCCGCTCAGGGTCAACCTCACAGATGCGGCAATATGTTGAATCTCCGAACGAAGAAAGGTAAGGCGAAGGCTTCATATGTAAACTGATTTATTAAAAATATATAAAAGGTTGTAATGTAACGCGTTTCGCAGCTAAAGCACCGCTTTATCAAAACTAACAACCACGTATCAAAACATGGCGGCTTTGTACTCTGTGTTTTGCTACGGAGACGGGGCTAGTCTCTCCGCATGCATTACGGTCAGTAGATTTTAATATTAAATCTCTGAACTTGATATAATGTGAGTGTATATATATATTTTTTTATATTATTCTCCACTGTGGTTTTTATAAACTACACTACCAGGTGCTTTCTCCTTTTTTCTTTTCTTTTTTTGTTTTCTGTATGTTGTACTTTCTATTTGTAACAAACAGTTTTTGAGAAATTAATCTTTATTTGATGGTGGCACAGTCTGGAACTTTATGCTAATTAGTGTATTATCTGGGTCAGTATTACTACACACACTGTTATGAATTAACCTAAGCAGAGCCCACTCACTGGGGGCATTTCTAAGGCAATGCTGCATTGCATCTGTTTTCCGCTTTAAAGAAAACATATATACGTGTTGCAGTCTGTCAGAATTTCAGACACAACAAAAGGTCTGCCTTCACTCAGTTAGATCCCCCAGAGCTATATAAAACAAAACATCCGCAAATGTATGTATATGGGTCACTTAATATTCTGGATACCCACTCGAGAAGGACAAAAGTTATGAACATAATTACTTTTTTCTGCTAGACATGCTTGTGACCTGTCCAAGGCACTTTAATATTATGGCCACGGTGGCTTGCCTACATTGGCTTTGTCCAATTTTATGAAATATTTGATATTGCGTACTGTTCAGTCAGTGGAGTGTTTAGTTTTGTATGCTGATTTTATTGCTGTTTTTAGAGAGCTCCAACATTTTGCACACTCAGTATTTAAAATTAGATCAAGCTGTCTGATACAAGCGATATAAAGGCTGATTTAATAAGAAAAACCTGGAGTAATTATTTGGCAAACCAACTGCACCATAGGGAACAAATTAAAGCAGAACTTTCACTTATCTACATCTCACCCCCAATAGATGTCCTCCGCTTAATCAGATAGGAAAAATACGGTTAAAGTGTTCTTAATCGCAACATTTTCTAAAAAAAATACCTCTGTAGCCATGGGTATATGCAGGGAGAGTGCCACTATGTTTCTTGCATATCACGATGATTTGCATTTCTCTCCCTTTACGTAGCCCTTTTAAATATCCAGCCATGAAGAGCACACTCCATGCTTTAAAGGGGAACGATCACCCCTATACAAGTATGGCTGCTCCCCTCCACACGTAGCTTCTCGATCCAGCCTCCTCCTACGAAGGAGGATTTCTCCATGTAAGCTGGAGTGCTCTCATTGGCCAGAGTGTTCTCCAGCTTACATGGAGAAATCCTCCGTCATTGGAGGAGGTTGGATCGAGATGCTATGTGGGGAAGGGAGCAGAGGACGATTGACAGATTGCAGTGCAGGGCTGTACCCACAGTCTGTCTGGAAGTAAGGACCTGAGTCATTTTTAAATCTTTAAATTTAGCCATACCACCAAAAAATTATTTTTTTTTTACTTCTACCCAGTGATGCATATAGGTTTGCCTCAAAATCACTCCAGTTCTTCTTATGAAATGAGATGCTTAGATTTTATTTGATGTCAATTAAAAACTAAAGGTGGATAAATACATAATAACCCTCTGAATGCCAGAGGGTACGTCCCATATTGCTTTGCAACGTGTTGCGCACCCCTCTGGCACTCCAAAGGTTAACAAATATTTGTTGTATTTACTTTTGTTTCACCAGTTATTTCTGTTGTGTCCAATATGGATGGGACCTTGGGGTTGAGTCCCTCCTCCTGGAGGGCAGGACACATCTCAAAAGACAGAGTCCTAAGGGTGGAGACTGCCTCCTCCTCCAGTTCAACCCTCCCTTGCCTTCTAACTCCCAGAATTCATGTGTCCTGCTTGAAGCTGGCAGGGCAATACATTTTTTTATTGTTTTATACCTTAGATATGAGGCTGTATAATCCTCCATTAGGCAGGTTACCACTACTGGGCTTCCTTGGAGTGGATTGACCATTGTACATCCAGGTGCTTTGTGGACCTTTCAAGCCCTGTGGAGGGAATCATGCTGCCAAGTTTTCCCTCCCAACAGAGTCTCTTGGGGGCTCTGTTTGCTTCTCTCTGCAATGGTAACCTGAAGACAGAAGACTGGTAAGTATCCCTTTGGATACCCTTTCTTAGTACTCTTTACCATGTAATTGTACCCTGCGTTCTAAAGTTGGGTGTTCATATGGTGAAATTCAAAATACAGATGCTAGAATAACTGTGTCACAACTTAAAGTGACAGGAAAATAATTAACAGTAAAGACAGTATACCAACTGTCAATAGACAAAAATGCTGTACTCGTAAATACTGGAGCTACTTTTCTTTCACACCCCTGGAAAATGGAGGTCCTAATATTGAAATAATGTACATTAGCAATGCATCAAAATATATAAAATACAAAAAAATAAAATATAACATCCAGTAAAACATCACATTTATTGCACAATACCAAAGGGGTCCCTTAAAATAACAAAACTAATCATGTAATATTTTAGTATACTGTCTCAAAGGTAATTACTAAATGTAAAAAAAAAAAAAAAAAAAAATAAGCAGAAGATGATAGATAATGAAAAATTAGTCCATTAGAGAGAGGAAAAAAAGGTTAATCCAGCTGTTTAGTATGATGAATGAAAGGGGCAGATGCAAGCCCTTCCTGTCCTTAGCCCCGCACCTCTCACGCCCAGCTTCAGTAATGCCAGATTGACGTATCTGTGTGGTGCTTTCCCTTACGAGTTATATCTAGCAAACTTGTTTGTGCAATAACACAAATTTTAATAAATAAAGAATAAAACATTTCCACCACTTCAAAGTTACAAAAATAAAAAATAATTGATCATCTGGCAGGCACACTTTCATATTAGATATCATTGGATATGGGAGATTTTCCCCTTTCCAATGATACCACATTTCTGCAAATCATAACTTGGACAGCCAAGATATAAGCTCTTAATCACACCTGTTCCCCCATTTCCCTATATCATGTATCTGTGTTCATGCTGGATGACCAGTCTTTCATGAAGCATGAGGCCTAACCTATTGGTCATCGCTGGAAATGGGCAACTCTCCTCTTTCCATTCATGTTATTATAAGTTGGTTGGAATCAAGGGGGCCAAGATATGGCTACTGACATCAGTGAACCCCTCTAGCTCCTACTGGAAAGACTTGGCTGGTGGTCTAGTAGAAGTCTCCATCTTGTGAGGTCACCACGCATGCCAGGTGATGTCCAAAGATGGTGGCAGGACCCAACCACCACATTCAGAAGTTCCTTCACTTGAATTCCCAGGCAAGTATTTTTTTAATCCCCATAATCCACAATTTAGCCCTTAGAGTGCCATGATGTCTTGTTGAAGAGTCAGGACTCAGGACCTAAAAGGCATGACGTCTCCCAAGACAATATTTAAAGAAGAAAAAAAAAAGATTTGAAGAAGAAGAAAGAAGACTTGAAGAAGAGGTAAAGTAGAAGTTAGGAAGACCAGAGTGAGGAAGACACCACTGGACCTCCGACTTCAAGATAAGTGTGTTACGTCTGTTGGGAAAGGGAAATGGGCCATATGATAATGTTAGTTTTAAGGTGAATTAATCATTTTTGTACAAGTGGGATATGCAATTCTACTGCCATGCGTTGTATACCCCTCTAGCACTCAAAGGGTTATTTATTGTTTGGTTTCACTTATGTTTTTGTTACCTTGGATGCATTGATATGGGGCTTAGGGCCCCAAATCAATACATCCACGGGTCACTAGTATAGGGATGCCTAGTTGCGCATGCATGTATACCATTTTTAACCCCTTCCCGAAAATGGACGTACATGTATGTCCCGCAGAAATGGTCACTTAGTGACAGAGGATGTACATGTACGTCCCAGAAGTGTGGGTCCCCGCGTGGCTGCACGCCGTTCGGGAACAGATTACTTTGGCCCAAAAAAAAAAATCCTAGCCGGGTGTTAAGTGACGGCTGCGTGTGTACGCGGCCAGTCACTAAGGGGTTAAACTTTTCAGTTGCACGTCAGCTTTTAGCACGCATTAGGGACTCAACACCTATGTTTGTTAGGCATTAAAATACAGCAAAAAAGTGACCCTGAATGCGTTACTAGCCACTGCATGTAATTGAATAGCAAATTTATGTGCTGTTTCATTGTATTCAATGAGCACTAATGCTGTGCCCACTGTTTTTTTTTTTTTGTTTTTTTTTAATTGTCACTAGTTTGTCACAGCTCAGATAATAGAATACCAAACTGTGACTTGAAACTACCAAGGTTGGTTTTGTTTTACTACTGGGCCTAATAGAATCAAGCAGCCAGAGCATTCAGAAAGGGTGAAACTGACACCTAACAAGCTACTTCACATACACAGCTCCAGTAACTGCTAGTTAAGCACTTGTAATTTGGCAAAAAAAAATCTACAATTCCAGGAACCTCCTGATTTTTCTTAAATTGGATGTGTCATCTATGGACAGCATCCCATAAATAGTTAGGAGACATATCCAGTACCATGAAAACATTATTTATTTTTTATTTTAAGTTTTAATTTCGTTTAAATTTAACTTACAAAAGTCTCGGCTGCAACCACTTCCGTATAGACTGCAGCCCGACGCTCTGCCTCTGCTCTCCTCCTTCCTCCAATGACGGAGGCTTCTGTAAGTAAGCTGGAGCTCTCTCATTGGCTAGATATCGATCTCTGCCAATGAGAGCGCTCCAGCTTACAGACAGAAGCCTCTGTCATCTGAGGAGGGAGGAGAGCAGAGGCAGAGCTCTGTAACCACAGTGAACTGCAGACAACACGGAAATGGCTGCAGCACAGACTTTGTAAGTTAAATTTAAACGAAATTAAAACTCAAATCAAAATAAAAAATAAATATTGTTTTCAAGGTATTGGATATGTCTCCTAACTATTTATGGGATGTTGTCCATAGGTGACACATCCACTTTAACAGGTCAATACAGTTAAAACACACATACAATTAGATAATGCTAGATTAAGTCTTAGTTACACTTATTAAAGAAATACTATAAATAACACTAGCTGAACAACTCAAAACAAAAGTATTTTATATATAAATAATTTATGAACATATACTGAAATTGAAACAAACATTAATGTGAGTGGAGCAATAATTAAATACTTATGTACCCACCACAAAGTCTAAAAAAAGAGACACCACCATAGGAAAGAGGGACATAGATATTTGTGCATCAGAGATACAGTACACTTGGGAGTTATGAACGAACATTTATACTTTTATCCAGTACCTGTTAAAAATGCACTAACTGAGCACAAATCATACAATCATACAAGTTTTAATTTTTTTTTCTCTTTTTATATTATTTTACACCTATAGATATGGTATAAAAAAAAAAAGCCCTACTTAAAAATTTTAGATGGTAAATAATAATAATAATCTATAAAAAAAAAAAAAACACGGCTCAATAATAAGTAGTTTCCCCATTCTGATCAGCAAATATTACCTGACATAGTTTCATGCCATCAGCAAAGATTGAGACAGTACTTCCATATTCACAATTTAAAGTTCATTAATAAATAAATGTAAAAACAGAGTCTAAGACTGATCCCTGAGGCACTCCAATTACAGCTTTGGACCTAACCGAAAAAGTTCCATTTACAATCTGTCATTCAACCAGTTTTCTATCCACTAACAGATATCTTTTCCAAAGCCTGTATCTTTTAATGTATTAAATAATCTCTTGTGAGGCACAAAAGCAAATGCTTTTGCAAAACAAATACACTACATCCACAAAAATATTTTGTCCAATTTACTTCTTATCAGAAATCAAAGTATGGGAGCAGCTCAAGGCTTGGAGGTAAGTGACACTTCACCAGGGGTGAGTGTGTGACATGAGGCCAGCCCGTATCTTGTCAGAAACATTTCAGTATGCCAGGGTTAAAAAGCTTTCCACCAAGCCAATGATACATCTGCTGTAAAGGTTATTCACCAGCAGCAGGAAAATTTAGGAGCACAAATGGGGCATTTAATAGCACTGATTATTGTCCAATAATAAAATAACAATATAAGGCATAAAACTCGAGAGAGGGGGTATCCGTTCTTAAAAAGTCTGCGTAGTTTACATCTAATATAACAATCATGCACTATAAACTCACTTTCTGATTAATCAAAAAGACCAGTTAAACAGATAAGCCACTAAAAAAATTGAGATGGATGAAAAACAATATCCAGTAATGCCTCAAAAGAAGGGCATAAAAAAAGATGGAAAGTTAAAATAAGAAACACGTGAAATAAGCTGAAAACACAACTAAAATCATCTGAGTGCTGTAAAATAAGTGGAAAATAATAATTTCTGAAAGCACCTGTTATAGCAACCTCTTGGGAAAATATCAGTGGAGGCAATAACAACAGCTGCATGAGCTTATATAGTAAGGGCATTGTAACTGTAAATTATTTAGCTTATTTAGTCTATGTGCACTATATAGGTATATGTGTATGACACCCCTTACAATATAAAAATATAGCAATGGCCTTAGTCTTTTTCTCAAAAGTAGTAGCTAATGAATACGATATGAAATGTCTAGTATTTTTGAAGTAGCTTTGGGGGAATAGAGTAGTTGTGGGTCTGGAACAGCCTGATAAAACTTGTTTATCAGAAAACAGTAGCATAGTAAACATACCAGGTGTGACTAACTTTATATATGAAAAACTTGTTCTCTTTGTGCTTAAAAAATATGACACTTGACCAGACGTTTTTAGGAGATTGTGCAAAAACCACTGACCCTTTTAAATGCATATACTAGGTACTGTAGTTTTTCACTATACCTTTGTTATAACATAGGATTCTGTGTGTGTGTATATATATATATATATATATATATATAATTTATATTTTGACGGGTGTAATTGGAAAGTATACCCTGGATAGTCCTGTGAAAATCACGCCCCCATTGAATCACCCAGTGGGAGCAGTAACTCCTCCTTACTGCCACCCCTGGGTGTGTGTCTCTCCTGAGGAGACATAAATTATGTAATGAGCCATTCTCCTCTATGTGTGTGTCTCCTGAAATCATGTAATGAGGCTTTCTCTTTTATATATAGATTAGAAATCAGGTCTGCTTTTAGGCCACCACCTTACTGCAAACAATAGACTGCAGTAGACCTGAATGCATTGCAAAGGATATAAGATGTCAGACTTTGAACAAACCATTTGCAGTGGGCTACAAGAGAGATTAAAAAAAAAAAAAAAAAACACAACAACTTAAAATAGTATATAAATATAACGGACTGCTGTTTGGAGGTCATCTACCTAAGGTAAGTCCTTCTTGTAAACCAATTATTGGTTATTTTCTTCTTTCATCCACTATGTGACACAGAACCCATGGGGTGGAGCTCTCATCCACTAGCAGGCAAGGCACATAAAAAAGACTGGCACTTGGAGGCAGAAACCCCCTCATTTTCCTACAGCTCAAACCCCTCTGAAGCAAGAGGAGAAACCTGCCACTGCTCTTAGGACTGAGACATAACTAGGCCCACACAAGGGCCCTCAGGAATGACCAGAAGTAAGTCCAATTTGTGGAACGGACTTGCTCATTGAACAGGCGTGACAAGAACCTAACCCAGTTCAAGCAATAAAGTTGCTGTTCTTGTCTTTTAGAAAGAGCCAGGATAGGAGAAGAATGAACCGAAACTCAGAAACAAGCTAAGGGTAAAAACCCCTACAGGAGGTTTCAAAACCACTCTATCAGAATGACAGATCAGAAAGGGAGGTTTACAGGACACACATATTCAAAAAGGAAAGCAGTCTTAAGAGTCAAAGACCAAAAGAAGCCGTTGCAAACATTACCAAAACCAAGGTCGAGTCCCAAAGAGGAGTGAGATCCCTAAAGGCTGGATAAGCATGAGCCACCCCTTGCATGAAGGATGCACATCCAGTAACAAGGAAATATGTCTCTGAAAAGACACAGAGTAGAAATCTGGACCTTAACGGAACTAAGACCAAGCTTTCTCTGAAGAGCATTCTGAAGAAAAGCTAAGAAAACTGGAAAACCAAAAGAACGCAGCTGCAAACCCTGGTCCCACACCATTGAAAGAACAAATAACATACTCAACAATACGTTGTGGAAAACACTGACTTTGTCAGCCATAATCATAGCATCAAATAAAGAACCTGAAAAAGCCTTCTCCTTTAGGATTCTTTCCACAAGAACCAAACCATCAACACCAACATCGTCACCACTGGGAGACACATAGGTCCCTGACTAAAGAGGACTGGAAGCCGAAAACAAGGCCCAGTTACGGAAAGGATGAGATGAACCCAGAACCAGACCAGGAGGGCCCAGAATGGAGCAATCCGAATCAGATAAGCCCACACTATACTGACTTTCCTCAATACCCTGGAATTCAGAGGAAACATAAGAAACACGTATTCCAGAGGAAACTTCTACAGAATGACCATTGTGCCCACAAAAAGAACGAGAAGGGTCCCAGTATGCAAAGCAAAATAGAGCAACCATGAGATTCAACCCAGAGGTCAACCCATGACTGGAAAATCCCATAGGCTGACCATCGGGTTGAATACCATCTATTCGAGTTCCTAGAATCTTGATGCTGATGGCTGAGTAAGTCTGCCACAATGTTGTCAATCCAGGAACGAGAATGGCAGAGGAAGGCATGAGACTTCTTCCCAAAGAAAAATAAACTAACCTTCCAAAATGCAACTGCATCCCATTCTCCTCAGCTGTTGATATTGTCACTGCCATTGCATTGACTGAATCCATACTGACCGACAAACCCCGGAGCGGGTGCAGAGGATTGAGAAAAATCACCCTGTGCACGTTGATGGACAGAAGACTGCCACTCTCAAGCCAAAGGCCCTGAGTCATTCCAGTCAATGAGGCTGCATCCGTCATGACGATCATCCAATTCAGAATGACTAATGACCATCCCATTTGACATATGGGACATCTAATGCCACCAATAAAAATCTGACTTTGTTCAGTTGGAGAGAGGCATGGCAAGGAAAGATAACACAGCTGTTTGCACTAATTGTGGAAAATCTCTGGCTGCAGTTCCTGAGTATGAAATTGGGCAAAGACGGCTGCCTCCAAGGCAGAGACCAGAAACCCTAACAATTTACTGTACACTTGCACCATTGTATATGGTCAACATAGAGCCTTAGACACCAGGAAGGCCCATACCTGAAGCGCTTTGAATCTCATGCTGAGAAAGAAGGGCCTAGGATAGAAACAGAGCATATTTCTGGAAAATGAGAACCTAACCATGTTGTTGCAGAACAGATGCACTAAGTCTCTTAGAAGACCAGTCTAACATAAGGAACAAATTATTAATAGGGAAAACCCTGATGCCCTGGTGGTCCAGGACTTGCTCAGATATAGAAATAATACAGAACAGAAATGTAATATAAACCTCTTATCTGGCTGAAGGGGTTAAAGCAGAATGCCAGGGGAGAGATTGCAGGAAAAGAGAATAAATGTCCCCTTTATGTTCCCTGAGGCTTGAAAAATCAGGCCTTATAGGTATTGTATTTGTGTTTTTTCCCACCAAAATGAAAATGGTGGTGTGGTTCTCCAGTCGTTAAGTCCGATTGCTGCCCACAGCATGGGTGGGGGGGTGGGGGTTTCCCAAGGGCATCACATAAGTAAGAAATACTAGAAGAATAAGCCCCATTTTGCCCACTGGAATCCACCCAGTGCAGCAGAAATCACAGTTGTACTGTCTATGTCCCATCCAATATGGCTGCTACGTGTGTCCGTTCTTAAAGGCACCATGGAACCAAAAACCAAATGTAACTAAACCGAGGTAAATTTTCATACCATCCCCACCAGAAAAAAGAGTGTTAGTAAAGGGACAGACAAAAAGGAAGAGCACAGTGCAGATCTAGAGATTTCACCACAGACAATGTGAATGTGGCTGCTAGATAAATAAGAGAGCCAAGTCCTGTACACTCTGCACTCAGTAGAAAAGGAAGAAAATGGGACAAACAGGGGTGCGCTCTGTGCACATCAATATTATATTCCTCAACCACCACCAGGCACCAATAGGTGTAAACTCACAATTCAAATGGCTGACTAATGGCTTAAGCCACAATCAGCAATCACGCATCTGGGGTTAATTCCTGTCGCCAGTCACAGGTACACTGGATGGATGTGTCCGCGGCTCTCCTCCACAAATCACGCCTCCCTAACAGTGGTGTACAATATATACAAATAGCCCAAAAAAAGAAAAAACAGGAAGGGCGCCAAATAGTGTATTATAGTTATATGACACACATAAAAATATGTAAATTGGTAGAATATTACTCACAAATAAAATGGTTAGGCTTCTGTTTTCAGTCAGTCTAACAAACACACAATCGGAGAATATAAACCCATCGCCGTTCGGGTGGACCTTAAGGATCCAGTGACAATCCAGAGACAATCCAGAGGAACAGATGTGAAGTACTCAGGTGGAGGATTCTTAATCCGTAAAAATACGTTTATTAAAACTATAAAATCCACCAGCTCGTCTGCTAACTAGTTTTGCAGTTTACCACCACTTCCTCAAAGTTACAAAGCTCCAATGCTTGTATTGGAGCTTTGTAGCTTTGAGGAAGTGGTGGTAAACCGCGAAACTAGTTAGCAGACGAGCTGGTGGATTTTATAGTTTTAATAAACGTATTTTTACGGATTAAAAATCCTCCACCTGAGTACTTCACATCTGTTCCTCTGGATTGTCACTGGATCCGTAAGGTCCACCTGAACGGAGATGGGTTTATTTTCTCCGATTGTGTTTGTTAGACTGACTGAAAACAGCAGCCTAACCATTTTATTTGTGAGTAATATTCTACCAATTTACATATTTTTATGTGTGTCATATAACTATAATACACTATTTGGCGCCCTTCCTGTTTTTTCTTTTTTTTGGGCTATTTGTATATACTCTGCACTCAGGTTCAAACCTACAATGGAGACCAGAGATAGGAGCTCACCTAATGGGGGAATTACATAGCCCTATTCTTACAGAAAAAAATAAACAAGAAGGCTAAGAAAGATTATTTTCTCTGGTCTGTCTCCTTTGAGGTCATTTTTAAAATAGAGCTAGATATTGTTAGACTGGCATTCATTTTTTGTAACTTATTTGAAAATAACCCAACGAGTACACATTTATTACATTGATTTGCATGAAATTATGTATCAATCTGTTTGTTTTTTGTTACACTTGCCTTTTGTGGAAAAAAGTTGGAAAGGACTGTATAAGAAGCTAGAGAAAGAAGAAGTGAATGATACACAAAATAGCATATGCAATCCTGGCATGAAGAAGAGGGACATTCACCTTGGTTGTGATTGAATGTTGCAACAGCCTGTGAATCTCTGGTTTATCTGTGATGCGTTTTATACTTTGGCCAATCCTGATTTCCAAAGGGTTCGCTCCTCAAACTAATATAATCTGGATGCAGCACGTTTTCCTTGTTTTAAATTTAGCTGCCAGAAGCAGCATCGCAGTCAGTGTGATCATCTCATCTCACTGATTTTTTTTTTTCTCCAGACATTTATTATACTTCTTTATCTAGTTCTTCTGATTGCCTTCTTTTTAGTGCTGGAGGCTGTTGTAATGTGAATTGGAGACGGAGACAAAAGGGCATAGGACAATTGGGCAGCTGGGCAGACTTCAATCTCTGATCCTCTTAGTGGAGCT
This sequence comes from Rhinophrynus dorsalis, assembly GCA_037306005.1. NCBI lineage: Eukaryota > Metazoa > Chordata > Amphibia > Anura > Rhinophrynidae > Rhinophrynus > Rhinophrynus dorsalis. Next base: position 355,505,359 of record CM074718.1, read on the forward strand.
GCAATAGAAAATTGAACTTCTATTCTACAAAAAAAAATTTTTGTTATTTTAACAGCAGCTAAATTTGGGTTAGCTAGTAAATAATAGCTAGGGACTAGGAGTCAGTGAACTAGTGTTATAGCACAAGTCCTTTCTTCAATACCCAAATAAAAATTCTGTCCAATCCTTAGCTTGACCGTCCATATTGTTCACTATCCAGTCTACTCCAATGCCTTACTGCTGGTATTCCTAGTAGCAATTGTTTTGCTTTTTTAGTCACTGACTAATAATAATCTTAGTAGTTTAACTCTAATTTTAAAGTACCAATAGTGTCGTTTTTTTTGCTAGTGTCCAGTTGCAATTTTTTTTTTAATCAAAACCGGTTTCTGTCTGTCCAAAGTCACCACTGCAGTCCTCTCCACCTTTTATTCCAGAATATGTAAATAAAAATGTTAAAATTACATTTACTGCACCTAGTAGCTAAGGTTCATGTGCCCAGATTACCCCTGCTGTCTCCAACAACTACACCTGTTGTTCCTGAGTGTTTTAAGTTAAAGAAATAGTAGTAGTAGATTTACTGTTCAGATTTAAGTGCACATAGGTACTGTGCATGCAAAGAGTGTTAGACATGCCAATGCTGTCTCCAGCTACTACTACTTTTCCTTATTGTTTCAATTGTAAAAAAAAAAAAAAAAAAAAAAAAAAAAAAAAAAAACTAATACTAGCCTTACTGTTCAAACGTAAGTGCACACAAATACTATGCACGCTCAGAGAGAGAACCATATATGTGCAAATTTATGTATAAATGTGTGTAGTTTGCATAATGCTATAAAGAAAACTGTAGCTAGTAGGTTATATGTTCAAACACAACTCAGCTGCTTTATAGGAAACAAACATTTATGTTGCGCTTACTAGGGCTTTTAACCTCTTACATGCTAGATAGGTGTCCATCTTATTGCTTTACAGTATGTTGGAGTTGTGGTATTCAAGCAGATAAAACCCCCATTTCAATCAAAGGGGATTTAAGGAATGTTTATTTTCTGTTCTTCTTGCTCCTTTTATGGTATATGCAGGGGGAGGAAATAAAAGTAAATAACAATGTTTTACAGAGTGACTGATATATGAAACGCTCTAAATAAAAAAAAAATTGGTTCCCAAACATTTCCACATGATTTCCTCTTTAAGGGTTAAAAGAACACTAACCCTTTCCACATGAATTTGTATTATTCATTTGGATTTTATTTGTTTTGAAAAAACCAATTCATTATACATCCTTTTCTCTGCCGCAGACACTGGTTTCCACAGATATCTTGCCAGATGTACGTGTCACAAGTACAAAACATGGTAGACTGTACTGTCCACAACAACTCTTTGAAACAACCTTTCTAAAACTCCCTTCAGCTTTACCCCCCACCTCCTCCTCAAGATAGGTTGTCCAGACATTGCTTTCTTAGTTAGACTTCTTTTTTATTTTAATGTCTAGTTATATGGTGCGTTATAGTCCCCTGTTAGGTGTGTTCCCATTTACTGGCTTCCTTGGATATGAATTGTCCAGTTCCCAGGTTTATTTCTGGACCTTTGCTTGTGGAGGCTGACTTATAGAAGTCTGTGTCTCATTGTGGAACTTCTATTAACTTGTCATGGAACTTTCCTCTCTCATATGTGTTTCCACCAAACTCCCTGATTTCCAGGGTGTTGAGAAAGGTTAGGAATTACGTGGATGTTTCCTTCTGTCCCTGACAAGTCTGGTACTCAAATCATCTCAGTCTTTCCATCTCATAGCCCTTTCACCTTCCACTGAGACTGAATCTTCTTGCTAGGTCCTAATCTGGGTCCCTAATATTGCCCATGATGAGAAACTGGGGAAAGCTAAAGAACTTCCATCACAAACTCCTCCCCCTCCCATCAGTCCCAGTAGACTGCTAGTGGCTCAGATGGGGTTCCTGTCAGTCCCGAGGCCTCATTGCTCACTCCATAAAAGAGTTAAGATCCTAGAGCCTGGGCTTGGTCATCTGCCCTTTCTGCGGATGGCCTCTTTGGTACTAGGGCTTCCTACCCCTCATTTTGTGCCAATCCAAGTCCTGGGTGAGTCTGTCCATTATGGCAACAGGGCTCTGGTTAGTCCTTCCTGGACAAAAGGTGCATCAGGGGCCTACAGTGACAGAATTTAAGCATGCATGGGATAGGCATAAGGCTGTCCTTAACGTAAGAAAAGACCAAGGACCGAAACAGGTTTGAGGTTTTTACAGTAGGAAAATAGGCAGACTAGATGGGCCGATTGGTTCTGCCGTCAAATTCTATGTTTCTGAGTAAGCCCTTAGGACCCTCAGGGTTATGTTTTCTCTGTTTCCCCTCCCCAACAATAAGGATCCCTGGTTGGTGGGGAGCAGTTAAGGGCTCCCTGAAGTGTCCTGGAGTAGCTCTAGAATCCATGCCGACCACTTTCCAGGCTCCCAGATGTCCGCTGACAAAAGGTTTCAAGCTTGCAGCCTTCAGGGTCCCTTTACCATGAACTGACAAGGCCCCTAGAGGAGCACAATGACTGGTCTTGGGGTGGCTATCTTTTAATGGGGACTTTCCCAGCTTATTACTGTGAGTTTTGTAGGAGGATGCAGCCTCTTGGGACTCATGACCAGCTGCTATGGGTCTCAATTCTGTGTGTTGTTGAAGGGGCCCCCTCTTGGCTGACTCCTGGGGACCCCTGATAGGCAGAACTCCTGGATCTTTGTGGTACTGGGGGGTGGTCCTCCTGGGAACTTGGCATGGAAGGCTGGTCCATTGGTTGGTTTTGTCCCTGGTGGAAGGCCACAGGGCCCAACATCATCAAATGCTGTTGGGACCACCTTGTGTGGACCAGGTGCTCTACCTGGCCATGGGGTGCAGGGGTGGCAGATTTCCAGGAGGGCAGAAATACAGGGTCCCCTGAATTTTGTCCCCTAGGGGATCTTGTGGAGACCCCCAAGGTGGCGGGTTTCTTAGCTGACAGGGCCCTGAATGTATGGCAGAGGAATGTAATTGGTTCCTGCTGGGGACCCCAATTGGCAGTCAGATGCATGTCGCTTCATGGCACCCTTCTGATGACTGTCAGTGTTCCCAGATAGATGGCCACCTGTGGCTTTAGTGGGGGCCTCTCCAAGAGCCACAAACTGGTAGGTTGCTCAGCTGGCATTTGGGACCTGGGCAAACCTCCAGGAGGCCCAATGTCATCTGGTCCTGCTGGGGACCAGCCTGGTTGATTGCCATGACCCAACGTTTTGGGGTTGGGTTGCAGTTTCCTAACCAGTCACCACCTGGATCTTCCCTGGGGAGCCCTGGTCTTTTACAGTGAGCACCGATCCATTGGCACTAGGGACCATTCTGGAGCTGGTTGTCCCAGAAGCAGTCTGCCACCTCTGTGAACCCTGGTCGCACACCAGTGGTCCCATCAAGAGCCTTTCCTTCCCCTGCCACAGGAGACCCGGACCTCTTGCCGGTGGTCCCATCTTGTCCTCCTCTGGACCCTGCTAATGGGGATTTCCGCTTCCACTGCAAGTCCATTACTTTGGTTCCAGTTATATGTCCTCTTCATTTTCCGGAATGACCATTTGAAAATCTGTGTCAAACTGGAGTCTGACTTACTGCGATTCCATTTGGCACTCTTGGTCGGCGATTTCTTCCACTTCCAGCTAGAAGGGTGACTCTACCAAGAGTTGAAAAATACCTGCGTGCAACCAAAGCATTTCCTGGTGTTGGTGCATCTATAGGGGTTCTAAAGTCTGCTTTCAAACATGGGGTATCCCAGAGTTATCTTGGCTCTCTGGATCAGCAGCAGCCTCTCAAACAGCCTTCTGACTGGACCTGGAAACAACGTTTCCCATACTGTATTTCCATGTCAGCTTCCCATGCCAGGGCGTCTTCCAGTTAGACTGTCAGATCCCTTCCAGTAAGGCATCCCCTTAATTTTACCCATACCATAAGTAGTAGAGGTAGAGGCAGGAAATGGCTAATATATGATTCTGCCATTGGAAACCTTGGCACACTTTGGAATTGTTGCTTTCTACTTGCTGTATCCCAAATTGCAAATCCCACAATTGCCACCAGTCTGTCATGGAAGGCTTTTGGATAACCTTCCAATAGGTCCCATCAGATATTACAGACTTAGCTTTATTTCTTAAGTACAGGAATACAGGACACTTAAAAACAGCAAAGCCAAGAGATACAGCTGAATCTTGTAAATTGAGCGATGATGAGCGAGCCCTATATCTGTTAGCACATACACACACACAGACTTATATAGAGTTACAGGGTCGGGGGGGGGGGATAGGAATGAATTACAGGAAGGTCTGAAAAGGGGTTTGGTTATTCCCAGGGCTGGCCCAACTCATTGTGCTGCTTGGGTCCAAGGATGAATTGCTGCCCCCCCCCCCAACTACACCCACCAAAACACGCTCATAAAACAAATTTAACCCTTTGAGTTCATGGGGTATGCAGTGCGTTGCATACCCCTCTGGCACACTAAGGGTTAAGCCCCAGGTCTTTCAGAGCCAACCAAACTCCCCTGGTTACATTCTCTGTGCAGTTAGTATAATGTGAAGACAAATGGAAGAACTGCACATTTTAGATGATATTTTTTTTTTTTTTTTTTTCCCTTTCAATTGCAGCAGTGTTAGATAGCAATCTTTCACATAGGACACCACTTTAACCCTTTCATAACCAGGGATGTCTGCTCCTGTACTCAAAGGGTTAGAATTTTCTGCTCCTGTACTCAAAGGGTTATAAAATCTAACAGAGAGGAGCAAACATCCCTGGTTATGAAATTGTTAAAGTGGTGTCCTGTGTGAAAGATTGCTATCTAACTCTGCTGCAGACGTAAAAAAAATGGACAGTTATAAAATACCATCTATGTCTGTGGCCCCCCCCCATGTATCTCCCTCCATGCCACCGATGTCTCGCTCTCTCTCCCTCCATGCCACCCATGTCTCTCTCTCCCTCCATGCCACCCATGTCTGTCTCTCACTCCATGCCACCCATGTCTGTCTCTCTCTCCCTCCATGCCACCCATGTCTGTCTCTCTCTCTCTCACTCCATGCCACCCATGTCTGTCTCTCTCTCCCTCCATGCCACCCATGTCTGTCTGTCTCTCTCTCCCTCCATGCCACCCATGTCTGTCTGTCTCTCTCTCCCTCCATGCCACCCATGTCTGTCTGTCTCTCTCTCCCTCCATGCCACCCATGTCTGTCTCGCTTCTCCCCATGTGTCTTTGTCATGTATCTTCTCCTCTTTTGTCTCTCTCTCCTCCATGTCTGCCTGTCTTTTCTTCCTCCATATGCCACAACCAGTTTGCCCATTAAATATGCCACTGCCAGATGCCCAATAAAACATGCCCCAGCACCCATATTGCTGACCCAGGACTTACCCCAGCACCCCAGGTCATGCCCCATTGCCCATCCAGGACTTACCCCAGCACCCCAGGACATGCCCCATTGCCCACCCAGGACATGCCCCAAGGCCATTGCCTACCCAGGACATGCCCCATTGCCCACCCAGGACATGCCCCAGCCAGCACCCACAGCTGTCCAGCTCCCTGGTGTCTAATGGCAGGCAGCTTGATCCTCCCATGCTGCCTCTTGCACTCCCCGCGTGGTCTGATGTCTGAGCGCCTGCAAGTCACGTGAGTCCCGGTGCTCTGACCTCAGTACAGCGCGGGGACCGTGAGAGACAACATGTCTGTGCGCAAGCTGACAGCCCTTCCACCCAGCCGCCCGCAGAGTGGCTAGTAAGTGAGCGCCTCTGCCGGCAACCTTTTTTTTTTTTTTTTTTTTTTTTTTTTTTTTTTTTTTTTTTTTTTGTGCAGGAGACACCCTATCAAGCGCGCCTGCTGCGACAGTGATTAGTCTGGCTCAGCCTCAGTCACGCTGACAGACTGAGGCTGAGCCACACTAATTACTGTCACAGCAGGCGCGCTGCTCGCAGGAGGGAGTCAAAACTCTGTCCTGTGCCGTGTGGACACAGACTTGGCGGCTGTCTGACATACAGTGGGCAGCGAATTGCAGCCCCATTCAAAGTGCCGCCTGGGTCCGTGGACCCACCGGGACCCATGTTAGGGCCAGCCCTGGTTATTCCAAGAGTCTAACGTTTCATGAGGCCTAGCCTTTGAAGTTCTGGGGTCGGGAATGATCATATCTTTAAGGCCTAATTAAGTATTTTCATTTCCTGGCCAATGGAACAAAGGGATAGCCAGTATGTTAATGCAGTCCATTGTGTAACCCTGGGATTACCTTTTATCACCAGAATTGTGGGCAAGGACCATGGGGAGAAATATACAAGTGCTGCAAGCTACGTTACGCAAAGCTATAGAAGGTAATGAGACCTTACAGGGATATTGCAGGGGGAGCAAAAATGAAAGTACAGCCTTTAGTCCTATGTCTAGGCCTTGACCTGAGAAGCTACAGTTCTCCCATTTTGTCCATGGTGGGGAAATGGGGAAATTCAAACCCATCTTCCCATCCTGCTGCTCCCCCAGGATGGAGTCAACTGTGATAGCTTCACAGCGAGCAGCATGCTTGCATTTGCTGCCCGATTCCAGCAGTTCCCTGTGAGGATCTTTTAATTTAAACCAACCCTTTAAGGACCTCCATCTTCCCATCCTGCTTTCCCCCAGGACAGAGTCAACTGTGATGGCTTCACAATGTTAATGCCCTTTAAGGACCTCAAGGTCCTCACAAGGCAATACTGAAGATCCAATGTGTAGAGATCTATGCATTGGATCTATGTTAATTGCCCTGCGAGGACCATGATGTCCCCAAAGGCCATTGCTGTGAAGCTATCACAGCTGACTCCAGAGGAGGTGAGGTGCGGGAGGGCAAACTCAGAGCAAACTGCAGTGGGTGGAGGGAGGGAATCAGAGCCCCAAAAAATTATTTTTTGAGTTGAAGGGGAAAACAAGGGTGCGTAGTATAATTTACACCTACTATGGTACCTGAGATTTCATGGTACATATTAAATGGTTTCTTTTAACCTATATGATAATGCATATCAAACTTTAATAGTAGTGTCCTAAATTTACAGATTTCACACAATGCTTTTCTGATGAGGGCTTAATCCAGGTATCTTAATCTAAATGCTAACCTGTGAGACACCTGTCTGTTTGTAAGGAGATGTAAAGTAAGGTGTTCATGGATAAATATGCTCTTTCACCTCTTCCTGTGCACTTGCTACAACACGGTGCTCAGACTACAGAGAACGTGCTCATATACAGGGGAGGTTACTACAACCATTTTGTCATGCAGATGACCATGACAGCTCCCACTCTGTAGAAGGAGCTGATGCCAGTGGAAGGTGAAGTTGGGATACAAAATATTATAGCACCCAAAGGCTCATAGTCATATACGTATATATGGATGGATAAATTTAAGTGAAATTACATTATGCATTATCACTTTAATTCTCTGAACTCATGATTGGCATTCAACATATTTGATGATTTGCAATGCATTTCTTACATTCAGCAATTGGAACATATTATGTATTGTTCTTGGCAGAAATATTTATTTGGGGTTCCATTTTAAGCATTAAACCTTTAACAATTGTTTATAGACCCTGTTATTATAACACTAGTGTAAAAGCCCGTGTACACTGGACAAAGTTAAGCGGCCGCTACCTCACTGCTCCACGCAATGCAGACTTGCGTCGCCTCACTCACACGATGCAATCATGGGCAGTAGAGACTGAATGCGGGCAGTTTCTACTGAGCATGACTGCATCGTGACAAACATCCTAGCGAATTATTATATAGGATTTGCCTATAATGCATTTAGCTGTATTCCTTTACTACAGTTCAGTATATAATATAATGCATTTAGCTGTATTCCTTTACTACATTTCAATAATATATATTATATATAATAATATAACACAGTCTTTGCTGAAGAGAAACGGATTGTTCATTAGACAAAGGTCATACCATGTACTGTGCATGTAGGGGGTTTGCTTATATGTACTGATATTCATAAATACCATTTTCATTATTTATTTATTTATTTATTTATTTATTTATTTTTTTCACTTAGTGGTTAGTTTCCACTGGAAGTTGTTTTTTCTTTTTCCTATGGTGCATGGCTTCAGATGTAGTAATGAGACACGGAATGTGATCGCTCATTTGGTTACAAAAACCGCAGAGAACATTTCACTTCACATAAATGTGGCCATTGCCATCTTGTCGAAGTGGCATTCTGAGACTGCAGCACAAAAAAGAACCTAATGGGCAAAGAAGATGAGGAGCAATTCTGGGACAAGCCAAGTATACCATAGAGGACCAATAAAAATTTAGAATCCTTAATGGCATTTCAGTGTATGCCAATTAAAAACAAGATGTACAATGATGGTAAATCTCATTGAGAGGAGAACTGTCAAGAAAAGGCTGTATAATTGTGTTGTTTAACCCTCTTTTCACAGCACTGTATATGGGTGATTAATTAGTTGTCAGTGTCATTATGATCCACTTATTTTTTTTTATGTTGTGAGGAAACAAAACACATAATGCAGTAACTATTTATGAAAAATAGAACCAGTACAATGTAAAAAAAAAAAAATAACATACTTGGATACATTGTCTTCATAGCAGGGGAGGGCTGGCCTGGGGGGCAGGGGGGCAATTGCCCCCTGGGCAGGCCATATGTCTGGGCCAGTGGGCCACTGCCTCACTTAATCTCCATCTTGTTGCTATAAGTCAAGTTATACTAGTGATACCACAGCGCTTTCAACTGAAACAGAACTACACAAATTATATCACAGAGCTACAATACAAATGCAGCTACACTAGTAGTATAATGTATTTCCCTTGTAAGCTCTATAGTATCACTAGTGTAGCTCTGCTTACATTATAAGCTCTGTAGTATCAGTAGTGTAGCCCATTTCTGCTGTGAGCTACGTGGTATTGCTTTGCTTCATAGGATATTAATGCCACTTTTAAAATTAACAAAAGGGTGTGGACTGGGATTTTTACAAGAGTGAAAATGGGCCACTTAATCGTATTTGCCCTCCGGGCCACAAGTTGCCAGCCCTCCCATGCTTCATAGACTAAGGAAATTGCAGCATAATGAACCAAAGTAGCCCAAACTCTCCCTAAGTCCCTTCCTCCACACATGCCTGTTAATAACCTTATTCGTCCTGTAATGGAATAGTGGATAGCCTGTTCTTTCCATATGATGTCTGCTTGGAAATCCTCCCCCTTCCCCGTGCACTACACCTCTTCTCTTTCCATGACCGCCTCTGTCTAAAACTGTCCCAATAAATTACAAAACAAGGCTTAGCTGTAGTTTAAAAATGTAGTTTGCTGTAGTGATTGATATGGGAAAAATGACATTCTAAAATCCAGAGCCTTTTGTACTAAGAAGAACTGGATAAATCCTAGAGCAAATTTCCCAAAATTCCCATTGATTGAAATGCATTGGAGACCTCTAATATCAAGAGGACAAATTACCCTTTTAACTCAATAGCAATGTTTATTCATCCTTTCTAGTGCATTTCGTTTGTGTCTGAATTGCTGAAATAATTCCTGCTACATCACCCTCTATGCGGCATATGTACGAGTTTCACTAATTCAAGTATGGGATATATATACCATTGTGACCGATTTGTTAACATACATAGTTGATGAGGCTAAAAAAAAAAACATGCGTCCATCAAGTCCAGCCCATGCCAAAAACACCCCTGTTGATCCAGAGGAAGGCAATAAAAAAAAAAGCCCTCTGAAGCCATTTCCAATTTAGCCCCAAGTGGTAAAAAAAAAAAAAACCTTCCTGACTCCAAATGGCAGTCAGATCGTTCCCTAGATCAACAATCTGTACTTTGTTATTAAACAAAAAAGTGAACTTTTTTGTGACCTTTAACCCCTTAAGGCCCGGCCCCGCGCGGGCATCACTTAAGGACCAGGGACCTTTTTTTTTTTTTTTTTTTTTATCTGATTGTGGACTCCACAAACGGCGTGCAGCTGCGCGGGAAGCCCGGAATTCAATGACGGTTCAGGGCCATCATGGGTCCTTAAGTGTATAACAACCCATGACAGTCCAGGACCGCCATGGGTCCTTAAGGTGTTAAAGACAGCTCAAGAAATGGAGAAAATGGAGAAAACATGAGCTTAAACGTGAATGTATCACCAAAAGACATCCATATGGATCATTCTTATGAAGAAGCATTAATAACTAGTCACAATTTAAAAATAAAACCCCATTTGAGATGGTGAAATGTATATATATATCAATGTGCCAATAAAAAGTAATTATTCAGTATTTTATTGTGAATAACGCTGACTTGGGTGTCTTTAATTATTAGGTGCTAAATCATTTTGTATGTTTGTGTTTTGTCTTTATTTCTTTCAACAAATACAGTTACAGTTGCATTTTCTGGGAGTTCACTTTTGGTCTGTACAAAATATATGATGTTCAGTTTTGTGTGTTCTGCACTCTATAGTAAATGCAAGCAACAATAATAAGAATAAAACTGTTAAATTATTGTTTTGATTTATGAAAGTCTTAAGATCAGAGGTGGGCAAGATACAGCCTGCAGACAAATTTACCCTGGCCCTGGGGTCTGCTTAGCTGTACACATAGAAAAGTATGTTTCTATAGAAAAATATCACTTCTGGGTTATTCTAAAAATGAAGAGTAATACATTTTATCTCTAAGCACAACACTGATACAATGTTTCAATCTTGCAGGTCAGAGTGAGGCAGCATTGATACATTCATTGTGCAAAAGTGAAAGTATCAATCTCTAGTCAGTGATCAGACAGCAGTACTTAACTGTCATTTCCACTTATAATTACCATCTCTTCTTCAATCTCTCATACATATTTCACTCTTTATTACCAGTCTAGAAGAGTGTACATAGTGGGACAATGGTATTAGGCCAGGTGCTGCATATGTGTGTGTGTGTGTGTGTATATATATATATATATATATATATGTATATATATATATATATATATATATATATATATATATATATGTATATATATACACAATTTTTTTATTTTTTTTTTGTAACTGGTACAATCTGCTTGTTGTGTTTGGAGATGTAATACCTATATGGCCTGCAAAAAAGTATGCTGAGACAAAATAACTGCCCATGTCTGCTTTAGAAGTGTTCCTAGTTTAACCCCCTGGATGGTAGAGGTGTCTCCAACAAACTTCAAAATTTCTCTCACATCGATTGGATTAAAGCTGAAATACCACCCTTAAAAAATGTTGTATCAAATAATCCCCCAACTGGCGACTAGCTGCTCAGTAGCGCTAGTCGCTGGAATTCTTACCCATTCATGAGAATGTGCCCCTACTCCGGCACTCACAGGCAGGATGGAGCTCGGACAACTTTCCCTAGAGACGTCCACTCGCCTGCGCTGTCAGTCCCTTTTGGAGCCGAACGGCGCCTAGCAACGCCTCCTAGAGCTGGCTGGGACTGACAGAGCAGGCGCACGGACTTTACTATGGAAAGATGCCTGTGCTCCATCATGCCTGTCAGTCCCGGAGTAGAGGCTCATTCTCATGAATGGGTAAGAATTCTGGCGACGAGCGCTACTAAGCAGCTAGTCGCCAGATGGGACATTATTTGATACAACATTTTTTAAAGGTGGTAGTTCCGCTTTAACTAGTAGTCTTTGTTGTCAGTGTAATGAAAAGGAGATTTATGGGCATCTGTTTTTCAGTGAGCTCTTTCTTCTCACTATAACCTGCCTCCATAAAAACATTTTACTTATGTTCATTTTCTCCAACGCACTAAATATGCCATTTTACTGCACACCATACTTACTGCTTCTCCAATTGTTTGGGGGTCAAAACAGTGGTAAAATACCAAGTTACTGATCCCGTGTGAAGTGAATGGCAGCTCCTCTTTGGACAATTGGCAGCTCTTCCCAGAAATATTCCATAGGGGATTACTTAACCTTTCAATTTGGAGGGCACAAAGCCAAGCTGATTAATGAACTTTCTGATGGCAGCAGATAAGCGGATCTATCCTTTTATTCCCCCAGAAAAGTGTTTCCATACCACCGTCCCACACAGCTTTAATCTATATCATAAAATATGTCAGATTAAAGGAAAAGCAGGATAAGGTTGATATGGACATAAAATGGAAGATGGTAAATTAAAACCTGTAATATATACAGTGGCTCAGCTTTTATTAACCCTTTAAGGACCAGGGGAGTGTGTAATGCAGTGGTCCTTAAACAGATAAAACAATAACTTATATAGATTATATAATGAGATATATAATATATAGATACATGGAGTCTTGCTCAGTAAGCTAAAGAGGTGCAAGTATAGCTCAAATCATTTGAAACATATGGAACAAATGAACATTTATATGAATTTAAATGGGAAATTTAACCCTTAGGTATCTCCGACACATGGGGTTAAAAGTCCGGTTTAAAACATTGTGGGGAGTTGTATATTTCCCCTACTGTGCCCAAGAATTGCACCTCTAGCTTACAGTATGTGGCCCAGTACAATGTGCATTTTGAAATGATGACTTCTCCAGCATGCTTAGTAATGACTTCTCCTAGTCCACGGGCCTGCTTTGGCTCCTGTTATCCAAGGGGAAAAAAATGAGCTATGTTATCTGGATGACTGCAGACACATCTGCATCTCCCTTTTCTCACTGCATGGGCAGACAAGGTCGATAGCATTACAAGGTATTTGTGGCAGTGCTTGTTTCAGTTTTCAGAGCTGCCAGTTTCCAACCAGATTTGAATTACAAAAGAAGAAGCTGGCATGAAAATTGAAAGGGGTTTATCGGCTAGTCTGAAGCCTCATAGCACATTGCTTATTTATGCAGTCCATCTGCAGCGAGGAGTGTAGGAAAGCAATACATTTTAGAGAGGGGAGGAAAAAAAAATATGACTTTGAAGATTCGGATATGTTTAAGGTGGCAAATAAAATATAGATACCTGTGGTAGCCTCTTGGGGAGTGATTTCACTTAGAGTTTCCCATTAAGGCAAAGCATCATTTGTGCTTGTTTCGTGCATTTTGTGTGTTACTCTATAGGTAACCCCTAGGTATTAAGAAGGAAGCTGTTGCTAACTCACTTGAAAATTAAAACAGAAGTAAGATAGCTTTGCTGAGAAATGCACAGAAAAATGCTGAAGTTTAAATCTCTTCCTGGTTTGAATACAATTTTTGCATTCCATGTAAAATTAGCCATGGACCAGTGGATAAGTGTCACCACCTTTGGAGAAAATTGGGATATATTTTAAGCCATGAAGAATTTGGAGCACCTAATTTACATTTATTCATCGAGTGAATTGCTTCTATCCGACTATCTTGCATATATTATTCATTGCTCCATGCCTGCTGAAGGCTTTTTGTTCTTTTACAAAAAAATATTCTCAGATAATATTTCAGTATTTCCTTTCAAGGAATCCCAAGTTAAATTTCATTTTACCACAGACAAGGATTTCTCTTTCCTCTCTGACTATGGGATTAACTTTATAGACAAAATAAGAATAATAAAGCTTTGAAGGTACTGTGCTTCAGCCTCCATTTGCATCTGTGAAAATTCATTCATACTTTCCAGCGAGAGCCGTAGTGGTGGCTTATTTCTCATGAAATAGAAATTGATGGAAATGAGTAGTGTAATTCCTCCAGTTTTAGCAATTTCTTACTAGGTATATCTTGCTAAGTTGTATGTGTTGAAACACTACATAAGAATTGGATAGGAATTATGTTATTATGTTATTGTTGAATCTGACAAATATCTTTAGACAATAAAACACAGCCTGTCTCTCACCAGTGTACTGAAATCAAAATCAGTCTTTCTTTTATCATGTGCTCCTACAAAGCAGCATATTAATCTTGTCACATATCAATAAAATATGTCAAAGAGTACTTTTAGATGGTTTGCTTTATTCTCTAAAAATGTTGATTATTAGACGTTTTTGGACAATACCATTAAGCACAACAAATAATGTTGAACTATGCTGTTAGTGGGGAAGTCTACTCAAAATCGTAATGCTTAATTAACTTAAAATATTTATGAAGAGATGTCAATTTCTGCTTTACCTTTGTTATTATCTTTTGAAGAGTTGCATGTTTTTCTATATAAGGTGCAAGTAGGAGGAGTGATTAAAGTGAGCAAATGATGCAAGAAGGAGGAGTGATTAAAGTGAGCAAGTGATGCAAGTAAGAGGAGCGATTAAAGTGAGCAAGTGATGCAAGTAAGAGGAGCGATTAAAGTGAGCAAGTGATGTAAGTAGGAGGAGTGATTAAAGTGAGCAAGTGATGCAAGAAGGAGGAGTGATTAAAGTGAGCAAGTGATGCAAGTAAGAGGAGTGATTAAAGTGAGCAAGTGATGCAAGTAAGAGGAGTGATTAAAGTGAGCAAGTGATGCAAGAAGGAGTGATTAAAGTGAGCAAGTGATGCAAGTAAGAGGAGTGATTAAAGTGAGCAAGTGATGCAAGAAGGAGGAGTGATTAAAGTGAGCAAGTGATGCAAGTAAGAGGAGTGATTAAAGTGAGCAAGTGATGCAAGTAAGAGGAGTGATTAAAGTGAGCAAGTGATGCAAGAAGGAGGAGTGATTAAAGTGAGAAAGTGATGAATGTGGGAGGAGTGATTTAAAGTCGTTAATACCTCATTCAGTGGAGACTTTTATTCAAAGTGTTTTTCTCTCATAGTGAAATAGAGGTATTTTATTAAAGAGGCAGTAATGTGGTTACAAAACCGCTTTTAAAATCAGCAACTAATAGTAAATGTGCATTACAATTTGCATAAATATGTCAAGTATATCATTGTTTGTTGCAGAGGTTGTGTTAATTTCTGTTCACTTATAAAATCAATAAAATATGTAATTTGTTCTGGGTGCATACAACTGTAGACTTCCAGATGGCTGTGCCAAGTCACTGCAATGCAATCTTGGAAATCAATGAGGGGAATGGGTGGATTTAGTGAACTTCAGTAATACCCAGCATTGACTCAGCTAGGTACATTTCAGTTGTAGGACGATAAATTACTAGTGGGACAGTGATATTAACTGGGCTTATGTGGGAGGGTGTATACATATATAATATTACAGTGTTAAAGAAACAGCACTCTGAGGGGTTTCTTTAAGTGCAAGCATTGTAGTTTTATTGGTCAATGTTTTGGTGCAACCACAAACATAAACAGATACAGAATAAACGCCCTAAAACAACCATGTGGGAAAACATCATTAGGCTTCAGTGGGGCACACAGGACTCCACCTGAGAATGTCATAAATCTATAACCAAATTTAAAAGAGTATACCAATGCTGTAAAGTATATAACTGTGTGTGCAGTGTCATAAAACCATATATTGCTGGTGCTATGCAACACTTATATACACATATTTGCATAATATACAATCACTGGCAAAACAAAATTCAAAATAAAAAAAAATAGCATGATGTGCAATGTGCTAGCCCAGCAAACATGAAAACCAAACTGCACACTTAACCCTTTGAGTGCCAGTGTGGTACGCAATGCATTGCACACCACTCTGGCACTCAAAGGGTTAATTTTTTAACCATTTAAGGACCAGAGGGGTATGCAATGCAATGAAAAGGAATGTCTTGCACACCCCTCTGGTGATTAAAAGGTTAATATTACCATGTGCAGTGAGCAGAGTTTGATGTCATGGCCGTTTTCATCGTCCTTCTATCCCGGACTGAGTAAACATGTTATCTCTTTAACAAAGGCAAAATTAATTGGGCCATCAATATTTTCTGGTCATAGTAAGGTAAGCAGGGGTTACTATTAAGCGATATTAGTTCTTCCTCTACCCCTTAATGACTAGCAATCCTGGGATTGGATTTCCCGTAACCCTTGCAGCCTGCTTTTTTTTTTTTTTTATTGCATCCAATTCAGGGCTCCCCGAATGGCGTGCAGCCACGCAGGGAGCCTTCAATTCCATGACGTGCCAGGACCATCACTGGTCCTTTAGGGAAGTGTTCACATGATGGTTCTGGCACTTCATGGGTCCCTAAGGGGTTAATTTATAATCAAAAGGAGAGTTCTTGCTCAAACTACACAGCATACCAGGACTGTATTGCAGCAATACATTTTGTTTGTAGTGTGTTGGTGCACTTACTGTGCAGTGCAGCCAAGACTATGTTCAGCATTTCTGTCTTCAAGGGACAAAGTTGCTACAGGTGCACTGGGTGTGCCACTGGGAAATATCTGCAAAATGGCAGTTCATTCAAGCACCCACACGCTGGCAAACCTATTGCAATTAGACATAATTTAACATGCAAAAGTACATATGTTGTGTGCGCTATTTCACATCCATGCTCTCGATATTAGGTAGATAAAAGTACCACTACCTTTCGAGAGAGTATGGCTAACCACCATTCTGAAATAAGGGAGGCTATTGGTAAATCTGACAAATCATTAGCAAAACATTTCTTAGAAGTTCATCATTCATTGGAACACCTTAAATCTATAATCCTAGATAGCCAGCCCCCATTACCCAGGTGAAGGGGACAGGGGTAAGCTCCTGATATGGAGGGAGGAAATTAGGACCATTATTCCCAAGAAGACTTGATGAAAAGTCCCACTACACATGCTTCTATTAGACATCTATAGACCATATTTGCTTGAATAGAAGATGAGGTTTGTTTAAGCAATTGTATGTTAAAAAAGTTTAAATGATTATATTCAATGGCACCTTACAATCAATACATTATTGCTTCTGTTCCCCCACTGCACAGTGCAGTCCCAGCATCCCTTTCCTTATTGTCGACAATTACAGCTGGCTGGAGGGGCTGATTTCTCATTGAGCCAACCATATGAGCCCAGTGACGTTCAGGCTCATGCACACAGTGCTCGGCAGTGTAGAGTGGCATATTGGGTAAGGGGACTAAAAATATTTAAAATGTCTTGACTTTTCGATGGATGGAGGGAGAGGGTTGTGGTGATGGAGGGAGGGGGCCTGAGGGCTCACATGGTGATTATCATGATTTTTAAGTGGATTACCTTACTCCTATAATTCTGTGTAGTAGCTGAAGGCTGCTGTGGAGGAAAACAGGTTTTCTGGGGTAAGGATTATGGTATATTTGTGGGGACAAAAGGCTCAGTTGCCATAACAGGGACTATAACTGTGAGGAAGGCAATGTGGTGGCTGAAGGTTGGTATGTATGGAGCAGGACTGTGGTGATGGAGGGAGCATGCTGAGAGCTTTTATGGGTAGAGGATTATGATTATGGGGTACTGTGGGCACTGATAGGGTATATGACTGGAGGCTGTGATGAAGGGAGGGGATTTTGATATTGAGTATGCTGAGGGTTTTGATGGGTGGAGGTGATTATTTAAACTCTGGGCACAGATCTGAGGGTTATGATGCTGGGAGGGATCGGAAAGGTAGAGGGTTGATTATGGGGGACTGTGTGCACTGATAGGATATATGTTTGAGGGTTGTGATGAATAGAAGGGGGCCTTTGGTGATGGAGTGTGCTGAGGGCTTTGATGGGGTAGAGTGTTGTTGTGATTATGGAGGATTGCGTACAGTGATAGAGGTTGATGTTGAGATCTTTGATGCTGGGAGCGGGCAGAGAGATCTAATGTGTTGATGGTTGTGATAGTAGAGGACTGTGGGTGCTGATAATATATGTGGCTAAGGGTTCTGATGGATGGAATGTGCTGAGATCTTTCTGTAAAAGGTTGTGATTATAGGGGGCTGAAGGCACTGATAGGGGTATCTGAAGGCTCTGATGTCTGGTCACCATGACAACTGTTCCTCACTACTTGGACCTGAACCCCACCGACACCCTAGCTGCCTTCTTTTCTCTCCAGTGGACTGATAATAACAATGAAATCTAGAAAATGAACATGGAAACATTTAATTACAGTAGGGGAGATGCGATTGGGAAATACATTTTCTTTTCTTTTAAATACCTTCTTTTTAAAGAACACACTGTGTAATGGAACATAGTGGTAACAGACAAAAGGATACCAGTACAAGTGAATCAGTAGAATGATCCACACAATTGTACAGTTCTTTCACAAGGATGCAAGTCTATGGTACCACAACAAAGAGTTTTAGTACATTATTATAGAATGAACAATATTAAAGTGTGTATGGTGTAGTCAGTGTCCCCATGTAATGCATTTTGGAAAATTGTATTGGTCTCTACTGTATTATGGTGCAGAATACCATACTGGTACCATACTCTTCTCTGGAGTATCTACTATCATGTCTTTGTCCACTACCTCTGGAGGAGAGCATTCAGGAACCATGGAAATGCAAGTGACCACAAGCACTGCAGTGCCAGTAAGGCAGCTGGAAACAAAAAGCAAAATTACCAGTACTATTCACATGAAACTCTGGTGCTATAATGCCACTTTTAGAATTATGGTGATGAATGCTGCAAAAAAATTATCAATTGTGCTGCCAGTAGTAAATATGGTATTACAGAGAGTAATGTCAGGAGGTGGCAGACACAGAAGAGAGAACTCATGCAGGCACATTCTACCAGAAAAGCATTTTGAGGTCCTAAACGGGGTATCATGAAGAACTGACAAACAGGTGGTTCAGTATGTCAATGAGATGTTTGAGAAAGGATATGTTATTACCAGAAAAAGTATAAGTACTGTTGCAAAATATTTAAACATTCCAGAAACTGAAATTAAAGCAAACATGGAATGGTGTAGAAGAATGATGTAGCAAAGTGGTTTAGCTTTGAGGCTACGTACAACATTGACATTGAGGTTGCAGCACAGCACTGAAGATGAGGATGATATTGCTGTCAACATTGACTAAAACACCCTGTTCACTTCTGTTTTTTGTCCCTCTTACACATGCTACACATTGTCAAGCCACCTATTGCAAAAGACAGGCCTGATTATGAACTGCTGCCATCCAGTCCAAGGTGGGGTAATTAGGTAATAGGAGGTGGGCTAACTATTCCTCAGTACAGAAAAAAATACATGGCAACTTCATTTTGAAACAGGAGATAGGGAGGTGGACTGGGAAGGCAGAGGAAAAGGAGCACTGTGGCCAGGAAGGTGACTAGGCCCTCCGTCATTTCTGTCTGGCCCTCTGATTAATTCTGTCCGCTTGGCCCTGTCACTCTGCTGTCTCACCGTCTGTGAATAGGAATATAAGCCATGTACCTCTATCTCATTTTTAATGTTGCTGAGCGATGCGCCGGCCTCTCTCTTCCCTTCTCTGCACATCGCTCAGCAACATTACGAATTTATTTTATTTAGATGTTTTACCAGGAAGAATACATTGAGATTTCTCTCGTTTTCAAGTATGAGACAGAGGTACACGGCTTATCTGCTTGTGTTTCTCTATAAGGAACTCCAGCACCAATGGTCTAATTCGCTGCTTCCTTTTGACAATGTGATTTTTTTTTTCTTCTCCTTAAGTGACTTGTTTCCTTTTCCATTCAACTCACACACAGGTATTTTCCTTATTACAGCTATTTGATTCTGAAGATATTTGTCTCTACTGCCTGTTACTGTTTTTTTTTTTTTTGTTTTTTTTTATTCCCCCCTAAGTGACATGGAATAAGGTGCCTACTGTACAATGGTGTGTGAAATACTGACATCTACTGGTTACTAGTGTATGATAGAAACTTTTTATTGCAGGATCATGGCTACAATGATACTGGTCTCACAGCAAGCTTTAGATTGGTGCATATTAGGCCATTTTATGTGACTGTTTCATCCAAGATCCTGATGAAACATGGGGAGGTTATACAAAATGCGTAAGTCTGTACCTCTCAAATGTTTATTGTGGCTGTTACCATTATTGGCATGATCCCATAACAAATAGTTTGTATCCAGTATGTAAGTGTGAGACTATTTTGTGTGTTGAGAAATTAAAACGTCTATTGATTTTAATAAAGCGTCTAACTGGATAGACCTGGAAGAGGCCATACGTTGGATAGGTTATGGAGCTCAACTATAGGAACTTTGTTTCCATAAAAGAAGATTTTAACCCTTTGATTGCCGGAGGGGTTTCAACATTAGACACCCCTCTGTCACTCAAAGGGTTAAAAGACAATTGTTGTTGCTATGATGACTTGATAGGATCACATAAATTTGCTTTCATCTGAACCACATGAATTACATCCTTAGACACTTGCATTGATTTATAAACTTCCATCTTAAGGTTTAGCAATTTGATGAGGACTGCTTATTCTATTTCAAAATTATTTAATCCCCATTGCAAATCAGGTTTATTTTCAAAATTTACAGACTTTCATCTGTTTGCAGTGAACAAATCAAATAAAAGAAATTGAAATGGCTCAACGCAACGAATGATTCAAGTGGTTTCCCCAAATTCAACTAAAAATGCAACTTATAATGACTTCTCCAGTCTTGAAATTATTCAACCCCCTGAATAGAATCCCTCACAACAGCAAAAATTTGCAAAACAGATGTTGTCTCAAGCACGCCTGATGCAACTTATTAAGGGCTTTGTTAGTTGCACCAGGTGTGCTTGAGCTGGAACACATGAAATACCTGAAATGGCTAGGGGTTTGAGCTATTTCAATTACTTTTGTTTGGTTTGTTCATTGCAAACTGCTGAAGGTCTGTAAATTTTGACAGTAAACCTGATTTGCAATGGGGGTTGAATAATTTTGATTATAACTGTAGGGGCTCCAGGAGTTCTTTACCCAGGACAGTCAACTGTTATTATACACTATATGTGATATGCACTCTGATTACTTGTTATACATATTGACTTCTATTTTGTATTTTGAATTTGCATCGTCTGCATCAGGGCAATACTGGAGCAACTTGTGAGTAAACAAATTGCACCGTATAGGCCTTATAGAGAAAGTACAAGATGCTTAAGCGTTTGCGTGACAGAGGGGTACAGAATCCATTGCAATGCATTGTGTACCCCTCTGCCATTCAAAGAGTTAATGTGAAGCTCAGTGTCAAAGGAATGTACATATAATCTATATTAATATACACACACTGTATATAAAGG
This sequence comes from Rhinophrynus dorsalis, assembly GCA_037306005.1. Lineage (NCBI taxonomy): Eukaryota > Metazoa > Chordata > Amphibia > Anura > Rhinophrynidae > Rhinophrynus > Rhinophrynus dorsalis. The sequence goes on from CM074718.1 coordinate 355,526,266, forward strand.
AGTGTGTATATATAATATATTTTAATGTAGAATGTGTACATTTACATGATATATAAAGTACTGTGTGTACAGTGTATGGATTAATATACATTATATATGCACTCTTGTGTGTACATTAACCCCTTAGTGACTGGCCGCACGCACGAGGCCAGAACTTAACGCCCGCCGAACTTTTTTCTTTCATTGTTTTCAACGACCTCCTGGACGTACATGTACGTCCTCTGTCACCAAGTGACAGTTTTTGCGGAACCTACATGTACATCCATTGTCGGGAAGGAGTTAATATACATTATATATATCCCTATGTGTACAGTGTGTAGTTTAATAAACATTATATATACAGTCCTGTGTGTACATTAATATACATTATATACACTTCTTTGTAAGTCAGCCTCACATTCACTGTTTGAGTGCAAGAGGGGTACGCAATGGATTAGGTACACCTATGCCAATGAAAGGGTTAAGCATTGCTTACACAAAAAACAGACTGGAAAAGCCATCCCACACTGCTAGCATATAATATACACTGTGCAAAAGTGTTAGGCAGATTTGAAGAAATGCTGTAAAGTAAGAATGCTTTCAAAAATAGACATGTTAATAGTTTATTTTTAGCATTTAACAAAATGCATAGTGAATGAACAGAAGAACGGTCTAAATTAAATCAATATTTGGTGTGGCCAACCTTTGCCTTCAAAACAGCATCAGTTCTTCTAGGTACACTTGCACAAAATCAGGGATTTTGTGGCTATATAGTCATGTGTATGATTAATCAATTTAATATATAGGTTGAAACACAATCATTAAATGAAACAGAAATAGCTGTGTACGAGGAATATATACCATGGCAAGACTGAGCACAGCAACAAGACACAAGGTAGTTATACTGCATCAGCAAGGTCTCTCCCAGGCAGAAAGGGGTTTCCAGATATACTGTTCAAGCTCTTTTGAAGAAGCACAAAGAAACAAGCAACACTGAGGACCGTAGACTCAGTCTTCGGCAAAGGAAACTTAGTGCAGCAGATGAAAGACACATCATGCTTGCTTCTCTTTGCAATCAGAAGCTATCTAACAGTGCCATAAGCTCAGAATTGGCAGAAAACAGTGGGATCCTAGTACACCCATCTATTGTCTGGAGAAGTCTGGACAGAAGTGGTCTTCATGGAAGACTTGTGGCCAAAAAGCCATACCTCCGACGTGGAAACAAGGCCAAGTGACTCAACTATGCATGAAAACACAGGAACTGGGGTGCAGAAAAATGGCAGCAAGTGCTCTGGACTGATGAGTCAAAATTTTAAATATTTAGCTGTAGCAGAAGGCATTTTGTTCACTGAAAGGCTGGTGAGTGGTAGACGAATGAGTGTCTGCAGACAACAGGGAAGCATGGTGGAGGTGCCTTTCACGTTTGGGGCTGCATTTCTGCAAATGGAGTTGGGGATTTGGTCAGAATGAATGGTCTCCTCAATCCTGAGAAGTACAGGCAGATACTTATCCATCATTCAGTACCATCAGGGAGGCTTCTGATTGGCCCCACATTTATTCTGCAGCATGATAGTCATTAAGAACTATCTTCAGCGTAAAGAACAACAAGGAATCCCAGAAGTGATGGTATGGCCCCCACGGATCTCAACATCATCTCAACATCCCCCCTGATCTCAACATCATTGAGTCTGTCTGGGATCACATCAAGAGAGTGAAGCAACTGAGGCTGCCAAAATCCACTGAAGAACTGTGGTTAGTTCTCCAAGATGTTTGGAACAACCTACCTGCCGAGTCCCTTAACCCCTTAAGGACCGGCCACGCACGCAGCCAGCCCTTAAGGACCACCCTTTTTTTCGGTCTGATTCAGGGCTCCCCGAACGGCGTGCAGCCGCACGGGGAGCCCTGAATTCCATTCACCTGTTTTAGAATTTAATGAAGTAGGAGAACAATATGATCTGAGCTGAAGCAGACTGTATACAGATGTGAAAAGTCTTTTTAAATAAAAAAAAAATATTTATTAAAATAACCTTTATTTTTCATAATTATGGATTCAGTATTAGTCGATATTTATATTTTGTCTGCGGTTGCAGCTGTGATGCCTAAATCAAGTGAGCCAACCTGGCCTGTTTTGTTCACCAAGGAAGCTTTTTGTAGTGTTGGTTTTGTTGCATGGAATCACGTGATTGTTTTTTATTATGTTTGTGAGGCTGGTTATACTAATGAAAGTATTGCAGTTCTGGAGCAAACCTACTGCAGATTTATTGATTTCATTGGGACGGCTACTCTTTTATATGATTGACAATGCACCCAAGAGGTTAAAAACCCCTTTTAATCAGTGGGCGTTTTGATTTGTTCCCTGTGGAACAGCTGTTGTCCAAAAATGTTCCCACTTTTTTTTAATATCCTGTGTTGCAAGTTATTTGTTTTTTTCTTCCCAGCATGACTTTCTCTAAAGTAAACAGAAGGTGCAACATTGCATGGAAAACACCACTACCTGTGATATAATTCAAACCTATTTTACACATGTGTAGGTCAGTGGTTCCCAACCCATGCCCTCAGAGCCCACTAATAGGCCAGGATTTAAAGATTTCCTTGCAAGAGCATAGGTGAGTTAACCTGTCCTGTTAGTGTGGGCCATGCGGGCATGTGTTGGGAACAACTGGTGTAGTTGCATTAGCACACCGTCAAAGTAAAGTGTCAGCATTCTGCATTTTCCTGTTGCTTGCATTTTAGTAGTCATCGGTGTGAACAGCAGCATAAAATAAAACAAGTCAATAAATGTATTTGTTCATTGCTTTATTGTCAATGCAGCAAAGTTGCCTCCATGTGAATTGCATTTAAGGGTTTCTTTCTAATTTATTGAGACAGGCCAAGACTTATTTTGGAAAAAGCGAAGAGTATGTAGTACAGAGTTTCTGTATCGGGGTCTTCAAGTACCTCTAACAGTGTAGAATTTCTGGATTTCCCTGCCTGAGCACAGGTGAATGGATCAGACCAAAATATCCACTAATTACACTGTGCCCAGGCAAGGACATCCAAAACAATGCAGTTCGGGGTACTTGAGGACCACAGTAGAGAAATTTTAATGTTGGAAAGAAAGACATACAGAACTCAAAAAAGACATACAGCTCTCCTAGCAGACATCACATGGAAGGAAAAGGCTATTCATAATTCCACTCTAGAACTAATATGGTTTTGGTGGGTGTGTGAGGAATATGTAACTTAGGGTGACATTTGACTAATATACATACCTAGGAACTTCCAATTGAGGTCTATCCGGAGGGGAGTCCTCTGGTGCAGCAGGGGGTGACAATAATGACGCAAATCTCGTCAAAAAGGGGTGGGGCTTGATGCGAGTTGAGGGGGCAGATGTGGGCAGAGTTTCAATAGAAACTCCCCACAACCGGAGGAATCGGCCTCTGTCAAAACCGGAGTTTCCGGGGCAAATCCGGAGCGTTCCCAGGTATGCTAATATAGGCCTTTATGACATTGCAATCGATAAATTATTTACAAATTTCTCCATAGACTTCAATGGGAATTTCTTAGATAGAATCAATGAGTCCCAGACAGGTATGCAACGTATTGCTGTGCAATGCTTTGTGTACCCATCTGGCTCTCAAGGGGTTAAGTCCCTTAAGCATCATTTTCTGTAGTCAATATCAGGAATGTGCATCATGTGGTCCTCCAGCTGTTTAGGCCAACTGCTGGCTAGATATGATGGAAACTGTAGTTTTTAACCCTTTGATTCCCAGAGGGCTATGCAATGCATTGCAGAGCAATGTGTTGCGTACCCCTCTGGAACTCAAAGGGTTAACTACTGAAGGGCCTTAGATTTTCTATCCCTGTCTTGTATTAATGACTTTTGCTAAAGAATATTAGGGTTTTATTCAGTAAGTTAAGATGAAGTAATTCAGGAGCAACCAACTACACCTTAGGGGAGAAATGAAAGTTGATACAATGTTATTTGTAGTTTTTTTTCTTACCAATAACAGCATAAAATCAAAATATAGTGTCCGTGCAATATGCAGACTTCCTTAGGGAGTTCACTGCTTCTCTTAACCGTTTGAGTGCCAAAGAGGTACCTAATACACTGGCACTCGGAGGGTTAACCATCTTCGCAATACGTTGAGTACCCTACTGGCATTCAAAGGGTTGAGGATGAGAAGGCTGTGCAACGTGTTGATTTTGCAATTCATTTCACACAGCTCTGGTCCTTAAAGAGTTAAAACTGAACTGCCACATGTTAACAACTCCGCATCTGGCGACTAGCTGCTTAGTAGCGCTAGTCGGCAGAATTATTGCCTTGTTTAATAGATTTATCAATTCTCCCCTGGCTGACAGCAGGATGGAGTGCAGACATCTTGCCATAATGACGTCCCCGTGCCTGCACTGTCAGTCCAAGCCGGCTCTAGGAGGTGTTGCTAGGAGCCGTTCGGCTCCAGAAGGGACTGACAGAGCAGGCGTGCAGATGTCACTATGGCAAGATGTCTACAATCCGTCCTGCTGTCAGCCCAGGAACAATGGATATTTCTACTTTACAAGGTAATAATTTTGGTGACTAGCGCTACAAAGCAGCTAGTCGCCAGATGCAGTTATTGAAGCTAAAGTTGTTAACATGTGGTAGTACCGCTTTAAAGGAGGAGAGGTGCAATTCTGGGGCAGTCTGTTGACACCATATGGACAAATAACAATTTCCCCAAATCCCATTGAGTTAAATAGGACTTTTAAAGTGGAACTTTCACCTATTAATAAGTTGCCATGCATTCATTAAGCATACGGTGACTAGCTTGAAAATACATGTCTTAACTATAAAAATTGGCAGATTGTAAAGAAATCTTTACCCTTTGGAGATCGGGAGCCAGATAACAGCGTAGACATCTTGTCTGCACGCCTGCACCTTCAGTCCTGGTTTCCTGTAATGCACTGCAGTGTGCAACATGGTAAATGGAAGGGACTGATGGCGCAGGTACGCAGACTGCACTAATCTACCTGTCAGTCTCCAAAGACTAAAGATTTAGGTAGACATGTATTTTCAAGCTAGTCGGCATATGCCTAATGAATGCATGGCGACTTATTAATAGGTGAGAGTTCCGCTTTAGCATTGCAAATGCTAGTAGAGTCTCCAATTTATTATGAAGCAATGTATTGAAGACCTCTCTAGCATTCAAGGGGTTTAAAGCCCCATTTAAATCAATAGTAATATTTGTCTTCTATGGTGTAGGTGCAGTTGGTTTAGTCCACAATTACTCCTCTTTGTTCTGAACATGAGACCCTCAGAAATCCAGCCAGGCTTGAGCGTACATTTTATATATTAAATGGAAATATTTTTGGAATGCAAGGAGGTAAAACCCAATTTAAATGAATGAAAATCTCTTTCCCATATGCATACCTGGGAACTTTTCATGCAGGGCTACCCGGAGGGTAACCCTGTCAGTGCCGAAAATGACGCAATTCATGTCATAAAAGGGGCGGGGCTTAGTCACGGGGGGGGGACAAAAAAAAAACCTGCAAAAGAAGGTAAGAGGGTGGGGAGTAGGAGGAACCGGCAGGATGGAGCACAAGTGGGCAGAGTTTCTACTTAAACTCTGCCCACCCGGTGATTCACACATTGCCCTGGAGACCCAGTAATTCACTTTGAAATCCGGAGTCTCCGGGGCAAAATCGGAGAGTTCCCAGGAATGCCCATATGGTGCAGTTTATCTAGCCCAGGATTGCTCCTCGTTTAGCTTTTTGTACACTAAATGAGCTTTGTAGACTTCATGTCATATAGCTATGTAGGTTTGTCTCTCTGTAATGAGTAAGTAGTTACGTATGTAGCAAATGTTATTGTACTTTTTATACAACCGCTCACTACCTTCATAGAGCGAATAATGAAGGAAGATAATCACATGTGCCTGATTAGATGCACACTGTATTCCTAATAGGCATACCTCGAAACTTTATAAATGAGATGACTTTGATTTTGAAAATATTAGCCCTTAGTGTTCCCAATAATATAGAGTCTCAGTGATATGTCCTTGCTTGCTGTAATCTAGAGATGATCCAATCGTTTTTCAAGGAACCATTAACATGCAAGTAACTTAGAAATCTTACTGCTTAAAGGGATAGTAATGTTTCATAATAAAAGCAGCTCTAATTAATCATCATAGTATTTGAAGTTTGGAGAGTGTTATTTCAATTCTGTCAGAGTTGTAGTTCAAAAGTAATTCAATGACAAAGTATCCCCCTCCCGCCCCTTTTACTGATGTAACATCGCTCAGCCAGAGCAGAAGGGAGGTGCCCAGGTAGACTGCAGAGAGGGCAATCTTCAATTAAGATAAGGGAAAAACCTGAAGAACTTATCAAGGGGGGCAGGGCTTTCATTGTTCTCCTAGAAACAAGATTGTCCCCTGCTGTTATCTGTCTGGTCTATGGACTGCATTCCACATCTGAGAAGAGATGGTTTACACTAGGTAAAAGGGGCAGGAGGGGAAACTTTGCTTGTGAATATCTCTCAAACCATAAAGGTTTGAGAGATAAGACTTATATTGTTCTTCATGTTTTTTAATGCCTGCAAAATAAAATAAAGATAAAACGAAGTATTACTATCCCTTTAAGCAAACACAAGACCTGCAGAATTTCTCCCCCTGAATCCTGACATAAATGGCACCAGTTTAGAGTTTAAAGAACTTTCCGGTCAATGATTATTGCATATAGTAGGTAGCACTGGACTGTCTCACCCTGAAAATTTTAACTTTGACCCATATATTTCGGTCAAAACCCTTTGATTCCCAGGTATGATAATCAAGCTCCCATTATACTTCTTGTTCCTAGTTGGGCAAGCAATGTGCAGCTTAGAGCTGAATAATGGAACTTATATATAATGGGGCAAACAAACATCACCATGGGAAACAGTTGAACATACCCATTGATTTAAATGGGGATTTTTACCCCTTAAATTGCTTTGGAATATATTGAAGAAATCTTTAGCATTCCAGGGGATAAAATCCCCTTTAAAAATTAATGGGCATTTGGGGAATTTGCATTTCTGCCCTGCAATGTAGTTGGTTTGCACCATAATTGCATTACTTTGACTTAATAGATGAGACCGAATGGTCACCTGAATGTCCAAAAAGTTGCAGCTGATACAAAGCCCACTGCTGTAGATGGGTAAATAGTTGCACTAAACAATGGAATTGGCAAATGTATTTACCTTATAGAGCAAGATAATGTGGAATAATGCTTGCTGCATCTGAATATTTAACTTGTAGTAGGAATCATTTATTGTTCCTTCATTATGGGTACTCGCTTGCAGACAATTGTCTGTAAATTCAGACTGGCTCAGATCAGAGCCAGTTCAAGGTCACGGTGGGAGCTGCCCAGAGCAACCATTTGCATATAATATTAATATTACCAGCAGACAAACTGCTGAGACAGCCTGCTGGACTGATCTTATAGTCTTTGTCATGGAGATTCCTAGTACTGAAGGCTAGTTTCCCAGATAATGATTAAGTGTTTTAATGGCATCCATTCATTCATTCCTTACTAACTACTCATGCAGAAAAAAGGGTTATGTAAAATGACGTTTAAGAAAAAATGATTTGTAATCTGTGCATCAGCAGCAGTTTGAGGAGACATTAGGACTTTATACCCTTGGTGTGGTAGGGCTCATGCTTTATCTTCTGATATTTACCGAGTTTACTGGTGCATGAAAGGCTTTCAGCAAGAAAAGCAGATGGGATGGGCTCTTTATAGGTAATGCTATCTACCAAGTTATTACCTTCTATATTTTGATAGAGAAGTAATCTTCAAGATATCACCCAACAAATATACATTATTTAAATGTTTTCAACAAAAGAAGATCTGTATTCATGATTCTCAATGTATTGGTTGATCATCATTTTTTGAGATGCATGTTTTAAATTTCAAAGAGATAATACATTTCCACAATAAGACCCTTTATCATTTACAAAAAGTGGTGTGTGTGTGTGTGTGTGTGTGTGTGTGTGTGTGTGTGTGTGTGTGTGTGTATATATATATATATATATATATATATATATATATATATATATATATATATCACTATGCCATGTGTATGGGTGTGTGTCTCTGCATGGGATGTGTATCTCTCAGTCTCACTATACGGTGTGCGTGTGTGTCTCTCACTATGGGATGTGTGTGTCCGTGTATGGGATGTGTATATGTGTGTGTCTCACTATGGGATGTGTATATGTGTGTGTCTCACTATGGGATGTGTGTGCATGTCTGTATGGGATGTGTATATGTGTGTGTGTCTCACTATGGCATATGTGTGTGTGTGTGTGTGTGTGTGTGTGTGTGTCTCTGTATGAGATGTGTATGTCTCTGTATGGGATGTGTATGTGTGTGTGTGTGTGTGTGTCTATGTATGGGATGTGTATATGTGTGTCTCACCATGGCCTGTGTGTGTGTCTCTGTATGGGATGTGTGTGTGTGTGTGTGTCACTATGGCATGTGTTTGTGTCTCTGTATGGGATGTGTATTTGTGTGTGTGTCTCATTATGGGGTGTGTGTGTGTGTGTGTGTGTGTGTGTGTGTGTGTGTGTGTGTGTGTGTGTGTGTGTCTGTCTCTGTATGGGATGTGTATGTGTCTGTCTCACTATGGGATGTGTATTTGTGTGTGTCTCTGTATGGGATGTGTATTTGTGTGTGTGTCTCATTATGGAATGCATGTGTGTGTGTCTCTGTATGGGATGTGTATGTGTCTGTCTCACTATGGGATGTGTATGTGTCTCTATGGGATGTGTATGTGTCTGTTTCTCATTACAGGATGTGTATGTGTGTGTCACTATGGCATGTGTGTCTCACTATGGGATGTGTATGTGTAAGTGCATGTATTTGTCTCTATGGGATGTGTATGTGTCTGTTTCTCATTACAGGATGTGTGTCACTATGGCATGTGTGTGTGTCTCACTATGGCATGTGTGTGTGTCTCACTATGGGATGTGTGTGTGTTTCGCACTATGGCAGTTCAAGTCAGCTGGGGGGGGCGGAGAGGTAAAACAGAACGTGATCACATGCATTTTACAGAACTTTCATAAACAAAAACAGAAGGGCAATGCCGTCCCACACTGCTAGTATAATATAAATATTTTTTTTTAATTATTATTATTTTTTATGGGTTTTTTTTATAGGTAAAACCTGGACCAATCCGAAAACCAGATTATAGTGCTGTCCAAAAGGAAACGGTCTACTGCTGTAATTGTGGAAGAGGAGGACACTGTAGTTATGTAAGTTTTATTGCTGTATGTTTTAATTAAAAGTTAAAATGCAGGGATTGATTATTCCTGAGTGTGTTCTTAAAGGGATAGTAATGTTTGGGGAAAAAAACTAGATCGTCAAGTCGTCCTTATAATAAAAGTATCACATTGCACTATTTTAAACAACTTACATTTCTGTAGTTCATAAAATATTAACTGTAGAAGGATCCCCCGCTCACCCCTTCTGGCCACCTCCCAGTGAATCTCTAATCCAGTCGTGGGACCAGACTGATACAGCGAGGGACAAACTTCATTAAGTAAGTATGAGGAAAACCCTGCCCTCCTTGACGAAGGAGGGCAGGATTTTCCTTTACTTACTGAAAATTGTCCCTCGCTGCATCTGTCCGGACCAGACAGAGCTGCAGCAGTGACGTGCACAGAAGTGGAGGGAGGGGGATCCTTCTTCAGTTAATATCTTATGATATTATCAGGCTCATTACAAGGATTTGTGCTTATTAAGGACAAAATAAATTCTTTAACATTCTATGGATAAATACAGCCAGTGGCTAACCTTTGCCATAAAAATGTAATATAACATGGACATCAAACATGCAGCCCATGGGAAAAATGTGGCTTGCCTGAGGACAGTGTGTGGCCCTCCTGATATTTTTAACAAAAAAATTGTATCTACCCAATTAGCTAACATAAACAGACTAATTGGACAGTAGGGCCTTAGCACCTGCTTTCCACTACCAGTTCTCAAGAACATTCTTGTCTGATAATACCAGCAATCTCTTTGACTAGATAACAATTAATCAGTGATAACATTAGACAAACTGGGAAGTTTTGTATGAATACATTTATTTAACCTTTTTTGTACTGCTTTCATGTTCCTGTAAAAAATATATATATTTTTGCATTGCGAACAGGTTGTAATTTGGAATTGCTATCAATAGGAAAATTAATGTGGCCCTCTCATATATGGGTTTCTGGTCATATAGTAGAATAGAATAATAATAGAATAATTGCGTGGATACCAAGTGAACTGTCTGGACAGAAGGATACACTGTTACTGCAAGAAAATAACAGTTTGAACTGGCGTGTTTCTTAAAACAGGTTGTACCTTTTATTTATTTAGTGCGCCCATGATCATTTTTTTATTATTATTTATTTATTTGTTAGGACAGATTGGACTTTAATCTGATGTCAATCTTGCAATTGCATCCCATCATTTGATATGGATCATTTATTAAAAAAATGATATATAAGACCTTTTTAGAAAAGGAAATTAATTATGGCCATGATAATTTGCAAGAACGTTGCATGCATGGGATTACCATTTTTTCATGGCCATTGCAGAGTCAATATTAAAAGATCTGTATCACAATTTCCAGACAGGAGTTTTCAGAGATTGGTGTGGTGGGCCTTGATCTATAATGACAGACTAAGAACAAAAAATAAAGCCACAAAAGTATATAAGCCAAGATATTTCATTAGCAGTATTTCTAGACTTTTCATCCGACAGTTTCACCATGTTTTCACACCAAATGTAGCAATAATTATAGTTTCAGGGGTCCCCAAGCAGCTTGCAGCTACTGAATTCCATGATGTGCCAGGACCATCACTGGTCCTTAATGCAAGTTTACCATGATGGTCCTGTCACATCATGTGTCCTCAAGGGTGTTAAGGTCATCGTATAAGGGATTTTGGAGGAGAATTATAAAAACAGTCTCTAAAGTTCATAACGTCAGGTCATATTTATAAAGGAGTAACGTCAACTTTGTAAATATCTCTGAGAATATTCTGAGAAAATCCGCAGCTGAGAATGCTTTTTCGCATGCATACATATGTGATGAACAGGCTACACCTGGCATTAAGATTTAATCACTAAAATGGCCTTAATCTTTGGGGTAACTAGCAAATTCCTTTATAGATACATTGCGCCACAATTCTCATTTGGACAAGACCATTTCTACTCCGCTTTTCAAAAACCTTGACTGACTTTAGTTAATACCAGAGAAAATGTAGCTAAACGTATATACGTACACTTTTGTCACTTTGAGACAATTTGAAAGACACTTTCTTTGTAACTCCAGTTTTATAAATTTGTGTATTTGACAATTCATACTGCATTGCTCCCTGAAATTTAATGACATAATCCAAAGTTCTTGATTACAGTGGGGCTGACCCTCTGACTCATGCTACCTTCTCTCTTATTACTCATTGAATGGTAACAGAGATACAGAAATTAGAATTTTGGATAATCAAGCAATTCTGGCCTCTGGTTGATCAACAGACTACTTCTGTTTGACAGGTAACCAGGTAGTATTTAGCTATGGATGCCAGCTAGTTCACTGGGGAAGAGATCAGGCTGGACATGTATTTTCTGTAGTTGATTGCAAGCTTTAAAGGGATAGTAATACTTCGTTTTAACTTTATTTTATTTTGTAGGCATTAAAAAAACATGAAGAATGATATAAGTCTTATCTCTCAAACCTTTATGGTTTAAGAGATATTCACAAACAAAGTATCCCCCCCTGTTCAACCAGATCAGAAGGGAGGTGCCCAGATAGACTGCAGAGAGGGACAATCTTCAATTAAGATAAGGGAAAAAGCTGAAAAACTTGTCAAGGGGGGAAGGGCTTTCATTGTTTTCATACAAAGAAAATTGTCCCCTTCTGTTATCTGTCCTGTCATACAACCAGATTCACATCTGAGAAGAGATGGCTTACACTAGGTAAAAGGGGCGGGGAGGGGAAACTTTGCTTGTGAATATCTCATAAACCATAAAGGTTTGAGAGATAAGACTTATATCATTCTTCATGTTTTTTTAATGCCTACAAAATAAAATAAAGTTAAAACGAAGTATTACTATCCCTTTAACATCAGTAGTGAAACTGATCCTCAGAGCTCAGTCGATTACTGACCCCTAGAGTTTGCACTGAAAATTCTGTGGGACAGTTCTAAGGGTCAGTTGTCAGTTATGAGGGTTTAGTATCACTGTTGACTGGAAGCACTGTGAGTAACTTTGTATATTTCTTATATACTTTCTTGGGCAGTTCCAGTACAGATTGTAATTTCTAATTGACCTGGGAGCTTGCAATGAACAGGGAAACTGAACTCTAAGAGCTTGCAATTCACAGCTGGCCCACAGCATTTACAACAGAACTATAGCCGCTATCTCAAGTGCTTACAGTCAAAAGAGAACCTGTACTCTAAGATTTCTCGATTTCTAGACCTGATCAACAAAGTAGAAATAGTCACATCACATAGCTTGCAATCAATACTGAGATGACACTTGGAGTATGTAGTCTGTAGTCTGATACAGACTTTACTACAAACCGTGAAAATTTAGTCCTGGTGAGTAGAAATTCAGCACTGGTGGGTATGCTATAGCTTGCAGTGGCGAGTAACTTTTCAGGTCTGGCTAGTAGCAAAGGACTTCAACTTTTAATCCGTGTATATATATATATATATATATATATATATAATATTTCTTCACCTTCAGTTTCAAGTTCTGTTGGCCATATACTGTATGGGCAAAAAAATAACAAAGCAAGCAAAACCAAAAAAATTTATGGAGTATGGACTAGTGAACACTACATGATTTACAAGACAAAATAATTCTGCAGCCTAATATAATAATGGTTTCAAACATAAGTTAGTAATTACAGAATTAGTATCCTAAAAAAGAAAGTTCTCTATGAAGTAAATTGGTTGCTTGTTTTTCAGGAATGCTCTGAAAGGCGCATGGTTAATGGAACATTTCCTACCGCTCAGCTCGTAACCACCTATGATCGGAATAATGACATCTGGAATAGAAATCTGAGGGTAAAAAACAAGATCAAAGGTATTGTAAAAAAACTAGGTAACACTTTGGACAACGGTCACCATTGTTCAGTGTACATATCAGGGGTATGCCAGTATCAGAGATCTTTATCAGACTGAGGTTTAAGTATTTCAGTACCCTTAACTCTTAAAGGACCAGTGGGCTAACCCTTTGAGTGCCAGAGGGGTACGCAATGCAATATGTTGCATTCCCCTCTGGCACTCAAAGGGTTAAACAGCGTATTGTGAAACAACGCATTGTAAACCCCCACCTTTGTCCTTACAGGTCTAAGAATTCATGTCAAGTGGATAATTTATTAATGGACACACCTTAGCTTAATTCTAGCTATATTTAAGATGATATAAATTACAGGGAAGACCATGCCCAAGTCAAACTATTCTCTCAGCTCTAAGAAATTGCTTGAGTTCTTTGTTTTATCCCCCTTAAGTATCATTGTGTAGAGTTGTGCAGGTTAGTTTTCAAGGTAGGAAGCGCAGAGAGAGGTTGGACAATTTCTGACAGAATATTGAACAGTAGTCTGTTGTCCAATATTCTGGTCTTTCACCTTTCATGTCTCGTAGAAGCTGTGGGTATGCGTCAGACGTTACTAGCAACTTTTCATTAGGATCCAGGTATTAAGGGTGGTATTTTGATTCTCATGTTAAGCATTTGTCTCTTTTATAAATGAAAAAGCAACAAAGTTGGCTTTAAAGGGATAGTAATGCCTGCGATTGATAAAAATGCATGTATTGCAAGGTTTATCCTACTGAGTAAAGCAAAGGTAATGTTTTAAAGTTACTGCAGCTCAAACTTGCAGTTTTGTTTGGATGCAGTACAGTATGTCCTTGGCCTGACATTTTATATGCCGTTGCTACAGCATTCTTTGAAGGTTTAGGTCAGCTAACCAGAGCTGTGCAGTGATTGCTGTAGCAACAGCGCCACCATAAATTTTCATACCATAAAAATAATGCACCCATTTTTCTCTTTTGTTCATTGTGGAACACAGTACCATAGGGTAAAGTATCCTCCTCCAGGAGGCAGGGCACTTGCATGTAGAGTTCTCAGGAAGCATAGGCTCCCTCACTGCTCTACTTTACCTCTGCCAATGATGCTCATTTTCAAAAGTGTCCTGGTAGGAGACAGTCAGGGTGAAGATTCCCTTAGCTTTCTTTTTCATTTTTGAAACTAAAATGGGGCTGTTAAATCTCCCATTAGGCAGGCTCCTGCTACCCCCCCCCCAAGCAGTTGACATCAGTTTCTCACCTTTCTAAACACGCAGCATTACCAGTTGCAGATGCACCTGTCTTCAAGGATCAGGGGCCACCTTACAGCCAGCCCAGCAAACCCCAAACAGTACCCCTCTCCAATCACCTAATTAAACTCTGATGCATATAAAGTCCTCCTGAAGATCACCATTGTATGTGCCTCTCACCCAGAAGATGGGCTCAGAGGAACTGCAGAGTCCAACAGTTCTAGTGAGTACAGCAACGCACTGGAGGTTTAAAATGTTTCAACGTATGTTAAATTGCTAGAGCCAGTAAAGCGTATTCCTTAGTAACACATAGGTACATGTGGTATTCTGATTCTTTACTGGCCTCTCCTCCATCTTGTATGGGTGGCCATATGCTATGTTTTTGTAAAGCTTCAATTTTTATTTTTGTTTGTTTGAAATTTGAGACTATGACGTGAATTTACATTCTTCAAGCTTCATTTCAGAGCTGGTTTGAAACTATTCAAGAATAGTACTTGTAGACCACGACAGGTACTTCCTTCAAGGTGGAGTATATGAGAATAGATAGGGAATAAAAATACCTTTGTATAGTGTATGTGTCCATATACTGTGTTGCCACTGCTAGTTAGAGTCTTATACTAGCGATAACTGTAGGAAAGGGAGGGAAACGTTTTTCTTCCAGCATTTTTTCATCCTTCTTAAAACCTTGTAACCCCTTAATGAGAAATGAGTTGTCAGGATCGTCAGTGGTGTTTGTTCCGTAAGAACCAGAGACGGTCCTGGCATGTTATGGTCCTGCTGGGGAATGCAGCAGTCTGTTTCAGGCTTTCCCCTTTTTGATGGGACATTTGATCGCTGCCACAGCGATCACAAGTCCCGGCTAAGTCAATGACGAAGGCAAAGTATTCTGTACATTGCCTTTGTTACTGTTCTCTGCCTGTCTCTCCTTTACTGTGACAGTAAGGAAGAGAGAATCACAAAATAGACTTAAAAAAAAAACTGGCCACAGATGGGGGAATTAACCCTTGCAGTGCTGTTGCTGACCTTAAGTATAGGTTCCTTTATAACCCACTGAAACCTCTCTTAATTTAAAAAAAATATTTAGAGCAAGACCAAAATATTTTTTATAAAGGAATTTTTAAACACATATATTAAAGTTTAAACAAACAATAATGGGAGTTTTATTGTTGTGGAGCAATGTAATACACTTATATACACACACACACACACACACACACCACACAGTCCACACAGTCCACTATCCAAAAAGGTGGGACACCAAGGAGGGACATGGTGATTTTGACCCCAGAGGGACAGTGCCTCCCTAAAACTGGACATCGTTTTATCCAGTATTTATAAAAAAAAAAAAAAAAACCAATTGAGCATAAATTACAAGAGAACCTATATTGTTTTCTTTATTATTAATAAAAGAAATGATGAGTTATCCATATAAGTGTGGTATCAAAAGAAAGCCCTACTTGTGCTTAAAAAAAGTGTATAATCAGTGTGACTGGAATAAAAGACTTAGAGGGAAAATGCTATTGAACAAAGACATACTCAAAAAGGTCAGAATTGCTCCAGTGCTTAAAGGGATAGTAATACTTCGTTTTAACTTTATTTTATTTTGTAGGCATTAAAAAAACATGAAGAATGATATAAGTAAGGGGCGGGAGGGGGACACTTTGCTTGTGAATATCTCATAAACCATAAAGGTTTGAGAGATAAGACTTATATCATTCTTCATGTTTTTTTAATGCCTACAAAATAAAATAAAGTTAAAATGAAGTATTACTATCCCTTTAAGTGCAAATCACCCCTGATCCTTCTGGTCTTAAAGGGATAGTAATGTTTCATAATAAAAGCAACTCCAATTAATCATCATAGTATTTGGACTTTGGAGAGTGTTATTTCAATTCTGTCAGAGTTGTAGTTCAAGAGTAATTCAATGACAAAGTATCCCCCTCCCACCCCTTTTACTGATGTAACACTGTTCAGCCAGAGCAGAATGGAGGTGCCCAGGTAGATTGCAGAGAGAGACAATCTTCAATTAAGAGAAGGGAAAAACCTAAAGAACTTGTCATGGGGGGCAGGGCTTTCATTGTTCTCATAGGAAGAAAATTGTCCCCTGCTGTTATCTGTCTGGTCTATGGACTGCATTCCACATCTGAGAAGAGATTGCTTACACTAGGTAAAAGGGGCAGGAGGGGAAACTTTGCTTGTGAATATCTCTCAAACCATAAAGGTTTGAGAGATAAGACTTGTATCGTTCTTCATGTTTATTTTTAATGCTTACAAAATAAAATAAAGATAAAACGAAGTATTACTATCCCTTTAAGGGGTTATTGGTTTATAATGCGTTGCTCACCCCTCTGTTCCTTAAAGGGATAGTAACTCTAATTATTGGTGCTCAGACTTGCATATTTGAGTACAGTATTTCCATGGACTGAGATTTTCTTGTGGCACTGTTTCTGCACAAGTCAGATGACCATAAACATCCATAGGCTGTAATAGCAAGAGCACCACTGTAAAAATTCAGGTCATAGAGGTACTGCAAGTTTGGACTGCAGAAACATTTGATTAAAAGATCTCACGATCGCTATGCAAGGTAAATAAATATGTGTGTGTGTGTGTGTGTGTGTGTGTGTGTGTGTATATATAATTTTATTTATTTATTTATTTTAATTAATTTTTTTTCAGCATTAAGTATTATTATATATTTAACCCCTTAAGGACCGGCCGCGCATGCATGCGGCGGTCACTTAAGGACCACGGAGCATTTTTTTTTATTTTATTTTTTTTTTTTTTTTTTTGCTCCACCAATTCCGGGCTCCTCGAATGGCGTGCACCCGCGCGGGGAGACCAGAATTCCATGACGTACATGTACGTCCTTGGTCCTTTAGGTACCTCAACCGTTAAGGGGTTAAAGGGTTTAGGTAATGGACTGATAGTTAAAGGGATAGTCGGGAGGGGGACACTTTATCATGCAATTACTCTTGAAATACAACTCTAACAATATTGAAATAACACTCTCCATGGCTCAAATACTATGAAGATTAATTGGAGCTGCTTTTATTTTGAAACATTACTATCCCTTTTAGATAATTTACCCTGGACTAGAAGAATTATAGAGAGTTGTAAAAAAAAAAAAAAAAAAAAAAAATATATATATATATATATATATATATATATATATATATATATATATATATATATATATATATATATATATATATATATATAATTCTGGAAAATTAATGGAAAATGTGATTACATTTTTGTTTCATTTTTTTAAACTCAGCGTTTCAAGATGCTGGCCTCTTGCCTTTGAAGAAATGGGAGGACAACAGAGACTTGGAATATATGCAGCCATTCAAAAAAATGAAGAAAAAACATCTGAAGAAATCTAAACTGCTTGATCAACAAGGCAAGAAAAACAATTTTAATAAACAGCAATATATGGCGGAAAAGCGGAAGAAAAAGATTCTCCTTCAGAGTCTAAAAATAGAAGAGGATTTCCCACGAGGAGGTTCTGTGAAGTTTTTGGAAGAAAAAAGATACACTGATAAAAATGCCAATAACATGCTGTTCAATGATGTCAAGAAAAATTTATTTACTCGTAGGCTTTCCAAGAAAAGGAGGGACAGACTCAAAGTCAAGAGAGAGAATAGTACTGCCATTGATGAGAGTTTGTTTATAATTAAACAGAAGAAAAAGAAATCAAAAAAGGGTATCAACTAATTGCAGAAAATTACAATGGGAATAGATGTTCACTTTTGACTATAGCTGCTTATGATACATATCCTTCATACAAAGAAACATGCAACATTCATGCATGGTGCAGTTAATAAGGAATACATCAATCCATTCATGCCTGGTCTTCATGAGCTAACAAAAGTGTATAATTTCATGATTTTAAGCAGTGGCTCACCCACTTTACTTGAATATCCTGAAATCATTCACCATGGTAGCTCTCAAGGGCAAAAGCTGATTGTTCTTGATTTACACAGGAGTACTTTCTTTTTCAGCAATGAGAGTAAGGACCATGTAAAAACATGACAGCTATAGAAGGTTTGTTATATTTTTGGATCTTTTTTTACGACTATAAAATAAACAAAGATCATTTGAAATTCTGTTGGATGTTCCTGTGTCACACTCTTTTAGTCCTTAATGTATCACCATTTGTTTAATATTGACAGTAATTCTATACTGAGGTAAAATACACACTAGAAGACAGATACTACCTCTGTTTATGGAATACAAGGTTATTTGAATGCCATTTTGACTATTGTAATATGACTATAGAGTTATTTGTAGAGTCTCTCTTCCTTTGATTTGTACTAGTAAATGTTTCTCATTTTATGATGATTCTGCTATGGAATATATGGTGGATTTGATGCCGGTTACAGTAAAATGATATAGCTGATCTGTCTTTGTTCCTATCATTAAAAGTAACAGGTAGCAACATGTTTGATATTTAAAAGTGTTTATGACCTTTTAATCTCATTTGCTGTCTGCAAAGCATGACATTGTTACTGCTTTATTAAGTTAGTCTATGTAAACAGTGACCCGATTCTCAATAAGTTCTATGGGCGTTATTCAATAAGTTAAAGAGATGCTCCATGGCGGAAATTCAAATTCCCTAAATTCCATTAAAACATAGAAACATAGAAGATTGACGGCAGAAAAAGACCACCTGGTCCATCTAGTCTGCCCTTTAGTATTCCTTTATTGTTATCTTAGGATAGATACATGTTTATCCCAGGCATGTTTAAACTGTGTTACTGTGGATTTATCAACCACCTCTGCTGGAAGTTTGTTCCAAGTTTCTACTACTCTTTCAGTGAAATAATATTTTCTAATGTTTTTCTTGATTTTTCCTCCAACTAGCCTCAGATTGTGCCCCCTTGTTCTTGTATTCAGATTCTTATTAATCACACTTCCCTCCTGAACCTTGTTCAGTCCTTTAACATATTTAAAGGTTTCAATCATGTCCCCCCTTTCTCTTCTTTCCTCCAGACTATACATATTTAGATCTCTGAGTCGTTCTTGATAAGTTCTATGCTTTAGACCTTCCACCATTTTTATAGCTCTTCTTTGAACCCGCTCAATTTTAGATATATCCTTTTGCAGATGAGGCCTCCAGAACTGTACACAGTATTCCAGATGTGGTCTCACTAGAGCTCTATACAGAGGGATCACAATCTCCCTCTTCCTGCTTGTTATACCTCTAGCTATGCAGCCAAGCATACGATTTGCTTTCCCCACCGCCTGGTTGCATTGGTTACTCATCTTGAGGCTGTCAGAGATGACCACCCCCAAATCCTTCTCTTCTGAAGTCTTTGCTACCACAGAACTGCCAATACGATAGTCAGATTGAGGGTTTCTTTTCCCCAAGTGCATTATTTTACATTTGGAAACATTGAACTGAAGTTTCCATTGTTTTGACCACTTATCTAATAGTGCCAAATCATTCTCCATATTACAGACACCTCCTGGAACATCAACCCTATTACACACTTTTGTGTCATCAGCAAACAAGCAAACCTTCCCTGCCAAGCCTTCCCTTATGTCACTTACAAACATGTTGAACAGAACAGGGCCCAGAACAGATCCTTGTGGCACTCCACTTGTAACCAGTCTCTGCTCAGAATACACTCCATTAACAACAACCCTCTGGTTTCTGTCCTTCAGCCAACTGCAGATCCACTGAACTATCCAGGGGTTAAGTCCAATTCTTGATAATTTATCTATCAGCTCTTTATGGGGAACTGTATCGAAAGCTTTACTGAAATCCAGGTAGGCGATATCCACAGCACCACCTTCATCCAGCACTTTAGTTACATAGTCAAAGAAATCAATGAGATTAGTCTGACAGGATCGGCCCTCAGTGAAGCCATGCTGGTTTGGGTCCATCAGGTTGTTTTTTGTTAGATGGTCAATTATCTTCTTCTTTAGAAGAGTCTCCATCATTTTTACCACTACAGATGTCAGGCTGACTGGCCTGTAGTTACTAGCTTCTTCTTTACTACCCTTCTTGTGAATGGGTACAACATTGGCCATTCTCCAATCATCAGGAACTTCTCCCGTAAGAAGGGACTGGTTATACAGATTAGTCAGGGGGCCAACTATGACAGATCGGAGTTCTTTAAGAACTCTAGGGTGGATTCCATCCGGACCCATTGCTTTATTTGACTTTAGCCGGACAAGTTCCTCTAGAACATCGGCCTCTGAAAACACTGGGGCTAAAATTATACAACTAGAGGCAATGCTGTGTTCAGCCATTTTCTGATGATGAGGGCCGCCGTCTGAAAAAACTGAGCAGAAGTAGTTATTCAGATGGTCAGCGACCGCCTTTTCCTCTTCTATATACTGATTTTTTCCGTTGTTAATTTTTGTAATCCCGCAGTTTTTCTTCTTCCTGTCACTGATATATCTGAAGAAGGTTTTATTCCCCTTCTTAACAGATTTGGCCATTTCTTCCTCTTTTGAGGCTTTAGCAGCATTTATCATCTGTTTAGTCTTCTTCTGTATAGTTTTATACCCTTCTCTGTCCGCTTCACTTCCAGTCTCTTTATATCTCTTATAGGCAGACTTTTTATCTTTCACTATAGCTCTTACCTCTCTAGTAAACCATAGTGGATTTCTCTTTCTTTTCCTCTTGCTAATTTGTCTAACATGTAATCTTGTTGCCTTTAAGAGGACTTCTTTGAGTGTCTTCCACTGAGTACTCACTCTCGGTGTTTTATCCCACCCTTTTAATTCTTTCTTTACATATTCTCCCATATCCTCAAACTTCGTCTTCCTAAAGTCCAATACTTTGGTTGCAGAATGGGATTTCTCGTAGTCAGTCTGGATTCCGAACCACAAACATTGGTGGTCACTGGAACCTAGATTTTCTCCCACCTTCACCTCAGATACCAGGTCTCCATTTGTGAATACTAAGTCTAGGATATTGTCCCCTCTAGTTGGCGCCTTCACCAGCTGTTTTAGGGACATCCCCGTCAGGGCTTCTACGATGCTCCTACTTCTACATGTGGACGCACAAGGGATATTCCAATCAACATCAGGCATGTTGAAGTCTCCCATAACTACTATATCTCCCTTTACTGCCATTTGGGTAATCTCGTCCACTAGCATGTTGTCTTGCTCTTCAGATTGCCCCGGAGGCCTGTAGACTGCACCTATTCTTGTAACTGATCCCTTTTTATTCTGCAGACAGATCCAGAGAGTCTCCAACTCTTTACATGAATTCTGGATCGCTGTGGATTTTATGCTATCTTTAACATAAATGGCTACCCCACCCCCTCTTCTCTCAGCCCTATCTTTCCTATACAACGTGTATCCCGGAATGGCTATTTCCCAGTCATTACAGTCCCTGAACCATGTCTCTGTTATTACAATCAAGTCCAAGTCATCTCTACAAACTATTGATATTAGCTCGCTGAGCTTGTTGCCTAAGCTGCGAGCATTAGTACACATTACACGAAGAACATTACATTTATCACCAACAACAACTCTATCTACCGCACCATCATCTACCTCACCAACATCTGTATGTAAAGCACCAGCAACTTCCTGTGCACCAACATCTGTATCTATCACACTAACAGACTCAGAACCCTGGTTCACCAAACCTGTTCGGGGACAGAAATCAATCTTCTCAATGAAATTCCTGCCCCCTCCATCTAGTTTAAATGCCTCTCCAAGAAACACCTGAACTCTTCTCCAAGTACCTCAGTTCCTCTGTGTGACGGGTGCAGACCATCTCTCTTGAACATTTCTTTACAACTCCACCTTCTAACACTGTGACTGACAAATCCAAAACCTTCTTCTTTACACCACTGTCTTAGCCAACCATTGAACTCCAGGATACGAAGTCTCTTACTATTTTCAGAGCGGACTGGCAAAATCTCTGAAAAAGTGATAGAGTCTGTCATTCTGCTCAGCTCCAGGCTGAGACTTTGAAATTCCATTTTCACCTCTTCAACACTTTTCTGGGACAAATCGTTTGTACTGAGATGAATGATCAGATCAACTTCAGTCTCCTTTGTTGCAGCCTTGACAATATTTGAGATGCGTCTTTTATCCCTGCTTGCAGTAGCACCAGGAAGACATCTCACCTCCTTCAGTCCATCCTCATTCTGCCCTAAAGCAACACCTCTAACAATCGAGTCACCAACAAGGAGATGCTTTCTCTTCTTTTTAAGTCCATTTTCTGCTCCTGACTGCTTGTTACAATTATCTCCTTTGGGACTCACAACATCCCGTACCTGAGTATCTGTGCTTTTATCTTCTGAAATCTCACTTTCCAATTCAGACAGGACACCAAAGGGATTACACACCGAAATACCAACAGTGTTGTGCTTCTGCTCCACAACTCTCAACCTCCCGGAACCAACTGTCTTCCACACAGCCCTTCTCTTCATGGGCCGTTGGGGCTGCGGTGGTGGATTACATGGTTGCTTGACTTCACACTCTAGCTGGGAAAGATTCACTTCTTTTGATTGCAGATAACACACCAAAGACTGCAGCCTGGAAATTTCACCATACAATGTGGACAGATGCAAACATACTGGACAACACCCCAAACTCCAGAGAGTACTGCGGAACACAACAGCCAGACAAGTGTTACACTGCACCAAACCAGACATCTTAGAATTAAAGCAGTTACTCACCAAACTGACAAAACCAATGCCTTCACCAAACTCCTGCCGTTTTCAAACTACTGCAGTTTTTGAAACTACACACTTCTGTCTGTCTGCTGCACTTGTGTCTGGCTGCAAACTACTTACAGAGTAAACTCACAGAGTTGAAACCTCCTATAAATACACCTACTGCAGTTGATACGCTAACGAAGCGAGCCAAGCCTTTTCTTATGCTAATCTAATGAAACCAGTTACCAGCTACACCCAAATAGACACCTATGCACACTATGCAGAAACCAAAACAAGCCAAATACAAACTTAAGCACTAATGATCCAAATTAACCAAAGTAAATAAACACACAATTCAAACTAAATACTAAATGCAACACAATTCCAAGTACTACAACATAAGCAGTATTAAAGAATGATAGTAAGATTTTTTTTTTTTTTTTTTTTTTAAGTTTTTGTCTACAATAGAAAAGAAGAGAGAAGTAAGAGTGAAGTAATAGTAATAGCCTGAGCTTACCTCAAGCTTGACTTAAGTACTGCAGTTTTTGAAACTACACACTTCTGTCTGTCTGCTGCACTTGTGTCTGGCTGCAAACTACTTACAGAGTAAACTCACAGAGTTGAAACCTCCTATAAATACACCTACTGCAGTTGATACGCTAACGAAGCGAGCCAAGCCTTTTCTTATGCTAATCTAATGAAACCAGTTACCAGCTACACCCAAATAGACACCTATGCACACTATGCAGAAACCAAAACAAGCCAAATACAAACTTAAGCACTTATGATCCAAATTAACCAAAGTAAATAAACACACAATTCAAACTAAATACTAAATGCAACACAATTCCAAGTACTACAACATAAGCAGTATTAAAGAATGATAGTAAGATTTTTTTTTTTTTTTTTAAGTTTTTTGTCTACAATAGAAAAGAAGAGAGAAGTAAGAGTGAAGTAATAGTAATAGCCTGAGCTTACCTCAAGCTTGACTTAAGTACTGCAGTTTTTGAAACTACACACTTCTGTCTGTCTGCTGCACTTGTGTCTGGCTGCAAACTACTTACAGAGTAAACTCACAGAGTTGAAACCTCCTATAAATACACCTACTGCAGTTGATACGCTAACGAAGCGAGCCAAGCCTTTTCTTATGCTAATCTAATGAAACCAGTTACCAGCTACACCCAAATAGACACCTATGCACACTATGCAGAAACCAAAACAAGCCAAATACAAACTTAAGCACTAATGATCCAAATTAACCAAAGTAAATAAACACACAATTCAAACTAAATACTAAATGCAACACAATTCCAAGTACTACAACATAAGCAGTATTAAAGAATGATAGTAAGATTTTTTTTTTTTTTTTTTTTTTTTTTTTTTTTAAGTTTTTTGTCTACAATAGAAAAGAAGAGAGAAGTAAGAGTGAAGTAATAGTAATAGCCTGAGCTTACCTCAAGCTTGACTTAAGTACTGCAGTTTTTGAAACTACACACTTCTGTCTGTCTGCTGCACTTGTGTCTGGCTGCAAACTACTTACAGAGTAAACTCACAGAGTTGAAACCTCCTATAAATACACCTACTGCAGTTGATACGCTAACGAAGCGAGCCAAGCCTTTTCTTATGCTAATCTAATGAAACCAGTTACCAGCTACACCCAAATAGACACCTATGCACACTATGCAGAAACCAAAACAAGCCAAATACAAACTTAAGCACTAATGATCCAAATTAACCAAAGTAAATAAACACACAATTCAAACTAAATACTAAATGCAACACAATTCCAAGTACTACAACATAAGCAGTATTAAAGAATGATAGTAAGATTTTTTTTTTTTTTTTTTTTTTTAAGTTTTTTGTCTACAATAGAAAAGAAGAGAGAAGTAAGAGTGAAGTAATAGTAATAGCCTGAGCTTACCTCAAGCTTGACTTAAGTACTGCAGTTTTTGAAACTACACACTTCTGTCTGTCTGCTGCACTTGTGTCTGGCTGCAAACTACTTACAGAGTAGGTTTTAAAGGGTTTTAACCCCTTGATTGTCCAACCCATGGAAGAAAAAAAAACACACCAACCATAGGTAAAGACAAGTAAATATTTGGCCCTTTTTTTATACGTATAGGGCCCAATGTAGAACACAAACAATGATTAATTCTGGAGCATAACAGCTGCACCATGGATGGGAAATAAAAATATTATTTGATTTAAATGGATTCTGTAACCCCTTGAGTGCTAGATGTGAAGGAAAATGTTAGAGCCTCTTCTACCATTTAGTGGGGTAAAAAGCATCAAAATAAGGTGAAATGTTGAGAACTATTATTTGTTCTGCATGGTTTCGTTGGTATGCTCCAGAATCGTACAGCTTTTGCTGTCTGCATAAGACTCTAGGGCAGTGGTTCTCAACCTGTGGGTCGGGACCCCTTTGGGGGTCGAATGTCAATTTGCCAGGGGTCGCCTAAAACCATCAGATATTTATATTTCGATTCATAACAGTAGCAAAATTACCGTTATGAAGGAGCAACGAAAATAATTTTACTGTTAGGGGTCGCCACAACTTGGGAAACTTTATCAAAGGGTCGCGGCACTAGAAAGGTTGAGAACCACTGCTCTAGGGCATTGGCTCTGGCTCGTCATAATGTTTCCTAAGCAGTTTCTTACTCTGTGTGATCATAATGGTGACACCTATACTAAGAGATGGAGATTTTATCTAATAAATATTCTTTAGGATACATTGATATTTTTTATTGATTACCAGACAGTAATCATTAATAAGCTAGACAAAGAAATTTTAGAACTTGAAACTAAAATTAAGAATTTTGATGACATTCAGGAAAGTTGTATTCATGCCTGGTCCTCTTGAGCTAACAAAAGTGCAAAATTTCATGATTTTAAGCAGTGGCTCACCCACTTTACTTGAATATCCTGTAATCATTCACCGTGGTAGCTCACAAGGGCAAAGGCTGATTATTCCTGCTTTACACAGGAGTACTTTCTTTTTAGGCCAGGAGAGTAAGGACTATGAAAAAACATAACAGCTATAGAAGGTTAATATATTTTTGGATCCTTTTTTTACATCTATAAAATAAACAAAGATTGTGGTGCTTGATCCTTCTCTTAATACACAGAGTCTTGATGAGATCAACCTTACCAACTTGGAGGAACTATTAAAGGAGAATGAAGTACCTAAATACAAGTTACCATCACCTCCCAAAAAGAAATATACTTTCATTCCACCAGCCAATATTTGTCCAGCCATACAGCCTTTCACTACCACCGTGATAAAAGACATGCTAAAATTACATTATTATCAATGAAAACATAACCAATGGGGAATTTTAGGCATTGCAGTGGGGCGGGATGATGTTGTCATAGTCTGGTCTTTTGAAATGTATATTAAGGAAGCAGTGAGGCAATTGAATGATGACCATACCTGGGAACTTTTCAAGCAGGGCTACCCAGAGGGTAACCCTGTCGGTGCCAAAAATGACGCAATTCGAGTCATAAAAGGGGTGGGGCTTAGTCGCGGGGAGGGGGGACAAAAAAAAAACCCTGCAAAATGAAGGAAAGAGGGCAGGGAGTGGGAGGAACCGGGCAGGATGGAGCACAAGTGGGCAGAGTTTCTACTTAAACTCTACCCACCCGGTGATTCACACATTGCCCCGGAGACCCAGTAATTCAGTTTGAAATCCGGAGTCTCCGGGGCAAAACCGGAGAGTTCCCAGGTATGATGATGACCCATACTACAAGAAACTCTTGTAAGACCTAACATATGATGATTGGCTGCACTGTTGATGAGCTTATCTATGTCTGTCTATATATATATATATATATATATATATATATATATATATAAATAATATAATTTTTACAAGTTCCCTTTACGAAAATTCCAACTTTATATTTGCTACGCTAAATTCACAAGAATAACAGGCAGGCCAATTATCTCTGGTAAGAAGGGCTTATGGAAAAAAAGTCAATATTTGGATTATATTTTTGAGATTACATGTATATGATTTAAACTCCTACATCAGAGGCACCATCAAAAATAGAACTACTACTGATCAATTCTGATACATATCCAATTACATGTGATTTGGAGTTGTCATACACCTCTATTAACCACCAACATGGCCTTAATGCTGTAAAATATCTTAAAAATGTTTGAGATCATGATAAAAAGAAATTTTTTCTAGATCTTCTGCTCTTGTTTATCCTTTCCAAAAATTATGTTGTGTTTAAGGATAGATTCTACCTGCCAGCCACCTTTTGAACGTTGGGTGGTGGGAGGAGACTATTGATTTTTCTGACAAATATGACACACCACTCATGTCCTATTGTGGCTCTGGTGCAAAGATGACCTCTTCAATCTGTGGGGTGTCCAGAGACTTGCTAACTGAATTTATAGATACACTTCACTAAATAATTTGAATCTGAAACTGCTGAATATAGTTGGGAGCTTGTCAATTTTGTGGATATAGCCATCAAATGGTGAACAATTGATATCCTGTAAAGTGGCCTTTTCAGAAAGCCAACTTCTACCAACAGTTTACATTTTATACTATTCATCATCCTAAACTTGTTGTTAGGGATATCCCTGCTGGAGAGTTTCTCAGATTTCAGGAGAATTGTAGCAGTATGGAAAGGTTTAACCAGAGATCATGTGAATTTGCATCAAGGAAGGCCTATAAAAGGGTATTTATACATTGGCATATCTTAAGAAGTGCTTCTGATCTGGCCAGTGCCTTGGAGGATAAGCCCTTAATATGGGCAGTAGGAGACCACAAAACCTATATGATAATTTGGTCCATAGACATTTTCATTTCAAATAAAAATGACTACAGTGGGATCCCATAGATGTGGGCATTGTATTGCCTGTCAACATATGGTTAACACCCAAAAGATTGTTGATAATTTGTCAAGACATGTTTTATTAGGGATTTTCTCATTTGCCAGACCACTTCAGTGGTCTGTTGCTTACACTGCCCTTCTGGATATCTTTATGTTAGCAAAACTACTAGAAAATTACAAACAAGGATTAAGGAACATGCCAGTAGTATAAGCAAAGCACCCTTTGAGGTCCATCTGTGGCTAGGCACTTTCTAGTGAGTCACAATGCTAGTCTCTCTGGATTAAAGGCTTGGGGATTAAAGCACATGCTTTTGGGCATTTAAGGAAGGGGATAGTAGCCATATATTCTTGCAAGATGAAAATGCGTGGATTTTCATACTCCATTCCCTTTCCCCCTGTGGTTTTATGAAGAATGGAACGCTTCTGCCCATCTTGGATAACTGTATATTTCTTCCTTCTGGTATTTAATTTTGTCTGTGTTTTCACAGACACCTTAATTAATTGATACAAAATTACTCTGGCTACTGCCATTGAACTGCATTGCACATACTGATAAATTAGTCAGGGAGTGTGAAGATATTCCTGTTGCATCAAATCAAAATGTATCCAATATCTGTTTAATTAAATCCTTAATAATTTGTTTTTTAAGTTATTATAATTGTTTTTAAGGCATTAGCATTATAACAGTATTATACATTCGCCAAGTAAGCCATATGATTTCAAATTTCAATAATATACATGCATGTACACTTGTAATTCGGTTTTTCATGATTATCAATTATTTTAACTATAAAAACTTGTCTGTAAACATTCAGTATTTCATTATGATTCGTGTACTTACTTTAGCTGATAATAAGTCAGTTGCACTCAAATTGGATTTTTAAATGAAAATTAAATGGTCACCCAAAGCAAGGGACTTTTATTACGAGTCAGAAGTTTGAGAACACCTGCTTGATACAAGGTTTTAAGCATTATAACATTTGTCTAAGTATAAAAGTGTTCTTGTTAGATGTTCTCTGAGTTAACTAGAGTGGTACCTAATAACTATTAGTCACCAATTAACAGGTGAGGGTACATGATTACCATATCAGTAGCATGGACAAAAGTTTTGTCATTCCTAAATGTAAGGGACAGAAAAATGGCAAAATAGGCCCAATTAAGCAAAGACGAAAAGACAGTCTGTAATTACTTTAAGAAATGCAGATTAGTCTTTAACCCCTTAAGGACCAGCGGTCCCAGGGTGTGTGGTCCTTTAAGGACCAGATTGTGAATTTTGGCATGCCGCCCCATGTGATTGATCACGTGTGCCGGCACGTCGAACGAGGGACTGAAAGAGATCGCTCAGGTCTTGGAGCGCGGTGAGTAAAAGTACGTGACGTACCAGGACCGTCACTGGTCCTTAAGTGCCGGACCACCGTGACGGTCCGGGTACGTCACCGGACACGAAGGGGTTAAGAAATATTGCAAGAACTTTTCAAATGTTTGTTATTGCTGTTGCTAAGACCATCAAACAAGTTGAAGAAATTGGCAGTCATGAGGACCAAACAAGTTCAGGCAGGCAAAAGTGGGACCGCCATAAACAGAGAACAAGTTCGTTCAAGATGCAAGTTTACAAAACTGGCAGTTAACTGCCCCTGAAATACATGCTCAGCTAAATGCTACTATAAACTGAGATGTTTCAACATTAAAGTGTTAGTAATGTCCAACAAAAAGTATTTTGCATATAGAAGAGTTTAAAACCTAGCACACATATAGAAGTGCTTGAAAACCAGGCACACATTCTAGACCATTCCAATGAAGGGATTCCTTGTAAGTAACGAGATCGCGGCACTTCTCACGCGCCTCCGTGTCAGTAGGAGACAGCGAACTTTAAACGCCTGTATCTCTTAAACCATATCGGTTTGAGAGATACCGTTTTTTGCATATAACTCAGCTTTTTAAGCTCTTCTATATGCAAAAAAAGTTTTGTTGGACATTACTAACACTTTAAGTGGAACTTTCACCTTAATTTAAGTTTTCATATTTGAAAACTGCATTAAAAACATCCTATATATTATGTTAACCAAAAGTCCAGCAGACGAATAGTTGTAGGACATATTCACACTTTTATTTCTGGACAAAGAGAAACTTAACATTTTGCTGGTACTGCACAGAGCTTCATTAGCATATGACACGTCACTGAAAAGGCTTTATTAGCATATGAAATGTCACTGGCAATCTTAGCATATGAAAATGTCAAGGATAGTTCAATTAACATACATTAGCATATGGTTACAAGTGCGATTATCTCCATAACTGTAAATTTGCTTGGGGGGGGGGGGGTTGTCTAACCTGACACACAGGAAGTTTTTAATGCAGTTTTCAAATATGCAAACTTGAATTAAGATAAAAGTTCCACTTTAACTGTTTGGAGGAGATTACATGAAGATGACCTAACTGGAATAATTGCTGCAAGGAAACCATTCTTACAAGTTCAGAATATGATGAAAAGACTTGCCAGGGGCAAAGAACATAGTAAACTGGGCATACGAGGAGTGGAAGTCTTCTGGACCTATGAGTCAAAATTTTAAATATTTGGGTGCAACAGCTAAGTATTTCTAAGATGTAGGGTGAGTGCAAGAGTTCTGCATTTCTCAGGCATGGAGGAAGCAGGTCATGGTCTTGGGTTCCTTTGCTGGTGGACAGAAGAGTCGAATAAAAGATAGCCACAAGTGGCCAGCATCTCTTGAGACTTACTGCAGAAGAGCTGGGAAGACTTTGGGTGATTTCCTGTTAAACTGATTAACTTAATGCTTTTTGTTAGGCAAATGGTAGTAATTTGGAGGAATCCAAGATTTAGATACAATTTTCAATGTCCTTGATACTCATGGTTTGTATTGTATATTGCAACGTGTTATCATTTTCGAGTATTTCAAGAAAGTTATACAATGTCTGTTAATAGTCATTTATGAAATAAAACTAGTTTCCAGAAAGTGTACTCAAGTTTTTACTATGCACACATTATTTTATGTTATAATGTATCGTCAATGATGGATAAGAACTCACTGCCAGGTACAGCAGAATGATAATTATACCATTGATAAACTGCACACTTATGGACTTAATTCCAGCTGAAGACTAATTTAATGGTAAAAGTACTGTAATGTTTTTGGTCCGCACTTGGGACCTTTGACAAGCAAACAGAAATAACAGCTTAGCGCAAGCATTATATACACAAAGGGAACTCTCCTTGTGCAATCCAAACACCCCATGAAAATGGCATGTTTGGGAAAACGGTAGAGATGGATGGTCAGAGGGAACCATCACCACTGACCCAAAGTAACATAAAAACTACCTCACCACAATGCCATCCTGTGTCCGGAATAAGAATCAAAGTGATTAATATAAAAAGATATCGTAATTATAGCAGTGTCACAGTAGTCAGGCAAAGAAGGACAGACACAGTAATAAAATATAACCACCTTTATTATAATATACAGTGATAATTTATGAGATATAGTGATGATAATATCCCACACAACCCCCAGACCACCAGATGATAGGGCCCAAGCTCCTACCCGTACTGCACTACTGCGAAGTACCGGAGACTAAAGGCAACAGGAAGCGAGAGTTGGACAGAG
The DNA here is from genome assembly GCA_037306005.1 of Rhinophrynus dorsalis. Classification (NCBI taxonomy): domain Eukaryota; kingdom Metazoa; phylum Chordata; class Amphibia; order Anura; family Rhinophrynidae; genus Rhinophrynus; species Rhinophrynus dorsalis. The sequence continues at coordinate 355,557,645 of CM074718.1, forward strand.
CCGCGGGACACAGAGGCTAATGGTCAGGCAGGCTAGGAGCCTACGGAGTGAGTAGTCAGCCAGAGCCACAGGTCAGACAGGCTTGGGGATACACGGAGCGAGATAGGAGCTGGAGGACAGACAAACCGGGGACTAAACAGAACGAGTGAGTCAGCCAGAGCCACAGGTCAGAACTGATGTGGGTAGTCAGACAAGCTGGGGTTAACAATGAGCGAGTTAGTCAGCCAGAGCCACAGGTCAGAACGGATATGGGTTGTCGGACAAGCCGGGGTCATACACAGAGTGGATTCTCAGATAAGCACAGGTCACAATGGAGCACAAGATTAATATGAGTGTAAAGCGCTGCGGAATCTGTGTGCGCTATATAAATAAAGGATTATTAAGATTAAATAACAGGAACACCACGTAAGGGCAATGACTCCTAGCCCCATGGAGGATTATAAAGGTGCAAAAGGAGGCAGGACCCAATTAGTCCACCCAGAATAGGCCCATAATCAGGCGTCCTTGCTAGTGCCTGTTACCTGATGTCAGAATGAGGAAGTGGCCAGAAGCCATACAGAGGTAGGAGGCACAGGAACGATAGGCTGCCTATGGATACTGTGATAGTAATAATAATAATTTGTGATTTTTATAGCGCTTTTCTCCCTGTGAGGCTCAAAGCGCTTTACAAATCTATAAACAAACATAAAATGTAAGGGTTCCTGATGGTCACATGAGTTGACTGAATCCAAATCTGCAGAGTTAAGAGCGCAATCACAGAAAAAAATAATAAAGAGAAACAGAGAGAAAAAGTACTCTAAGTGTAGTATCTTTAATAAACTTAAATGCAAACAGAACAGAAAAGCCCCCCTTCTCCCCATGCACTTACAAGATGCCCGTCTTGGGCTGTAGCGTCTCAAGGGTCCCTGCCCTTAACTGCCACGAAACTGTGCCTTCTTTATAGTTCTAAATAAAGTATCCGTCCGTGTGAGCGCTGAGGTAGTGATAATAGATCCTTGCTGGAAACAAAGTATCTCCACGTCCTGGGTACCACAATAACATATATCAGGCTGGAAACAAAGTATATCCGATTCTCAGGTACCAAGTGGTTGATACAGATGATACACTTGGTACCTGAGAATCAGATATACTTTGTTTCCAGCCTGATATATGTTATTGTGGTACCCAGGACGTGGAGATACTTTGTTTCCAGCAAAGATCTATTATCACTACCTCAGCGCTCACACGGACGGATACTTTATTTAGAACTATAAAGAAGGCACAGTTTTGTGGCAGTTTAGGGCAGGGACCCTTGAGACGCTACAGCCCAAGAAGGGCATCTTGTAAGTGCATGAGGAGAAGGGGGGCTTTTCTGTTCTGTTTGCTTTGCATTTAAGTTTATTAAAGATACTACACTTAGAGTACTTTTTCTCTCTGTTTCTCTTTAATTTTTTCTGTGATTGCGCTCTCAACTCTGCAGATTTGGATTTTCTCTTTGAGGTACACAAGGATACCTTTGACAGAGAGCTGCACCAGAAAATCATCTTCTCATCTCATCAGGGCCGGATTTACATTTCAGGAGCCTGTAGGCACAGAAATCTGAAGCGCCCCCCCACATTGGCCATCTCCACCAGATACTTCCACAATGCTCTTAATCTCCACATTGCCCCCATCGACTCCATATTGCCCCATCATCTCCATATTACCCTCAAATTGCCCCCATCAGCTCCATATTGCTCCACCAGCTCCAACTTGCCCCCCATCAGCTCCATATTGCCCTCACGTCACATTGCCCTTGTCATCTCCATATTGCCCTCACATTGCCCCCCATCATCTCCATATTGCCCCATCATCTCCACATTGCCCCCATCATCTCCATATTGCCCTCATATTGCCCCCCATCAGCTCCATATTGACCCCATCAGCTCCATATTGCCCTTACATTGCCCCCATCATCACCATTTTACCCTCACGTTGCCACCCCCCTCCCTGTGTCCGTTTCCTACCTCCTCCCTGGTGGTCCAGTGGCAGGAGAGGTCTGTGACTCCTTCTGCACAGACCTGTAGCTGCTGCACCTCTCGCTCGGTCTTCTCTTTAGTAATGCAGAGCGCTGGGAGATGATGTCATCTCCCAGCGCTCTACATTACTAAGGAGCCTGGGGAGCTCAGAAGCTACAGGTCTGTGCCGAACAAGGCACATACCTCATTATGTTGCTGCACGGCAACAATCCCAATGACAGGCGCCCCTCTGTGGGGTGCGCCTGTAGGCAGATGCCTACTCTGCCTAATTATAAATCCGGCCCTGCATCTCATTAATCATATATCATCTCATTTTAACCCATCCATTCATCAGGACCACTCATCTGAAATGACTGTCTGTATCCTATATTGGGACAGTGTACAGGCATTGTAATATCCCAATATTCAACTTTTTGTTTAAACTTGATATTTCTTTTGACTTTAATAATACCTGTGGTTAGTCATATACATCTCCATTTTTTACAACTGTTGAGCAGAATTTTTGTTTGTGTATTGAGTTGACTGAATGCCTGATAAAAGAGATGGGTCTTTAGCTTTTTTTTTTTTAAAGTCTGTAATGATGGTGCCTCTGATTGAGGATGGTAAAGAGTTCCAGAATGTGGGGGCAGCGTGGCTGAATGCCCAGGAACCTGAGGTTGTCTTTATTCTGGGCACTGACAGGAGGGATCTGTTGGCTGACTGCAGTGAGCGGGATTGAATATAGGGTGTCAGGAGCTCTTTCAGGTACTGTGGGACTGGATTATTTAAGGCTTTGAAGGTCAGCAGGCCAATTTTAAAATATGTTCGCCATTTAATTGGAAGGCAATGCAGGGAGTGGAGAATGGGTGTTATGTGACATGAGTGAGTTTTATTGGTCAGTAGTCTGGCTGCTGCATTTTGTACTGTCTGTAGGCGATGGAGTTCTTTTTCTGGGAGGCCCAAGTAAAGTGCATTACAGTGATCTAGACGAGAAGACACAAATGCATGGACTAATGTTGACATATCATCCGGTGGAATTAAGTGTTGTATCCTGGATAGGTTTCTCAGATGAAAGAAGGCAGATTTTATTACAGAAGAGATCTGCTGTTTAAATGACAGTCCAGAGTCAATCATCACTCCGAGACTTCGTACCTCTATTAAACTAATGAGTTCAGAGCCTCCAAGTTCCAGGCCAGTTGGGTGATCCTGAGATATTCTTGTTGCCCGGGTTCCCCTCACCGAGAGTAACTCTGTTTTGTCAGGGTTCACTTTAAGCCAACTAGCATTCATCCACTCTATGAGGTCTGCTAAGCAACTGTTGATGAGGCATGTTGGGTCTTTTGTATCTGGAGCAAAGGAGAAGTAGAGTTGTGTGTCATCTGCGTAACAATGATATCTTAGGCCGTGTCTTCTGATGATGTCTCCCAGTGGTAGTAAGTAAATTGCGAATAGCATGGGAGACACCCCCCTTTAATGACCTCTCCCCTGCGGAAGAGGACCAGCACCAGAGGAAGTACGGGAGTGGAATTCACGGAGCAGGGCAGGTGCATGCAGATTTCTCTTGGCGACCCAGGAACGCTCCTCAGGCCCATAACCTTTCCAGTGGACTAGATATTGTAGCTGATCTCTGACCCTGCAAGAGTCCAAAATACTTTGTACCTCATATGCCTCGCGGTCCCCCACTTGGACAGGTCTGGGATGGACAGGAACGGAGCGCCCGCAAGTGCTCCTCCAGAGCACTATTTCTGGCCAGCTCTGCCCATGGTAACAGGTTCGTCATGATGGTCCAAGATAAAACAACGGAGGAACTGTTCCAATGCCTGATTAGACCTTTCTGCAGCACCATTCGACTGTGGATGGTAAGCCGAGAATGCTCTCCAGAAACACAGTTGGAAGACTGTCCGGTCCGAGTGGAGTCCGACAACACCACGGCTGTGGCTTACATCAACAAGCAAGGCGGAACAAGAAGTCTTGCTGCTTGGTTAGAGGTCAAGGCTATTTTCTCCTGGGCAAAAGAACACATTCCTGCTAGATCAGCAGTGCACATTCCTGGTGTAGACAACGTCATGGCAGACTTCCTCAGTCAACACACTGTGGACAGCGGAGAGTGGGAGTTACACCCAGAGGTGTTCCGCCTCATTGTTCAGAGATGGGGTCCTCCTTACATCGACCTGATGGCGACAAGACACAACAAGACTGTTCCGAGGCTCTGCTCTCGGTGGAGAGACCCTCTGGCTCTAGCAGTAGATGCGATGTCCATTCATTTGTTATTTCCTCTGGCCTATATCTTTCCTCCCCTCCCCATGTTGCACAGGGTGTTATGTAAATTACTGCTGGAACATTGTTCAGTTATTCTGATTGCTCCGTACTGGCCTCATCAGTCTTGGTTTCTGGAGATCTTGGATCTGTCAGTGGCGGAGCCCTTTTGGCTTCCTTACCATTCGGATCGTCTTCTACAGGGTTACCTGTGGAAGGAGGATGTTCACCGGCTGGCTTTGATGGCTTGGAAATTGAATCCTCAAGAAGAAAGGCTTCTCTTCTGGGGTGGTGACTATTATGCTCAGTGCCCGCAAGCCTGTTTCTTCCAAGATCTACCATTGTGTCTCGACCTTTCTGTCTTGGTGTGCTGACAGGGACCTGTCTCAGGAATTTGATCTGCCTACGGTCCTGGCCTTTTTTAGGACGGTGTGGATAAGGGCCTCAGTTTAAGGTCTCTTAAGGTTCAGGCTTCTGCACTTTCTGTTTTCTTTCAGAGGCGCATTGCCATCCTTCCTGATGTCAAGGTTTTCTCCCAGGGCGTTGCTCATACTCATCCTGTTTTCAAGACTCCTACTCCTCAGTGTGATCTTAACTTGGTTTTGGGTGTCCTTCAGCGCCCTGCCTTTGATTCTTTGGCTACTATTCCTCTACACATGCTGACATGGAAAATGGCCTTTCTCCTGGCGATTGTGTCAGTTCGTCGTGTTGCGGAGTTACATGCTCTGTCCTGTAAACCACCCTATTTGGTGTTTCACAAGGACAAAGTGGTGCTCCACACCTATAAAGAGTTTCTACCAAAGGTGGTCTCTGAGTTCCACATCAATCAGGAGATTGTGGTGCCCTCTTTCTGCCCGGACCCCACCTCTAACAAGGAGAGGGATCTCCACTTGTTGGACATGGTGCATTGTCTCAAGTTTTATGTACATCGCACTGAGTCCATCAGGACATCTGTTCGTCATTCCTGAGGGTCCTAGGGCAGGAAGACCTGCATCCAAAGTGACTATTGTGTCCTGGATCAAGTTAACTATTCGTAAGGTTTACGAGCTGAGGAAGAAGCCTGTTCGCTTTCGGGTCACAGCTCTTTCTACTCGATCTATTGGAGCCTCTTGGGCTTACAAGAATCAGGCCTCCGCTGATCAGTTGTGCAAGGCGGCCACTTGGTCATCTGTGCACACCTTTTCAAAGCACTATCGTGTTGATGTGTTTGCATCGGCTGATGCCAGCTTTGGGAAGAAAATCCTGGAGAGGCAGTCTTGCCTGTCTAGGATTCCCTTCAGTTCTTGGTGCTTTCTTCACTTTTGAGCCCTATTGGCTCTAGTTCAGTGTGCTTTGTAACAGTTCCTGAGGTGTTGTTACCCCTGTTTGGTGTCCGTTGACACTTCAGTTGTTTTGTTGGGCTCTCTCTGATCTGATGGTTCATATCTGCACTGGTGAGTTTGGGGGCCTTGCGCCTGGTCCTTGCCTTATTCCCGCCTCTGGGAAACTTAATGGTTGGATATCTCAGAGTTACCAGTAACCTGCATGGGATGACAGAGAAAACAGGATTTTAGTCTTACCTGTTAAATCCTTTTCTCTTAGTACATACAGGTTACTGGTCTCCCACCCTGTCAAGAGACCATGCTTGCTCTATGATCTCATTTTTTATACCTTTTTTCTTCATTCATCCATTGTGGAATGAAGGGACCATCAAGTTAAATTGCTACATCTAGGAGATGGGGCACTTGCAAACTAAAGCTCTCTCGAGGTGGATCCTGCCTTCCATCTCTCCTTAACGCCCATGCAGCAGAGCTGGTTTTAGTGTCCTGCCCTTGGATATGTAAGGAACTTATGTTTTTCTTCATTTTCTTGTACTTTATTATACTTTATTATATGTATGTGGGAAGCTTTTCCCCATATGGATTGCCTCCTATTGTGTCCTTTCCTTTTGGATGCAGAGCTAAAGAGGACCCAAAAGGAATATCATATGCCTTTCTCCAATACTATCATGGCGGAGCCAAAAGTCCATGGATTAAGAGTATGTGTCTTTGATCCTGTGTGTCTATTTGCCTGTCTGTTCGGCCACTCTCTGAGGATTACCCCATGGAAAGTTCCCTAGTTTGTCTGACCCTCATATTTCCTCTGTTATTCTCCCAACTAAATATTTATATAGTTCCATCACCTCTGGGACACAGGGATTACACAACAGGAGGAGACTTTTTCATGTTTATGAGGGGGAGCCCAGGAATTGGGACGCCCGCCACCGTAGCGGCTTTGCACAGGACAGCTACTACACCATTATTTGTTTGTTTGCTTGCTTGCTTTACACTGTCCAGGGGGGGAATAGTTAGCTCTCCCTCCCTTACTTTCAACGTTTTTCTGCTTTCCTTAGGTGAAACACAGGACATTTCATTCGGAGAAAAATATCTGGTTTGCATCTTGGGCAGGGCTATTCTGTGGTTTGATGACCGCCTTTCTGTCCTGCTTTTTCTGTTATGGCTCTCCCTGAAACTATTGCTGCTGCTACTGCAGGGAGGGATTCTCCTCCTTCAGAGAAATAAGAAGACAAAAATGGCTGCTGCATAAGATAGTAGGTATATTCAGTCATAAACAACACACTCCTCATCCCTTTAAAGGGATAGTAATACTTCGTTTTAACTTTATTTTATTTTGTAGGCATTAAAAAAACATGAAGAATGATATAAGTCTTATCTCTCAAACCTTTATGGTTTATGAGATATTCACAAGCAAAGTTCCCCTCCCCGCCCCTTTTTCCTAGTGTAAGCCATCTCTTCTCAGATGTGAGTCTGGTTGTATGACAGTACAGATAACAGAAGGGGACAATTTTCTTTGTATGAAAACAATGAAAGCCCTTCCCCCCTTGACAAGTTTTTCAGCTTTTTCCATTATCTTAATTGAAGATTGTCCCTCTCTGCAGTCTACCTGGGCATCTCCCTTCTGATCTGGTTGAAGAGGGGGGGATACTTTGTTTGTGAATATCTCTTAAACCATAAAGGTTTCAGAGATAAGACTTATATCATTCTTCATGTTTTTTTAATGCCTACAAAATAAAATAAAGTTAAAATGAAGTATTACTATCCCTTTAACAGTGCACTTACAATTGAAGGTGGTCTGTCAAACACTTATGTGAATCATAGACATATCCAATTTGTACCCTCACCTGCTCAGGTACTGTTGTCTGTCATCAGCTGTTGTGCTGCATTTATAAATCGGGGTCAACCTTAGTGTGTACCGTTGGGTACCTGTAATAAAATAGTAAATATGCAGGAGCAAATCCCAAAACGTTATCAACAACATTGCCATAAAAAAAATGTGTAGAATACTCTCACAGTAAATCACATCTGAGTTTCATTTTTTACTGATGTATTAGAGCTCCCAGGTTTATCAAGGAATGGGTGAGATACCATGACACACTTGGAACATAGCATTTATACTGTTTTGCTGTTTTATTATACAGTACATATATATATATATTTATTTATATATATATATATATATATATATATATATATATAGTACTGTGCAAAAGACATAGGCAGGTGTGAAAAAAATGCTGTAAAGTGAGAATGCTTTCAAAAATAGACACCCTTTGCCTTCAAAACAGCATCAATACTTCTAGGTACACTTGCACACAGTTTTTTAAGGAACTCAGCAGGTAGATTGTTCCAAACATCTTGGAGGACTAACCACAGTTCTTCTGTGGATTTAGGCAACCTCAGTCGCTTTTCTCTCTTCATGTAATCCCAGACAAACTTGATGATTTTGAGATCAAGGTTCTGTATGGCCTACACTATCAATTCCAGGACTCCTTGTTCTTGTTTACAGTGAAGATAGCTCTTAATGACTATGGCTGTATGTTTGGGGTCATTGTCGTGCTGCAGAATAAATTTGGGGCCAATCAGATGCCTACCTGATGGTACTGCATGATGGATAAGTATCTTCCTGTACTTCTGAGCATTGAGGATGCCATTAATTGTGACCAAATCCCCAACTCCATTTGGAGAAATGCAGCCCCAAAACTTGCAAGGAACCTCCACCATGCTTCACTGTTGCCTTCAGACACTCATTCTTGTACCGCTCTCCAGCCCATCGGTAAACAAACTACCATCTGCTACAGCCAAGTATTTCAGATTTTGACTCATCAGTCCAGAGCACTTACTGACATTTTTCTGCACCCCAGTTCCTGTGTTTTTGTGCATGGTTGAGTCGCTTGACTGGTTTCCACATCGGAGAGGTGGCTTTTTGGCCACAAGTTTTCCATTAAGACCACCTCTGACCAGACTTCTCCTGACAGTAGATGTTTTTTGCCAGTTCTGAGCTGATGGCACTGCTGGACATCATCCGATTGTGTAGAGAAGTAAGCATGATGTGTCTTTCATTGCTGCACTTAGTTTCCTTGGCCGAATACTGCGTTTATGTTAATCAACATTGCCCGTTTCTTTGTGCTTCTTCAAACTAGCATGGGCAGCACATCAGGAAACCCCTGTCTGCCTTGAAATTTCTGCCTGGGAGCGACTTTACTGATGCAGTATTTTGTTGCTGTGCTCAGTCTTGCCATGATGTATGACATTAAACTTTAGCAACCTCAACTTGTTAGCTGAGTTTGACTGTTGCTCACCCTCCTACATAGCTGTTACTGTTTCAGTTAATGATTGCGTTCCAACCTATATATTGCATTTATGATCATTAGAACCTGTTTGGAATAATTGTTTAATCATATACCTGGCTATATGCCTACAAAATCCTTGACTTTGTGCAAGTGTTCCTAGAAGAACTGATGCTGTTTTGAAGGCAAAGGGTGGTCACACCAAATACTGATTTGATTTAGATGTTTCTAAATGTATGTACATATATATATTGCATGTATATGTTTGTTTTTTATGCACACTCAATCCTATTTTGATATTTTCTTCACTATTATTGAGATAAGGACATTTATAGCCTGAGCAGGGACAGGCTGATAATTTAATCCTGTAAGCACTAATACGCCAGTGAAGGGTCGAAAACCAGTATGATTTCCTGTGTGAGTATTCTACACATACATTTAATGTCAATGGTGTTGATGAGCTTTTGGGATTGGTTTTGCACCTATTTATTATTTTATTCCTCCTCCAGAGAGCTTTGTCTGCAAGTGCCTAGTGGTTGCAACTTAAACCCCCAAGGTTCCTGTGTTCCACAAGGACTAAGGGAAAATGATCAGTAAGTAAACAAACATCCTGTTTTTTAATATACCGTCTGGTAAAGCATTTATATGGTACATAGCGTACATTGAATACAAACTACAGTATTTAAATATCTTACAATTTGTATCAAAGAAATGAATGACTACTCATTGTGATCTTCTGAATAATGTATTTCATAGAGCACAAGAAAAGGAAAATATGTTTGCCAAAGGTAAATTAGTGTGAATGTTGGTTTTCTCACCACATATTAAAATAAAAAAAGTATTTTAGTAATTGAAGCATTTATATAGTGTGACAAACCACTTTCTGCAAATCTGCTCCCCAGAAGCCAGGGCTGCACTTTGACTAATGTGGGATCAGAGTAGGGGCCTGAAAGCATTAACTCTGATGTCTTGCAGTCCCATTGGCCTTCATGCATAGCCATCATAGATCCTAGTAAAATGATTCCAAACCCAACACTAAGAGTCTATGTAATCATCATCTTTCGTGTCCTGTCTTTAGAGGCCAAGGCTGGGATCTTCTCCTGGACTGTTTACTTCAGTTTTTAGGGGTGATCTAATTGACAACTTGGGTGTGATAGTAGTTTGTAGATTACATCTAAACTCTAAGCCATCCACCCCCATAACAGAAGGTCCCTGCACTGTTCATGACTGGATCTAAAGCTTGAGGAGTGGATGGCTTCTAATCACCAGGAGACTGACACACATACACATGAGGACTGAAGAAGTGCTATGCAATGTGTCTGTAGGTCTTGTATATGACACAAGTTATAATTTCTAACTACTCATGGACTAAATTGGTAGTTGTTCTTCCATTGGACCCTTGCTGGTATGCCATGGGTTCCTTCATTTTCCTTTAAGAGCCAATGTATCTCTTCCACATATTTACTTTGCTGTGCAGTTCCTTAAATGTGCCTTAACTAGCTCCTAGCCATCTTTTCATTGCTGTGCAATGCAATGTCTTATGTTTGTCTATGAGCAGGTCTGTCGGAGCCACAATGGGTGGCACGTATATTACATTATTACTAAAAGGTGGTGTCACACGGATACACCTCTAGTATCTGGTTTCTCATTACCTGGTTCATCAGCTGCCCTGCCCTACAGCATCACAAAAAGTTCTCCTCCAATGGATGATGATAACTCCCTGCTGGTTTCTGTTGATTTTGATGAGGATCTACGTGCTCCCATTAGGGAACAAGACAGGGTAACTGTCTTGCTAGATATGGCTGACAGTCCTGAAATTTCTTCTGACGACATCTGTTCCCTAATTCAAGCTACTCTGACTGCTTTGAACATTAAGGATGAATCTTCAGCTACTTCTGACTTCCCATGATCTCATCAAAAGAATAAGAAACAGTCATTTACTTTATCTCCTTACGCTGATTTTGCTTCATGGTGGTGGAATGGAAACAATCTGATAAGTCATTCCGAATCCACAAAATATTTAATATGATTTACCCCTTCTCTAAAGCCAAGACTGATCTTTGGTGTTTTCTTCTTACTGTGGATGCTCCAGTTTAAAGACTGTCTAAAAGAGCAACCATCCCAGTGGAGGATATTGCTGGCTTCAATTATGGGGCTGATGGTCTTCTCAACCACTTTACCTCACTGGAGCAACTGCCATACGACCCTCCATTTGCCCTGTATGGATAGGTAGGGCTTCTAAAAAGGTCTCAGGATCTGTCTCAGTCTATTCAGGATGGATAGCATTCCTGCTTATGAGAAACTGTGATTTGTATCTCAGCTAAAAGATGCTAGCATATGTACATTTGTGATGCTCCCCTTGAGCCGGCTAGGTTGGCCACCATATTTCAACCAACACTGTTACTGCTAGGAGATCTCTGTGGCTCAAGGCTTGGGCTACAGATGTTTCATCAAGTAGATCCCTTACTGTTTACCTTTTGAAGGCAAATTACTTTTTGAATTATCTAGAAATTATCATCAAAAATAACACAGAGGAAAAAATCGCTGCCTTATCCCAGAATTAACCACATTCCTTTAATTTCCAAAGCATAAGGTTTTTTTGGATTATAGTTCAAACAGTCCTGCTCATCTAATTTTCTTATTCCTTGGGACACAACCACTCCTTCAACAAATGCAAGCCTACAGGGCATCCAAGAAGCAAGTGACCAAACCTCTTACCAACAAGTCTCATTCAGCATGACAACAGACCCACTCTGGAAAACCCAATGAGCAGTTCTCTTTTTTTGTTTTAGGGAGATTTGACTCTCATCCACCACAGACTCCTTGAAATTGTGGGACAGTACCCCCACATTACCAAATCACCCTATCTGTCATATCAAGAGTTTTCTAAGCCTTTCCAAGGCAAAGGCATTTAGAAAGATTTTAGGTTTACTACAAGAAGTAATCATGATGATTCCTCTGAACCAGAGTTTCACAGCTTCTATCTCAACTCTTTCATTGTGCCAAAGAAGGAGGGACACTAACGACCAGCTCTAGATTTTTCTGAACAAATATGTTTCTTCTACTCTTTGCATTTAATAACGGTTACTAACAGTTCTGGTCACTTCATTTGGCCTGGCAACAGCTCCTGAAGTGTTCACAAAGGAACTAGCTGTAGTGAGTGCATCTCTAAGACTACAAGGGTACAGATAATTCCATGTGTGGATAATTTACCAATCAAAGTTACATCTAGAAACCTTCTGTCTTCTCATATTGAGATCTGCATATCGACCCTACAGGGTTATGGTTGGAGACTCAACCCACAAATATCATCAGTCACTCCTGCTCAAGATATTCTCTGCTTGGAGCTCAGGACAAACATTGGCCTATGGAAAATATATCTGATGAATCAAAAGGCATGCAAACTGAGATCTCAGATTCTTGAGGTAGATGTAGTCCTCCATAAAGGTGATACCATATTCTCAGTTCCACATGCTTCCCCTTCAGTGCAGTCTGCTAAAGTCCTGGAACAAAGATCAATCAACTCTAGATAGTGTGTTCACCTAACAGAGGAAGCCATGGTCTCAATGCAGTGGTGACTGACATCCACCTGTGTGACCAGTATTCTCCCTCTGAATTGCGAGGTATTAATGAAGGATGTCAACCTGACAAGCTGGGGTGAGGTGCTCCTCAAGAAGATAGCATAGGACCACTGGACTCCACAAAAAAGATCTCTGCACATCAATGTGTTAAAATCCACAGCTGTCTTCAACTCCCTTATTTACTGGATGCTTCTATTGGCTGGACATCTAGTACATCAATTAGACAATGAATGCCACAGCAGTAGCCTACTTAAATCCTCCCTCCAAAGTTTATTTGGGACTTCATTTGGAAATTCCCACAGCCCCTGTGTCTCCCAATGAGATGTCAGGGGAAAGGGGATTTTTTATACTCATCTATAAATCCTCCCCCCCCATTTTACCCGATTCAGGATCACAGAACATCTCTCTTGGGAGATGTCCTGGGATGACTTTCACATTTCTTTTCTTTGAAGCTGGTGGCTCTTCCCTTTTTCTAGTGGAAAACTGTCTTTGGGGGTTATATAACTAGGGGGGAGGAGTCAGACAGATAATAGTTTTGTAGTGCCCTGTATCTTGGTGGCAGGAGCTATAACCCAAAAGACTCTGTTTTCCCTCAATGGACTAAAGAAGAGAAAAGTACTTAAGGGTGGGTATAAAAAACCCTTTCTCACTTGAGCTGTAAGAGAGAGAAGCAACTGAGGATGCCTAAATCCACAGAAGAACTGTGTTTAGTTATCTAAGATGTTTGGAACAACCTACCTGCTGAGTTCCTTAAAAAAACTGTGTGCAAGTGTATCTAGAAGAATTGATGCTGTTTTGCAGGCAAATGGTGGTAACACCAAGTATTGATTTGATTTAGATTTTTCTTCTGTTCACTCACTATGCATTTTGTTAATTGATGAACTATTAACATGTCTATTTTTGAAAGCATTCTTACTTTACAGCATTTTTTTCCACACCCACCTGAGACTTTTGCACAGATCTGTATGTGTGTGGCCCAAAACACACCTGGAAAAAGTGCACTTTTTCTAAAATTTAAATTTTTCAGGCTTGACCTTTATTTCAAAGGGAGCTCCTAGAATATAACAGGATTCTTCCCTGGGGAAATACAGGGATCAGACCAGGCAAGCAAACTTGACATGTTATTAACATATATTTATCTGTCTGTCTAAAGTGAGATCTGTGACAGGTGCCTTTTACCCAGAAATTTTGTAGAAAATATGTTCTCTTTCCTCCACCATAGCCTAAGTATAGATATATATATATATATAACTTCTACTTGTTGATATAATGGTTATAATATTTTTGCATTCTTTAGAAACAGTATAAAATATTTCAATCCTAAGTATAATAGGAACACTCAAATTTCCTGTCAAGTTCAACAAAGGTTTACTTACAGTGCACTAGTATAGGAGAAATCGAAATAGCAGAGCAATTCCTAAATAATTGAAGGGGAACTACCACCCGACACAATCTTTAGCTTCACTAAGTCCCCATCTGGCAACTAGCTGCTTAGTAGCGCTAGTCGCCAGAATAATTACCTTATTTAATAGATTTGTGCTCTCTTAACCGGCTGACAGGCAGGATGGAGCGCGGACATCTTGCCATTGTGACGTCCGTACGTTTTAGTATTACTTAAAGTGTAAAAAATATGTTGTAGGGATTATCCCCCTGAGTAAAACAAGGGTACTCCCACTGCTGAGAGATATTTTATTAAAAAATTATAACAGCTCAAACTTGAATTTTTTAGGTGCAATATCACAGTGGCCTGAAAATTTACAGTGGCGCTGTTGCTACACCATCCTATTGAGATTTATGGTCTATAGACCAGAGCAGTGCATAGGATGGTGTATCAACAGCGCCACTGCAGATTTTAAGGCCACTGTGATATTGCACCTAAAAAATTCAAGCTTGCGCTGTTATAATTTTTAATAAAATATCTCTCAGCATTGGGAGTATCCTTGTTTTATTCAGGGGGATAATCCCTACAACATATTTTTTACACTTTAAGTATTACTAAAACGCACGGACGTCACAATGGCAAGATGTTCGCACTCCATCCTGCCTGTCAACTGGTTAAGAGAGCACAAATCAATTAAATAAGGTAATTATTCTGGCGACTAGCGCTACTAAGCTACTAAGTTTTACTCAGGGGGATAAACCCTACAACAAATATTTTTTTACATTTTAAGTATTACTATCCCTTTAAGGGCAATGTTATGAAGACAGAAAATCAATTGGTTTACTAAAAAAAAATTACAATGAATATAGTTTGGTGTAGCTATCAAAAGAGCAAAATAATATACATCAAAATAATCCACATTCCCACCCCTTACCCCCAGAATAACACGTTCTAATCCCTGTACTTTCAATGTTTGATAACTACCATCATGTTTAATCTCAAAGTGAGAGGATACATTAGCTCTAAATTCAACATACTTAATATCACTAAGATGATCATTGATCCTTTTTCTCATGCTTCTAATAGTTTTAGCAACAAATTGTAGTTTACATTGAATGCAGGTGATCAAGTGACCTACTCCTCTATTAACACAGTTAATGTGATTTTTAATATTGTATTCTTACCCAGTTATGCGTGGGGAAAACGTTTTGGAGGTAAAATCTAGTTTACAGCACCCGCACTGTATTTCCCAAACTTCTCTGGAAATTTAAATAATAGTGACCAATAAATAGTCAAATAAATCCATCTATACCAACTCTTACACCCATATAAAAGGTAATATGTGATTCCATTCACAACTGGACAGTTTGTTCTTCCACCCAAAAGGAATATAAGAAACAGTAAAGGGATCTCTCAACAGTATTATCAATTTGTATACACAAAGATGCAACTATTCACTGACATATGGGTTAACTGTATCACGTACTCAGTTTGTGCACTCCTTAATAGGCTTCCCTGACCTCCATACCACATTATTCCTCCATTTCCATAACTCCTCTATAAAGTACACATAAAAGACGTGATCACCATATGAACTGCTATTTTACGAAGATAAAAAGTATCTAAACCGATTCACCGGCATTCCAGGTTACTAACAAAGGGCATGTGGTTTTCAACTCCAATACTGACGCCAGTCATTCACGCTCATCACCTTCAAGCACCTTCTGAAAACCCACCTGCTCAAGGAGGCATCTCAGTCAGAATACCCTCCTTGTGCACATTGACACATTAGAATATTCTGCACTTCCTTCACTGAACTTTGAACTTGCACTTATGATCCTCCTACTGTCTGTCGTCATGATTTCTAAATAGATTGCAAGCTCCTTGGGGAAGGGTCTCTTTCCCAATGTATGATTCCTTTTGCTGCACATCCCCCACCACCACCAATAATGCAATAATAACAAATTTGAACACACAAACAAAACTTTTGAGGTACTTTTCACTTGAATTTAAAATGAAATATGTTGCTTTAATGTTATCTTGTTGCTCATGCACAGTACATTTTATTCATGTTCATAAACCATAAGCATGTAGATCAGTCTCGGTCTTATAGAAGAATAACGATTATATTAAATTGATAAAAAACAAAAATGTAATTACTGACCCTCAAGCAAAGAGCAGACAAACACCACATGTAGCAGGAAGAGGAGTAGGATCATGAGAGAGTCTGGCCCAAGAAGTTCTGCTCAGGACACACATACTCCTGCTTAGTTATTATCTGAACTCCTTTCTGCTTTCCTGGACACAGCCCAAAGGCCTATATCAATCAGCCATGCAAGCAGTGCAACACACCTGCATAATTTATCTCTGCTAGTGTTGCTGAGTCTAGTTTTCATGTATGATTCCTGCATATGCTTTTTTTTTTTTTTTTTTTTTTTTTTAACCTTGCTTTAGTCAGCCTTCTTCCCATGACCTTTTGCTGTGTTTACAACACTGCCTCTGTCAACTCCCAAACTATGAACTCAGATAAGTTGCTCAACTACCATATTATACAGCCACAATCCCCAGCAGCCTTTTCTGATATTAGCATCATCAGCTGCATACCTCCCAAGTGTACCTCTTTAGGAGGGACAGTCCCTCTTTTAGACCCAAATCCCTCTGTCCCTCTTTTTAGGAGATCAGACTGTGTGGTGTGTATATAAGTGTATTACATTGCTCCACAGCAATAAAATTCACATTAATGTTTGTTTAAACATTAGTCTGTGTAAATAAAATACTTTAGTCTTGTTATAAGTCACTTATTAGGTTACACAAGGAGGTGTCAATAGGTCACAAAATAGCCTAAAAATTCTCTGTAATGCCCTGCCCACCAGCCACACCCCCAGAAACACCCCCTAAACCATAAGTGTCCCTCTTTAGCAATTTGAAATGTTGGGAGGCATGCAGTTGGAAGTTTGTTCATTCAGTTAACCCATAGCTCCCCAGTATTTGATACCTAGGTAAGCAAGCTGTTGCAGGGGCAGCTAATCTGGACCATCATCAGGGCATCAAACCCTTGGCACTGTATGCCATTTTAGTTCCCACCCTGATGTATGATACTGACTAGGGAAAAGTATATTTAAAGCAGCCTTCTGGAAGGCCGGACATTCCATAAACTCTTGAACTCACTCTGAACTATTCTGGAAAATATCATCTCAATGGATTGTCAAGAAAGGTTGCAAGATTGTTTGTACAAGCCCCCTATATGCTTTGCAACTCAGCTAGGTAATTTCCATCCCCCAAGCCATGAATTTAAAGTCACCCCCTGAGTCTTTGGAGCTGGGGCAACTAACTTCCCACTTCCAAGAAGAAAAGTCACAAAGATACAGTCTGGGCCTCTGCCTGTCCTGTGCTGCTTCTGGTCATACACCAGTGAAGTCTGGGAAATTCCAAGGCTTGGTGGTGTCAGAGTGCTCCACAAAGTCTGCATTCTATCTCTGCAAGCACTCAGAATTGCATGCTTTTACTTCTGTTCATGGTCATATCATTTTCTACTGAGGCACTACTTTAATCTGAAGCTGGATTTTCAGAATAACACTTCTGTGGCTTAGTGGCTTGGTCACTAATTTTCAATCCAGGACTGGAGTTCTGCATTAGGCAAGAAGATCACTTCATTATAGACCCCATCATCCTGGGATACTACCTGGAGTAGCAATTGTAAATCTCATTGAATTCTCCATACTGTTACTGTTGCCATAACTGCCTCAGATGAAGCTGCTCAAGTGCTAGTCCAATACCATAATTTTGCAACTGTCTTTTGCAAGAAGAAAGCTGGAAATGTACCTTCTCATAGACCCCAAGACACCAAAGGTTTGCATCTACCATCTTTCTATGCCCAAAACCAAAGCTATGGAGGATTATATTCAGAACAATATGGCCAGGGTTCCTCCTCTAAAGCAGGGCCTCGGTTCTTTTTTTATACAGAAAATGATGGATTCCTGCATTGATTATAGAGGCTTAAATAGCATTGCCAAGAGAAACAGTTATCCACTATCTATCTTCTCTTTTTGACCAGCTTCAATAATTTACAGTCATCACTAAGCTAGACCTTCACTGGGCTTACAATGTAATGCAGATTTCAGAGGGAACTGAGTGGAAGATTTCCTTCAAAACCCATTCTGTTCAATATGAGTATCTAGTGGTGCCATTTGGGCTCTGCAATGCCCCAGCTATGTTCCAGTCCTTCATCACCAATAAACTCCATTAGATGCTTCACAAGTATGTTGTAGTGTAACTTGCTGATATCCTGATATTTTCTAAGACTCTGCAAGAACACCATACCCAGGTAATGCTTACATACTAATCTTGAATAGAATGGCTGCACTGTCACACAAGTCACATCAGGAGAATATGCATAAAAACAGTTATTTTATTCGCTACATTGGTAGAATCAAAAATAGGACATCAGACATCAAACTCACCACCTCAGGTCTCAATGTAATGAAGTCATGTATCCAGTCTATGTGTTTTGTGTTATGCACGCTTATTCATGAAATTTGCAAAATGCGTAGACTGGATACATCACTTCATTACACTGAGACCTGAGTTTGTTAGTTTGATGTCCTATTTTTCATTTTACCAATGTTACAGATAAAGAACAGTTTTTTATACATATTGTCCTGATGTGACTTGTGTAACAGTGCAGCCATTCTAGTCAAGATTACTGTGTTATTGAGGCTGCAGTTAGCCTCTGCTTACATACTCACAGCCTGTACGCTAAGCTGGGCTACAACATAACTGCAAATTGGACCCAGTAAGGTAGAAGCTATCAAGAAATGGCCTTTATCTCAAGGTACTGAAGCCACCCAGAGAGGTAGAGGCTCTGCTAACTGGTATGGGTGCTTCATAAAGAACTTCTCTAAGATTGTTTCCCCAATTGTCAAAATAACCAATAAGGGAATGGACCATCAGCACTTGTTTCTAGAAGCATTAGTGGCCTTGCTGAAAGCTTCCTTATTCTCCTACTAAATCCAGATCATCAGCCTGCCTCTGTCATTAAAGTGGATGCTTTGGAAATGGCAGACAAAGCTGTCCTCTCTCAGCAGCTCCTCACACTGGCAGACCCACCCTTGTTCCTTTGTCTTAAAGAAGATTTTCCCATCTCAGAAAATATACAATGTGGGTATCCTATAGCTTCTAGCAATCAAGATGACCTTAAAGGAGTGGTCCTACCTGCTAGAGGTTGGTGTTAAACCTATAGCAATTTTAACGGATCATAAAATAAAATCTTGGAAAACTGAAAAAATTCAAAGCCCATAAAGGTTACATTGGCACATAACTCTGTAGTGGCTGGTCATCCTGGAATAAGATATAATTTTGACTTTCTTGCTTAAACTTTTGATGGCCTAAAAGCAAAGCATTTGTTTGTTGACTGTGTGGTCTCCTCTACTGTTTGTGCCCAAACCAAGACTCCTCACACTAAACAAATGGGCCTTATTCAGCCACTTACATTGACAGCTCTACCTTGGTCCTACCTGATGATGGATTTCATCATAAATGGCCCATCATCCAAAGATATGCCCATTTCCTAGGTCATAGTAGACCACTTTTCTAAACATGGGATATTTGTGCCCTCTTCCTAAGTTGTGTTCTTCTGAAGAACTGTGTGACCTCTTTTTGAACAAGATTTATCACCATCACTGAATGAACAAGCAACTGGGCTCCTAATTTATAGCATTATTTAGGGGGCTTGCAAAGACTTGGAATGAATATTCCCTTCTCATCATCTATTACCCTCAGAGTAAAGTCCAGACAAAGAGATTAAATCAGATTCTTGGACAATTCCTTTGATGCTATTGCAATCAGCAGCTTGATAACTGGACAAACTTTGTGCCTTAGCAGAGTTATTCTATAACTTCTTGATGTCATATACCCTGCGATGCTTTCCTTTCTTGTCTGCACTGGGTTATAATCCCCATCTGCAAGCACAACTGGTTGTAGCACCAGGGGCTTGGGCTACCTTCATTGTAGATGGTAGGCAAGGTATGCGAGGGACTCCAGAGGAATGCCTTTGACAAGAACTGGCTTATGCACTTGGATACATAGTCTGGTTCTCAAAAAATATCAAGCTTCACCAGGCTTTTGATAAGCTTGCTACTAAGGACCTTTCAAGGTTCTCATTACATTGGCCACAAATCCTCCAAACATCAAGATCTCAACTACTTTACAAGCATCTCTGCTCAAGCCCTGTAAATGTAAATGGTTTGTTCAATCAGCTCCTCCATCACTTCCTGTGTCCACAGATGACATGAAGGGGCCTATATCAAGTAACCACACAAGCACAGCAGTGCAAGAGTACAGCGACTCTGTTAGTGTTTCTGAGCCTACTTTTACTGTATAATTCTTGTGTATTACCTCTGAAATGCTCACTTATGACCTTGATTGAGTCAGCCACCTACTTACAACCTCTGCTACATTTATGAATTTGCCTTTGTCAGCCGCCAGACCACAACATCAGTTAAGTTACTTGACAATTGCTTTCCCCAACTGAACTCCTCAGCTTAGTTCTATATCTGCTTCTATCTTATTTGCTGCATCAGCTGGCAGTTTGTTCATTCAGCTAACTCACAGTTCTCCAGCACATGACCTTTTACTCTCTGATTGCCCTCCAGATTTGTTCCTGTCACGTTTGTGCAAGCAAGACAAGAGTCAAACAGTATAGTAAAATTCACCTTTATTAGAATCACACAATAAAGAGAAATCACACAAGCAGAGGGTGACAGAGAGGCTAGAACTCTATCATCTATCAGCAATAGGAGCCGCCTAAAGTCAACCACAACTGCAAGAGACTAGGCCAGAGCCAACTGGTAGTCTCACTCGCCCTGAGGAGTACCCAGAATAGGCCCTATGGTCTCCAGAAAAGGATCACAATAAGGGAGACTACTGACTCACGCCTGCAGTCAGTAAGACTGGAGTCTACTAATGGTACAGGTCTGCACCAGATAGGATGTCCACTAGTCGGAAAGCAACACTGAGGAGCTAGTTGGACAGAGCCCCAGGTCAGCACCAGAGTGGATAGTCAGGCCAGGGTCATACATGGAGCGGGTAGTCAGCCAGAGCCACAGTTCTCCACCAGATAGGATGTCCACAGTTGGAAGGCAACACTGAGGAGATAGATGGACAGAGCCCCAGGTCAGCACCAGAATGGATAGTCAGACAAGCCAGGGTCATACACGGAGCGGGTAGTCAACCAGTGCCACAGGTCTGCACCACATAGGATGTCCACTAGTTGGAAGGCAACACTGAGGAGATAGATGGACAGAGCCCCAGGTCAGCACCAGTGTGGATGGTCAGACAGGCCAGGGTCATACACAAAACTCAGGAACCAGCAAACACAATAACACTGGACAAAAATGTAAGGCTAACTGGATAGAAATCCAGTTCCCTTAAATACAAGGAGCAAGGAAGCAGATAGGAGGAGACTGGCCAGGCTACCTGAATAAAGCGAGGCCTGCGTCAAAAACGTAACCTCCTGCCTGAAAATGACGTGTCTTGTCGAGATGAGCCAAATTCCTGCACCTCTCCTGCGTCACCTAGAGCCGCTGACCCGCCAAGGCAGAGGACACGGCCAATACAGAAGCCAAGTGCGCCCAGACCCAGTCCCAAGAGTGACACGTGGGATGATGCTGAGGTGTCATTTAGAGCGATGCAAACCCAGCGCCAGCCAAAGCGGCGGTGCTGGATCTAAGGTAACTATTACAGTTCCAGACCCTTGTCTGTCTTGTGCTCCTGTGTCTCACCTATACACTACTTCTTTTTGGATCAGGTCATCAGGTCGGTGTCTTGTATCCCTCCTCTGCTCTGAGGTCTACCTCCTGTCCAGTAAATAAGATTGACAGATAATTTTGAATGTTTAAATCCATCTTAATCAAACAAATAGAAAATTAATTAACCAAGCAAAAAAAAATAAATAAACATACTGTTTATGGTGTCTTAATCCATATTGATTGAGTAAAAAAAAAACAAATTCATCAGGCACAATAAAAACATGCAAAGCAAGCTTTGTTTAATAAAAGTAATTCTAATTTTTAGGTGTCAAAAATTAGTGCATTTTCAAGCATAATTTTAATAGATTAACAAAACAATTTGGAAATTCAAAGGCAAAAAACTTTCATGAAATCCAACATTAAAATTCTCATTAATACAAACAAAACCATTGAGGTTCTTGATTAAAGCTCCACAAAACTCCTTACCATGCTTTGAAAATAACATTTCAAATTAATAATGTCATGAACAATGTTAATTGTGAATGTCATCTATGATGTCAACAATAAAGCACAAGAGGGGTGCTGATTTAACTCTAACCTCATTTTACATTCCTTTGCTCATATGACTGAAAACCTCAAGTGTGGCTTTAATATTTTCCAGTGTATCTGCAGTTTTCTGTATCTATTGATTTCAATTGAAGACTGTGGTCCAATATGAAACATTACAGAGAATATCTCTATAGGGGTAGCTTGCCTTTAAGTATGTCAGGAAAGAATAAGTGGGTGTCCTAAACTGTTTAATCTGTAAATGGATTCTGCAATTTCCCTACCTATACTGTATATAGACATTGGTTCTAACAACATTAAAGAAATCATGCACACGACTGCCAGTCAAAAAAGCAATGCCAGTCAAACAAACAAACAAACGAAAACAAAACACTAATAAAAGAAGAAACATTTCAGTGACTTACATTCCCACCCCAACTGCAAAAATACAAAACATTTCTAAACATTACATCAGGGAGGTCTTAAGAACCCCTGAGGTACCACCAGGATGGTCTGTAAATAGAGGCCCCTCATATACACTTTGGATCCTCTTTCTTATTCCATTATTATTTGTAAGGAAAACAGTCACATTTATGTACTGATGACCTAGAACAGCCTTAGTCCTCCCAATCATTAGACTGTTGAGAACCCAAGGTGAGGCCCCGTGAGACTGGAGGCATCCAGAGAATGCCAGGTATATCAGTGCATTAAAATGCCTTTGCATTACATGGCTGTCTTCATATCTTCCTCTTTGGGGAAGTCTTGGAAAAAAGGTAGATCAGGGCTGTCCAAGTTCAGCCCTCAAGGGCCACCAACAGGCCAGGATGTAAGGATTTCCCTGATTAAGCACAGGTGAATTAATCAGTAGATCATTCATTGTGACTGACTCACCTGTGCTTAATCAGGGAAATCCTTACATCCTGGCCTGTTGGTGGCCCTTGAGGACTGAACTTGGACAGCCCTGGTATAGATGATTTATTTAATATTTTGTGCTGAAAGGATGTGTCTACTTTTAATAAAATGTTTAACGCTGTAATTATAAACTTGCTTGTTTTTATGTCACATATTTGTATTTCATTTAGTATTTATATTACTAAAAAATTGAAGAAAGAGTAGATAGCAAAATTACTCATAATGACTGATATTTACACTTGAAATGCGTTAGTCTACAGCCCCATCTCCCCAAAGTGTTATAGCCATCACCCGCACGAGGTAAGTGGATGTTTTGATGACATATCAATGGTATGTCTCAGTCTGTGTTTGATTTGTTGGAGGGTTTTACCCCTTGCATTGTAAAACAATTTTAGAGCATCGATATTGGTTTACATAGTAACATAGTTGACGAAGCTGAAAAAAGACATGCATCCATCAAGTTCAGCCCATGCCAAAACATCCCTGTTGTCCAATGGTGAGTAAATACCACTTTGGCTTCAGGAAATCTTTAAAACTCTTAGGGCTACATGCACACAACGTAAGAGAAACAATTATGTGGTGAAAAAACTGTTCCACAGGGAACAAATAAATAATCCATTTGGGTTTAATGCTTTGAATCCATGAGAAGTTTCCAGGGCATTGCAACTAATTCAAGGGGATACCCTTTGAGTCAAAAACTATACATAAGATCAAACAGTGTTTCTTGTTTGGTATTTAAGTTCGCATAATCCAGAGATAACTATGGGACATGATAATTGTTTCTTGTCTGGAATTGAAGTCCATATTGAAAGAAAGGTTCAGAAATGATGGCTGTTATACTCACATGTGAAGCAATAAGAAGTATCAGATACCAAAGAGAATTTGAAATCTTTCTCTATGCTCATTGTAATATCTGAGAAATAGTGGATCTCCTTGTCTGCGCTGGAGAATTTTTACTTGATTTGATTATTTAGGGCGCAGATGCCGGCATCTGGTTGGGGGATTATATGTTGTTTTTTAACATAATGTTGTATTTTTATGGTAATTGAGGGAGTGTTTATTCTAAGGGACTTGTGTTGATGGGTGGGGAGCTCTCTTGGATTCCTGTATACATGTGTCCGTTATATTTTGGTATAATTAAAACTTTAATATTTTTGATACTAATATTGTTTGGTGAGTCATATTATTTTCATTGCTTTGAGGAGCTGAGTGCCTGTAGGTAATCCACTGTTTGATCTTATGTATAGTTTTTGTGGCATTTTTGGATTCAATGGCACCCTGCATTAGTTTAAATTCAGTTGTCTCCCAATGTTAAAAAGGTGTGCTCTACTCTTTATTAACTATTTGATAACCCTTTGAGTGGCAGTGGTGATGTTTTTTGTGTGGATGTGTTTGTGTGTGTGTGTGGGGGGGGGTTCAATGCACTGCAAATCAAACCGCCGGCCATTGCTCTGGCACTCACAGTGTAAACATTCCCATTTATATCAATGGTAATTGTAATTTCTTCACTGAGGTGCTTACAGCTGACTAGTTGCCCTATACTTTTTTATCAGTGACACTGTACATTTTTTGGCACTTTGTCCATCCATAATAGAATGACTTAGTACCTTCCTTTTTACAATATTCACCCTTGGTGGTGCAATTGGTTTTCCCCAGAATTGCCTTACTTTTGTCTTTGGCCCTTATGACAATTTTTTTTTCTTTCATGTGAACCTTTTATTCACATCTGTTTTGAGTAATCTTATGTTCCCATTTTAATTGTTGCCACTTTGTTACAATCTGCAGTTGTCACATCAGAGGTATTCATATTCAATTGCTTCAAGTATGCACCAATATAGGTAGATTGGCTGCCTAACAGGCTGTATCAACATCCAAACAGAACAGCTGCACCGCTCAAGCAAATGGCATCAGAGAAATAACGTTAAAATCAAATATATTTATTGATGTCAAATAGTAAAAAAGTTTACCACATCACAGATGTCCGATTTCAGTCTCAGGTCTTACAGTGGTAGATGGTAAGACCTGAGACTTAAATCGGATGTCTGGGACATGGTAAAGTTTTTTACTGTTTGACATCAATAAATATATTTGATTTTAACATTATTTCTCTGATGCCATTTGCTAGAGCGGTGCAGCTGTTCTGTTTGGATGTCGATGCTGTGTAGAGGTTGAAGGGAACCTTCCTCTTGCACGCCAAACTTTGAATCGGAGTTTAGAGCCCAGTGCTGAATGATGTGGGACTGGCATGTCTTCCCTGCAGCACCTGAATTTGTCTTGCCTAACAGGTTGTGCCAGACTGGATTCCACTATATATTAGGGTTGAGGACTGGTAGTTGATGTGTAGCAATCTTGCAACATAACAAGCAATACTCATTGGTTGACACCCAATTTCCCTGTGTGTACAATAGAGCAGTCAGTGCTTAACCTTAAAGGGTTGTATGTTCAAAATAAAAGTGGTGGAATTCTGGGGCAAACCGATAACACAAAAAGGGAAAAATATTAACTGCAAAAATTTCCATTGATTTAAATACAGATTTTAATCCCTTGAATGCTACACATGTTGGGGACCCCATTTAAAGCAACATGAATTTTTAGCTCCACCCTCCAGCATTATATCATTCAAGGAGTTATATTACCCATTTAAATCAATAGAAATGCTAATTCCTCTCTATCATTCTAGCATTCAATAGGTTCAAATCCTAATTTAAATTAATGAAACTCTTAATTTGAAATGAAATTCAAGTGGAACCCAAACAATCAGAACCTTTACACCCTTGCTAGAGAAGTTAACCAACACATTGCGAAGCATCTAATGGGATTAATATAGTATAAATATTAAATGTAGCTGACTGTTAGTTAGCATTGTTAATTTAAAGAGATAGTAATGTTTAAATAAGGCAAGTTCTGTTATTCCACATAGTTTTTAATAACAAAGTGCACCTTTCTAACAGCCCATAATAGTAGTCATCATTTTATTGTATACCAGTGGTTCTCAACCTTTCTAGTGCCGTGACCCTTTGATAAAATTTCCCAAGTTGTGGGGACCCCTAACAGTAAAATTATTTTTGTTGCTCCTTCATTTCTGTAATTTTATTACTGTTATGTTACAAAAAAACAATTTTCTGATGGTTTTAGGCAGGGGTGAAGTCCTGGGAAAAGAAGTGTGGGAACTCACCCAAGATTCCCCCCTGCCCAAAATAAATATACATGGCTCATGTCAAGATTGTCTCTCTCTCTATACGTGTGTGTGTATCATTGCATGTATGAGTGTGTCTGTCTCAGCATATGTATGTCAGTGCATGTGTGTGTAGAAGTTTCTGTGTCTATATGTGTGTGTATGTCTGTTGCATGTGTCTTTGTCTCTATTACTGTTGCATGCATGCACACACATTGCCCCCCATCATCTCCACATTGCCCTCACATTTCCCCCCATCAGCTCCAACTGGCCCCCTCATCTCCATATTGCCCTCATATTGCCCCCATCAGCTCCACATTGCCCCCCATCAGCTCCAACTTGCCCTGATCAGCTCCAATTTGCCCCATCAGCTTCATATTGTCCCTCATCAGGTCCATATTGCCCCCCCATCAGGTCCAACTTGCCCCATCATCTCCACATTGCCCCCCATAAGGTCCCCATTGCCCTATCATCTCCACATTGCCCCCATCACCTCCACATTGCCCCCATCAGCTCCAACTTGCCACCATCAGCTCCAACTTGCTACCATTAGCTCCAACTTGCCCCATCATCTCCATATTGCCCCCATCAGCTCTACATTGCCCCCCATCAGGTCCAACTTGCTCCATCATCTCCACATTGCCCCCATCATCTCCATATTGCCCCCATCAGCTCCACATTGCCCCCCATCAGGTCCACATTGCCCTTCATCAGCTCCAACTTGCCCCCCCATCATCTCCACATTGTCCCCATCATTTCATATTGCCCTAACATTGCCCCCCCTATCGGTTTTTGAGTGCCAGAAAATAAACATTACCTGTCGCTGTCGTCTGTCCTTGGGATGATTAACGTGACACGTGTCGCTCCGATGCGTTGTGTTGCATTCTGGTACCACTGCGGTGCTGTGTGTTGGAGCTGCTCAGCTCATTCAATGAGGCAATTCCGCGGGCCCCAGTCTTTCCGTAACAAACATACTTCCGGTTTTCAACTTGGGCAAGCTACCCAAGTGGCTGGGGTCGTCTAAATGAAAAGCCTGCTAGTGGAGCCCTGGTTTTAGGCGGACCCCTGGCAAATCGTCATTTGACCCCCAACGGGGTCGCGACACTTAGGTTCAGAACCGCTGTTGTATACTAAAGTGTCCCCCTCCCACCCCCTCTTCCATAAGTCACAATACCTCTGATCAGAGTAGCAAGCCAGTCCAGATGGATTGCGATGAGGCACAATCTTCTGTCAGAATATAGAAAATCCTGCCCTCCTTCATCCAGGGGGACAGGGTTTTCTTTATACTGATAGAAGATTGTCCCTCATTGTAATCTTTCCAGTCAAGCAACCAGACTTCAGATATTAGGGGGACACTTTAATATAAAATAATACGAAGGCTACAGCGTTATGGGCTGTTAGAAAGGTACACTATGTTATTAAAAAGTATGTGAAACAAACAACCTTGCCTTAATATGTAAACATAACTATCTCTTTAAGATTAAAATATCAGGGTAAAAGTGAGGCAAAAGGTACCAGGTAATAGTGTTTCACAGTTTAGGTGGGGAGAGATTATAGTGCATATTCTAAGGGAAATCTAACAGAGAACACAATTTTACTGTGTGAAATATTTCAATGTTCCATTCATCTGCTGGTAGTCATAGGGCCATACATTCACTGTCTGACACTACTACTATCTTCCGTTACTGCCATTTGTACCAGGGAACCCCTTGTAATTCTTCAGGGACACTGGAGTTCCACTAAAATCAGTTTGAGAACCTCTGTCATAATCCAATACATATTTTCTTATGCTGTAACTCTGGAAGAAAGCAGATTTCAGCTTAAAGGCAGGGAGTTTTTGTACAGTATGAGCAGTAAGGATGCTGAATTACTTTTGAGGAGGCTGTCTTAGCAGATACTTTTAAAAAGTATTGGATACCTTTTTACCTCAGAAAAGTATAGAGAATTATAACAGCTGGCTTCAATGTAAGTGGGATGTTTATCTAGGGAGATAACAGATTGAGTTTTGGAAACAGGAAGGATTGTTTTTCCATTTGTGGCATAGTTAGTGGTTTAATCCCTTAACCCCTTGACCACCCTTGACGGTCATAGTACATCATGGGTCGATCTGAGTTAACGACCCATGATGAAGTATGACCGTCATGGAATTCCGGGCTTCCCCTGCGGCTGCATGCCGTTTGGGGAGTCTGTAATGGGAAAAAAAAAAAAAAGCTCAGTGGTCCTTTAGTGACTACCGCGTACCTGCGCGGCCAGTCGTTAAGGGGTTAAGCACCAAGGACGTACATATATGTCATGGGGCAAACGTGCATTAAGGACCATGACGTATATGTACGTATGATTCCATTAACAAAGCAAGTAAAAATGCTCCGTGGTCCTTAAGTGCCGGCCTGGATAATTTTTTTAAGCCTTTTTCTGAATCAACAAAAATAAAGTTGATATGGCAAAGCTGAATTTGATGTGAATGTATATTTTCAACCTAATTCACTTTGTTACTGTGTTTTACCAATGATCAAAGGCCAGCTCACTGAAGGGAATTTTAAGGGAGAAATTTCCAAGGCTGACAATGTCAATTAACCAGAAAAGAGGAGTGACTTTTACTTATTGCCATGGTAACACAAGAGGTTTTGTAAACTGTTTTTAAATATTTTATGTGAATAAGAGAAGTGAGAAAGACAAACATGAAAAACACAAAGGTCACAAGCAGTTGTAGCATATTGCAGCTTTGATGTGTTCAGCACAAATATCCAAGTTGCAGCATGCCTGATCTGCATAGCAGTTTACAAGACAAGCATGGCGATCAGTTACATGGGTGACAATGAAGGTTGAAGTGACCTACCCATGCAGATATCCGTCATTAAAAAATGTCTGATGCCATGGGTATCCACAGAAATGTTTCCGGGGGAGTGGGGGGTGGCAGAGTAATAATATGACCCCTAGGCCATCCCGCATATTTACATGGATGGGCACATGTAGGTGGGGCAATTGACCACGGTATCCTTTTAAAATGTTGCATTTCATATATTTTGTGGCTAGAAGCCACATTAACCTAGTTGCTGTGTTCAAAATGGCAACATGAGTATCTCACCCAATCCCAATCTTGCAGTGTATCTCCGCACTCCACCCTATCATTCTGCATGCAATGAATGGGAGAGAGAGCCGGGGCAGAGCTCATTCACGGCTCCAGGTGAAGAGGGCTCAACATCAGAAGTGTGATCCAATAAATTGCAGCAAGGTCAACGTATGAGGCAGTAATTAAATATTGACAGGCCGGAGCAGAGCGAGGAGAGAGAGAGATGGGGTCTCATTTTGTGAAAGAGGCAAGGTAAGGATGATGGGAGTTGTAGTGTAATACTCTTGCTTGATAGCACAGGAACATTTTTTTCTTTAAAGGTATAGTAATACTTCAAAATTACTATCCCTTATATTGAAGCCCTTGAAAAACTGAATTAAATGCCACCAGCGGCATCTCTCAGCGGCATCTGACGTCAACGTTTTTGCTGCAGCAGGGAAATCCCTTCTTTGAATCAAGAGGAGGCTCTTCAGCAGAGCCAGATCTCGTTATAGAAGAAACAATCCTTCACTAAAACGGTCTTCTACGTGTGCTTGGTAACCAAGCACACGTAGAAGACCGTTTTAGTGAAGAATCTTGTTTTCCATAACGAGATCTCGGCTGTGCTAAAGAGCCTCCGCCGGTCCCGGGACTGGATTTCCCTGCTGCAGCAAAAACGCTCAGCAGAGAGGCAGGGGGAGCGAAGTTTAAAAGTGGCTATCTCACAAACCATAAAGGTTTGAGAGATGCTGCTGGTGGCATTTAATTCGGTTTTTCAAGGGCTTCAATATAAGGGATAGTAATTTTGAAGTATTACTATCCCTTTAAAAGAAATCTCCTCTTGTTGGAGGTACACATAGGGTTAATGCGGGAGCAGGGTTTAAATGATAACTCCCATTTACTGCGGCCAGTAAATTCAAGGTATCGACGTTGAAAGAGGTGACATGAGAACCTCACTCTTTTATGCAGGGTGAGATTCTCATGTAGCCATTTTGAACACAGCGACATGGTAACATGAAATGTTTTAAAAGTGACCCCCACCCTCCAGATGCTCATAGCTGAAGCTGAATTTAATTGAACCTGTCACACTCGTGTTAGTCCTCCCCATGCATGAGGGATTGCCTGGGGAATGCAGGAGACTGGAGGTGAGTTGCACTCAAGAAACAGAAGACTTGAACAGTGCTGCATCGCAGCTTGGTTTCACTTGCCCATTTAAAGAGGGCCTTATAAGTATTTGCCAATAAAATAATTTTTTCACTGACTTTTATCAGTACTACTATGAATAAATCTTTAATGCTTTAAGGACCATAGAGGAGTGCAGTGCATTGTTTTGCAATGTTTCTTATCGCTCTGGTCCTTAAAGGGTTAAACCACTGGGCATCTGTAGTGCCTGATATCTTAATCACATATAGTTTGCTGTTCAACTATTTCTATACTAGGGTGACCACGGGTCCCGGAACGTCCGGGACTGTCCCTTATTTCAGGGCTATGTCCCGCGTCCCAGGTCATCTTCAACCGGGACAATGAAGTGTCCCGGAATGAAGCCAAGCCGCCCTGGATGTCAGCCTGCAAGCGGTGTGTCACATCATGGACGCTGCGAGGGAGCGCTTGGTAGCATAAACCAGCGCTCCCTCGCGGCGTCCATGATATGACACACCGCTTGCAGGCTGACATCCAGGGCGGCAATGCAGCTTACCTGATCTCCTGGAGGCAAGCGCTCTAGTAATACAGAGCGCTGGGAGATGACATCATCTCCCAGCGCTCTGCATTACTGAGCACAGCGCGCGGGAGCTTCAGCTCTGTGCCGGAGGAGGCACAGAGCACTTTCCACGCCGCTAGACCACCAGGGACTCAAGGTAGGGCATGAAGGGGCAACTAGGGTGACCACGTCCCGGAATGGCAGAAGGGAAATGTGGTCACCCTATTCTATACTTGTGTTTCTACTATTGTAGTTCTTCATTTTCTTTTAGGGCATATGATGTATTATGTTCTGAAAATGTGCGCTCAGTGCATATAGATTCCACTTGTTACAAACAAAAGATTCAAGATAACTGATCCAAAACAATTCTGCTCACATGCAAAGCAGAAAATCTCCCTTTAATTCCTGTGGAACTAGAACATTTCACTGGTGTCCCTCCCTTTCAATGCACACTATACTTTTCATCAAGAGAGAAGCATTTGTTCAGATCAGTCTAGGCCACACAGGGTCTACTGTAGACACCTGCAAAATTACTGTTATAATACTGGGAACAAATCTGTTCAAATGTCATTGTGCATTTGTACTGTAAATAGAGAACAGAGCAAGCAGCATAGTACAATCTCTTACAAGCTAATATGCTGTGTGCATTTGCTCTGCATAGAATTTACATTTTCATTTGTGCACAAAGGTTGTACAGTCCAATTAATTTCAATGAGCAGATGTTAAGTAGCAAAAATACCAGCTGGTATCCTCTTATGGCACCAAACTGAAATGCAAACTATCCTTAATGTACTCTTTATAAGCTTACATTATCCACAGTGAGAGGTCTCAAATTTGTGTCTACTCTTTTGACAGTGGCTCACTAAAAAGTTAGTATATAGACAATAACGAAAAGTAGTTTGATTCCTAAAACATGGCATCACCATCAAAACAGATGACACAAAAACTAATCAGAAATGCAAACTTGCAACATAACCATTGTCATAATTGATTGTAATATTGTTGAGCATAATGTTCAGCATAAATTAAACAACAATGGATCCCAAGAAAGACATAATGAAATTCACATTCATCATTGATCTAAGCATGTATGCTATTGGGTACATTTTGGCAGGCTATATTTAATATTCTTATGTTCTTATGAATCTGATCATCTTACACTAAGTAATCTAATATTAAAGGGTTAGTAATGTCTTAAAAACAACAACAACAATAAAATATTGTAGATATTAAAAAAATAAACTAAATGATCCCAGTCCCATCTCTCAAACCTTTATGGTTTGAGAGATAAAACATTGGGGGAGATGTTCAAAAAGTCTTCATAATGAAAAACTTGTCGGATCGTGAGTTGGTGGTAAAAGAAGGATGATATTTTCATAAGTAAATCTGTCACGTTTGAAAATTTGTCTAAAGAATTAAAAATGACGGTAAGAAGATTTTAAAAATTGTCTTTCAATTTGTCTTTGAAACGAACATTTTCAAAGAAACAAAAGACTTTTCTTGTCTTTGAAATGAATTTTTCTTCTCCAAGTTTAGACCATTTTTATTATGTTGGGAAAAAATGACGTTAATCAGACAAAAAATGACGTCCAAACGAATATTTTTTTCTGAAAATACCTTACATTATGACGGAAGACTAAGCCACACCCAATTTTAAGACGGCTTTTTCCCTTTGACGGAGATGGCGGAATTGGATGCAAAAAATGACGGAAATATGTCTGAGAATTGACGGATCATGGTGTAAGAACTTTTTTATTCTGATTACAGACAATTTCAGTTAGCACCACTTTCTGAACATCTCGCCCTTAAAGTTCCCTCCTCCCTCCCCTTTCCCTGATGTCGGTTGTAAACTGACAGCAGGAGATTCTGGTACGGGGACCAGCAGGCAGCTCTTCAGCAGAACCGAAATATTGTAATCTAAAAAGAAATACTTAATTGCAAACCAGGCACACTTTGTAGACCATTCCAATGAAGTATTTCTTTTTAGATTTTGGTATTTCAGCTCTGCTGAAGAGCCAAAACAAATCTCTTGTTGTCAGCTTTACAGCTGACATCAGTGAGGGGGGGGGACTTTAAAATGTTCTGTCTCTCAAACCATAAAGGTTTGAGAAATGGGACTGGGATCATTTAGTTTATTTTTTTAATAGCTACAATTTTTCATTTTGTTTTAACCCTTTGAGTGCCATAGGGGTACGCAACGCATTGCTTTGCAATGCGTTGCTTACCCCTCTGGCACTCAAAGGGTTAAAAAGACATTACTATCCCTTTAAGGCCAATATTATAGATACGACAAATCCTCAGTAAACCTAGGGATGTGATAAAACTTGCACACATGATGGAATGAGGGAGGGAGTTGTATAGAGTGGACTGACTTAAAATACATGGATCAGTTCTTCATCTAGCACCCTTGTTTTGGAAACCAACCTAAGCTTAATTTCAGGTGGTACAGGATGCCACATGCTTTCCCGAACTTCCCTACCATTTAACCCAGATGGTGGCAATGCTCAAACGATCAGTGCACATCTTTGTGAACATTTCCCATCTTACAACCATTTTGGAAAGGGGTATTGGGTGTTATAAATGAATTACATATATATATATAACTACCTGCAGACCCATGGCTGACTCTGAACAAAAGTACAGCAGATATCAGATTAAAGGGATAGTAATACTTAAGATATAAACAAATATATGTTGTAGGGTTTATCCCTCTGAGTAAAACACTGCTGAGAGGTATTTTATTAAAAAATAACTGCTCAAACTTGAATTTTTTAGGTGCAATATCACAGCGGCCTGAAAATGTACAGTGGCACTGTTGCTACACCATCCTATGGAGATTTATGGTCTACAGACCAGAACAGTCCATAGGATGGTGTAGCAACAGCACCACTGTAAATTTTCAGGCCACTATGATATTGCACCTAAAAAAATTGAAGTTTGAGCGGTTATAATTTTTTTATAAAATATCTCTCATCAGTGGGAGTACCCTTGTTTTACACAGGGGGATATACCCTACAACATATAGTTTTTTACATTTTAAGTATTACTATCCCTTTAAACAAAGTTAAACAAGTGGCTTGTTCTATGGCTAGTCACTGTTCAGAAGCAGTACATTTTAGCTCTCTAGTGCAAGTACAAGTATACAATCCCACCCAAAAGTGTAATTGAATTCCAAAATGATAGGCAAGAACCCTCTGCACAGGAACACCAGCTAACCCCAGGCGTACATACA
Organism: Rhinophrynus dorsalis; assembly: GCA_037306005.1. Taxonomy (NCBI): domain Eukaryota; kingdom Metazoa; phylum Chordata; class Amphibia; order Anura; family Rhinophrynidae; genus Rhinophrynus; species Rhinophrynus dorsalis. The sequence continues at coordinate 355,591,803 of CM074718.1, forward strand.
TTTTTGAAAACAATTATTGAATGCCACACTGGAGGGGTAATCCCTGTACTTTGAAAAATCAGTGGAATGATGTATCATTAACCTTTTCAGTTCCACAGGGATGTGTGATACATTCCCTATAGTAGTGAAAGGGATAGAGGCCAATGCTGTTTGTGCTGCTGAAGTCTAAGCACATCCAGGGCCAGATGTACATCTCAGGAGCCTGTAGGCACAGAAATCTGAAGCGCCCCCCCCATTGGCCATCTCCACTGGACACCTCCACAATGCTCCTAATCTCCACATTGCCCCCATCATCTCCATATTGCCCTCACATTGCCTCCACCATCTCCAACTTGCCCCCATCAGCTCCACATTTCCCCCATCATCTCCATATTGTCCTCACATTGCCCCCCATCAGCTCCAACTTGTCCCCCATCAGCTCTATGTTACCCTCACATTGCCCTCCATCAGCTCCACATTGCCCCCACCATCTCCAAATTGCCCCCCATCAGCTCCACATTGCCCCCACCATCTCCAAATTGCCCCCCCAATCTCCATGTTGCCCTCACATTGCGCCCCTTCAGCTCCAACTTGCCCCCACCATCTCCATGTTGCCCTCACATTGCCTCCCCTCGTTTCCTGCTTCTGTGGCAGGAGATCTGTCGTATGTGCCTCCTTTGTCACAGTCCTGTAAGTGCTGGAGCTCCCGCGCGGTCTCCTATTCAGGAATGCAGAGCGCTGGGAGATGATGTCATCTCCCAGCCCTTTGCATTCCTAAAGAGCCGACGAGGGAGCTCAGTACTTACAGGACTGTGCCAAAGGAGGCACAGACCTGTCATGCCAGGGAGGTAGGAAATAGACAACGGGGGGGGGGGGGGCAATGTGAGGGCGACATGGAGTGGGTGCCGGCGAAGCCAGCGAGGTGGCTAGTTGTTGTTTTTTTTTTTTAAAGAATAAAAAAAAAAAAAAAAGAATCCCAATCTCAGGCGCCCCTTGGTGGCGTGCGCCTGTAGGCTGGTGCCTACTTTGCCTTATAGCACATCCGGCACTGAGAACATCCTCTCCTCCCCCCCCAGTAGGCAAGTGGGGAAGAAGAGAGAATGCATTCAGACTTCAGGGGTTTGAACTGCTGGTGATGAGTAAGGGAGGGCATACCTTCCACATCATCAGCAGTATGACAGAATGATATGTTAATTAATACATTCTTCCCCACCCCTTGCATCCCAAATTCTTAGTGCATATGACACTGCCTGTCTATATTGCCAAGATGATGTGCTCACCACACATTGCCAGACTAGGCTCACCATATTTCCTTGAGACAAAAACGGGACAGGGTGTGGAACAGACGGATAGTGGGACTCCATCACTCCAAGTCTGAGTTTAGTAAGCTGCAAGCAATGAGAACGCATTTGCTCCGTTTCTTACTAGCGGTGTCCTCTCTCTCTGGCCAAAAAGCCTGCCCCTGAAGTAAATTGGAACTTCCTCTCTTCGCCACTCACACTAGTGGTTTTTACTGTGTTTACTGTATGCATTGATTACCATAGATTTTTATGACTCGTCGTCCTATCACTGTCTAAGAGACTCTATGGTAGTTTGCCATAGACTTGAGAGTCTTAGACAGTTATGAGTCACTTGAGTCATAAGACTATATGGTAATCAGTGTGTACAGTAAAACCACTAGTGTAACAAAAGGAAGATCTGATTTACTTTATCTTATGAGAAAGATAAGATAAATTACAAAATTAAAAATTATATATGTTATATTAAAAACAGGACAAATTTGACATTTATATTAAAAAGACGGAACGGTCTGGAAATATGAAATAAACGGCACTGTCCCATTTAAAAAGGTTTGTATGGTCAGCCTATGCCAGACACACATCTCCCCGTACTGAGAGTAGTAGTTCATGTGGTAGACACTATGCAAGGCATTATTCTCAGCTGAGAATTGTCTGAATGGTATTTGAGTTCTGATGAACAAGAGAAAGGTAATCTGCATGAACAATAAAAGCTTAAGGGTCAAATCAATATGTAGATCTTAATATTTGCAAGCAACAACATTGTTTTTAAAATATTGCAATGTAAAGATGTATTAAATGTTACCTCTCTAGCCTTCGAAGGGCTTTATAACCTCTTGAGTCTGAAACACTTTAAGAACCAGAGGCATGCACAAAGCTATATAAGATATTGGTGTACATTCATCATCAAACAACTGAGTAGTCACATGGGGCTATATTCAGCATGATGAAGAGGTGCAACTATGAGACAAACTAACTACACTGGAGGGGACCAACAAAAATTCACAAATTCCCAGTGAAATAACTTGAACTTCAAGGGACTTAAATCAATAGAAATTTTCATTTGTCCGCTATGGTGCTACTGATCTGCTCAAGAATTGCACCTTGGTATTAAAAGGCTCTTACATTGCAAAAATGGGTGGGGGAAAATATTACCTTATTTCTTACTTCATAAAACAAGGCAATTTCTTAAATATTTTCGCTTGAATCTTTACTAAGAGTGTAAATTAATTATAATAATATTTTATTAAATAAGAACATTTTATTTGGTTGTTCTGGAATATGTACATCTTGTCCATGCAGTAACCCACAGTGGTTCAGTTCTGGAACCAACCAACTGGACCATCACTTCATGAAGTCCTAGGCTTAAAGGAGCAGTAAACTTTTTTTATGAAAAAATATAGATTGTAGGGATTTTCCTGTTGCGTAAAATAAGGGTACTCCCACTGCCAAGAGATTAATATTTCCAGAGTTAATACAGTTTAAACACGTTTTTTTTTTTACATTAGTAGTGCCCTCTAGTGGTCAAATTCTAATTAGATTTCCTGTTAGATTCTAATGGAGAGGAAAGTCAGAAAAGTGAGTGATATACAGTTCTCCACAGAATGTGATAGAAACTGCCTGTCACTTCCTGTCAGTTAGAACTTCCAGGAAGTAAACACAGTAAATTCACTAACTGATTATTTAAAATGCTATAATTTTTTAATAAAAAATCTGACAGCAGTGGGAGTGACCTTGTTTTATTCAGCAGGAAATGCTCTATAAAATATGTGTTTCATAAAAAAAGTTTACTGCTCCTTTAAGGACGAAATGTGCTGTGGTTTTAACTGTGCCCCATATCCTGATTACTGCAGAATGGTGGTTGTGAAGTTCCTTAAAAATTGTTAAGGAAGCAAGACAGAATGGAGAGTTGGATGTCATAGTCCATTTAGGGACAAATGATTTGGCTTGTAATGAGGTAAGTGTGGTAAAAGATGTTTTTAAGAAGCTATGTAAGGATCTGCAGCAAGTTGCTTCCACTGTATCCGTTTCAGAAGTTCTGCCAGTGTATAAGGAAGATGATGGTAGGATGCAGCGAATAAGAGATTTTAATTCATGGTTAGGGAAATGGGGCCAAAAACATGGATTTGGCTTTGTTTCTCACACCAAACCTATTTGGTGTAACAAGGAATTGTACAAAAAGGATGGCTTGCATCTTTCTCAAAAGGGAACAGAGGTTCTCAGCAAGCAATTCAGAAGTTTTGTTAACAGGTATTTAAACTAGGATTAGCTCTTAGTCAATTAGTAGAAGAGCCGACTAGGAAGGAAGCCACACTAGATTTATTATTTACTAATGGAGACTTGGTATCAGATGTAGCTGTAGGAGAGTGTTTGGGCTCCAGTGATCATCATTCTGTGTGGTTTAATATAAAAACAGAGGCTGAGTTGCACCACACAAAAACAAAGGTTCTAGACTTTAGAAAGGCTGATTTTTCTAAAATGGAAACATTTTTATGTCAGTCTTTAACAACTTGGAGATCTTTAGATGGAGTCCAGGAGAAATGGGATTATCTGAAATGTGTTTTATTAAACGCAACAGAGCATTGCATTAGACATGTCGGCAAGGGTAAAAGAAAGAGAAAACCACTGTGGTACTCAGCAGAAGTGGCAAATATAGTAAAAGAGAAAAAAGAAGCATTTAAGAAATATAAGCAGACGCAGAAGGAAGAAGATAGGTATCGGTACAAAACTAGGTTGAAGGAGGCCAAATGTATTATTAGATGTGCCAAAGCACACACAGAGGAAAAAATTGCCCAGTCAATAAAAAAGGGGGATAAAACATTTTTTAGATATATAAGTGAAAGGAGGAAAACGAAACAAGGAATAGTTAGACTAAAAACAAAAGATGGAAACTATGTAAATGAGAATAAAGGGCTAGCTGACTGTCTCAATGAATATTTCTGTTCAGTTTTTACACAGGAAGATGAAGGGAAGGGACCTCTGTTAGAAAAAAGAAATGGCAAGACACGGGAAACATGCATGTTTACAGAAGAAGAAGTTCTAATTCAACTTTCTAATGTAAAAACAGATAAATCAATGGGTCCAGATGGGATACACCCAAAGTTATTAAAAGAACTTAAGTGTGTTCTGGCAAAACCTTTAACAGATTTATTCAATCAGTCACTAGCAACAGGAATTGTTCCAGAAGATTGGAAGGTAGCAAATGTAGTACCGCTTCACAAAAAAGGTAGCAGGGAAGAGTCTGGTAACTACAGACCAGTAAGTCTTACATCAGTAGTGGGAAAATTAATGGAGACTATGTTAAAGGAAAGAATTGTTGAATATCTGAATATAAATAGCTTGCAAGATACCAAACAACATGGGTTTACAGCAGGGAGATCTTGTCAAACTAACCTCATAGATTTTTTTGACTGGGTAACTAAAATAATAGATCAAGGGGGAGCAGTAGATATAGCTTATCTAGATTTCAGTAAAGCATTTGACACTGTCCCTCATAGAAGACTCATAAATAAATTGCAGTGTTTGGGTCTAGATGTAAAAATAGTGAAATGGATAAGGCAATGGCTGAGTGACAGGAGACAGAAGGTGGTAGTCAATGGAGAATATTCGGACGAAAGGAGTGTTACTAGTGGAGTACCTCAGGGATCTGTACTGGGGCCCATTCTTTTTAATATTTTTATTAGTGATATTGCAAAAGGTCTTCAAGGAAAGGTATGCCTTTTTGCAGATGATGCAAAGATCTGCAATAGGGTAGACATTCCAGGGGGAAAAAGCCAAATGGCGAATGATTTAGGTAAATTAGAAGAATGGTCAAGAGTGTGGCAGATGCACTTTAATGTTGATAAATGTAAAATAATGCACTTGGGACATAAAAATCCAAAGGAAAAATATACCATTAAGGGTACTGTGCTGTCAGAGACAACAGAGGAAAGGGATTTGGGAGTAATTATTTCTAATGACTTAAAGGTAAGCAGGCAATGTAATAAAGCGATGGGGAATGCAAGCAGGGCACTGGGTTGTATAGCTAGGGGCATTAGTAGCAGAAAAAGGGAAGTAGTCATGCCACTGTACAGATCTCTAGTTAGACCTCACCTAGAATATTGTGTACAGTACTGGAGACCCCATCTCCAGAAGGATATTGATACTCTAGAGAAAATTCAAAGAAGGGCTACTAAAATGGTGACTGGTCTACAGGAAAAGAAATATCAGGATAGACTAAAGGATCTGAATATGTATAGCTTGGAGGAGAGAAGAGAGAGAGGGGATATGATAGAAACATTCAAATACATGAAGGGATTCAACAAAGTACAGGATGGAAGTATATTTCAAAAGAGTAAAAACGTTAGGACAAGAGGCCATAGTCTAAAACTAGAGGGACACAGGTTTAGATGTAATGTAAGAAAGTTTTACTTCACTGAGAGGGTAGTAGACAAGTGGAATAGCCTACCAGCAGAAGTGGTAGATGTCAATACAGTGACAGAATTTAAGCATGCATGGGATAGGCATAAGGCGGTCCTTAACATAAGAAAAGACCAAGGACCAAAAAAGGTTTGAGGTTTTTTTTTTTGTTTTTTTTTTTTTTTTTTACACAGTAGGAAATTGGGCAGACTAGATGGGCCGAATGGTTCTTATCTGCCGTCAAATTCTATGTTTCTATGTTTCATACTGGAGGAAGGATGTGTAGACTGTGAGAATCTAGGATACAACAGGAAAAGCTTGCAGTGGGCAATAAATAAAATCTACCTGAGCAGTGGTCTGGATGCAGAGCAGAGAGAAGTTAAGGATTATGGGAAAACTACAGAGGCGGCACTGGTTGTAGAAATGTCTGGTAGTAAGATAAGAATCCCAGATCTATAGAATTATTTTTCATGTATGTTAAATTCTGTTTGAGGTCTTGAGGTTGCTGCAATGTGAAAGACTGGATGTTTGGGGAAGATTTCTTTTAATGTTGCATCATCAGTCATTCTGGGTTCTTTGATTATTTTTCGCATTCTTGTCTTGCCACATAGCTGCCGCAGAACTTCCTGATCACCATCCTTTACAGTGAATCAGTGAAAGCTGCATAAGGCAAAAGTGACAAGTGGGAATTCTTCCCTACAATTTAGAGGCACTGAATATAAACAGAGGGAGATGTTTCAATGGTGCACACAGTGAATAATGTCCCTCATTTTTGGGACTTCAAATTTACTGTACAGTACTGGAAAATTCTAACATTTTATATTTCCAGCATTCAAATGGTCCCTTATTATAACTCGATCCAGGTAGTTTGCATCTGTTGCTCCAATGGTAAGCAGCTGAAGTATATGTGATATCTAAGGAGACACATTGATCGCCACCTTCCACTAATTTTTTAAATAAAACTATGCTATGAATAGACTGGAGAAAAAGGATTTTGTGAATTCCCTACGTAGAGTTACTAGAAAGTGTTAGTAGTAGTGTCAGGAAATGCACTTTGACTGGAATAAATTGAGGGTGGCGCCCAAAGCCAGCTAAGGGCAATGGAGCCTGAAGCCCCTTCCCCCTCTGTGGTGGTGCCTGGTTTTGGTGGGGGGGAGGGAGAGGGCCTCTGGACAAAGGAGTCGCGTCCCTCCACCCCTTCTGGGGAGAGGTAGCTCTGTGAGGAGGGAAAAAAGGGGGAAGGGGCAATAAGTTTAAAAGAGCTTATCTGAGGCCAGGCAAGCCGAGAAGTGTGCTCCCCCCCTTGTTTATTTTGTTTAATTTACTTTCATTTCAGGTTATCCTGGCACAGTGGTTGCACCATACAGAGGCCAAGGAAGAAGTTGGGAGTAGACAGCAATAGCAATTCACTTAGGTCCTTAGCGGTTGTTGTGCTTACAGGGCATCGACAGTGCAGAATAGCCAATCAGTGAATATGGGCAGGCAGGCTTGTGCTGTGCAGCCAGGTCAGCCTGGAGGAAGGGTGGGCGATTGACAAAAAGCACTGGGGGGAGGGAAGAATGTAGGTAGTGTCATGGCGGATCGACACGGGGGCTATTTTGCCTCCCTTGGTATTGTTTGGAGGTGGCATGGAGAGACCCCAGAGATGGGGAGGCAGTGATTCCCTGGAAGGTCTCGCCCTTTACTTCCCAAGGGCGCTAGCTCAATGCAGTCATGGTCTGAGCTATTAGGGACCCTAGGAGCACCACGTAGTAAGGAGAGTACTCCTGGGGTCCTATAAATAGGTGAAAACCCTATTAATAAAATCTGTGACCTCACAATTTGCCACTGTATTTATGTTGTCAGTGTGTTTATTTCAGGGGAAAGTGGGGAAGGTGTGGTATTCATTCCTGATTCAAGACACATGATATGGCAAAGTCAGGGAACCTCTTATTGCTAGGCCAGCAAGACAGTCTTACCTGCCTTGATGGAGGCCCTGAATTTGTCCCATCTGCCCCACAAGTAGGCAGAGGTTCATGGTCCCAAAGATTACAGCTGAGTGCCCTTTTTTTGATGCCTGCATGAAAGTCTGTTAAACAGATCTTCTAGGTTTAATTGTATCTTTAAACATTACTTGGTGGTATTATAAATACAGACACTGTCCTACTTAGCAAGATATTTTTAAAATGTAATAAAAATGAATGCGCTGAACCATGCAACACTTGCCATATAATTTTTAGCATTTGTTTCATAATTTAAGATATGTATAATAGCTTGGCAAGGTTAGGACCTCAAGCATACCTGAAAGATACAAAAAAGTACAATATCTCCTTTTATATAAAAGTTGGTTTGGTCTAGATGTTCATATCAAATGTAAAGCAGGAAACTGCTGTAATATCAAACTTAGAGTGATCATGTTTTAATTCAGTAGTCTGTTTTGGAGAGATTGTAGTAATGTAAAAACAACAAAAAATAACAACATGATATCATTAGAGCCAGAATGAAAGCTTGGCATTGGGTCCGAATATTTTACGCATCAATTAGTATTCAAAGAAATATTTATTTTTTTTCAGTGGTTGACTGAAAGTGATTTGGCATTTGAGTTATTTTAGTTCTAGTCTGTGATTTTATTTAATATAAATTTTATATTTCTAGAAGAGCTTTTGTATTTATTTTTTGTTCCATAATATGAACTTATTATATTATTTTAGATATCTAAGTAGAATCCCGATAATATATTGTTGCTTAATTTAATCTCTTGCTAAAGCAAACCCATTTTTTGGATACTGAGATTTATTTTAACCTACACATTAGCCACATTTTGAGAACAGCCACACAAAAAAAATTGCAAATATCAATGATGTTTGACACGACAAAAATTGTGCATCATACACATTGTTGGGGGCTTTTAACTGCACATTAATTCCTGTTGGTATCTAACTTTAAGTGGCATCTCATGAGCAACCACATATTTTCTTCATATCTTCAGGATCCACACCAGCAAAGTAATCCCACCTTTTCCCCGGGTAGGACAGGAACAAAATTTCATAAAAATCCTCACCATCCCCCACCACCACCACCATACTGTCTAGGGTGCAATTTTGAGGGCCATGGAACACGTCATGCATTTCACTGTAGTCTTGGGCCTGCATCAAGTGAGCAGGACTTCAGGTACATTTCTCCTCGGTCTGAAAGTCATATGCTACCTGCTGTGATGTTACTGCCACTCTAAATCAGGCTCTCTGGAATACATTTTCTAGTCCTATGCCTCATTGATGACAATTTAATAAGATACTTAATTCTTCCCTTAATGCTGTGCGCCAAGAGTAGGGTAATGGGACTGTCTATTTTAGACATTCCTTTCCTTGTTTAACTTTATAATGCTATGGGGTAATTTTTAAGTTTTCAGAATCATCTATATATATGTTAGGTTTAGCTCTCTTTATTTTAAACTATATTTAAGAGATATTTATCTTTATTTGTTTATCAGTGTATGCACATTTACCTGTACTGTATGGTAGGATGTGGCAGTTGGAAGGGAAAGTGGAATGTTAGTATCTGACAAGCCGGGCTGTGCCAGCCAGTACTCTCCAGTTTACATAAAATGGAAAATAATGCTAAATATCACTTAAAGAGATAGTAATATTTCGTTTTAACTTTATTTTATTTTGTAGGCATTAAAAAAACATGAAGAACGATACAAGTCTTATCTCTCAAACCTTTATGGTTTAAGAGATATTCACAAGCAAAGTTTCCCCTCCCGCCCCTTTTACCTAGGGTAAGTTATCTCTTCTCAGATGTGGAATGCAGTCCATAGACCAGACAGATAACAGCAGGGGACAATCTTCTTCCTATGAGAACAATGAAAGCCCTGTCCCCCTTGACAAGTTTTTCTGGTTTTTCCCTTATCTTAATTGAAGATTGTCCCTCTCTGCAGTCTACCTGGGCACCTCCCTTCTGCTCTGGCTGAGCAGTGTTACATCAGTAAAAGGGGCGGGAGGGGGATATTTTGTCATTGAATTACTCTTGAACGACAACTCTGACAGAATTGAAATAACACTCTCCAAAGTCCAAATACCATGATGATTAATTAGAGCTGATTTTATTATGAAACATTACTATCCCTTTAAACTCTAGTTTTAAATAAAGAATGGCTAACATAAATATAGGCAATTTTCAAAGTGTTACTTCCACTTTATCACTAAATACTTAACAAGACATAGAGGATATAGTGTAATTTTATATCATTCTCCTGAGCATTATTTGAAGAATGTGTAAGGGGCTTGCTGTTGGTATTAAATTTTTAAAGGGATAGTAATACTTAAGTATTACTAATCCCTATATTAAAGTCCCATTAAAAATAAATGTACTGCCTCCAGTGTCATCTCTCAAACCTTTATGGTTTGAGAGATAATCGCACCTAAAGTTTAACCAGGCACACATAGAAGACCATTTCAGTGAAAGATTTATTTTTTATTAATGCGATCGCGGCTCTGTTGCAGAGCCGTCTGATGATCTAAGACCGGATTTCCCTTCAGTCAGCTACAACGCTGACTTCGGGGAAGGGAGAGGCGACTTTAGGTGCGATTAGCTCTCAAGCCATAAAGGTCTGAGAGATGACACTGGGGGCAATACATTTATTTTTAATAGGACTTTAATATAGGGATTAGTAATACTTAAGTATTACTATCCCTTTAATGACGATGCTCTAGTGCAAACCCTGAAGTGCAGCCACTGGTCTTGGAGGCTATTGACAATGCTCTGCCAAATTTGTAAATTCACACTGTAGTGTTTCTGTGCTCCAGTTACTGGTTAGCTCTCCTAGATTTTGCTGTCCCTACGCCCTGTTAGCTGGAGCTTCATGCCTTGCCTAATGTATTTATATGTATAAAATAACCAAGTAAGAATAGCGCTCATGGGTCTTTTTCAATGGTGTTAAACAGGTGAGACTATTGGTCAAAGTTTCGGTATTGCTATACCCTTTCTCTAGACAAAAACTGAATATGGGCTCCATCCTTTTAAATCTTTGGATAGCACATAGTTTGGATGACATCACTCATGTGCAGTAAAAGCGTCAGACAACACAAGAGTGCCACCATCCAGAATTTGCATATGTAAAAACTGGTGTGTGTATATACATTTGTACAGTTACATATTTTTCAAGGAACACATAAGTGAGGTATAAGTGAAATAATGCTTGTGTGGAGAAGACATAACATGATAAAATGTACAGAATAATAACATATGGCACCTTCAACACTATAAAGATCAAAAATGTAAGCTACATGATATGTGATACAAGTGGTAGTTGCCATTGAAAACAATAGCAAGCACCAATGGATAAATGGTACTGACAGATGCATTGCAACTGCATCAATAAAGAGAGTAAGACAATAGTCTGTGCCACAACTCCCAAACAGAAAATGTGTGCAAAGTCTCATTTGCTAATAAGCACCTGGTACAATATTGCAAAGCCGACAAGGAAACTATAGACCAAAAAAGGTTTTAGTGCACCTCTTTCAGAAGACTTATATATAAATAACCCACTGAAGGTAAAGATGTTGAAATGGCAACACTCGGAATAATATCTGGAAGCAGTGTGTTATAGGAACATTTATGACTAATCTGAACTGGTAAATGCCATTAATCAAATTATTAAATTAATCGATGTTGTGATAATAACTCTGAGATCTATGTCCATCACTGGACCCCCTTTATTTTGAGATAACTCTCCATCTTGATCTGCTCATTATTGAGAAATTTATGGGATAACATTATCCCTCTACATATTTATTTCAGGCCATTGGGCCTTATATTTAATGAATGTTTTTATATTACAATATATAACCACACCATTGCTAGATGGCTGGAACACATTGATTGCAATATTTTCCCAGCCAGTCTGGCAATGGAGTGGTTTATTGTTTGCCCTCTTAAACTAGTGTGGATTGGGAGTGGCATGGTAGTTTTGTATATATGATTGTTTGCTAGTTAACCCCTCCAATGCCAGATATTCACAATGCATTGTTCAACAATGTGTTGAAATCTTTCTTGAATAAGAGGGGTTACGATGGACTTGTGAGAGTGTGGGGAGGGTGATGAGAAGTGCATGGGGACTGGGGGGAGACTGTGGTATTTGCAAAGTTTGTAGGCTTTTTCCCAGCTTCTGCATCACTGTGCTACCAAGTCTAGGAGGGCCAATCTGTCTGGTCATGCCATGCATGTATGACATAGCAGTTACTATTTGCAGTGCTATTTTGTACAGTGTGGTATGCATGTAAAATTGCGTTATTCACCTTACATATTACCGGCTGTGATAGCAGAAATAAGAAAAAGCCTGGTTAAAAACATTTTTTCCTAAAAGAGTGTACCTCTTTAGAAGGGACAGTCCCTCTTTGAGACCCAAATACCTCTGTCCCTCTTTCCCACCCTGATGTCCCTCTTTTTAGGAGATCAGACTGTGTAATGTATATATAAGTATATCCCATTGCTCTACAGTAATAAAAGTCACATTAATGTTTGGGTAAACTTCACTATACAGTATATGTTTATAAATTAGACAAAGAATTGTGAGGAGCACCCACCAAGCACAAACAAGATAAAGTGTCTTGTTCTAGGCAGCGTTCCAGTGGTGCTACAACTCACGTTTTTCACTCCCATGTGCCATTGCAGAGAAGAAATCTCCATATCCATATCAGACTGGTCCCTCCCACTGACAGTCCAGTTCTGAAATGTCAGGCAAATCCTCTCACACGAGAGAAACATCATAACCACAGACTTACATTTCGGCCTATGTGGGCCTCGTTGGTGTGGTGCAGCTGAATCCCTGTAGGAGATTTCCTCTCTGCAATGGCACATGGGAGTGAAAAACGTGAGTTATAGCACCACTGAGAGACTACCATGCCTAGAACAAGACACTTTCTCTTGTTCATGCTTGATGGGGGCTCCTCACAATTCTTTGTTTTCCTAAGTATAAGAGCATCCCAGGCATGGGCCCTTGCCTCCATGTGCCTAGAAGGATTCAGCTGCATCACACTGATGAGGCCTACATAGGCTGAAACTGAGATCTGTGGTTGTGCTGTTTCTGTTATGTGGAATGATTTGCTTGACATTTTGGTGCTGGATTGTCTGTGGGCAGGACCAGTCTGGTATGGATATGGCGATTTCATCTCTGCAATGGCACATGAGAGTGAAAAACATGAGTTGTAGCACCATTAAGAGGGTACCATGTGTAGAACAAGACACTTTATTTTGTTTGTTCTTGATGGGTGCTCCTCACAATTCTTTGTCTCCCTAAGTATAAGGGCAACGCAGGCATGGACCCTTGCTTTCATGTGCCTAGAGGGATTCAGCTGCACCACACTGACAAGGCCCACATAGGCCAAAATGTACATCTGTGGTTATGCTGTTTCTCTTGTGCGGAGAGGATTTGCCTGACATTTCGGAGCTGGACTGTATGTGGGCAGGACCAGTCAGATATGGAGATTTCCTCTCTGCAATGGCACATGGGAGTGAAAAGCGTGAGTTGTAGTAAGAGGCTACCATGCCTAGAACAAGACACTTTATCTTGTTCGTGCTTGATGGGTGCTCCTCACAATTCTTTGTCTCCTTAATTATAAGGGTATCCCAGGCATGGGCCCTTGCTTCCATGTGCCTAGAGGGTTTCAGCTGTACCACACCGATGAGGTCCATATAGGGCAAAACGTATGTCTGTGATTATGCTGTTACTCTTGTGCGGAGAGGATTTGCCTGACATTTCGGTGCTGGACTGTCTGTGGGCGGGACCAGTCAGTTATGGAGATTTCCTCTCTGCAGTGGCACATGGGATTGAAAAACATGAGTTGTAGTAAGAGGCTACCATGCCTAGGACAAGACACTTTATCTTGTTCGTGCTTGATGGGTGCTCCTCACAATTCTTTGTCTCCCTAATTATAAGGGCATCCCAGGCATGGGCCCTTGCTTCCATGTGCTTAGAGGGATTCAGTTACACCACACCAATGAGGCCCACATAGGTTGAAATGTATGTCTGTGATTATGCTGTTTTTCTTGTGCGGAGAGGATTTGCCTGACATTTCAGAACTGGACTGTCTGTGGGTGGGACCAGTTGGATATGGAGATTTTCTCTCTGCAATCGCACATGGGAATGAAAAATATGAGTTTTAGCACCATTGATAGACTACCATGCCTAGAACAAGACACTTTATCTTGTTTGTGCTTGATGGATGCGCTTCACAATTCTTTGTCTCCCTAAGTATAAGGCATCCCAAGCATGGGCTCTTGCTTTCATGTGCGTAGAGAGATTCAGCTGCACAACACCGATGAGGCCCACATAGGCCGAAACGTACATCTGTGGTTATGCTGGTTTTCTCGTGCGGAGAGGATTTGTCTGTGGGCGGCACCAGTCTTATATGGAGATTTCTTCTCTGCAATGACACATGGGAGTGAAAAACGTGAGTTGTAGCACCATTGAGAGGCTACCATGTCTAGAACAAGACACTTTATCTTGTTTGTGCTTGATGGGTGCTCCTCACAATTCTTTGTCTCCCTAAGTATAAGGGCATCCCAGGCATGGACCCTTGTTTCCATGTGCCTAGAGGGATTCAGCTGCACCACACTGACGAGGCCCACGTAGGTAGAAATGTATGTTTGTGGTTATGCTGTTTTCTCTCGTGCGGAGAAGATTTGCCTGACATTTTGGAGCTGGACTGTCTGTGGGCGGGACAAGGCAGTTATGGATATTTCCTCTCTGCAGTGGCACATGGGAGTGAAAAACGTGAATTGTAGTAAGAGGCTACCATGCCTAGAACAAGACACTTTATCTTGTTCGTGCTTGATGGGTGCTCCTCACAATTCTTTGTCTCCCTAAGTATTAGGGCATTCCAGTCATGGGCCCTTGCTTCCATGTGCCTAGAGGGATTCAGCTACACCACACCGATGAGGCCCACATAGGTCGAAACGTATTTCTGTGATTATGCTGTTTTTCTTGTGCGGAGAGGATTTGCCTGATATTTCAGAACTGGACTGTCTGTGGGTGGGACCAGTTGGATATGGAGATTTTCTCTCTGCAATCGCGCATGGGAGTGAAAAATATGAGTTATAGCACCATTGAGAGGCTACCATGCCTAGAACAGGACACTTTATCTTGTTTGTGATTGATGGGTGTTCCTCACAATTCTTTGTCTCCCTAAGTATAAGGCATCCCAAGCATGGGCCCTTGCTATCATGTGCGTAGAGGGATTCAGCTGCACCACACTGACGAGGCCCACATAAGCCGAAACGTACATCTGTGGTTATGCTGTTTTTCTCGTGCGGAGAGGATTTGCCTGATCTTTCGGAGCAGGACTGTTTGTGGGCAGCACCAGTCTGATATGGAGATTTCCTCTCTGCAATGGCACATGGGAGTGAAAAATGTGAGTTGTAGCACCATTGAGTGGCTACCATGCCTAGAACAGGACACTTTACCTTGTTGGTGCTTAAAGGGATAGTATTACTTCAAAATTACAATCCCTTATTTTGTAGCCCTTAATAAACTGAGTTAAATGACACCAGTGGCATCTCTCAAACCTTTATGGTTTAAGAGATAGCCACTTTCAAAGTTTCCTCTCCCCTGCTGTCAGCGTTCTGCTGCCAGCAGGAGAATCCGGTCCCGGGACAGGCGGAGGCTCTTAAACAGAGCCGATATCTCGTTATGGAAGGAAAAATGATTAATTGAAACAGTCTTCTAATTGTGCTTGGTTACCAAGCACACGTAGAAGACTGTTTCAATTAATCATTTTTCCTTCCATAATGAGATATCGGCTCTGCTGAAGAGCCTCCACTTGATTCAGAGACCGGATTCTCCTGCTGGCAGCAGAACGCTGACAGCAGGGGAGAGGAAACTTTGAAAGCGGCTATCTCTTAAACCATAAAGGTTTGAGAGATGCCACTGGTGTCATTTAACTCAGTTTATTAGGGGCTACAAAATGAGGGATAGTAATTTTGAAGTAATACTATCCCTTTAATGGGTGCTCTTCACATTTCTTTGTCTCTCTAAGTATAAGGCATCCCAGGGATGGGCCCTTGCTTCCATATGCTTAGAGGATTTAGCTGCACCCCAACAATGAGACCCACATAAGCTGAAACGTACGTCTGTGGTTATGCTGGTTTTCTCATGCGGACATGATTTGCCTAACGTTTCGGAGCTGGGTTGTCTGTGGGTGGGACCAGTCTGATATGTATATAGAGATTTCCTCTCTGCAATGGCACATGGGAGTGAAAAACATGAGTTGTAGCACCATTGAGAGGCTTCCATGCCTAGAACAAGCACTTTATCTTGTTCGTGCTTGATGGGTCCTCCTCATAAATCTTTGTCTCCCTAAGTATAAGGGCATCCTAGGTATGGACCCTTGCTTCCACGTGTCTAGAAGGATTCAGCTGCACCACACCAATGAGACCCATATAGGCCGAAACGTATGTCTGTGGTTATGCTGTTTTTTTTGTGCGGAGAGGATTTGCCTGACATTTTGGAGCTAGACTGACTGTGGGTGGGACCAGTCTGATATGGATATGGATATGGATATGGAGATTTCCTCTCTGCAATTGCACATGGTAGTGAAAAACATGAGGTGTAGCACCATTGAGAGTCTACCATGCCTAGAACAAGACACTTTATCTTGTTTGTGCTTGATGGGTGCTCTTCACATTTCTTTCTCTCTCTAAGTATAAGGGCATCCCAGGGATGGGCCCTTGCTTCCATGTGCCTAGAGGGATTCAGCTGCACCACACTGACGAGGCCCACGTAGGTAGAAATGTATGTTTGTGGTTATGCTGTTTTCTCTCGTGCGGAGAAGATTTGCCTGACATTTTGGAGCTGGACTGTCTGTGGGCGGGCTCAGTTGGATATGGAGATTTCCTCTCTGCAGTGGCACATGGGAGTGAAAAATGTGAGTTGTAGCTCCATTGAGAGGCTACCATACTTAGAACAAGACACTTTATTTTGTTCTTGCTTGATGGGTGTTCCTCACAATTCTTTGTCTCCCATGTTTATAAATGAGTCTGTGTAAATAAAATACTTTGGTCCTGCTGTAAATATTTTTTTCAGTTACACATAGCAGTGTCAATAGGTTATGAAATCTAATCTAAACATTTTTTATAATGACCCGTCCACAGCAACACCACCTAAAACAAAAGTGTCCATCTTTCGCAATTTGAAATGTTGAGAAGTATGCTTTCCATTCTAGTGGACTGGAATCTGGGCCTTTATTTTATATTCTGGGGCTTTTCAGCTTAGCCACCATGGGTGGACCAAGAATTAGAATACATATTTAATGAGACATTGGGTGACTATATATGAGACAGTAATAGAGAGTAAAATTAAAAACATTTTAAATTGAGCAAAGGTTTAAGGTGAAAGGAAGTAAAAGGTTAAAGGCCTTTTGGATAAAGATGATTCCTATAAATAACAGTAGACTTTTTAATGGTCAGTAGATAATATAAATCGTGTAAAGTTTTCTGTAATTCCTCATATGTAGTTCCATGCAGGCATTATTGAATATGGCACATGTGCAAAAGATATATGCTAAGATTATCCAGATTATTGAAAAAGATCTGAGAGGTTATAGCAAAGGAAAACTGACACTATTTGTAAGATTTGTTGTAACAAACACACAAACAAACAAAAAAAATGTCCTTTTGATAAAGATACACTGTCTGAGATTTATTGGCTATTCATAGCAGGCAGCACCAAGATTAATTATCAGATTAGAGACTCAATATTTTACCATCAGTAAAACCAGCAGTAATAGCAAAAACACTTACGCCTAAAAAACTCAACCATGTACCTCAGCTATTCTATTGCTGTTGAGGTACGTGGCAAAATGAGCATTGTTGGCCAAAACTCAAAATGCTGGTGGTTGTCTTTTGTTCCCACAACTCGCGCTAAATAAAGAGAATCGTGGGAACATCAAAGGAAAAAAAGCACACTGTCATTGTTTGACAGTGTCAAACAATGAAAGTGAGCTAGAACTAGTCAGAAATGTAACACTTACCTGTCATCCACTGTCCGGCTTCTTCATGTATCTTCTCTTCTTTATTCTCTTCTGTCTTCCTTTCTTCAGTCTTCTTTTCTTTCTACTGATCTTCTTTCTTGCTGTGGGAAAAAAATCAGTTATTGCTCATTTAATTTGTAAAAAATAAGCCCCCAAAGATGCTACCGTTAGATGCTACTGTTGAGTGCCAGATCGGTAGCCCTCCAGCGCTCAATGGGTTACTATAGTTGGCATCTCAATGTCCTCATGGAATAAAAATATGAAATATTTATAAAATTGTCCATATTGATTAAATGTTTGAATAAATGTACCCCCTTTGCCTCCGTTGCTGTCTCCGCTGGTGGCAGAAGGCATTTTGAATAGCACAGAAGAATCCCTGAAACCTCTCGGGCCATTGCGCGAGTCAGACTGCCAGGGTTCATCATTACCCACGTTAGAAGCTGATTGGTTGTGAGGTGTGTAAGCACTTTCCAGACAATTGGAGACTGTGAATTTATTTTGAACTGAGACTGGCATATAAAAGCCAGTCTCGGTTCAAAATTCTGGCAGTCTGACTCAGGCAATGAAAAGGAGTCAGGCTGCTGGGAAAGGATTGGGTAAAAGCAGACTCCTGAAAGCACATTGAGAACACCGTGTTTGGGATCACTACATGTAAACACTCTAGTATGTCTCTATAGTATAGGGGTGGGTGAGATAATTCTTCCCTGGGTAGGAGAGGGGGTGGCTAAACCTTTACCTTGTGCAAGAGGGAAGTGATTCAGCTAATACTATGTTGGGCTGGTGAAAAGGAGGGTGTTAGGTAAAAAGGAGGGCAGGGCTAACGCTGCACTGAGTGAGAGCTAGGGAGGGATGAGACAGACTTGGTCAATACTGCATGGCTAACCCTTCACTAAGTGGGAGTTGGGGAAGGATGAGACAGACTTGGTCAATACTGCATGGCTAACCCTTCACTAAGTGGGAGTTGGGGAGGGATGAGACAGACTTGGCCAATACTGCATGGCTAACCATTCACTGAGTGGGAGTTAGAGAGAGATAAGACAGACTTGGCCAATTCTGCAGGACTAACCTTTCACTGAGTGGGAGCTGGGGAGAGATGACTTGGCCAATATTAGGGCTAGCCCTGCATTGAGTGGGAATTTGGGGGTCGGGGTGTGACAGACTTGGCCAATACTGCAGAGTTAACCCTTACCTGAGTGGGAGCTAGAGTGGGATGAGACATGCCCATTATTGCTGTGGGTGAGCAAAGCATTGTGGGTCGTTCAGGAGGAGATACTCTTATCTCCCAAACTGGCCAATGACTGCACAGCTCACTGGGTGATACACGATGGGAAGTTCTGCTCTTGGTTTGTTCTGACCGTCCTCCACAGAAATCATAGGGCCAGGAACCCCGTAATAGGTACAATGCCTTGCTCACTCTCTCCTATATTTAAATGGGGCTTTTAAACCCTAGAATGCTACAGGCGGTCTCCAACACTTTGTGGAACTTATTTAAATCAGTGTCAGTTTTGAAAATGTTTATTTTCTCTATTTCAGCTGGATTGCTCTAAAACGGATCCACTTTGCCTAAGTTGTAATAAGCTGAATGGCTCTTGTATATAAAGGTGAAGTGAAACAATTATAGGTAAAACCAACTGTACAACAGAAGAAAAATAAAATTACCTCTCCAGCATTCTAGGGCTTAAAAGCCCAATTTAAATAAATGGGAATTTTGGAAATATTAATATTAACCCCACAGTGCAGATGATTTGCTCCAGAATTGCACAACTTTGACTTTAACCCTTTGAGTGCTAGATGGGACAAAATAACTTATTGCTTTGCATTGCACCCCCTGGTATTCAAAGGGATAAGGCTATTTGTTCTATGCTGTTGATAACAAGGTCACAAGATCTTTCAAACCAATGTGTTGTGCAGTATGCAACCCTCTGGCACGCAAAGGGTTAAAGTCAATGTTGTGCAATTCTGGAGCAAAGCATCTGAACTGTGGTGGACAAATTAGTCATTTCAAAATTCACAATGATATAAATAAGATTTTTAACCCCTAGAATACTAGAGAGGTGTTTTACTCCACTTTGCCTTTATACACAACTATGAGATGGGCATAGGGGAGAAGTAAGTGCACAATGGACGGAGCTAACATGAACAACAGAATGGCATATGGGGCAACTAATTGGTAAAATAGGCAAAACAGAGGCTCAAAAGATGGCAATGAGAGTTCAGAGTGTTAAATGTGGGGCAAAAGAGAGGTACCAGAGAAGCAAATGGAGGGTAAAGAGTACAGTATGGGGAAAATAGAACAAGGGAGAAGGTCACATAATAATCATACTAC
This sequence comes from Rhinophrynus dorsalis, assembly GCA_037306005.1. Classification (NCBI taxonomy): domain Eukaryota; kingdom Metazoa; phylum Chordata; class Amphibia; order Anura; family Rhinophrynidae; genus Rhinophrynus; species Rhinophrynus dorsalis. Next base: position 355,611,809 of record CM074718.1, read on the forward strand.
CTGATCTGAGAGTCAGCCTTTATTGAAGTGGAGGCTGAGAGGACAGGAATGAAGTATATGTGATGTCAGGTCCTCACCAGGTCATCTGACCCACAACAAGGGGGATTTTCCTATTAGGATCCAGGCAACTGGGGCAGGAAGTAGAAAGACAAGGGGGACTTAACAGTGCACAGCAGCCCTCCTCTTACCACTGAATAGGCAGCTAAACACTGAGTCCAGGCAGCATTTCAGCATATCAAATGCTTGACACAGCTGTCTGCTCTTTAACTGAGGTGAGGTCTGCTATGGTGCCTGTGTCTCCCCTTTCATTACCTGCACTCAGCATCCCCTGTCCCCATTCATTTAATTTGTTTAATGTACCCCTCTGGCACTGAAGGGTCTAAAAAGTGTCCTGCTCACTATGCAGGCAGCTCTCCACTCAGTGCTTCTATACTTCCATAGGGAAGGGAGTCTGTCATCTAACTGAAAGCTAAACAAAGAAATGTGAGGAGCACCCATGAAGCCTTGTTCTAGGCATGGTAGCCTCTCAATGGTGCTACAACTCACGTTTTTCACTCCCATATGCCATTGCAGAGAGACAATCTCCATCTCCAATCCATAACAAACTGGTCCCACCCACACAGTCCAGCTCCGAAATATCAGGCAAAACCTCTCCGCACGAGAGGAACAGCATAACCACAAATGTACGTTTCTGCCTATATGGGCCTCGTCATTGTGGTGCAGCTGAATCCCTCTAGGCACATGGAAGCCTGGGATGCCCTTATACTTAGAGAGACAAAGAAATGTGAGGAGCACCAATCAAGCACAAACAAGATAAAGTGTCTTGTTCTAGGCATGGTAGCCTCTTAATTGTCCCATGTCCTATTGGAAGCAAGGACCCATGCCTTGGATGCCCTTATACTTAGAGAGACAAAGAATTGTGAGGAGCACCCATCAAGCACGAACAAGATAAAGTGTCTTGTTCTAGGCATAGTAGCCTCTCAATGTTGCTGCAACTCACGGTTTTCACTCCCATGTGCCACTGCAGAGAGAAAATATCCATATCCAAATCAGACTGGTCCCTCCCACAGATTGAGTGTTTGTGGGCTGGACCAGTCTGATATGGATATGGATATGGAGATCTCCTCTCTGCACTGGCACATGGGAGTGAAAAACGTGAGTTGAGGCACCATTTGGAAGCTACCATGCCTAGAACAAGATACTTTATCTTGTCCGTGCTTGATTGGTGCTCCTCACAATTCTTTGTCTCCCTAACTATAAGGGTATTCCAGGCATGGGCTTTTGCTTCCATGTGGCTAGAGGGACTTTGCTGTTCCACACTGCGAAGGCCTGCATAGGCAGAAATGTATCTCTGTGGTTATGCTGTTTCTCTCTTGCAGGGAGGATGATTTATAGGCACGTGTGCACATAGATACCAAAGAGGGCTTGAGCACCTGCCCTTTTTGTCCAAAGTGCCTTTGTGCTCTTTTAACAAAAAAAATAATATAATTATTATTATGAGAAGTGCTCTTTTTTTTCATTTGAGCTCCTGCCCCCCAAAATGTCTGTGCACGTCCCTGATGATTTGGATTTCGATATGGATATGGAGATTTTCTCTCTGCACTGGCACCTGGGAGTGAAAAATGTGAGTTGAGAGGCTACCATGCCTAGAACAAGACACTTTATCTTGTTTGTGCTTGAGGGGTGCTCCTCACAATTCTTTGTCTATCTAACTGAAAGCTAATCAATCTGGCAGATAGACTCCATGCAAGTATAGAAGCACTGAGCAGGGAGCTGCTGGTGCAAATGTTCTACTAATACACAGACAGCAGCATTCTAGTACCTCTCTCTCTGGAATCTGTCCAGACCAGCAGAATTCTTCTGTTCCTCCTTTGCTGCAGTAAGTCGTCTCCCTATTCCTGCTCTGTTCCCCATGTGATGATGGTCCATAAGCAGGCTGCATGACCTTCTTTTCACCCCATCATAGAGCTCCTTCTCTCCTGCTTCATTCTGACTGGTTTCCTTCCAGGGTGGGAAAGCTCCCCATCTAGCCCCCCAAGGACACCCATGTTCCTGTCTACATACCATATAAGCTCATAATTTCCCACAATGCCATATGGCATAATTTAGGAGAAAAGGAGACAGAGAGAGAAAAAATAAACTTAAATCAAATATTATAAAAATTTAAAGTGGTTACTGGCTCATAGTGCTGGTCAACACTATGACCATCAGAAGTGTTTAAAGCGAAACTTTCACATATTAATAAGTCGCCCTTCAATCATTAAACATATGGCGACTAGCTTGATTATACGTATATTACCTACACGTAAAAAAATTACTATGTAAAAGTGGCAGATTTGAAAAAAATCTTTAATCTTCAGAGACCTGAAACCAGGCATCAGTGCACACATCTTGTCTGCTCCCCTGCCCTGTCAGTTCCGGTCTCTGTAAGAAGCATTGCAGTGTGCCACAATGTAACTGAAGGGATTGACGGCGCAGGCTTTCAGAATACACTAACCTGGCCATCCGTCTCCGAAGATTAAAGATTTCTTTAGAATCTGCCACTTTTGATAGGTAATATATGTATTATCAAGCTAGTCACCATATATTTAATGATTGAAGGACGACTTATTAATATGTGAAAGATCCGCTTAAAAAAAAAAAAAAAAAAAAAAAAGAAAAAAAAGAAAAAAAGAAGCTGGATGGACCCAGCGGCTAGTGAGATGGATCACCATCATTTACTGCACATGCTGCAGCAAACTTGCCTGCAGTCAATATTTGGTCAACCACTTTACTCACACATCCCTGCACTGCTCTTACGAGATTCACCCTTCCCCTACCCCTTATGCTTTTGCTGTACATTATACTACTACTGTCTGTATTTTTACAGTGAAGTACATAATAAAACTGATTGTGTTTGAAGTCTTGCATTGGTCCTCTACAAAATACTCTATCTCGTCTAGTATCAGTCTGCCTCAGTCACAGCTCAAATCAGTGTCCCTGTCTCTGTCACCTATCAAACTTTTTTTTTAATTAACTGTCCCTTCTATCCCTATCAGTATCATCAACAAACAAAAAGAAGGAAAAAAACACACTTCTTTTTCAAATGCTTCTTTCCCCAGATTCCACCAACACAGAGATAACAGCCAGGTCAGGAAGAAACTTGGATCACGGCTGCCTGTGTTTTCCAAGTAATTCAGACACACATAATTTAGGGGTAAATCTCCTTTGCTTCCTTCTCACACCACCAAACTCCCCTAGCACAGAGATAACAGCCAGATCAGGAAGGAACTTGGATCACGGCTGCCTGCATCTTCCCAGTCACTCCATCACAGAATTTTGAGGTAATTGGGGTAAATCTCCTTTGCACTCTTCACACATCCCCAGATTCCCCTAGCACAGAGATAACAGCCAGATCATGAAGGAACTTGGATTATGTCAGCCTGTCTCTTCCCAGTCACTTGGTCACATAGAATTGTGGGGGAGTTGGGGTAAATCTCCTTTGAACTTTTCTCACACCTCCAGACTCCCTTAGCACAGAGACAACAGCCAGATAAGGAAGATCCTGATCGTCACAAGGAATTTTAGGGTAATTGCTTTTGCTCCCTTCTCACCCCCCCCCCCCCAGTTTTTTTTGAGAATTCTTTAAATTCCAAAGTAAATAGAGAGACATGCAGTATTGCAATAAATCATAATTTATTAGCAATAATCACAGTACTTATCAGCAGATGATCTCAGCACATATGGAACCATATGGGACCATATCAAATACATCCACATATATTCCACCCTTGGTCCCATCACTATAACTGAGACTCTGTGTATAAATCAGTAGGAATCAACATGCTCAGGCCTTTGCAACACCTGACTTTGTTATTCAGACTCAGTTGTGTGGAGCTGGATTCCCAAGGAAAGAAGAAATCTCCAGGAAACAGTAATCCTAGGTACAAGCCCAACAGAACCAGTAAACAGCCGATCAGCCCATAGCAAAGTCCATCCATTCCCACACATGTCGACCTCCAGGAAAAGGACCTCTGCTGCGTTTCTGCTCTGGCTCCTGTGATGCCTTCATCTCTCATGTATAAACCAAAAAAGATAATGGTAAAAAGAGAACCAAAACCCTAAAAAGTAAGTCTCTAAAACTGAGGCACTCAAAAAACAGAAGATATGAGAATATCAAAATCTTTTTATTAGTGAGAAAATGTATATAACAAAATATCAAGGTGAATAAAAAAAATTAAAAACACAGCGAGGGATGCTGACAATGATTCTGGAAAAACCATTAAACAATATCCTATAGCCACAAAATATATATAATGCTGTGGAAAAAAGAAATAATCAGGATATATGTTAACAGTTAGAGCTCCCTGATCACAAGAGTGGCTGCCTTATAAACCAAATAAGTGTACAATACACTAAGACAGACACTCAATTTGTATACAAAAAGAGCATATAATAAGTATGGACAACAAGAAAAATTTATATACTTATCATTGATAGAATAAAGACCAGAATTCAAACAGCAGAGCCCCCTCTGACACCAGCCATCCCGACGTGTATCACCTACAAACAGGCTTCGTCCCCTGACAGGTACATGAGGTAATGATACTAGGGTGTGGAGTAAATCTTAGTTTATATATGTGAATGACATCAAGAATCCCAGTATAACATTTCACAGCTCCAGCACCATCAGGTGTGCCTGTCCTAACCACACTAACTTTTTCACATGGTAACATCTTTTTTGTGTGGATAACCACCCTTGGTTGTTGATCCCTGGTGTCCTAACCCAACATTCTCTCCAAGGGGATAACATCTTGAATAATGTAGCCATTCAACATGATAACCACATCATCCAGTACCTTATCCCAACCCCTTAGAGTGTGTATGGGATTCAGCATGCATATTTGTTCCTTCAGCAAGCCATTCATTCTTTCAATCAGACCCGCAGCCTACAGGTGATAAGGAATATGGTACACCCAATGCACAACCCCAGTCTGAGCCTACTTGACCAGTTTGCCAGTGAAATGAGTTCCATTATCTGTTTGTATTTCCACTGATGTCCCATAGAACTTGGTGTTCAAGTGTAACAGTTTCAGTATTGTCTTTTGATCTGCATGCTTGGAGGGGCAGACTATCATGTCTCCTGAGTATGTATCCATTACTGTTGCACAGTGGCACTCTTGGCCTGTTTCTTGTGGTAGGGGGCCAATGAAATCCATCTGCCAGACTTCACACCCGTGATGCCCCGATATATTTGCCCAGGAGTGGCCTTCAGCTTTCTTTTCTGTACAGCCTGGCAAACGGGACACTTGGCCACAGTATCCTTTGCTTGATCCATGGTCAGATGCATCCCTCTGGTTGGCCTACTGATAGACATACAGAATGTGAGAGGCTTCTGGGAATGAACAACAGCACAATGGTCTGTTCTATGGCTAGTCACTGCCCAGAAGCATCACGTTTTAGCTCTCTAGTGCCATTATAGAGAAGAAATTTCCACATATATATTAGACTAATCCCGCCTGAAAGGGTGTTCCAGTTCCAAAATGTCAGGCAATTCCCCCCTACACAGGAATACCTGCTAACCCCCGACGTACATTTCGGCCTAGTTGGGTCTCGTCAGGAGAGTGCAACAGGGTTCCCTAGGCACTGAGAGCAAGGGGTCCACGTCTGGATTACCCTTCACTTTTAGGGAGAGCCCATAAGAGTATTCAAGATAAACATACAGAATGTGGGAGGCTTCTGGGAATGAACAACAGCACAATGGCCTATACTATGGCTAGTCACCACCCAGAAGCATCACATTTTAGCTCTGTAGTGCTATTACGGAGGAGAAATTTCCACATACATATTAGACTACTCCAGCCCAAAATGTTGACCCAATTCCAAAATAATGGGCAAGTCCCCCTGCATGGGAACACCAGTTAACCCCCGACGTATGTTTCCGCCTAATTCAGCCTCTTTAGGCAGGTGCAACTGGATTCCCTAGGCACTAAAAGCAAGGGGTCCTTGTCTGGATTACCCTTCACTCTTAGGGAGAGCCCCCTAAGAGTATTCAAAATAAGCATACAGAATGTGAGAGGCTTCTGGGAATGAACAACAGCACAATGGCCTGTTCTATGGCTAGTCATCGCCCAGAAGCACCATGTTTTAGCTCTCTAGTGCTATTATAGAGGAGAAATTTCCACATACGTTAGCCTAAACTGGCCCAAAATGGCAGTCCAGCTCCAAAATGACAGGCAAGTACCTTCTGCATGGGAAAACCAGCTAACCCCCAAACGTACATTTCAGCCTAGTGGGGCCTCATCAGGAGAGAGCAACTGGATTCCCTAGGCACTGAGAGCAAGGAGTCCATATCTGGATTACCCTTCACTCTTAGGGAGAGCCCCTAAGAGTGTTCAAAATAAACATACAGAACGTGAGAGGCTTCTGGGAATGAACCACAGCACAATGGCCTGAAGCATCACGTTTTAGCTCTCTAGTGCATTTACAGAGAAGAAATTTCCACATACATATTAGACTAACCCCGCCTGAAAGAGTGTTCTAATTCCAAAATGTCAGGCAAGTCCCCCCACCGGCACGGGAATACCCGTAAATCCCCGACGTACGTTTCGGTCTAGTTGGGCCTTATCAGGAGAGTGCAACTGGGTTCCTTAGGCACTGAGAGCAAGGGATCCACTTCTGGATTACCCTTCACTTTTAGGGAGAGCCCCTAAGAGCATTCAACATACACATACAGAATGTGAGAGGCTTCTGGGAATGAACAACAGCAAAATGGCCTGTTCTACGGCTAGTCACCGCCCAGAAGCATCACGTTTTACCTTTCTAGTGCATTTACAGAGGAGAAATTTCCACATACATATTAGACTAATCCCTCCCAAAAAGACAGTCTAGTTCCTAAACAACAGGCAAGTCCCCCCCTACACTGAATACCAGCTAACCCCCAACATATGTTTTGGCCTAGTTAGACATCATCAGGAGAGTGCAACTGGATTCCATGGGCACTAAGAGCAAAGGGTACTTGTCTGGATTACCCTTCTCTCTTAGGGAGAGCCCCTAAGAGTATTCAAAATAAACATACAGAATGTGAGAGGCTTCTGGGAATGAACAACAGCACAATGGCCTGTTCTACGGCTAGTCACTGAACAGAAGCATCACGTTTTAGCTCCCTAGTGCCATTAGGGAGGATAAATTTTACATACAGATCAGACTAATCCTACCCAAAAGGGTGGTCCATTTCCAAAATGATGGGCACATCCCCTCTGCACGGGAACACCAGCTAACCCCCAACAGACGTTTCTGCCTAGCTGGGCCTCTTCAGAAAGGTGCAACTGGATATCCTAGGCACTGAGAGCAAGTGTTCCATGTCTGGATTACCCTTCTCTCTTAGGGAGACCCCCTAAGTGTATTCAAAATAAACATATAGAATGTGAGAGGCTTCTGGGAATGAACAACAGCACAATTCCTGTTCTATGGCTGGTCATCGCCCAGAAGCATCACATTTTAGCTCTCTAGTGCCATTACAGAGAAGAAATTTCCACATACATATTAGACTAATCCCGCCTGAAAGGGTGTCCCAGTTCCAAAATGTCATGCAAGTCCCCCCTGCACATGAATACCTGCTAACCTCCGACATACGTTTGGACCTAGTTGGGCGTCGTCAAGAGAGTGCATCTGGATTCCAGAGACACTGAGAGCAAGGGTTCCACATCTGGATTACCCTTCACTCTTAGGGAGAGCCCCTAAGAGTATTCAAAATAAACATACAGAACGTGAGAGGCTTCTGGGAATGAACAACAGCACAATGGCCTTTTCTATGGTTAGTCACCGCCCAGAAGCACCATGTTTTAGCTCTCTAGTGCCATTACAGAGGAGAAATTTCCACATTCATGTTAGCCTAATCCCACCCAAAAGGTTGGTCCAGTTCCAAAATGACAGGCAAGTACCCCCTGCACGGGAACACCAGCTAACCCCCAACGTACATTTTAGCCTACTTGGGCCTCTTCAGGAAGGTGCAACTGGACTCCCTAAGCACTGAGAGCAAGGGGTCCTTGTATGGATTACCCTTCACTCTTAGGGAGAGCCCCCTAAGAGTGTTCAAAATAAACATATAGAATGTGAGAGGCTTCTGGGAATGAACAACAGCACAATGGCCTGTTCTGTGGCTAGCTACCTCCCAGAAGCATCACATTTTAGCTCTCTAGTGACATTACAGAGGAGAAATTTCCACGAACATGTTAGATTAGTCCTGCCCACAAGGACGGTCCAGTTCCAAAACGATGGGCAAGTCCCCACTGGACTGGAACACCAGCTAACCCCCAACGTATGTTTCGGCCTAGTTGGGCCTCGTCAGGAGGGTGCAACTGGATTCCATAGGCACTAAGAGCAAGGGGTCCACGTCTGGATTACCCTTCTCTCTTAGGGAGAGCTCCTAAGAGTATTCAAAATAAACATACAGAAGGTGAGAGGCTTCTGGGAATGAACAACAGCACAATCGCCTGTTCTACGGCTAGTCACTGAACAGAAGCATCATGTTTTAGCTACCTAATGCCATTAGGGAGGATAAATTTTACATACAGATCAGACTAATCCTACCCAAAAGGGTGGTCCAGTTCCAAAATGACGGGCACATCCCCTCTGCACGGGAACACCAGCTAACCCCCAACATACGTTTCTGCCTAGTTGGGTCTCTTCAGAAAGGTGCAGCTGGATATCCTCGGCACTGAGAGCAAGTGGTCCATGTCTGGATTACCCTTCTCTCTTAGGGAGACCCCCTAAGTGTATTCAAAATAAACATATAGAATGTGAGAGGCTTCTGGGAATGAACAACAGCACAATGCCTGTTCTATGGCTGGTCATCGCCCAGAAGCATCACATTTTAGCTCTCTAGCGCCATTACAGAGAAGAAATTTCCACATATATATTAGACTAATCCCGCCTGAAAGGGTGTTCCAGTTCCAAAATGTCAGGCAAGTCCCCACTGCATACCTGCTAACATCCGACATACATTTTGGCCTAGTTGGTCATTGTCAAGAGGGTGCATCTGGATTCCAGAGACACTGAGAGCAAGGGTTCCACGTCTGGATTACCCTTCACTCTTAGGGAGAGCCCCTAAAAGTATTCAAAATAAACATACAGAATGTGAGAGGCTTATGGGAATGAACAACAGCACAATGGCCTGTTGGGCCTCGTCAGGAGGGTGCAACTGGATTCCATAGGCACTAAGAGCAAGGGGTCCACGTCTGGATTACCCTTCTCTCTTAGGGAGAGCCCCTAAGAGTATTCAAAATAAACATACAGAACATGAGAGGCTTCTGGGAATGAACAACAGCACAATGGCCTTTTCTATGGTTAGTCACCGCCCAGAAGCACCATGTTTTAGCTCTCTAGTGCCATTACAGAGGAGAAATTTCCACATACATGTTAGATTAATCCTGCCCACAAGGGCGGTCCAGATCCAAAACGATGGGCAAGTCCCCACTGGACTGGAACACCAGCTAACCCCCAACGTATGTTTCAACCTAGTTGGACCTCGTCAGGATGGTGCAACTGGATTCCATAGGCACTAAGAGCAAGGGGTCCACGTCTGGATTACCCTTCTCTCTTAGGGAGAGCCCCTAAAAGTATTCAAAATAAACATACAGAATGTGAGAGGCTTATGGGAATGAACAACAGCACAATGGCCTGTTCTACACTAGTCACTGCCCAGAAACATCACGTTTTAGCTCCCTAGAGCCATTACGGAGGATAAATTTTACATACAGATCACACTAATCCTACTCAAAAGGATGGTCCAGTTCCAAAATCACAGGCACGTCCCCTCTGCACAAAAACACCAGCTAACCCCCAACGTACATTTCTGCCTAGTTAGGCCTCTTCAGAAAGGTGCAACTGGATTCCTTAGGCACTGAGAGCAAGGGGTCCACGTCTGGATTACCCTTCTTTCTTAGAGAGACTCCCCTAAGAGTATTCAATATAAACATATAGAATGTGAGAGGCTTCTGGGAATGAACAACAGCACAAAGCCTGTTCTACGGCTAGTCACCGCCCAGAAGCATCACACTTTAGCTCTCTAGCACCATTACAGAGATGAAATTTCCACATACATATTAGACTAACCCCGCCTGAAAGGGTGTTCCAGTTCCAAAATGTCAGGCAAGTCCCCCCTGCACGGGAAAACCCGCTAACCTCCGACATACATCTTGACCTAGATGGGCATCATCAAGAGAGTGTATCTAGATTCCAGAGGCACTGAGAGCAAGGGTTCCACGTCTGGATTACCCTTCACTCTTAAGGAGAGCCCCTAAGCTTAAACATACAGAATGTGAGAGGCTTCTGGGAATGAACAACAGCACAATGGCCTGTCACCGCCCAGATGCACCACATTTTAGCTCTCTAGTGCCATTACAGAGGAGAAATTTCCACATACATGTTAGCCTAATCCCTCCCAAAAGGTTGGTCCAGTTCCAAAATGACAGGCAAGTCCCCCCTGCACAGGAACACCAACTAACCCCCGATGTACGTTTCGGCCTAGTTGGGTCTTTTCAGGAAGGTGCAACTGGATTCCCTAGACACTGAGAGCAAGGGGTCCTTGTCTGGATTACCCTTCACTCTTAGGGAGAGCCTCCTAAGAGTATTCAAAATAAACATACAGAACGTGAGAGGCTTCTGGGAATGAACAACAGCACAATGGACTGTTCTGTGGCTAGCTACCACCCAGAAGCATCACATTTTAGCTCTCTCATACCATTACAGAGAAGAAATTGCCACATACATGTTAGCCTAATCCCACCCAAAAGGTTGGCCCAGTTTCAAAACAACAGGCAAGTCCTCCCAGCATGGGAACACCAACTAACCCCCATCTCACATTTCAGCCTAGTTGGGCCTCTTCAGGAAGGTGCAACTGAATTACCTAGGCACTGAGAGCAAGGGGTCCTTGTCTGGATTACCCTTCACTCTTAGGGAGAGCCCCCTAAGAGTATTCAAAATAAGCATATAGAATGTGAGAGGCTTCTGGGAATGAACAACAGCACAATGGCCTGTTCTGTGGCTAGTTACCTCCCAGAAGCACCATGTTTTAGCTCTCTAGTGCCATTACAGAGGAGAAATTTCCACATACATGTTAGCCTAATCCCACCCAAAAGGGCAGTCCAGTTCCAAAATGACAAGCAAGTCCCCTCTGCATGGGGCATTTTTTTTTTAAAGCAGCCCACTAGCTGGTTTTATATATATATACAACCCTAGCAACCCTCTTGCATTCCCTGGTGGTCCAGTGTGGGGAGTGAGAAGTCAGTGCAGCCTCCAGCACCGACGTCACTATCAACGCCCCCTTGTGGTCCCTGTGCGGCATGGGAGAGCAGCCTTCACGTTTCTTGTTAATGCAGAGCGCCAGGATATGACATAATATTCTGGGGCTCTGCATTAACAAGGAACGCGAAGGCTGTCAAAGAGAGTGCCTGTGCCGGTGGCAACACAGACCTCTCCTTCAAAATATAGTGGGACGGTGAGGTGAGATCCACTGATCTCCCCCACCGGCCCATGATCTAGTGGCCCACCGGGGGATGCCCGATCCCCCGATAGGACAATCCATCCATGTCTGTGGGTCACAGACCTCAGGCAGTCATCAAATGCAACGGATTTGCAACAAAGTATTAAATAAAATGATGGTTGTTATTCGTCCAGTTACTTTTACTCCCCTAAAGTAAAAGGGATATGTATAAAAGCAGACAGTCTTCGCTTTATCCTCAATGTTTCATTTCAAAACCAGTGCACTGGAGTAGAGAGCCTAAAAAATAACAAAAAAGTTGTGTCAACGTCCAAATACCTATTCACGGCATGGTATTTGTGTAGTCAGTAGAGCAGCAAGAAATATATTTTGGCCACATATACAGAAATTAAACATAAAATGTCTATGCATAAAATTGTGACATTTATCAATAAATAATCTGTGACTTACTATAGATAATAAACAGTGAAGTGTAATTACATATTTGTGGCCAAAACCATGATAAGCTTGCCTGTCCCATCAAGGCACCACAGGCAAGTCCCTATCTGTCTCAAATCTGAAGTGAAAATATATTTATTATAATGTAATTAAAACCAGTGATACCATGTTACCTCTGCAGTCAGCAAAACCCTGGAGAGGGAAGTAATTTAGGTATTTATACCTTCCCTAATTACAACAAACATCTGAGTACAGGGAGCTATCACTCAAAAAAGTATAGATGCCAAAAAATATACCCACATTTTTGGCAACCACAAGCTAGCATATCGATAGTTACATATATGTGCAGGCAAGAGAGCAGCAAAACACTTCCTACAATATACATGCAGGTAATTCCAGTTTTAGCCTCTCTCTTTCACTGCCCCACTCCCCAGCAGTGAAGGGATTATGTGTAAGCAGTAAGGGTGGTAAGGCTATGGAATTCTTTGCCTCGGGATGTTGTGCTTGCAGATAATGCAACTGCATTCAAAAAAGCAATGGATGCCTGTCTAGCACAGAACAATATTGACAATTATGACAGATGGCTTCAAAGCAAATAGGGTATTGATCAGGGGAACTATTTGACTACCAATTGGAGTAAGGAAGAAATAATCCCCCCCCACACACACACACACACTTGGGACTAGATTGGAAATGGCTCCAGAGGGCATTTTTTTGCCTTCTTCTGGATCAACAAGGGCGTTTTTGGCATGGGCTGGACTTGATGGACGCATGTCATTTTTCAGCCTTATCTACTATATTACTATGTTACTATGTGTCAGTGAGTAGAACATAAAATGCCGGGCTAAGGCCGGAAATGCTAGTACAGCATATTGTACTTAGCATAATCTAATGTTCTTACTCTAAAACACTAGTTTTCTTTTTGTCCCTGTCTATGGCAGAAAACATGGGTTTTGTCGCCACTTCCTAGCTGGGTAGAAGAAATCAACTGTCTTAAAAGAGCCAACCTGGGAAATATTGCCAGTTTTTTGGTCCTCCAGATCCTATTACCCTAGTTATATAGGAACATGAATGTAATTACAAGCTCTGGAGCCTACCAACGGAACATACGAGAATAGGTTCCAAAGCTTTATATCTAGCATGGAACCCCCCTAGAAGAAATCAAATGTCTTCACGCCTTTTCCTTATGGACACCATGTATGCCACTTAGCCAAGGGCAGAGAAATCCTAAAGCCTCCGGGTCCACAGAGTAAGGAAGACTCAGGTATTCTCCTAAAGCCCATAAACCTCGCTAACAGTTGTGGAACATGGGCTTTGCGCTGACACATCCAACCAATTCCCTCTTTCTCAGATGGACCTTACTGGCAGACTGTTTGAGGACCTGTGTTCCATGGTGCAATACATAAGTCTGCACAATGCGTTGGATACCTCTTTGGCACTCAATGGGTTACAGAAGATCAGCAGGGACAATAAGAGAAGAGAGAAGGGCACTTCCTAGTGCAATATCATAGATAAAAAAGACCTCCACCAATACACTGTGGTACGCACAATATCCAAGACTACTAAAAATGGTCAGTAGTATAGATGAGGTATTCTGACTGCCCCCACTCAGTCACTCAATGGATGGTCTGCATATGCTGACTCCCATAAGAAACCTAATGGACCTCCAGGACCTTTGGAAGACACAAAAACAAACAGCCAAAAAATGGGAGCGCAAACCATCAATATATACGATCTTGATAGCACTTATATATAAATCACTGAGCCACAAAATAGTACTCACATTTCCAAAAAGTGAGCCGGTTGTGGAAACAACCTGCAATAATCCAACGGGGTAATAACGCAGCCCGATACAGTCAGTTGAATCTTCCACACAAAAAGGAGGTATTGAATCCACAGTAGGTATCAAAAAAATATATTTTAAATATAAAACTATGCCAAGTCAAGAAAAGGATGTCAATATGTGCCTGCTTTGACGCATTTCGAAGTACTCAACTTCTTTTTCAAAAGAGCTTAAAGGGATAGTAATACTTTGTTTTATCTTTATTTTGTAGGCATTAAAAAAAAACATGAAGAACGATATACATCTTATCTCTCAAACCTTTATGATTTGAAAGATATTCACAAGCAAAGTTTCCCCTCCCGACCCTTTTACCCAGTGTAAGCCATCTCTTCTCAGATGTGGAATCTGGTTGTAAGACCAGACAGATAACATCAAAGGACAATCTTCTTCCTATGAGAACAATGACGGCCCTGCCCCCTTGACAAGTTTTTCAGGTTTTTCCCTTATCTTAATTGAAGATTGTCCCTCTCTGCAGTCTACCTGGGCACCTCCTTTCTGCTCTGGCTGAACAGTGTTACATCAGTAAAAGAGGCGGAAGGGGGATACTTTGTCATTGAATTACTCTTGAACTACAACTCTGACAGAATTGAAATAACACTCACAAAAGTCCAAATACTATGATGATTAATTAGAGCTGCTTTTATTATGAAACATTACTATCCCTTTAAGCATATTCTAAAAACACATACAATGTGCAATTATAAACTGTATTGGCAAAAATTAGTATAGGCAGTCACTTAACCAGCGTACAAGAGGACCTTTAATACTCCACATCAAAATCTAAAGACCAAACAGAAAACACATAAAAACTCTGGTTTCAAACCAGAAGTGAGACTCTAACGCATCTCATGCTGGAACGCAAGAGTCATATTGCGTAGGATATATTGTCAAATGAATGCTGCGTTCCAGGATGGAACACAGAGTATCTAATAGACTACAATGATATGTCTCAAAACAAATTTATCAAAATACCAATGACCAAAATGCAAAATTAAACTGTAAATATGCCACAAAGAAAAAAGTTCAACATTAATATCTATAAGAAATGGATCTGGTAACCTAGAAGGGATAAGTGGCTGCCACAACCTAAACAGTAAAAATCGCATTTATAATGATACAAAATGCTGGATTCAGAATATACAATACAATAATATACTGATGACAAAGATATCAAAAGACACAAATAACAACAATGATACAACAATGACAACCTTGGCTGGTGGCCAGAGCCTCTCTTCTCACTGGCGGCGCTGCAGTCATGCACAGTACTAACTACTGAACGCGCTGCGGCTGATATAGAGCGGGGCACTCTGAATTCAGACCGGAGTCCTAGGACCAAGCAGTCCCAAGAAGGTGCGCAGAGAGGACTCCGGTCTGAATTTGGAGCTCCCCACTCTGTAACAGCCACAGCGTGTTCGGGTAGTCAGTACTGTGCATGACTGCAGAGAGGGCAGTCTCTACTATGCATTACTGCAGTCTCTACTGTGCATGACGGCTTCTGACAAGCATCCTAGCGAATTGTAATATAGGATAATTATATTAAATTCCAAAAAGAAGAAAAATAATAGTAAGAAAAATAAAAATGAAAATAAAATTAAATAAATGAAGTAAAAAAATTATAAATATAAAAATGAAAAATAAGTAATAAAAAATAATAAATAATGATAAATAAATAAATAAATAAATAAATTTAATATTGTGAATCTTGTATCACAAAGAGACAACAAGCATGTACCATGTATTCTATAGTCCAGAAAGACCATGGCTGTTTTAACACTTCTACTGTGTTTGTGTTTAGCTGTAATTTTCCTCTTACTCATTTAATGTACCCACATATATTATATGCTGTTTTTCTTGCTATAAGGCGGGCTTTCTAAAGATACCATTATTTTCATCAAATTTCCTGTAAAACAATTTATAAAATATGATGAAACAAATGTAACAAATGTACTTTTTTTTAAATTTTGCTCTAAAAATCTTTTACACATCTATAGACACTAAAAAAACCCTGCTAAATAGATTATAATATTTGTCTTGATTTTAGAAATACCCAATGTTTACATGTTTTTCTAATGTTTTTGTCAAGTTATATGGTAATAACTAAAAGTAGCATAAATTGAGGTGTCCCAAACTTTCGTCCACTAGTCTATATATAATAAATTAATGTGAAAACAATGTATACAACCATATATAACCCACACGTATGTCATGATCATGCGTTATTAAATGTTCTCAGTGTTTTCATTTAGGCCACAGGGCACCATCGTTTGTAAAATATACATCCAGTAGGCCTCCCTATGATTGATCTTGCCCAAACCTCATTTTTTATGTCCACCTGTTCTATAGGTGTCACTTTTAAACAGGAGGGATCCTTATTATGCATATGTGTGCAGTGGCGAGACATACTGTGGTCCAGATACCCGTGCTCAATGTTGCGCCGATGTTGTCCAAAGCATTTGCGCAAAGTTTGAGTGTTTCTGCCCACTTACAGTAGGCCACACGAGCAATCAATTAAATAAATCACATTGCTAGAGCTACAGTTTAAAAAAGTCTTAACAACAAACTCTTCACCTATAACAAATGACTTAAAAGTTTTCACTCTGTTGGCAATATATATACATGTCCTGCATCTTATACTGCCACATTTGTAGCTCACTTTATAGCTCAAAAAGTATATTATTTCTGAATTAGATCTTTTGAAATTATTAGTTTGTCTACTAGGCGCTAGGTTGTTCTTTAGTGTTTTCGCCCTCCTGTAGGTAAAACAGGGACTCGATCCTACTACTCCCAATAAAACTGGATCTAATCTCCCAATGTTTAGAAAAAATATTTTCAATCGTTCTATGAGCCACATTGAACTTGGTTACAAACCTCAAATTCCCAGGGTGTGACCCCTCCTAGTCTTTTTTGGCCTATATGCCAAAGTGGTGGTTCTAGACCATTCACAGGCCCACATATAGTCCCTATCAACTAGTCCAGGAGGATAATGTTTGTCCAAGAATCTCTTTTTCAAAAGCAGAGACTGTTGGTCAAATTCTGCCAAGCTATTTCAATCTTGGATCAAAACTACCATAGTTCAAGTCAATGGAAAAAAAAATCACACTAAAGGCACTGACACTAAAGGCACTGACACTGAAGACAGCCTTCGTTCCAACAGTTACTTCTGAAAGAAGGATAAATGAACCACAGGCCCTCTCTTGTGCATCTCGTTAACTAGTGATTCACCGGGACATGGTAGTATTTAGAAAAATCTGAGGTTGTATCTTAAGAAACAAATATTGTGACGAGCACCCATCGAGAACGAACAAGATAAAGTGTCTTGCCCTTAGGCATAGTGGCCCCTCAAAGTCACATTTTTCACTCCCATGTGCCATTGCAGAGAGGAAATTTCCATATTCATATCAGACTGGCCCCACCCTCAGACAGTCCCGAAATGTCAGGCAAGTCCTCTCTGCACAAGAAAATCAGCAAAACCACAGATGTACGTTTCGGCCTATGTGGGCCTCATCAGTGTGGTGCAGCTGATTCCCTCTAGGCACACAGAGATCAAGGGCCCATGCCTGGGATCCCCTTCCACTTAAGGTTGTATCTTATTTATCTGATTTTCATCTTAATAAGGAGATAGTCCTACTATCCTTCTGTCCAAATCTGTGAGGAGAGAAAGAAAAACAGTTCCATAAATTGCATGTGGTTCAATGTAATCTCCATTTACCTCATTAGAACAAAGGACTTCAGAAAGACTGACATGCTATTCGTTCAGTACCCTCAAAGACAGATTACAGAATGCATAAAGCTATCATAAGAAGATGTAAAGCAAAGCCCTCGTTTGAAGATCAAAGCTCACTGTACTAGAACAGTATCTACATCATGGGCTGGAAGGGCCACTTCTTTGCTAGATTATATATACAAGGCAGCCACTTTGGTATCCATCTCTTCCTTCATATAGCATTACCAGCAGGATGTCTAGACATTGGCAGAAGCAAGATTTGGAAGAAAATACTCCAGGTAGTTGTCCCAGTGTAACTTGTAGCACCCTTCCCTATTTTATACCTACAGGAGTGTTCCTCCTATTCCTTTTCTTTTTGTCTGTACAGGAGAATGGTCCAACATTCCTGTATTTTTTTCTATTCACCAGGATGGTTTCTGTAAGTTGCATGAGAGGTTAATATGCTTTCACTGTCTCCCATTTTTATGGTACTGCTCTTGTAAGTCCATGTTTTTCTGCCTTGGATAGAGACACAGAAGAAAAGGAGACATTTGCTTACCTATATTTCTTTTTCTTATGCGCCCAGCAAAATCAACCCTTAATCTTATGTTTTTCTCAACAGCTTGGACACAAGCTGCAGTCTGTTTCTGGTTTGGTTCAGCAGCCCATGACATTCAATACCTATAGTTCTATAAAGAGGTTTGCTTCAATTTGTCAAGAATATGTTATGAACCACAGACCTACAGAGGGAGGAAGTAGTCTAACTCATTGCACTGATCACCATCAAGGGGCAGAGATGGGTGACCCATTGGAAAACTATGGCTGTTTGGCCCATCTGAGAGTCCACCAGGCATTAAGCAAACACATGCAAGGGGACCACATCATTATGGACCTAGATACAGGGTCAGAGGTGTCCGTGATCACAGCAGATCTAAAGAGGCCTATATCAGTATAATATTGGTTGTACGACATGTAGATCACTGGTACCGCTGAAAAGAAACATGAGCGAATGCAAGAAATTGTTACAATGCATACAGGATTACAGTCTGAGAACCATTTTGGGAAAATGTGAATTCTTCAAGCTTCCTCTCACTCTATGAAGTCATGATAATGACAAGCATGGTTTGCATACTTAAAATGACAAGCTGCATGCTTTAGTTGTAGCTTCAAAGCCCACAGACATAAACCCATTACGGCCTTACTTGGATTTTCTAAATTACTAACATCGTTTGCTGCTGGTCCTCGCATATACTCTGCACCCATTGCACAAAAATTAGGAGAAAAACACCATGGAACTGGACTACTCCTTGTCAATAAGTGTTTCAGGCTATGAAAGGATTCATTCTTCAGTCTAAAGCAGTTGTGCATTATGTAGCTTGGGATATATCACCATATTGACTGGGGCCGTGTTGGCTTACATCATGCCTTTCAGGTTCTGGGTTTTTTTTTGTCATGTGCCTTTAATTTTTTCCCTTCCTCACCATTTGGTCACATTCAAAGTCACGTTACTTGTATTAAAGTGTGTATCCTGTTTGTAGTTCCTTGCTCCAGTCTCCCTTTCCTCAGTCGTGTCTTTAACATTACTCTGAGTTCACCTTAGCTTCTAGCAGCTATGTCAGGTTCTGATCCAGTATTGATTAACTCTCCACATTCAAGTTTGCACCAATTTTATCTGAGTTATTCTGTTCCAGTGAGCCATGAGTGTAAATGTAAATCTAACGTATTCAAGTCAATCCGGAAGTAAACTAGCACTCAAAGTACTCCACTCCAGTTTTGGCCTACAGAAAAGTATTTTCTATATTTGCATGCAGCGTCTTATTCATCTTCTGAGAATATCCTTGTGCTGGTTGGCATCACTACTTTGAAGTTATCAGTTGTCGCCATCTCCTTGCATGCACATTGGACATTGTTCCTTTTTGCTATGCCTTGTAATTCAAGTATTTTGATTAGTTGGCTGTCTAGTAGCTCAATGTTCAGTTACTTCTATTATTGTCTAGCATTATTCTTTGTTTCTTTGCCTTTTGTCTGGATATCTGCATCTTTACATGTAATTATGTTAAGTCTTTTTTTTAGGTGTATTCCTTGATTTAATTCTCTGCTTGCTCATGGCACATATTTGAAATTCTCTCCACACCACCATATACACATCCCTGGTCCAGTCTTCCTGACCTTCCACTGGCTCAACTAGTGGAAGAGTATTTGACCTTGCAGCCAACACCTTTAGTTTGGCTTAGACAGCAGCAAGACAGGGCTTGGTGCATCTCTAGCTACAATCTCTAACACTGTATTCAAGCTTCTGGAGTAGTGGTGTCTAATGGGGTCACAAACTATCCCTCCTTAGCTCTTCCTTTCAGTTACCATGACAATGTTGGGTGGTTCTGAACAGCCAGTGGCATTTGCCTCCAGGTCATTAAGTTCATCAGAACAAAATTACTCACACATTGATAAAGAAGTTCTAGCTATTATATGGGTCCTACAAAACTCTACTTTTTATTTGTATGAATGCCAGTTTACTCTGCCCATAAGCTTCTGTTAGCCATCTTTAATCCTAGTGTATACCACCACAGCTGATAGACATCAGACAAATGCTCAAGACTTTGGCGCATTTGATTACCACATTCAGTACTGCCGTGCGATCAACATTCCAATGCTTTGTTCTACCTCCCATTCTTCCGTCCCTCAGCCTCCTTTCTGCAGATATCATTCTGGGGTGTCTGACCTCACAGAAATTGTTTTACTTCAATTTATAGCACAGTTGTGATTGCCAGGGCCACGGCTCAAGATGCCATCTTGTCACAAATTATAAGTTTTATCCATAGCAGTTGGCAAAAGAATCCTCCTCCCTCCATAACTCCATACATTAGGCACAAACTTGAAGTTATCACCCAAGGGGGCTGTTCCCTCAGGCTGTCAGGAGGCGCTCCTAGTTTTGGGTAGGGGTCCTTTCAGCTAACCTTACCTGTTGTCTGGATGCACTCCTAGTTTTTGGTACAGCTCTTTAAAAGAATCCTTTCCTATGGCGGCTTGTGCAATTCAGGGCTCTTGAGACTGCCCTCACCTGTGGGTTTCCACCCCTGCAACCTTTTTAAGGAGCATACCTGCACACTCCTGTGTACCTCCAGGAGTCTGTTTTGTTTTATGCCTTGTCCTGCGTCTTGCACTCCTTTGCCGACTGATGCTCCTGTATACCTGCCTATGAATCTGTGCCACCTGTCCTGATCCTTGACTTGCCTGACCATGCTACTTGTCTTCTTATTGTGTACTTCACCTTGGAGCACTATTTCCTCTTCAGCCTGTTCCCGTGCTCATTTCCTGGATGCAGTCTCTCACATGTTGCAGGATTCAGTTTGCCACTATAACAGGGAAAGCCTATCCTTTGCAACCTGCCTTCAGAAGCTGCTGATCCTGTTCACATAGCTTACCCTACACTGACATCATGTGGTAGTTCTTGAGATCACAACATCAATTCCTTTACTAACCCTTCAGTTACCTGTGAACATTCTCCTGAACCAGCTCAACTCGGGCTGGTTATCCACCTTTGCAGTTGGCATCTTTACTCATGGCTTCAGCCATACCAAGGTGATTACAGGGTTTGCAATGTATCTGAGCTTCACATTCCAGAGCTACACCCAATCAGCCACACTTAGTGAGAGGAGTACCTTTCTATCTGGGTTGGTCCTTGTGTCTGTCCTAATTCATGCCTGCTCAAAGTGACATCTGCTCAGCAGAGAAGGAATTTGCCCGTCTTGCATGAAGGCCACTTGGGTATCGTACAAATTAAACAAAGATAATAGAGCACAATCTGGTGCCCATCTATTGATACTGTTGTCATGGCCTGGGTACAGGCTTACCCCGGTTGTTATCAATCCAGAAGACAACTAACATCAACAGAACTACATACTCAGGAGTGGCTGTTCACTCATTGGGAATGCCTCCTCTTGGACTTGGCCTGGTGTGAGGTACCATGTACCTTGTTTTCATTGATGCTCAGGTTAAGTGGCCAGAAGTTTGGCCTATGCAATCCAAAACCATGGAGGCAACAATAGGAGTTATCAAATGTATTTTTGGGTTATTTTAGGATACCTAAACATTTAGAAACTGACAGTGGCCCACAATCCATATCACAACTTTTTAGTGACTTCCTGGATGATCTTATGGTCAGGATGGGAGAGATGTTTATCCAGACTCTGAAAGCTGCATTGACAACCATAAAGGAGTGTTCAGACATGTGCTCTTCTTAGGATGACTTCCTGCTAACTTACAGCACCACTGCTCACACCACAACTGATAATTCCCCCAATCAGTTGATGTTTTCTAGACCTCTACACACCAAACTGGTTGTTCTACGCCCAGATGTTGATCTCAAGGTACTCATGTTCCAAGCTTTTAGGATGGGACAGGAAAAGTTACGAATGTATGTTCCAGGTCCAAAGTATGGGCCCATTGCTACTAAAGGCCACAAATACGGGCATATGGAGTAGTGAAGGAAGTCATTGGTATTTCCAGGCAAATCAGCGTTCATTTTGGCAAACTGACTAGTTGTGCTCAGCACCTGAATAGAAGGAATGTTCAACTTAGTTACAGACAAATGGTAAAGATGATGATTCTTTTGAGTTCTCTGGACACAGCAACAGAGAAAAAGAAGATCACCTCATGCAACCATAATCTATATCACTGGTGCCCTCTGACAATCCTCCAAGGAGAGTTGATGTGGTGCCTAGTGGAAGGGCTTACTGTGAGGCTAAAGGGGAGTTGCCAGAAAACGCTTTGAAGAAAGAAAATCACCCCGCCAATAAACTCCCCCTTTCAAAAACATAATTAAACCCTCCTTTACCATGTCAGTTAAAATGAGTCAATGAGTGAAATAAAATATTAATTCCTAAAGACACAGTGAACCTCCACCTCCACCCCCTCCCCAATCCAGGCCCCTGTGAGCAAAAAAAAACAAAAATAACAGGTAATGGCTCTTATATAGTTTATCCCTGTCTACTTTTTTCCCACAGTCCCAGTGGTTGGGAAGTGGGGTTACACAGCACATAGAATTTGCCCTGGAATAGCCTCAGCTACCAGCCAAACACAGGTGAGGGGGAAGGAGGGAAGTGATATGTTATGTGAGTCCTTCCTCAAGCCTAGCCGGGATTGGCTAGGAGTTGAGGTTACTCCAGGGCATGTTCTTCGAACTGTGTAACCCCACCTCTGAGCCAATATAGTGCAAAATTTAAACAGGAAAAACTAGTCCAGGTTTTGTTTTCATTTTACTTTTTAGCAGTAGCCTGTGTGGTATCAGGTTTTTAGCTTTTTAATTTCCTATAATTGAATAGGTTACCAGGGAATCACAGAGACTGTTGGACCTTTGACATTGGCGTGAGTATATATTTATGTCATGCAGACACCATATTGGATGGATGACATTTGGAAGGGTACCCCTTCCAGGTTTTTCATTAAATTAATATGGGGGCTTCAGACTCCATATTAAGTTTTTTAAACATCCTTTCCCTTAGTGAGGGCAGAGGAAGAGGTCCCTAAGCTCTTCCAATGGACATGTATGGATTAAAATGGGGGTCCCAGACCACATATTAATCCTTTTTTTTTTTTTTTTTTTAATCACTGTCCATTAGGGAGAGCAGAGCAAGGGAACCCAGACCTCATCCACTGGAATTTTTACTCATAAATATAGGGTTTCCAGACCCCATATCCACTGCATTCGTACTAAGCAGATGTATGTTTCTATATAAGGCCCACTGGCCCCTGGGCTCCATATTTATTTAATTTGTTTTCTTTTCCTTTTTTTCCTTAGGTTTGATTATTAATGCATTAATATGGGCTATTAATGCATTAATTAATGTATTAATTAATACAATTTATGTATTTCATTGTATTTTAACTGAATGAACCTAATTTTTTCTCATTTAATTATTTAAAGGATGGAGCAAAAGTGACCTCCTTTTAATGAAAAATGTGTTTAGGGGTCCCAAGACCTCTTTTACTTTTTAAACAATTTCCTGCCCATTTCAGGGAACTCTGCCTTTAACCACCCATCCTGATTTAGTCCCACCCATGAGAATGCTGGCATTTGGACACTACTGTTCCTCATCATACATGTTTCTCTGGGGGTTTGGGATAAGATGTGTCTCAGATATGTCAACAGCTGGATGGGGATGATGGCCCTTCTTGCAAACGCTTACAAACGAATGAAATACAGAGAAAGAAAATAAAATTAAAAAATCCACTTTAGAGTTTACTACATAAAAGTTTGGGATTGTGCCAGCATTGAAGCGATACTTTACTCTACATGATAACTATTGGACTAGAACTGAGCGAGGTTAATGTAGTCAGGAGAACTGCAGTAATTCTGGTTGATTTGTGTGGAGCTTTTATCACCTTGGATGACAGAAAGGTCTCCAACTCTTTGTGAAGATGCACTGGCAACCAGGGTCAGATTTCCCAACAGGCAGAGTAGGCACATTTTGAATTGTGGTGTGGCCCGAGCGGTCCCAACATCCCTGCAGCAACTTATATACCTATTTACAGGCTATTGTTTAACCCCTTGGATGCTAGAGAGACCTCCAACCCATTGCAGAGTAATGCATTGTAGAATCAGGGTCTGGAGAGGTGAGCGGATTTGAGGGGATGCCAGCAGGGTAGCTTGGCGAAGCATCCACTCACAATACACCATTATAGAATGGTGTGACCTGCTATCTTCATTTTTAGGAACTCACTCCTGATTAGGACTGAGTCCCACTGTCAGTGTTTGTGCTACTTTATTGATGAGGTACTACTAAGCACCGACAAGGACAAGTCTGCACCAGAATAATACACTGACCGATTATGCTTTTGGATCTTCCCTTATACTGCAATGACTACTGACTGTGCCATGTTCAGTCATAGTAGCTTGGAGAGATCCATAAGGATTCAACATGGAAAAGACAGTCAGGTCTTCACTGCCAGGTAAAACATCTCAATGAATGGGTGGGCGATTGGCTTCTGGGTATCGTGATGTGCTATAGCAAATATAGGTCAATAAAACATTTTCCTAGACCACTGCACATGAGCGGATGTCAGTGGGGCAGCTTGTTGATGTATCCGTTATCATCCGCCTAGCTTCTGTTCCATAAACTTTATGCAGTTGCTTCAATGTAATACTTTTTTTATTCAACCCAGAACTTGTTTTATTTTATAAACATACAGAAGAATATGGTTTTAAATATGCAGCTATCAGTTGTTGTTAGTCATTAGCTCTCTGTCCTTAACCCTTTCAGTGCCAGTGGGGTGTGCAGTGCATTGCTTTGCAATGCGTTGCATACCCCTCTGGCACTGAAAAGGTTAAAGGGATAGTAATACTTTAAATTAACTTTACTTCATGTTGTAGCCATTGAAAATATAAGTTCAGTGTGCCCTGTGGCATCTCTCAAACCTGTATGGTTTGAGAGCTAGCCACTTTCAAAGTTCCCCCTACCCTGATGTCAGCGTTCTAGCTGACTGCAGGGGAATCCTGTCACTGGGCAAGCGGTGGCTCTGCAGCAGAGCTGAGATCGCGTTATAGAAACAGAAATCCTTCACTGAAATGGTCTTCTACGTCTGCTTGCAAACCAAGCACAGGCAGAAGACCATTTCAGTGAAGGATTTCTGTTTCTATAATATGATCTTGGCTCTGCTGCAGAGCCGCCGCCGGTCCTGGCACCAGATTCCCCTGCAGTCAGCTAGAACGCTGATGTCAGGGGAGAGGGAACTTTGAAAGTGGCTATCTCTCAAACCATAAAGATTTGAGAGATGCCGTAGGGCACACTGAATTTCTATTTTCAATGGCTACAACATGAAGTAAAGTTAATTTAAAGTATTACTACCCTTTTAACACCATAACATCAGATTTGAAGAAAATGTCATTTTCACTGCATCCTTGAAAGATTTAGGATTATCATTTATTATACATTTCAGGCCATTTAAGAGGTTCAATGCAAATTGAAGGATGCATCTTTATAAGCTGCACACCCTTCTGGTCCTTAAGGGGTTAAATTATTTTACCACAGTTTTACCACAGTTTTATGTAATTCACATCCCTATGGCACTGAAAAGGTTGTGGTGCTGAATCCTCTCCTTTCCCCTAATGGGCAAGTGGAGAAGGGAGTATGAACTCAGACTTCAGGGTTGCTAAACTGCTGGCATCCCATACACATCTCCAGCAGTTCAACAACCCTCTATCCTAATGAGCATACCTGGGAACTCTCATGGTTTGACCCTGAAACTCAGGGTTTGGAACCAAATCTCAGGGTCTCAGGGTGAAGGGCCAAATTCTCAGGGTGAGCAAATCCAGTGTGTCCTCCTATATGATTTACACCAATTTACTGCCTATTTATTGCCCAAATCCATGACATTTCTACCAGAAAGGCAGGACTGTAGCATGTGAAAGGTTCCTTAAAAATGTATTGGATTTATCTCTGGTTTAGAGCAAACATGGTCATAACACATAGAATCTGCTTTCTTGTGGGAGTTAAGAGTTAATATTTCAAAGATCTCAGGGTGAGCTCATTTCAAAAGTTATACACACAACTGGTGGCGCTATATGGATACGGGGTTGTTACTTTCTTAAATGGTTGCAGCCTTCAACAAGATCTCTGCTATCAGATCTTAAAATAAAACTAATATTTACAAAACCAGTTCCGGCGTTACCATCAGAAAGGTTAATAAATCATACTACAAGAGCTCCTTCATTATCACCATGTCCCTTTAATAGACAGAATATTATACACTCCTTCAATTTCTCTGTCTAATATATACTCAATACAGTATGCATATAAATAAAAAATTCTAAAAATGTAGGAGTTAAATAATACTTCATCAAATCTCTCATAAGTGATAGTGAAGTAAATGCATCCAGTGTATACTCAAAAATAATTGAATCCTAAAACAATGTCTCGGTATGTGTCAGCTTCCCACATCCACCAGACCACAAAAGATTAAAATAAACAAGTTTCTCCGCTCCAATCACAGTCCCCCCGCAAACGTGTCGATAGTATAAACTAACGATTACCGTTTCTGCAGTGAGTTCACACCGGAACAGATCTCCTGCTCTTAATGCTTCGGGTCCTATACAATGTAGCAAGCCCCAATCACTCCGATTTACTTAGAGGAACTTGAATCGGGACTGTGATTGGAGCGGAGATCCTTGTTTATTTTAATCTTTTGTGGTCTGGTGGATGTGGGAAGCTGACACATACCGAGACATTCTTTAGGTGATGGTGGTGTGTGGATTGAAACTTAGTATATGAATATTTGAAGGAGGTTATCTTGGGTGGAAATTTAGGATTCAATTATTTTTGAGTATACACTGGATGCATTTACTTCACTATCACTTATGAGAGATTTGATGGTAGCGCCGGAACTGGTTTTGCAAATATTCATTTCAAAAGTTCCCAGGTATGCTAATGAGGAAACTATCCCCCTTCCCTTGCATACAAAATTCTTAGTTCATATGGCAATGTGGGCCTTCATCGCCAAGACAATACACTCGCCACACATCACCATAGCATTGCCCTTTAGTGCATCTCCTCCCAGTTCTTCTAGATAAATCATTGCTCACTGCATTAATCCCATTACATAATGTAGTATCCCCTTTCATTGCCAGAGAGTGAGCAATGCATTTCAGAGCAATGTGTTTCTCACTTCTCTGGCCCTGAAAGTGTTAATAACTTTTCAGATGAGGTAAATGTATAAAGAAAATGTTGTGCAATGCTTGGCCAAAAAAGTTGCACCATATGTGGGCTATGGGCCATGAAACAGCTATTGGTTTTGTACTTTCTACTGTCCTAATGGTAACTGTGCCAGCAATTGGATGTTTTGGGTGAATAAACATCTGAGTTTTTAAGGTTAGTACCCTCTCTCTTACATTTTGCTGCAAAGTTATCCTTAGTTTTATGTGTGTGAGCATGAGCCGGCCCACTGAAGAGACTGAACATGATTAACAGCTGAGACTATGGAGCCTATTCCACCTCAGGGTTGCAGGTTCGAATCCCGGCAGGGTCAATTCAGCCCTTCATCCTTCCGAGGCTGATACCATTGATTGGGTAATAATAACATCTATTATTTCAGCTGCCGATTTGGTTAATACTGAGAGCGTGCTCTGAAAGCGCTTTGAGTCCACTGGGAGAAAAGCACTATATAAATACTAGTTATTATAATAAACGCAGAGAATGCTTATATTTGTATTGTGTCCCATTCAGTCTTTTTAGGTTATTTATTGTGCTTTAATATAGAAGAGTGTGAATTATTGTTTCTTCTCTTTGGTAATTTTCTTTAATACTGTACAGCTGGTTTGCATCCTTTGTTTTTATACATATGACCAGAGACAATAGAATAAGCAATGCAGTGATATGAGGAACATATCTTACCAACATTATAAGCCAATTTCAATTTCCTTTTTAAAGAAAAAAAAACACCTAATAGCTTCAGCTTTAACCTTGTTAAAAATATTTATATATGGAAAAGTATCATTCCACCATGTTTGTATTTTTTCCCCTTTAAAGACCTGTCAGTTTTCAGTCCAGAGAAGCCTGGGACTGAGAGAAATCCACTGGTCCCAGGGGAGGAGCGGTGTCTCAAGGTCACAGCTGATGTGTGCTGCTGGAAGAGTCAGAAGATGGATGCATTGTGTGAATAAATAAAGGCACAAAGGTCAAACTGTGGGTCAAAGTCCTGTCTGGAAAGAGTGGATCTCAAGAGTGGTTATAACAATAAAGAAACAGTATCCCTTTGTCTTGATTTTACATATTCTGCAAGTGCGTAATATTTAAAGCCAAATTGCCCATCATATTTTTTTCTTTTTCATTTTCTTTTTATTATTTTTTTTTTGTTTTATTTTTAAGTTCCTGGTGGGCAGCTATCTGAATTTTTAGAAAACATTTTGTATGGGACTGTGAAAGCAGACAGAGTGTAAAAAAAACAAAAAACAAAAAAAACAATGAAATGTTTAAAAGATTGTGAAACAATGTAGAAAAGCCTGCCTCTACAGCATATAGATCAATCAGTGCCTCAGGGGCACTGCAATATTATATAAATAACTCATATTTCAACATCAAAGACAAAAAACCCTGTTAAAACAGAAATTCAGTGAACTCACTTTCAGGGACATAAATGTAAAACAAAAGCAGGGATGATCAAAAAAATAAATATACAAAAAGTATAGGCTGTCAGGGAAAGTAATGGATAAAGTGACAGTAAACACTTTTTATGAAAAAAAATTATATGCCTTTGGGTTTTTCCTGCCAAGTAAAGCAAGGGTACTTCCACTAGTGTAACATACTTCATTCAAAATGTGTTACAACACAAACTTGCTTTTTTCAGAGTTTAACAGATTTATATTGGCAGATAGTGTTGCTGCTGTTGTTTATGGAAAGCTGTGGTTGAGGATTCAAGATCTCCATATAGAGCAATAGCACCACCTGAAAAAAAAAAAATACACAAAAAAAACTCCAAAAATACAAATTTATACTGCAGCTAATTTTGTAATATTCATCTCCTAATAGTGGGAGTTCCTTTGTTTTATTGAACAGGAAAAGTCCTACAGCAGTGGTTCCCAGCCCTCTTCTCATGGACTCCTCTGTTTGTGCATAGTGGAATTCATAAAATAACCATGCATCTGATTCACCTGGAAAGAAGCATGGAAACCCTAACAACATGCCCAGTTACGAGACCCTAAGGAGAAGGATGGAAACCATTGCCCTACTGTATATTTTTATCATATATAGGAATTATCTGCCTCTTTAAAAAATGGTTTCTCTTATGTAAACTCTCATGTTGTGAGATTCAGATCTATTTATGTAAAAATGTCCATAAAAAATAGTTTTAACCCATTGAATGAATGGATAGACTTTATAGAGCAGATCCGGATGAAGCTTAGGCATGTGAATTAACATAGTTACTCATGGGGACAGTAAGCCAATTGATTCTGTGTTCTGCCAGTCTTGATGGCAAATATGTCATTAATCTTGTTGTACCCCTTCACATGATTGGACATTTAGGGTTCAATCCAATTCACAGCTCTAAAAAAAAATAATGTCCTTAGTTTTAAGTCACAGTCAAGTATACAGTTACCTGTGCTGTGACACACTATAGAATGAAAACAATGCATGTTGGGTGCTAACTTTGAACACATAAGAAGCAATGGGAATTTGCGATGCAGTTACATGTGGTGGCTAGTAACATGTGTTGAGGGACGCAACTTTATTGCCATAAATTTCCAGCAAAAAAAGTTGCTGCAGAGTTCCTTAAAGGGATAGTAATGTTTCATAATAAAAGCAGCTCTAATTAATCATCATAGTATTTGGACTTTGGAGAATGTTATTTCAATTCTGTCAGAGTTGTAGTTCAAGAGTAATTCAATGACAAAGTATCCTCCTCCTGCCCCTTTTACTGATGTAACACTGCTCAGCCAGAGCAGAAGGGAGGTGCCCAGGTAGATTGCAGAGAGGGACAATCTTTAATTAAGATAAGGGAAAAACCTGAAAAACTTGTCAAGGGGGGCAAGGCTTTCATTGTTCTCATAGGAAGAAGATTGTCCCCTGTTGTTATCTGTCTGGTCTATGGCTTACACTAGGTAAAAGGGAAGGGAGGGGGAAGCTTTGCTTGTGAATATTATGGTTTGAGAGATAAGACTTATATCGTTCTTCATGTTTTTTTAATGGCCACAAAATAAAATAAAGATAAAATGAAGTATTACTATCCCTTTAACACATGTGCCTAACCACCGACAAGCAGTGTAAAAAAACGAAGAAAAAATGCTAAGTGACCCGTGTGTGTATTGATATATCCATATATCCAAAGTAGTATAAAAATGTGTGTCTTGTAAAATAAGTAACCCTTTCAGTGCCAGAGGGGTATGCAATGCAGTGCATAACCCTCTGTCACTGAAAGAGATTTCAGAATGTGTCTAATGTACAAATAAGTAACCCTTTCAATGTCGGAGGGGAACACAGTGCACTGGAAAACAATGTGTTGTGTACCCCTCTGGCAATCAAAGGGTTCTAAAAATGTGTGTGAATTTAAAAAAAAAATTAACCCTTGACTGCCAGTAGGTTATGCAATGCATTGCACAGCGTTGCATACCCCACTGGCACTCAAAGTGTAAATCAGCCAAAAAAATAACACCAAAAAATTAAAATCAACACTTGCCTGTATTCCTGATGTGCAACGGGTCTCTGTAGCAATGTCTTCTTCTTCAGTTCTTCTGTACTATTCTTTCTTTGTTTTATTTCTTCTTCTTCTTCATCTGTCAGCCTCTTCTTTCTTCTTCTTCATCTGTTATCTTCATCCTTCATCTCTATCTTCTTTCTTCATCTGTGTTCCTTCTTTAAACTTAGTGTTGAACCTGTAAAAAATATATATAATTAGTAAAATAAAGCTATCATTAAACATAAGCCGGCGGTGGCAGCAAGAAACAATTGCAAAAATCCCCCTTCCTCATACCTTTCAAGACATTACCTAATGCACACTGAATAGGGACTGCCTTTTATTTGGCCAGTCCCTGTTCCAACCAATTCCCACGTTCCCATTGGCTGGGATGTGGTGTTATGCATGGCACAGAACATGCCGTACAGTAACTCCATCTCCCTGACAATCAGCTTCTAGCTCGTTGAGTCATCCTTCCAGCTAGAAGCTGATTAGCTGGGAGTTGAGGCTACTGCAGGGCACGTTCTGTTCAACGGCCCAATAGGTACGAGGGGGGTAGGTTTGCTGGTTTTTATTTAATGATAGCATTATTTTACTAACTATATATTTTTTTAACAGGTTCAACACTATGTGCAACGAAGAAGGATGGAGAGGAGCACAGATGAAGAAAGAAGATGAAAATGACAATGTCACGGTACACTTAGTATAAGAAACACAGGTACAGGTGAATTTAACCAGTTTATTAAGATAAAATACAATAGTGAACACACTTCCCCTACCTTCCCAGGGACAGGCATGAGGTCAGTATACAGTCCACTACCCAGGAGCTGACACTGAGCTACAATCTCTGCCCACAGATCGCTAAGGCCACAAGGGTGGTAGAACCAGCCTATGATTCTACTGAGCAAATAAGTGCGGAAGCCGATAGAGACAAAGTGGGAGTCAGACAATATTGGGGTCATGCACAGAGTGGGTACTCAGACAGAGACACAAGTCTAAACTGGATCAAATAGTCAGCCAGAGCCACGGAACTCACAGAGCAGGTAGTCAGCCTGAATCAGGGTCAAGCACAGAGCGGGTAGTCAGACAAGGCCTCAGTCACACACAGAGTGGTTAGTCAGACAAGACCTAGGTCATACACGGAGTGGGTAGTCAGACAAGGCCTGGGTCATATAGACAGCGCGTAGTCAGACAAGGCCTGGGTCATACACTGAGCGAATAGTCAGACACAGCCAAGGATCATGCCAGAGTATAATCGGAAGCCAAGCAAGGGTCAAATGAAGAGACAACAGGTACAACAGGTGCAGTTACACATTGAAAGGGCACTGAAGCAAGTCTCCAGGCCGCATATAAGGCCAACGGAGAAGGCAGGACATCAATCAGCCAAAAAGTGCCAAAGGTATAAAACAGCGAGCGCGACGTCAATGACGCTCTCCAGCAACATAGAGGCCAGCAGTCAGGTGGCAGCAATGCTGCTGCTCGTCCATCAGTGGGGACAAGACAGGTAACCACATAAGCCAGCAAAACATGGGCACCGTGATAGTACCCACCCCTCAATGACATCTCCCCCGCAGAAGAGGACCAGGCTTAGAAGGAAACCAAAAGTGGAAACTACGGAGTAAGGCACCTCATACTCCTCATGATCCTCGACCTGCTCTGGGCCAGGCTGGACTGGTGCAGAAGTGTAGCGATTACAAATCAGTGGCTTGAGTAAAGATACATGGAATACGTTGTGAATGCGCATACAAGTAGGAAGGTCCAGGGCATACGTGACAGGGTTAACTCTCCAAAGAACCCGATACGGGCCTACAAAATGAGGAGCCAGTTTCCTACAAAGTACTTGGAGGTTCAGATTACGAGAAGATAACCATACCCTCTCACCCACTTGAAAGACTGGAGCAGGAAGTTGTTGGCGGTCTGCGTGTCTCTGATAGCGATGCGTGGACCTTTGCAAGGCTCTCTGAACCCATGCTCAAGTGTAGCAGAGCTGCCTAAAATGCTCATCCAGAGCCGGAATATCTTGTGCTTCAAAGGACCCGGGAAGCAAAGATGGTTGAAAAGCATAGTTGATCAAAACATTAAGAATTCTGAGAGGAGGAGTTCACAGCACAATTCCTGGCAAACTCAGACCATGGTAACAAGGTTGCCCAGTTATCGTGATGGTCCAAAATGAAGCAGCGTAGAAACTGTTCCAAACCTTGGTTGGATCTCTCAGCAGCACTGTTTGACTAGGGATGGTAGGCAGAGGAAAAGGAGAGTTGGATACCCATATGATCACAGAAAGACCTCCAGAAACGGGATACAAACTGGCTCCCTCGATCAAAGACCAACACCTTGAGCACTCAGTGGAGCCGAAACACCTCCTTAGCAAAGAACTTGGCCAACTGGAGGAAGGAAGTCCCTTCAGAGGTACAAAGTGAGCCATGTTGGAAAACTGAAAACTGATCAAAGATCATTAGGATGACAGTGTATCCCTTGGAAGCAGGTAGCTGGACCATAAAATTGATGGACAAGTGAGATCACGGGCGCTCACCATTAGGAACTGGTTGAAGTAGGCCCACCGGAAGATGTCTAGGGGTCTTGGTACAAGCACAAGTGGAACACACTGCTACGAATGCGGAGCAGTCTGCCCTTAGGCTAGGCCACCAAAAGAGTTGAGAGATAGACCAAATCAATTGGTCACGTCCAATATGTCCAGCGGCCTTCGAAGAGTGATATATCTCCAGTAACAAAGTACAAAGTGGATCCGGGACAAAGTATTTACCACTGGGTTTATCTACCGGTGCCTCAGCCTGAGAGGACAAGATCTCCTCAACCAAGGGTGAGGTAATGCTCTTACGAATGGTTTCCAAAATATGGTCAGAGGGAATGATAGGCACAGGAGGACTCTCAGCCTCGGGATCAGACCCCGAACTGTCAGGAAAGAGCATCTGCTTGCACATTCTTAATACCAGGGAGATAGGAGACCACATAATTGAATCTTGAAAGAAACAATGCCCATCTGGCCTGTCTTGGAGACAGCTGTTTTGCTTCAGACAGATATATTAGATTCTTATGGTCTGGGAGAATCAGTATTGGGGAACTTGTCCCCTCCAGTAGGTAATGCCATTTTTGAAGCGCAAGGATAATGGCCAGGGATTCACGATCCCCAATGTCATACAGATTATGGGCCCTACTCAATTTCTTAGAAAAAAATACATATGGAAGTAAGGTTTTACCAGAAGGCGAGCGCTGGGACAAGAGGGCGCCTACTCCTAACTCATCCTACAATGTAAAGGGTAGGAAGGGATTGAGGTGGGACAAAATAGGAGCTTTGTCAAAGGCAGCCTTCAAACTGTCAAAAGCCTGAATTACACTGGGGGACCAGTCAGACGGATTTGCCCCCTTGTGTGTCATGTCCGTGAGTGGTTTAACCACCGTGGAAAGGTTTCTTATAAACTTTCTATAATAGTTTGTGAAACCCAAAAATCTCTGTATGGCCTTTAATCCCACCGGTCGGGGCCACTGCAGAGCTGCTGAACAATTTTTATGGGTCCATCTCCAGCCCAGATGAGGAAATCACATAACCCAAGAATGTCACCTGGGATTTGTGGAATTCGCATTTTTCCAACTTACAGAACAACTTATTCTCCCTCAGTCGTTGCAAGACCAATGCAACATCCGCTCTATGTGCTGCCAAGTTTGGTGAATGGATGAAAATATTGTCCAAATAGACCACTACACATCTTTGCAGTAGGTCTCTCAGTACATCATTAATGAATTCTTGGAATACAGCCAGAGCATTGCATAAACCAAATGGCATTGCCAAATATTCATAATGTCTGCTGCGAGTATTAAATGCCGATTTCCACTCATCTCCTTCCTTAGAAGGTTGTAAGCGGCACTCAGATCAAGCTTTGTGAACACCGTTGAACCCTTAATTTGGTCAAACAATTCTGTAATCAAAGGAATGGGGTAAGTGTTCTTGACCATTACTTTGTTCAGCCTTCTGAAGTCAATACAAGGTCTTAGCTCACCATCCTTTTTCTTTACGAAAAAGAATCCTGCACCAGCAGGTGAGGAGGATTTGTGGATAATCCCTCTGACTAGGGCATAGGTCACATACTCCTCCATAGCCTGATTCTCCTCTACCTACTGAGGATACACTTGCCCCCTTGGAGGTATGGCACCTGGTATCAAATCAATAGTACAGTCATATGGTCTGTGTGCTGGCAATGTACTAGCCTCTACCTTATTAAATACCTCACTGAAAGACTGGTACTCTGCAGGTAACGAGGAAAAGGTACAAAGGATCTTGGTAGGCTGCTGTAGGCAGGACTCAGCACTGTAGGAAGACCAAGACAAAATGTTGCACGTTTGCCAATTTATCCTAGGGTTGTGTGTCTGTAGCCAGGGGAAACCCAGAATGATAGCAAAGTGAGGAGACTTTATTATTGGAATTGTAGAGTCTCCACATGGAGAGCCCCTACCCTTAGAGACAAAGGACACATCTCATGTGTCACATGTGATGGTTGCAATGGTCTCAAATGGTTTTTAGGTTTGTTGTCTGTGGAAGT
Organism: Rhinophrynus dorsalis; assembly: GCA_037306005.1. Taxonomy (NCBI): domain Eukaryota; kingdom Metazoa; phylum Chordata; class Amphibia; order Anura; family Rhinophrynidae; genus Rhinophrynus; species Rhinophrynus dorsalis. The sequence goes on from CM074718.1 coordinate 355,646,995, forward strand.
CTTCACATATTTTTCAAATGTTTTTAGGTTTGTTATCTGTCCTAAGATGGCCCTTTATGAGGTTGTTTCGTTCTCATATAAAATGGGAATTAGTGAACTATGAGTGACAAGAATTTCTTGTGAGTTGTGACAGTATGTTCACTTTCTGGAGTTTTAAGATTCCCTCCAACCAAGTTCGAAATTGTAATTGAAATTTCAAATGTTTTTAGTTGGTGTTGTCGATATATATGTTGCTATGCTTAGCACGTAAAAATGACAATTATAGAGATCCATGATCGATACGTTGTGATGGATCGGGATCATTGTGAACTTTTGACTTTTTGCCATGGGCACTCCTTTTTGGCTTCTCTTATATCGGAATGTATTGTATTGTTTTAATTTGTTTTGGATATATTTATATTTGCTATTAGGATGCACCTGAACTTTCGGGACTCCCATATGTTTGGTGAGTAACACAACCTTTTGTTTTTTTTATGGTTACTGAGTTTGAAAACAGTTTTCTTCGACACAAGAAAGTAGTGAAGGGGTTAATTTCCTAATTTAAGGGTGTTCGGAAGTTTTCAGGTGCTGAAAGATCTTAATTGTAGACCGGAAGCCATAAAGGTGAGAGTCTGGCATAGAGACAAACTTATGGTCACGACTAAGCATTGTTATACATGAAACGAGTTGATCGGGGGGTCTACACCTGCTCATGAAGACGTCTCATGGTCTGTAACTCCAAGTAAAATGTTATTCGGATAATTATAACTCTATGTCGATATTTTTTTAATAAAGATGAAGTTGTTTTTATGAAAACACTGAGTTTCTCATATATGTGCTTTGGTGCAGCCATACAAACTTTGCGTAGTGCTATTTCATGGAAACAATAGAGAATTTCGAGGCTGGCACATAGCAATTAAGATCTCAGTTTGATGTATCTGGAGATACTAGTGGATGAAGCACATAATATAAATGGTGAATGATTTGATTTACCCGTTCACTGCTGGAGCCGCTTTTTGCGTGTTTGTGAGTCTCCCGTCAATAGCCTCAATGGCCAGTGGAGAGGAAAGTGGCACCAATAGAATATCATGCTCGGCTGCAAACTCGACATCCATAAAATACCCCGTGGCTCCGGAGTCTATTAAGGCCAGAGCCGTTACCGAAGATGCGGCCCAAGATACAATCACCTCAAGGATGGGTTTCCATTGCAGATGATCCGGGGACAATAAGTGACCTGCCTTACCACAGTATAGGCAAAGGCCCTCTCTCCTATGGAAAGCCTTCTCCTCCCCTGAAAGGCGCATGAACCCTAGTTGCATAGGCTCACCCTGACAGACTCAGGACCAGGAGGCATGGGAAGCGAGGGAGGACTAGGTGGTAGAGTAAAGTTAGGTGCCAATCGCGTAGCAGGCCTATGCAGACGTTCTTTGAATGAAGGTCTCTCTCTAAGTCTGGTATCAATTAGAATCGAGAAGGTAATTAATTTGTTCAGCTCCTCCGGCAGCTCATGGGCTGCTGTCTCATCCTTAATTGAGTCACTCAGACCCTGCAAAAATGTGGCTACATGTGCCTCATTGTTCCAGCACACCTCAGCTGCCAGGGTACGAAATTCCCTAGCATATTTGGCTACTGTACATGCGCCCTGGTGTATGGTCATAAGTTGTTTAGCTGCGGATATCGCTCGGGCTGGAACATCAAAGACCCTGCAAAATTTGCACACAAATTCTGTAAAGTTAGATACAATGGGTTTTCCTGTCTCCCACAAGGGACTGACCCATGCCAGTGCCTTACCAGACAAAAGTGAAATCATGAAACCGGCCTTACTTAGTTCACTTGGAAATGCATGTGGTACTAATTCCAAGAATATGCCCACTTGGTTGAGAAACCCTCTACAGAGGGTAGGCTCCCCCTTGTAGTGCTGAGGAAGGGGAGCGGTACCGTATAGCCCACAGGCCGTACTGGGCTCAGAATTAGCGGATACAAGAGGTGCGGAATCTGAGGGAGCCACTGACTGTCAAGTGGCCTGACCAAGGTGTGCAGTTCGGTTCAGGAGCATCTGCATGGCAAATGACAACTGATTGATCCTGTGTGTCCATTCTGGCCAAAATGCTCTGAACTGGTTCACCTGTACCTTCAGTACTCATGGCCCTTTTGTACTGTCATGATACCTTAGTATAAGAAACACACAACACAGGTACAGGTGAATTTAACCAGTTTATTAAGAAAATAAATAGTGAATACACTTCCCCAACCTTCCCAGGGACAGGCATGAGGTCAGTATACAGTCCACTACCCAGGAGCTGACACTGAGCTACAATCTCTGCCCACAGATCGCTAAGGCCACAAGGGTGGTAGAACCAGCCTATGATTCTACTGAGTGAATAAGTGAGGAAGCGGAGAGAGGTAGGGATCCAGGTACTGGAGCGAGACTAGGGTAACCAGCAGGTAGTAGCTAGGAGGTAATGCTTGTATGGGGATGCTGGAGAGTAGACTGACCAAGCAATACCTAGATGAGAGTACCAGGGAGGTACTGATACTCTAGTCTATAAGGAGAGAGAGACACAGCGACAGCCGATAGAGACAAAGTGGAAGTCAGACAATACCGGGGTCATGCATGGAGCGGGTAGTCAGACAGAGACACAGGTCTAAACCAGATCAGATATGGAACTCACAGAGCGGGTAGTCAGCCTGAATCAGGGTCAAGCACGGAGCTGGTAGTCAGACAAGGCCTAGGTCACACACGGAGCACTTAGTCAGACAAAGCCTAGGTCATACACGCAGCGGGTAGTCAGACAAGGCCTGGGTTATACACGGGGCACATAGTCAGACAAGGCCTGGGTCATACACGGAGTGAATAGTCAGACACAGCCAAGGATCGAGCCAGAGGATAATCAGAAGCCAAGCAAGGTTCAAACAAGGAGACAACAGTAGCAATGCACAGGTACACAATGAAAGGGCACTGAAGCAAGTCTCCAGGCCGCATATAAGACCAATGGAGAAGGCGGGACATCAATTGGCCAATAAGTGCCAAAGGTACAAAATAGCGAGCGCGACGTCAGTAACGCATGCCCACAACATAGAGGCCAGCACCTGCTCGTCCACCAATGGGGACAAGACAGGTAACCACATAAGCCGGCAAATCACGGACACTGTGATAGCAGATGAAGACAGAGATAACAGATGAAGATAACAGATGAAGAAGAAGAAAGAGGAGGATGACAGATGAAGAAGAGAAGATATAAGCCTACAGAAGAAGGCTTGAAGAAGAAGCCCAGGATGCAAGCTGGGCATCAGAATGACAGGTAGTTGGTTGTTAGAGCTAGTATGGGTCCACTTTATTGTTCATGTTAGGGGTAGTGTAGGGTCAAGGGGAGGGTTAATGCTTGGGAGGCTGACTGTGTTTACAGCTCACGCTCGGTGTTTGACACAATGTCAAACACAGAGTGTTAGCTGGTTTCCTTTGACATTCCCATTTCTCATGCTATTTAGCGTGAGTTATGGGACTGAAAAAACCATGTCCCAGTGCTGGTAGTGGTTCCTGTTGCTAGGGCAATCGCATTCTGATGGTACTGTAAGTGTACCGTTCGGTGTTCATTTTTGCCATACTGACAGTTTTACCTGTGGGAATTGGACTGAGCCCTTAGTCTTTAAAGGGATAGTAGTGTTTCATAATAAAAGCACTCTAATTAATCTTCATAGTATTTGGGCCTTGGAGAGTATTATTTCAATTATGTCAGAGTTGTATTTCAAGAGTAATTGAATGATAAAGTATCCCCACCCCTTTTACTGATGTAACACTGCTCAGCTTAGAGCAGCAGGGAGTGTCCAGGTAGATTGCAGAGAGGAACAATTTTCAATTAAGATAAGGGAAAAAGCTGAAAAACCTGTCAAGGGGGCAGGGTTTTCATTGTTCTCACAGTAAGAATATTGACCCTTGATGTGAGCTGTCTGGTCAATGGACCATTTTCCACATCTGAGGAGTGGTGGCTTATACTAGGTAAAATGGGAGGGAGGGGGAAACTTTATCATTCAATTACTCTTGAACTACAATGCTCACAGTAATGAAATAACACTCTCTATGGCTCAAATACTATGAAGATTAATTGGAGTTGCTGTTTTTGTGAAACTATGCCTGCATTGCTATTCTTTTATCATGATTAAACATTTTTTACACAAAACACCTTGATCAGAGAGAGGTACTGGCTATTTCAAGATCTTTGAGTGTGCCAGCCCTCCCCTGCATAACATCTTTATGGCATCCCAGCCAATGGGTGCCATAGTTCCATTGATTACAATGCCTTTTGCAGAGCTAGTGCTAGGTATAAACATGCATCTCTCTCTCTCTCTCTCTCTCAAAAAAAAAAGGAAATCTCACAAGTATTTTCACTCGCTTTCTGTAGAATAAGTAAAGTGACTAGTCACACCTTAGTAAATAGAGGACATTATAAATCACTCATAGCATCTATAGTGGGTAAACTGCTTGAAAGGTTATTAAGGGATAGCATTCTGGTATAATGAGATTATTTGTGGAAGACAGAATGGATTCTTTAGGGATAGTTCATGTTATAAAAATCTGATTGTTTTTTATGAAAAGGTGAGAGAAATTTGGAACAAGTATATGAGTGGATGTTGTTTTCTTTTAATTTTTAAATGCTTTTGATGCAGTCCCACATAGAAGGTTGCTTTATAAACAAAAGGATCTAGGGCTAGAGGACACCAAATTTTTACCTAAATTCCATCCCATCAGAAAAATTTGCTGAGTGGCTACTTCCTCTATCGGCACGCATTTTCCAAAGGTCACATCTGCAATCACATTCTGATTTTCAAATGGGATATTATGCAAAAAAAAAAAAGAAAAAGAATCCCTCTCCAAATCCCCTCTTTTCTAATATTTTAATAATACTGAAACATGCTCCAAAATAAGGATAAAAAATTGTCCTTGTGATGTCCTGTCTGATCTACAATGTCCCTGAACTGAACACACATCAGAAAAGGTGGGATTAAAGAAAGTTTTTAAAAATTAAACCCAAATAAACTCCCAAGAATCTGCCACTATGCATTCAACTACAAATGGAGGAAGACACTTGACTGATCATGCACACCTTAGTTACTAACCCATGTTCCAGTTTGTTGTTTCCCCCCAGTGTTGCTGCTTCACTGGGAAATGCCTCTGGTTCAGCATCAGCTACATGAAATGAAGAACAAAAGGAAAAGAGAGAAAGTACAAAGCCATTCTAAGGGTAAAACCCCCTCTAATACATTGACCCCTACCACATAGACAGGTATTCACAAGATGCAAATCCCCTCTACTAATATCAGCTCTTGCACTGTTTCTTTGGGGGCCCAGAATACCTCCTAGACCATCCCTTCATTCACCATTCAGAAAATCAGTGTGTGTGTATATATATATATATATATATATATATATATATTGTAAAAAGTCTCTTTATTGTAGCAAACTCTTAAATAAAAAAGTTAAAATACCCTGCACTTTTCATGACTAACAAATCAGTTCATCAGGTTTTCAAAACAATTTTACACATATATCTGTTTAAATATACCTCTATTGTGCACCTCATCCAATCATTTACTGTCTTTGCAAACTGTACCCCCCTTCACAAAGAATTCTGGAAGCGGCATCATACTTTGGATACAAGCCTTGTTCTCACAAGTCTATTGAACTTAAGCCTGTGTCTCACAAAACCTAGCCTCTGTATAATTAAGGTTATAGCCTTGATTATGTATATGTTAAAAGCCACATCACCTCTCAGTACTACAAAATTGAGTCATTATGCCTCGTGTGCATTGTCCAATGTCAAAAATACCTGAGAATTGTTTCCCTAGTGACTATCATACAACTTCATGCTACAAAATCGTGATTGGGCAATCCGTAAAGCTATTCTCGAGATGTATAGATAGATAGCTAGATAGATAGATAGATAGATAGATAGATAGATAGATAGACAGACAGACAGACAGACAGACAGACAGACAGACAGACAGACAGACAGACAGACAGACAGACAGATAGATAGATAGATAGATAGATAGATAGATAGATAGATAGATAGATAGATAGATACACTATTCTTCAAAAGTTTGGGGTCATTTAAAAATGTCCTTGTTTTCCATCAAATGAGTTGCAAAATGAATGGGAAATACAGTCAAGACGTTGACATGATTAGAAATAATGATTTTTAATTTAAATAATAATTTTGTTCTTCAAACTTTGCTTTCATCAAAGAATCTTCAATTACAGCCTTGCAGACCTTTGGCATTCTAGTTCTCAATTTGTTGAGGTAATGTGAAGAGAGTTCGCACCATACTTTCTGAAGCACCTCCCTCAATTATGATTGGCTTGATGGGCACTTCTTATGTACCATACGGCCAAGCCACTCTCATAACCGAAGCAAGGAAATTTCTAAGTGACCCCAAACTTTTGAAAGGTAGTGTACAGCTGTCCAAAGATCTGAGTTTAATGTCAAACATTTCCATAATTACTTAATACGTAAATATTAGTAAAACTACATATTTGACTATTGCACCGGTTTAAAATTTTTCATAGTTTCATCCAGACTTTTATACATCACCATTACTGTTATATTTCTGACCTATATCAGCTTTATTGACTGAGTTTGAGTATCTGGCAAGTATTATTACTCATGCACTAAATAGAAGTTTATGTTTTGTTATGTTTTGAACAGACCACTTGCTCATTATCTGTATGGACATTTAGCCTCAGCTCATCCATTTATATTTGGTTTATGATACTAATTTAACTACTGTGTATCAGTATTGTAGATATACATATTGAGTGCACCTTGTTAGTTCTATTTTAGTGGTTGACTCTCCCCAACACTTCCAGTTTCATTTTGTAGCTTTTCTCTCCCTTCCTGGGGATCCTTAGAGTTGCCACTATCTATAGGATATCTTTCTCCGCTCTCCAGCTGAGGATAGACAACGGATTTTTTATTTGATGTATATATGTTTTTTATGTTAATATCATTATTATATAGGGTGGTTCTCCATTGTTGACTCAAGTCACACTTCTACACCTCCGCTTACACTTAATTTTTGTAGTTTTTCCTTTTGATGAAGTATAGCCCTATGCGTTATGTCATTATTTCTGCCAAGGTGTGGGACATTTCTTGTTATTTTATATATATATATATATATATATATATATATATATATATATATATATATATATATATAGTCAGTTTCTGGTATAGACATTATCTGGTTCTCTGTCAGCCACTCTCAGGGGCAGCAGAAATTAGGGTTTTTTTCAAGTGAGAGTGGGGAGTATGCACACAGCTCTGTTACAGTGTCAGTGAACATGAGGACCAAGTTATGGTAAACATGCTATGGGCTGTAAGTAACACACACAAACACACACTCACTTACCCAAACTTGCCCTCAGATATATATTATACATATTATATACACACATACACACGACATACACTATACAGTATACAGGAACACATATATTTCTCACACAGATTATATAGGTAGAATATATTATATATAACACACACACTATATACAGGTAGTTGCATATCACATAACACATACACTATACAGAAGTAGGTGCATATCAAATAGCACCCACACTATACAGAGGCAGGCTCATATTATATAACCCACAGTATACATAGGTAGGTGCATAACACACACACAACACAGAAGTAAGCGCATATAATAACACATACACACTATACAGTGGTATGTGCATATCACATACACACACACTATACAGAGGTAGGTGCATATCACATACACACACACTCTAACAGATGTAGGTGCATATCACATACACACACACACTCTAACAGAGGTAGGTGCATATCACATACACACACACGCACTATAACAGAGGCAGGTGAATATCAGATAACACACACTATTCACATACAATTTAATAAAGATATTTTGGTGTTGCTATGGTAACAAGGAATGCCTTCATTTTGCTTCTTCTACTCTGGTGATGTTAACTGCTCAGATTACACCTATCCCACAGGCCGGTAAAAACTTGGCTTCTGTCCAATGTTAAGTCTATGGAGAGAATGCCATGGCGGGTATTTTCTATAAGAAAAGGTGGCAACCCTACAAAGGGTTAATGGAAGAAAGGAGCCGAAGGAAGAAGAAACCATCTGAATTTAGTGGCCCTGGAAAAATCTAGATGATAGTGAAAATATCAAAAACAAAATGTACATTTTAAGGTTTGTATGGCCCCTTAAGTGCCAAGTGTATTTATGAACTCTTTAAGTGCCAGAGGGGTTCGCAACGCACTGGCTCACAAAGGGTTAAGCCTTTGAGGATCAAAGAGGTCTGCAATACATTGCAAAGTCATGATTTACACACTCCTCTGTTCCTTAATGGGTAAGAAAAGCCACTACCCCACTCCTCACATGACCTCACCCCCTTTTCCCATAACCCAGTGGTTCTCAACTCCTGTCCTCAGGACCCACTAACAGGATTTGATGATTTCCTTGTTAGAGCACAGGTGAGTTAATCAGTGTGAATGAGCATCTGATCACCACACCTGTGCTCTAGCAGAGAAATCCCTAAGTCCTGGCCTATTCGTGGTTCCTTGAGGGCAGGAGTTGAGAACCACTGCCATAACCCTTCTAGAATGAAGGCATTGGATACCTCTCTGGCACTCAAAGAGTTAAAGGGACACCATATTTTGACTTTACATATTCTGCAAGTGCATAAGATGTGAAGTCAAATTTCCTTACCTTAGTATAATTTATTTTTTTAACTTCACCAATTTTGTTTTACAATTTTATGTCCCTGACAGTAAGCTCCCTGGATCTGTTTACAGAGAATTTTCTGGTCAATCAACCATAGAGATGGCGATACAATGTAATACTGTCCCTATACAGCTGCATGTTATATCTTTTTTTTCCACATTTTTACATTGTATCATTATACCTTCATTCACAGTCAATGACAGAAAGCTCTTTCAAAACAGACTGAAGAAGCTCTCTATCAGGGACAATGAAAAAAATTAAATATGTGGAGATGAAAAAAATTAAATAAAAAAAAATAATATCCAGTTTTATTGTATATATTATGTCCGTGCAGCATATATAAAAAAAGATCATTTAACTTAATCCTTTGAATGCCGCTGGCACTCAAAGAGTTATGTTGTTTCATATTTTTTCTGTTAGAAGAAAATGTGGAGTAATTCAGGGCAAACTAACTGCTCTATAGAGGATGAATTAAAATCCTCTTTGAATTGGAGCTTTAACATATTGAATGCTAGCATTCAATGGGGATTTGGGGGAATTATATTTGTCTCCTGTGGTGCATTTAATTTGCCCAGAACTGATCCACTTTCCTTGCACAAATGTCCCTACGTCTCTTTTTTTATTTACATAAGTCTAGAAAATAATAGCTATCTACTTACATTTGCAACCACCAAAACTTAAAAACATGCACAGATTCAGCACTTGGAAAGATTGACAAATTTTAACTATTTTGCTTATGTGCACACTAATTGTGAGTGCAGGTTCTGAAATATTTTCCTTCTCAGTCATCAACCTATTCTTCTTCTTCTTTGTGTGGAGCATTAAAATTCATAGATTTTAAATTTTTCATTTCCTGCACAATGAATGAATGAATGAATGAATGAAGACACTCAGAGGCAAGCTATTCTTTGTTAAGATTCATATGAGAGAATGAATCAAACTCTTGACAGTGTTTGGAGATTTTTTCAGATTTCTGTCAGATCTAACTCATTTAGTCATTTTAAGAATCCAATTACATTGAAAATATCTTTGTATACCTTTCAACATTTTTCAAAGCTGCTTACGAGTAGGGTATTTGAAACTATAAAAGGGTACGCCCCCTTCCAAAAAAACAGCCGTGACTGAGAACCACATCAGTATCCCACAGTCAGTGATATTTAAAAATGTTCTCTCAGTGATCCTTTTATTTTTCTGTTGATACGTAGACTTGATACATATATAGTTAAATAGTTGATAAGGTGTACAAAAAAGGCCATCAAGTTAGTCCTTTGTCATATTGTTTGTGTTGGTCCAAATTGCATGTCAACAGATTGAAAGCTACCTGTCTGAGCACGCAGACAGCAGTAAGACTGCATTGTGACAGACATACTATTACATCTGTGCCTTTCTGATTCTTCTAAGTGCTATAACGGGGTAACAAGTAGCCAATCACAGCACTGTATGCTTACAAGGCAGGATTAATAGCCATGGTGAGCTCTAGTCATAACACCGGGACAGGGTTCAATATACCATTACTTCCCCAGGAAAACCAAGACGTATAAGATCCCTTCTCATCAGATACTCATAATAGGTATGAAAATTTCAGTGTTAACCTTTTTGGTGAAACCTTAATCTGAGGTGTCTTTGTCAAAAATAAACATATATGGTTCTACATTCTTATAGTCTTCTGTTTAGTCGGCTAAAGGATCCTTCTCTTGAGTCCAAGATTTTGTAGTCTTCAAACATTCTTTCTCAATTTGCACATACGATGTAAAGGGCAACTATGTATATATGCAGTACTGTGCAAAAGTCTTAGGCAGGTGTGAAAAAATGCTATAAAGAAAGAATTCTTTAAAAAATAGATATGTTAATAGTTTATTTTTATCAATTAACAAAATGCATAGTGAGTGAACAGAAAAAAAATCTAAATCAAATCAATATTAGGTTGATCAGAATGGATTTGCGAATTTGGTCAGAATGAATGGTCTCCTCAGTGCTGAAAAGTACAGGCAGATACTTATCCATCATGCAATACCATTAGGGAGGCATCTGATTGGCCCCAAATTTATTCTGTCAAATGACAACAACCCCAAACATACAGCCAAAAAGTCATTAAGAACTATTTTCAGCGTGCAGAAGAACAAGGAGTCCTGGAAGTGATGGTATGGCCCCCAAAGAGCCCTGATCTCAACATCATTGAGTCTGTCTGGGATTACATGAAGAGAGAGAGGCAACTGAGGCTGTCCAAATCCACAGAAGAACTGTAGTTAGTTATCCAAGATGTTTGGAACAACCTACCTGCACAGTTTCTTAACAAACTGTGTGCAAGTGTACCTAGAAGAATTGATGCTGGTTTGAAGGCAAAGGGTGGTCACACCAAATATTGATTTGATTTAGATTTATCTTCTGTTCACTCACTATGCATTTTGATAACTGATACAACTAAACTATTAACATGTCTACTTTTGAAAGCTTTCTAATTTTACAGTATTTTTTCACACCTGCCTAAGACTTTTGCACAGTACTGTATATATATTGTAACGGAAGCTGAGAAGGGACCGCGTCGCCTTCCGCCATCGTTCCTGGGTCTCTCCTTCTCGACGCAGATAAGCGCCGTCGGATGCACCAGTTGAAGTATGCACAGTCACTGGAAACAGCCGCAGGATCGCTGGAAGCAGGGAAGAGTCCACGTCGCCGCCTGACAGTAAACGAAGTTAGGACGCAGGAAACTGGCAGCAGGCGGTCAGCGATTCAGGATACTTGGCGCAGATGGGTATCAGAGTGGATACTTTAGACCATAAGCATTACAAGACTCCAGGACTCCTTGTTCACTCCAAAACAGAACTCATTTTATTGACACAAACTACAGATATTTATATACAGTACAGTGCATTGGATCACATGGGGAAACTGATACAATAGGGAACATGATTAAATCATAGCACATCAGACAAAAGCCAGCAACAGCTGGTCTTAACAGATACAATGACTCAGACAGGGTTACATTTCAGATACACAGGGGTTTGATTGAACAAAGACTTGAGGGCGTGAACTAATTACCACATGGCAGGGGGTCAACATAGTGAATGGCTGGAGTTGCTATAATCCACATCTTAGGGACAGTGGCCCAAGGTTGGAGCCTTTGATTGACTATTTTGAATGCCCTGCCCCAACTTTGATCAATCATGGTCTGCCTACCATTTCCCAGGTTAAGCTAAGGAAGATATTTGTATACCTGGTAGTTGGTGATTGCACAAACCTTCAAATTGGACAAGTACAATTAAACACATACAATATTTGAAAATACATAAAACCAAACTTAATACACAAACCAATGTTCATAACTATAAGTCTTTGTTCCTGGCAATAGCTGGCCAGTTCGTATGCCAGAGCCCACAGCTACATCCAAGCAGGGCAACAAGGTCCATAGTTTTTAAGTAAATAGTTTGTGGTTCAGACAAGGGCTCAGTAACGGGTAGGATCCGTTATATATATATATATATATATATATATATATTTATATATATCACTTCCATAGGTCAATACTTTTTCATGGCAGAAGTGTTTGCATGTGTCAGTGAAGCCACGGAGTATGCCTTTGGGAGCATATACTCCTTGAAGGGTCACCCAAAGTAGACAGATCAAAGCTAAGACACCAGACTAAATCAATCCAAAATCTGACAGCATGCACTGGACTAGTGTGGCAGACTATGGTCCATTTCCTCAGCGTGGCTTCTCAACAAAAAAAATGTCCTTTATTCCCCAGAGGCTTGCAAGCTTCTACCTACTACAGTGGGAAGACCAGTTCAAAGGCAGAGGGTACGAATCACAGGGTTCTATCAGATTGCCCTTGGTCATTCTTTTAGTAAGGTTTCACTCTTAGACACTAGTACAAGAACTGAATAAAAACAATTGGGACAGTATTGGTTTATGAGAGACTGGTAAAAAAGATTAATATTTAGTCAGATTAGAAGATTGACACTGGCTAACTATAAATGAACCAATGAAGGATGATGGGAAGGAATCAGATTCTTGATTAACAAGATCAACAAGTCGTAAAAGTAGAAAGTTTTTTTTTAAATAATTGCTTTCTATGCAATCCAACAAATGTCACTTTATTCTTTAAGTCGTTCACGTTTATGCCCCTATAATAGCCACAGTAATGATGAAGTTGAAGAACTTTATGATTTATTACGCCTCTACAAACAGAACAATTAGAAGTGCAAATTTATAATGGGAGATTCCAATGCAAGAATTAGTAAGATCCAAAATGGTGAAAAGTCAATCAGACCACAAAAGAGATGATAGAAGAATCCAACTGATCTGATTCTGAAGAACAACATTTGTACATAATTCTACAGGAAAAAAAGGCCCAGAGAAAATGGACATGGAAAAGCCCTAATGGTAATACAAGTAAAATCAACTTCATACTGCAAATAATAAAACTATATTCCCTGACTGCTCAGTCATAATTTTTTTTACATTAGAAGCGAAAATCACCTAGTGAGAGTAAAAATCAAAACTGCAGGAAAGAAAGAAAGAAATGCTGCATGACTTTCCAGACTCAAACATTTCAACTCACAATGAAAAACTAATTGAGACTATCATAGACCCTGCCATGCACTTGCACCTATTCTGGAAGAATTAAAAACAACCTTAATATCAAAAGAAACAGTTGCCATAATGTAAAACCAACAAGAAAAGAAGCAACACATGAATATTAGAAAAACAGATTATAATATGTAAAAATGGGCAAGAACATAAGAAGAGCATAAAAGAAAAAATGTGCAAGTTTAATGCCGAACTCATCAAAAGAACACTGGAAGAAAAACAAGGGTTAAAGAAAGCAAAACGAAAGATGGCCACACATAGAAGACGAATGTTGGCATTATAGCTTGAAAATGGTATATCAAAACCACAACAACATATAGTAAAATGAGTGGAAGAATTTTATTCAAATCTTTATAATAATGGACAACAACTGGATGCAGTGCCAGAAGTTTTGGTAGAAGAAGTTGAAGCTGCAATAAAACCAATGAAAAATGGCAAAGTAGCTGTAAGTTATGAAGTTATTATTGAGATGTTGATAGCCAGAGGTCAACCTTTTTCAAAGCCCTAGCTAAACAATTTTCAATATACCGTCTACTCAGCAAAGTGCCTGAAACATGGAAAAATGCAGAAGTCCTCCTACTGCACAAATAATATGGTTAAAAATGACAAACCAATAAGCCCATTACCAGTGGTCTGAAAGGTTTTCTCAAAGGTTTCAATACAATGAAACACATCCAGAGAATGCAACAAGTTATAGAGCGATATAATGAATACAACTTTCCATTATGCATAACCTTCAATGACTACTTTGATAGTGAAAAAATCGACCTGATCAACAAAGAAATAGACAGAGATTACATCAATATCCTCCAATCAATATATGAAAATGCAATTGCATCAGTGTAGGTCAACAATTAATAAAGTCCAGATCAACATAGAAAAAGGTGTCTGACAAGGAGCCATAAGTATTTTCTGCTTGTTTAGAAGAAATTTTCCACAAACTAAATTAGGACAGGACTTAAGTTTAGTAGAGACAACCTACATCACTTACGTTTTGCAGACATTATCATATTCTTTGCAAGTAGTCCTGAAGAACTACAAGAACACATTGAAGAGCTACAACAGGAAAGCAAAAATTTTGGTCTTAAGATGAATAGCAACAAAACACTAGTGATATTTAACAAATTTACCGTACCAAAAAAATCATAGTAGATGGACAAGAAGAAGTGGACAAGTATGTGTACCTTGGACAGGAAATGTCAAGAGATGGTAACACCATGATGGAAATTGAGCAAGGAATACAATTGGGATGGCATTTAGAAAATGTAGTCATTCTGTATTTAAAACAAATTTACCATTCTGCCTCAAGCGAAAAGCTTTTGACCAATGTTTACCCCCAGTCCTTATGCATGGTTGTGAAACATGGACACTGAATGCCAAAGCCATACAAAAACTTAAGGTTATGCAGAGAAGTATCGAGATTCGAATTCTGAACATAACAAAAAGAGACAGAAAAATGCGTTCATGCATTTGTCAGCAGACAAATTGTGTATGTAATTATTTAAATAGTAAAGTTCCTGAAATGGAAATGGGCAGGTCACAAAACAACAAGACCTGACGGTAGAAGGATTGCATTCTGTACTAAATACCCAAGGAGAAGACCAAAGACAGATGGGTAGATGAAATTACCAAATTTGTTGGTGCACAGTGGCAACAAAAAGCACAGGATTGAAGTTGTTGGAGGTTTGCTGTGGAATCCTTCATTGTGCAGTAGATTGACAATGGCTGATAATGATGATAATGATATTATATATATATATATATATATAGATGTGTGAAAAAGAAAGTACACCCTCTTTAAATTCTATGGTTGTACATATCAGAACATAATAACAATCATCTGTTCCTTAGCAGGTCTAAAAATTAGGTAAATACAACCTCAGATGAACAACAACACATGACATATTACACTGTGTCATGATTTATTTAACAAAAATAAAGCCAAAATGTAGAAGTCATTTGTGAAAAACTAAGTACACCCTTACTGATTCCATAGGAATTAAGATGCTAAGTAGCAGACAGGTGCTGCTAATCAAATGCCCTTGATTAATTGATCATCAGCAAGTGTGACCACCTCTATAAAAGCAGAAGTTTTAGCAGTTTGCTGATACGAAGCATTCAGGTGGGTGTTAACACAATGTCAAGGAGGAAAGACATCAGCAATGATATTAGAGAAACAATTGTTGCTGCCATTAATCTGGGAAGGGTTAAAAGGTTATTTCCAAACAATTTAAAGTCCATCATTCTACAGAGAGAAAGATTATTCAAAAGTGGAAAACATTCAAGACAGTCACCAATCTTCCCAGGAGTGGACATCCCAGTAAATCCACCCCAAGGTCAGACCGTGCAATGCCCAGAGAAATTGCAAAAAACCCATGAGCTTTATCTCAAATTCTACAGGCCTCAGTTAGCATGTTAAATGTTAAAGTTCATGACAGTAAATTAGAAAAAGATTGAAAAAGTATGGTTTGTTTGGAAGGGTTGCCAGGAGAAAGCCTCTTCTCTTTAAGAAGAACATGGCAGAGTGGCTTAGGTTTGCAAAGTTGCATCTGAACAAACCACAAGACTTCTGGAACAATGTCCTTTGGACAGATAAGACCAAAGTGGAGATGCTTGGCCATAATTCACAGTGCCATGTTTGGCAAAAAACAAACACAGCATATCAACACAAACACCTCATACCAACTGTAAAGCATGGTGATGAAGGAGTGATGATTTGGGTTTATTTTGCAGCCACATGAACTGGGAACCTTGCAGTCATTGAGTCAATCATGAAATTATCTGTATACCAAAGTATTCCAGAGTCAAATGTGAGGCCAACTGTCCAACAGCTAAAGTTTGGCCGAAATTGGGTCATGCAACAGGACAATGATCCCAAGCACACCAACAAATTTACAGCAGAATGGCTGAACAAGAAATGAATCAAGGTGTTGCAATGGCCCAGTCAAAGTCCAGACCTCAACCCGATTGAAATGCTGTGGCACGACCTTAAGAGAGCTGTGCATAAACAAATGTCGCAAACCTCAATGAACTGAAGCAACATTGTAAAGAGGAGTGGGCCAAAATTCCTCCACAATGATGTGAGAGACTGATAGTCATACAGAAAATGATTACTTCAAGTTCTTGCTGCTAAAAGTGGTTCTACGAGCTAATGAATCATAAGGTATACTTAGTTTTTCGCACATAGCTTCTCCATTTTGGCTTTATTATTGTTAAATAAATCATGACACGGTGTAAAATGTCATGTGCTGTTGTTTATCTGAGGATGTATTTACCTAATTTTTAGACCTGCTAAGGAACAGATGATTGTTAATTTCTCCTGATATGTAAAACCATAGAATTCAAAGAGGTTGTACTTTCTTTTTCACAAAACTGTATACATCATGATTGTAGGTAAAACTATACATATGTTGTATTTTATTCAGGAAATCTGGTCTTTTGCAATAATTGAAATTTTACTTACAAATATAAATGTATTTGAGAACTATTGTATGATTTCAGGAAATATATAATTTTTAAATGATATCTTGTTACATAATTAACATTTTACTTCAAGTGAGTTCTTTAAAAAGTAGCATTTGTACTGAAATCTCTTTCAGAACAAAAGTGAGAGTTTTCTATAAAGAATTGCATCTACGTTAAACAGATATATAGCAAAATGCAGGAATTGTGCCTGGTCTTCCAGGTGGAATAATGCCCCAAACCTCTGGCACTCACTAGGTTAAACTATGAGTATAATTTTTTTATGTGTATTCTAAATATGCGGCACAAGGTAAATGTTAAGGTAAAGGTGATATGGCTGTGCAATATTTTTGTTTTTTTATTTTTCCACTGAAAAATTAGTAAGTGTGTGAATGAAGTATTTAGTTCTTCAGCAAAGTGAGATGCACTGTCTCTATTTCATTTTTGGTATTTCAAAATAACACCTCATTAAACATGTCAATTACAGTGCTGCAGTTAATTTGGACACCATTAAATAACCCATCAAATAAAAATCTGACCATGTACAAGTAAGTGATACAAACAACTAATTAGTGGATTGTCTTGTCAAAATTTTTCATGGCTGAATGTGAACCAAGAAAAATAATTTTACACATTTCAACTTGGCTCTCTGCCTCTGAACTAATGGAAGAGAACATTACACAACAAAGGCATGACCTGAAAAAGATGCTGCCAGACAGTCCTGGTTGTTAGTAATATATATCAGTGTACAAGCACAAAATAAAAAAATATATTTAACATCCAGAATAAAAGTGACACCACTTTGGCAGATTGGGCACTAATTACTAAACATCAATTTCCTTTTATGAGCAATGTTCGCTTTCAACAATTTTTTTAAGGAGCAGTAATGTTTCGTTATGAAAAATATATATATTGTAATGTTTTATCTAATGAGCAAAACAAGTGTATTTACACTGCTGGGAGATGTTTCATGCAGAAGTCATTACAGCTTATAATTGTTTTGTTGTTGCTTCTTATTTCATTCTGGGGTTTTTTGTTTGTTTTTTTAAACTGCAATTTTTCCAGTGTGGACACCAGATGGCATTGTTCCAGCCGATTACTGCAGTCTAAGACTCAAGTCCTGCCAACGAGTGCATTAGAAAAAATGTCCACAGGACAACAGCAGCTACTGATGCTGCCAACAGTGTCATTATGTTCTGTAATAAAGTTTAATTTCAATGAGAATTTCCCTGTTTTATATAGCATGAAAAGTATTTTTTATTTAAAAAAGGTAACTTCTTTAAAGGCCAACTATATTTAATAGTGTGCCATTGAGTAGACCTGCTGATTAATCTGGGGCTGCATCAACAGTGGAGCACAATGGGAGTCTGTAAAGAGAGCCCCAGTATACCCCGATTAGAAGTCTCACAGGTCAATTTCCTGTATGATGTATAGGCCCTCTGATTCCAGCTTCAAAGTCTAATCTAGAGAGTCTATGGGGCCATGCATGGAACCAGCATCGTTTGTGGCTGAGAGCCAAAAACTTCTGTGTTGTGTCTCAGCCAATGGGGGCAGTTTCTAACCCCAGACAGGAGTAATGCAGGAGCCATTACAGGCTGTACTGCAGCCCTGGGCTTTTTATTAAGTCATCTTCTTCAGGAGATTACTTTTTTAACCTTTTCAGTGCAGAGGTATGTTACATATTGCAATGCAATGCATTAGATATTTGTATGGCACTCAAATGAATAAATGAACCTTTATTTTAGTTGGGAAGATAATGGGGGAGATGCATTAAGGGGTGATAAAGAGGTGATAAAGTGGAGATGACCTCTCAGTTGATATCACTACTCCAGTTCCTATGTTATTCTATGGAATCCATGCACTAAGATTTCTTAAATGGAAGAGATCTTATTGCATTGGTTCTACAGAGAAAATAGGAACTGGAGAAGTGATATCACTGGAGAAAGTTTTCTCTTTATACCCTCTTTATCACACCTTAGTGCAGAACCCCCAAGATGTTAAACATTTATAGAATATGTCAGCGCAGCGGAATTAGTTGGTGCTATATAAATAAAGAAAAATAATAATAATAATGTATGAGACAAAGACAGAATACCTTTGGTCTAGAGAAAATGATAGGTGGCACTATAAGTAATTAGAAGAGGGAGATCAGGGGTTATGCATTAAAGTGGGATAAATAGGGATAAAATGGAGATAACTTATCCAGTGATATCACTTCTCCAGTACCTATGTTATTTTATAGAAACCATGCACTAAGATCCTTCAAGTTGAAGAAATCTTAGTGCATTTTATCACCTCAAGTTTTGATCAGTGATCTGTGAACTGAAAGCTAAACTATTTGCTGTGTGTGGTGTGGTGTAGTGTGGTAAGGGTGAGGTTAAAAAAACAAAACCCTTTTTTCCGCTTCCTGTGCAGTGGTACAAGGAATTGATTGCAGTCTGGTGTGGTGGGAGCAGTTAATTGCTGGGTTGTAGGTGGCAGCTTTCTGCTTTGAAAAAACAGAAAGAGAGAGTGATCTGTAAGTTGTGATCTGTGATCTGAAAGCTAAACTTGAGATATTTGCTGGAGAAATTGAATAAGCTTTCTGCTTTAAAAAGCAGATACACATTGAATACTTGAACGTGTGAATCTTGCATCAGTGTGAAAGTGCTGAAGTGTGGTAGGTGTTGGGAATTGAAATAACAGGGGGATATAAGTAAGTGCTGAAGTGTGGTAGGTGTTGGGAATTGAAATAACAGGGGGATATAAGTAAGTGCTGAAGTGTGGTAAGTGTGGGAATTTAAGTAACAGGGGGATATAAGTAAGTGCTGAAGTGTGGTAGGTATTGGGAATTTAAATAACAGAGGGATATAAGTAAGTGCTGAAGTCTGGTAGGTGTTGTGAATTGAAATAACAGGGGGATATAAGTAAGTGCTGAAGTGTGGTAGGTGTTGTGAATTGAAATAACAGGGGGATATAAGTAAGTGCTGAAGTGTGGTAGGTGTTGTGAATTGAAATAACAGGTGGATATAAGTAAGTGCTGAAGTGTGGTAAGTGTGGGAATTTAAATAACAGGGGGATATAAGTAAGTGCTGAAGTGTGGTAGGTGCTGGGAATTGAAATAACAGGGGGATATAAGTAAGTGCTGAAGTGTGGTAAGTGTGGGAATTTAAGTAACAGGGGGATATAAGTAAGTGCTGAAGTGTGGTAGGTGTTGGGAATTTAAATAACAGGTGGGTATAAGTAAGTGCTGAAGTGTGGGAATTTAAATAACAGGGGGATATAAGTAAGTGCTGAAGTGTGGTAGGTGCTGGGAATTGAAATAACAGGGGGATATAAGTAAGTGCTGAAGTGTGGTAAGTGTGGGAATTTAAGTAACAGGGGGATATAAGTAAGTGCTGAAGTGTGGTAGGTGTTGTGAATTGAAATAACAGGGGGATATAAGTAAGTGCTGAAGTGTGGTAAGTGTGGGAATTTAAATAACAGGGGGATATAAGTAAGTGCTGAAGTGTGGTAGGTGTTGGGAATTGAAATAACAGGGGGATATAAGTAAGTGCTGAAGTGTGGTAGGTGTTGGGAATTGAAATAACAGGGGGATATTAGTAAGTGCTGAAGTGTGGTAAGTGTGGGAATTTAAATAACAGGGGGATATAAGTAAGTGCTGAAGTGTGGTAGATGCTGGGAATTGAAATAACAGGGGGATATAAGTAAGTGCTGAAGTGTGGTAAGTGTGGGAATTTAAGTAACAGGGGGATATAAGTAAGTGCTGAAGTGTGGTAGGTGTTGGGAATTGAAATAACAGGGGGATATAAGTAAGTGCTGAAGTGTGGTAAATGTGGGAATTTAAATAACAGGGGGATATAAGTAAGTGCTGAAGTGTGGTAGGTGCTGGGAATTGAAATAACAGGGGGATATAAGTAAGTGCTGAAGTGTGGTAAGTGTGGGAATTTAAGTAACAGGGGGATATAAGTAAGTGCTGAAGTGTGGTAGGTGTTGGGAATTTAAATAACAGGTGGGTATAAGTAAGTGCTGAAGTGTGGGAATTTAAATAACAGGGGGATATAAGTAAGTGCTGAAGTGTGGTAGGTGCTGGGAATTGAAATAACAGGGGGATATAAGTAAGTGCTGAAGTGTGGTAAGTGTGGGAATTTAAGTAACAGGGGGATATAAGTAAGTGCTGAAGTGTGGTAGGTGTTGTGAATTGAAATAACAGGGGGATATAAGTAAGTGCTGAAGTGTGGTAAGTGTGGGAATTTAAATAACAGGGGGATATAAGTAAGTGCTGAAGTGTGGTAGGTGTTGGGAATTGAAATAACAGGGGGATATAAGTAAGTGCTGAAGTGTGGTAGGTGTTGGGAATTGAAATAACAGGGGGATATTAGTAAGTGCTGAAATGTGGTAGGTGTTGGGAATTTAAATAACAGGTGGGTATAAGTAAGTGCTGAAGTGTGGGAATTTAAATAACAGGGGGATATAAGTAAGTGCTGAAGTGTGGTAGGTGCTGGGAATTGAAATAACAGGGGGATATAAGTAAGTACTGAAGTGTGGTAAGTGTGGGAATTTAAGTAACAGGGGGATATAAGTAAGTGCTGAAGTGTGGTAGGTGTTGGGAATTTAAATAACAGGTGGGTATAAGTAAGTGCTGAAGTGTGGTAAGTGTTGGGAATTTAAATAACAGGGGGATTTAAATACAGGGCATTACACAGGGGAACACATTTATTAAACCTACCGTGCAGATATTTTTTTTCTGCCTGCCTTTTAGCTTGTGGTTATTGGCATAATATGAGTGGTAGCATGATTGTCCGTTTAACTCAGTTCACAAGCTGCCATATGTTTACACACCTGGAACAGCCGATCTTGGGTGCATACTTCTGTGGCAGATGGCAGTGGTCTCTCTGGAAGCTTGTATTAGAGATCTGGAGAGGCAAGTTGCAACATTGAGAGAGAGACAGCCAATCTTGAGAGGGGTCTGCTGAAACAGCATGAAGCAGTGATTGGTAGTTCTGGGGGTGGAGACTGCACAAAGAAAGAGCAGGTAGCCAGATGGGTTACAGTTAGACATAACAAGTGGGCAGAGGAATAGGGAGGACACTGTGTTTACGAACCTTAATAGAGGCCATGTGGGTTGAAATACACATTGGGGGCACACATAATAAAAAGATGTTAGTGGGGATTTGCTACAAGCCACCTAATATTGAGGAGTTGGAGGAAGCCCAACTTTTACTGCAAATGGAAAAGGCTTCTTGGTCAGCAAAGGTAATTATAATGGGAGATTTCAACTATCCTGAAATTGACTGGAGCAATATGACTTCAGGCATAACAAAGGGAAATTATTTTTAAATATGATTAATGATCATATTATGTCCCAACTAGTAGAGGAACCAACTAGAAAAAAGGCCTTGCTTGACCTAGTGCTCTTAAAACAATTCCGACATGATAAAAAGTATACAAGTAAAGGAACATTTGGGAAGCAGTGACCACAATATGGTATAATTTGAAATTTGTTATGAGAAACCCAATAGCAAGGGTTTAACTAAAACATTCAATTCTAAAAAAGTGTGGTAGGTGTTGGGAATTTAAATAACAGGTGGGTATAAGTAAGTGCTGAAGTGTGGGAATTTAAATAACAGGGGGATATAAGTAAGTGCTGAAGTGTGGTAGGTGCTGGGAATTGAAATAACAGGGGGATATAAGTAAGTGCTGAAGTGTGGTAAGTGTGGGAATTTAAGTAACAGGGGGATATAAGTAAGTGCTGAAGTGTGGTAGGTGTTGTGAATTGAAATAACAGGGGGATATAAGTAAGTGCTGAAGTGTGGTAAGTGTGGGAATTTAAATAACAGGGGGATATAAGTAAGTGCTGAAGTGTGGTAGGTGTTGGGAATTGAAATAACAGGGGGATATAAGTAAGTGCTGAAGTGTGGTAGGTGTTGGGAATTGAAATAACAGGGGGATATAAGTAAGTGCTGAAGTGTGGTAAGTGTGGGAATTTAAGTAACAGGGGGATATAAGTAAGTGCTGAAGTGTGGTAGGTATTGGGAATTTAAATAACAGAGGGATATAAGTAAGTGCTGAAGTCTGGTAGGTGTTGTGAATTGAAATAACAGGGGGATATAAGTAAGTGCTGAAGTGTGGTAGGTGTTGTGAATTGAAATAACAGGGGGATATAAGTAAGTGCTGAAGTGTGGTAGGTGTTGTGAATTGAAATAACAGGGGGATATAAGTAAGTGCTGAAGTGTGGTAAGTGTGGGAATTTAAATAACAGGGGGATATAAGTAAGTGCTGAAGTGTGGTAGGTGTTGGGAATTGAAATAACAGGGGGATATAAGTAAGTGCTGAAGTGTGGTAAGTGTGGGAATTTAAATAACAGGGGGATATAAGTAAGTGCTGAAGTGTGGTAGGTGCTGGGAATTGAAATAACAGGGGGATATAAGTAAGTGCTGAAGTGTGGTAAGTGTGGGAATTTAAGTAACAGGGGGATATAAGTAAGTGCTGAAGTGTGGTAGGTGTTGGGAATTTAAATAACAGGTGGGTATAAGTAAGTGCTGAAGTGTGGGAATTTAAATAACAGGGGGATATAAGTAAGTGCTGAAGTGTGGTAGGTGCTGGGAATTGAAATAACAGGGGGATATAAGTAAGTGCTGAAGTGTGGTAAGTGTGGGAATTTAAGTAACAGGGGGATATAAGTAAGTGCTGAAGTGTGGTAGGTGTGGTGAATTGAAATAACAGGGGGATATAAGTAAGTGCTGAAGCGTGGTAAGTGTGGGAATTTAAATAACAGGGGGATATTAGTAAGTGCTGAAATGTGGTAGGTGTTGGGAATTTAAATAACAGGTGGGTATAAGTAAGTGCTGAAGTGTGGGAATTTAAATAACAGGGGGATATAAGTAAGTGCTGAAGTGTGGTAGGTGCTGGGAATTGAAATAACAGGGGGATATAAGTAAGTGCTGAAGTGTGGTAAGTGTGGGAATTTAAGTAACAGGGGGATATAAGTAAGTGCTGAAGTGTGGTAGGTGTTGTGAATTGAAATAACAGGGGGATATAAGTAAGTGCTGAAGTGTGGTAAGTGTGGGAATTTAAATAACAGGGGGATATAAGTAAGTGCTGAAGTGTGGTAGGTGTTGGGAATTGAAATAACAGGGGGATATAAGTAAGTGCTGAAGTGTGGTAGGTGTTGGGAATTTAAATAACAGGGGGATATAAGTAAGTGCTGAAGTGTGGTAGGTGTTGGGAATTGAAATAACAGGGGGATATAAGTAAGTGCTGAAGTGTGGTAAGTGTGGGAATTTAAATAACAGGGGGATATAAGTAAGTGCTGAAGTCTGGTAGGTGTTGTGAATTGAAATAACAGGGGGATATAAGTAAGTGCTGAAGTGTGGTAGGTGTTGTGAATTGAAATAACAGGGGGATATAAGTAAGTGCTGAAGTGTGGTAGGTGTTGTGAATTGAAATAACAGGGGGATATAAGTAAGTGCTGAAGTGTGGTAAGTGTGGGAATTTAAATAACAGGGGGATATAAGTAAGTGCTGAAGTGTGGTAGGTGTTGGGAATTGAAATAACAGGGGGATATAAGTTAGTGCTGAAGTGTGGTAAGTGTGGGAATTTAAATAACAGGGGGATATAAGTAAGTGCTGAAGTGTGGTAGGTGCTGGGAATTGAAATAACAGGGGGATATAAGTAAGTGCTGAAGTGTGGTAAGTGTGGGAATTTAAGTAACAGGGGGATATAAGTAAGTGCTGAAGTGTGGTAGGTGTTGGGAATTTAAATAACAGGTGGGTATAAGTAAGTGCTGAAGTGTGGGAATTTAAATAACAGGGGGATATAAGTAAGTGCTGAAGTGTGGTAGGTGCTGGGAATTGAAATAACAGGGGGATATAAGTAAGTGCTGAAGTGTGGTAAGTGTGGGAATTTAAGTAACAGGGGGATATAAGTAAGTGCTGAAGTGTGGTAGGTGTGGTGAATTGAAATAACAGGGGGATATAAGTAAGTGCTGAAGTGTGGTAAGTGTGGGAATTTAAATAACAGGGGGATATTAGTAAGTGCTGAAATGTGGTAGGTGTTGGGAATTTAAATAACAGGTGGGTATAAGTAAGTGCTGAAGTGTGGGAATTTAAATAACAGGGGGATATAAGTAAGTGCTGAAGTGTGGTAGGTGCTGGGAATTGAAATAACAGGGGGATATAAGTAAGTACTGAAGTGTGGTAAGTGTGGAAATTTAAGTAACAGGGGGATATAAGTAAGTGCTGAAGTGTGGTAGGTGTTGGGAATTTAAATAACAGGTGGGTATAAGTAAGTGCTGAAGTGTGGTAAGTGTTGGGAATTTAAATAACAGGGGGATTTAAATACAGGGCATTACACAGGGGAACACATTTATTAAACCTACCGTGCAGATATTTTTTTTCTGCCTGCCTTTTAGCTTGTGGTTATTGGCATAATATGAGTGGTGGCATGACTGTCCGTTTAACTCAGTTCACAAGCTGCCATATGTTTACACACCTGGAACAGCCGATCTTGGGTGCATACTTCTGTGGCAGATGGCAGTGGTCTCTCTGGAAGCTTGTATTAGAGATCTGGAGAGGCAAGTTGCAACATTGAGAGAGAGACAGCCAATCTTGAGAGGGGTCTGCTGAAACAGCATGAAGCAGTGATTGGTAGTTCTGGGGGTGGAGACTGCACAAAGAAAGAGCAGGTAGCCAGATGGGTTACAGTTAGACATAACAAGTGGGCAGAGGAATAGGGAGGACACTGTGTTTACGAACCTTAATAGAGGCCATGTGGGTTGAAATACACATTGGGGGCACACATAATAAAAAGATGTTAGTGGGGATTTGCTACAAGCCACCTAATATTGAGGAGTTGGAGGAAGCCCAACTTTTACTGCAAATGGAAAAGGCTTCTTGGTCAGCAAAGGTAATTATAATGGGAGATTTCAACTATCCTGAAATTGACTGGAGCAATATGACTTCAGGCATAACAAAGGGAAATTATTTTTAAATATGATTAATGATCATATTATGTCCCAACTAGTAGAGGAACCAACTAGAAAAAAGGCCTTGCTTGACCTAGTGCTCTTAAAACAATTCCGACATGATAAAAAGTATACAAGTAAAGGAACATTTGGGAAGCAGTGACCACAATATGGTATAATTTGAAATTTGTTATGAGAAACCCAATAGCAAGGGTTTAACTAAAACATTCAATTCTAAAAAAGCTACTGTTACAAAGCTAAAAGAAGTATTGGGATATTCAGTGGGATGTCATTTTCAAAGATAAAAATGCATAAGAATCATAGAATGTGTTTAAAATGCTCTTAGTCAAATATACACATCAATATATGCCATTGGGGAATAAGCACAAAAGGAGTAAAGTGAAACCAGTGTGGCTTAATAATAAGGTTTGCAGAGAACTAAGAAACAGGCTTTTAAAGTGTTTAAGTCAAACGGGTCAGATGCATCATTTAAAAAATACAAAGAATGTAAGAAAATCTGCAAACAAGCAATTAAGCTAGATAAAATTGAGAATAAGAGAAATATTGCAAATGAGAGTAAGAAAAGCCCTAAACAATTCTACAATTATATTAATAACAAAAAGGTTAAGGCTGATATTGGTCCTGAGACCGATGAATTGATTAGTGAGGATAAGGCTATAGTTGATACCCTAAATACATTAATTGCTTCAGTATATACAAAGGAAGCAACAAAGACAGGCTATGGGCAAATAGACAAAACCACAAAATTTCCTCCATTATATACATGGCTTGCTGAAGGCAAGGTCCAAAAGGGACTGGAAAAGTGTATGGTGGCTAAAGCACTTGGACCTAACGGTATACACCCAAGGGTGCTTAAGGAACTTAGTTCAGTAATAGCAAGACCATTATACTTAATATATTACTGATTCACTTTCATCAGGCATAGTGCCCTGTGAATGGAGGATATAGTTCCATTGTTTAAAAAGGGGGCAAGATCCAAACCAGGACATTATAAAGCTGTGAGCTTGACATCCATAGTGGGTAAGATACTAGAAGGATTACTAACTGACAGTATTCAGAACTATGTGCAGACAAACAATATTATTAGTAGGAGTCAGCATGGTTTTATGAAGAATAGATCATATCAGACTAATTTACCTGAATTTTATGAAAGAGTAAGTAGTAATTTGGACAATGGAATTGCTGTGGTTATAGTATACATGGATTTTGCAAAAGCCTTTGATACAGGGCCTCACAACAGGTTACTGCATAAATTAAAAGGTTTTGTCTTGGGTGGTGTTATCTGTACATGAATTGAGAATTGGTTAAATGATAGATGGCAGAGAGTTGTTGTAAATGGAACCTTTTCAACTAGGTCTAAAGTTATAAGTAGTGTGCCCCAGGGTTCAGTTCTGGGCCCAATGCTTTTTAATTTGTTTATTAATGATCTAGAAGTGGGAATTGACAGTAGCATCTCAATCTTTGCTGATTGCACTAAGCAGTGTAAGGAAATACATTGAGAGCTGGATGTTTTCTCCTCTGTAGAAGGATTTAGATAAACTGAGTGAATCGGCAGAAAAGTGGCAGATGTCATTTAACTTCTCCAGTGAGATCACTTCTCCAGGTCTTATGTTTTTCTATGGACACTATGCACTAAGATCTCTCAAGTGGGAGAGATCTTAATGGATAGGCTTCACAGAATAACATAGGAACTGAAGAAGTGATCTCACTGGGAAGTTAACTTCTCTTTATCACCTCATTATCAGACAGTGCATAACCCCCAGGTGTTTTTGTTTTATATCTGCTGAGGAAGGCATTAGCAGAATGCCAAATTGCACTGGGGCCTCATTACTTTACTCCTAGCCCAGTCAAAAGCTGCTTTACAACTAAGCCACAAGGGGGGAGATGCAATAAGGTGTGATAAAGTGAGAGATACATTTTTCAGTGATATCACTTCTCCAATTCCTATGTTATTCTATGGAACCATGCACTACGATTTATCCAGCTTTGGAGATCTTTCTGCATAGGCTCTATAGAATAATAAAGGAACTGGAGAAGGAATATCATTGGAGAAGTCATCTCTGCTTTATTACCTCTTTATTACACCTTAGTGCATAACCTCGAAGCTCTGAGAAACAATGCATGCACTGTGTGAGGTCCAGAGTATGCAGGTCATGTGATGCAGTAGGAGAGATGAGAAATCAGAGAGTCTAAAGGCATGAGTACAAAACACCAACTCAGAGTATGCATATCATAGACACATAGGTGTGATGCACTAAGGTGTGATAAAGCAGAGATTACTTATGCAGTGATATGACTTCTCAAATTCCTGTGTTATTCTATGAAGCATGTGCACTAAGAACTCTCAAGTGGGAGAGATGTTAGTGCATTAGCTCCATAGAAAAACAAGGGAACTGGAAAAGTGATATCCCCAAAGGTTTTCTACCCTTTGTCTTGACTTTGCACATGCTAGGAAATGGATGGGGGTGGGTACTGTATGATCAAAAATAGAACAGAAGGAGGGCGGGTCCAGAAAGTAGACATAAAAGCAGGGCTCAAAATTTCCACTCGCCACTAGCCAATGGCGAGTGAAAATTCAGCCCTGTTGGGTATGTTTTGGCTTGCAGT
Source organism: Rhinophrynus dorsalis (assembly GCA_037306005.1). Taxonomy (NCBI): domain Eukaryota; kingdom Metazoa; phylum Chordata; class Amphibia; order Anura; family Rhinophrynidae; genus Rhinophrynus; species Rhinophrynus dorsalis. The sequence goes on from CM074718.1 coordinate 355,675,357, forward strand.
GGCGAGTAACTTTTCAGGTCTGGCTAGTAGCAAAGGACTTAAAATTATAAGCCCTGATAAAAGTATACAGCACAAACTCTCCCGTGATCCCAGCTGTAGCTTTCTTTCCCTTCCTTCTGGCTCTCCCTGTCCCTCCCCCATTTGATGCCTTCCCATTCCCTTCTCTTTTACTATGGCTGGATTAACCACGTTTTGCCAAATCTTGTAATTTCAGGTAACATTGGTGCGTGTGTGTGTGTGAAATTGTGTTAATGCAATAGGGGGATAAAAAGGGGAATTTATTGCCTGGTATAGTTAATGAGTGAATGCACTTTGGAAATGTAAACTGTTGTTTTTTGGATTTTTTTATAAATACTGCCTTAAGTAGATGAACTGTTTGAACTCTGTTTTATTATATATAAATATACTAAATAATTACTAGATATTTTGCACCACCTTGCTTTGCTGGAGTTTGACCCTATAACCTTATGATTTTACAGTGTTGAAAAGGAGAGGAGGATGCCACCACCACAATGCCATTGCCTAGTCCCAGCATGGAGAGCAGTGATGTGTGGGGGTGGGGAATCTTGGGTAGAGGACTGATCTAAAAAAATGTCTGTCCTCAACTAGCTACGTTGGGGAAGATGAGAAGTTGTAAAAATAAGCCCTAATTTCCCCATGTCCCCTAAATCTACTGCCCTAGTTCCCTCAAAGATCCCTGTTCAGTACCTGGCCCTAGAACAGTGACTTCCGCTTTGCACCAAGACTCTGGCCCTGGGATGCTACTGTACTCCTGGATAGGCTCAGCACTGCTTGGCCCATACCTGCAGCCCCCCCTGCATTTCTCCAGATGTGTCACTGGAGGGCAGGAAAAAAAGGTTGAGCCTGCTCTCCACCAGCCATCCTGATTAGGCAAACCTTGCACTTGGTTCCCTGATCTCAGGCTAGTAAAATCAGTGTACTAGTGGTACAGAGGAATTGGAATAACAAGTACAATACATATTCTGCCCCCCAACACACACACTAGATTTTGGTAAATATAATTTATTTTGCTTGTTGTGTATGGTACAGTAATCCTATCTGAGTAGGCCCAGTGTCTGACTCAGATAAGTTCATCATGCTGGGCACCAGGTCAACTGAACGCACTCAGGATGAACAATACCATGAGTGTTTGCAGATTCCCTTTGGAACAATGTGCCTTCCTCCATATGGTCTTCCATTGTAACAGAGAACTGATACCAGATGACAGGGAGAATGAAGCCAGGGCAGCAGAAAGATTACCCAAATATTTTCTATTGGTTAAGGGAAAATGATGGCAATGTTCTTAGAATATGCTGTTCAATTCTGGGTGCCCTTTCTGAAAAAGGACATTATGGAACTAGAGAAAGTGCAGAGGAGGGCTACAAAACTAGTAAGGGGAATGGAAAGCTTTAGTTATGAAGAAAGGCTAGAAAAGTTAAACTTGTACACACTAGAGAAACGGCGTCTTAGAGGGGATATGATAACACTATATAAATATGTTCAGGGCCCATACAAAGGGCTCTCCAAAGACCTGTTCATTAACAGAACAGTACACAGGACAAGAGGCCACCCGCTTAGACTTGAGGAAAGGAGATTTAATCTACAACAGCGGAAGGGTTTCTTTACAGTAAGGGCAATAAAGGTGTGGAATTCACTGCCTGAGGAGGTGGTGCCATCAAAAACATTAGATGCCTTTAAAAGGGGCCTGGATACTTATTTAAAAGAGTATAACATAGAGGGCTATGTACGTTAGTATTGGGATGAATATTTAGTTGGGGCTTGTTGATCCAGGGAGGAATCTGATTGCCATTTGGAATCAAGAAGGAATCCCCCCCCCCATTCAAGGCAGAATTTTAAATTGCTAATTGAGGGGGTTTTTTTGCCTTCTTTTGGATCAACGATGGTAAACAGGAATAGGAAAAGGTTGAACTAGATGGACGCAAGTCTTTTTTCAACCTAAATTACTATGTTACTATGTTCTGACTGGTAGATTCATTTCTCCCAGCCCAGATCCAGGCTCCTGATTGATACTCTCTCCCTTCAAGCATCCAGGGGGAAGAGAGCCGATTGTTGTGAGTGACTCAAAGTTCTAGGAGTCTAGGTATACAGTATGGGTCCATGCCCTGGTGATTCAGATAGTCTTGTGTTATGGGACAGGCTTAGATTTTAGTCAGGCTCCTACATCCTATATATGTGATCGTTGCATTAAAATACATGTTGTTGGTGAACTTCAGCTCAATTTGGATGACTTATTTCCATTTCTTCACAAGAACCCATGGGTCGGCTCCATGGTCAGGGCAAACTTCAACACAGGTGGTCTAGTTCAGCATCACCTATATATTATTTGGTGATGCACATATGGGTTGCCATGTGCAACTCAACATTCAGGTTGCCAGTGTGAAGGATCTGCACCACAGATCATAGGGTGCAGAGCAGATCACCTTTTCTCAAATTAACTGTACTCAATGCATGTACTCAGTTCAACTGCAGTTTGCTGCTTTACTCACACATGACAAAATAGCCATTGTGAACAGCCTCATAGCTAACAATGCTTCCTATTTTATTGCAATTAGCTCAGCATTCAAAAAAATCGCAAGTCTGAATTAATGCTAAACTGGATATGAACCACACATTCTACTTTGCTACATCTGCCATCAGAGTATCTATGATGAGAAGAAAATGGAAGGGAAGTCAAGTGGCAAGAATCCTTGCAAAACATGTTGAGAGGCATACCACTGTCAAAGGTGACAGGCATGAGCAGAGAGGGAACAAGGAAAGTGGGGATAATTAGCTGTACTAGAGTCTCTGAGTTCAATAATTAGAATCTATTTCCCATTTGATCAATGATCATTTTTCTTGCAGTGTCTCTTAAAAATCTCTGTGTGTTCATATATAGAAACAGAACGCATACTAATATAACTCACTTGTGCTCTATGCTGGTGAGGCTAGTAGCTACCAACTAGAAGGAATCCATTGTAGTTCTTGACTCCACATATTTAGTCTTAATAAGTACATCTCAAATTTATTGTGACAAAAATCAACTTTTTGGTACTGTTGAAGCACCTTCATCAGGACAGATAAACTGGGAACAGTGTGATCCAATGCAATATATACACTACAACTCGTATGAGGATCAACCCACCCCAGGACCGATAACAGTGAGACAGACACCTAAGGCTATTAAAGAGACAATCGAGACGACCTACTGAATTTAATTCTGAGATCTCTGGCTGATCAACAATAAACAAAACACTTTTTGTCATCAAACAGCATACAAATCGCCTTCATATAAAGAGGTCCAAGAATGTACAGTGAACTAAAGTGGATATCCTCATTAGTGAAACTACGGCTACGTTTTCTCCCTATAAACAGAAAGAGACTATCTAATTAAAAAACTTAAAGCAATAGGTAAATTCAGGCCCTGATTTACATCTCAAGAGCCCTGTGCACAGCATGCCCTGTTGTCCTTAGCCCTTCCTTGGCCCCACCCCTAACCACACCCCTTCATTTAACCACACCCACTTTCTGGGAGATCTAAATGGAAAACTTAATTTCTTGGATGCTAGTGTAAATCTTTAATGCAGCAATGCGTTGGAGACCACTCTAGTATTCAAGGGTTTAAAAGGCCCACTGCTATGAATGGGCATTTTTTTAGTCCCCTCCCTATGATGCAGTTGGTTTAACCTTGGAATTGCTCCAGTTTTCATTATGTATATGACCCTTTGATCTAAGTTCTGCTTTTTAGTTGTTGAATTTAGTGTGGTTGTTTTCCTATAAATTCTTAAGCTTTTGCCTTAATATATAAATATTCCACCAATAAAAATATAGATATATCCTTTGCCATATTGAAGTCTTCCTGAAGAAGTGGCATATTTGCTATTAAACATGTTGAGGATTTGAGGATTTTTAAATACTTTTTAATAAATTGTATATTTTTCATTGAATCTGGTCTGCTGTTTTTCTCAAGCAAAATATTGCTCACTACATCACTTCATAAGGACACAGACATCTGATGTGAGTTTGTTGGGTTTCGTTGTGGGGAGAACCAGCATCACCAATCCCCGCAGGCTATATAACCGGTTACATGTCATTGTAGCCAGATTAATACTTTAAGTGAGTATGGAATTGCTTCAAAGTCTTGATTTGTATGCTGTTTTGTGAAGACAGTATAGCTCTCCTTTCTTCTTTGTTTTGTGTTTTCCTTTAAGTCTCGCAGGGAGGTGTGACCATTTGAAGGATCGAGCACCAGAGGATCGAGATATTTGTGTGGAGGCAGTTTAATATCCTCCACAAGCTGATGTGTCATTGGCATTTTGCTCATGACAATATCTAAATGTGAGTACAATTTCAGTTGCTACATTTTGCTGTGAACAATTCAGTCGCCTGCACGATAAGTCTCTCCCCTCTTCTGTTTGTTTGGGTTCACCAATAAAAATGGTTTCCTTGATGTAAACTGGAACACTTCTGTGGAAACCATCTGAATTATAGGAGACAAATAAAATATATATTGATTTCAGTGATTTGAGTGCCAGAGGGGTATCCAACTCATTGCTCCAACAAAGTATGCAATGCATTGTTCTACAATGCTTTGCACACTGGCACTACTACAACCATCCATCATTATTTCGGTTTATAGAGATCCTCTGTTCTTGACCTTTTCAAAAATTCTAGTATACAACAAGGCAGTGCTTTATTAACTCATCTGACACCAAGAGGCTTGATCATTGTCTCTGACCAGTAATAGATCACATTTCACTTTGTGAATTAATTGAATTATTCAGAGCATTTGCTCTCACTTATGCAAACAAATTAATATGAAACAAATATGTATATACACATTTGTCTAATGCATGGTTTAACCCTTTGAATGCCAGATGGGTACACAAAGCATTGCTTCGCAATTCGCTGCACACCACTCTGCCTCTCAATGGTTAGCAGGGAAAAATAAACTTATAGGAATGTTACATTTTGATCTCTCTCCCTTATACAATTACTCTTCCTTGTACAATGACCTTATATTGTTCACCAAAAGGAGTGTGCAAGAGAGGAGCAAAACTGCTTCAGTCTGCACAACACCAGCTCCATACTGCAAATACAAGTATGTAGCGAGTGTTGCTGAAAAAAAGCAGCTGTGCAAGCTATATGATGGCTAGTGTAGTGCACAGCTGCATGTTATCACTTTGCCTCATCTCCTGCCTGTACACCTCTGTGAGACTTCAGGAATAGCTAAGCAGGCAAACATAGAGACACACTGGGGGAACGGGTGAAGTAAACAAACAAAGATGAGAGCACTCGCTGCACTGCACCGGGGGAACGGGTGCAGAAAACAAACGAAGATGAGTGCACTCGCTGCACTGCGCTGTTTGGGGAGCCCTAGAGTCCCATTTGAACATAATGGCCAACACATTTTGAGGCCCCCATGTGGGTGGGATGATGGGTGTAACAGGTCTTTGCCAGGTGCCCCATGCAAGTGCCTAGTCTGCCTATTGGTAAATCCAGCCCTGGAAATTCATGGTGAACACTATAGAATTCCTCATCTTTATTTGCTGGTAATTTATATGCTATTTTTATGATAAAATGTGAAATTGTCCTTATACAGGATGAGTAGCTTGGTCAAGAACACAAAGCATGCTAATTTTAATTGTTTTATACTATAAGCCCTGGAGTTTGGAAAAGGGAACATTATGCATTATCATTCATTGTGTCCCTGAGGAACGGGACAACAGAGCATGCTTTAGGTCGTTACCTCATAAATCAGGGGTAGGCAATTTGTGGTCCTTCATATTTTATGGAACATAAATTCCCATTATTTTTAGCTAGCCAATCTACAGTTGTAAGACTACAAATTGCCCAACCAGCGGCATAGCTAGTCATTCGAGGGCCCTGGTGCAAACAATATTTTGGGCTCCTTAGCACAAAAATATTCACCCAAGGAAGTAAGTAAAACCTACCAAACCCTGGGGATAATGATGCTCCTTGGATACCGGGCTTTTTCACAATTGCCTCCTCCACTACCCAGCAGTCATGCCCCTGTGTCCAACTTTACCAGTAATACATATATTGCCTAGTCATTATTAGTATAAGCCATGCTGCAGTTAGTGCTCATAATCATTGTTTCTTCAAAGGTGAGCAAATTCACCAACACTGGAAAAGTTAAAGAGGACTGTTTATACAACGGCTGCATTGGAACAGCTCATGCATCATGCAGCCCATCCCAGTTTTAATTGCACCTCTAACTCTTTCAGTCCTTGCTGCTCATCTTAGAGGTAACTTGGCTAATAACTGATCAGTTATAAAAACTTAAAAAACCTTAATTGGAACACTTACACCCATTGGTCTGCATAGCATCATATTTGGCCAGTGCAAACATTCAGTGTTGAAAGTGGTCAGTCATCTATGATGTCTGCATTTCTAGTTCTGGCTGCAACATTTCCAGGAAGAGATTTTGATTTCCCATTTATAATAAAACTAGTGTAAAAGCCCGTGTACACGGGCCACGGTCCCGATGATGTTAACCCTTTGAGTGCTTTGCAATGCGTTGCGTACCCCTCTGGCATTCAAAGGGTTAAGAGGCCGGTCCTGCTTTGCGCCCTGCCGCCAATGCAGTCATGCACTGTAGAAACTGCCCGAAAGCACAGAATGCTCCCAGCACAGATCTCCCAGAATTCTGTGCTCCAGGCATTCTGTGGTCCCAACATTCTGTGCTCCCAGCACAGATCTCCCAGCATTCTGTGCTCCAGGCATTCTGTGGTCCCAACATTCCATGCTCCCAGCACAGAACTCCCAGCATTCTGTGCATTCGGGCAGTCTCTACTGAGCATGACGGCTTCTGACAAACATTCTAGCGAATTATTATATAGAATATTATAAAAACAATAGTGTGTGTGTGTGTGTGTGTGTATGTAACAAACCATTGCCCTGACCGAATCACTTGCAATATATTGGTAATTGTGCTTCTAATAACCCATTGTATACATGATGCACATTCAGGAGATAAACAAAGCTACAACTATTAATTACTGGGCTGTTTCCAGACATACTGAGATGCCTGCAATTACTGTTGTATCATGACACTCAGTGTTCTGGGGCAGAACACAACTCCTGTCATGTAACAATGTGTTACATAGTTATTTTCATAGTCCAGTCTGTACAGTCCACTACACATGCTGCTCCATCACTGCTGCCTTACATGTGCACACTTAAAGGGATAGTAATACTTCATTTTAACTTTATTTTATTTTGTAGGCATTAAAAAAACATGAAGAATGATATAAGTCTTATCTCTGAAACCTTTATGGTTTAAGAGATATTCACAAACAAAGTATCCCACCCCTGTTCAACCAGATCAGAAGGGAGATGCCCAGGTAGACTGCAGAGAGGGACAATCTTCAATTAAGATAATGGAAAAAGCTGAAAAACTTGTCAAGGGTGGAAGGGCTTTCATTGTTTTCATACAAAGAAAATTGTCCCCTTCTGTTATCTGTACTGTCATACAACCAGACTCACATCTGAGAAGAGATTGCTTACACTAGGTAAAAGGGGCGGGGAGGGGAACTTTGCTTGTGAATATCTCATAAACCATAAAGGATTGAGAGATAAGACTTATATCATTCTTCATGTTTTTTTAATGCCTACAAAATAAAATAAAGTTAAAACGAAGTATTACTATCCCTTTAAGGTGGAACTGTCCCTTTGCAGCAAATAGGTGGTTTTGAAATTGAATTCAAAATCACCTATTTTCATGGTACCCATTTTTATTATTATTATTTCAAACAATAGTTTGAGATATATTGTTACATCAGCTTATGCAAAGGAGCTAGTCCTGGCAGGTGGGACATTACACTTGGGATGGAGAGTAGTGTTAGTATCTGGCTGGCGCACCAGCAATTGCCATATAATTTGCATAAGCTGACAAATAAAAGCTAAATATCTTGCAAACTATTATTTTAATGTTTCAATCCTGAATGTTTTATATGAGATTTTGAAATATCTTCCAATACCACCTATTTGTTACCAAGTGACAGTTCCACTTTAAAAAATGTGTCCTGCTTCTAGGACACATTTTGTGATAGGGCAGTACATACAGAGTTCAGCAGTACACCTAACCATAGGAAATATACACCTCCTTACCTGGCTGATGTTCTTCTATGTCAGTTGTTCTAAACCTGTACCCTCAACTACTGTCACTCCAGGGGCGAGATGTTCAGAAAGTGATGGTAACTGAAACTGTCTTTAATCAGAATAAAAAAGGTCTTACTCCACGGTCCGTCAATTCTCAGACATGTTTCCGTCATTTTTTTTGCATCCAATCCCGCCATCTCCGTCAAAAGGAAAAAGCCATCTTAAAGGTGGGCATGGTTTAATCTACCATCATATAGTAAGGTATATTCAGAAAAAAATATTCGTTTCAACGTCACTTTTTTGTCTGATTAATGTCATTTTTTCCCAGATAAAATATAAATGGTCTAAACTTGGGAGAAGACAAATTAAAGTACTATTAGCAGGACTGAGAAGCAATTTGTCATTTCAAATACAAAAAATGTCTGTTTCTTTGAAAATTTTCATTTCAAAGACAAACTCAAAGACATTTTTAAAATCAGAATTTTTAAAAAGCAATTATCATCAAGATTTTCTTACTGTCTTTTTAATTCTTTAGACGCATTTTCAAACATGACGGATTTACTTCTGAAAATATTGTCCTTCTTTTACCACCAACTCATGCTCTGACAATTTTTTCATTATGATGACTTTTTGAACATCTCGCCCCAGGACTTGAATACTTCGTCCTTGAATACAGGTAAGCGAATCAAAACGACTGAGCCACGCATTAACTCACCTGTACCCAAGCAGGGAAGTTCTCAGGAGTTGGCATGCTAGTGTTAAAAGCCACTGTCTTATGTCCCAGGACAATTTTAAGAACCCTTGATGCCCCTAGAAAAACTGTAAATGGAGGCCCCCAAATATGGGGAATGTTTATGACCCTCTTAAAGGGATAGTAATGTTTCATAATAAAAGCAGCTCTAATTAATCATCATAGTATTTGGACTTTGGAGAGTGTTATTTCAATTCTGTTAGAGTTGTAGTTCAAGAGTAATTCAATGACAAAGTATCCCCCTCCCACCCCTTTTACTGATGTAACACTGTTCAGCCAGATCAGAAGGGAGGTGCCCAGGTAGACTGCAGAGAGGGACAATCTTCAATTAAGAGAAGGGAAAAACCTGAAAAATGTGTCAAGGGGGGCAGGGCTTTCATTGTTCTAATAGGAAGAAGATTGTCCCCTGCTGTTCTCTGTCTGGTCTTACAACCAGATTCCACATCCAAGAAGAGATTTCTTACACTAGGTAAAAGGGGCGGGAGGGGAAACTTTGCTTGTGAATATCTTTCAAATCATAAAGGTTTGAGAGATAAGACTTATATCGTTCATGTTTTTTTAATGCCTACAAAATAAAATAAAGATAAAACAAAGTAATACTATCCCTTTAGAATGTTTCCCTTCCTATTTGTGTGAAAAGCTTTCACATTTATGTAGCCCTACTCCTCCTTGATCACAAGATTTAACGGCTTCCCTTCTGTCACAGTGGGACTGTTAGGAGCCCAAGTTCAGCCCCCCTCAGCAAATGCTGGGTACACGATTGCATTAAAACCCCCTGATACTTCCCAAGTCCTGGGGAATTTATCTAGGACAGTTGTAGCAGGCAGATTCAGAGAACTGGAAAAAATGTGGCCAGTAAGGTAAGAATGAAAAGTCCCTCCTTTCTACTCCCGGACTCCCTCTGTTTTCTCTTTTACTAACCTCAACCCCTTCCCAGGTTCTGTCCCTTTCAAGGAGCCATCCTCCTCTTATTTTCATCACTTGTGTACAGGGATGGAAATATATAAATGACTTTCACCAGTCAGAGAAGAGTTACTAGTCAGGAGAAGACTGTCCAAGGTTAAACAGAGAACTGAATATTTTCTGACTTGTCTGCTGATTTATTTTCGCTGGTTATAGACTACTGGTAATTTCCAATCCAGCCCGTGCATTTCCTTCTCTAGGTTCTCAAAGTGAGAGCAAAGCAAGCAAGCAAACAAGCCACTTTTGTAGCAATTACATTTAATTCACTCCTTGTTTCATTCTCTACACATGGTGTTTAACAGAAGAAAAAAAAAAAAAAAAGTTTTTTTTTTTTTAATGACAAAAAACAATATCCTCTCCCCATCAATAGTGTTAACTAACATGTTCTTAAAGGGATAGTAATACTTCATTTTAACTTTATTTTATTTTGTAGGCATTAAAAAAACATGAAGAATGATATAAGTCTTATCTCTGAAACCTTTGTGGTTTAAGAGATATTCACAAACAAAGTATCCCCCCCACACGTTCAGCCATATCAGAAGGGAAGTGCCCAGGTAGACTGCAGAGAGGGACAATCTTCAATTAAGATAATGGAAAAAGCTGAAAAACTTGTCAAGGGGGGAAGGGCTTTCATTGTTTTCATACAAAGAAAATTGGCCCCTTCTGTTATCTGTACTGTCATACAACCAGACTCACATCTGAGAAGAGATGGCTTACACTAGGTAAAAGGGGCGGGGAGGGGAACTTTGCTTGTGAATATCTCATAAACCATAAAGGTTTGAGAGATAAGACTTATATCATTCTTCATGTTTTTTTAATGCCTACAAAATAAAATAAAGTTAAAACGAAGTGTTACTATCCCTTTAAATAAGGCATTAAATCAAGAATGGTGGCTGAACTGAAAGATAACCCCTTAAGAACCAGAGGACTTCACAATGGGATGAACTTGCCTGGTTTGCAAGCATACTTTGTAGACCGTTACGATGAAGTAATGCTTTTTAAGTAGCGCTATTTTGGCTCTGCTGAAGAGCCGTAGGACAGTCATGTCACCGGGATCTCCTTCTTCGCCTAGAGCGCGGATGTCAGTGCAAGGGGAGGGAGGGGAAAGTTTAGCTGTGTATCTGCCATCATTTTATTTATATTTTTAATATATACAAGATTTAATTTTGGTAAAATAATCCAATACTATCCCTTTAAAAGCATAAAGAATTCACACACAAGTTATTCTTCACATAATGTATATAGACAATTTATTTTTAATGAAAACTGTAGGAAGGATGTTTTGAACCAAGCTAAACAGCCGCCAGGTATATCACATTCAATTTATCACTCCCATGTTTTTGAGAATATAAAAAGAGAAACATGATACATATTAAATGATAAAAAAGTACAAAGGAAACATTTATAAAATGTACTAAAATATTAATGGAAGACAAATCCATAAACAGTGACTACAAAAGTAGATGAAAAGTTAACCTTACAGAACTCGAATAGTCCTTACTCTTTCCCGGCTGTCTACTCTCCAGCCTGTTTAAATGCTGTGCAAGGTTGATTTTCCTCGCTCTACTAACACAACTCCCCTTTGCCAATTCTTGCATTAGCTGTTTGTTCCATCTAGAATCAATTTCATGATCCTGGTTCTAACCTACAAGGCACTAAACAACACTATCCCTCTCTATATTTCTATCCTTGTCTCAAGATACATCCCCAACCTTTCCCTCCATGCTTACCATGGCCTATGCCTTTTCTCCTCTCAATTACCACTTCTTTAGGGCTGCTGCCACTTTATGGAACTCTCTCTCATATATATCAGACTCTCTGTTAACTTCCAGACTTTTAAAAATTCCCTCAAAAACAACCTCATAACATAATACAGCCCTTATAATCTCTTTGGCAGCTAACAGCTATGCTTCCATTCCATGTAGCTTCATCCCTCTCTCACTCCATACTGCTTTGTGGCTGAAACCTTAATTTACTTGTCCCTACTCCTTACATTTTGTTCATGATTCTATCAGATGAACGTTCTGCTCTACAGTTCCTTATAGCACTTGCCACATTCCTTTTCCTACTGGACCTCTCGGCCACTCCAAGCACTTAGAACTTTTGTATCAGTCCCTCACTTCCTACAGACTGTAATCTCCAGCGAGTAGAGTCCTCTTATCCTTCTGTTTCCAGTGCCTTTTAATGTTGATTATAAATATCCTCATATTGTTAACCATCTACAGAGCTGCAGAATTTGTTGGTGCTTCATAAATCATTGATAATTAATATAAGAAATGAAAATTATCACTGTGTAAGATATTGTTCAGTTGTTTTTCTTTGCCATAAATTTGTGTAATTGAACTATAAGCTGGGATACGTGACATTCCGCCTGTTAAGTAAATACAAATCTCAAGCCTAGACTTACCAACCAATGTTCCCAGAGGATAACACTGTTTTCATGTCAGACTAAAACAGAACTTGTGAATAAGTCTCTGGCTAGTTAAAGCCATAAAAAAACAAACAATCTTTCGTGAGTATCACAACATAGGATACGAGCAAAACCAATTTGCTCAGCTTCAGTTCTGCACATAAATGGCCATTTTATCCTTTAGTAAATCCTGGCCATAGTTAGTAATTTATTAATTTACTAGCTGAAGAGCCCATTACACGGGCCACAGTGCCACTGCCAGACGGTCGCAGGGCAGTCATGCACAGCAGAGATTGCCCAAGCAGCGGCTGATACAGTACCAGCCGGTCACGGGGCAGTCATGCGCAGTAGAGACTGTCCTCGCCGTGGCTGATACAGAGCTGGATGCTCCTTCGGAGCTCCCCACTCTGTATCAGCCTCGTCACGGGCAGTCTCTACTGCGCCTGTGTTGTTACAAACATTCGAGCTAATTATTATATAGGATTATCTGTAAATATGATGTAACAGAAAAAAAACTGCCTTATTGCTTCAGTCTTCAACTACCATTTCAAGGCTTCTGATGTAAATCTAATAAAGTTATAGCCCTGTGACATTCTGACATTGAGACGCTATACAGTACATACTGTACCTAAGACATATTATTATTCTTTATTTATATAGCGGCAACATAGTCAGCAGTGCTGTACAGTAGGGCATAAGCAAATATATATATATATATATATATATATTTAAGCAAACTGGAGGTATTCTTGAGTAAACCAACTAACCATAGGGGACAAATAAAAATTCCTAAATTCCCATTCAGCTTTTTAACCCCTTGAACGCCAGTGAGGTCTCCAATGGGCATTAAAAGACATTTAATTTAAAGGAATAGTAATGTTTCACAAAAAAAGCAGCTCTGATTAATCTTCATGTTATTTGGGCCATGGAGAGTGTTATTTTAATACGGTCAGAGTTGTAGTTCAAGAGTATTTGAATGATAAAGTATCCCCCTCCACCCCTTTTACTGATGTAACACTGGTCACCTCAGAGCAGCAAGACTGTCCCGATGGATCACAGAGAGGGACAATCTTCAGTGAGCATAAGGAAAATCCTGAAAAACCTGTCGGGGGGGGGGGCAGGATTTTCCTTATGCTCAGAGTAAGAAGATTGCCTCTTACTGTCTGGTCCTGGGACCAGATTCCACATCTAGGGGATGTGGCTTACACTAGGTAAAAGCGGCGGGAGGGGGATACTTTATCATTCAATTATTCTTGAACTACAACTCTGACAGTATTGAAATAACACTCTCCATGGCCCAAATACTATGATAATTAATTGAAGCTGCTTTTATTGTGAAATATTACTATCACTTTAAAATCTATTTTTTATTCCAGTTTGCCTTTATAAATATGGGCCTCATGTATAAAAGCAAACTGGAGCAATTTGGGTTCAAACCAGCTGTATCATAGGGGACAAATAAAAATTCTCCAAAGCCCCACTGATCTAAATGGGGCATTATAACCTTGAATGTTGGAGACCTCTCTAAGGCATTAAATGCCTCAAACAGATAAATAAGGGTTTTAATTTATGCCCTATGGTGCAAATGGTTTGCCCAAAATTACTGCAGTTTGCATTTATACATACTGTCCATAGGGCCTAATGTGGGGCAGATCAACATTTACATCAAGGAAAAAACTTTTTACACAGTTCGTTTCCTCCAGAGCAGCACCACATTTTCTTTGTGCATATACATATGGGCCCATATAATGTAACATGTAGCATACAAAGTGCTGAGTGTTCCACGCCAATAAACATTAACCACTTAATGTAATGTCATATGGAAGATGTATTTTATCAGCAAATTTTGACAAAATGAGACTGATCAAAATGAAAAATATTCTCTTATAAATGCTTATTGGAACATAAGATCCACTTATGAAATATATTTAAATGTTCTTTATGTTTTATTACAACATATAATAAAAGATATAAAGACATTTCTTCACATTGGGTACCCTTCTGACATTCGGAGGGTTAATTTTTCTACGTACCGTATATCTAGCTGTGTACAAAAAGTGTCAAAATGCACATACAATGCAATGGTCATTTTACCTTGTCAGAAGGCAAATGTAAAAGGTAACAGATGTGGAAGATCTTGGCGAAGAGTGATTTCAGAAGGAACTGTGATCAACCTAGTCTGTCCACCTTGTTCTGTTTAAAGTGACAGTCAACAACCTTTTTGACTTCACATGTTCTGAAGGTGCATAATATGCTGTCAGACTGCCTATACTTTTTATTCTATCCATGACTAGGCTTTTACAGTATACAGAACACTGTTTGCTTAAGTGATACATAGTATCATTATCCTTGCTGCAGTCAGTGCTCTCTATACTGTATTTAGCAGTCTGGATGAACACTTTCCTGCTTCAGGGATGGTGTTCTATTGCATCACTTATTCCTACTTTAAAGGGACAGTAATGTTCCATAAAAACTTGTTATAGTTTTGTAGAGCAGGAAAAAATAAGCTGAATGGCACAAACCCTATCTCTCAGACCGCTATGGTTTGAGAGATATAGACATTGAAAGCTCCCCGCTCCCTCCCCTTTCCCTGATGTCAGCGATGTGCTGGCTGTAGGGGAATCCTGTCCGGCGAGCAACCGGAGGCTCTGCAGCAGAGCCGAGTCGCTTTATTGCAAAAGAAGTACTTCATTGGAAAGGTCTACAAAGTGTGCCTGGTTTGCAAGCATACTTTGTAGAACATTCCAATGAAGTAAATCTTTTGCAATACCGCGATTTCAGCTCTGCTGAAGAGCCTTCTCGTGTCGGCTGACACGGATCTCCTGCTGTCAGCTTTAGAAGGGGAGGGAGGGGGGAAATTTCAATGCCTATATCTCTCAAACCACAGCGGTTTGAGAGATAGGGTTTGTGCCATTCAGCTTATTTTTTCCTGTTCTACAAAACTATAACAAGTTTTTTTTTTTTTTTGGGACATTACTGTACCTTTAACAGTCCTGAGAGAAATCTCTCTGGAAACAGAAATTCAGGGAGTTTACTGTCAGGGATATAAAAGTGTTAAATAACAGGCAAAAAAATATATACGCATTTTGACTTATTATGCTCCTGCAGAATATGCATGTCAAAAATGAGGGTGAATGTCACCTTAACCCTTTAAGGTCCAGAGGGTTGTGCTATGCATTGCGTTAGCCCTTAAGTGCCAGAGGCGGTGTGCAGTGCATTGCTCTATAATGTGTTGCACACACTTCTGGCAATCAAAGAGTTAAACCCCTAGTTTATTAGAGCCATTTACTCATCTGGTAAAATAGCCACAGTCACTATGGGCTGTATTTAATAAGCTGAAGAGAAGCAATTCTCTACTACACCATAGGGGAGAAATGAAAATTCACATTGCTTTAAATGGGGCTTGTTAAGCCCTCAAATGCTAGAAAGGTCTTAAACACATTGCTTCTCTCTAGTATTCAGGGGGTTAAATATTTCATTTAAATCAAGGAGAATTTGGGGAATGTTTATTTTCCTCGTATGGTGCTGTTAGTTTGCTCCAGGACTGTGCCTGTTTAACCCTTTTGCTTTGTGTGCCCCTCTGGAACTCAAAGGGTTACATTCTTGAATACAGCCCAAAGAACAGATGTTAGCAGGTAAGACCAGGCTAGTATCCTTCATTCTGCCAAGATATTCTCTATTAGTGCCAGATGGGATGCATCTCGAAGCAAAGCGTTGCACACCACTCTGACAATCAAAGGGTTAAATGTCACATGCCTTCCATTTCACAGAAAGAACTTAAAGGAGAACTATACCAAAACCTGGGAAAGCTCCTGGTTTGACCCAAATCTTAAGATGATGGACCAAATTCTCAGGATGAGAGACTCGTGTTACCTACTGCATGATCTCCACCAATTAAGCGCTTCTTTAGTCTCTAAATTGGTGACACTGATACCAGGAAGGCAGAGGAAGAAGTCTTTCTTGTCTTGTGTGTGTTCAAGCAGAAATAACACTAAGTTTTAGCATGTTGAAGGTTCCTTGTGGACTGTAGAGCACCTCTTTGTTAGAGCAAGTAGGGACATACAGTGGAAATAAAAAGTCTACACACCCCTGTTAAAATGCCAGGTTCTTGTGAAGTTAAAGAATGAGACAAAGATAAATCATGTCAGAACTTTTTCCACCTTTAATGTGACTTATAACGTGAACAATTCAATTGCAGAACAAACTAAAATCATTGAGGGGGAAAAAAAAAACTCACAATAACCTGGTTGCATAGGTGTGCACACCCTCTTATAACTGGGGATGTGGCTGTGTTCAGAATTAACCAATCACATTCAGTCTCATGTTAAATAGAAGTCATTACACACCTGCCATCATTTAAAGTGACTCTGATTAATCATAAATAAAGTTCAGCCGTTCTAGTAGGATTTTCCTGACATTTGCTTAGTTGCATCTCAGAGCAAAAGCCATGGTCCGCAGAGAGCTTCCAAAGCATCAGAGGGATCTCATTGTTGAAAGATATCAGTCAGGAGAAGGGTACAAAAGAATTTCCAAAGCATTAGATATACCATGGAACACAGTGACGACAGTCATCAAGTGGAGAAAATATGGCACAACAGAGACATTACCAAGAACTGGACTTCCCTCCAAAATTGATGAGAAGACGAGAAGATAACTGGTCAGGGAGGCTTCCAAGAGGCCTACCGCAACATTAAAGGAACTGCAGGAATTTCTAGCAAGTACTGGCTGTGTGCGACATGTGACAATAATCTCCTGTATTCTTCAAATTAATGGGCTATGGGGTAGGGTGGCAAGACAGAAGCCTTTTCTTACAAAAAAAACCCATCCAAGCCCGGCTGAAGTTTGCAATAACAAACATCAAGTCCCCCAAAAGCACGTGGGAAAATGTGTTATGGTCTGCTGAAACCAAGGTTGAAGTTTTTGGCCATAATTCCAAAAGGTATGTTTGGTGCAAAAACAACACTGCACATAACCCAAAGAATACAATACCCACAGTGAGGCATGGTGTTGGCAGCATCATGCTTTGGGTCTGTTTTTCCTCAGCTGGAACCAGGGCCTTAGTCAGGGTGGAGAGAATTATGAACAGTTCCAAATACCAGGCAATTTTGGTACAAAACCTTCAGGCATCCGTTAGAAAGCTGAAGATGAAGAGGAAGTTCACCTTTCAGCACGACAACAACCCAAAGCACACATCCAAATCCACAAAAGCATGGCTTCACCAGAAGAAGATTAACATTTTGGAATGGCCCAGACCTGAATCCAATTGAACATCTGTGGGGTGATCTGAAGAGGGCTGTACACAGGAGATGTCCTCACAATCTGACAAATTTGGAGAGCTTTTGCAAAGAAGAGTGGGCAAATATTGCCACGTCAAGATGTGCAATGCTAATAAAATCCTACCCAAAAAGACTGATTGCTGTAATAAAATCAAAAGGTGCTTCAACAAAGTATTAGTTTAAGGGTGTGCACACCTATTCAACCAGGTTATTGCGAGTTTTTTATTTTTTACTTTTCTCCCTCAACGATTTCAGTTTGTTTTGCAATTGAATTGTTCACGTTATAGGTCACATTAAAGGTGGAAAAAGTTTGGACATGATTTATCTTTGTCTCATTCTTTATCATCCCAAGAACCTGGCATTTTAACAGTGGTGTGTAGACTTTCTATAACCACTGTATCGTCTAGAAGACACATTCTGGAGAAATTTAAAGTGATTGTAATGTCTATTTAAAATGATTTGACCAAGTCTTCTGTATAGTAAAAGGAACATATTGCACTATGTCTAAGTGTAGTTCAAAAGTTATGAAGCACTGAAGATTCACCGCCCACCCCCTCTCCCCACGTCACTCAGAAGATGCAGGCTGGTCAGGACAGCTGCAGAGAGGGACAAACTTCAATAAGCAATGGGAAATCCTGCCCTCCTTCATCAAGGGGGCAGGATTTCCCTTATACTTACTTACTGAAGTTTGCCCCTCGATGCAGCTCAAGTTGCACAACCCGATCTCAGATTCCATGGGAGGCGGCCAGAAAGGGGCGGGTGTTGGATCTTCTGTGCTTCATAACATTTGAACCACAAAGTAGTACAGAAAACTCGGACAAACAATTTTACTATCACTTTAAGGGTTTATAGTTTAAAGATCTCAGGGAAGTGTCACACATGATTATTTTCGAGGAATAAGTGGTTTTTAATTTGTGTAATAGAATGACTTACCTAGGTACGTGTCATACAGACAGCAGGGTTTTACACGTATATTCTATTTTATTTGCTTTAGATCTTTGTTGTAGTCTACTACTAGTTGTTTCAGTTTACAATCTGACACACTAATGTCCCTTATGAGTCATTCAGTTATTGTTTGCTGTGAGGGGGTTTGAACTAGAGGCAGACTTCTATAAAGATCACTATATACAGACAAGTGCAAAATATATAGATATAGACTGTTGTATGAAAGACACCTACCTAAGGTAAGTCAATAACAAATTAATAGCCACTTATTCCTAAAGTGCAGTTCCCTTTTAAACAAATGTTTGTGTAAAAGAACAATTGTATCCATGTAACAGCAGCCAAAAGCTAAAAAACGATCTCAGGCCTGTAGAGTTGCATGCATTTTATATAAGATGCACAGCAAACTAATGTAATCACATACAATCAATACGAGTTCTTTTTACAGAGGCCTAGCAGTCTCGGCAGAAACATTCTGAGAGTCATACATGGTAAAATCATTGGCTTGGTGCTCGCCAACAGTAGTGATATTGATGTAGGCCAGAGAGACAGGAGACACAGAGGATTCATTCTGAGCCACTTGGTCTGAAGATGCCCCAGGAATTGATTGCATCAGAGAACGGTCAGAAGACAAAGTCTGCTGAAGCATCTGTCCTGTTAGCTTTATTGGGGGTCTCTTGTTTTTGCAGAACCTTGGAGATGCATGTTCTCTGTTGATCTGCACCCGCATATCTGCCTTGTGCACGGTACGGATATGTTTCTTCATATTACTGGGGTGTCTGCAGCCTTTCCCACAGATCTGAAAGTATTTAAATAATTGTTTTAGATAAATACATATCCAGCAATGATTCGTTCGGTCTGATGAAAAGTGTAATTAACTTCTACCACTGCTCGATTTTTGCAAAGCAAATGTAATTCACAAAAGAGTTCTTAACCATTTGACTAGAGGGGTGTCCAGCACATTACCAAGTGTGGGCTCCTCTTCTGTATGAGTTATGGTGATAGAGAGCCATATGCAAAAAGATAGTAGAACAAACTTGGGTACACTAAAAGCACCACAGGAGGCAAATACAAATGGGGCTTTTAATCCCATGCTTCACAATGCATTGCATATAAAATCATGGAAATTTGGGGAATTTAATATTGTCCTCTATGGTGCAGTTTGCTACAAAACTGCTTAGATTTGCTTTGTATAGAAACATACAAAGGAAAGGAGCATGCAAAATGCTTCTAGGTGTAGCATATGGATATTATATGATATTATATTTGTAATTGTTTAAAATAAAACATTTACATAAAGTATTGGCAATATGGCTTTGATCCTGCTGTATTCGGAGGTCTGAGAAGATCGTTCAGGGTATTTGCAGTTAAAGGGATAGTAATGTTTCATAATAAAAGCAGCTCCAGCTAATCTCCATAGTATTTGGGCCATGGAGAGTTTTATTTCAGTACTGTCAGAGTTGTAGTTAATTGAATGATAAAGTATCCTCCTCCTGCCCCTTTTACTGATGTAACACTGCTCAGCTCAGAGCAGCAGGGAGTGTCCAAGTGGATTGCAGAGAGGGACAATCTTCAATTTACATAAGGGGAAAAAAACCCTGAAAAATCTGTCAATGGAGGCAGGGCTTTCATTGTTCTCACAGTAAGAAGATTGTCCCTTGCTGTGAGCTGTCTGGTCTGTGGACCAGATTCCACATCTGAGGGGAGGCGGCTTACACTTGGTAAAAGGGGCAGGAGGGGGCTCCTTTATCATTCAATTACTCTTGAAATACAACTCTGACAGTACTGAAATAACACTCTCTATTGTTCAAATACTATGAAGATTAATTGGAGCTGCTGTTTTTGTGCAACATTACTATCCCTTTAAGGAGATGGCTAGCCTGGGGCATAGCCAGTACATGTTGTCTATCTAAGTGGCAAGATATAGCCTCTATATCTAGGAAGTACCAGTCTATTATAAGCGGGGTAACAAAGTGTTCTAAAGGCGCTACAATTAGAAGTGTTTTCTGCACTCCAATCCTTTTTGTGTTTCTATATACTGTGCTACATAATGTGGTGAACCGTCCTCACTTTGTAGTAGCAGTGGTTGCTAAGTATGAGAAGAGCAACTCTTGGTGGGGTAATAGAAGGCATGAATGTTCAAAGTCTTATATAATCCTGATGGAATGCATCAACAAGAGGTGGTATTGTTAGATTTTCTTTGTGCATATGATCCAGGATCTCCCCCAAATTTTGAGAAAAATTAAGTGTTAACATCATTATAAAAACCAGATGGGTGTGCAACACATTGTTTTGCAAGGAACAGAATGCCACTTTGGTCCTTAAGGGGTTAAGGGCTAAAAATACTCTTACAGGTTAATTCAGTGGCAAGTTGAGGCCCTCTAGTTGTTCAGGACTACAAAACTCATCATCTGAACGATGGCTAGCTAGGGATGATATAAGTTGTAGGCCTGAACAGCTGGAGGGCCTCAGATTACTCACTACTGGGGTAATTGTTCAGTTCAGAACACATCCCAAATTGCAAGAGACTTCAGTTGAGCTGTCCTTACTTTGCAACGATAAGGAAGCTCTCCCGTATGGGTCCAAGTGTGCCTCTTCAGTTCAGAGATGCGATGGAATGACTGCACACAGAAGTCGCATTTAAATTTCTTTACACCACTAGATGACAGAATTAAGCAAAGAATTACATCAAATATACAACTACTTTGTAAGGTACAGCATGCACTTTTATGAAAACCAATAATTGTTTAGGAGAAAATATTTCAGTGGTATCACCTTTGCCATCATCTGTAACATTTAATATAGTTTTGATATATGACCCAAGAGAGATTTTTGTGGAAAAAAATGTGCACTGATTGACAAAACTGTTAAGAAATTCACTTGCAGCCAATAATGTCACATTATATCTGTAACCAATGACAAGATCACTAGTGATCTACAGTGATCAGTGATCTACAGTGAACTGGATTTTGGAGACACAAGAGTAGCACATAACGTAGAGGATTATGTTATGTAATGTGGCATTATGTAAGGGTATAGTAAGGCATAAAAGGACAATAAGACATTTCTGAAAAATTAGATACAGAGACAAAGAAGGTAACATTGTAAAGCTAAACTGCCAATCCTCCTGTGTTCCCTTAAGACTAAGGAGAAAGAGCCACCATATCAGCGAATGGCACTATGGGAGCTGGGACTGATGTCTCAAGCCAAGACAGAACCAGTGCTCTTGAGCAGAGCCGAAATCCAGCAAGATTTCTGCTCTGCACAAACGGCTGGTTCTGTGGAGCCTTGAGATGTCAATCCCATCTCCCAGAGTGCCAGCTGTCAATTGTGGACATGAAGTGGAGTTTCTTTTTCCCTAGTCTTAACAGATGCATAGTGAGATTGGCCATACGACTTGGTAAGAATTAACTCCCAAGCTACCCTAGAATGCAAATGGCCAGCCTTTTAGTTACGTTAGGTTTCAGGGCTTTGCTGTATCTTTAAGAACTCTGTAATTAACTAAATCAGTGTTTTTTTTGTTTAAATGAAGGCACCTCTAACATGCAGTTTGGAATTCCCAAGACAGAGTTTTTAGAGGTCATTTGTCAAAGGCATAATGAAGGATACAAGTAAATAAATGTATCATTCTTTGGTCTTGCAATCAGAATGTCAACAATTTGTATTTATAGACATTGTTATGCACAGTATTAAAATAGTTTGTTGGTGGAGCACTCACTGTAAACAGAAAACTTGCCTGGCTGCCAGTCACGAACAAAATATAAAATGTGAGAGGCTTCTGAGAACGGACAAACAGCACAATGGCCTGTCCTACGGCTAGTCACCGCTCAGAAGCATCACGTTTTAGCTCTCTAGTGCCATTGCAGAGGAGAAATTTCCATGTACATATTAGACTAATCCCGCCCAAAAGGGCAGTCCAGTTCCAAAATGACAGGCAAGTCTCCCCCGCACGGGAACACCAGCTAACCCCCGACGTACGTTTCGGCCTTGTTGGGCCTCGTCAGGAGGGTGCAGCTGGATTCCCTAGGCACTGAGAGCAAGGGGTCCACGTCTGGATTACCCTTCACTCTTAGGGAGACCCCTAAGAGTATTCAGATACAAAATATAAAATGTGAGAGGCTTCTGAGAACGGACAAACAGCACAATGGCCTGTCCTACGGCTAGTCACCGCTCAGAAGCATCACGTTTTAGCTCTCTAGTGCCATTGCAGAGGAGAAATTTCCATGTACATATTAGACTAATCCCGCCCAAAAGGGCAGTCCAGTTCCAAAATGACAGGCAAGTCTCCCCCGCACGGGAACACCAGCTAACCCCCGACGTACGTTTCGGCCTTGTTGGGCCTCGTCAGGAGGGTGCAGCTGGATTCCCTAGGCACTGAGAGCAAGGGGTCCACGTCTGGATTACCCTTCACTCTTAGGGAGACCCCTAAGAGTATTCAGATACAAAATATAAAATGTGAGAGGCTTCTGAGAACGGACAAACAGCACAATGGCCTGTCCTACGGCTAGTCACCGCTCAGAAGCATCACGTTTTAGCTCTCTAGTGCCATTGCAGAGGAGAAATTTCCATGTACATATTAGACTAATCCCGCCCAAAAGGGCAGTCCAGTTCCAAAATGACAGGCAAGTCTCCCCCGCACGGGAACACCAGCTAACCCCCGACGTACGTTTCGGCCTTGTTGGGCCTCGTCAGGAGGGTGCAGCTGGATTCCCTAGGCACTGAGAGCAAGGGGTCCACGTCTGGATTACCCTTCACTCTTAGGGAGACCCCTAAGAGTATTCAGATACAAAATATAAAATGTGAAAGGCTTCTGAGAACGGACAAACAGCACAATGGCCTGTCCTACGGCTAGTCACCGCTCAGAAGCATCACGTTTTAGCTCTCTAGTGCCATTGCAGAGGAGAAATTTCCATGTACATATTAGACTAATCCCGCCCAAAAGGGCAGTCCAGTTCCAAAATGACAGGCAAGTCTCCCCCGCACGGGAACACCAGCTAACCCCCGACGTACGTTTCGGCCTTGTTGGGCCTCGTCAGGAGGGTGCAGCAGGATTCCCTAGGCACTGAGAGCAAGGGGTCCACGTCTGGATTACCCTTCACTCTTAGGGAGACCCCTAAGAGTATTCAGATACAAAATATAAAATGTGAGAGGCTTCTGAGAACGGACAAACAGCACAATGGCCTGTCCTACGGCTAGTCACCGCTCAGAAGCATCACGTTTTAGCTCTCTAGTGCTAGATGCTTCTGAGCGGTGACTAGCCGTAGGACAGGCCATTGTGCTGTTTGTCCGTTCTCAGAAGCCTCTCACATTTTATATTTTGTATCTGAATACTCTTAGGGGGTTTCCCTAAGAGTGAAGGGTAATCCAGACGTGGACCCCTTGCTCTCAGTGTCTAGGGAATCTAGCTGCACCCTCCTGACGAGGCCCAACAAGGCCGAAACGTACGTCGGGGGTTAGCTGGTGTTCCCGTGCGGGGGAGACTTGCCTGTCATTTTGGAACTGGACTGCCCTTTTGGGCGGGATTAGTCTAATATGTACATGGAAATTTCTCCTCTGCAATGGCACTAGAGAGCTAAAACGTGATGCTTCTGAGCGGTGACTAGCCGTAGGACAGGCCATTGTGCTGTTTGTCCGTTCTCAGAAGCCTCTCACATTTTATATTTTGTATCTGAATACTCTTAGGGGGTTTCCCTAAGAGTGAAGGGTAATCCAGACGTGGACCCCTTGCTCTCAGTGTCTAGGGAATCTAGCTGCACCCTCCTGACGAGGCCCAACAAGGCCGAAACGTACGTCGGGGGTTAGCTGGTGTTCCCGTGCGGGGGAGACTTGCCTGTCATTTTGGAACTGGACTGCCCTTTTGGGCGGGATTAGTCTAATATGTACATGGAAATTTCTCCTCTGCAATGGCACTAGAGAGCTAAAACGTGATGCTTCTGAGCGGTGACTAGCCGTAGGACAGGCCATTGTGCTGTTTGTCCGTTCTCAGAAGCCTCTCACATTTTATATTTTGTATCTGAATACTCTTAGGGGGTTTCCCTCTCTCAGTGTCTAGGGAATCTAGCTGCACCCTCCTGACGAGGCCCAACAAGGCCGAAACGTACGTCGGGGGTTAGCTGGTGTTCCCGTGCGGGGGAGACTTGCCTGTCATTTTGGAACTGGACTGCCCTTTTGGGCGGGATTAGTCTAATATGTACATGGAAATTTCTCCTCTGCAATGGCACTAGAGAGCTAAAACGTGATGCTTCTGAGCGGTGACTAGCCGTAGGACAGGCCATTGTGCTGTTTGTCCGTTCTCAGAAGCCTCTCACATTTTATATTTTGTATCTGAATACTCTTAGGGGGTTTCCCTAAGAGTGAAGGGTAATCCAGACGTGGACCCCTTGCTCTCAGTGTCTAGGGAATCTAGCTGCACCCTCCTGACGAGGCCCAACAAGGCCGAAACGTACGTCGGGGGTTAGCTGGTGTTCCCGTGCGGGGGAGACTTGCCTGTCATTTTGGAACTGGACTGCCCTTTTGGGCGGGATTAGTCTAATATGTACATGGAAATTTCTCCTCTGCAATGGCACTAGAGAGCTAAAACGTGATGCTTCTGAGCGGTGACTAGCCGTAGGACAGGCCATTGTGCTGTTTGTCCGTTCTCAGAAGCCTCTCACATTTTATATTTTGTATCTGAATACTCTTAGGGGGTTTCCCTAAGAGTGAAGGGTAATCCAGACGTGGACCCCTTGCTCTCAGTGTCTAGGGAATCTAGCTGCACCCTCCTGACGAGGCCCAACAAGGCCGAAACGTACGTCGGGGGTTAGCTGGTGTTCCCGTGCGGGGGAGACTTGCCTGTCATTTTGGAACTGGACTGCCCTTTTGGGCGGGATTAGTCTAATATGTACATGGAAATTTCTCCTCTGCAATGGCACTAGAGAGCTAAAACGTGATGCTTCTGAGCGGTGACTAGCCGTAGGACAGGCCATTGTGCTGTTTGTCCGTTCTCAGAAGCCTCTCACATTTTATATTTTGTATCTGAATACTCTTAGGGGGTTTCCCTAAGAGTGAAGGGTAATCCAGACGTGGACCCCTTGCTCTCAGTGTCTAGGGAATCTAGCTGCACCCTCCTGACGAGGCCCAACAAGGCCGAAACGTACGTCGGGGGTTAGCTGGTGTTCCCGTGCGGGGGAGACTTGCCTGTCATTTTGGAACTGGACTGCCCTTTTGGGCGGGATTAGTCTAATATGTACATGGAAATTTCTCCTCTGCAATGGCACTAGAGAGCTAAAACGTGATGCTTCTGA
This sequence comes from Rhinophrynus dorsalis, assembly GCA_037306005.1. Taxonomy (NCBI): domain Eukaryota; kingdom Metazoa; phylum Chordata; class Amphibia; order Anura; family Rhinophrynidae; genus Rhinophrynus; species Rhinophrynus dorsalis. The sequence goes on from CM074718.1 coordinate 355,701,103, forward strand.
GCGGTGACTAGCCGTAGGACAGGCCATTGTGCTGTTTGTCCGTTCTCAGAAGCCTCTCACATTTTATATTTTGTATCTGAATACTCTTAGGGGGTTTCCCTAAGAGTGAAGGGTAATCCAGACGTGGACCCCTTGCTCTCAGTGTCTAGGGAATCTAGCTGCACCCTCCTGACGAGGCCCAACAAGGCCGAAACGTACGTCGGGGGTTAGCTGGTGTTCCCGTGCGGGGGAGACTTGCCTGTCATTTTGGAACTGGACTGCCCTTTTGGGCGGGATTAGTCTAATATGTACATGGAAATTTCTCCTCTGCAATGGCACTAGAGAGCTAAAACGTGATGCTTCTGAGCGGTGACTAGCCGTAGGACAGGCCATTGTGCTGTTTGTCCGTTCTCAGAAGCCTCTCACATTTTATATTTTGTATCTGAATACTCTTAGGGGGTTTCCCTAAGAGTGAAGGGTAATCCAGACGTGGACCCCTTGCTCTCAGTGTCTAGGGAATCTAGCTGCACCCTCCTGACGAGGCCCAACAAGGCCGAAACGTACGTCGGGGGTTAGCTGGTGTTCCCGTGCGGGGGAGACTTGCCTGTCATTTTGGAACTGGACTCCCCTTTTGGGCGGGATTAGTCTAATATGTACATGGAAATTTCTCCTCTGCAATGGCACTAGAGAGCTAAAACGTGATGCTTCTGAGCGGTGACTAGCCGTAGGACAGGCCATTGTGCTGTTTGTCCGTTCTCAGAAGCCTCTCACATTTTATATTTTGTATCTGAATACTCTTAGGGGGTTTCCCTAAGAGTGAAGGGTAATCCAGACGTGGACCCCTTGCTCTCAGTGTCTAGGGAATCTAGCTGCACCCTCCTGACGAGGCCCAACAAGGCCGAAACGTACGTCGGGGGTTAGCTGGTGTTCCCGTGCGGGGGAGACTTGCCTGTCATTTTGGAACTGGACTGCCCTTTTGGGCGGGATTAGTCTAATATGTACATGGAAATTTCTCCTCTGCAATGGCACTAGAGAGCTAAAACGTGATGCTTCTGAGCGGTGACTAGCCGTAGGACAGGCCATTGTGCTGTTTGTCCGTTCTCAGAAGCCTCTCACATTTTATATTTTGTATCTGAATACTCTTAGGGGGTTTCCCTAAGAGTGAAGGGTAATCCAGACGTGGACCCCTTGCTCTCAGTGTCTAGGGAATCTAGCTGCACCCTCCTGACGAGGCCCAACAAGGCCGAAACGTACGTCGGGGGTTAGCTGGTGTTCCCGTGCGGGGGAGACTTGCCTGTCATTTTGGAACTGGACTGCCCTTTTGGGCGGGATTAGTCTAATATGTACATGGAAATTTCTCCTCTGCAATGGCACTAGAGAGCTAAAACGTGATGCTTCTGAGCGGTGACTAGCCGTAGGACAGGCCATTGTGCTGTTTGTCCGTTCTCAGAAGCCTCTCACATTTTATATTTTGTATCTGAATACTCTTAGGGGGTTTCCCTAAGAGTGAAGGGTAATCCAGACGTGGACCCCTTGCTCTCAGTGTCTAGGGAATCTAGCTGCACCCTCCTGACGAGGCCCAACAAGGCCGAAACGTACGTCGGGGGTTAGCTGGTGTTCCCGTGCGGGGGAGACTTGCCTGTCATTTTGGAACTGGACTGCCCTTTTGGGCGGGATTAGTCTAATATGTACATGGAAATTTCTCCTCTGCAATGGCACTAGAGAGCTAAAACGTGATGCTTCTGAGCGGTGACTAGCCGTAGGACAGGCCATTGTGCTGTTTGTCCGTTCTCAGAAGCCTCTCACATTTTATATTTTGTATCTGAATACTCTTAGGGGGTTTCCCTAAGAGTGAAGGGTAATCCAGACGTGGACCCCTTGCTCTCAGTGTCTAGGGAATCTAGCTGCACCCTCCTGACGAGGCCCAACAAGGCCGAAACGTACGTCGGGGGTTAGCTGGTGTTCCCGTGCGGGGGAGACTTGCCTGTCATTTTGGAACTGGACTGCCCTTTTGGGCGGGATTAGTCTAATATGTACATGGAAATTTCTCCTCTGCAATGGCACTAGAGAGCTAAAACGTGATGCTTCTGAGCGGTGACTAGCCGTAGGACAGGCCATTGTGCTGTTTGTCCGTTCTCAGAAGCCTCTCACATTTTATATTTTGTATCTGAATACTCTTAGGGGGTTTCCCTAAGAGTGAAGGGTAATCCAGACGTGGACCCCTTGCTCTCAGTGTCTAGGGAATCTAGCTGCACCCTCCTGACGAGGCCCAACAAGGCCGAAACGTACGTCGGGGGTTAGCTGGTGTTCCCGTGCGGGGGAGACTTGCCTGTCATTTTGGAACTGGACTGCCCTTTTGGGCGGGATTAGTCTAATATGTACATGGAAATTTCTCCTCTGCAATGGCACTAGAGAGCTAAAACGTGATGCTTCTGAGCGGTGACTAGCCGTAGGACAGGCCATTGTGCTGTTTGTCCGTTCTCAGAAGCCTCTCACATTTTATATTTTGTATCTGAATACTCTTAGGGGGTTTCCCTAAGAGTGAAGGGTAATCCAGACGTGGACCCCTTGCTCTCAGTGTCTAGGGAATCTAGCTGCACCCTCCTGACGAGGCCCAACAAGGCCGAAACGTACGTCGGGGGTTAGCTGGTGTTCCCGTGCGGGGGAGACTTGCCTGTCATTTTGGAACTGGACTGCCCTTTTGGGCGGGATTAGTCTAATATGTACATGGAAATTTCTCCTCTGCAATGGCACTAGAGAGCTAAAACGTGATGCTTCTGAGCGGTGACTAGCCGTAGGACAGGCCATTGTGCTGTTTGTCCGTTCTCAGAAGCCTCTCACATTTTATATTTTGTATCTGAATACTCTTAGGGGGTTTCCCTAAGAGTGAAGGGTAATCCAGACGTGGACCCCTTGCTCTCAGTGTCTAGGGAATCTAGCTGCACCCTCCTGACGAGGCCCAACAAGGCCGAAACGTACGTCGGGGGTTAGCTGGTGTTCCCGTGCGGGGGAGACTTGCCTGTCATTTTGGAACTGGACTGCCCTTTTGGGCGGGATTAGTCTAATATGTACATGGAAATTTCTCCTCTGCAATGGCACTAGAGAGCTAAAACGTGATGCTTCTGAGCGGTGACTAGCCGTAGGACAGGCCATTGTGCTGTTTGTCCGTTCTCAGAAGCCTCTCACATTTTATATTTTGTATCTGAATACTCTTAGGGGGTTTCCCTAAGAGTGAAGGGTAATCCAGACGTGGACCCCTTGCTCTCAGTGTCTAGGGAATCTAGCTGCACCCTCCTGACGAGGCCCAACAAGGCCGAAACGTACGTCGGGGGTTAGCTGGTGTTCCCGTGCGGGGGAGACTTGCCTGTCATTTTGGAACTGGACTGCCCTTTTGGGCGGGATTAGTCTAATATGTACATGGAAATTTCTCCTCTGCAATGGCACTAGAGAGCTAAAACGTGATGCTTCTGAGCGGTGACTAGCCGTAGGACAGGCCATTGTGCTGTTTGTCCGTTCTCAGAAGCCTCTCACATTTTATATTTTGTATCTGAATACTCTTAGGGGGTTTCCCTAAGAGTGAAGGGTAATCCAGACGTGGACCCCTTGCTCTCAGTGTCTAGGGAATCTAGCTGCACCCTCCTGACGAGGCCCAACAAGGCCGAAACGTACGTCGGGGGTTAGCTGGTGTTCCCGTGCGGGGGAGACTTGCCTGTCATTTTGGAACTGGACTGCCCTTTTGGGCGGGATTAGTCTAATATGTACATGGAAATTTCTCCTCTGCAATGGCACTAGAGAGCTAAAACGTGATGCTTCTGAGCGGTGACTAGCCGTAGGACAGGCCATTGTGCTGTTTGTCCGTTCTCAGAAGCCTCTCACATTTTATATTTTGTATCTGAATACTCTTAGGGGGTTTCCCTAAGAGTGAAGGGTAATCCAGACGTGGACCCCTTGCTCTCAGTGTCTAGGGAATCTAGCTGCACCCTCCTGACGAGGCCCAACAAGGCCGAAACGTACGTCGGGGGTTAGCTGGTGTTCCCGTGCGGGGGAGACTTGCCTGTCATTTTGGAACTGGACTGCCCTTTTGGGCGGGATTAGTCTAATATGTACATGGAAATTTCTCCTCTGCAATGGCACTAGAGAGCTAAAACGTGATGCTTCTGAGCGGTGACTAGCCGTAGGACAGGCCATTGTGCTGTTTGTCCGTTCTCAGAAGCCTCTCACATTTTATATTTTGTATCTGAATACTCTTAGGGGGTTTCCCTAAGAGTGAAGGGTAATCCAGACGTGGACCCCTTGCTCTCAGTGTCTAGGGAATCTAGCTGCACCCTCCTGACGAGGCCCAACAAGGCCGAAACGTACGTCGGGGGTTAGCTGGTGTTCCCGTGCGGGGGAGACTTGCCTGTCATTTTGGAACTGGACTGCCCTTTTGGGCGGGATTAGTCTAATATGTACATGGAAATTTCTCCTCTGCAATGGCACTAGAGAGCTAAAACGTGATGCTTCTGAGCGGTGACTAGCCGTAGGACAGGCCATTGTGCTGTTTGTCCGTTCTCAGAAGCCTCTCACATTTTATATTTTGTGCCAGTCACGAAGTCAGTGGATATAGTAGTAAAGAGAATGAGCTGCACTCACAGGACTTGTCTGTCAATCAAAGTGCCCAAACAAGGGCCTCATTCTCTTCACTACAGTGTCTACAAATACATATTTGAAAATCAAGATTCCCTTTTTTATCAGTGTATTTAAAACCCCTTAAGGACCCATTATGGTCCTGGACCGCCATGGAATTCCGGGCTCCCCGCGGGGAGTCCAGAATCGTATTTGGCAAAAAAGGTCCCTGGCCCTTAAGTGACCACCGTGTGCGTGCGCGGACGGTCCTTAAGGGGTTAAAACAGTTGCACCCTAAGCTGGTGCCCAGGGCACACCAATGTGCCACACCCTTGCTGAGACCCAATTATCTCAATGGGTTGACATACTGTTGGGGGGGTGCCAGAAGCACAAAACTACCTCTACCAATTTTCTTTTCTTTAAATTGGCTTCTTGCACTGAAATTGTCATAACTATTAGAGGTTTGAATGATAGGTATGCAAATAATACCATTTTGGAAAGTAAATATTCACCCACATCATATGAGGGGTTGTTCGCCTTTCTACCCCTAGGCTGATGTACACAATTATTTACATAAAATGCTGTTATAGGGAACTAATTTTTTATTTTTTACATTTCCACCATTCCATACAGCATGGAATTTCCTGATGTATTCAGTACATTCTAATAGCACATTAAAAATGGTATCCCATTGGTATAAGAGGGGTGCCAGAAGCACAAAACTACACCTGCCACTTTTCTTTTGTGAAATGACCTGTCTGTACTAAAATGGACCACTACAGATATTAAGAAAATGTCATTAAAGCATACTATTTTTGAAAGTAGACAAATCGCCACATTAAATGAGGGGCCACTTGCCATTGTTACCCCTAGGCTAGTGTGCACAGCTCTTTCCAGAATGTGGTGCTATAGTATATACACATACTTTTTAGACTTCAGTCACTTCAAAGATATTAAAATCTTTCAAAACCATGGGATTTCTTAGTCTATCCGATACCTACTGCCAGCCTGAGAAAAAATGGTACTCCATTGGTAGTGAGTGCCAGGATTATTGCTACTGCGGGAGCAGGTAATATATGTGCAATTCCATGACTATCACTGAAATAAGAGTGGTGGTGACTAAATGTGTATACAGAGGTCTGCAACCAATAGTGTGCAGTGGAACCAGGCTTGGGGAGGGAGGGGGTCAGACAGTGTAGGTGAGGATCTGTGATTCCCAGTGGACAGCAAAACTAGTGTATGTGGGGACTGTAGTGGGATCAGGCATGCAGGTCAGATAGCGTATTTAAGGTAGTGTGGATGTATTTGTGAGTTACAAAGAAGTGTTCAAAGCATTGCAAAGCAATGAATTGGACAAAACTATGACACCCTTTTTTTAAATTTATTTATTTATATATATTTTTCATTAGTATTACTTTTTTAATTGATTTTTTTAACCCTGTAAGTGCCAGAGAGGTATTGGACAGCTATCTAGCATTCAAACGGTTAAACTCAGACATCGTAGTGGGCATCAGGACCCCTCCTGATATCCACACCAGCTACTGCTCTCCCAGCCAATCTGGCTGGGCGATTAATAGAAACATAGAATTTGATGCAAGATAAGAACCATTCGGCCCATCTAGTCTGCCCATTTTCCTACTGTAAAAATCTCAAACCTTTTTTGGTCCTTGGTCTTGTCTTATGTTCAGGACAGCCGTATGCCTATCCCATGCATGCTTAAATTCTGTCACTGTATTAACTTCTATCACTTCTGCTGGTAGGCTATTACACTTATCTACTACCCTCTCAGTGTGTCCCTCTAGTTTTAGTCTATGGCCTCTTGTCCTAACAGTTTTACTCCTTTGAAATGTACTTCCCTCCTGTACTTTGTTGAATCCCTTCATGTATTTGAATGTTTCAGTCATATCCCCTCTCTCCCTTTTCTCCTCCAAGCTATACATGTTCAGATCCTTTAGTCTATCCTGATATTTCTTTTCCTGTAAACCAATCATCATAGATAGATATGACATAGGGAGCAATGTGGCTCCCCTGCTTCCATCCTATCCGAGATACTGGGTAGGAATGGAAGGGATCGGGTAATGCCTCTCTCATCACTGGTGACATGATGTGGGATGCTTTCCACAATCCCTCCCACTCCTACACAGAAGTCCTGGTATGATGGAAGCAGGGTAGCCATGTTGCTCCCGTGTGTCAAGTTTATGATCTCACAGCTAGATCAAAAAACGGGGGTGGGGGTGGCAGTTGGACAACATCAGGAGGGTCCTGATGCCTCCTCTCACAAGATCTTTGAATTTTTTTTTATTATTTTTTTTAATGCAGCCACTGCATGCTGGTTATACTGGTTTATTCAGTGGCCACATTTCATTTGTACAACATGCAGGCTTGGAACAGCCGGTCAAGCCTGTATGTAGCACCGCCTTGGCGCTCTAGGAGTTGAAGAAGGCCAGTGGAAGATATTTATTTCTCACACCATCACTCATTTCTGCAGCAGTTACTAGAATCACCCGAACAGAGACTATAAATCCTTTGTTTCCTTGAACTGGTTTGTACGGTTGTATTTATACTGGATGATAGTGGATGAGAATATAATTTCTCTCTAACATTTATATATTAACAATGTGAAATGTGGGTGACCCCTGATTCAGTAGTTTGTTGTGGATATTGTTTGCTGGCTGGCTGGCTGTTTCTCTTTTTAGGGGAACCGCCAATCATGAAGAGCAGCTGAGCTATAAGATATACTGTACTGCATGGGTTAACTCCTTTCAGGTAACATTGCTTTTAGTTGAAACCATTTAGTAACTTATTCATGTAGTGCAGGACCGCAGCAGCCTGCAGCTGGTCAGTCAGATACGGAAAGGCTGGTATACCAAGATATGAAGCAATTCTGAGGTCAACTAATTGTACCATAGTGGATAAAAAAGTTGCATTGGTTTAAATGGAGCTTTAACACCTTGAATACTAGAGTCATCATTAGCAATGCGATGGAGCCCACTCTAGCACTCAGTGTCTTGAAAAGCTCCATTTAAATAAATAAGATTTTTTGTCTTCTATGGTGCAGCTGATCTGCCCCAGAATTGCTCCATTTTGTTTTAGAATATCAGACTCCCAGAGTGCACCAGTGCATTACACATCCTCACCAGCCAGCTGTCCCACTGCCATGCAAGGCAGTTCCATCTAATGACTGAATACATTGAAAAAAAAAAACAAAAAAAAAACTTTAACTACATAAACAGTTATGGCTTTGCGAGACAGGCATATCACATAGAGCTATCTGTAGCATGGGGTTAAATTCTCAATTTAAATCAAAGGGAATTTTTATTTGCCCCCCATGGATTAGTAGGTTTTCTCCAGAACTGCTCCACTTTAGCTTAGTGAATACAGGCCAAGTTCTCCCCTCTTGCATTGGTTCTGGAGGGTTACGTAAGGAGAAATGCCTTTGGGAATCAATTTTAAAATATATATATTTACTCATTTTATTTTACATATTTCAAAATTCCACAAGGTTAGATTATTTGTATATCACAGTTATTCAAATTATTGAACTTTATATGTACCTGCAAAATATTTTGTGGCTTTTGTAATGCTTCACAGCTTGACCACAAAACTCACAGAGTTGGAGTAATGGTGGCTTCCCATTGGAGGATTCTAAATGTTTCACTCTAATATGCTGGGTAAGATCATCTGAAACAGAAAAAAAATTTGTTCGTGTTAAATGCGGTTTCATCGGTTTAATGTCTAGTCAATGTTTCTCATTCTTTTCAGTAACAAGTAACCCTGCATCTTTAAAATGTGAATACCACAAAACTCAATTTTAATTGATTAAAATGTACAAACTAATAAAATCTGTCACTAGAATGGAAAAGGGCAGAAACTGGTATGAAGTCTGTCTGTGCTAATGTGAGAATACCAACACACAAAAGGTACATTTGCATCCCACTCAGTTTTTCCTTTAATACTTGTTATGATAAATAGTATGCCAGTCAGTCATTGTTCATAATGGTATTATAGCTCTTCATTTGTTTAATTAATATGAAAGAATATTAACTTTTTCTAGTGGCAAGTTAAAAATATGGGCATAGTGCAGAAAGGGGAGGAGCTAAATTCCTTTTCAAGATGAATTACACTTATAAACTTACCCAACATCCACACAAATAGATACACAAACACATTCACTCATAGTTAGCTATAGCAGAGTACAAAAGGGGATGTCTATTACTCACCAACTACAAAAAGGAAATTAGTAATTGGAACAGATAACTAGTTGGAACACTTCTTTCCGAGTACCAGTGTGTGGTGCTTCCTGATGCATGTTGCAAAACACTTCCAACCAAACCTACTACCTACTTTTTACCTGCACTGATGGAAAAATTTAGAGGTATTTGCTTAAAATCTGGTGAACATTTCCACAGTACGCAGTATTAATCTGGAGGACATTTCCACAGTACGCAGTATTAATCTGGAGGACATTTCCACAGTACGCAGTATTAATCTGGAGGACATTTCCACAGTACGCAGTATTAATCTGGAGGACATTTCCACAGTACGCAGTATTAATCTGGAGGACATTTCCACAGTACGCAGTATTAATCTGGAGGACATTTCCACAGTACGCAGTATTAATCTGGAGGACATTTCCACAGTACGCAGTATTAATCTGGAGGACATTTCCACAGTACGCAGTATTAATCTGGAGGACATTTCCACAGTACGCAGTATTAATCTGGAGGACATTTCCACAGTACACACATGCTGAGCTAGCCCTCAACCGCATTCTGAAAGCACAGCCACTCTAAGTGCTTGCATAATGTTGCTGAGGTACTGTTTAGCACATCTAAACAGGACACATCCCTGTCACAAGTACTCATGCCTGTGTGCCAATACCCCCCAGGGATAGTAGTATTACAGGTTGAGAAACAGCGGTCTAGTGTATCAATGCAAACTATACAATGTTTTTCTCAAGATCGAATAAACCTTCTTTTGGTACCATCAATGGTGAAGCAATTCTTTCTACCATTCAAATCAATGGAAACTTGTATTTGTTCCCTACGGTGCAGCTGGTTTGCTCCAAAATAACACCACTTTTTCTTTGTACATCAGCCTCACTATGTGAACAATTCTTATTGGAATTTTACTAATATTAAGTGTTGTTTTGGAAGTGTGTTGAGTCTCTGAAGAGAAGTTGCTTGACATGCACTAATGAGTTGGAGAGACAGCTTTGGAAGAAAAGCATCATAAATCAGCCTTGACGCTGGTTGAGGAAAGGAGATGGGCCTCATCACAGCATAGACACAAAGCAAGAGACTAGTGAGGGGTCTAGGGGAAAATAAACAAATAGGAGTTGCGGAACCACAGTATAATCTTGCAGCGGATCAAAAATTTAATAGGAAGGCAGCAGATATAGAAGTTATAGAGGGTCTGATGGACTAAGAACTAGAGAAAACCGACTGCACCACAACAGACAAACATTGGCAAAATCCCCGTTTATTTAAATGGGGATTTTAACCTCTTGGATGCTAGAAAGGAATCCCAAAAGTTGTGAATCAATGGGATGGAGAGCTGCCTAGGACTGAAGATGTTAACCCTTTGAGTGCCAGAGGGTTACGCAAAGAATTGCTTTGCGTACCCCTCTGGCGCTCAAAGGGTTAAAGCCCCATTTAAATCAATGGGCATTTTTATTTAACTTCAAATAAAAGGCGAATAGGAAAGGAGGCCAATAAGAAGTGACATAAGTCATGATGGAAGAGGCTGTGAGACTGATTAAGCAATCAGCATTTTAGTCAAGAGTAAACAGACATGTTTTAAAGGGATAGTAATGTCTATATTAAAGTTTAGCTCTGAGTCTTCTATATGGTTTATAGAACATGCAACGCTATGTTTAATTACTTACACGTTTGTAGTTTAAAAGATATTCAAGCTGAAAGGATCCCCCACCCTCCCCTTCTGGCCACGTAACACTGCCTGTAAGCATGGTCTGGGTGGAGAGCGATAAGGGACAATCTTCAGTAAGCAAAAGGAAAATCCTGCCCTCCTTCGTCAATGGGCAGGGCTTTCCTTATACTTACTGACTGAAGATTGACCCTCGCTGCGTTTGTCCGGTCCCACGACCGGATTCCAGATTCAGTGGGAGGCGGCCAGAATGGGAGGGAGAGGGATCCTTTCAGCTTGAATATCTTTTGAACTACAAACAAGCAATTAATTAAGCACAGTAGTAGACTTGGAGCTACACTTTAACCCCTTAGCGACAATGGACGTACATGTACGTCCTCTGTGGCTGTCACTTAGTGACAGAGGATGTACATGTACGTCCAGGAAATCCGGATCCCCACGCGGCTTGCACGCCGTTCGGGGGACTCCGGATTCTTCTGGAAAAAAAAAAAAATGTTAGACGGGCGTTAAGTGAACGGCCACGTCTGCACGCGGCTGTCACTAAGGGGTTAATATAGACATTACTATAACTTTAACAATGTTCTAGAGAAGGAAGCAGCAAGATGTAGCTGTAGTCTGAATGTCCAGACAAAATGGGGGAGTCAGTGATGACACGTAATCAGTACGGAGCTGGATACTTGTGGTGTTATTGATGGTGATGGGAAAGGGGTTCTTTGGAGATGAAAGAACCACAGATTAAAGAAATAGCAGTTGAAAAGTGAGAACCATAAATGCTTTATTCTCATTCATAACATAGTAGATAAGGCTGAAAAAGACATGCGTCCATCAAGTCCAGCCCATGCCAATAACACCCCTGTTGATCCAGAGGAAGGCAACAAAAAGCCCTCTGGGGGGGGGGGGGGGGAGGAGAGAGAGAGACGAGAGAGAGAGAGAGAGAGAGAGAGAGAGAGAGAGAGAGAGAGAGAGAGAGAGAGAGGAGAGAGAGAGAGAGAGAGAGAGACGAGAGAGAGAGAGAGAGAGAGAGAGAGAGAGAGAGAGAGTGTGTGTGTGTCAAATAGTTCCCCGTCTCAATATCCTATTTGCATGAAGCCATCTGTCATAACTGTCAATATTGCTCTGTGCTAGATAGGCATCCATTGCTTTTTTGAATGCAGTTACATTATCTGCAAGCACAACATCCCGAGGCAAAGAATTCCATAGCCTTACCGCCCTTACTGTAAAGAATCCCTGCCTGTGTTTTAGTCGAAAGCGCCTTTCCTCAAGTCTTAATGGATGACCTCTTGTTCTTAGCTCAGCTCTTTGCATAAATAATTCATTGGATAGTTCTTTGTATTGACCTTGAATGTATTTGTAAATGGTAATCATATCACCCCTTAGACGTCTCTTTTCTAATGTAAACAAACCCAGTTTGGCTAGTCTCTCTTTGTAACTCAGATCCTCCAATCCCTTTATCAGTTTTCAGATGTTTTAAGAGAATTACAACTTCAAATATAACCCCTACTTAACTTATTATGGCCCAAAAGTCCTGTTTGTAATGCACAAAGGGCAGTACATGACAGGAACTACCACAGGACCTAAAAGTCTGCTCACTGACATGGTAATATCAAGGGATAGTAATGTTTCAAAATAAAAGCAGCTCCAATTAATCTTCATAGTATTTGGGCCATGGAGAGTGTTATTTTAATACTGTCAGAATTGTAGTTCAAGAGTTATTGAATGATAAAGTATACCCCTCCCACCCCTTTTACCTAGTGTAAGCCACCTCCCCTCATATGTGGAATCTGGTCTCAAGACCAGACAGCTCACAGCAAGGGGCAATCTTCATACTGAGAGAACAATGAAAACCCTGCCCCCCTTGACAGTTTTTTCAGGGTTGTTTCTTATGCTAATTGAAGATTGTCCCTCTCTGCAAGCCATCAGGACACCACGTTTCTGTTCTGAGGGGAGCAGTATTACATCAGTAAAAGGGGTGGGAGGGGATATTTTATCATTCAATTACTCTTGAACTACAACTCAGACAGTATTGAAATAACACTCTCCATGGCCCAAATACTATGAAGGTTAATTGGAGCTGCTTTTATTTTGAAACATTACTATCCCTTGAAAGAGAAGAATGGTATCCAATGGACATCACAGGACTCTGGCCCTTATAGGTTTAAGTAGGCCCCTGTACGCTACAAAGTCATGATGTGCAGAACTGATTCAATGTTATCTTTTGAATAACAGCAAAATTAATGTCAAGCTGGGGTTATTATTGAGAGGTGTTATTTCTCCTCTAATCATAAACAAAATAGAATTTATTAAACTAATGCACCATTTCAGGGCCTTACTTTGCCTCCACCTAACAAATATATACAAGACATGCAAAAAGAAAAAAAAATAGTTCACAAGAGGAAGAAAGACAGCAAAAAGGATTTTGGAGACATTTGCCATATAATTTTGTTCTAATCTAGAATGCAAAGGATCGCTTTCATTTATTTTATGATATGGGAAGAGGGTTGTCACACAGATTCTATGACAGCCCCACATGAGAAAGAGAAGGAAATGTGTGTGAAATCTTCCTACTTAAACAATTCATACAGAATTTCACAGGAAGGGAAGATTCCAAACAAGATGGTCTCCTAAAGCACATTAAAAGACTTGCATTCAACAGAAAAAGAATATCCCATGCAACTGACAAATGAATCGGGGAGGGGTCGGAGGTTCCTTTGTGTTCATGACTAAATGATGTCTGTGACAAAAAAAAAACGCTTTTTTATTTCTAATTAGAATTCACCCTTTCACCTACCAAATGTTCTTCTAAGACATCTGCAGTACTCAGATGAACTCCGACACTAAACATCCTGACAGCCTGTAATTGCCTTTTTTTGCATTGCAAAATGATTATTAACTTCTCAGTTCATTACCAAAGCAAATTTAATTCTTAAATATAGCAAAGCAGGCTGGGTATAACAATGAATTATTGTTTAAATAGCCAAGGAAAGGAAGAAAAAAAGATTACATTGTGACAGATGTGGGAAAATAAATAGTCTTTAACCTGGACAATATTTGAGTGTGTCTAATTGCCCTTTGCAATGTAAAGCAAAGCGGCTTTTTTAAAGCAAAGGAAGCAGACTTTTGTGTGAAACCATTACAATTCTGCATCTTGGGAATTTTCAGAGAACAAGTACAGAAACATTAAATCAAAATCTGAGTGAATTCTAGAGCAAGGATAACGCATTACCACAAATGTTTATTCATTTCCTGTCAGGTCGTTTCTAAGAAGAGAAAACTGAAAACTCTCAGCGGATATAAGATTACTGATGCACAAGCAGTAGTATTTTATGTGTATGTGTATATGTATTTTATATATATATATATATATATATATATATATATATATATATATATTACAGTTACACACCTGTATCACCACCAATTTTACTGGAATACCATTTTATCTCGTCCACACGCTTGTACACTGTGCTGTGTTTGCCAGATGTTTTCTTAGGGTAACAGTAGGAAACCATTGGCTCTCCAGCTTTTGAGTGCCAAAGTTTCACAAAACAGAGTATTTACACAGGTGGAAATGGAAATGACAACACCATGCAACACATATCTGATATTCACCAAACTCGTGGGTAAATGCTTCATGTTTGAGAGTAATATCTGTAGGAATGGACAGGTTTTGGCTAAACTTTTAAGATGCGTTCTCTGGGCTGAAAAATTGATCTAATCCTAAGGGAAGCTTTGCTTCAGTAATGAAATCTCCTTTTTTGCACCTAGAATATGCTGCAAAGGCAGATGAGATCACCACAGTGCAATGTTTGTGGCACAAGTGTGTCACTGAAGGGACACAGTTGCAGATGCAGGACACGGCGACCAAGCAGGACTACAGAGAGAGGAAAATCAACATGTACTCCAGGAAGTCCTAACAAACCGAAGAGCAACAACTGCACAAATCAATGCAGCACTAGCATTAAGTGTCACAAAACAGATCATTACCACACCAGAGTTCCAAAAATGCCTTCCATTGATACTTCAGCACAGGCAGCAACAACTTTCCTGGTACATAGAAAGTGGCAACTATTAATTTTCAGGGATTAATCCCATTCCTGTTTGGGATAGAGTGACGGATGAAGTGGCATCTGTTGAACGCCTGGGGACAGGGGGTCTTCTAAAGACAACAAACCAGTTGCACATGTTGCTGATGCCCGTTGCCAATTGCCATGGACTTTGGATTCATATTGAATGAAAATAGATCCCACTTAGTTATCGTTGAGGGAAACCAGGCACACTTTGTAGACCATTCCAACGAAGTATTTCTTTTTAGATAGCATTATTTTGGCTTTGCCGAAGATCTGCCTGCCGGTCAAATGACCAGAATCTCCTCCTGTCAGCTAAAGGCTGACGTCAGTAAAAGGGGAGGGAAGGGGAACTTTATCAGTGTATATCTCTCAAACTATACGTGTTTGAGAGATGGGAGGTACGTTATTTCATTTCTATTTTTAATATCTACAACATTAAACTTTGTTAAAAGCAACAACTATTATCTCCTTAACCCCTTAATGACCGGGGAATCCGGACTCGGACGCGACTTAACAACCACGGAGCAATTTTTTTTTTATTGCTCCGTTGCGTTCCGGACTCCCCGAACGGCGTGCAGCCGCGGGGGGAGCCCAGAATTCGATGACGGTCATAGTACGTCATCGGTCGTTAAGTCAAATCGACCCTTGACGTACTATGACCGTCAAGGGTCGTTAAGGGGTTAATACAGATACATTTAAGGTTATGCATTTGGGTTGCAGAAACAAGCAAGCTACAACACTAAATGATAAACAATTTGTTGAATCTTTCTTGGAGAAGGATTTAGGATTATTGATCGACTTTAGACTCACAACAATGTGCAGTATCATTCGGCTGATGAAAGTGCTGAAAGCAGTATTAAAACACATAATATAAACATCATTTTAAATTTATCAAGCTTTAATAAGACCTCATCTAGAATATGGAGTAGAGTTTTGGGCACCAGGTCTCAATGAACTAGAAAAAGTACAGTGACGTGAACAAAAAAAGATGATAAAGGTATTATAAGACCTTAGCAGTAAAGAGAGACTGACTATATTGGGTTTGTTTACATTAGAAAAAGAGGCATCTATAGGTGTAACATGATTACTATTTAAAATATATTCAAGGCCAACAACTATAACTGTCTCATGAGTTCTTTACTCAAAGAGCTGAGCAAACACAAGGCAGCATCTATTAAGAGTGGCTGGAAAGCTTATTTGACTAAAACAAAAGCAGGATTTTTTTACAGTAAGGACGTGGAATTCTTTGTCTCAGGAAGCTGTGCGACAGATACTTAAAGGGATAGTAATGGTTTGTTTAAGGTTTATTTAATATTGTCGTGCTTCAAAAATTAAATAGAATGCCTGTCTCTCAAACCTTTATGGTTTGAGAGAAAATCGTACTGAAAGTTCCCCCCTCCCTCCCATTTCTCTAATGTCAGCGTCAAGGGGAATTCGATCCTGGGATCATCCGGGCGGCTCTGCAGCAGAGCTGCGAGCGCATTATTGGCAAAGAACTCCTTCACTGGAATGCTCTTCTATGTGTGTTTGGTTTCCAAGCACACGTACCAGACCATTGCAGTGAAGGAGTTCTTTGCCAATAACACGATCACGGCTCTGCTGAAGAGCCTAATCTGGTCCCGGGACCAGATTCCCCTGCAGTCAGCTAGAGCTGACGTCAGGGAAAGGGGAGGGAGAGGGGAACTTTCAGTACGATTTTCTCTCAAACCATAAAGGTTTGAGCGATAGGCCTGGGGGCATTCTATTTCATTTTTGAAGCACTACAGTATTAAATAAACTTTAAACAAACCATTACTATCCCTTTAAAAAAATGACTATACATTTTTAGTTCAAAACAATACAAAGAACTTTAAAAGCTTGTTCAGTTCTGATAGGATGTTAATCTAATGAGATATCAATTTCTTTTTGGCTTTAGGAAGGAATTTTTTTTATTCACTTAGGGCATAACTGGAAATTACTTCAATTAGTGTGTGTGTTTTTTGTCTTCCCCTGGACAAAGGTGATATGGCAAAGGTTAACCCCTTATTGACAGCCGCGTGTGTATGCGGCTGTCACCTTAACTCCCGTGGTACTTTTTTTTTTTTTTTCAAACGATTCCGGAGTCCCTGAATGGCGTGCAGCCGCACGGAGACCCGGACTTCCGGGACTTACCAGGTACGTCCTCTGTCAAAGTGGCCTGAAACTGTACAGTGGCGCTGTTGCTACACCATCCTATGGAGATTTATGGTCCTGGGACCAGAGCTGTCCATAGGATTGTGTAGCAACAGCACCACTGTACAATTTCAGGCCACTGTGATATTGCATCTAAAAAAATTCAACTTTGAGCCTTAATAACTTTTGAATAAAACACCTTTCAGCAGTTGGAGTATCCTTGTTTTACTTAGGGGAATAAACATAACAACATATATTTTTTTACATATTAAGTTTTACTATCCCTTTAAAATGTATGTTTCTAAATGTGAGCAATGTAACAATCTGTCACAGAGTTTACAATTAAAAACAGATAGTGGCATGCTTCTATGTATACACCGGACTGTGAACGCAGGCTGTATTTGTCAGCCTGTATCCCTAAAAAAACTCAGTAAAATAAATGCATTCTCTTTATAGAAAAAGTAATGTATTTCTAACCCCATAATTGCTTAGATACAATGAAAACCTACACATATCTGGAACACTTTGTAAACAGGAGAACTAGAGGAATTTACTTAGGAGTATTTTACTACAACCACACTAAGGGCTCGATTCAATAACCTCCGACTCCAAAAAAACAGCCAACTGCAATTTTTCAAGCACGATAAGCAATTCAATTACCTATATTATGAAAAAATGCTGGCAAAAAAAAAAACACAAAAAACCTGACGGCTGCTAAAGTTCGATGCGTTTTAGCCCATTCAAAATAAAAAAATCACCACAACATGCCATTCAATTTCATGAGTTAGCCCTTAAGAGCCGATAAGGGGAATCGGAGGAACCTGCTCAAAGCAGATTGGCTGGGAGGTGCGCGTAAGCACACATCCCAGCCAATGGCTGTGAAGGAATTTGAACAGAGACTGCCCATATATAAAGGCAGTCTCTGTTCAAATTCCTTCACAATGGAACAGGCATCGGCCCGTGTGGTACTAGAGGGGTGCTCCTTTTGCATTTTGCTGCCACCACTGCCAACAGAGGACGAGAAACGTAATATAACAAGTATTTTTATTTGGGCAATATTTTGCAGGTATGTGAAATCCTGGACATATATTTAAAGCAGAACTTTCATGGTAATAAGATTGTCCATGAATATATTACTAACTTAGCGATATGCAAAGGCATACTATCTTTAACCCCTTAAAGACCGGGAAAATCCGAGGTCGTTTTCCCTTAAAGGGATAGTAATACTTCGTTTTAACTTTATTTTATTTTGTAGGCATTAAAAAAACATGAAGAATGATATAAGTCTTATCTCTCAAACCTTTACGGTTTAAAGTGATAGTAATGTCTAAAAAAAACTTTTTTGCATTTAGAAGAGCTCAAAAAGCTGATCTAAATGCAAAAAAACGTATCTCTCAATCCGCTATGGTTTAAGAGATACGGGCGTTTGAAGTTTGATTTCTCCTACTGACAGCTGTAAAGCTGTCAGTAGGAGATTCGTGTCGGTAGACACTGTGGCGCTTGAGAAGTGCCGGGATCTCGTTACTTACATAGAATCCCTTTATTGGAATGGACTAAAACATGTGCCTGAACACTAGGCACACGTTTTAGACCATTCCATTGGTGTTTTTTTTTTTGTTTTTACCACTAGGTGTCTCCCGTCTACTTCTGTCTCCCTTACTTTGATAGCAAGGGAGACAGAGGCAGACGAGACAGGCACAGACAGCATGCTTTGCATGCTGCCTCTGTCTGTCACTATGCCGGTACATGTGATCGCTGCTACAGCGATCACATGAACTGGCACAAGCAGGAAGGGCTGAGACTGAACGCCCCGGTCTCGGAGCGCTCAGTCTCAGCCTGGAATTAATGATAGCTGCTATCATTTAATCCATGACGGTCCTGGACCGTCATGGGTCGTTAAGGGTATAACAACCCATGACGGTGCAGGACCGTCATAGGTCCTTAAGGGGTTAAGCTCGATAAATTAGTGGTATTGCATTAAAACATATCTTCTACAGGCATCGGACTGCACAGAGCTTACAAGAGAAGCTCTGTGTGTCTGCATGGTCAGTCCCTTCCGGTGCCATAAGACCCGAAGGACACCACTTACCAATGCTGGAAGAGAACGGGACAGTCAGGGAAGACTCTGAGTTACATTTCCTCTAAGATGTCTGTGCTGTCTGTCCTTTGGTTCCTGCAGAAGATGTGTTTTTACTGCAGTACCACTAATTTATCAAGCTTAAAGACTTTGATTATCGCTATGTTAGAAATATATTCAGGGGCAATCTTACTACCATGAAAGTTCCGCTTTAATGGGCACTGCTCTTGGGAGCTTTACATTATTGACCCGCACATGACTGCTTTTACATTACTGATCTGCACATCTCTATATATCTTAACCCTATGAGCCCCACAAGAGTACGCCAATGATTGGTCTGCAATGTGTTGCGTACCTCTCTGGCACTCAAGGAATTAAACTATGCAGAGATGTGTGGGTTCTGTTCATAGAATATTTTACTCTTGAACTACAAAACGTAAACCACTGAAATACAGTGCTACATGACCCTCGTTATATGAGGATCAATCAGAGCTGCATTTTTATTCCACTATTACCATCCCTTTAAAGTTAAAGTGATAGTAATACTTGAAAACGTTTAAGTTTAATTCAATAGATATTTTAAAAATACATTAATTGTGCTATTTTCGATCTCCCAAACCTTTATGGTGTGGGAGATATAAGTCTGCAAAGTCCCCCCTTCCCTCCCCTTGTGCTGACGTCAGCTTTTAAACTCATAGACGGAGATCATACTCCATAGACTGTCCTGCAGCTCTTCAGCAGAGCCGTGATCATGGTAGTTACAAAGAAATACTTCATTTGAACGGTCTACAACATGTGCCTGGTTTGCAAGCACACATTGTAGACCGTTCAAATGAAGTATTTCTTTGTAACTACCGCAATCACGGCTCTGCTGAAGAACCGCAGGACAGTCTATGGACTGCGCTCTCCGTCTCTGAGTTTGAAAGCTGACGTCAGCACAAGGGGAGGGAAGGGGGAACTTTGCAGACTTATATCTCCCAAACCATAAAGGTTTGGGAGATCGAAAATGGCACAATTAATGTATTTTTAAAATATCTATTGAATTAAACTTAAAAGTTTTCAAGTATTACTATCACTTTAAGCATTACAGCATATGACCTCAGTAATGCATACCAGAAGACACACTCCAGTAGCACAGAACATTAATTCCAGTAAGCCCTATACACCAGCCTCATAGAATGCTCATGGGAATGGCATACAAATGTGCCATTTCCTCTACATCTTGCTTAGTACATGGATATAAGCAAAGAGTACAGGAAGACTGATCTGCAATGTCTACAGCCTTCCCCCTTATTCTCTCATTGGCACAACAGAATTTGGGAAGGAAATCTGGGGTACGTATCTTAGTTAACTGGCATTAAGCAGGTATAGGGAGTGAAAATTGATTCCTGAGCTTGATCTAGCATGGAACTGGTTTTGTACATTTTAAAGTCTAGAGATTTTGCGATGTGAGCAGACTTGCCCTGAAGCCCTAGCTGTCCAAAGCTTGGACAGAGGAAAAAATACTAAACACTTTAACCATTTTTTAAACATACAATTTTCAACAGTCCATCATGATAGCTACAATCTTATTTTAAAACATTAGCAACCCCTAAAGTGTTTGACTCCTCCAATATTATACATTTTATATTACAGATTTTTCTTAGGAGGAAACAAAATATCCTGGAAGCAAGGCTTCTTCTGTCTACAGAACTGGCAATTCTGATAAACAGCAGTTGAGGTCACACAGACCCATATGAATAAGGCAGCAAAACATGCTCAAAAGCAATCTATTTAGGTTGTAAACGCAACTGTATTCAAACAATCAACACACACATTATATAATATTGTTATGAATAAACATGTAGGTACGTGAACTATGATGATATCTTTCTGTATACTTACTTTTCACTTTGTATGCCTTGTCACATAGGCGACATTTGTGTGGTCTTGCATCAGAATGGTATGCAGTGTGGTCATGTAA
This sequence comes from Rhinophrynus dorsalis, assembly GCA_037306005.1. Lineage (NCBI taxonomy): Eukaryota > Metazoa > Chordata > Amphibia > Anura > Rhinophrynidae > Rhinophrynus > Rhinophrynus dorsalis. The sequence goes on from CM074718.1 coordinate 355,721,831, forward strand.
CTTCTTCAGGGTGCTGAGCTCTTTGCCACACTGATCACACTGGTAGAACTTCTTGTCATGGTGGCTTGACTGGTGCAGGGAAAGTTGGCAACTAGGAAAAAAAAAAAAGCACAGAAATAACCCACAGACACTTTTATTAAACGGCAGATATCACAGCAGCAGCATAACAAAATAACACAAATGAAGCCCCAAAATCAGACACCGACCTTGTGCAAATTTTCTTTCCCCTTAGGGAAGGTAACATAAGAGGTCCTGAGACTCCTTCCTTGGAAATCTTAATATGGAGGTTCTGAGCCCCATATTAATCTTTTCTGGTACGTCCTCTCTCTTTGGAAGGATAAAGGAAGGGGTTCCCAGACTCCTTCTTCAGGCATTTAATTGCTATAGGTTCTCTGGACACCATATTATTAATATTTAATGCTTTCTCTCTCTCTTTCTGTAGGGAATCTGAATGCCCTTCCTTGGGCAACTGTATTAATATGGGGGCTACAGACCCCATATTAACCCTTTGAGTGCCAGAGGGGTACGGAACACATTATAAAGCAATGCGTTCCATACCCCTCTCGCACTCAAAGGGTTAACTTCTGAAGGGTATTTTAAAAATTAAAGACAGAAACATTAATAGATGCCATATTCTTTTACACTCCCCGTTCTGATCTCAGCAGTATGGAGAAATAGGAGATAGTGGTATCCCTGAAACAATTCTTATTACGTCATTTTGAGCTTAATGTTTATTATTTATTGGTGGTTGCTACTTCTAGCCAAGTGAGCAATGGATAGGTCATTCATATGTTTCAAAAGTATAGCGGGTAGGACACCACTCCCAGACAGCCTGCAAATCTGTATTGCAGGCTCGTTCATAGTTGAGTGTCTCTGACTCACAATTTACTTATGTTGATCAAGGTGGTCATATGAAATTCTGTCTTTTGGCAATAAAGCTGTATAAATAAGCCCCACAACCTTGTAATAATAATTTGTTCATTATACCAGTATCATCATTTGTGCCACATTAAGAGTTTATTTGATTGGTGAAGGTTTTCTGTGCGTGTGTGGATTGTTCAAAGCCAGTAGGATGAAGTTAGATATTTGTTTTAGCCATACTTGCACATGAACTGCTTTCAGCCTACTAATCAAGAATTAATTGTGGCTGTTTCCATTATTAAGATTTACTAGTGTGGTTCATGTTTATATTTTTACATTTAGATCTTTAATGAAGAATATCCACATGGAGACACTAGATCTTTTTTTTTTTTTTTTACTATTATTATAATTTTTTCTTGTTTAGGTTTTGGCGAGTTAGTGTGTGTGCAGTTCAAACCCATGATTTTTAATTATTTTTTCAGTCACCTAAAAGGTTTAACTCGATGGAGAATGAACTTATGTTGTAGCTGCAGATAATGCAACTGCTTTCAAAAAAGCAATGAATGCCTATCTAGCGCAGAACAATATTGAAAATTATGACAGATGGCTTCAATGAAGATAGGTTGTTGATCCAGGGAACTATCTGACATTTGGAGTCAGGAAGGAATATTTTCTTACCAACTTGAGGCTAAATTGGACATGGCTTCAGAGGGCTTTTTTTGACTTCCTGTGGATCAACAGGGGTGTTTTTGTCATGGGCCCAACTTGATGGACGCATGTCTTTTTCCAGCCTCATCAACTATGTTACTATATAAGCAAGAATGACAACAAAGAGTTCCGTTTCCTGGAAGAATGTGTGTAAAGTAGAAGAGCCTAATCCTCCGTGGAAGCCACAGAGGCATAGGACAAGTGCCGAGTCTCAGGGGTGAGAGAATGGAGCAGTGCAGTGTAGTGCAGGCCAAGAGACTCACATAAACTATTGCTGAAGCATCATAGAAGCATTTGTGAATAGTCAGTGTGAGATGTTTAGTAAAAGGGTATTACATAATTAGAGGTTTCCATCGTCTCTCTTTCTTGTCTATACAATAGTTGTGGAGAAAACAGACCTCTCGAGAAGAGGCTGCAACCAGGACATGGCTAATCAAAAACAAGAGCAAAAAGAAAAACTCTGCAATGCTAGCACTCAAAACAGGCAAACTCAAGAGATAAATATCAAAGAAAAACACAGAATATACCCTAAAAACTAATCTGTATTAATAAATATTAAAAAGAATAAAAAGTGCCATGATGTAGCTTCACACAAGTATCAAAATAAGGGGAATCCCTCTTTATTCACAGCTGGAAGCACGAGCATATGAAATGCTCTGATATGAATACACATGAATATGGAATGGGAGCAGTTACATTCTCTCTTGATAGAGATGAGAAATTGGAAGAAAGTCAAAAAGATTTGTCCTTGAGCCTTCTGTCATTCGTTCTCAAAAGGAATGTTTTCATCTTTAAAGATCAATTCTATCTCCAGAACCCAGGTACAGAAATGGGAAGTGCGTGAGCTCCAAAATATGCCAAACTGTACTTTGGGTGGTGGTAGGAGACCATAGTATTCTCTGAGGCTAATGAGAAGTATACAGATCTGGTATTCCTATGCTGCAGTTATACAGATGATCTTTTTTATACTATGGGAGGGTTAGGAGGAATTACTTGTTGAATTCATGAACCTCCTTAACCCACTGAGTGCCAGACAGATAGGCAACGCATTGCTCTGCAATGCATTGTGTACCTCTCTGCCACTGAAGGGGTTAATGCCAACACCATTAATCTAAAATTAACCATGGAATACAGTTTTGAATCTGTGAATTTTCTGGACATTACTATTAAACGTGGCCACGATGATACTTTACAAATGGATCACTTCAGGAAATCCACAGCTACCACAACATATTGCATTACACAAGGCATCACCCCACCAATATGAAAAAGAATATACCAGCACGGGAATTTCTCTGATTATGGCGAAATTGTAGTGATGTCAGTACCTACAAAGAAAGATCTTTGGAACAGACTGAGAGATTTTTGCAATGGGGATACAGTAGAAACAGTATCAAAATTTATAAAAGGGCCTTAAATACATCTAGGTCCTATCTACTGTTCCATCCAAAGTCTAAATCCAGTGATGAGAATATTCATTTAAGTTCAACCTACACCTGTCAGTGGGGGAATTCAGTACAGATCGTTAACAAGCACTGGCATCTATTACTTTGTGATTCTGAGTTGGAAAAAGCTCTTGGGGAAAAGGATTTGATGGGATGTAGACGAGAACCCAGTTTAAGACACAAATTGGTGCATAGCCATCTACAAAATAAGAAAAAAAAAACATAAAATTAAGGGATCCCATGCATGTGGACACTGCATAGCATGCCAACATATGATTATACCTAAATCCATTAAGGACAGGTTCGGAAAGGTCATATCAATGAATTCATAACATGCCAAAATTCCGAAGTGATGTGCTGTCTGGAATATCCATGCAGTCGCCACTATGTTGGGAAGACCACAGAATTAAAAAATGAGAGTCCGTGAGCATTCCAATAATATAATGTGCCACAAGATGTTTTAGACATTGGTAGAAAATGAATATCAGTGGCTACACATTTTCTGGAGGTCCATGATTCCAAACCATCAGTCCTGACAGCCTGGGGATTACAGAAAGTTTCCCTGGATTTAAGGGGTGGCGATTTGGAACTGCCATTTTTTATGTTAAGAGAACAGTGAAATTTTTCTTCTTAATTGCCTTGCCCCAAAGGGGATGATTGAGGAATGGAATGTAAGTGTACATTTATAAGTGACTTCAATGCCTACTGTATTTAGTATTTTGTTTATTCTATTTTTGGTGATATATTTCCTTACCAATTTCTATGCTTTTATTATGCATCATGAGTAACCACATACTGATATTTTCAAGTCATGTATATAGTTTCAATCTGAGGCTATATATCATTACTCTTATATTTAATCTTTTTTCCCTGTCCTAATGATATTCAATCAATCAATTTGAATATTTTCTATTTTGAGGTGAGGGACAATTGTCCCTATATGAAACTCTACTAGCCATGGTATAGTGATATACTACTTGGCAGATGTCTCCTCATTTCTTTTGAAGTATGCAGGATTGATTCCCTGTACTAGATAATATTGGAACATTTGAAAGAACTATATTCCTTATATCAACCATCTTTGCTCCTCAGAGTATAATTGTGAAAGTGTAAGAGTGAACAGAAGTATTCTTTTGCCAAATCCAAGGTGATTGGACCATGAGGAGAACTTCTCTGAGATCGGGTTTAAAAAGAGGCTTGGACAAAGCCATTATGTCTCATTTCATGCCTCTGATGAAGTAATGGCAAAATGCCCGTTAGGCACTCTTTCTTGAAATGAATTGATTTACAAGCCTCTGATAACACTTATACCACTGTTTTGTTTGAATTTGCAAGATGCTAATTTTTGAGATACTATACCGGCAGTGCAGTGAATCACTGCAAAGAGGCTGAACACACATCTTCCTTCATTGGCTCTTCATATTTAGGCTAGATGAAAGCCGTTTCAGTGATACGTATTCAGAGACTTTAATCTCCAGTGGGGATAGTCATACATTAAGACCTTCTGCAGTGATGTGAGGGAATTGATTGTTTGAAAATATATGAAGGTGCCCCTTTTAAATGAACTGATTTACAGGCTACTAATAGCAATAATAGCACTGATCCATTAGAAGTACAAGACGCTATCTTTAGAATCAGTGTAACTTGGCCCAGTATGCGTCTTCCTTTTAGGCTCTTTACACTTAGGACAAATGTAAGTCGTCTTACTGATATTCTGACTGTTAATTCAGTGCCAGGTATTTCTATTTAATGGCAGTCGCTTCCCTCCTGCTGATGGTCTAATAACGAGATTTTTCAGCAGATTTGTCAGGAAATATATTTGTTGAATATTTCTGAATCCCTCTAAATAGTTATTGCGGTTATGTTTCATTAGCTATCCATGTGGCAAGCCATTTTGTGCCCCGGTACAACACAACACTCATTTGATTGAATGGAGCCCATATTCCTGCACTATTTACAGTAATCTCTCCTGATTAATCCCCTCATTGTCTTTTCAGAGTTTACACTACTAATAGCTATCCTGTAGAGTATTCCCTCTCAGTGAACTGTATGACACATGACTGCAAGTGAGATCAGGATTAGCACTATACAGTTACATATTCTACAGTATCTAAACTGATAGGCTGGTACAAGTTTCAATGTAACATTATATCGACGACCACACATTCATGTGTTACCAGAATTTATATCTTGATACTATGAATAGTTTTCCAATTTGATACATTTCTCTTGCTACACATTATGAGTGAGACATTGATAAGATTAGCCTTGTTTAGTTACGTGTTACATATCGACCTATGTGGCAAGCCTGCTGATGGCCCGGTACTGCTATGCATCAATGAACACACTCAACTGACATGACCGAGCATTTCATATGCTTGTGTTTCCACCTGTGAATAAAGAGGGATTCCCCTTTTTATGATACTAATGTGAAGCCTTATACATTGTGTCACATTTTATTCTAATAAAGGTTATTTTTAGTGTATATTCTGTTTTTTTCTTGAATGTTTCTCTCTTGAGTTGGGCTGTTTTGAGTGCTAGCATTGCAGTTTTTTTCTTTTTGCTCTTCTTTTTTGGTTATCCATTTACTTATCCCATGTAGCCCCTTTTAAGAATCTCATTTGCTTTAACATCTATATATAATTTTTGATTTATAATTGATTGAGTGCATGGGTTCTTTGTTTTTTTTCAACCAGGATATAGCTCTACTGCGTATGACTGCATCGCATGGAGCAGTGAGGTATAAGCCTTTGAGTGCCAGAGGAGTACGCAACGCACTGCAAAGCAATGTGTTGTGTAGCCATCTGGCACTCAACGGGTTAACATTACCTGGACCTTGGCCCATGTACACGGGTTTTTACACTAGTATATAATAATTCCCTAAAAGTTTGTAATGACGCAGTCATGAGCAGTAGAGACTGCCCGTGACACGGCTGATACGGAGTGGGGAGCTCTGAATTCAGACCATTGTCCTCTCTGCTCCCCGCTGCGTATCAGCAGCATCACGGGCAGTCTCTACTACGCATGACTGCACCGCGACCGGCCGGCACTGTTGCCCGTGTACATGGGCTCTTCAACTAGTATTTTATGTTTATACTTGGGGATTAGATTTTACAGCAGGACTGTATAATATATTATAATGTGTATTGTTTTCCTTTATATAGCAGCTGGTCTTGTCCTTGAGATATATATGTATTACTTGTAGTATTTTATTGTTACTTATAGGAGTATTTTTTATTCCATGATGTACTCTGATTTTTAAGCTACAAAACAAAGGAGTAGATCCTTTGATTTTCCAGAGACTGACCCATCGGCAGATTATTTCAATGTGAACCCATGGGTTTATTTTGAACCTTAGAGAAATGTGTATAGAGAATTGTTGTGATGGTATGGTCTCATATAATTAGATAGAGAACCATGTCAAACAAAGTGATCCAGCAAGATTTTTGAATGTTAAAGGTTCCCTGCTTTTGATTTGGAGGAGGTAGAATTGTTAACAGAGATCATATTTTGGATTGTTGTTCCAAAAAGAAACAGAGAGCTGAAAACTTTGCAAGCGGTCACAAGAATATTGAAAATAATCATTATAGAAAACAGACATAGAATAAAGCCATTCAATAAAGCAGAAATAGAGAAGGGCTATAAAGAGCAATGATACAAGAAATTGAAATGGACAGCAAAATATTTACAAAAAATTCCAAAAGACAAAAATTCTTCAGGACAAGCTGAAGTGAAAGAGAGGGAAGAATGTACAAAGAACACTATTGTACATATAGTGGGGAGGAAAAGACTGTGAACACCAATGACAATTAGAGAAATTCCATAGTTGTATCCTGCTTTCGTGAATCAAAACTCCAATTGAGCGGATATTAACCAAGTCCATGTCTTTTGAAACAAAATGATGTATAAAATAGGCAAACAGAGAGTACTGGAAGTTCAAGACCACAGTCACTCTACACCAGGAGTGGTTGTTATAACAACATCTCTCAGAGACAGAGCAACCTGGCACATCATCCATGAAGTCACAAGGAACTGGATCTGCAGGCCAATCTGACTAAATGTGAGGGTTCATAACTCAATGATCAGAAAAAGACTGAACATGGATGGTGTTCATGGGAAGATAACTAGGAGGAAACCAATGCTCTAACTAGAACATTGCACCCCTTCTGAAGCTTCCCAAGGATCACATACGTTATTCACAAGGTTTCTGCGAAAACAACCTCTGGGCAGATGAGACAAAGCTTTAACCTTCTGGCTTCAATCATAAAAATGTTGTCGAGCATAGTGGTGGGTGTTTGATGGTTTCAGGCTTCTTTGATGCCAGAGGACCTGAACAGCTTGCCATCATTGATACAACGCTGAATTCTGCAGTTGTCAGGCCATCTGACGGTGAACTCAAGCTGAACTGAAAGTGACCCATGCAACAAAACAATAAACCTAAATATACTAGCAGATCTGCAAAAGAATGATTGCAGAAGAAGAAACATAGAAATCATCAGGAACTTATTTGTGGATGTTTCCATTATTGTGATTTATGAGTGTGTGGCTCATGGATGTGTTTTTACTACACTTTTAGATCTTTAATTTCATATTCAAAGGCTGAAGCATTTTCAACTAAGACACAGTACGAACACATGTTCTTTAATAATTTTAAGGACACTCACCCATTTCTTATGGTCAAAAAGGGTTAATTAGATGGAAAAAGGGCTATATATGTAAGAATGAGAACAAACGGCTCCATTTGCCTTTGGAAGCAGGAGTGATCCCTGTAAAATGTACTACACTTGTGTAACAGCTGATTTGGACTTAATAATTGTGGGCTGAAGGCAATAAACAATACCAAGGAGTGTGTGCTGTTGTGACAAGAGCTGATGAGTGCTCGCTACACATTTTGGATGCGGACCAAGAGGAGGAGGAGTTTTGAGAACAGGAACAGAAACAGCCTCAGTGGACAGCTGGAGACCCATAGGACAAATGCCAAATCACAGAGATGATACACAAAAGGAGTGCAGGCAGGCTACGGTACTCACATGAACTGTTGGTGCAGGATCCCAGAAGTGTCTGTAAATAATCGGTGTTTGATGTTTATTTTGTTTTATTATTAAATGGGTATTATTCCATTACAGGTTTTGTCTCTCCTCTTTTTCTTCTTTGTGCATTAGAGGTAGATAAGAAGGATACATGGGATTGTATAACTAATATTTTCAAAGTTAGCACAAATTCAGGTATTGGACTTATCCAGATGTAGCCATACTTCTTTTCCATGATTTTCCTCTCTTATCTAGAACTTTCTATATTAAGAAAACAAAGATCCCCAAGCAAGTCAATGGGGATAAAGAGGGCATAACTCAGAAATATGGCAGTTAAAGGTGACTACTTCTGTACTTAATATTTATACTCAGAGATTCAATTTTAGGACTGAATTGTAGGATAGATTTTTCGTATACTGTATAAGTTAAAATTAATAATCTATTTTAGTTGACCCCTCTGTTTCTGGAGCAGCAAAACTATGGGCTAGTTTCTTCCCTGCTGATGTCTTTGAAAAGTGAGAAACATGTGGCAATTCAGCTGTTATTCTACATCCACGGCATGATAGTGGATGGCTGAAGATGATGGTGGGAAAAGGGGTGTTGTAGACCAACAACAGCTAAATGGCTGTAGGTTGCCCAGGCCAGCTATATAAAGTTATCAATATAGAAGGCAATGTTCTTCACCCCACTTTTTTCATGTTATGCAGAAACTGTGGATGGTGAATGCTAAGCATTGTAAAAGAAGCAACAATACCTAATGTCATTTATTCTAAAGAACTGGATTTGCAGATAAACTCCCAAATGTTTATGAGTTTATTATGGCTGGCAGCTCACCACAGCGTATAGGTTTTCTACTAAAGCACTATATATACAGCCGATCAGGGAGTGTCATCAAGGGTGACCAGGATTTAAGGCAGGGATGGGAAAAAAATACAGTAAACTTCATAGCAAAACAAATTTTAGGTGCCAACTAGGACTCTTAGGAGCCAGAGTATGGAGTGCCGATATGTAGATGAACACAAAACACCACAGAAATAACATTTTAGGAACCTCAGCTGCCAGGCTCAAAGGAGTTTTTCACCCCTAACTGAAGAATAAGCCTGATTATATGGACACTAATACCAAAATATAGAGGAGTTCATATTAACAGTATTAAATGAAATAAGCATCCTGGAGATTCCTACATTTTACTAGTGGCTCCATGTTCCACATATAGCCCTGTGCTGTAACCCCGCTGATGCCTAAAGCAGCGGTGAGCTAAGTCATTTAATGGGCTTTCAGACTCCCCCATCTACAAGGCAGGCTTCAATGTGACATGTAGTAGTCTATGTGCATGCTCCAGGAAGTAGCTGTACATCCAGGAACATATCACCATCCCCAGTAGAAAGCGTCTGCCTTTCCTATGCCCATCTCATCTCCAAGCAAAGCAGTGGCTGTGGGGTTGCAGCAGGGGGCTCCATCTGCTCATGGAGCCCCCATCCAAAACTGTAGGAGCCTTCAGGATCCTTATTTCCTTTCATACATGTAACAGTTACAAGTGTGTTCATAAAAGATCGCTCTCTGCCAATAGCTGCACTATCGGGGTATTTTAGATGTCACTTGCTAAGGTACTTCTCATCCCTGTGCTATGTATGGTTTGTTGCTGCCTACATTCGAATTACTATCTCAGCATTTTTCATCTAAATAACCCAAGCATGTCACAATTAGGCGTTCCCCACAAACAATGTTCTTTCAAACAATGTTCAAAAAATAAACAAACAAACAAAAAAAAAACACATTTAAAATGTACTAGAACATGTGAAAAATATGGATCATCATAAAATAAGAGGAAGATATTCACCTTATGAGAAAAATGGTACCCAACTGGTATTGGTTGATATACTGTAATGTGTACCAAGAGCCCAAAACTGAACCCACCACACAAACACAGCAGCTTTTACTACATCTTAAATATGCCTCAGGAGAAAAATGGTTCTCCCACTAGTACAGCTTTAAAGGGATAGTAATGTTTCATAATAAAAACAGCTCTAATTAATCATCATAGTATTTGGACTTTGGAGAGTGTTATTTCAATTCTGTCAGAGTTGTAGTTCAAGAGTAATTCAATGACAAAGTATCCCCCTCCCTCCCCTTTTACTGATGTAACACTGTTCAGCCAGATCAGAAGGGAGGTGCCCAGGTAGACTGCAGAGAGGGACAATCTTCAATTAAGATAAGGGAAAAACCTGAAAAGCTTGTCAAGGAGGGCAGGGATTTCATTGTTTTCATAGGAATAAGAGTGTCCCCTTCTGTTATCTGTCCAGTCTATGGACTGCATTCCACATCTGAGAAGAGATTGTTTACAGTAAGTAAAAGGGGCGGGAGGGGGAAACCACAAAGGGTTGAGAGATAAGACTTATATCATTCTTCATGTTTTTTTAATGCCTACAAAATAAAATAAAGTTAAAACGAAGTATTACTATCCCTTTAAGCATAAATATCTTTCTACCACACCTGCATTCAAATAGAACCCTCATTTTAAAGGGGTGTAACTTCTCATTTGAAAAATGTATTCTAACTCCTCTTGGGGGTTGAGGCAGCCCAAGACTTAGGATATTATTGGTTCCATGCACTCTCCAATACCTTAAGTATTCACTAAGTACAACGTTCAGGTTATCACATGATTCTCTACATTAATACTTTCAGGACACCTCTACTTTTGAGGAGTGTAGAGTTTGAAAATGCCATTTCTTAGCAAAGATTAGTCAACATTGTCTTATACTCACCTTGCATAGGCCCCCTCAATAGAAAGGGTAAACTCTCCCTTTACAGTGATGGTATGTGTGTGCAGTTGGGGGCTGTCCTGTTAAAGGGACCCTAGAAGCCCCATACCAAATCCAATATTATTTATACCAGGTGACCAAATGATCAACTAGATGAACAGACTCATGAGTATGATAATCGTAAAGGGGAGACACTACATTATCTTATGATGGTACTTGTATGCAGGTAGATAAGGATACTCTATTTTTGATAGGAAGCTTACACTACTGAAAATAATTGTTGCTTTTCCCCATTTCTAACCTAATCTTTAAGTAACCTGATGGGATAAGGGCATAATTGTGTTACTGAAATTATTGCCTATGAAGTACATGGTTAAACATCCAGATAAGTAATGTTTCACAAAAACAGCAGCTCCAATTAATCTTCAGAGTATTTGGTCCATTGAAAGTGTTATTTCAATACTGTCAGAGTTGTAGTTCAAGAGTAATTGAATGATAAAGTATCCCCCTCCCTGCCCCTTTTACCTAGTGTAAGCCGCCTCCCCTTCGATGTGGAATCTGGTCACTTGAACAGACAGGTCACAGCAAGGGACACTCTTCTTACTGTAACCATAAGGAAAAACCTGCCCCCTTGACAGGTTTTTCCTTATGTTCACTGAAGATTGTCCCTCACTGCAATCCATCCGGACAGTCTTGCTGCTCTGAGGTGAGCAGTGTTACATCAGTAAAAGGGGTGGGAGGGGGATACTTTATCATTCAATTACTCTTGAACTACAACTCTGACAGTACTGAAAGACTATCCATGGCCCAAATACTATGAGGATTAATTGGAGCTGCTTTTATTGCGAAACATTACTATACCTTTAAATACTATAAAGCTCTACAAACTGAAGGGATGATTACCCGCATAGATTAGTGAACTTACCAAGGAGTGCACAGACAAATGAACAATTAATGTAGTTAATATTCAGACAGACAAAATGGGTGACATACACCATTTACAAATCTTATCTTAAAGTGACAGTCAACTTCCATTTTGATGTAACATCTACATGTACATAATATGGTAGGTCGAATTGTCTTTACTTTGGTTTTTCACCTTCAGCTACATTTAACTCAGTGAAGTTTTTTTCAGGCAGCTTTCTGTCAAGGACCATAAAAACAGGAAAATTATACAATTTTGTATTATCCTTGCAAGTACTGAGTTTTCTCTATGCTGTAGAGGAGGCAGGCTTTTTTGCTGCAGGGATGGAACAACATTGTCCCTACCAGAAAACTCTCTGGAAGCAGAAATTTAGAAAGCTTCTTGTCATGGACATAAAAATGTGAAAAAAATAAAAAAAGTTTTTATTTCCAGTCCTTGTAGTTACTCGCATGGTTGAGGTTGCAAAGTAATAAAGTACTAGATATAGAGATACAATATTTGAAACTGAGAGGAGATGTAGGAAAAGGTAAATGTGGATAGGAGTAGATGGTGAAGACATGAGAGCTCGGGAGGACATGAAGCCTTTTAATATCTTCCATCAAATAATTAAACCCATGACACCCTGTTTTAAACAAGCCACTTACACATTATTAAATGCTACCTACACACTCCACTATGTCATTAACCATGCAGATAAACATCACCCCAACTACAATCCATTCCACCACTCACAATTTACTTAAGCTAACGCCTTCTATCATTAACCTATTTGAAGTCCTGATACTTCATTACCCTTCTGCTATGCAAAGAGGTAGACATTTTGTTGTTGTTTTGTTTTTATTATGTTTTTATTTATAAGCAGGGAGAGCTAGATAAGTGTTGGTTCAGGGTACATTGTATTATAGTAGAGTACAGTAGAGTGGCAGAGTCTTCACGACATAACATTCTATCCATGAGGGTATCCTATTGAAATGTCACCCTCTATTTGTGTTCCGGTGAGGTCCCACTACGTGCTTGTACATCCTTCTGACTGTTAAAGTGTTACTATTCACCACCAGATGCTTTATTGGGAAAATCTAAGGCATGCATATGAGAGAAGATGTACAGTGCAATGCAGTTCTCCGACTCCAATAAGTATCACCAAGTAGCCTCAATTTTAACCCTCTGAGTGCCAGAGGTGTCCGCAAAGCATTACATATCAATGAGTTGTATACCTCTCTGGCACTCAAAGGGTTAATGCACAAGACAAGCAGACCTGAGAGGAGACTGAGAGCTGTCTGGTCTCCTCCACCTCCCACTACACTACTGCGACTGGTAACGCGTTATTCACTGTTTACTGTAATATTTGAACAAAAAATAAACAGAATACTGGGAAAAATATATATGTATGTGTGTATATATTGGTTATTCTGTTTATTTTTGGTTTATATATAAGTAAGACTTGTGGTATATATGACATTAGTGATCACTTTATAAATACCCCACTATATAATATTTACTGTAATATTTGGTCTTTTTTTTTTTTCCAGAAAAATACACATATGTACTTTTTATAAACAGAAGTCACAATTTCTTTACCAAAGTCAGTGATATCCTGGACAAAAATTTAACACGGTTGTATTATTATGAATTGATTTTTATTGTCCCCATAATATACATTAGTTTTAAACTTTACATTAAACCTTTGAGTGCCAGAGAGGTATTCAATGCATTCCTTTGCAATGCGTTGCACATCCCTCTGGCACTCAAAGGGATAGGAATGTTTCATAATAAAAGCAGCTCTAATTAATCTTCATAGTATTTGGGCCATGGAGAGTGTTATTTCAATTCTGTCAGAGTTGTAGTTCAAGAGTAATTGAATGATAAAGTATCCCCCTAGCACCCCTTTTACTAATATAACACTGCTCACCTCAGAGCAGCAGGGTGGTGTCCAGGTAGATTGCAGAGAGGGACAATCTTCAATTAAGATAAGGGAAAAAGCTGAAAAATCTGTCAAGGGGGGCAGGGTTTTCATTGTTCTAACAGTGAGAAGATTGTCCCTTGCTGTGATCTGTATGGTCAAGCAACCAGATTCCACATCTGAGGTGAGCAGTGTTACACTATGTAAAAGAGGCGGGAGGGAGATACTTTATCATTCAATTACTCTTGAACTACAACTCTGACAGTACTGAAATAACACTCTCCATGGCCCAAATACCATGAAGATTAATTGGAGGTGCTTTTATCATGAAACATTACTATCCCTTTAAGATGGAGGCTACTCGGCAACACTTATTGGAGTCAGAGAACTGCATTGCACTGTATATCATCTCTCCTATGCATGCCTTAGATTTTCCCAATAAAGCATTTGGTGGCGAATATTAACCTTTAACAGCCAGAGGGATGTGCAAGCATGTAGTGAGACCTCAATGGAACACAAGACAATCAATTCAGAACATATTTCTGGCATATAGTGAAGCACAGGGCTTGAAATTTGAAGTCCTTTGCTACTAGCCAGTCCTGAAAATTTACTCGCCACTGCAAGCCGTAACATACCCACCAGGGCTGAATTTCTACTCTCCAGGGCAAAATTTTCACTCGCCATTGGCTAGTGGAAATTTTGAGCCCTGGTGAAGCATATTGCGACATTCTGATGGCTGGAGGCTACATGACACTTACGCCTGCGACATCAGAATGTCGTCCTTTTCAACGAGGCGACATTTTTAATGCAACATTTTGTTGGTCGTAAATTAGATAGTGACATTTTAACAGTACACCTCCAGGAGCCAAAATTACACAGTTTTAGTAAGCAAAAAATGTGAAATGTAGTTCAACAAATGCCTAAGCAAAGTGGTAATGAAGCCCGGTAGGTGGGAAAAACAATTAAAGATAGAAAATGGAAGGGTGTGAGGTATTAATATTAGGCGGTGTTTGATGGAGCAAGAATGAACTATATGAAGAAATGTGTCTGGGATGGCAGATGTAGATAGTAGTATTTAGAAAGGAAGTATCACCTCTAAATTACAATTCACCTTTAACTTAGTATGCACAGAAAATATCTTTAAGTGAGATGCTGCTGAGTAACTGCTGAGGAGAAGGACATCTTTGCTTCATGCAGGACCCTCAGACTTCAAGTACTCCCACTTATTTTCCAAAGAAAAAACTCACACACTGCTCTACTTCACTTTGGCTACATGAAATCAGAAGTACTAAAAGATGAACCATGGACACTGTTAACCCTTTGAGTGCCAGAGGGGTACGGAACACATTACAAAGCAATGTGTTCCATACTATAACCCTCTGGCACTCAAAGGGTTAATGCCTGTAATCCCAGTCATGTACTGTTCATTCCTACTACTGCTTGTACCTCCATTATTGCTGGTCTCCACTACACCTAGCTCACATATCTGATTGTTCCTTTGTTGTCTACTTTGATCCTCTGGGGCTGAACAGAGAACAGACCAGCAGTGCAAAATTATTACAGGACATAGGTGCTTGAGGGCAATAATAATGGACACACTTCTTCCTTCAGCATGTACTTTAAAGTGGAACTTTCATCTATAACAAATTGGCTCCCATATAAAAATGTAAAACTGACTGTAAATTGTATTGTATTTATTTTTTTTAATCACTGCATTTGTAAGATATAGTCTTCTAAATGTGTAATTTGTGATATTAATCCTTGGTTGCTGTACCGCAGGAATGTAAATCTCAAGGCCGGGGGTCCGCCATGAGGAGGAATCCTGCATTCGATCTTCCCATTTTCAGACATCGATCTTATGTACTCCCTTGCAGGTAGTAAGTGCAGAGTGATTGCCCCCGAGAGAAGGAGGAGCAGACTTACAAACAAGGATTGATTTGAATTAGGGAGGGGGAAAGCTGTCAATCTTTTACTTTGTAATAAAGATGGCAGCAATCTCCCTCATCAATGCGAAGGGTCAGTAAGTTACATTTAAATGAAAGCAAACCATTTTTTTTTAACTTAAAACAGGGAGTTTTCTACTTAATGCCATATATAAAAATATGGGGGGGGTTGTTTATAGTAGGTGATCGTTCCACTTTACATTTCTATTAACGAGAAGTGACATGGAGCATGGAGGTGGCTTTTGGCATGCCCTCCTTCAGGGTACTTAAAGGGATAGTAATACTTCGTTTTAACTTTATTTTATTTTGTAGGCATTAAAAAAACATGAAGAACGATATAAGTCTTATCTCTCAAACCTTTATGGTTTAAGAGATATTCACAAACAAAGTATCACCCCACTGTTCAACCAGATCAGAAGGGAGATGCCCAGGTAGACTGCAGAGAGGGACAATCTTCAATTAAGATAAGGGAAAAAGCTGAAAAACTTGTCAAGGGGGGAAGGGATTTCATTCTTTTCATACGAAGAAAAATGTCCCCTTCTGTTATCGGTCTGGTCATACAACCAGACTCACATCTGAGAAGAGATGGCTTACATTAGGTAAAAGGGGCGGGAGGGGGAAACTTTGCTTGTGAATATCTCATAAACCATAAAGGT
Source organism: Rhinophrynus dorsalis (assembly GCA_037306005.1). Taxonomy (NCBI): domain Eukaryota; kingdom Metazoa; phylum Chordata; class Amphibia; order Anura; family Rhinophrynidae; genus Rhinophrynus; species Rhinophrynus dorsalis. Next base: position 355,738,061 of record CM074718.1, read on the forward strand.
TTGAGAGATAAGACTTATATCATTCTTCATGTTTTTTTAATGCCTACAAAATAAAATAAAGTTAAAACGAAGTGTTACTATCCCTTTAAGAGGAAATTAGAGTGGTACTGATAGAGTGCTTCATCTGGCAAGCAGAACATGTCCCAAAAAAAACTAACTGTGGCCATGAGGGTTTTCAGTCCATGATGTAGAACAAGGAAATATATTCTTTGAATGTGTCACTGTTCCTTTAAATTAGCACGGCAGGGCTAGTTAAACTTACCACCATTGTTCAATGAATGTGATGAGTTTCAAGATATAGGGGATTATAGTGAAGTTTAGGAAGAGAGTGGTTCAAAGGGAACACCAAAAGGATAGCAGGTTCATGGTTCTAGGTTTCAGAAAATGCCTTATATCCAATATTTAACCCCTTAGTGACCGATCGCGCATGCACACGGCCAGCACTTAATGCCCGCCAAACTTTTTTTTTTTGTTTCCATTTTATTAAATTACTTCCGGGACGTACATGTACGTCCTCTGTCCACCTGGGACATCTGCTCGGGACGTACATGTATGTCCTCGGGCGGTAAGGGGTTAATGGTATATATTCTAAAACCTCTTTAACTTATCACCCCTGTGTCACTATTTGATATTCTTTGTATAGAGTTACATATTCATGAATTGCAGATACTAAATAGATGAAAACACAAAACACTGTGTTGGATTGCACTGCCGTTGAAAACATTAATCGCTGCTCTTACCTCAAATGTCACCATATACTTTAACAGGAAACTGTGAGTTAAAGGGATAGTAAGGCGTGCGGTTAAGAAACTTTAATATTGTGGACATTATAAATATAAATTCAATGATGTATGCATTGTCTCTCAAACATGTATCATTTGAGAGATATAAGCTGCTAAAATTTTCCCCTCCCTCTCCTTTCACTGAAGTCAGCCTCTCGCCGACAGCAGAAGATCCTGGTCCACGGGACCGGTCGGCGGCTCTTCAGCAGACTTGAAATAGTGTTATCTAAAAAGAAATACTTAATTGGAGCGGTCTACAAAGTGTTCTTGCAAACCAGGCACACTTTGTAGACCTTTCCAATGAAGTATTTCTATTTAGATAGCACTATTTTGGCTCTGCTGAAGAGCCGCCGTCGGGTCGCACGACCCGAATCTCCTGCTGTCAGCTAGAAAGGGGAAACGGGAGGGAGGGGAGAACTTTAGCCTCTTATATCTCTCAAACGATACATGTGTGAGACACACCACATACATCATTGAATTTATATTTTTAGTGTCTACAATATTAAACTTTCTTAACAGCACACATTAATACACCTTTAAATGAACGCTAACACTTACAAGTAAGTTAGGATGATAGTATGCTTAATATAAGAAAAAATACGAATGTAGTTATTTTTGCAGGGTTTACCCTGTTGAGTAAAACAAGGGCACTCCAATTCATGAAGAGTGTTTTATTCAAAAGTTATTGCAGCTCAACTGTACATTTCCTGTGTGTAGTACAAGTATAGACTGAAATTTAATGGTGGCGCTCTGACCACAGAAAAAAAAAGGACATCTCTGGCCAGCGTACTATAAACCTCTATAGGATTCTGTAGCAACAGCGCTATTGTGAAATGTCAGGCCACCGTGGTATTGCTCCCAAAGAATGCAAGTGTTAACTAATATAACTTTTGAATAAAATATCTTAGCAGTGGGAGTATGATTGGTTTACTTAGTAGGACAAACCATGTAATGAATAATATATGTATTAAGCATTACTATACCCTGAAATACCTTGTACTCCATAGTAGACTTTGTAAAAAGTATTTCAAATATGTCATCTAGGGGCTCCCTTGACTGCTTTTCCAGGGCTCTCATTTGAATAGCAATCTTGGTATGTGTATGAGAATTGATAGTTCTTTATTACTTGTTAATGAGCTTGAGATAAGATATCAGCCCTTTTGAATAGAAGAGAGGGGTGCAAATCTTAATACCTTAACAGCATTATCCATTCAAAAACAATTTACCAAATTGTGCCTCTATAAGACAGATTACACAAGCATTAAAAATTAAAATATAGGATAAGACTTTAGATAGCTAAATAAAATAAACTTTTACAGATGACACATAGAAGTGCATTATATTTAATTATATAACCCTATTTAATGTTCTGGTTTTAGTGTCTTTTTAAAGGGATAGTAATACTTGAAAATCATTTTATTTTATATTGTAGCCCTTAAAAAAACATGAAAAAAGATAGAAGTCTTATCTCCCAAACCTTTATGATTTGGGAGATATTCACAAGCAAAGTTTCCCCCTGAGTGACGTCACCGTTCTACCTCTCAGATTTGGAATCCGGTCCAGGGACTGGCTGCGGCTCTCCAGAAGTGCAGAGATCACGATCTTTAAAAAGAATTTAATTGGACTGGTCTACAAAGTGTGCTTTCAAGCCAGGCACACTTTGTACACAGTTCCAATTAAGTAGATCTTTTTAATTCGGCACTTCTAAAAAGCTGCCGGTTGCTCTGTGGACCGAATTCCAAATCTGTCCACTAGATGGCAGACTTGGCTGAAACAGCCAGGAAAAGGGAACTTTGCTTTATTTTACTTGTGAATATCTTCCAAACCATAAAGGTTTGGGAGATAAGACTTATATCATTTTTCATGTTTTTTAAAGGCTACAATATAAAGTAAAATTATTTTCAAGTATTACTATCCCTTTAAAAATCAGTGATAACATTCATCACCTGCAATGAATCCAATGCATTTATTGAACATCGGGGTTGAGGACCACAGGAATGTGCAACATGTTGCTAAGCAATTCAATGCACACCCCTCTGGTCCTCAAGGCGTTAACCTATTGTGTAATATATATTTAAAAAAAATACAACTGACCAAGGTCATCTCACCTGTAGCTGAACTGTTTTTCACAGAAGTTACACTGAAGCAGGTTGATGCCTGGATCATCCTGGTGATTAAGATACTCTGGATAAGTCAATAGCAACTCACACCTGTCACATTTGTGCACCACCTCCACATCACCATCTACTCTCTCTACCACGCCACCACCTTGCAGCCCAACTATAGTTGAATATATTTTAGGAGTAACAGTTTCCCCACGAATCCTCAAGTCATTAAGAGTAAGAGGTTCTAGACTATCAGGGGTGTCTGGCTCATCACATAGATTGATGCACAGATCTGCAGCTTCATCATCTGCTTCTTCTGAAGAACCATCGTTGTGTATTGTAATAGGCATCTGCCTTGCAAAGCTTGGGCTGAGGAAGGATATCTCCCTAGGTTCATCCACAGGACTTCCTCTTCCCACCCTTCCATTTTTAGCAATGGGTTTATTCACAAAAAAGCTAGAGTTCCTGACAACAAATGTATCCTTAAAAAATTCATTTCTTTTGTGTATTTGGGTTTTATCTTTTATTTGACCCACTGTCTCAAACCTTCTCCTTTCCTCATTGTAGATGACACTGTTGATACCTTGAACGTTCTCATCCCTGCTTCTCCTTAAGGGCTGGCTCTCAGCCTCCCTCAACATCAAATCTCTGTCAGAATCATCATAATTTTCCTCTGGGATGCAGATTTCATCCTTTTGAGAACTAATTTGAGGGCTACTGGAGACACTGACAACTTGAACTGTGAGTGGGAGGCTAACCTGCAACACCTGTGCAGCCTGCATGAAGTCTTGTACATGGCAAGTAGGAATTTTATAAGAGTATATGAAGTCCAGAAGGTGACTGAAGCCTTCCAAGCAAACATTATCTAGTACCAGGAACTGTTGCTGCTCATTCCTGCTTAATGCTGCATAGAAGTATTCACTGCAAGCTGAGAGCACATTTTTGTGTGCAAGGAATATTTTACCTTCTACCATCAATGACACATCACAAAAAAGTCCCATTGACTTCTGTTCATTTAGCTTCTGTAGAATAGACCAGCTGTGGACTTCAGGGGACATTGGATCCATCCTGCCCCCCTTTCAATAATAAGAAAATGATTGTACAAATCAAATGGTGAGATACAATCTGCAAATCCTGCAACAGAAGAAAACCTGACATAAGTAATACTGGCTTTGTATAGTCATCCCAGATGTGAACACAAATGACAGTAATATACATTTGCACCATCGCACCAACTATGTAAGTGGACAGTTAGAAACCATTATACTAGGAGTGTAGAAATAATGCTCAGCCAAAAGGAATACAAAACCATATCAAAAGACATGTTATTTAACCCAAGGGCTGGGAAAATCAGAGGTGGATTTGACTTAAGGACCGGAGCAATTCTGACCTTTTTGACTATGTCTTTGTTCAACAGTGTTTTCCCTCTTAGGCTTTTATTCCACCCCCATAAATGATATACTGTTTTTTTACAAACAAATAGGGCTTTCCTTTGATACCCCACTTATATGGATAACCCACCATTTACTTTATTAAAATTAAAGAAAAATGTAAAAAAAACACCATTTTTGTTTTTTCTCTTGGGATCAATTGGGCGCAAAGGGTTAAATTTTTATGGAGACTGCAAGAAAGGTATGACTAGTCAGTCATACCTACAAAATGCGCAGTTTAAAGTGGCCACTGTCCCCCCTGGGTGAAAATCCCCATGTCCCTTTTTCCCACCTTATTTTCCCACTTTTTTGTTCATTACATTTGGCGGTGTGTATAAGTGTATTACATGACTCCACAACAATCACACTTCCAATTTTGTTTCTTGAGATGTTTTTTTTTTTTTTTTTTAAATAAAATATTTTATTTGTAAAAAAAAAAGTGTGTTGTTTTTATTTTTTTAAAAAAAAAAGTGTATTTAGCAGGTCAGAAATTGACCTGCATTTAGCCATCCTCCTGCACCAGCAGTGAAGGGGTTAACACCCCCAGCTGCTGTATTTTGTATTTCCACTAGGTGTCTCCTCCCTGCTTCTCTGTCCCTTACTTTGATGTAAGGGACGCATTGGCAGAGAGGAGACACTAGAGGCAGTAAGTAGCACTGCCTCATTCATTTTTTTAGAATGCCGGTACATGTGATCGCTGACGCAGCGATCACATGACCTGGCACAACCGACGGAGGCTGAGACTGGATGGTCCGGTACTGGACCGCTCAGTTTCAGCCTGGATTGAATGGTAGCAGCGTGCACGGCGGCGCGCTGCTACCATTTAACACTTGACGTACCAGGACCGTCACTGGTCCTTAAAGCAAATTTACCCTTGACGGTCCTGGTACGTCAAGGGTCGTTAAGGGGTTAATTTACACTTTCAACCTACGGACTAAGAAAACATTGCTAATAAAGGAACTATTACAAAGTTATTATTGTTTGGATCTCTAAACTACATAATTAACTCTACTTCTACAAACAACCTGTAACTTCTTCAATGTGCAGTGCCTCCTAGGGGGAAAATAAATAAGACAAAAACTCATAAATAAATAAGATATGTACAGTAGCATTATGAGGGGAAAAAAGGTAGGTCTGGTCTGTGTTTTTTATTCCTGTCCTCAAACCAAATATTAAAAAAAAAAAATAGATAAAACAGAAGACATATAGGGTTTGAACCAATTATTTCTGCTAAAACCTGAGGTAGGGCAAAAACTGACTACCAGCAGACAAAAACAAATATCTAAGTTGGTATCCAATTGCCCTACCAACTGAAACCACAATGGACATTTGGCCACAAGTCCATTTCTGTGGCCAAATGTCCATTTTGTGTGTTAAGTTCCAAAAATGCACGCTAAACAGCATAAATAATGGCAACATCAAAAAAGAGCTAACGATCAGTGCCTGACACACTGTCAAGCACCGACTTTTAGCTCAAACACACAGTCACCCTACCAAACACTAACCCTACACTACCCCTAACAGTAAAGTGCAACAAGACTACCTATAACACTATCCTAATACCCATATCTGTGTAATACTTACCTGTCATCCACTATCCATCTTCTTCAATCTTTCTTCTTCTTTCAAATCATTCATGTAAAATAAAATAAAAACACTTCAATGAACATTATGCTTCCATTCCAGTTTAAAGTGATAGTAATGTTTCACAATAAAAGCAGCTCTGAACAATCTTCACAGTATTTGGGCCATGGAGAGTGTTATTTCAATACTGTCTGAGTTCTAGTTCAAGAGTAATTGAATGATAAAATATCCCCCTACCACCCCTTTTACCTAGTTTAAGCCACCTCCTCTCAGATGTGGAATATTGCCCCTTGACCACACAGCTCACAGAAAGGGACAATCTTCTTACTGTGAGCATAGGGAAAACCCTGCCCACCTTAACATGTTTTTCAGATTTTTACTTATGCTCACTGAAGATTGTCCCTCACTGCGATCCACGCAGACAGTCTTGCTTCTCTGAGGTGAGCAGTGTTACATTAATTACTCTTGAACTACAATGCTGACAGTATTGAAATAACACTTTCCATGGTCCAAATACTATGAAGATTAATTGGAGCTGTTTTTATTGTGAAACATTATTATCCCTTTAAAAAAAGCACAAGTCATTCGTTTGTGTCACACATAAACGCTCTTCCAAAGCTTACAAAATGTACCCGCTGCTGCCAACTACGGAAACTGCGTCAGGAATGCATAGTAATACATGACACCCCCCCCCCCATACCTTTCGGACCATTGTCTGAGTCCGAATGAGGGAATTTTGAACACAGACTGGCTTTTTTATATGGCCAGTCTCTGTTCAAAATTAATTCCAGCCAACAATTGGCTGAGACGTGTGCTTATGCACCTGCCAGCCAATGAGCTGTTAGCGGGTTTTGTCATCCTCTCCCCAGAAGCTGATTGGCTGGGAGGTGCATAAGCACACATTCCAGCCAATTGTAGACTGAAATCCATTTTGAACAGAGACTCGTCATATAAAAAGCCAGTCTCTGTTCAAAATTCCTCATTCGGACTCAGGCAATGGCCAGAAAGGTATGGGGAGGGGGGCCTGCGTTACTATGCATTCCTGCCGCCGCCAGAGGAGGGGACATTTTTATAATAACATAGTAGATAATGCTGAAAAAAAGACATGCGTCCATCATGTCCAGCCCATGCCAAAAACACCCCTGCTGATCCAGAGGAAGGCAAAAAAGCCCTCTGGAGCCATTTCCAATCTAGTCCCAAATGTGTGTGGAGGGATTATTCCTTCCTGACTCCAATTTGTAGTTAAATAGTTCCCCGGATCAATATCCTATTTGCTTTGAAGCCATCTGTCATAATTGTCAATATTGTTCTGTGCTAGATAGGCATCCATTGCTTTTTTGAATGCAGTTGCATTATCTGAAAGCACAACATCCCGAGGCAAAGAATTCCATAGCCTTACTGCCCTTACTGTAAAGAATCCCTGCCTTTGTTTTAGTCGAAATCGCCTTTCCTCTAGTCTTAATGGATGATCTCTTGTTCTTAAGCTCAGCTCTTTGGAAGGACTTTTATTTATGACACAAAGGAATGACTTGTGCTTTTGTTAAACCAGAATAGCAGCATATTGTTTTAAGAGATATGCCAGAATGCATTTAACGCTTTGAGCACTGGAGGGGTACCCCTATGGCACTCAAAGGGAAAAGTCAGGCATATCTTGGGGGCATTTTTTTATTACAAATATTTCATTTACATTTTTTTTTTATTATTATTATTATTATTATTTTACATGAAAGATTTAAAAGAAGATAAGAAGATGGAAGATTACAGAAAAAAAGCAGAAGGAAGATTGAAGAAGAAGATGGAAAGTAGCTGACCAGGGTGCTGAAGACTCCACTGGATATCAGGATTACTGGTAAAGGTTTATTATCAAGGACAATTTTTTAACTTAGTCGGATTAACCCTGTGAATGCCACAGGGGTAAGCACACCACATTGGCACTCAGAGGGTTAATTCTACTAACATTTCACACATTTTGGGATTGCTTTGGATGTATCAATATGGGGCATATCAATAGATCCACTGGTGACTTAGGTTTTCTTGCTTTTTTCAGGTTCAGTTCTTGCATAGGCACTTTTCAGATGCATTAAGGGACTCTGCTCCCAAAAAAACTGGGCGCAGATTTTCACACGTTAAAGTGCGCACATTAAGGTATCTTAGTGCTTAACGCAAGGAAATGAATGGCATATTTTGGCATTCTGTTGTGTATCGATGGGTGAAAACGCACGCAAAATTATCGCCCGAGGTGGGTGTTTTGTAACCGGTATTTCTTCATAGCACAGGTAATTGCATTGCTTACCGTGCTTGAAGAAATGCAGATGGGTGTATTTTTTTGGCATCTGGAGTAATAGGATCGAAGTCCTAGTCTCTGGACAGACAAGATTGAATTGGAAATTTAATCTAGAAATAAGTGATTCTTAATTTAACAGATTAATTTACGTAAAGAGGTAAACTACATACAGCAGTGATATATATCTTACAATATATCTGCCATTCCATAGATTATATATATATATATATATACACATACACATACACACACACACGTGCTACAAAAATGATACATAGCAATTTGTGCTTGTCACATTAACAACCAAAGGATGAGCACTCATAAGGACTTTCATACATCGAAAAAAAAATCTTTATTGTCTTCGGCCAGATTTATATATATATACACACCCACACACACACATACAAACCTCTACACACTAAAACAGTAGGGTTCAACAAAACTGAATGACTGCTACAAATTAAAGGGAGTTTCTGTCCATAGATATACTTTACTTCTCTATAAAGGACTTCAGCATAGATAAACCCTTCTGTTAAACAACATTAAGTAACAATTTTTCCAAAGGTATAGTTCCACTTTAATGAGTTATCCCTCAACCTTTGGTGATATAACTTTCAATATCTGCCTGCCACGCTATGGATAGTAACTTATTTCCATAAAGTGCCATGCAGAAAAGGGATGAAACATTATCACAAGAGAAGAATGAAAGAAAAACATTAACTATCTTTAAAAAAAAAAAAAAGTTGCTAAAATTTGGGCTAGAGTATAGGATGTTTTTGTCAGTGATGGGGTAACAAATGTATTATCCTATATAATAATTCGCTAAGTTGTGTGTAACGCCCGACATGCGCAGTAGACACTGCTGCGCGTGCAGCAGTCATGCGCAGTACAGACTGCCCGCTCCGCGGCTGATACAGAGCTGGGCGCTCCGAAGGAGCGTCCAGCTCTGTATCAGCAGTGGCACGGGCAGTCTCTGCTGCGCGTGACTGCCCCTCGACCGGCTGCCAGAGGCACTGTGGCCCGTGTAACGGGCTGTTCAACTAGTAGTATATAATATACTATATTGTTAGTGTTTGTAGTTATATATACTCTGCATACATATATATGATGATGTTATATTAAGTGGAGGTTTTTGGGATGCCCCTGAGTTTGCACAGGCATGGATCATTTGCTCAAGAAACACAGACACGTAGAAACATAGAATTTGACAGCAGATAAGAACAATTTTGGCCCATCTAGTCTGCCCATTTTCCTACATTAAAAACCTCAAACCTTTTTTGGTCCTTGGTCTTTTCTTACATTAAGGACAGCCTTATGCCTATCCCATGCATGCTTAAATTCTGTCACTGTATTAACTTCTACCACTTCTGCTGGTAGGCTATTCCACTTATCTACTACCCTCTCAGTGAAGTAAAACTTTCTTACATTACATCTAAACCTGTGTCCCTCTATTTTTAGGCTATGGCCTCTTGTCCTAACATGTTTACGACTTTGAAATATACTTCTATCCTGCACTTTGTTGAATCCCTTCATGTATTTGAATGTTTCAATCATATCCCCTCTCTCTCTTCTCTCCTCCAAGCTATACATTTTCATATCCTTTAGTCTGTCCTGATATTTCTTTTCCTGTAAACCAGTCACCATTTTAGTGGCCCTTCTTTGAAATTTCTCTAGAGTATCTATATCCTTCTGGAGATGGGGTCTCCAGTACTGTACACAATACTCTAGGTGAGGTCTAACTAGAGATCTGTAGAGTGGCATGACCACTTCCCTTTTTCTGCTACTAATGCCCCTAGCTATACAACCCAGTACCCTGCTTGCATTCCCCACCGCTTTATTACATTACCTGCCTACCTTTAAGTCATTAGAGATAATTACTCTCAAATCCCTTTCCTCTGTTGTCTCTGACAGTACAGTACCCTTAATAGTTTATTTTTCCTTTGGATTTTTATGTCCCAAGTACATTATTTTACATTTATCAAAGTTAAGCTGTATCTGCCACACTCTTGACCATTCTTCTAACTTACCTAAATAATTTGTCATTTGGCTTATTCCCCCTGGAATGTCTACCCTATTGTAGATCTTGGTATCATCTGCAAAAAGGCATACCTTACCTTACCTTGAAGACCTTTTGCAATATCCCTAATAAAAATATTAAAAATAATGGGTCCCAGTACAGATCCCTGAGGTACTCCACTAGTAACACTCTTTTCATCCGAATATTCTCCATTGACTACCATCCTCTGTCTCCTGTCACTAAGCCATTGTCTTATCCATTTAACTATTTTTGCATCCAGACCCAAACACTGCAGTTTATTTATGAGTCTTCTATAAGGGAGAGTGTCAAATGCTTTACTGAAATCTAGATAAGCTATATCTACTGCACCCCCTTGGTCTATTATTTTAGTTATCCAGTCAAAAAAATCTATGAAGTTAGTTTGACAAGACCTCTCTGCTGTAAACCCATGCTGCTTGGTATCTTGCAAGCCATTTAAATTCAGATATTAAATAATTCTTTCCTTTAACATAGTCTCCATTAATTTTCCCACTACTGATGTAAGACTTACTGGTCTGTAGTTACCAGACTCTTCCCTGCTACCTTTTTGTGAAGAGGTACTACATTTGCTAACTTCCAATCTTCTGGAACTATTCCTGTTGTTAGTGACTTATTGAATAATTCTGATAAAGGTTTTGCCAGAACACACTTAAGTTATTTTAATAACTTTGGGTGTATCCCATCTGGTCCCACTGATTTATCTGTTTTAACCTTAGAAAGTAGAAGTAGAACTTCTTCCTCTGTAAACATGCATGTTTCCCATGTCTTGCCATTTTGTTTTTCTAACAGAGGTCCCTTCCCTTCATCTTTCTCTGTATAAACTGAACAGAAATATTCATTGAGACAGCCAGTTAGCCCTTTATTCTCATTTACATAGTTTCCATTTTTTGTTTTCAGTCTAACTAGTCCACGTTTCATTTTCCTCCTTTCACTTATATATCTGAAAAATGTTTTATCCCCCTTTTTTATTGAATGAGCAATTTTTTCCTCTGTCTGTGCTTTGGCACATCTAATAATGCATTTGGCCTCCTTCAGTCTAGTCTTGTACTGATACCTATCTTCTTCATTCTGTGTCTGCTTATATTTCTTAATTGCTTCTTTTTTTCTCCTTTACTATATTTGCCACTTCTGCTGAGTACCACAGTAGTTTTCTTTTCCTTTTAGCCTTGCTGACATGTCTAATGCAATGCTCTGTTGCATTTAGTAAAACACATTTCAGAAAATCCCATTTCTCCTGGACTCCATCTAAAGATCTCCACATTGTTAAAGACTAACATAAAAATGTTTCCATTTTAGAAAAATCAGTCTTTCGAAAGTCTAGAACCTTTTTTTCCTGTGGATTTTAATAGTACAGAATTGTACAGAATCGGGGATACAGGTGCCTTAGGTCAGAGGTTATCAGTGTTGGACTTCAGGATATACCTGTTTGATCAGTCATTTAGACTGTTGTAACTGCCTTTAATTGGGAATATCCTCAAAACTTGGTCTGTTAGGGAGTCTCGAGGACTGAAGCCCTGCCTTCGATATATACAGCTACTGTTTAAGGTTTCACACTACGGATGTGATTTTGTAAACACATTATAGTTAACACTTGTATGCATATGCATATTTTCAATTCACTTAGTATATCGATATTGCAGCACAGTCCATAATCCACAGCACTGAAATCATAAGTAAGTCTTTAAAATGAAGGATCCCACAGACATAAATGGAGCATTACCTGAAAATAATAATCAGTACAGATACAGTTCTGATGACCGTAGTCCACAACGCTCAATGATTTGTGTTGTTACAATTCGAACATTGTACAATTCGAACATTGTACTAATGTACGAGTTTATATGTAGTAAAGCAATGTTTTATATGATTACATTTTCATTGACCGCAATGACAACCATGCACTGGGCACTGCTGTGTGCAATACTGTACTCTATGGCTAATGTCAAACGTATACCCTACATATGCATGTTAGTTATACAGTACATCACTAAATGAATACACACATTACACAGCACACAGACTAACCTTTGCTCTTCCCCACTGCTGGTACAGCCTCGCTTCCAAACTCAGATTGCTGACGTCATCAGCGTTAAACAGAGAGACTAACTTTGTTTCATTGACAAAAGCTGAATAAAGTATTTTGAAAAAAAACGAAAAAAAAACCCAACTAAACTAACCTACGTCCCTCTGTACAGATCTTCTGGATGCGTCATTTGACGTCCTGACGCAGCTTCCACCTCACTCGCATCTTAGTAGTTGAGATCGGTTGCCATTTTGGTACACCCTGACCCCGTTGCGGGTCCCCAAAATTATCGGATTATAAACCATTGGTAAGGTCCCGGAGACACGAGACACACATTTAGGGAGAATTCTGGAGCAAAGTATCAGGACTGAGGATATGATACACATGTATGGGAAGTAATAGTTCGGATAGCAGACGATATAAACGTCTTAATATCTGTTGATGATAATAATGTTATATATATATAATTTGAAGTATGCGGCGTGTAGTTGTGCAGCTTTGAACTGATGCATTCATCAAGGCTATAACCTCCTATTTTAAATGTATGCAGTCATCTAGAATGATTTCACATCACACAACATATACATGTATTCAGTGGGTTTATTGTTACGATGCAGAATAAACATGTTTATCTGACTATCATACATTTTATGTATCTGTTTTACAGTTTATTCATATTATTGTTATGACACGTGGATTAAATAATTTATGATATTGCAGAATATATGCTGCCATAGGGCTACCTAATTTCCTCTTAGAAAAGTTAGATACATTGTGTAAATGCACAATCCCAATATAACCAGTGGAAAAAAAAGATAAATGCATGATTTCCAGCACATCTGGTAACCCAATACTGACACATACTTTCTAATGGATGACACTGGAATTTTTATATAGACTGGTGTTCTTATTTCAGCTGAGTCACACCTTCCTTCTGATTGACATTGAAGTGTAGAGCCAATGAATTGCCATGGTTATGTCCACATCAAGCCTTATTTATTAACCCTTTGAGTGCCAGAGAGGTATGCAATGTGTTGGATACCTCTCTGGGACCCAAAGGGGTACTAGTATAGTGTTTCACATTATGGAATTGAGATTTCCTATAACTCCATATTGAGTGAGTTTGTGACTGTAGATTTTTATTCATAGTAGAGTGTTTACCATCCAGTTAACTTGAAAGTGATGGGAATGTCAAGCTATTGGCAGCAAATCACATTTTGACTGAGAGCAGGTGGTTTTGATTTAAATCGTATTGTGGGGTTTTTTTTTTTTTTTGTTTTTTTTTTTTTTAAATAATTAATTATTTATATAATGGAAAACAATGATAACTCAAATCCCTTTTGACTGTCATGGCTGAGTTAAAACCCTTCCACTGAGTAGTTCACCAGTTGTGACCTTTCACAGAATTAAGTCGTAAATGAAAACTATCATCATGGAAAGGCCATTCTAAACAATATATAAGTATTTCTCTCCAATGGAATAAGAGAAAAGTTTAAGAAAAAGTAACTTTTTATTAATAATCCAACCCCTTTCTGGCAACATCAGCCCAAAACTTCAGTGCTATTCCTTTAGCAGAGCATTTAAATGTTCCAACCTGGGTGGTACTAGAGTTTATTAAACTGCAGGCATTAAAAGCAAACTATCACATATTTACAAACACCAATATCATATTACCTTTAAGTACATAGCATCCTCCTGGCCACCTCACCTTCCGACAACCTCTTAAACATGCTAAACTATAAAAACATTTTCCACCATTATGCCCTGGTGGGGCAGTTGCCATGTTGGTGTCCTCATCATACCTTACTCCATCCTTGTCATTGTGCTTTCTCTGTACTTCCGCATTCATCCTGAGGATGTTGTTGTCCTTTCCCAGTGGCCCCATGTCCCAAATTGTGCTCCCTTGTGATTGGGTGCCTGCCTTGAGGTCTCTTTGTGATTCACATTGAAATGTATGCCCAAATGTGTCATTTTTTTTGACTGCGTAGTCCCTGCTGAGATATCCTAAGATTTATTAGGCATGGAGCGCTGTGCCCCAGGATGATATGACGAGTTTACTAGAGCGGCAGGGAGTTGGATTAAAAAAATAAATAGAATGCCATGGTGGAAAAAAAAAAACTACATGGGGAGAAAGAAGCCACATAGAGAATAGGAATTACTAACAAGGCATAGCAAAATGGTTTATACAAGCTGTAGGTAACTTTTAATCCTTCACACATTTAATTTATGTTTATAAGAGGTGATAGTGTCTGTTTAAAATGTGTTTTGTTTTGTTTTTGCACACATACAGCTCTGTTTTTCTGTGGATAGATAGACAAATAATGTGTACAGTAAAAACATGTAATTGAGTTTGAAAATGGTTTTAAGGAGGAAAAAAACTGAATGCATGGAACAAGGAAAAATAAATCTGGGAATGAGTTGAGAGGAGGAATCCCAGCACATCATGTTGCCTCTTATTACACAGTTGGGGAGTAAAGATGGTATCCAAATCCACTGGTTTTATTAATTGCAGAAAAAAATGATTTCTAAGCTTTTTATACCATCCCCTGTAAAATGATCACATTATATTGGGCATGACTGAGTCACTCAACTGGTCTTGGTCTGATAACTGCTTGGTTAGGGGAAGTCCTCCTCTTCCGGCTTGATTGATAACTGGTAATATGGGGCAGGGAAATATTTCCTCTCCGCTCAAACTCATTATTACCACTAAGCACATTTTTGGTTTGTAAGATCACAGTATCAATATCTGGTCTTAGCTGTAAGGAGGTTTGCCCTTGCTGAGACCCCGTTTTGCCATTCATTGTAAGAAGAGGAAGCCTTCTCTAATCCTTCAGGAATCAGTCCATGATGATATGAACAACTCGGTCAG
Organism: Rhinophrynus dorsalis; assembly: GCA_037306005.1. Taxonomy (NCBI): domain Eukaryota; kingdom Metazoa; phylum Chordata; class Amphibia; order Anura; family Rhinophrynidae; genus Rhinophrynus; species Rhinophrynus dorsalis. The sequence goes on from CM074718.1 coordinate 355,753,194, forward strand.
TATTAACCTCTGAGCTACCAGAATAGTATAGTGTTAGTCAGGGGTACATGAACTTTCTTGCAAGTTCAGTGTTTAGGTTTACTATTTCTTTAAAGGGATAGTAATAGATGCCAATAAATGTAGTATGTTTAATGCTCATATGTTATATTATGTTTTATTCTGCACTGTACATCAATCGTGTCCAACTTGTAGTTCTGAAGTAATTCCATTTTAAAGTATCCCCCTCCGACCTCCTTTTACCTTTTGTATGCACCTCCCTGCAGATGTAGAAATCCAGTTGCTTGACTGGACAGCTAACAGCAAGGGACAAACTTCTCGCTGTGAGCATAATGAAAACCCTGCACCCCCCCCCCCCCTTTGACGAAGGAGGGCAGGATTTTCATTATGCTCACAGAAGATTGTCCCTCGCTGCTCACTGCCTGGACCAATTTGGGCAGTGCCTTGCTTAGGTAAAAGCGGCGGGAGGGGGATACTTTAAAACTGAATTACTTTTGAACTACACGTCGGAGAATATTAATATACAGTGCAAAATGAAACATAACGTATGAGCATTAGAGCTACATTTATTGGCATCCATTACTATCCCTTTATTGTAGCAATGTGTATGTTCCTTGTCTGATCACAGGTAATAGTGATGTTTAGGAAGGAACAAGTACATGTATTTATATATGAATATGTTTTCATTGTCTTAACTTAAGCTTTGTTACAGTTTCTGATATATATATATTTTTTTTTTGTATTCTGTGAACACAATTTTGACAACAGTTAAATTATAACCTTTTTCTTTTGTGGGTGTCACATTCATGTGTTCTGAAAAAGTTATAGAATTGTGAACTTGGATTTAGTTATTTAGCAAATATTGCATTTTTTTATGTTTTACATCTAACAATTTGTGTTATACAAACATTTCAAAACTCTGTACAGTGCTGTAAGTTGTTGGTGGCCACATAATCAAAATTATTTTTATTTTATTATGATTTATTTGAAATACTCAACACATTGCAGAGTGATGATGTAATCAGGAGCATTGATGCAATAGAAGACATTCTGGATTAGATTATTTATTTCTTAATTTTAACAACTCTGTCCAAGGGCTGCATAATATTTATTATTATTATTATTATTAAGGGCTGAAAAACAGTCAGGCCCACCAGTCATAAAAAAAATAACTGCTCAATTTTAAAGGGACGGTAATGTCCCATGAAAAATGCTTTTCATTTTGTAAACTCTATGGCACAAATCCTATCTCTCTAACCACTATGATTTGAGAGATATAAGCATTCAAAGTTCCCCCCTCCCTCCCCTTCTCCTGATGTCAGCTGTAAAGCTGACAGCAGGAGATTCAAGTCGGCTGACTTGAGGAGGTTCTTCAGCAGAGCCGAAATCACGTTATTTAAAAAGAAGTACTTCAATGGAACGGTCTACAAAGTGTGCTTGCAAACCAGGGACACTTTGTACACCTTTCCAGTGAAGTAATTCTTTTCCAGTAACGAGATTTTGGCTCTGCTGCAGAGCCGTCAGCTGGTCCCCGAACCGGGATCTCCTGCCTTCAGCACAGCAATGATGTTGGGAGAAGGGGAGGGAGGGGGGAACTTTGAATGTATATATCTCTCAAACCATAGCGGTTTGAGAGAGAGGATTTGTGCCATGGAGTTTATTATTTTTATCCTCTACAAAACTATAAGAATTATTTATGGGACATTACTAACCCTTTAAATATAGAGAACAGCTTAATTTACGCCTGCTGGATGTTTTTACTAGTCACAGGTTAGTGTAAATTAGTCTCCTTCTCCACTACTGGTAGATTAGGGAGGCTGTCCCTTTATTGGTTCTTGCTGCCAATACTTGGACACCTAAGATATGATGCCAAGCCCTACCACTTTTTATGAGCCATAGCGTGCATAGGATAAGCTGTTTTTATTAGCTTCCTTATGATGTGTAGGACTGAAGAAGGTGCTCAAGGAAGTACCCATGCCTTTCTTCCTTCCCTTGTATTACTGACGTCTTGTTATTTTGTGTGGAAGTCTTATAGACCTTAACTTCTAAAGTAATTCCATGTTTTTTTATTGTTTGCTTTGTACTTACATTTTCCTGTATATTTTACTCTGTACTGAAGTCTGCCTCTATATCTCACCTTGTCACAGACAATAATAGGCTTCGGTAGACCTTCATCCTATATTATAATTCGCTAAGGATGTTTGTCAGAAGCAGTCATGCACAGTACAGACTGCCTGCGCCGCAGCTGATGGGGAGCACCGAATTCAGACTGGAGTCCTCTCTGCGCACCTTCCTGGGACCAAGCAGTCCCAGGAAGGGGCGCAGAGAGGTCTACGGGCTGAATTCGGAGCGCGCTGTGACTGATATGGAGCGGGAAGCTCAGAATTCAGACCGGAGTCCTCTCTGTGCAGCTTCCTGGGACCAAGCGGTGCGCAGAGAGGACTACGGGCTGAATTTGGAGCGCCCAGCACCATATCAGCCGCGGTGCGGGCAGTCAGTACTGAGCATGACTGCAGCGCTGCCAGTGTTGGCCCGTGTACACGGGCTTTAAAACTATTTTACCATAAAAGTTCACTGTTCTTATCAGATTGCCAACTGAAACAACTAACATTGGACTACAATAGAGATAAAAAAAAATTCTAAAATGAGTTCCTCGCTAACTAATGAATTCCATTCTTCGTTGCACAAGATATTTTTATTTTACTAAGCTTCATTGCTGGCAAATAAACATAAGGTCCTTGTATGAATATTTTTTTAACAGTTGATGTCCTACTCCCAATAGTTCCTAGTTAAAAGCTCATGCATTGATTTATTGACAAAATACTGTACACAGTTCTGAAGCCTGAGCCTTACTATATTATGTGGCATTTGTGGTAAACATGCTTGGCAAAAGAAATATATTAATGTTTTTTGGAAGCTACAAAAGAGGGCATAATTAAAAGTAGTACATGTAAGTAAAGGTTCACTGTTTGCTTACCTATGTGCTTTTTTATAATGAAGCTGATATGCTGTAGAGAAGTGGTGCAAAATTGGAGTACAGCAACATGTTTGAGCCAGAATGTCACTATTTCCTTAGTACCTCAGCCTCCCTGTCTGTGTGAATCATATGATAGTCAGCCCACTTTATGTATTCTGCAAGTTCATGAAATGTAAAGTCATATGTAATATATGTTTGTAGTATGCCAGCAGTCACATTTCAGCACAGAGGCCTGGGTGCTCCAAAATGATAAATATAAATAGGTTGAAACCAGGCACTGGATTTATAAAGCTATTTAATAACAAAACAAAGACACATCTTGGTCCAGTAAAGCTGTTTATCAAAACAACATGAGCACAGAATAAATTAGCTTTAACCCTTTGAGCGTCAGAGAGGTATCCAGCGCCTTGCAACACAAGGCATTGGATACCTCTCTGCCACTCAAAGGGTTAAATACCTTAAAGGGATAGTAATACTTTGTTCTATCTATTTTATTTTGTAGGTATTAAAAAAACATGAAGAACAATATGTCTTATCTCTAAAACCTTTATGTTTTGAGAGATATTCACAAGCAAAGTTTTCCCTCCCTGACTAAAACAGTCAAGTCTGCCATCTAGCTGTCAGATTTGGAATCCAGTCCGCAGATCAACCGATGGCTCTTCAGCAGAGCCGAGTTCGCAAGATATAAATATAACTATTTAATTGGAATGGTCTAAAAAGTGTGCTTGCAAACCAGGCACACTTTGTAGACTATTAAATTAAGTAGTTCTTCTTAAATCTCATGATCTCGGTTCTGCTGTAGAACCACAGCCGGTCCGCAGACCGGATTCCAAATCTGACAGCTAGATGGCAGACTTGACCATTTTGGTTAGTTAGGGGAAACTTTGCTTGTGAATATCTCTCAAATCATAAAGGTTTGAGAGATAAGACTTGTATCGTTCTTCATGTGTTTTTAATGCCTACAAAATGAAATAAAGATAAAACGAAGTATTACTATCCCTTTAAACAAAGTGAAAGCTGCTCATCCATAACTCTTCTGTGGTGCTAACATGCTACAGATGTGATTGCTGCGAAGATCATGAATAATATGCTAACATAGCTTGAAGGGGATCTATCACCCCTCTACATCTTTGTCTAAATAGTTTTGTTATATAGCAAATATGTTGAAAAGTGTATTATTATTATTATTATTTTTTTATTTATTTTTTTTAAAACGCTTGTTTGCCAAAATTCAGAGAATAAATGCTGCCCTGCACCTACTTCCGCATAGACTGTGGTTACCTGCTCTGTAACCGCAGTCTGTCACACTGCCTCTGCTCCCCTCCCTCTGTCCAGCCTCCTCCAATGACAGGCGTTCTAATGGCTAGATATCGATCTCTGCCAATGAGCGTGCTCCAGCTTACAGACAGAAAGCCTCTGTGGAACCAGGCTAGTGGGTGAGACCATGCATGTGGGGATATCTGATTACCAGTGTGAAGTGATACCAAGCTGAGGGGTCAGACAGTGTAGTAGAAGGATGGGCTGGCAAGCAGTGTATATATGGTTTTGTTGCTAACATATAACAGTAAAATCTCTCTCTCTCTCTCCCCCCACATCTAGATAATAATTTTTTAACATGTAAAATAAATTAGTGTTTGCATCTATTTATTAAACGTAGCTGTGTAGTAAATGAAAATTGATCTATGTTCCACATTTTATTAAAGCAGCACTATTGTTTTCTTTCTCTCTTTCTCTCTCTCATTTAAGTCAGTGGGACTGTCTGAAATATCTATTTTACCCATGTGGAGCAGCTGATTTGACCCCGGAATTTTCCACTCTTTTATTTTGTGCATAAGGCCCTGAAGCTTTAACTACAGATACCATAATGTTGCTTTTATACCTTTATTGCTTTAACTATACAAGTCTAGTGAGATTCTGAACCCCTAAACCTAGTACTTCTCATGTTATTTTTCTGCTGTTTTTTAATTTGTATATATGTTTAATCTTCCCCAGGAAACTTTTTTTTATGGCATTTTACAATGCCAGCGTGTGCTGCCATCAACTGTACGAGCCGGCAGACTCGTGGATGTGGGAAATCGTTTCATCGGTAAGAAGTATATGAGGATAGAAAATGGCTGCCAAAGATGGCTCGATGAGAAATGCAAATCACTAGAAATGGAGTTCCATAACTTTTTGGCTCATTAGAATTTACAAAGGAACAACTGTACTTTCACTGGTATCTCTTTCCTGATTATTTTTGTGTATGTGTGGGTCATTTGCATACACGAAAAGGGGAGCAATTATTGGGCAAACCAATTGCACGTTAGGGGAGAAATAAAAATCCCCATTGATATAAGTGGTTTTTTTCCTCCTGTTACCCGAGAGATCTCCAGTGCATTGTGTCTTAATAAATTGGAGACTCTTTTAACATTCAAGGGCGTACAAGCCTCAGTTAAAGCAACAGAGATTTTGTGCATTTTTATTTTATTCCACTGTGCTAGTGATTTTCAGGTTCAGTTCTCAGGATTCATCGAATGGTATTTAGACTATCACTACTAATGCACAGGTAGAGCAATCACGACTGATTACCACTTGGTGTCAACCAAGCAAGGATTCCTGAAAACTTGTCCTGTTGATGTGCCCAAGGACTAAACTTGTCCATCACTGCCCTGTGGTACAGCTGAACTGCCAAACAGTTGTACCATTTTTCTTTCTGTAGTGCATTTTGCCATGTCTTTGTCCCACATGTGAATTGTGTCCGAACTATTTATAGACGGTGCAGAATACATGGAACATAAGGTTTTGGGGGCTTGAAATGCCTTTTGTTAGGAACAGAAGTTAAAACCCAGTGAAATATTTGGTTCTGTGTACTCTTTTCTCCATAATAAATGGTCAGTACCCCTGTGATGAGAGAAGGTGTGTTCTACCCACTTTTTAGACTCTCCTAAGAATCCAGTCTTCGACACACCTGTTGGGTTTATCCCTGAGAGCTACAGTGAGTTCCTGTTTACTTTGTTATCTGAAGCCTGTATTTGCCACCCACACCTCCTAATGCATAGGCTAATACAACATATAAATGATTACATATATAAAGGACTTTCAAAACCATAATGGGGCTTCTTTACCTATTTGTTTTCACACTAAAGTACTGTGAGTCCTTTTTTTGCCATCAGATGATGGCATTGCCTCTACTCCAGGGGTCGATAACCTGAAGACCATCAGCTGTGAAAGACTATAGTTGCCATCAGCCCCAGCCACTAAACATATCTGCACACCTGTGTTTCTAATGACTCCTAAAAAAAATAATACATTTCACTTTTTTATATATTTCAGTAAGAACCTTTTTCATTTACCACCTGCAATGAAATCTACACTTTTCAATGAAACAATTCCCCTTTCATGAAGGAGTACTTCTAGCATTTGCTGTGTGCCTGCTTCAGAATGGGACCTTTTTGTTTGTTCTTCCCCAAAAATATGAATGCTCTTTATGTAGTTTATGGACTTTTCTGAGGTACATCAAGGTTTTTTTTTCTTTGTTGTTTGCAACACCCTCATTTCTCTCTTCCAAGATGAACATGATAAGGTTTTTGTATTGCCTGGGAGTTATGTACTTACCATATGATTAATAGGAGATAAACTCTCCATTTCCTGTTATTCCATGTAGTCTGTGCACTAACATGTCTCCTGTTTTGAGAGGGCATAAGCTCCATAGGTAACATGAATTGGAGAGCTTCTGTCTCTCGTTTATCACTCCCAAATGAATCTCCTCATTCCCCTGAAAAAAAACTTTGAGTATTTCTGAGGAAAACCAACCACCATACAGGAGAAATAAATAATAACCATTAATTTCTACAGAGATCTCTAACTCATTGCGAAAAGAAGAGTAGAGTAATTCTGGAGTAAACCATCTGCACTGAAAGGGACAATTGCAAGTTCTCATTGATAAAAATGGGGTCCCTGAATGCTAGAGAGGTCTCCAACCCATCGCTTTGCAATGGGTTAGAAACCTCTTTCATTTAGGATGTTAAAGGGGTAGTATTTAAAAAAAAAAAAAAAAATGGTGTAGCCATTCAAAAAATAAACTAAACAATCCTAGTCCCATCTCTCAAACCTTTATGGTTTGAGAGATATTTGCAGCTAAAATTCCCCCTTCCCTCCCCTTTCCCTGATGTCAGCGCTCTAGCTGACTGGTGGGGAATCCAGTCCCGGGCTGTTGTAGGCTCTTCAGGAGACGAGATCGAATGAGATAAAACTACTTCATTGGAACAGTCTACAAAGTGTGCCTGGTTTGCAGCACATTTTGTAGACTGTTTCAATGTAGTTCTTTTTATATCTCGCTATCTCGTCTCCTGAAGAGCCTCCGACGGTCCCGGGACTGGATTCCCCTGCAGTCAGCTAGAGCGCTGACATCAGGGAAAGGGGGGGGGCGGACTTTAGCTTCAGATATCTCTCAAACCATAAAGGTTTGAATGACTAAAAGACAATATTATCCCTTTAAACACCCCATTGTGGGGAACTGTTTTTCCATAATTTGGTGCAGTTTTATTCCACTTTTCTTTGAGCATAGGTCCCTTTGTGGGGCTGAATCACTCCATTTTTCTTATGAGCATAGGGCTCTTTATGGGGCTGAATTTTTTTCTTTTGAACATAGTGCTCTTAGGGCTGTATGTTCAAAGGAAATGTGGAGGAGTTCTGGAGCCAACCATTTGCACTACAGGGCAGAACTAAAAATCCCCGTTGATTTAAATGGGATCTTATCTCCTTGAATACTAGAGAGGTGCAAATGCGTTGGAGACGTGGTGTTCAATTTTGTTTTGAGCATATAGCCCTTAGTCTTTTCTTCACAAACCACAGTTTATGAACTGTTTCCAGGTTTCCTCATGGCCGACCTGATATTTTGAAGAAGTGGGTGATAAACTTGAGACGTGATAAATTTAAACCATCCTCAAAGGCAGTGCTGTGCTCGGATCATTTTGAAGAGTTCTGCTTTGATAGGACTGGTCAGACAATTCGACTGAGGACAGATGCTGTGCCAACAGTTTTTACCTTCCCTGGAAAGATGAAAAAGGTATTTATGCAAAAAAAAAACCACGCACACACACGTGTGTGTATATATATATATATATATATATATATCAGTGGGAATATACATATTCTCCACTCCCCCGGGGGCAGAAATGGTACTCTCTTGCTTTCTGCATTAGGCAACAATTGATACCTCTGGCTTAGATGATAGAGAGATTTCCAATGCATTTCTCTACATTGCTTCAAAAAACTGTTTATATCAAGGGGTTATTATCACATTGGCCATAAGAGGTCTGCAAATTGGTGAATATAGTATCCCAACTAGTATATAAACTGTTAAATAACTAGGAAGCCACAAATCAATAGCGGGTACCTGCTGCTGCAGGGGCATTATAGTTTTATTCTTCTGAATCCACCACACAGCTTAGTCACCCACAGAATTTGGAGCCTTAAAGGGATAGTAATACTTCATTTTAACTTTATTTTATTTTGTAGGCATTAAAAAAACATGAAGAATGATATAAGTCTTATCTCTCAAGCCTTTATGGTTTATGAGATATTCACAAGCAAAGTTCCCCTCCCCGCCCATTTTACCTAGTGTAAGCCATCTCTTCTCAGATGTGAGTCTGGTTGTATGACAGTACAGATAACAGAAGGGGACAATTTTCTTTGTATGAAAACAATGAAAGCCCTTCCCCCCTTGACAGGTTTTTCAGCTTTTTCCATTATCTTAATTGAAGATTGTCCCTCTCTGCAGTCTACCTGGGCATCTCCCTTCTGATCTGGTTGAACAGGGTGGGGATACTTTGTTTGTGAATATCTCTTAAACCATAAAGGTTTCAGAGATAATACTTATATCATTCTTCATGTTTTTTTAATGCCTACAAAATAAAATAAAGTTAAAATGAAGTATTACTATCCCTTTAACTTCCTAATTGGAAATTGGGCCCTGCAACCACTTGTCTATCCTCTTCACACTACTTTCTTATCATTCCTATTCACTCCTTCATATACAGTGCTATCTACCATTTGTCTAGCATTTGAGGGATGCAGGCACCAACAGAGTATGTAGACCTCTGCTCAGGAGGCAGGGTAATCAATGTTGAAACTCATTCCAGGTTCTGCCCAAAATACTTCTCCTTCCAATAGGCAGCTAGTTCAAGCGCCTTCCCCAGGAAGCATTGCCCACTGTTTAACATCCTCTGATTGGAAAAAACTATTAATATGCTTTTGAATGTTCTCAATGGTTTTATTGCTTGTAATTTCTTTAAATATGTGTTTTTCTTTTCAGTCACTTACTTGGTAGGTGTTTATAATCTGTACCTTTGCCTCCACGGAAAGATAAGGTAGAGTCCGCCATTTTTGTTAAAGGTATAGTAATGTTTCACAATAAAAGCAGCTCCAATTAATCTTTACAGTATTTAGGCCATGGAGAGTGTTATTTCAATACTGTCAGACTTGTAGTTCAAGAGTATTTGAATGATAAAGTATCCCCCTCCTGCCCCTTTTACCTAGTGTAAGACACCTCCCCTCAGATGTGGAATCTGGTCCACAGACCAGACAGCTCACAGCAAGGGACAATCTTCTTACTGTGAGAACAATGAAAACCCTGCCCCCTTGACAGGTTTTTCCTTGTGCTCACTGAAGATTGTCCCTCTCTGCAATCCATCTGGACAGTCTGACTGTTCAGAAGTGAGCAGTGTAGGTAAAAAGGACGGAAGGGGGACACTTTATTATTCAATTAATCTTGATCTACAACTCTGACAGTATTAAAATAACACTCCACTGCCCAAATACTATGAAGATTAATTGGAGCTGCTTTTATTGTGAAACATTACTATCCCTTTAAGATCTCTCTTCATTTTGCCGTATCTTGCGAAGATACTGAAGTCTTGCAAAATTAGGCTTGTTATCTAAATCTGCCATAAGAGGCAACCTTTACTTTGCCCTTGATTCTTCATTTGTGTAGCTTTCAGGGCATAGGGTCTCCTGTCTCTGTCTCTTTGTTATTTTCTTATTAAACTTATACCATGACAGGCCAGGGAGGAGGATAAGACTAGTAGCATCAAACTAGCAGCAACTCTTGTGTGGTTAAACTTTCTGGGACCCAGTCCAGCTCATAACTTGTGTGCTATGTGTGCAACAGCATCTGACACATCCGTAGCTTTTGCTACTCAAGATATTGCCCTACCTATGCCAGAAACTGAGTGGGCCAAAGATCTTTCAGGCTGCATTGCCAACTTAATAGATAACATTCTGAGAAAATGGCTAGCTGATCCTCCTCAGGCCTCCAGAAAGAGAATGGCTTTGTAGCCCTGGGCCCTCACACTCCTATACTGCATTCAGTAGATGAGGAGGACTCTCACAGTGACACCATTGATCCTCCTCTATATATATATATATATTGGCTATTTTCTCCAGAATTGAAGAAAAAGGGTCTATGGAAATTTTGATCTCAGCCTATCATGCTCTCCCCTTTTTAATTTGCTTTTTGTGATTCCTTGTCTAGTTTTCTGTTTGTTTTCCCTTGTTATCTGTATCCTGGTTCCCCATCTTGTCTTGTAGTAGCTCTGAGCAGTTATAGAGCCTCTGATTGAGCCCCGCCCAAAAGTACAAAGTGTTCCAGGTCGTGACACTGAGTTTCCTGTCTTGTTTCTGAGGTGTTATCTTGTGTATTTACCTGGCTCTTCCTTTGACTTCCCTTCTGTTCTGTGATTTGGTACCATGCTCCTCTGATATCCTGTTACTGACTTTGGCTCAGTTGGTCGACTCTTCCGCCATCTGCTGCCTTGTACTGCTTTTCCTGATCTGGCTTGTCTAACTTCCCATCTGTCCTGACCCTGGTGGGCTTCTGTCTCCTCAACCTACAGTCAGACTTCAGCTATCTTGTTCTCTGTCTTGTCATTGAGTTTCAGGCCTCAGCGTTCCTGTATAATAACAACAACAACAACTATACTGCAGGTGGGATATTTGTTCAGTATCCTCTTCCACCTCAGTGGGCAGCTGCTGTTCTCTGAGTTTTCATCCAGTTTGCGAGCTTTTGGCTTCAGAAACATTCAGTTTATGTCTACAATGCCTAAGGAAAGAGGTGGGCAATAACATGTCCTACCAGTGCCAGGAGTTTTTCATCCTGGATGATGTCCTCCAGGCAGGAGACTGTTAAAGTCATGCAGGAAAGGGAGCCATCTAAAAAGAGACAGTGTTTAGACCTAGGAGAAGGCACATTATCCAGAATGGAGGAAGAAGAAGTGGAGCTGGAACCCAGTTTCTTGGATCATCATCTGAGGAGAAAGGAGAGAGTACTGAAGATACCATTAATAAAACCAAATCTTTTTTAATTAATTTGTGTAACTCACAGGAATTAGATGTGATGATAGAGCCTTTTTGGGTAAGAAAAAATCTGCCCCAGCCTTCCCTATACATCAATCCATTTTTGATTTGATAAAATCAGAATGGAATTTAAGGACTCAGGAGAACCAATATCTCCAGGAGATTTTAGAGGATGTAACCATTTATGGAAGGGTATGTTAAGGCCTGGGTCACACCTCCCTAGATTGATGACTTTATTTCCTGTCTTGCTAAACAGGATTTTATTACCTCTGGAAGATGTCACATCCCCAACAGATCCAATGTAAAGAAAACAAGACAGAGCATTATGAAGGCAGGATGCAGTTATAGGATAATATTTAAAAGTAGCCACAACCATGGCTTGCATGATCAGCTTGATGCACATATGGTTGTATGAGTTGGAAGACAAGACTTAAGCCTCTTTCTCAAGATCTGAAAGAAGCAACACATTTCTCATGTGACTCCTCTTTTGATATCATCAGATTGATAGCCAGGCCTGTTATGGCCAGTTATTTATTATGGCTAAGGACACGGGGAGCAGATTTCCTGTAAAAGCAACTTGGTAGCCTTGCCTTTCTTTGGCTCCATGCTATTTGACAAACTCATAGGGGATATAATGAAGAAGGTCTCTGGAGGAAAGAGTTCCCTTTTTCCCCAGGAGACATAGGGCTTCTTCATCCACACATTCTTTTTGCTCGAAATCAAGGAATTGGTTCTTTCAAGACCAAAAGAGGTATCATCAAAGAAGACAGTATGATCAGAGAAGATGATTTTCCAAGCACAGGAATGATTATCCCAAAAAGCCTCAATTCATAAGAGTTTCAGTGAGGAGAAGCGGGCCGTAGTTCAAGTCCCAGTTGGGCAGACTAGGATTCTTTCTACAGTCATGGATAAACAATATAAACCCAAATACCTGGGTTCAGCAGATATTGGAACTAGAGTATCAGCTGGAGTGCGAGACTGTCCCATTGAGAAATATTTTCAGGAAATCCAACATACCATCAAACACAATGAAAAGGGAAGCTTTTCAATCCGAGAACTACTTGAGAACAAGGTGATAGAACCAATTTCCCCAAAAGGGTACAGGTATCTACTCTAGTTAATTTATGGTACCAAAACCATCGGGTCTGCAGGCTAATCAGTCAACAGCTATATATAAGACACAAACAATTCAAGATTGAGTCAGTTGCCTCAGTAATCTGGGCAGTATCTCTGAATATTCCTTAAATCTATAGCTCTCAATGACGTGTACCATCATATTCCAGTGAGAAAATCTCATCAAATGTTTGTAAGATTTGCTATACAAGAACATTTCCAGTTCACAATCCTTCCATTCGGTATATCTTCAGCACTGAGAAAGGGCTAAAGATAATCTTGTGTCTAGATGATCTCATTATAGCGAGATCAAGAACGCAGTCAAAGGAACACACAGGAGAGTCTCTTCAGTATTTTCATGAATTGTGTTTGCTCCCAAACCGGGAGAAGTTATATTATTCCTTCACAGACCCTAGTGTCCCTGGGGATAAAACTGGATATAGCAACATGTTTGGCCCAGCTATCGCAGGAGAGAATTTCAGAACTGAAACTAAGCATTGCTTCCTTCAGGAGTCAAACATCCTATATGACACAAAACTTCAAGTCTTGAGAGTTCTATCCTTAGCAGCTTATTAATTCATGGTCAAGGCTTCATCTAACACTTCTACAACACAATTTCCTTAGGTGTTGGAACAAAGAGTCTGGATGAACCTTACAACAGATTCTCCTGTGAAACTAATTGAGAGCAGAACTAAAATGGTGGTTAAAAATTGAGAATCTCCTGAATGGTCAGACTTTAGCAGATCCAAAATGGGAAATTCTGACAACAGACATAAGCCTGAGAAGTTAGGGAGGTATTTGGCAGGGAAAGTCATGCAGGGACAAAAAGTCTTAAACTTCACTTCTAGAAATGAGGGCACTCAGGAGGTGCCTAAAGACCGTCCACATCAGGATGGAAAACATTGTGACAGTCCTACACATAGAAAAAAAAATTAGGGGCACATACAAGTCTAAATAAGGAAGCCAGAAGACTGTTAATCTAGGAAGAGAAAAAACTTGAGGGAAAATCTCAGCTTCCATTAGGGAAGCAGGCTTCCTGAGCAGGAGTCTGTTGGATCAAGGAAAATGAACTCCCAGCCAGATGATCTTCAACCAGATTGGGTCAACCAGAAAGATATTATGACCACCCAAGAGAGCAGAAAATGCAACACACATTTCTCCAGATCGCAGGAGAAGGAGGCATTGGGTCAAGATACCCTAAAGCTTCAATCAAAGTTCTGACTGGCATATATTTTTCCTTCATTCCTCCATTCCCAATCATCATGGAGGTGGTCAACAAAATAAGGAAAGAGATTATTTCATAGTTTTAAGAAGACAAACTCCATCTCAGACAAATGGGTACTGCAGGTGATTGCACAAGGTTACTGAATGTCCTTCATCAAGTTGCCTTCACCTCCCTTTTTTCTGCCCTCAGTAGCAGCCTCCTTTATTCAAGAAACATGAAGGAGTGATTGCCCCGGTCCCAAGGGACACTTGTTCAAAGGGTTCTATTCAAACCTTTTTATAGTATCAAAAAAAATATGGAGGGTTTTAATCAGTCCTGAACTTAACCCCTTTGAATGCCAGAGGGTACACAACGTATTGTAAAGCAATGCATTGCATACCTCTCTGGTACTCAGATGTTAAAGGATCTCCAGTATCTTCATGTTCCCAAATTCAATATGGAGTTACTCAGATCTGTCATAACTGCATAAGGGTCACCCGTTTTTATATTCCCATCTGGTCCGTTCACTACCAGAATCTGGCTTCCAGGATCTTCATGCACAGTTTGTGGCTCTTCCTTTCAGCCTAGCTATAGCACCAAGAAGCTTCATGAAAATCCTGGTACCCCTGGTAGTATTTCTCTGATACATAGGAGTAAACCCGAATGCTTATCTGAGCAACCTATTGTTCAAGACTCCACCTCAGTTGTTACAGGATCTCCTCAAATTAACAGTAGAAATTATGCAGCAGCACAGATTAATCCTAAATATACACAAGTCTTGTTTATCGCCCACTCAATGACTGGAGTTACTTGGCCTTGACTTGACCACACAACCCTTCAGAAAGTTTTCCTGCCTATATTCAAAACAGTGGAATTACAAGTCAAGGTCCACATCAGGCTGGCCCAACACTATCCATTTGTCAAGAATTACATGAGGTTGATGGTTTCCAATGTGGAGGCAGGTTCATTTGCTCAGTTCCATATACAGCTGAATATGCATTAGCATTGGAATAAGAATCTTAATTATCGTCATCACAAGGTGATCTTGTCAGTATACTGGTGGCTGACATCTCCAGTTCTGACCAGCAGATGTTCCTATTCAGTCCAGGACTGGTAGGTGGTAACAAAAAAAGCCCTGTCGTCTGTGGATCTCTGGGACAATGGGAATTGAAGTAGGAAACTGTCTTAAAATAGCATATCATTGGGGAATGCCAGAGATGGACTTGATGGCCTGCGAACTCAACACAAAGGTTCCAAAATGTTGTACAAAACTACCTGAATTCTGTGTCAGTGGTATAGCCTGGTGCACATTTTTCCTCTGACTGCCATGATTCATAAACTACTCTGCCAGATCAAGAAAGAACAGACTCACACGCTACTAATCACCCCTTTCTGGCCAAGAAGGGGATGGTTTCATAAACTACAAATCTCCTCACTCAGATGCACTAAGGCATGGTAAAGAGGTGATAAAGCGGAGATGACTACTCCAGTGAGATCACTTCTTCAATGCCTATGTTATTCTGTGGAGTCTATGGAGATCTTAGTGCATACACCCCATAGAATATCATAGGAACTAGAGGAATGATAGACTTCCTGAATATCAACCTAAAGTGGTTTCCTCTTTTCACATCAGTCAAGACTGGGTCCTTCCCTTATCATGCCCTAACAAAAGCAACCATAAGGAGTCCTTAAATACCATATATACATGTGGCAAACTCTTATGCATCTGATACTTTGTTTATTTTACCGGAAGGTTTCAGGAAAGGCATAGTTTAAATGGATTATTAGACTACCTTCTCCAATATTTGAGTGCTGTACATCATGGACTCTGAAACATCAAGCTTTTGTGGATCAACTCTGCAAGGCAGCAACCTGGTCGCCTGTATCATGGCTAACTGGTGATTCTATAAAGTTAATTATTTTGCATCTCCTCAATTGAGGATTGCAGAGCATCCCACCCTGAAAACTTTGCTTCTCATTTATTTTGGGTTGGGGTTCCCAGACATTTTCTTTCTGTTAAACATAAGCTGAATTAGCCGGCTGTGAGAAGGTGTATATAGGACAGAATGTGGGAGGCATTTCAAAATTGTATACTCTGACTTAAGGTGGAGGCCTCAGTATTACATTGATTACTGCATCGGACTGAAGGAGAGGCATTTATCGGTTATAAAAAAAAAAAAATATCCCCTATCTCCTGCTTGTCTATCCACTTCTGTACCTCTTCAAGTATTATTGCTTTTAATCAGTCTTTCACTGGCCATAAATGTAGATGTCTTGCTACAAACAGTAATGATAATTTTATGTTTGCACAGATAATTGTTACCACACATGCCACTCTCGCTGTCTTACATTTGTTCTGCATGTTCCAGGATAGGAAGTCACGGAATGCTGCTCCAGTGTTGGAAGACTTCAAAGATCAGGCTCCATCTCCACCTCCACCACCCGCTGAAGAACCTCCCATGCAACAACCTGATGAGAAATGTGTAAAAGCAGAGCATGACTATTGCATCACAGACAGTCCAAGAGCTTTGAAAAAGAGGCTTGATGAAGCTCTGAACAGCCTTCACAGTGTGAAAAGAAGACTGAAAATTACCCAGCAAAAGTTCAGGAGGCTAAAATTTAAGGTTCAATCACTAGAACAAGCCGAAGATCCAGTGTAGGACAAACGGATATTTTTTTTTTTTTTTTTTTTTTTTTTTTATTATTATTATTATTGTTAGAAAACAAAAAGGATATATGTGTATAAATGTAACCCTTTGGGTGCCAGAGGGATATGCAATGCATTGCAAAGCAATGTGTTGCATTACCCCTCTAGCATTCAAAGGGTTAACCATCTGAGTAAGCTTATCTGTGGAGGAATTTTATTCGGAGTGTTATTTTTTTTTTTTTTTAAACAACCTTTAACAGGTATGTATTCATATAAATCATACCCATATAGGAATATGTGTCTGTGACTTTAACCTGTAGGAGTCATTCATACATATGTTCAGTATATATATTTGTTGTTTATATTTGTTGCATTTTATTTGCCTTTGCTTGTATATCTTCAGATATTTTGTTTTGGCTTTACAACAAATAACAGGTTTTAAAGGCGAATCATTCGTATAGCAATAAATGGCCCTTAGTTTTATAAACAGAAGTATTAGGATCTAGAGAGGTATAATTTTAATTTTTTTATAGTTTTGCATTGTGTCTGCAATTAAATGTATATAATTATTTTTATTTTAGTCTGCCATTATTTCAAATCTCCTCTCAACAGACTTCAGTATCCAGAATGGTTCTTTAGAGGCAAATGTCTTTCTTCAAGAGTTTAACTGAAAATAACCTGCAAGAGAAAGTTCAAATGCTCACATATAAATTACATAAGTATACCAGAGTGCTGCTCTATGAAGGATTCAGTCCATTCTTCTGTCGAACAGAAAACCACTTACTCAGAGTTCTGTTCCCCTGTAACACAGTATGAATGAGCTGAGCCATAGCAATAATCCCCATGCATGGTCTTTTAGAACCATGCACTGAACACCTTTGCTTATTCTGAGGAACAAATGTACTCTTACCACTTATAAATGCCACTGTGCAGCTGTAGACTACCAGTTCCAGTAAAAAAAGTATATACATATACTTAACGGCTGTATGAAAGACACATATATGGGTAAGTCATTCTGCCAGGCAAATTAAGTACCGCTTATCCTAAGGTAAAGTTTCCAATTAAGAAGCACCAGCTTAAAGGGATAGTAATACTTAAAATGTAAAAAAAAAATATGTTGTAGAGTTTATCCCCCTGAGTAAAATAAGAGTACTCCCACTGCTGAAAGGTGTTTCATTCAAAAGTTATTAATTTTCATAGGTGAATTTTTTAGATGCAATATCACAGTGGCCTGAAATTGTACAGTGGCGCTGTTGCTACACCATCCTATTGAGATCTATGGTCCCTGGACCAGAGCTGTCCATAGGATGGTGTAGCAACAGCGCCACTGTACAATTTCAGGCCACTGTGATATTGCACCTAAAAAATTCAACTTTGAAAATTAATAACTTTTGAATAGAACACCTTTCAGCATTGGGAGTACCCTTGTTTTATTCAGGGGGATAAACCCTACAACATATTTTTTTTTACATTTTAAGTATTACTATTCCTTTAAACCTTTTTCTTAAAAGATAACAATCCCTTATTAATTAAACTGGTACTCCCACAGCTCTAAGATATTTTAATCAAAAGTTATTACAGAGCAAATTGGTATTTAGTGCTTTAGTTATTGTTATGGTAGCCATGTGCTATTGAAAAGCTGATTGTCATAGTCATCTTATAATTTAATGGGCACAAACCTGTGTAACTCCAACTCTTTCAAAAACGTAAGCAGGCATTATAGTGACTTCTGAATAAAGCCTCTTCCCTCAAAAAAAAAAAACTCAATAAAATATTTACTTTCATTTGAAGAAAAAAAAATGCATTCTGAATAAAATTCCTACTTTTATGTATTTGAATAGAAATGGCTTACACTAGGTAAAAGGGTCGGGGATACTTTATCATTCAATTACTCTTGAACTACAACTCTGACACTATTGAAATAACACTCTCCACAGCCCAAATACTATGAAGATTAATTGGAGCTTCTGTTTTTGTGAAACATTACTATCTCTTTAACCCTTTGAGTGCCAGAGGGGTACAGAATGCATTGCAAAGCAATGAACTGCGTACCCCTCTGGCACTGAAAGGGTTAAGGTAGTTTGTTTCTTGTAATTGTGTATAATATGCACCCACCACTTCACCTGTGAAAAGGGGAAAAGAAGTACATATTATACCCAAACTTTTATGGTATTGTTCAAATGAGAGTACTATGTTAAATGTGGTTTTTTTTTTGTTTGTTTGTTTTTTTTAATTATTATTAACCTATTATTATTACTACTACTATTAACAGCTGAACTGTTTGAGTAAAGTGAACATTTCAGAGGCATGCAAGTGCCCGCAAACTGTGTAAATTTGGTCATCCTTTTGGTACAAAAAAAATTAGGATTTCAAAATTGAGTCATTGCCCTATTATAACTTTCCATGCCATCGTAAAACTTTCATCAGACTTATACCCATATCAACCAGACTGATATCCCAAAATTTAAACAAGATCCTTGGCTGTAAATTACTTTTGTCCACATGCAAGTTACGTTTTTACAAACTGGATTAAATTGTTTCTCAATGATACAGTGAAGACTTGGCCTCTTGTAGCTCTGATTCAAATAAAGCACATCATAGATTGATCAAGTGTGTGCCGCTCACATGATCACTCTAAGTAATCATTTTTAAAGGGATAGTAATGCTTCATAATAAAAACAGCTCCAATTATTCTTCATAGTATTCTGGCCATGGAGAGTGTTATTTCAGTACTGTTGTTGTAGTTCAAGAGTAATTGAATGATAAAGTATCCCCCTCCCGCCCCTTTTACTGATGTAACATTGCTCAGCTCAGAGCAGCAGGGTGGTGTCCAAGTGGATTGCAGAGAGGGACAATCTTCAATTAACATAATGGAAAAACCTGAAAAATCTGTCAATGGGGGCAGGGCTTTCATTGTGCTCACGGTTAGAAGATTGTTCCTTGCTGTGAGCTGTCTTTTCTATGGACCAGATTCCACATCTGAGGGGGGAGGGGGCTTATACTAGGTAAAAGTGGCAGGAGGGGGATATTTTATCATTCAATTACTCTTGAACTACAACTCTGACAGTATTAAAATAACACTCTCTATGGCTCAAATACTATGAAGATTAATTGGAGCTGTTTTGTGAAACATTACTATCCTGTAAGGAAAACTGACAGCAAATGCTTCCTTGTCAGATCAGTATCCTGCTTGTAAAGCACGGTCTGTAGTGTGAAATTTACTAATGTATATTTTTTAATTGAGCTTGATGGAGGGGAGAAAATGTGCGTAGGTGTTTGTATGTCTTTATTTAAACCTATAAAATTAATTTCTTTCTCATATGTTTTTCATATCTGTTAATGACACTTCATCAGGGAAGGAAATTATAATTTTAACCCCTTACCGCCCAAGGACGTACATGTACGTCCTGAGTGGATGTCCCAGGTGGACAGAGGGCGTACATGTACGTCCCGGAAGTAATATAATAAAATGCATGCGTGTCCATTCACTAAGGGGTTAAATAAGACATTATATCTACCTATACTTATTGATCTGCCTGCTTGTAATTGGCAAAAAGTAGCAGACTTCCTAATGAGGACATCAATCTGATGCTGTACTCTCTGGATGCTTATACATTTCTGAGTCCAAGAGAAACGGAAGAGACTTGTAAGGAACGTTTATCTATTTCCAAGCAAAAAGAAAGTGCTTTCATCTCTGCCGGCTTAAGACTTTCACACAGAGGACTTCAAATTTCATAAAGGATGGGGGAAATGGACTGTTCTTCCCCCTATAGTCCTAATCGGACAGGAGAGGTATCACAATTACTACCTACACATGCTTCCAGCTATTCATCAAATTTTACATTGTGCTACTTAACCTCTTCCCGACAATGGACTTACCAGGTACATCCTCTGTCACTAAGTGTGGATGCAGCTTTCACTAAGGGGTTAGTAGGCACCCCCAGGTGCAATGCTCATTGTCTTTAGGACACTATATAATGCCTGTCAGAGAGTCTCTCTCCATTAATGAGTAAAGCTGACAAGGACTCAGCTCTCAGGATAAAGTAAATTAAGGTTAGTAAATCATCCCATTAAAAGTAACACTTACCAATAATCCTGATGTCCAGCGGAACCCTCAGCATCCTGGTCATCTACTGTCATTTTCTTCTTTCTTCTCTTCATTCTTCTCGTTTGTCTTCTCTTCTTTCTTCTCTTCTGTCCTCTCTTCAGTCTTCTTGCTGTATAAAAAAAATAAAAGTATGAATACAATGCTGAAATATCTGACACACTAATACAGTTTAACTGCTTGAGTGCCAGAGGGGTACACAACTTTAAAACATCTATTGCTGTCCGGTTCTAAATATGAATATGCATCCATTTATTCAAATATGTCCAACTTGTTCAAAATAATATATCCAGAAATGCCATAATGACATAATTAGCTTTATGCCATAATAAAATACTTAGCTCAGTATTTTCTGTCTCCACCGCTGCGTGTAGCCACGGAGGTGGGGACAGCAGAGACAGTACTATGTGGCACAACCCCCCATCCTGTCCCTCACAGGTCAATGCCCGTTCAACACTGAGGGAATTTGAGAAGAGACAGCCTTTATATATGCGCAGTCTCTGTTCAAATTCCCTCACAGCCAAACTATGTATTAGTCTGCCAGATGTTTCAGCATAGTATTGATACTTTTATTTTTATCTACAGCAAGAAGACTGAAGCGAAGACAGAATGAAGATAGAAGGACAGCGGATGAGAGGTAAGTTTAACACCGATTAGGTAACAATCGGTGCTTGGCAGTATGTCAGGCACCAATAGTTAGCTTTTTTCCTTTGAAGTTCCCAATATTGCCGCTATTTAGCAGCGTTTTGGAACTTGATGCACAAAACAGATATTTGGCCACAAGATCTTTTCTGTGGCCTAACGTCCGTTGTGCTTTTGAGTGGTAGGGCATTTGAATACCGACTTAGACATTTTCTTTTGTCGGTCAGTATCCATTTTGCCCTACTGGCTTTTTTGTTGCCAGCATTTGCATCGAGCCCTATATGACTAAAACCTTGTATTTATCATAGTGGTGATATTCTGGTAATAAGCCACAGAGTAAAAGGGTAATAATGATTAAATGTGGATGTGCCTCATGAGAATTTGTTCGAATTCCCCATTTGTAAATAAGTAAATATAATCTCGCCAACGCCAGACAAGTAGCAAAGTAATAGGAAACAATGCAGGCACACGTTGATTTAGTGTTTTTTTTTATTATTATTTAAATCTAATAATACTATAGTAAATGTTTTACAGTATGGTGTTCTAGCAAGTCTCTGTTTTGTATCTACTTACTAAAAAAATCCTTCCATTTTCCTTTAGCTTTAGTAATATTAATAATAGCTGTGAACAAAACCTACTCACCACACACTTGCACAAGATACAGATAAAGAAGCATAAATCCTAAGATTTGTGAAACTCTGTTTATTCAAAAGAAATAAAAAATTAACATTGGTGGATTAAGTAACACGCTTCCAAAGCAACCCTTTTTAATCATATATTTGTACATATTTCTCTTACATCCAGTATGGAACACAGGTACCATGGAGTTGAGTCCCTCCTGGAGGGCAGGGCACATTCAAAACTACAGAGTCTTTGGGGTGAAGGCTCCCTCCTACTACTCCAGCTCAACTGATCCCCCACCACTCAGCCTATCAACTCCCACAGTTCAAATGAAAGCAAGTTGGATGGGCAAGGCTATCCTCTTTGGTTTTTTTCTTAGGGCTTTTGTTATTTTCTATTAAATATGGGGCTGTATAATCCCCCTTAAAGGCAGATAACCATCACTGGACTTCCCAGGAGTTGAATTGCCCATTTCACAGGTGCTTTGTGGACCTATTTTGCCCTGTGGAGGGAATCTTGCTTTGCTGTGATGGTAGCCTGAAGAAAGAAGACTGGCAAGTAACTCTTTGAGTGCCTTGGTCCACTTTATGTCTCAATTTCTGTTTCCTCTTCCTACAGAGGCAGAAGTGTGCTCTAGCACTCTTTATGGGTATCTTTATTTATCTCTCAGAGGGCTTTAGAGTTAGGATGGCTTGTTTTTCAAGGTTATTTTATTGGATTAACCCTTCCAGTAATATAGTGGGCAATTGTGGGAATTTGTATGTCTTGTGGGGCTTATTTTCACTGCCCTCACTGCTTAGACCTTAGGTTTTAGATGTTCCCTGGGGGTTTTTGGTCTCTTGCATTACTTTTTAGATGTAGATCATTTTAAATGTTGCTGGCTCTTTAAGAACGGGAGCCTGCCCGCAGCATTCTTTGCTCCATTGACTTCTCTGGGGCATATATCTGCAACCGTTTGTACTACAAAGGTCAGAGAGGGCTCTATCTTTTGGTCTCCTCGTGCCCTATCATCCAGTTAACTTTCTGAGTGTCTTTTTGTCTTCAGCTGATGCTTTGGAGCAGTGGGCTTCTCCACCTACCATTTACCCTCCATTTCTCAGCTGCCAAAGAGCACCACCCTCCCTCTTGCGGACTCCACGGGCCTAAAGGCTCAGGCAGATAAGAGGCTTGATTCCCTTCTCAAGGCTTCCTTTGCAGCTACTGGGGTGGCGCTGAGACCTATATTTGCCTCTGCCTGGTTCAACAGGGCAATAGTCGTTTGGGGTGAACACCTTTCTCATGCTGTGTGTACAGATGTGGCCAAAGAGGATTTGTTGGTCCTCTAGGTGAAAATCACAGATGCAGATGCTTTATGTTACTGAGGCACTATTTGATGCTATCAAGTTCTCCACCAAGGCCTCCTTCCACTTTTCCAGTGTCAGTATCCTATGGCTTAAGATTTGAAAGACAGACCAATCTTCAGAAAAGTCACTGGTGTCCCTGTCTGTCATGCGTAAGACCCTTTTTTGGCCTGAACTGAAACAGATCATAGTGACAATACGGGTGGCAGGAGTAGGGGTGGATGAAAAGTGAGAAACGTTTCCTGCATGATTTTCATGAAAAACTGACGATTTTTTACTTTTCTTTGGTGAAGTTTTCTCCTCTTTTGCCTATGATAAATTTTCCTCCTTTTCTACTATTCCAACACATTTTTGCCTGTGTTTCCTATGGTTTAACATTTTCTACCACAATATTACTTATTTTAAGTGCTGCAGTGGAGAAATAAGTATCTGAAAGTCAAAGTTGGGAGTCCTATAGCAATCTATGCCTTGAAAAATGTGTTCCTGCTTAAAGGAGCAGTAAACTTTTATTCATGAAAACATATTTTATAGAGCTTTTCTTGCTGAATAAAACAAGGTCACTACCACTGCTGTCAGATGTTTTATTTAAAACTAGTTGAAGAGCCTATTACACAGGCCACAGTGCTACTGCCAGTTGGTCGCGGGGCAGTCATGCGTAGTAGAGGCTGCCCGTGCCGCAGTTGATACAGAGCTGGACTCTCCAAAGGAGTGTCCAGCTCTGTATCAGCCGCGGCGCGGGCAGTCTCTACTACGCATGACTGCAGCACGAGCAGCAGCCTCTACTGCACATAACTTTGTCATTCCACACGTTTTAGCAAATTATTATATAGGATTTATATCAGTTCAAATAATCAGGAAGTGAATTTACTGTGTTTACTTCCTGATAGTTCTAACTGACAGGAAGTGACAGGCAGTGTCTATCACATTCTATGGTGAACTGTATGTCTCTGACTTTTCTGACTTTCCTCTCCATTAGAATATAACAGGAAATCTAATTAGAATTTGACCACTAGAGGGCACTGCTAATGTAAAAAAAAAAAAAAAAAATGGGTTTAAACTGTAATAACTCTGGAAATATAAATCTCTCAGCAGTGGTAGTACCCTTATCTTACTCAATAGGAAAATCCCTACAATATATATTTTTTCATAAATAAAAGTTTACTGCTCCTTTAAGTGACACTGGCACATAGTCATGATAATGTACAAAGAAAAAAAAAAAAAAAAACACAGCCTACAATGTGGCAGATGTATATGAGAATGGTAGAGGGGGACTGGCCTGGTGTGATTGATGTGTGTATGTGTGATTTTATGTATGTATATATATATATATATATATATATATATATTTATTATTATATTTATTTTATTTTTTTTTGGGGGGGGGGGGGTTTAAGGAGTCCTCTCCCAATCGTTTAACCAAGGTACTTAGCCTCTTCTAAACCTATAGTGCATTTAGTAGGTTAAACCTACATCCCGGTTTGAATCCAGTACAGCCTGAACTTGTGGGAGGTGAATTTCCCATTCTGTATTGTGAATAACCACATTATCAAGGTAGGCAGCTGCATATTCACTGACACCATGCAACCCAAAGGGCAATACCTTATACTGAAAAAATCCCTCTGGTGTGGAGAAAGCAGTTTTCTCTTTGGCTCTTCCGGTCAGGGGGACCTGCCAGTAACCTTTGGTCAAGTCCAACAACAGGATCGTCACATTCTCTCTGTCAGGTCGTCAACCCTGGGCATGGGATTGGCGTGAAACTTTGAAATCTCATTTAATTTTTGGAAGTCATTACAAAATCAGATTTCTCCATTTGGCTTAGGAATCAAAACAATGGGATTATTCCATTCAATTTGAGACTCTTCAATATCCCCTAGCTCAAGCATATTTCTTACCTCTGCACTAATTGCTTCCCTTCTAGCTTCAGGGGTTATATAGGGTTTCAAGTTAACTTTTTTGATTCGGTAATTACATCATATTTAATTATATGAGTCTGTCCTGGTACTGGGTAGAACACATCCCTGTTTTTTAAAACAATCTCTCTGACCTACTATTTCTGAGGAGGAGCTAGGGTCTCCGCTATGTTTACCACTGGTTCTCTCTCAGCATTGGCTGGAAAAGCCTTGTTTACCACTCCCATCACCGCTTCTGTCTGTCCATTGTTTTAGCAAATTCATATGGTAAATTTGTTCTGGCTTTCTCTTACCCGGTTGTCTCACCTTATAATTTACTTCACTCACTTGCTCAATGAACTCATAGGGCCCCTGCCAATGTGCAAGGAATTTGCGCTCAACTGTGGGGACAGAACCAGTACCCTGTCTCCTGGCTGAAAGACTCTGAGCCCAGCATTTCTACTATTACTGGCCTTCTGGGCCTCCTGTGCTTTCTCCATGTTTTCTTTGACTATGGGCATTATGGCCTCAATGTGATCCTGCATCTGTACCACGTGTTCAATTATACTATGGTGAGAGGGGTGCTCCTGCTCCCATGTCTCCTTGGCAATATCAAGTAGACCTCTGGGATGTCTGCCATACAATAATTCAAAGGGTGTGAACCCTATGGAGGACTGGGGCACTTCTCAAATAGAAAACATGAGGTAGTCTAGCAGGTGATCCCAATTCTTTCCATCTTTATCCACCACCCTAATCAACACAGATTTAAGGGTTTTATTACATCTTTAAACTAACTCATCAGTTTGGGGGTGATACAGAGGTTTTCAGTGGTTTAATTTTGAGCAGATTGCATAGTTCTTTCATTACCCTAGACAAAAAAGGTCTTCCTTGGTCTGTAAGTATTTCTTTATTAATTCCCACCCGGCTGAACATAAACATTAACTCTCTCACAATGGTTTTGGCTGAAGTATTTCTTAAGGGGACTGCCTCGGGATAACGGGTAGCATAGTCTACCACAACCAATATGTATTGGTGCCTCCTAGCAGACTTGAGCAAAGGACCTATCAAATCCATGGCAATTCTGTCAAACGGGACCTCTATGATAGGAGGTTCCGGAATGTTTTAATTGCTGCTTTTTCTTTGACATTCTGGACATGATTTGCAAAATCTTTCCATGTCAGAATATATACCTGGCCAGTAAAACCTCCTCAGTACTCACACACACACACACTCACTCTCTCTCTCTCTCTCTCTCTCTCTCTCTCTTTTTCTCTCTCTCTCTCTCTCTCTTTTTCTCTCTCTCTCTCTCTCTTTTTCTCTCTCTCTCTCTCTCTCTCTAGTTTTTCAGTTCCCAGGTGTCCCCCTAGCATGTGACTATGGGCCAATTTTAGAACTAGGTTTCTGTACAATTGTGGTACCACTAAGTGCTCAACCTCTTCAACCCCTCTTTTTTCCACTCTATAAAGCAAATTGTTATTTTCTGAAAAACATGGAGGAGATAAGGGTCTTTCAGGGTTTACAGGGGGTACCTTCTACTACCTCTACATTCACCCATGCAACCACCAACGTTTCATCCTCTCACTGGGTGGCCCAAAAGTTTTCTGGACTAACGCCTAAATTGTGGAATTCTACCTCTTCTGTGGGTTCCTCTATTTGGGAAGGCCCAGCCTTCTTCGCCTTCTTGACCCAAGCATGCTACAACTGGCTCTTTCTCATTACATTGTTCCTAATCAATATTAGAAAAAGTTACAATAATCTCTGCTTCCTCTGTTTCTTCTTCCTCCTCCTCTACAGGTTTTGCCTGATTAGATGAAGTACCTCCTCATAGTTTATGAAAGTGCGGAAAATCTCTTCCTAGTACTATATCATAAGGCAATGACGGTACTCCACCTACTCTGTATCTCACAGTCCCAACACCGGTGACAATTTCCACAGCTGTAGGATACGAGTGGGCGTCTCCACGAATAGACACAATATCACACAAATGCTTGACTGAAGTAAGAGTCTAGTTACTAAAGTAAACTCACTCCCAGAATCAAGCTGTGCTTCAACACTCTTTCCTTCCACTTTTACAGATTTTAAATTGTTAATACCAATAGCACTGGTTAAAGCATACAGTATAACACATCTTCCCTCCCAAGGTTACATTCCATAGGTTCATCAGTTTATCAGCAGTTACGTGCCATATGTATCATTTCGTGATATCTAAAGCATTTTATATGCCCATGAGTTTAGCCCTGTAACTGCAATAAAAACCTGGGGAATCATTTGTCTATACAGTCAGATAGTCCCTGCACTGCTCCACTTTTCCCCTCACCCTGCCCCTTGAGCGTTTTCTGGACATTACTTAACTGTTACTGCATAATGTATGGAACTGAATATGTAAATCAGACTTTATCATGGGTTCAAATGAATGCAAAATTTAGCACTCAACAAGCTTTTTTTTCCAGCTGTATTTTTTCACAGCACAGGTAATTGAATGTATTTTTTTTTTTTTTTTGCAGATGGGGAGAACTGAATCGAGGCTTTAGACAGAGGAAGCCAAATGATGGTCCTCCAGCTTTTAGGGACTACAACTCCCATCATCCTCAACCAGCCAAAGACTGGTTGGGGATGATGGTAGCTGTAGTCCCCAGTTGCAGGTGGAACAACAATTGATTGCCCCTGCAATAAGGGATAGCTAGGAAATGATCATAGTAACATAGTTGATGAGGCTGAAAAAAAGACGAGTGCATCAAGTTCAGCCCATGTCATATCACCCCACAGTACCATTGCAAGGTAATTGGGCTGTTCTTTAACCCCTTGAGTGTCAGAGGGGTACGCAACACATTGCTTTGCAATGCATTGCGTACCCCTCTGGCACTCAAAGGGTTAATGAAAGGGTACTCTGTTTCTGCACACAAAGGAACAGATAATTTTTTTCCACAAATCGATTTTACAAAAATTGTCACTTTTTACCATTTATATTGCAAAACCGTCTCTGAATAAAATTATGGGGATGCACTACCATTAGACGCATATTCTCTCTCTCTCTCTCTCTCTCTCTCTCTCTCTCTCTCTCTCTTTCTATCTCTATATCACTCTAGCTCTGTCTTTCTCTCTCTATTGCTTTCTCTTTATCACTGTCATCATATCATTTTATATCTCTCTCTCACTCTCTAGCTCCCCCTCCCTCTGTCTCTCTCCCGCTTTCTAGCTCTCCCTCTCTTTAGCTCTCCTTTTTCTCTCTCTCTCTCTCTCTCTCTCTCTCTCTCTCTCTCTCTCTCTCTCTCTCTCTCTCTCTCTCTCTCTCTCTCTCTCTCTCTTTCATATATATATGTAGAAAAAAAGAACTGGAGCAAACCAACTCCAACAAACGGGACAAAAAAGATTCAACTTGATTAAAAGGGGGGCATTTAACCCTTTGAATGCTAGAGAGGCGTCCAACACTATGCCTTTTTAGTTTTTGAGGAGTTAAAAGCCCCAATTAAATTAACCCCTTAACGACCCTTTACGGTCATAGTACGTCAAGGGTCGATTTGACTTAACGACCGATGACGTACTATGACCGTCATCGAGTTCCGGGCTCCCCCCGCGGCTGCACGCCGTTCGGGGAGTCCGGAACCCAACGGAGCAATAAAAAAAAATTGCTCCGTGGTTGTCAAGTCACTTCCGGATTCCCCGGTCGTTAAGGGGTTAATTGGAATTTTGGAAAGTGTTATTCGTCCCCTGTGGTACAGAGGTTTGGTTGGTTGCTTCAGTTCTTTGTACATCAGCCTGAGAGAGAATGGGTGAAAATGGGAGAAAATGCAAGGGGTTATGTACAAAAGAAATGAGGAACAAATTGGGGCAAACCAAATGAAACAGGGAGGGAGGGGGGAAAATCCACAATTATTTAAATGGGTACTTTAACCAATTGAGTGCTAAAGCATTGTAGCGTACAAGGTGATAAAAGCCCCCATTTAAATTCAGCAGGGATTATGGGAATTTGTATTTCTCTCCTATGATGCAGTTGGTTTGCTCCAGCACTGCTCTTCTTTTCTTTTATGCGTAAATCTCTACACATTCCAGTCTATATGCAGTGGGGTCTCATTAATTGTTTATTACAATGGTGTCAATATTATACTGAGGATGAAGGTGTTACATTGACACCACCATAAAAGCCGCACTGAGCTTGTTTCCTCTCAGGATATATGTATCTAACATATGTAATCATAAATTGTTTCCTTGTTCATTATTAAGGAAGGCCCATGAGAGTGTTTATGTCCATTGTCTGTGATAAGCTTCTACATTGATGCCTGACATGGTATTAATCAGGGAGACTGCATTGTTCACAAGCTAATCTTCCTAAACACATGGCAGAGGAAGATGCAGTGGTAGACCCATAATTACAGAACAGAGGCAGGCGTCCATTATTTTTCTGCAGAGGAATACCCCCTTGTTCTTACTGCAGGATAATATGTAATAAAACAATATGAACTAGAAAAGTTACTGGTCATTAAAGGGATTATAATGTTTCACACAAAAAAGCTCCAATTAATCCTCATAGTATTTGGAGCATGGAGATTGTTATTTCAGTTCTGTCTGAGTTGTAGTTCAAGAGTAATTGAATGATAAAGTATTCCTCTCACGCCCCTTTACCTAGTGTAATCCACCTCCCCTCAGATGTGGAATCTGGTCCTGGGACCAGAGAGCTCACAGCAAGGGACAATCTTCTTACTGTGAGCATAAGAAAAACCCTGCCCCCTTGACAGGTTTTTCCTTATGCGCACTGAAGATTATCCCTCTCTGTGATCCGTTGCTGCTCTGAGTAAAAGGGGCAGGAGGGGGATACTTTATCACTCAATTACTCTTGAACTACAACTTGGCCACCATTGAAATAACACTCTTCATGCACCAAATACTATGAAGATTAGTTGGAACTGCTTTTATTGCAAAACATTACTATCCCTTTAAAGCCGACCTTTAATAGAAAGATTTTATTTATTTTAAAACCTGTTAAAAACTGCGTATATTTGTAATATAGATAGTTTTTGAGAAATTAACATGTATTTATCGGCAGTACATTATTCTGATCAATATTACCAATATATCACTGCACATTCTCTGATCAATAATCTAGGCAAAGCCCAGAACCCGGGGGCATTTCTAAAAGGCATATAATATAGCGAAAAATAAAGTAAGGAGTGATTTGTTGAATTATAAAGTTAAAACTGATTTGTCATCTGAAATATCACAGCCTGTGGTTTTTTCGACACCATACAGTGAGGAGTATAAAGATATTGTAAAAATTATAAATAAATATATTCCAGTACTAAATGGTGATGAAAAACTACAGAATTTAGTATCTATAGGCTTTAAATTCGTACCTAGGAAAGCACCTACTATATCTAGTTTAGCCTCTCCTAGGCTGTTTCAAAGTAAGAAGTCTGAGATTACTTGGTTGAGCACGACTGGATCATACAGATGCAGTAGTAATAGATGTCACTGTTGCAAATTTCTTAATGTATCAAAGGACTTTATGTCTTTCGATACGCATAAGGTTTATAAGATGAAAAGTTATATTAACTGTGCCACTAAGGGTATAATTTATATGATTAGTAGTACTAGTTGTAAATTACAATATGTTGGTAAAACTATAAGAACATTGAGAGAACGTCTTAATGAACATTTAAGTGACATAAGAAGTTTAGAATTTAGATCTTATGTTTCATCACATTTTAAAGAAGTTCACGCTAGAAATTTGGACACATTTAAAATACAGGGGATAGAGAGACATACTATAGGTATAAGAGGAGGCAATTTAGATGCTAAACTTTTGAAACGAGAAGTATTCTGGATTTTCACTTTGAATATACGTTACCCCAAGGGTTTTAATAGAGAATATGACGTAATGTGTTATGTATAGTATTGAAGTTGCTTGTTGATTACAGATATACATCGCGTTATATATATATAACTGCACATGTGGATACATAAGACAGTGATTGAACTTTAGATTCTAGATGTCACTATTGTAAATATTTTCTTTTTTTTCTCTGTTTTATTTTATTGTGTTTTTGTTTTTAAGTGTTTTGAGTACACATTATTTTGTGTCTGGTTTGCGTTTTGAAGGCTTGACGCTTTATGTATATCTTATATCGGACATATGCATTTTGTCTGTTTGTCGAAGATTGTCTCATATTGCTTCACAGTAATTTTACGTAAGATGATATGAAGTGACTATATTATAAATGGAGTTAGTCTTTATGATACTTTGTATATACCGGATGCTCTGAGGGAAGAGGAAAGTCGGACTAAAATGATATCTTGTTGCCATGTCCTAATATTACAACAGTCTGTTATAGCGCTATAAGGTTATAGTGGATTGATTAAATTATTATAAAATAACCGACTGTTGTTGAGAAACGACAATGAGAAACAAAGGTATGATAAGAGGCTAACTAAAAGGTGTAGTATTTTGATATAGTTATTAATACATCCGAGATGTTAGCGTTTAGAACTACAAATTATGTGGAGAAATTTGAGCTATACTTTGACTTTGCCTTTAATTTATGAATCAGATTGAGATCTCTGGTTCCCAATGGAGGTTAATGAGATAATTTGGTTAATGTGTCCGATTGGGAGAGAGCGTCTAGCACCTAATTGGTTTACGAGTATTCAAATACAACCAGTCAATGAATGTGAGACTAAGTTTGATCATGAATAAGCGCGATTGTCGCGTGAAACGCGTTGATCTTATGTATTGTTTGTAACAACTGCTGTACCAACTCTGTAAGTCTCACCCTGTTTAATCTCCGTTCATTCTTCGTTGATACTACAAACAGCAAGTATGATTTTAATATATTTTTGAAATAAAGTGTGATGTTTTATACGAAGCTTGTCTGACATATATACTATGTGACAGTGGTGCGATATATGGGATGGTTTTTTGTCTATCTGGCATTTCTAAAAGCACAGGAAGAAACGATATTTGGCCTCAAGCAGAACTAATTAGCATACTGTGCAAGGAATTAGCATAAAGTGCCACATTCTACCACCAAAATATAAAGTATCATATCTCACAAACCATTAATTTTGTAGCAAATATTTTAATATTAAAGGGGGATAAACAAACTGAACATGTTTTAGGGTTAATGGTCAACTTTAAAGGGATAGTAATACTTAAAATGTAAAAAAAATTATGTTGTAGGGTTTATCCCCCTGAGTAAAACAAGGGCACTCCCACTGCTGAAAGGTGTTTCATTCAAAAGTTATTAATTTTCAAAGTTGAATTTTTTAGGTGCAATATCACAGTGGCCTGAAATTGTACAGTGGTGCTGTTGCTACACCATCCTATGGAGATTTATGGTCAACTGACCAGAGCTGTCCATAGGATCGTGTAGCAACAGTGCCACTGTACAATTTCAGGCCACTGTGATATTGCACCTAAAAAATTCAACTTTGAAAATTAATAACTTTTGAATGAAACACATTTCAGCAGTGGGAGTACCCTTTTTTTACTCAGGGGGATAAACCCTACAACATATTTTTTTTACATTTTAAGTATTACTATCCCTTTAACCCCCTTGACACTAGATAGGTAATCTATGCATTAATAGCTCATACAGAAATCCCAGAACATTTGATGAACCCACCTGTTAGGGTCAATGTTTATGTTTTTAGATACTGTATTATGTTGGTTGGCTGAGGAGGATGGAAAGTGTAGTCCTGAACAGCTAGAGGGCCTCAACTTGTTCACCCCTGGTTTAAAATCTTCTAAAGACAATTTCAGCAGTGGGATTGCCCTTGTTTTACTCAGGGGGATAAAATCTACAACAAATATTTTTTTACATTATTAAGTATTACTATCCTTTTAATACTGGAGCTAATGTGAGGGGCAAAGCTAGGATTTCCAGGCAGTGGGTTTCCTAAAAATGAAACAAGCGTGCAATAGCTAGAATTTATTTTGTGTAATCCTACATACACAATACATCACAGTAGACTGTGCATAGAACAGAGTTAGGCAGTTTCAGCCATCCAGAGGGTGTTGGATGGCTGAACTCCATTGGCTGGGTAAGCATGATGGGAGCTGTAGTTTAAACAATAGCTGGAGGGCTAAAAATTGACAACTCCTGGCATAGACATATGCACCAGAACCATAATCCCTTTCCCATGGAAAACGGCAGATATAAGTGATTGGCATGCCAAAATCTTCCCCAGAATTCTGAATTTATATTGTAAGTTTCCATTGAATCGAGGGATGAGTACCTCTAATTAAAGGCCAACGTACAAAATATGAGAGTTTATATAATCTATCATATGCAATATATACCTAGGCTAATAACCTTTAAAGTCTTAAGTCCATTGTCCTTAAGGGGTTAAGGAAAATGTTGGAGAGATATCTTTAGCACCCAAAGGGTTAATCGTGTTTGTAGCGGCATTTTTTGATTACTACAATTGATCTGTTATATCGGAAAAGGTAGCCATTAGGTTCCAACCACCAAATGATTCTGAGACAGATTATTAAAATATGAACATTTCATCCTGTAAAATCCTGTGGGAGACAGGGACAAAGAAAGCAGAGCAATTCTGGGGCAAATCAACTGAAACAAGGGGGGAATCAATTCCTGTTGATTTAAATTAGTCTTTTAACCCCTTCAATTCTAGAAAAGTCTCCAATGTATTGAAGACCTCACTAGCAAGGAAGGAGTTAAACATCCCATTTGAATCATTGGGAAATTTGAGGAATTTTATTTGTTCCCTATTAGTGTGGGTAGTCTACCCCAGAACTGATAAAATATTGCTTTGGGAATATGGCCCAATGTGGAATGTAAAGCAAGCACCGATTAATCATCTACTTGTACTGAAAGGAGGTCATGGGTTTTAGTGGGACCTGTAACATATTCATTGGCCAAAAACTGAAGGAGATTGTTCTGTCCTCCCACTGTCCCTGTTTACACAAATCCCAAAACTCGCTTCTTTGGTACATGTGAGATCCAAAGTCCGTAGAGAAAGTTTCCTAATATCACTTGGCTTGTTATGTGGAGTAACATTCATTTCAGCCTTGTGCGAAAAACATTGGTGGCAGAGCTGAGCACCTGCTGCAGGCTACAAGCAATGAAGGCTGCAGGGAAGAATTTGCCAAAGGTTTATATAACCAGGCGGATTCCTCCAGATGGCTTAAAAGCACTCCAGCAGTCTGGAAGGTGAGTTATGTCCATATAATTCTATCCATATAATAGTGCATGGGCGTCCAAACTTTTTTTCCTCAAGGGCCAGACTGACAAAGAAATAATGGGCCATATACTACTCAATAATGTAATGTTATTAAAGACAATCATGCACAAAATTAGTTTTTAGCAGTTATTATGTGCAATCTATAGGTAGGCTAATAAAATGCATTACATTTTAATACATAAGCATAAATAATCAGCATTAAACCGTTGACTGACAGAGAGGTATCCAAAGCATTGCATTGCTATGTATTGGATACAGCTCTGACACTCAAGGGTTAAAAGTCTGTCTCACTGCCATACCTCCCAACATTTTAAATGGACAAAGAAGGACATTTTTAAGGGGGTGTTGCTGAGGGTGTGGATGGTGGGTGGGGCACTACGTAGAAGTTTTAGGTTTTATCATGACCTATTGACATGTCTGTTAACTGAATAAATTATTTCTCGCAATACCAAAGAATTTTATTTATATACTATTTTATAGACATATACACTGAAGTTTAAACAATGTGATACACATATACACACCACACAGTCTGTTCTCCTAAAAAGACAGGCGCCAGGGTGGGAAAGAGGGACAGAGGGATTTGGGGTCCCAAAAGCTAACTGTCTCTCCTAAAGAGGGACATTGGGAGTTATGCATTGCTAAAAATCAGATAATGTTGATTATGTTATGCAGCAAACCACATTTTTATTATGTAATAGAATTTGCATGAAAGGCTGATTTGACTATGTCTAATTCATCAAATGGACCCCAGGCCGTTAGTTTTGATGTTCCGGTCATAGTGTACCACATCTAGGCAGGGTTTCACCCTGAGACTTAGGGTTTTGACTAAAAATCTTAGGGTAAATGTACAAATTCTCAGGGTGAAAGGATCCACTATTACCTACTGCATGATCTGCACCAATTAATTGTTTCTTTAGTCTCTAAATTGGTTCCATTTGTACCAGAAAGGCAGAGGTGAGTCTACTTGTTTGTGTGTGTGATCAACCAGTGTGATCCCCAAGTTATAGTATATTATTGATTAACTAGTGTAAAATCCCGTGTACACGGGCCAAGGTCCGGGTGATGTTAACCCTTTGAGTGCCAGAGGGTAACGTGATGCATTGGTTTGCCATGCGTTGGTTACCCCTCTGGCACTCAAAGGGTTAAGAGGCCGGTCCTGCTCTGCGTCCTGCTGCCGATGCAGTCATGCACTGTAGAGACTGCCCGAAAGCACAAAATGCTCCCAACATTCCTACACCTCCTAGCATTCTGTGTGTTCAGGCAGTCTCTACTGCACATGACGGCTTCTGACAAACATCCTAGCGAATTATTATATAGGATTGAGGGCTGAATGGAGCACCTCTGTGTTATAGCAACAGTGACATACTAGAATATACATTATGAAGAGTGCTAAGGGTTAAAATTTCAGCTGTCAGTGTCAGCATGTTTTCAATTTCCAAGTAGGCTACATATTCTTTTTTTCAGAAAACAACTGGAAGGGGATTTATTATGATTATTATTAACCCATTGGATGCTTAATATTTCTTCAAGGGGTTAAAGGGAAACTGTCCCCTCTTAGAGTGCTATGTTTGAAGGAAAACTGGGGTGATTCTGGAGCAAACCAAGTGCACCATAGGGGGCAAATACAAATTCATAAAACTCCCACTGAAGCAATGTGTTGGAGTACTCTGTAGCATTCAAGGGGTTAATAGTCCTATTTCAGTAAATGAGCATTTTTATTTGTGGACATCTGTAATCCTTCAGGAGAGTAGTGGTCCATTTAATTTTTGCTCTCTAAGTTCAATTCAGTAAGCATAAGCCTTTGAGTGCCAGAGCAATGCATTAACCCTTTGAAGGGTTAAATATCCCTCTGGCACTCAAAGGGTTAAGGGGAGCAATTCTTGAGCACACCATCAGTTCCATAGAGTACAAGTAAACAATCCTCAAATTCCCACTAATTTAAAAGGATCTTTTAACCCCTTGAATGCTAAAGAGGTCCCCAGTACATTACAGAACAATGCTATGGGGAACTCACTAGCATTCAAGTGGTTAGAAACATATCATTTACTAGTATTATTTTCATAAAAATAAGTATATTGGAAGCTCCATTTTGTCATAAAGTGCAACCACACATTACTGAATAATACAGTTAATTCATTTCTGTACTTTATGACCATGGCACAGAATCATCCTCCCCTCTGCACTAAAGTTTATATGCTGAGCCTGGATGCAGGTGAATCATCAACCCATGTTAGTGTGAGGTCACGAATGGCCGCACTGTTGTTGGATCCTGAGGATCAGATCCCGAAACCACAGTGGACATCTGTCTTTTAGACTTTGTTCTTAGAGGCAACTTGAACAGACATGTGGTTACTGCTCAATTCAAGCCACCCATTTACTTTCATGTACTGTCCTGTCACTGGACAATACATGATTGATGGCTAGTTCAGAATCAGCCATACATGGCTGGCTGCTTTTCATGCAGGTTGAGCATTCATTTCAGGTTGCAAAGAACAACCTAAAAGTTGCCTGTGTGAATAATCTGCACAATGGGATTTTCTTTAAATCACTACCGCAACAAAAACTGAAAATGTGAGAACTATTAAAACATTTGATCTTTATTCCTGTTTAAAAATATTTTGTTTACCAATATCTGACCTTACTTTACTGCCAGATTTGACGAGGACAGACCTACAAGTAGTAGTTATGGAATAATAGAATTCTTGTGACTTCTGCTGCTGTGAACAAAAAGCTGATTTATTGGATTAGTGTTTTGGGTATAGATAAGTGTTTTGGGTAAGATGAAAAGCATGCATGAATTCCAACTATAAATACATCAAGAAAGTGCATGGTTGTATTATGGTATCCCATGCAATTGGACAAAGACCACATGAGGATGACATCCCCCAAGTATTTACATATGTACATGCACCTTGGATGTCAACATATTTATAAGTCATCT
Source organism: Rhinophrynus dorsalis (assembly GCA_037306005.1). Lineage (NCBI taxonomy): Eukaryota > Metazoa > Chordata > Amphibia > Anura > Rhinophrynidae > Rhinophrynus > Rhinophrynus dorsalis. Next base: position 355,790,205 of record CM074718.1, read on the forward strand.
ACCAGTAATACAGAGATTAGCTGTTTCTGTCAATATCATAACTAAATAGTCAACGTATCTACTGACTTTTAGATACATAAGTAAAGGGCAGGCATACAAAAATGACAAAATTATTATCTATGATCCTAGAATATTTTAAAGCATTTACGGGATCAAACTAAATGACGAAATATTGATGCCAACTCAAATTTAGAATTCAGTTGTTCAAAGGACATAATAAAATACCATTTTGTTAACTATAGTAGTCAAAAGAGTGCTATCAGGGCCGGATTTACATCTCAGGAGCCTGTAGGCACAGAAATCTGAAGAGCCCCCCCACCATTGGCCATTTCCACTGGACATCTCCACAATGCTCCTAATCTCCACACTTCCCCCATCATCTACATATTGCCCTCTCATTGCCCCTATCATCTTCACCTTGCCCCATCAGCTCCATATTCCCCCATCAGTTACAGCTTTCCCCCCATCAGCTCCATATTGCCCTCACATTGCCCCCCACCAGCTCCATATTGCCCCCATCAGCTCCAACTTGCCCCTCATCAGTTCCATATTGCCCTCACATTGCCCTTATCTCCACATTGCCCCAATCAGCTACAACTTGCCCCCCATCAGCTCCATATTACCCTCACATTGCCCTTATCTCCTCATTGCCCCAATCGGCTACAACGTGGCCCCATCAGCTACAACTTACCCCCATCAGCTCCATATTGCCCTCACATTGCCAGCCATCAGCTCCTTATTGCCCCCATCAGCTCCATATTGCCCTCACATTGCCCACATCAGCTCCACTTTGCCCTCACACTGCCACCCATCAGCTTCATATTGTTCTCACATTGCCAGACATCAGCTCCTTATTGCCCCCCATCAGCTCCATATTGCCCTCATGTTGCCCACATCAGCTCCACTTTGCCCTCGCACTGCCGCCCATCGGCTACATATTGCCCTCACATTGCCCACATCAGCTCTACTTTGCCCTCACACTGCCCCCCGTCAGCTCCATATTACCCTCATGTTGCGCCCACCCCCGTTTCTTACCTCCTCCCTGGTGGTCAAGCGGCGTGGCAGGACAGGTCTGCGCCTCCTTCGGCACAGACATGTAGCTGCTGGAGCTCCCTCGCGGTCTTCTGTTTAGTAATGCAGAGCGCTGGGAGATGATGTCATCTCCCAGCGCTCTGCATTACTAAAGAGCTCACGAGGGAGCTCAGTAGCTACAGGTCTGTGCCAGCGGACGCGCAGACGGTAGACCTGACCGGGTGGGGGGTTAGTGCCTACACTGCCCACAGCAAGAATAATTAAAAAAATAAATAAATAAATTAAAAAAAAGCAAAAACGGGTCCCAATGACAGGCGCCCCTCTGTGGCGTGCACATGTAGGCAGATGCCTACTCTGCCTTACGAGAAATCCAGCCCTGAGTGCTATTCTTCCATGACTGAGATATATATATATATATATATATATATATATATATATATATATCAATAAATTGGTTGAAAAGTCCCACGCGTGCTGCCCCATCCTTTCCTGACCTTCTGCATCATTATAGGGATTGTGCACCTGGGCATTATAATCTCTTTTGGAGCAAGTGCTTTCCCCACCAAGACATATATATATATATAAGGATGCACTCATAACAAAGTAAAAGTAATAGCCTGTGTGTCGCATATCAAAAATCATAATACTGTTTAGATCAGCACTCACAGGAAACTTTTAGATAAAGCAAAAGGAGTTGTTCTTGCAATGCATTGGATAACTCTCTGGCACTCAAAGCATTAGAGGGACAGTAATGTCCCCCAAAAAATTGATCCAGTTTTGTAGCCTTTAAAAAAATCTATATGGTCCAAACCCGATCTCTCAAACCGCTATGGTTTGAGAGATATAGGGATTCAAAGTTCCCCACTCCCCTTCTCCTGATGTCAGCTGTAAAGCTGACAGCAGGGGAATCGAGTCATATGACTCGAGGTGGCTCTGCAGCAGAGCCGAGATTGCATTATCTATAAAGAATTCATTCACTGAAAATATCTACAAAGTGTGCCTGGTTTGCAAGCACACTTTGTAGACATTTCCAATGAATTAATTCTTTATAGATAATGAGATCTCGGCTTTGCTGCTGGTCCCCTGACCAGGATCTCCTGCTGTCAGCTAGACGCTGACGTCAGGAGAAAGGGAGAGAGGGGCGAACTTTGAATCCTTATATCTCTCAAACCATAGCGGTTTGAGAGATCAGGTTTGGACCATATTGATTTTTTTTTACAAAACTGGATATATTTTGTGGGGGACGTTACTGTCCCTTTAAAGTGGAACTGTCACCTTAAAACGTCTTAGGCAATTTTAAAACATCTTGCATAGCAATGCATTTCACATTTCTTTGGCACTTAGCAATTGATCCAGGAGGAGGGGCAGGGACGCATTTCCCAATAGGCAGAGTAGGCAACTGCCTAGAGCCCCCGATTTTGAGGGGTGGTGCCTAAGCTGTGGTAGCCACATCCACATTTTGAATTATGCGTGGGGCCAGAGCAATCACAATGTCCTTGCACCAGTTTCATACCCCTTTACAGGCTATTATGTAACCTTGTGGATTCTAGGGAGATCTCCAACACATTGCAATGCATGTTATATGCCAAGGGTTTTCTGTTTGTTAGGATATAATGTATGGGATTGGGGCAGGGCCATGTGATGAATGGGAGTGTGGCCATGGGTGGAACTAGGGGCACCTAGAGTGCCTTCCCTAAGGGTGCCTTGGTATGTAAATCAGGCCCTGAGGAGAAGGTTCCAATGCCTCCCCTCCCTATATCAAAATATGTCTCTGCTGCTGATTTATCAGGCTCACACACATATCACGCTTACATTTTTGTGGCCAGAAAATCCTATTGGAACCTAGGAATATGCCTTTGTTCAAGATATAACATCTTCAATCAGCTTTGGATGTAATGTACATGGGGATGGACATGACTGTTTGTTTTCCTAGCAAGGCCATAGTGCTCATGGTAACTTTAGCCTTTTAAGGACCAGAGTTAAGTAGGTCCATGCACTCACAATGTTTGATTCAGTTTATTAAAAAAAAAATCCCATCAACTGTCATGTGTACCTCCATGGACATAATATCCAGGACTGAATTAAAGGGGAAGTATCACCCCAAAAGAAGTCTCCCACAAATAATAAGCCATCTAGTGATAAGCGTACCAATGGTACTAATAGCCAGCATAATTACTATGTTAGTTGAAAATCCTACTTGTGCTGAGACTGATGGCCAGGCAACAGTGCAGACATCTTTGCTTACAGACATCTGCGCACCTGCATAGTACCAGATTTTGCATGGTACCTTTAGGTGCCAGAAAGGACTGTCGGTGCAGGTGTGCAGATGCCTCTAAAGCGCTGTTGCCTGGCCTTCAGTCACTGCACAAGTAGGATTTCCAACTAACGCTGTAATTATGCTGGCTAATAGTACCATTTGCATGCTTATCGCTAGACTGCTAATTATTTGTGGGAGACTTCATTTGAGGTGATAGCTCCCCTTTAAGATGTTTTCTCTTGAACAAAGGCACAAGAGAAAAATTCATAGGGGCCATTAGGATTTTCTGAATATAGTAAGGTAAGTTGGAGAGTTATAATTAGGAGATTTTACTTCTCCTTTAATTTGTTTTTCAGCACCCAGCAATAAGGAGCTGCCCTAACATTACTGTTTTTTGTTATCCATGTATTGTATTTTTTGGCTTGTCATATAAAATTAAATTACCAAAACCTTAATGAATCACTTAACAGTAAAGTTCTGTTGTTTTTTTATTATTATTAGCTGTGAGATTGAGCAATGGGATTCCGATGATCCAATACCACGTTCTGAACTGCTCAAGAAAGTTGTAGGGATTCAAGGCTTGTATTGTCTTCTGACAGAGAAGATTGATAAAGAGGTGTTAAATGCCGCAGGTAAGTCTGCACTGTTCAAACAGAACTCAGTTCACAGTAATATGACAGTCTAAATAAAGTTCTAGATAAGAGACTTTAGCACAGCTGTGCCCACTGATAGCCGCAATGTTTTCTACATTAAACATTAGCTTTCCATTATTTTTTCCCCGTTACTTTTTTAAGTGATTATTTTTCTTGTCGGGTTTCTGTGCTGTTGTTGCTTGGCAACCTGTACATCTGTTCTGTCATAGACATTTATGAATGGCATAACAGACAAATAAATAAAACATTTCTTGTATAAAGTATTACTTGTTAATTTATCAATCAGTGAGTATAACGATATGCCACAGAAATATAGTATTGCCTTGTTGTAGCTGGTGTATCTTATGTTAGTCAGTGGGATGGACATACTATAAATAATGGGCCTTAAATCAAACTGTATAAAAGCAAACTGGAGCAATTGTGGGGCAAGCCATCTAACCATCAGCATAGGGGAGAAATAAACATTTCCAAAATTCCCATTGATGTAAATGGTGAATTTAAGCCTTTGAATGGTTTACAAATCATTGTAAAGTAATGTGTTGGAGGCCTCTTTAGAATTCATGGGGTTAAAAAATGCATTTAAATGAATAGGAATTTGTATTTTTTCCCCTGTGGTGCAGATGGATTGCCACAGAATGATGCATATGTGCAGAAAAGTTCTCTTTATACTGAAGAGGGCTGTTTAATAACCTTCTTAGGCCCTCAACATAATTGTACAATGACCCCCCCACACACACATACACAGTCTTGGTCCCAGCTGACTGGTAGCCACAGATCACTTCAAATACTGCCTAACCCCACATACCTTTACCACTGGTAGCCACAGATTCCTACATACACTGCATAGCCCACCAGTCTTTTCCCCTGCCTACTGATAGCCACAGATTCATACATACACTGACACCAAGGAATACTGGAGCCACAAATTCCCCAAAGACACTGTCTAAGCCCCCAGCCTTATTCCCCTGCCTGCTGGTTGCCACAAATTCCCCAGAAACACTGTTTGACCACCAGTCTTGTCTCCTAGCCCACTGGTAGCTATAGATCCCCTTATACACCATTTGACACCCCCCCCCGCCTTGCTTCCCTGCCCACTGATAGCCACAGATTACTATATACACTGTCTGACCCCCTGCCAAATGGTAGCCATAGATCGATTCTCAACATACTCTGCCTGACCCCCCCAGCCTTGTTCCCATGCCCACTGGTAGCCACAGGTACTCAAATACACTCTCTGCCCTCCCAAGCCTTGTTCCTCTGCCATCTGGTAGCCACCGATTGATTCCCCATATACTCTGTCTGCCCCCCCCTCAACCTTGTTCCTCTGTCTACTGGTAGCCACAGATTCCCAACATATGCTGTCTGACTCCCCAGCCTTGTTCCCCTGCCCACTGGTAGCCACAATTCCCCACTATCTGACACCCCACTTCCCCTTATCTTTAATCTTCTGCAAGTATTGGCAGAGGGCAGTGTTCCCATTTCAAACAGTACATAATATGTACATATTTTTATGTGGCGTTGTTATCAGAGATTTGAAACTACATTTCCTGGCCATCCATAGCTGTTATTCACAAAATGATTAGCTTCCTCCTGATAGGACAGGAAACAATACCAATGAGTTTAAAAAGGTACCCCCTTCCCACAATACTCTGCTTTTTGTTTCCTATCCTCCAGCTGGTAAAAGGAACCTAATACTTTTAGGATGTATATTTTTTTACTTGGGGCCTACCAAATCATATTGGTCCATTTCCCAGGTGCAGATAGCTCCCTCTCTGCATGAAATGCCAGTGCTTCATATGAGGGGTTCTGCAGCAGATGGAGCCATCTACTTCCCTTTCTTTTGTGTCTTCGGCATACTATTTTTGTGAGACAGTGACCTAATGTGATTGTTGGGTTCTGCGTCCCAATCAGCTGCCACTACAATTGAAACAGCCCAGGCATTTATATTGAGTTAGCCTGGTGGTAATAAATCACAAGAAAGTGTCACCACATTATCTGAGAGGCAAGAATTACATTAATGTCACTGATTTCAATGTAGCAGAATAAGCAAAATACAGGGTGCTTTTGTAGATGGCAAAAGGTATTGCAGTGAACATTTTTGCCCATCCCTATTAATCTTCCTTTCATATGCAAGTGGCTTATACTGGAGGCTACCCTCCACTGTGTCACGGTTACCCAGAGCACTCAGGAGTCAGAACGTATATAGTAAAACCACCTTTATTCAAGGTACAGAATAAGGTATAAACAGCAGACAATAGAAACAGGAAGCAGGTCAACAGATAAGCTAGCACTACTATCAGGAAAAGTAGGCCGCCTAGAATAGACCTCACCACTGAGACTAGGCTGAAGCCACTGGTAGTCTCTGCTGGAACTTGGACTGGAACAGGATCAGCTACTGATGATCTTCTGCTGGAACACAAACTGGAACTGGAATGGTATAACTCCGACCATGAACAAATGAGTAGATACTGACTCACGCCTGCAGTTAGTCTAACTGGAAAGGATAGCTGACTCACGCTTGCAGTCAGTACAGATGGTAGTCTACCGGAGCCCCAGGTCTGTGCCAGATGGATGTATACGGGAGAGAGACAACACAGCAGGCAAGCCGGAAAGAGCCACAGGACAGCACTAGATAGGATGGTCAGACAAGCCTGGTCAAACACAGAGCGATTAGTCAGCCAGAGCCGCAGGTCTGCACCAGATTGGTTATCGGACAAGCCTAGGATCATACATGGAGCAGTTAGTCAGCCAGACCTGCAGGTCTGCACCAGATTGGTTGTCGGACAAGCCTAGGGTCATACATGGAGCGGCTAGTCAGACACAGCCACAGGTCAGCTCCAGATCGGGTAGTCCACAGAGCTAAACAATACAACTTCACTGGAACACCACGAAAGGGCAACTGGTGTGGTGTCCAGGCAGCTTAAATATGGATTCCCCCACCCCCAGGAGATGGAGCACTAAATGGTTCTGTCTTTTTAAGAGTCGGGACGTGACATCACTGTAGGAATTCCCAGTGACTCCCGCCCGACTCTCTGCCTGCAAGAGCTACATCCGATGCGGCAGGAGCAGCAAAGGGGAGCAGCAAGGAGGCCGGTCGCCCAGACGAGTACCAGGGCACACCAGTTCTCCCAGCAAAGCAGAACGCGGCAACCCCGCGAGGCAGCAACAAGAGACCAGCCGCTCACCGGGTATCCTGTGGCCATCTCTAAACAGGTAAGTGGAACGCTTACACACTGGCCTTACCCTGGTTGAATTTACCATCCAACATCTTGGAGCTCAGAGTGAACCAACAGGGCCTTTCACAAACTTCTTTACCAAGATCAGGATGGACAACATTCCGGCCGCAGCCTATGTTCAAAAGCAAGGTGGCATTACAAGTCCCAATCTACTAGCCAAAGTATCTCAAGTAGACTTGTGCACGGCAAACATTTTCGGTAAAATTTGATTTTGGACAAATTATTTTTTTGCCCCATTTGGAAGATCCGAATTTCGGACTGGACCTGTTCGACTCAGTCCGAATTATTCGGCCAAATTTAAAAAAAAAAATTAAAATATTCAATAAAAAATTAAAATGAAATAAATAAAAATAAAAAAATTCATTAAACTAAATTAATAATAATATTAAATCTCTTATGAGGCAGTAAAGGATATTTTATAAACCCCTACACACTTATTAACCCTTAATAGGGCGAATATGGGGTGAGTGGAAGAAATGTAACATGGCTGTATGATACAAATGAATATACAACAAACACACAAAATAAAGCCCTGCACTCAAACTCCCAGTACTCCTGGGCATCAGCAATGGCTATAGTATACAACAGCCCAAAATACATAGTACAAAAAACCTGCGCTCTGTCCCAAATCCCTATGCACAGTTAAATAATTGGAGGATTTTAGTTTCACTCCAATGGCCATTTGAATGTAAGTTCACCTGCCGCGCCAAGGCAAGCCTCATAGGTGAGTCCATCAGGACAAATAAATTATTTGGCAGACAACAGGAGAGTGAGGAAGTTCTCCAGAACTTCATACCCACAGGATCCGAGCCAGGATGCTCTCTCACACAGCTGGTTCAAGATGGGATCTCTGGCCTCCATCTGTAATCATGCCTTATGACTGGTTAGAATTGCTGGATTTACAGGATGATTGTCTCCATATTTTTGTCAGCAACAGTCATCAGAAGTTTCTCTGATTGAAGCAGAACACAGACAGTTCCAGTTTACTTATCTTCTATGAGGGTTGGCTATAGCACCAAGGACTTTTTTTTCTAAAACTCTGTTGCCCCTAATTGCAGAACTAACATTATTAGTTTTTTCTGGACTGTTTTCTTCCTCCCATTTGGAATCAATTTAAATTGTTGTGTACTTCTTTTTTGGTGAATGGCTACAATGGATATCAAGGAGAAAGGAACTTTCACCTAAAATAAAAATGTAACCATGGGTTTTAGTCATTAACACAAGATTGTTGCTGGGTATGTTTTTTAAATATCACCACTAGTAGGTGAGTTACAAAAAAAAACATACCTAGCACTAATCTTGTGTTAATGATTAAAACCCATGGTTAAATTTTTATTTTAGGTGAAAGTTCCCCTTTAAGCATACTGTAATTTTATTTTCCTGGTCATCACCCATGGCAGCATTCCCCAAGCTCACTCTATTGTATTTCTTTCGGTGGCTCTGTTGGTAAGATGGAGTAGTGGGAGAAGGGAGATTGTCTTTTAAACTGATATTGTTTCCTGGAAAGCTAACCTTTAGGTGAGTGCTGCCATGGAATAGGACTGCAAAAAGTAAACTGAAAGAATTGTCTTTTTAAGAAGGAAGACACAGAAGGTTTTACACAGGTGGCTCAATGAACATGACCAAGCAAATAGCAAATGTATGAAACATCTGTTTAAACATCTGTTTGCGGGCAAGAGGGGGTGCACTATGCAATGTTAAGCAATGTTTTGCACAACCCCTTTCTGATACATACATGATTAAACAAGCAGTTTTTCAAAATACTGGGGATACAATCAGGACTGGCGCCACCTATAGGCGAGGTAGGCGCTGGCCTAAGGAGCACATCTATGGGGGCGCAGCTGTGCAGAGACAGTACCGGAGGCACTGTGATAAGTAGGGGGGAAAAAAAAGGTTAAGTACTCCGCTAGACGGCACTAGTTGTGCCCTGCCGTCCAGTATAATCTTCCTAGGCGGCATATTCGCACTGCAGGCTGCAGCCAATGAGAGAGGAGTGCTTTGACAGAATACTCTTCTCTCATTGGCTGCCTCTGCCGTGCGTGTCATGCGGGGCGGCAGCGCTGATGCGTAACAGAGCATGGTGATATGGTCACAGGACCAGAGGGACCAGGGGGGATTCATTCACAAGTTCGCAACTTAACAGCAACAGTAGGCTGGAGGAGCGATCGCGTTGAGTGACTAGCGAGGAGGAGGCCTGAATTATATCCCCAGAGCCCGCTGAAGCCAGGGGTTGCAGCAAAGATCTGGATCATCTGGAAGAGCGCTTTACACTTAAGAGGAGGCGGTGCGGAGCACAGGGTGAGTACATATCATTCAATATGCATGCTATTGCTACAACAAGGTTTTAGGGACTGAGTATTCTGATCAATCAACGGACACCATTTGGAAAAATTTTGAACAAGTAATAGAAGATGAACCTCTCAGCCCCTAAATTCAGTGTGGATATTTGACTTAAAATTTATTTTAATAAATACATATTTCTGATTGATGTATTATAGATTTTAAATACATACATTTATTGATTTCAGATTGATTTACTAAAGATTTTGTTATATGCTGTTTATTTGTGTATATCACTAAAATATTTTGTGATCTGGATCACTACAGATGCATAATATTTCCTGTGAGCAATATCCAGGCTAATAATCTCAAAAGGGAATCTTTAGGAGTGCAACTTAAAGGGATAGTAATGTTTCATAATAAAAGCAGCTCTAATTAATCATCATAGTATTTGGACCTTGGAGAGAATTATTTCAATTCTATCAGAGTTGTAGTTCAAGAGTAATTCAATGACAAAGTATCCCCCTCCTGTCCCTTTTACTGATGTAACATTGCTCAGCCAGAGCAGAAGAGGTGCCCAGGCAGACTGCAGAGAGGGACAATCTTCAATTAAGATAAGGGAAAAACCTGAAAAACTTTTCAAGGGGGCAGGGCTTTCATTGTTCTAATAGGAAGAAGATTGTCCCCTGCTGTTATCTGTCTGGTCTATGGACTGCATTCCACATCTGAGAAGAGATGGCTTACACTAGGCAAAAGGGGCAGGAGGGGAAATTTTGCTTGTGAATATCTCTCAAACCATAAAGGTTTGAGAGATAAGACTTATATCGTTCTTCATGTTTTTTTAATGCCTACAAAATAAAATAAAGATAAAAGGAAGTATTACTATCCCTTTAAAGGCAACTCTTTGTTATCCTGTCTATGGGGTAAAACATGTCTAGTTGTATCTGATTCTAATATTGGCTTATTAATTACAGTACAGGGATATAAACTTATATCATTAAAAGAGGTGGAGTACAAGTGGGTGGGGATAAAGGGGCGGGACACAAGGGGCAGAGCCAAGGGGGCGGCAAAATGAGGCTTTGCCTAGGGTGGCAAAAATCCTTGGACCAGCCCTGGATACAATTTAGCCTTGCTATCGATATTTAAATGCAAATATACATGCACACACAGTCAGTACAGTAAACAGAGTGTCAATTTTTGGACCTCCAACTCCCATCATCCCCATTCAACCGGAAGATGAATTGTATCTCCCAACAACTGAAGCGCTGAAAATTACCCCTATGCAGTAAACCATGTTCTTATAAATGTTTTATCCCCTTGAAGCCTGAGACCTGTCTGGCATCTTAGGGTTAACAGATCACTGACAACATTCTGAATTTCTATTTTATTCTTTTCTGTTTTGCCTCTGCAGGTCCCAGTCTTAAAGTGGTCAGCACCATGTCTGTAGGATATGATCACTTATCTCTAGATGAAATTAAAAAAAGGTAAAATATTGCTTCATGTACCATATGGTATAGACATTTTAGGGCTGGATTCAAATGCAGGAGATAAATGTTACCTCCCGTTTTATCAAAAATGTTCCTACTGAAGTCTATGGGGAAACCTGGAGATAAAAGCAGAGATAAAATTAGCACCTGCATTTGAATCCAGCCCTTAATGAGCTTGAAGGTATCAAATGCAGACCTCTATATTATTTGCAAATTGAATTTATTAACCATGAACAACTTAAAAGTGATGTACCATGCATCAGAAGTTTTTGTTATGTAAACAGAATGAACTGTAAAGTTGTAGTTAAATGCCATTTTGACCTATGTATTATATGCTCTTGGTTTGTATAGCTTTCTTATAGCTTGCCTTTATGTTCTTGTGTCTATGTGCAAAGATCCTTATGTTCAAAAGAAAATAGGCAATTCTGGTGCAAACCAACTGTACCATATACCTCCCAACATTTCAAACGGCTAAATAGGGCAATTTCGTTTTAGGTGATGTTGCTGGGGGTGTGGCTGGTGGGTGGGGCATTACTGAGAATTTTTAGGCTATTTCATGACTTATTGATGCCTTTTTATGTAACTGAATAAATGATTTACAGCAAGACCAAAGTATTTTATTTACAAACACATATACTGAAGGTTAAACAAACATTAATGAGAGTTATATTGCTGTGGAGCAATGTGACACACTTATATATACAACACACAGTCTAATCTCCTAAAAAGAGGGACACCAGGGTAGGAAAGAGGAACAGATGGATTCAGGTCTCAGAGGGAATTGTCCCTCCTAAAGAGGGACATATGGTAACATAAGGAAAAATTCCCATTCATGTAAATGGGGCTTACAACCCCTCAAAAGCTTTGCAATGCATTGGAGACCTCTCTAGCATTCAAGTGGTTAAAAGCCACATTTAATGCATCGGGAATTTTGCAGAATAATTATTTGTCCCCTATGGTACAATTAGATTGTTCCGGAATTACTTCACTTTTTTTTAATGTAAGGCTTTAGGAGTATTTTTTGTGCCAACAAGTAGAGATTGGGAATGGGTGGTGGGTAGATATTGAGTGGAAGTGTGACAATGGGTGGGACTAGGGTAGCCAAACCTAGTAGCAAATTCAATTTAAAAAAAATGACTGAATAAAACTCCTTTTGTATCTTTTTTTTCTTTTGACCAGAGGTATCCGAGTTGGATTTACACCTGATGTACTAACAGAAGCTGTAGCTGAACTTACTGTTGCACTGTTATTGGCAACATCCCGAAGACTCATCGAGGCTGTAGACGAAGCCAAAAAGTATTGAAAATCAACTACTTATTCAGGGAATTCATATTTATTCTGAGTTAATTTTTTACCCAAAAAATCTGTTTTTCCTAGCTCTTTTAAACCTTTGAGTGCCAGAAGGATGGACAAGCAGGTCAACAACTCTGCAGACAGATAACCAGTGCATATCTGTATTACAGTACATGTTGGTTCAGGAAAGACCAGAATGGTATACATAAGGATCAGAGGGATCCCTTAGACAGCTAAGTGATCCAAATAAATGGCAAACTAATCTGTAAGATGTGAGTAAGAGTTAACTCAGACTCTACAATCTTGTCACAATCTTTTCAGACAGCACTACTACTATCCCCCTTTAGGCCTGGATCTCCTTCTAGGCTAGGGACCTGGATATGAAGAACAGTGTAGCTAGAAAATAACTAAATGTAAAAATAATTTATAGAGATTTTTACTTTATTTATTATGCCCTAGCAGAATACAGCCTATGAGGATAGGCATGGACACTCCTATCATAAAGGGATTGTATCACTTAAAGGGATAATAATGTTTCACAAAAAAAGCAGCTCCGATTAATCGTCATAGTATTTGGGCCATGGAGAGTGTTATTTCAATACTGTCAGAGTTGTAGTTCAAGAGTAATTGCATGATAAAGTACCCACCCTCTCCTTTTAGTGATGTAACACTGCTCACCTCAGAGCAGCAAGACTGTCTATATGGATCTCAGGGAGGGACAATCTTCAGTGGGCATAAGGGAAAAACCTGAAAAACCTGTCAAGGTGGGCAGATTGTCCCTCGCTGCGACTTGTCCGTTCAAGAGACCAGATTCCACATCTGAGGGGAGGTGGCTAACACCTAGGTAAAAGCTGTGGGCAGGGGATACTTGAACTACAACTCTGACAGTATTGAAATAACTCTCCATGGCTCAAATACTATGAAGATTGATCGGAGCTGCTTTTTTTGCAAAAAATTACTATCACTTTAAAATGAATTAAGTTCAAGCCTTCCTAGCTAGACTATTTGAATAAAATGAATTATTAGCTATAAGCCCCAAATATGTGCTAAACATACTTTTCCTGTTTATGTGTAGGGAAATATGCCTGACTATTTGTCCCCTGTTAATTTATACAAGCTCCTGATAAGTGCAATGAGTATCTTATTTAACCATTTAAGGACCGGAGGAGTCTGTAACCCATTACTTTGGAAAGTGTTGCACATTCTACTGGTCTTTGAAGGTTAAAGTGAATAATCAAAATCCAAGAAAAGCATATGTGAACTAATAAAAAGTTCTAATCTCAAAAGCAGCTTTTTAATAAGAAGCTTGATAATAAATGTATTCAAACTGTACAGCCAATAGCATCCCAATACTTTCAATTAGGATTTTGTATTAAAGAAATAATTTTGAAGAAGGTTGTCTGTTAGTTATACTGCTCCTTTTAGATCAAGGTTTGGAAGATTTCCTTTAACTTATTTAAGATTGTTGTTTGAGAATATTTGCTAACGTGTAGTGATAATAAAACTCACCTATTGAAGGAAATAATGTTTCATTTTGGAAAAAAAGAACATACGTTGTAATGATTTTTCTGATGAGTAAAACAAGGTTCTCTCACAATACAAATGTTAATACAGCCCAAACTTTAAAGGGATAGTAATAATTAAAATGTAAAAAAAAAATATGTTGTAGGGTTTATCCCCCTGAGTAAAACAAGCATACTCCCACTGCTGAAAGGTATTTCATTCAAAAGTTATTAATTTTCACAGTTGAAGTTTTTTAGGTGCAATATCACAGTGGCCTGAAATTGTACAGTGTTGCTACACCATCCTATGGAGATTTATGGTCCCGGGACCAGAGCTGTCCATAGGATCGTGTAGCAACAGCGCCACTGTACAATTTCAGGCCACTGTGATATTGTACCTAAAAAATTCAGCTAAGAAAATTAATAACTTTTGAATGAAACACCTTTCAGCAGTGGGAGTACTCTTGTTTTACTCAGGGGGATAAACCCTACAACATATATTTTTTTACATTTTAAGTATTACTATCCCTTTAATTTGTTTTTCCTCATTCATTTGCAGTTTTCTATTGTGGCCACCAGGTCACAATGCTCCTACCATTTACATTGGAAATCTGTAGTCTAAGACTCAAGATCGCCCTTAGAGTGCATTATGAAAAAAATTACCTTCTTGCTAACAAGAAAGTTTAAGCTGTAATACTTTTTCATTGAAGCACCACCCAGCTGTGGGAGTACCCTTGTTTTGTTCAGTTACACTCATACAATATTTAGCTTTCATGATATAACTTTACTGTTTTTTAAAGCTAAATGCATATAAAAATGCAAGCCACGGGATTGCAGTGGTTCCCAGGCAGCATGCATTTTTATATTTGTTCTTTTTAAACGGATGAGGTAGAACCTCAAAGTGATAATGGTAATTAATATCTATCTGACTCTGGCCTCCCTCCTTTATATTTGTCCTAGTGGTGGATGGGGTACATGGAAGCCTCTCTGGATGTGTGGGTGTGGTCTTACAGGGAGCACTGTTGGAATCCTTGGTCTGGGAAGGATAGGTGAGTTTTGGAAAAATACAAAAGTCTGTGGGAAATCTACAATCAATTATGAATATAATTAAAGATGCAAATGATAGACATATAGTTAAAAAATCCTCTTTGATATTAACTGATTTTTATGTAATATAAAAGTGTTGCAAAACTGGAGAAATTATATTTTATTTGCACTGAACTGAGTGTCAGGGAATGTATTAAAGTGGAACTTGTGCTTTATAATGACTTAGATGATTTTGAAATAGCTTTCAAAGTCATCTAGATTTCTGTAAACCATATTTTATTTAAGCTATAGTTTACGAGATATGTCTTTTTATTTATTTTCATTTTAAGCAGTTTGGCTGGCACAGACTGGTATGTCTGACATTAAAATTCTACTCTCTCTCTCTCCCAAATGTCACTTCCTGCCAGGAAGTATTGGTTACTTTGTATAAATTGACACATAAATAAAGCTAAATATCTCATAAATTACAGTTTTATATAAGGAATGGTTAATATAAATATATGAGATTATGAAATATCTTTCAGAATCAACTAAGTTTTTATAAGGTGTTTGTTCCAATTTAACCCAGGGGTAGTCAAATACTGAACCTCTAGCTGTCAGGAACTATGACTCCCATCATCCCCATCCAGCCAATGGCTTGTTAGGGATGATGGAAGTTAGTTGTTCCCAACAACTGGGCATCCAGCAATTGAGTACACCTGCTTTAACCCTTTGAGTGCCAGAGGGGTACGGAACGCATTGCTTTGCAATGAGTTCCATACCCCTCTGGCACTCAAAGGGTTAACTCTAGGGAGTATAGCACATTATGAAGCAATGTGATACACAGACCATTAGTACTCAAAGAATTAATGGAAATTCATTGCATTAGAAATGTCTCTGTATCCAAGGATTAGCTCTAGTCATTCCTCCTAAATAAAAAAATAAAACACAGTTGGCACTTAGGCCCCTCTCACACAGGAGATATAAATGAATCATTGCTGCACTGGATCTGTTTCCTATTAAAAGGAAACATGCTGGACTATGATCCTTATTGCCTTGTGGGATCACACTGAAATCCAGCATGCAGCAACTTTTCTGTGTTCCCTCAGGACTAGGTAAATTTGCAGTAAGCAAAAGTTCTTCATGTTAGCTTATGGTACTGCCCATGGATCTTGCACGCTAGCGTTGTTGAAAGTTGCTGTTCTCATCACAACCTCCAGTAAATGGCTAACCATGGGGAAGCCAGCCAGTAATATTGATTTCAGCTTACATAAGCTGGGCATCAATAGATTGGGAGTCAAAGATGCTCAACTAGGGCAAGCCTGCAATACAAATTTGCAGGCTCTATAGGAATGGTATCCTACCCAGGGTGCAGTCTCTTTTAGCCCACTAGTGCCTTTCACAGAGAGGAAATATCCTAAAGCATATCATATTGGTCCTGCCATTACACAGTCCAACCACGAAATGCCAGGCAATTCCTTTCTGAACAAGAGAAACAGCTAACCCCAGACGTATGTTTCAGCCTTGTTGGGCCTTTTGAGGTGAAACTGATCTCTCTAAGTACTGTGAGCAAGGGGTCCAATGCTGGATTCCCCTATTACCCTTGGGGTGACTAATCCCAAGGATAATTTGCATATGTAGACTGGGAGTCAGAGATGCTCAACCAGGGACGAGTCTGCAATACAAATTTGCAGCCTCTATAGGAATGGTATCCTACCCAGGGTGCAGTCTGTGATATGCTTTAGAATATTTCCTCTCTGTGAAAGGCACTAGTGGGCTAAAAGAGACTGCACCCTGGGTAGGATACCATTCCTATAGAGCCTGCAAATTTGTATTGCAGGCTAGTTCCTAGTTGAGCATCTCACTCCATCTACATAAGCTGGGCATCACAAATGCCTCTCCTGCATTCCGGTTGATGTTGACATACAGGAGAGAAGTGGGTGAAGATACATAGATGAAAGCATTGTCACAGGGGGCTGCAACAGTTCTTTTGGTTATGTGACAGGTGCCTTAGTGACACAGAAAAAAGTAATGAAATAATTTTGATATGTGGGGATTACAATTCATGTGTACTAGTGATGAATTATGCTGTTTAATATTTTTAATGCCATTGAGGACAATGTGCTAATTTATGGAACAAATCATCTGCACTATAGGGAACAAATAAACTTTCCCATTAATTTAAATAGGCATTTAACCCCTTGAGAGCTAAAGAGGTCTCAAACGGATTACTAGAATTGTAATTTATCTCCTATGGTACAGTTGGTTTGTCCTAGAATTAATCCAGATCATCTTAGAAAATCAGCCTCACAGGTCCTTACTCATCACGTTTAAAGCAAATACCCATTGATATTAAATAATGCTTTTAACCCATTGAATGCTGGAGATGTTTCCATTGCAATGCTTTTCAATGTGTTGGTGACCTATCTAGCATTCCAGGGATTAGACATCATATTTACATTAATGGAAAAGTTCATTTCTCCTCTATGGCACAGTTGATTTGCTCTAGATTTGCACTTCTTTATCTTGATGAATGAGTCTCACTTTTTTCTAATAGGTGAAGCTATTGTAAATCGCTTGAAACCATTTGGGGTTAAGAAATTCATATACAATGATGTCGCACCAAGGGAGGATTTAGCAGCAAAGATCTCAGCTGAATTTGGTAAGAGATTAAAGCTGCATATTATTTTCCTTGTTTAATGTAATAAAGGGAAAAAGTGCTGCAAACCTGTTTCAACAACAGATGTGACCAGGAGCTAGCTCAGTGGTTCGCAATTCTCTTCCCAGGGGAGCCCAACAGTCCATGACTTTAGGATTTCCCTGCTTGTGCATAGGTGAGTTAATTTGAGGCTTAGTTATTTAAATAACTCTCCTGTTTGTTGGTGGCAAGTGCTCTTCTGCTGAGGCAGGAAGCCAAGGGAGGAGTGATCCCATGATGCTGTGCATGCAAATCTGCACAGGTAGAAACGTGTGGTTTCACTGGTTTCACACATCTCCGTGTGGCTGAGGCTGAGAAGGCACAGCCAGTCAGGGCCAAGGAGGAGTGGCTAGGTAAACGGCAGCCCCATTGACAAGCTGAGCTGTGCGGCCACCATTACTGCTTGCATATGTCACTGTTCCTGCACATGACCTCACTCGACCAAGCTGGTGGCAGCATGCAAAATCTGGGGAATTTTATTTATTTCCTATGGTGCAACTGGTGTGCCCCAGAATTGTTCCACTTTGTGATTGGGCACTCCAAAACATAACTTTAAATTAAAATATTTGCACGGCGCAACTTGAAAAATCTATAAAACAATTTGCAGAGGGAAACCATCAAACATCAAGTGCACACCAAGGTCTCTGAAATTAAAGCTTAATTTTATTAACTCATCAACGTTCCAACCCCTTTTGGGGCCTTTCTCAAGATGCTAACACAATGTAATCACTGACCTTAAATACAGTAGGAGCAAGAATTGTGTCAAAAAGCCACGAGGTAATTAAGACCGTGTGCCTTTACTCCTTGAAACACAGCGGTGACCCACGTACAGGATTGACTAGTTTGTTGTCAAATACCATTGGTCATAGTGCTACGGAGAAATAGTATCTGCCATCAATATTCGCTGGCAATCAGACATTCATGACTATACTGTGAAGTAGCTACATATGGAGACAATGAATGAAAAATAAATATTGTTACCAAAACAAAAGAAATCATTATTCTCTTGATGGACAATGCAATATTACCCAAGGACAAAGGACGAGACAATATACACCTTGAGTGTAATGTAATGCTTTGTTATAATGCCACTGTGTGCATCTCGGGCTCTTATCAGGCGCTTCTCACCTCCCCAGCCGTGGCTGAAATAAGTGTATATTTAACTTATATGTATTTTTAATAAGGATTTCTTTTGTTTTGGTAACAATATTTCTTTTTGATTCATTGTCTCCATATGTAGCTATTTCACAGTATAGCCATGAATGTATGATTGACAGCGAATATTGACGCCAGATACTATTTCTCCGCTATGACCAATGGGATTTGACAACACACTAATCAATCCCGTATGCGGGTCACCGCTGCTTTTACAGAGTAAAGGCACACCGTCTTAATTACCTCGTGGCTTTTTGGCACAATTCTGGCTCCTACTCTATTTAAGGTCAGTGATTACGTTGTGTTAACGTCTTGAGAAAGGCCCCAAAAGGGGTTGAAACGCTTATGAGTGCTAACAGTTAATAAAATTAAGCTTAAATTTCAAAGACCTTGGTGTGCACTTGATGATCGATGGTTTCCATCTGAAAATTGTTTTATATATATATATATATATATATATATATATAGATAGATATATATATAGATATATATAGATATATATACACATGTATATACAGTCGTGTGAAAAAGAAAGTACACCCTCTTTGAATTCTATGGTTTTACATGTCTGGTCATAGTAACAATAATCTGTTCCTTAGCAGGTCTAAAAATTAGGCAACTACAACCTCAGATGAACAACAAAACATGACATATTACACCGTGTCATGATATATTTAACAAAAATAAAGCCAACATGGAGAAGCCATGTGTGAAAAACTAAGTACACTTTGTTATTCAATAGCTTGTAGAACCACCTTTAGCAGCAATAAACTGAAGTAATAATTTTCTGTATGATTTTATCAGTCTCTCACATTGTTGTTGAGGAATTTTGGCCCACTCTTCTTTACAACGTTGCTTCAGTTCATTGAGATTTGCGGGCATTTGTTTATGCACAGCCCGCCACAGCATTTCAGGTTTAGGTCTGGACTTTGCAGGGCCATTGCAACACCTTGATTCTTTTCTTTTTCAGCCATTCTGTTCCAGATTTGCTGGTGTGCTTGGGATCATTGTCCTGTTGCATGACCCATTTTCGGACAAGCTTTAGCTGTCAGCCTCAAATTTGACACTAGAATATTTTGGTATACAGAGGAGTTCATGGGTAACTCAGTGACAGCAAGGTTGCCAGGACCTGTGGCTGCAAAACAAGCACACATCATCACCCCTCCACCACCGTGCTTGACAGTTGGTATGAGGTGTTTGTGCTCATATGCTGTGTTTGGTTTTCACCAAACAGGGCGCTGTGCATTATGGCTAAACACCTCCACTATGGTCTGTCCAAAGGACATTGTTCCAGAAGTCTTGTGGTTTGTTGAGATGCAACTTTGCAAACCTAAGCCATGCTGCCACGTTCTTTTTAGAGAGAAGAGGCTTTCTCCTGGCACCCTTCCAAATAAACCATAATTGTTCAGTCTTTTTCTAATTGTACTGGCAGGAACTTTAACATTTAACATGATAACTGAGGCCTGTAGAGTCTGGGATGTAACTCTTGGGTTTTTTGCAATTTCTCTGACCATTGCACGGTCTGGCCTTAGGGTAAATTTGCTGGGATGTCCAGTCCTGGGAAGACTGGCAACTGTCTTGAATGTTTTCCACTTTTGAATAATCTTTCTCTCTGTAGAATGATGGACTTTAAATTGTTTGAAAATGGCCTTGTTTGGAAACCCTTCACAGACTGATGGCCAGCAGCAATTGGCATGTTAACACACAACTGAATGCTCCAGCCCAGCAAACTGCTAAAAAGTTGGCTTTTATAGAGGTGGTCACACTTGCTGATGATCAATTGATTAAAGGCATTTAATTAGCAGCAGCTATCTGCTACTTAGCATCTTAATTCCTATGAAAGCAGTAAGAGTGTACTTAGTTTTTACACATGGCTTCTCCATTTTGGCTTTATTTTTGTTAAATAAATCATGACACAGTGTAATATGTCATGTGTTGTTTATCTGAGGTTGTATTTACCTAATTTTTAGACCTGATACGCAACAGATGATTGTTAGTATGTCCTGATATCTAAAACCATAGAATTCAAAGAGGGTGTTCTTTCTTTTTCCCTATCTTTCCGGGCACAGGTGCTGGATTCGTCCAAACTGTTACCTGTTTAGTGGAAGATGCAGAGCTGACAGCGACCACTATGGGGAGCCCCATAGTAAGTCAGTCTCTACTGCGCATGACTGCATCGGAAAAACATACATCTGGCCTTTTATATTATAGGATTTAGTGCATACCAATTACAAACAACTTCAGATGCTATATAAAACGATATTAACTGATGTATGGAAGATAACTATCCAGGTAAGTATTTCTGATCAACAAAGCTAAAACCACTTATTTCTACAGATGTAGCTCTCCTTTAACCAATAAGCCGGTTACATGGATGTAATATAGTCTTGCACTAGACTGCAACCTGTACAAACTGAGATTCATACAGCAAGTGTTGCTTTGTAATTGTGACAGTGGTGAACACAAGACTCATTTTTATCCCTTATAGTGCCAACATCCTCTGTTTTTTATACTTTCCTTAGGTGAAGCAGTGCCAAAAACTAGTAATGAATCTTTTGTCAGTTCACAGTTAAAATACAGCCTTCATATGGGATTAAATGAGGCCAATGTATTAAGGGAGGGATTCACAAACTGAGGCCATCCAGCTGTTGCTGGAGTTCAACTCCTATCATCCTTATCCAGCCAGGAGCTGTAGTCCTACATCATATTGAGAGCCATGGGATGCCCACTCCTGTTCTAAAGAAAATTGAAGGAATTCGGGGCAAACCAACTGTACCATAGATAATAAAAAAAGAGTCTTATTGATTACAATGTCCTTTTTTAATTATTTCTCAATGCATTGAAAATCTCTCTAGTATTGATGGGGTTCAAAGCACCATTTAATTTTATGGGGATCTGGAGATTTTTTTATTTGTTGCCTATGGTGCAATTGGTTTGCCCCAAAATTGCTTTATTTTTCTTTAGAAGGTCAGTATTAATGCCTTTCAGTTTAAGTAATTCATTCTGACAAGAACTCCGATCACAACAAGATAGCCCATGTTGTCATTAAATCCCCCCACTCTCTGTTTTGCAGTGTCCTTGGAGGAGTTGGCCAAGCAGTCGGATTTCCTTACTGTATGCTGTGCTCTCACACCTGAAACACAGGGCATCTGCAACAAACAGCTGTTCTCCAACATGAAAAGCAGTGCTGTGTTTATTAATACCAGCAGGTAAATTATGGAATATCAAATACAAATTAGCATAATGAAAAAGGACCTGGATGGGGCCCAAACTTTGATTTCTGTGAAATCAGCATTCATTCATTTTTATAGCATTTTACTTTCTCTTTGCATTCTCCCTCACCCCCTAGAACAGCTCCCTCTTTCTCCCTCTCCTTCAACGTCCCTTGGCCCCACAAAATAAACAATACTTTTAGGATATGTTGTAATTAAGGAGGGTTGGTGTACAAATTACATTCCAGAAAGTATGATGAACATTATACTGAAATTGCATTAGCTAGAAGGAGTTGAGATAGAGCTATGTAAATCACATCAGTCAACTGGCTGTCTGATATATGTATCATCCAGTGCCACCATGGGCCAGCCCCTGTTATAATACTGTGGAGAGAAATCATGCAGGCTAGACACACACACCACTATAATACATTCCCGGCTTTCTAATGGCCTTCAGTACATAGGCCTGTTTGTATAACCTATCATCAGATCATTTATCGAAAATGATTGTGCAAGATTACTGTAGTAGGATAATGCCCACAAACACACATCACACAGATTGCTATAGACAACCTTTGTGTGTGGGACAGACTAGCATGGCACCTCATTTCAATGTAGCTGTCCACTGTTGAGCACAGATTGTCAATATTGGTTCACTATCTGTGTTGGACCCCTTCTGCATCCACTCTGCAGAAAGTCATGTGCCCAAGTCGGTACTTCATGAGCTAACATTACCCAAGAAACTATTAACCATCTTGCTAATGATATGCCTTGCCTAGATGACAGTGTCATCAAAAGATGCGCATACTCACTACTAAATTAACCATTCTGCTGAGCACATTTTAGTTTGAAACATGAATAATTTGTTTCTCACATTGTTCCTCATAAATAAATGCAACCTCAGGCATACTGTAAGCATATAGACTAGAGAAAAGGACCCTAGCATGTTGCTCCAGGAGAACAATGAGTATGGTGAAGACAACTATGGTGGCGCAAAACTTTTTGCCCCAAATGTGAAACATACAAAAATGGTATGTCCTCTCATGCGCATGAATCTCTGTGAAAGGTTATTTTTCTGCCTCTTTCCACTTTTTTCATTGCATTGAAATCAATAATAATATTATATCTCCCCCACACACGCACACACACACAGAATTTCCCCATGTATTCACACCATGCATGTATAAAAAGTGTGTCTATTCCATTCATACTGTCAGTCTGTGCTTGGAATGGAAAACGAAAGCAGCTGAATTTTGATTCTAGCAGACAAGCATAGAGAGGTAGTTGTGGTTGATTAATAGGAATACTGATGTAGCCCAATTGTTCCCTGGGTATAGAGGATATGAATGGAGAAAACATCAACAAATTAGGAGAGGAATAGAAAGCGATTGCTGAATTTTATACACTAACTATGTGTAGAGGCGGGCAGACAGGCAGAGAGGGGGACCTGTGGTTGGTTATATTGCATGTGCTTTATTAGGTGTCACGATTTCCCAGGAACAAACCAGGAGTCAGTATGGTATAGTAAAACAGTCTTTATTGAATAAATATAAATACAGTAAATCACAGAACAATGAGTAACTGAATCACAGAACAATGAGTAGAGGTCCTTCTAGTGGCCAATGACTCTATCAGAAATAGGAGTTTGCCAAAAGTTGGAATGCTCTTAAAGAGACCGGCAGAAGCCTCTGGAATCTCTATATAATGAAGGCCCAGCAGGAATCACAGTAAGAGACTGACTCACTCCTACAGTCAGCAGGTAGATCTAGGGATCTCCCTAAAGATGATACGGTAAGGAAGAAGTACTGACTCAAGCCTGCAGTCAGTAAGGAGACGGCCGTCTCCTTTCTCAGAGGCACCAGAGCAATCCTGACTCATGCCTGGTTAAGTAAGGTCTTAACCAGAGCCGCAGGTCTGCACCAGATTGGGTACCTACTACACAATAGGAGCAAGCAGGAGAATAGTCAGACAGAGCCACAAGTCAGCATCAGATTGGATAGTCAGACAAGCCGGGTCATACTCAGTTCAGGTAGTCAGCGAGAGCTATCTGCTCTTTATAGCCTGACTGCTTGCTGTCTTTGATGCTTATTCTTCTAGCTAGTTTCCTGATTCCGGGCTTTTATTCCTGCTTTCTCAACCTTCGGATAGAACCTCGATTCCCTCCTGACTATATTTCCTGATTTCTGACTTGGCATCTCACCTATGTTACCTGGCTTGAACCTCGGCTTCCTTCCAGACTTTGTCTCCTGGCCTCCAACTTGTTGCCCCATTTGTGTTATCACAGGCTTTGACCTCTAGGCTAGTAGGACCTAGTCTCTATTTCTCTCATCTGTCAAGACTCTGCCTAGCGTGTTCCTATTCGCCTCTTTGCCTCCTTCTAGAGCAATGACTCAGAGTACACTTATCAGACTTCCACTTACCCTTCTGAAATTCACATCCTTTTACTCTAGTCTACTCTCAGGTCTGTCTAGGCCATGGATCTGGGTAATCCACCTGGTTGAACCTCCTATCCCCTGCTCAGTCCTGAACGGTAACTGGTCCTCCCATCCTAGTTGCTCCCTAGCTCAACTAGGGAGGAACAATCTAGTTTCCTGACCACCACCTTTATACTTCCTCAACTGCAGAAAGGGTGGTCCAATTGATTGTCTCTGCTCTAAAGCCCTGCTCTCCAGCTTTGCCCCCAAGATACAGTTTCGGAGCAGGGGAGAGTGATAGATGATCCTGCTGTGACATATAATGTTCAGACTCGGATGACTCAGCAACAGGAGGTTAAACGGCAAACACCATAATGTCACAGCTGGAGGTGGTAATACCAATCCTATCTACATATTTCTCCCCCACTCTTCATTGATTTGATCCATGAAAGACAATATTCTTCTTATCCATCCTCAGAGTCATCACCACCACCAGTTTTCCCTCCTCTCTTGGTGATGACAAGTGTGACATAGGAGCCCCTAGTGTCATACTCATCATCACCACAGGAAAAGCTCAGACAGAGTCATCTGCACTGTGCTGCTACTGTATACAGCCACATTTAACATTTTCCTTTTTAAAAAATGACCGCAGGTCACTGGGGATGTTGTGAGTGTAGCAGTACAACCTGCTGGGCTGATTGTACTCCTGCTTTTGCATTCCAGGATTTTATATTTTTATGGCAGAAAATGTCATTGCCATAGAAAACATAAGCAGAAAAATTATTGGTGGTTGTGAAAAAGGCAGAAATTCTATGTATGTTCTATCCTCTTGAATTCCTGCAGAAAAAGCTGCACATAATTCATTTTTAACCTCATTTCCTGTAGAAAAAAAAATACTTTTTACCCATTTCTAATAAGACTTCTGCTACTGGCAGCTAAAGAGCATAGCCTGAGAAAAATGCTCCAGAGCGGAGATGGCTTCAAGTGTATTCTTGCTATGTTGACCACAAGGTTGAATGTACAACCCCGGTCAAGCCAGGGCCAAACTAGCATGCATACACTTGTTAAGCTGAATTAGCAGAAATCAGTGCAACAATACAGAATCTCAAATCAGGAGCAGAGTTTGGCACAAGCAGGAGGTCAGCACATTTCAATCAATGTCAGCAGTCAAGAGTTGGGTGGGGGGCAGAGTTCAAGCAAAGTCACAACACAAGGTGATTATCAGGAAACAGAAGAAATCAATACAGGATAATAAGCTGCAGAGAGCCTTATAACTACGATCACAAGCAGGGACACAATGGTTCATAAATAGCAAATGAGTAAGCTGTAGGCTGAGTGTGATTGCCAGGAATGTAGATTTTCATGCATGCACATACTCTGACATCTTTGAGGGCATAAAATGAAAAGATAATGTGCCCACATACACAGAAGGCACAAATGCATGGGACTGTAGGCATAAGGACACCAACCTCCAGGTAAGGTATGACACAGGTCCTGTATCAGCTTCCCAAAGGATATTACAAGCATAAGTCTAGATTTCTATATTAACATCAAATCTAGACAATAAGGAAATCTCACGTACACCTTTAATGTTGGATAAAGATGTATTACAATAATTGTTTAGAGTAATAACACCAGAATAATTCAAAAATTGATTCTATTGATCTTTCTATATGATGATGTACTAAAAAGAACTGCAACAATTTTGCAGCAATCCAGCTGCGACCCAAGGGACAAATAAGCTAAATTTTAAAAGTAAAATACTGCAAGGAGATGGAGACATCTCAGTAAAGGGTTACAAGTTTGATTTAAATTGTCATGTACTTTGACCTAGGATTGCTTTAGTTCTTATTAGTACATCAGCTACACTGTGTTCTTATTGACAAGTTAAAGTAACGCATACTTATTGACAAGATTAGTAAGTATATAGCTAGGCTATCGTTGTATATCAATGTATTAGATTAAGAGACTCAGTATAGGGGATCTATAATGATTCAGTTTAGATAACGCTTTTCATTTTGGCAGATTCACAAACATGGATGGGGAAACCTCCATGTGAAACTTGCACACTGCCTTAAATCTTCGTTGAAGTGTTAGGAGTGGTGCAAAGCAGATATTGATGCCTTCGTTATAATATACACCACGTGTCTTCACCTTATAGGGGTGCTGTAGTAAACCAGGAGGATCTTTACCATGCTTTGGCGAATGGACAGATTGCAGCTGCTGGTCTAGATGTTACAGTCCCAGAGCCACTTCCTACCAATCATCCACTTTTCAAATTAAAGAACTGTGGTGAGTTTTGATAAACGACATGTGAATGGTATGTGTTAAAGCATAAATGAGTAAATACATTCTCACACTTGCTCAACAAGCCTATTTGATTGTGCAGAATGCAGTGTCTTAATCAAGGACATGGCATATGCCCCAGAAGTACCCCCACCCCATCCCCTGTGTCAAACAGGAGCCATTGACGCTAGGCCCTTGTGATGGTATGCAGGGAGGAAGAGAAAACACTGTATTTATTTAAAATGAGTGAATAAGATGAATTAATAAAATGTTGATTAGTTATTGAAAGTGGCAGAGTCCTCAGTACTTGATGCAGCTTTTTATAATTACTGTCTGATCTCCTATAGCTTGTGCTTCCTTCCCTGTAGTCTGTTACACTGGAGTTGTCACTTTGTGATGAATTTTGCCCCGTCATCACTCCCTTTTTGCACATCCTTACAGCTGCCAATTGGTAGGAGCCTCTTCTTCTTCCCTCCCACTCTTTCACCCTGCCTCTTCTTCACCCATCTCTCCATTATCATATCCTTTCCCTTTCTCCCTTTCTTCATCTTCTCCATCCTTCTTGCTTGTTCCTACCTGTATCCTCAGTTTTATCCTCTGTCTTTTTCCTTCCTTCCTTCATCCCTTCCACATTTTCCTCCCTCTCTTTTTCTTTATCTTCTATTTATTCTTTTTATCATTCCCTCCCTCCGTCTCCTTGTTTCCTGACCATTTTCTTTCTGGTTCCTCCATCTTCTTACTACCCCTTCCTCTTCTTCCTCCCTCCATCCCTGCTTATTTTTCCCTTCATTTTCTTCCCTCTCTCCAACTTCTTTCTACCTCCCTCTTTTTCTTCCCGCTATATACTTTCACCCTCCATTGGCTTCCTTTATTCATCAAAATATACTTACATCCTCTCTCCAGCTTCTCCATCCTTCACTCTTTGTCATACCCCCTCCATCTACCTATCTTCCTTCCTTTCCCACTTCCTCTATCTTCTTCATCTCTCAGTCTTCTTCCTGCCTCCCGCCATCTTCTTTCTCCCACTTCTATTTCCTCCACCCTTTTCCAGATTATCCCTATCTCCATCTTCTTTCCTAGCTCCATCTACTATCTTCTTCCTTCCTCCTAACATCTTATTTTACTCCTTCTATCTGATTTGGTTTCTCTCTCCCAGCTTTCTTCTTCCTCCCTCCCCCTTCTCCCTCCACATGTCCTCTCTCCAGCTATTTCCACCATTCCTCTTTGAGCCTGATATCTGCTTGGACCAACATACCATGTTTCCTACTAACATCTGTCCCTATCCCATCTGAATTGTTGACTCCTATGATTTAGGTAAATGCCTCATGTGAGTTTTATGTGCACTACTGTGGGGTGCTGCATGTGGCTTTTTTAATACAGGGACCGAAGGATGTAAAAAAATTATCTATTTTATTATAGGGATGAGCTGTGCCATTTTGGAATTTTGCTATTGCATATGTTTTATTACAGGGTATGTGGGGTCCTGTGGAATTAAATGTGTTGTTGTTATTATTATTTTTATTATTATTATTATTATTATTATTATTTGGGCTGGCTATAAAGGTAGGGGTAGGAAATAATTACAGGAGAGGTGAATGATGGCACCCAAACAGAGTATAGGAGAAGTTAGCCTTTTGTGTTATGCCACTGGTCTCAGACATTCTGAAAGATCCACTAGTGATAATATCTGAACCAATTATCTTCATATGAGGAGATCCAGAAAACCTGCACTGTTGGAGTGCCTTATGATAAGTTTGACAACTTGAGTTATGGTATTAAATACATGTATATTGGTGTTGCAGAATTCAAGGAAGCCATATATCAAATTGTTTAAAGGGATAGCAATGTTTCATAATAAAAGCAGCTCCAATTAATCTTCATAGTATTTGGGTTATGGAGAGTGTTATTTCAGTACTGTCAGAGTTGTAGTTCAAGAGTAATTGAATGATAAGTATCCCCCTCTCGCCTCTTTTACTGATGTAACATTGCTCAGCTCAGAGCAGCAGGGTGGTGTCCAAGTGGATTGCAGCAAGGGACAATCTTCAATTAACATAAGGGAAAAACCTGAAAAACATGTTAGTGGGGGCAGGGCTTCCATTGTTCTGACAGTAAGAAGATTGTTCCTTGCTGTGAGCTGTCTGGTCTGTGGACCAGATTCCACATCTGACGGGAGGTGGCTTACACTAGGTAAAAGGGGCAGGAGGGGGAAACAACACTCTCTATGGCTCAAATACTATGAAGATTAATTGGAGCTGCTGTTTTTGTGAAACATTACTATCCCTTTAAAGAGCACCTATTATGTTAAGTCTGCTTCTATGGGAATCCATGGTAGATTTAGTCCTTTATGTTCTCTTTCAGTCATCCTTCCTCATATCGCCAGTGCAACCGTCGAAACCCGGAATGCCATGGCTGAACTTGCCGCAAATAATCTGTTGGCGGGTCTTAAAGGGGATAAAATGCCAAAAGAAGTGCCACTATGATCACTCTACTGGCAGTCTGATGGTACACAGTGAGGACTTTGGGCTTCAGTTAAGAAGAGATTTTTATAACTAAATGCATTGAATATCTCATTTCAGAAAAAAGACCTGAGATTGTAATGTATTTTATTATACCATCTGTCACATAAGAAGCAGAATATATATGTGTTATTAGACTAAAATGACAGGAATGGAAGAGTTTCTCTCAAACTTATCTAGTAGTGTATGGGGCCTACTGCCTTCACAGCAGATGTTAATGCTTTGAGTGCAAAGGGATGTCTGACACATTGCTTAACACTCAAAGGGTTAAAGGAGCAGATAACCCTTCCTTTTTATGTAATCTTATATATTGTAGGGGTTTGCTTTTGGAGTAAAACAATGCTACTATCAATAGGCACAAACATATTTTTAATGAACCCTTTGAGTGCCAGTGGGGAATGCAATGCAATGTTTAGCAAAGGGATAAACTGTTAGCAACAGCACCATCTGGTATAGAAAAAGGCAAACTTTTATATAATGCATTCTGTGTGAGAGCTTGATTCACGGATTATAGCACTCCATAGTACCTGATAGGAACACCAACACCTATGACTAGAATACCAAAGTTTAAAATCGAGCTGTAACAACTTTAGAAGAAAAATCACCCAGCAGTGTACCCTTACTTAACTCAACAAGAAACGCACAATAACATATTTTTCATTCAAAATACTGGTCCTTGGAAGATAACTGTTTGAGAAAAGTTGGGTCACACAACACAGTATCAGGGATAGCTTTCAACATGTTCTGGTAGGGGAGGGTTACAATTGGGAGTCCCCTGCCATTCAATAGTTGGGACATTCCCGATACAGACAGAAAGGTACATTGAGGACTTTATATATGGTAAACATTTCTGAAAGCTTCAATTCAAAGGGAATTTCCATTCTAACACCCTGCTTAGCTCTAACAAACGTTTGAACATAAGCCTCCAAGAGATGATTATTTAGCAGTGGAACTGGGCAACCTGTGACTGCATTATGTAAAAATAAAGGTCAATTGATTCTTCTTACTGAATAAAACAAGGGTAGCGATACTTCTTTATTTAAAAGTACAAAACCGCATACTTGTGAGAGATTACACTGGTGGCACTGTAATGCTGTATACATAGAATTCAGGGGTTATATGCACTAAGATGTGATGAAGGTGACATAAACCTTCCAGTGAGATAAATTCTCCAATTCCTATGTTATTCTGTGGAACATATGCATGATGATCTCTATAACATGAGAGATCTTGAGAGTTTTTCTTAAACAGCATTAGTAACAGCAACTCTATTAAAAGAAATGCCACAAACTAGCATAATCTCTCACAAAAATGTTTTGCTTTGTAATAACTTTTCAATAAGGCTTTTTCTAGAAGTGGGATTAACATGTATTTACTTGGCTCTAAAAGCAGTACAATATATATTTTTGTCACAGTAAGTGTTTACTATCTCCCTTTAAAGGGAGTAACATTTTACAAAACAACCCACTCCACCTAAAAGTTCTTCCTGTATCATGGGCCTGTAGTACATACTGCAGACACCGCTATCTCTGTGAGGTTTATGTATAAAGACAAAATGGAGCAGTTCTGGGGCTAACCAACCGAATCATAGGGATTAAATCAAAATGTCCAAAATTCTCATTCATTTTAATAAGACTCTTGCACCCCTTACATACTAGAGAGGGGTTTTCTGTTGAGTATAAGGGTACACCTATTACACTGAGTTGTTTAATTTGCAGCTGAATCTTGCATTTTTAAGTGTGGCCATACCTGGGAACCTTCTTATTCTTGGATCCCGGAAAAACACCCTGAGCTAGGGAAAGGAGTGTCCAAATTAAGTTTTTTGCATAATATGGCCAGGGTTTGTTTGGGGGAGTGTCAAAATTATGCTATTTTCATCAGAATATGGACAGGGTTTATTCAGGATGTCACTGGGTTGGAGGGATGAGAGGTGGAGTTTGCATATAAATGGAAAGGAAAGTGGGAGAAACAGGTGGCAGTGGACAGAATGGGTGGAAAAGTGGGTGGAAAAAGACAGGAAAGTAGGTGGGGTTACCTCAGAGTTCACCATTCTGGTGAATCAGCTGCTGTCCCCGGAGACCCGGTAATTGAGTCAGAAAACCGTAGTCTCTGGAGGAAAATCCAGAAAGTTCCCAGGTATAGTAGTGGCACTTCCATGACCTGCCATTTTAGGGTGGAGATGTTGTTACTAGTCCCTCCTGGCCACCTGTAGGCACTGACAGCTTCCCTCCATAAAATGTTGTAGCAACAGTTTGTCCCTAAAATGACAGACTCCCAAAATGTAAGTTTGTCTTTGAACAGAGCAGCAGTATAACGAAATTCCCTACAACATATATATGTTAAGTTGTAGCCATTGCCGATCCATATCTGATTTTCTCACTTGGTTTATTCTCATAAAATAGCCCTTTCAAACATAATTTTTATTTTCCTCATCCATAATTTCATTAGCTCCATGTTTAACCCGTTGAGTGCCAGAGGGGTATGCATACCCCTCTGGAGCTCAAAGGATTCAAACAGCAGGCCTTACACAGTACAGCAAACCAAATGCACCAAAGGGGACACATTAAACTTCTAACTGATTTTAATGGGGCGTAAAACCCTTGAATGCTAGAAAGGTCTCAGTGTAATGCAAGTTGTTGGAGTCCTCTCTAACATTCATGGAGTTAAAAATCACGATTTTAAGTAATGGAAAGCTTGGAAATTTTTATTTCTCCCCTTATAGTGTAGTAGGTTTTCTGCAAAATTGTTCCTCATTTATTTTGTGCATAAGGGCCTATATGTTATAATATGCAAATTATTATTTACAATTTCAAAACAAAGAACATTTGAAAATGTTGATGAGATACTAAAATAAATAGCATCAAATCAATGTAACTTACGTTCTCTTTTTTTTTGTTTACTGCATATGTACAGAACAATATCAGAACATTTTAGAATAATCTGAAATTAATTTTCAGGAATCGCGAATGCAAACATTAAATGTGTATGAAGGAAAATGTTGTAACACTGACTGATCTAAAGGTAAAAGCTCCAGTTCTAGTAGGCTAGGGGAAGTAATTTTCCTTTACACTTCCCATTTCCGGTTGTGTTTACAAGTCCCCAGAAAATTGCATTAAAATGTGATAAAGATTCTAAAGCTGGACATATCGAAATACATAGTACATAGCCTCTATGCACTGGAAATTTTACCTCAATGGAGAAGTTACCACTTCATTGCATCAACTCTTTATCACACCTTATTGCATACCCCCCCCAGGTATATATTTCAGATGCCCATAGGCAAGAATTCCTAACTGTTCTTAGCTCTACCCATTGTCACACTTCCACTCCTCATATGACCCTACAACTAAACCATTCTAGTGCCCCATATCTAAGCTCACCCCTGTACCTGGTTACCTCTCCCGAACTTCCAGAGTCCTAGAAATCCTGTCTGCATTCAAATGGAGGTCAATAATAAATTCAGATTAGACAGGGACTCACTATAATAAAACATACCTCCCCATCTACCTTAAAGGGATAGTAATACTTTGTTTTATCTTTATTTTATTTTGTAGGTATTAAAAAAACATGAAGAACGATATAAGTCTTATCTCTCAAACTTTTATGGTTTAAGAGATATTCACAGACAAAGTATCCCCCCCTGTTCAGCCAGAGCAGAAGGGAGGTGCCCAGGTAGACTGCAGAGAGGGACAATCTTCAATTAAGATAAGGGAAAAAGCTGAAAAACTTGTCAAGGGGGGAAGGGCTTTCATTGTTTTCATAAAAAGAAAATTGTCCCCTGTTATCTGTCTGGTCTTACAACCAGATTCACATCTGAGAAGAGATGGATTACACTAGGAAAAAGGGGCGGGAGGGGGAAACTTTGCTTGTAAATATCTCTTAAACCATAAAGGTTTGAGGGATAAGACTTATATCGTTCTTCATGTTTTTTTAATGCCTACAAAATAAAATATAGATAAAACGAAGTATTACTATCCCTTTAAGCTGAAAAATATAAATAGCAACCAACCTGGTGTTTGTTTTAAATACATTAATATTGGAACGTGGATCAGTTAGCTTTCTAGTTCTTTACCTCAGTGTGAGCACCACCCTTAACTGTACCTGCATGATTATTCCTCCTCATTAATTTATTTCACTCCTTTGGCAGAAGCTGATATGTTCTAGTAGCCTCGGAGGGAGGAGGGAGGAAATTTCAGGTCAGCTGAGTAATTAGTTTTATGTAGGCTGTGCCACACATGTCAGATAACTCAACTGTGGTGAAGTTAGAGTCCTTAATAACTACATAAATATCTAAAACCACTACACTGATAGAAAAACAAAAAGGTATGTACAGTTTAAAGCTGTGTGGAAATCAGATTCATTTTAAGCATTGCAAATCACAACTATATCACATGGCAGAAAGCAGAATGCTCATTTCTGTCTCCTGTAAGAAAAAGAAGTTAAAACGTACACAGCTAGAACACAATCAAGACAGCACCCATGCAGATTCTGGAAGAGACTATGGAAGAAGCGTGTAGGTTGACAGGAAGAAGAAGGATTTTGGTGACTGGACCATTTCTCCCCAAATGCACCTGAAGTGGTGGTAGCTTACTGTGGTGCTGCTTCTGCTACAGCTCAAGGGTTGGTAGGACCCATACCCCCCACTATCACCTGTCCCATAGCTTTACTGTTGCTTTTTCCTAGTAAATGGTGTTGGAATAGATCTCTAGGGAAGACTACAATGTCATTCAAGTAGACCAGGAGCATTTCCCTGAAGATGTCTTAGAAGATGGACAAAGCATTATTGAAAAAGCCATGACCAGATATTCATAATGTCTGTAATCTTCCAATCATCTGCTTCCTAGAACCAGATAAGGCTATATGCTCCTCTAAAATCTAACTTTGTAAAAATGGTGGTTCCTCTGAGCAGTTCAAAGAGTTCAGAGACCAGGGGCAGAGGATGCTGATTCTTGACTGTGATATAGTTTAGTCCCAAATAATTGATACAAGGGTATATAGAGGCATCCTTTCAAGCCACAAAAAACAATCTGGCCCTGGCAGGACACTAGGAGGGATGTGTAAATCCATAGGAAAGGTTCTTTTCAATGTATTCGTCCAGGGTTCGATTTTCTTAAAGTGACAAAAAAGGTATACTCCCTGGGAAAAGTCCTGTCCTGGGGACTAATAGTCATAGGGCCAATAAGATGGAAATGTCTCAGCTTAACTTTTGGAGAAGACACCAAGAAAGTCTTCCAGAATTTCAATAAGACCAATGGGGTGTACCATAGAGGTAAATAGGAGATGACAATAGGGCCTTCCTGCCTCAGTCACTGCCTCATGTCAGTTGAAAGGAGAATCATCCTTTTATATATTATAGTTACAAGGTCAGTCAAAGTGCTCAACGCTCAGTATCTCCAAAAGTTTAGCCTTTGCTGGTTGCTTCTGGCCCTGTATGTTGAAGGCTGAAATAAATGCCTTGACGTCTTCCAGTATGGGAGCATTGTGTTACACCAGCAGCGACTCCCAGACCAGTGCAGCTCCTTTGAGAATAGAGATGATAAAAATACCTGAAGGAACGATATTAAAAAGTGACTGAGGAATTGCAGGAGGCACTGTTTGAGAAGGCTGAGACACTCAGCAGAATTCCTGCCATGCCCTCCTGTAATAGGTATCTTTAGAAAATACATAAAACACA
Source organism: Rhinophrynus dorsalis (assembly GCA_037306005.1). Classification (NCBI taxonomy): domain Eukaryota; kingdom Metazoa; phylum Chordata; class Amphibia; order Anura; family Rhinophrynidae; genus Rhinophrynus; species Rhinophrynus dorsalis. The sequence goes on from CM074718.1 coordinate 355,824,926, forward strand.
AGAAGCGGTGAAGACAACTGGTAACAGTGAATCATTTAATGATGATAAAAGGCAGCTTACATTTTGAAACATACCGGCTTTGGATAATAAGCTGGCTTGTTCACTTGCAGGAACATAAGCCCGCCCTGCTTAATGTTTACATATCTCAGGAACTCACCTCCAAATGATAAACTTGAAAAATAATCAGTTGGTAATTGTTGAATGCAAAAGCTTACTTTATTTAAAAAGAATGAAAACCCACAAAATAGGCTCCACAAAGTTTAAATTGTTTCAGAGCAACAAACGATCTTTCTTCAGAAACCCAAATCAAAAACACTACCATTGTTAGCTGTAGTGTTTTTGATTTTAACTCATTAAGAAAGAGCTTTTGTTGCTTTTAAACACTTACAAATTTTGCAGATCCAATTTTATGGCTTTTAATTGTTTTTAAATAAAATAACCTTTTTTCATTCATATCATTTGGAGGAGAGTTCCTGGGATTTGTATACCTTGAGCAGGGCATGTTTATTTCCCTTCAAGCAAACAAGCTGGTGTATCATCAGAAGCCGGTATACTTCAAAAGGTAAATTGCCTTTTATCCACCACATAATATGATTCACTGTTACCAGTTGTCAGCGTCCCCACTTGTCTTTCCTGCATCTAGTCTTTGAGGGAGCATTTTTCATGAAGTCCTTTTGTGTTGGTAATCAGCAGACCTGATTTGGTTGGCTCAGTGGAGGCAGTCTGAATCCTTCATCCATCCTGGCTGTCCGTTTTTAAAGGACTTGCACATTGTGAGTACCCTGGTCCTTCAGTTGAGGTTTCTATTTGACTTCAACAATTTCACGCTATGAGTACCCCTTTGTTCTTTCTATTCTATCTTCATAAAATATAATTTCCTCAGATGGTGTATGGAGGTAAGAGAGGAACCTGGGCTGCAGAAAGCTGGGTGCTGTGGTAGATGTGATATTCTGCATAATCTCCAGCATTTAATTACATTTCCAGTCCAAGGACTGAAGATGTAACACATGGGAACTGAGAACCTGTCTTGATGGTCTAGACATGATCTCTTATAATCAACCTCAATAGGGTCCAATATGACCTCATCTAATTGAGCAGGGATTGAAATAGGATAGCCACACCAACACACTGTAAGGTTGCAGGCCAATGCACATAAGTGGTGATCACGTGTTCAGGATGTAGATAGACCCACAGTGCAGAGGGAAGACTGTGCAGGTGAGGTCAGTTATAAACCAACGGTCTGGACAGGTGTAGTTGAAACCAGGGCAACCGCTCTGGTTTGTAGTCAATAGTCATAGTCGGGACAAATGGCACAGGATAGGAGTCAAGAGAAGCCCGGTATCAGTAAACAGAAGACAATATGGACAGAAAACACACTCAAAAGTACAAGAATAATATCTTTTCATGAGCAAACATAGCATTGTAAATACCTCTTGCAGCAAAACTGCTCATGCGCACAAAAAAGATACACTTCCATCACTTGCACAGAAAAATCCACAAAATAGCTCATGACAACTCTTGAGATAACATCTATGCAGACACTGGAAGAGACCATGGATTAGGAGGATAGGTATGACGAGGAGAAGGGTTTTGGTGACTAGACAACTTCTCAGATGCACCAGAAGTGGGTGGTGGCTTGTTGTAGTACTGCTACTTCTGCTGTTGCTGATGCCTAAGCACTAGGGCTAGTTGGAACCATCACCACCACGACCTGTCTCATGTACACCCCACAGTCAGTAGGGACGATGACTACCCACTGGCATGGTGGATACAGCAGCTTAATCCAGTGACATCACATGCTGAAAGGGATAGTAATGTTCTACAATACAAGCAGCTCCAATTAATCTTCATAATATTTGGGCCATGAAGGGTGTTATTTCAATACTGTCAGAGTTGTAGTTCAAGAGTAACTGAATGATAAAGTATCCCCTCCTGTCCCTTTTACTGATGTAACACTGCTCACCTCAGAGCAGCAAGACTGTCAGGATGGATCACAGAGAGGGACAATCTTCAGTGAGCATAAGGAAAAACCTGTCAAGGGGAACAATGTTTTCCCTTGCTGTGATCCAGGGACCAGATTCCATATCTGAGGGGAGGTGTATTGCACTAGTTAAAAGGGGTGGGAGGGTTATCATTCAATTACTCTTGAACTACAGCTCTGACAGTATTGTAATAACACTCCTATGGCCCAATATTTTGAAAATTAATTGGAGCTGCAGTTTTTGTGAAACATTACTATCCCTTTAAAAGAATCAGAAACAGGAACTAAATTAGCAAACACCATAATGTCATTGATGGGTGGCAGATATTGTTTCTGGTAGCTGCTTACCACCTAGCCATAGGATTGCAAACAATTTTTTAAGGCCTTCCTTAATGTAAGCCTGTACACAATTATTTTTAAAGCTTGTGTTGCTGTAAGCTTACTAATAACTATTTTCAAGGCTTGTCTTGCTGTAAGTCTGCTAATTATTATATTCAATGCTTATCTTGCTGTAAGTCTGGTATCAGTTATTTTCAGTACTTGACTTGCTGTAAGCCTAGCCTTTTTTTCTCAAAAAAAAAAATCCTTCCTGTCTAACACTTGTGAGTCAAAAAAGTTTTATTTATTTATATTTTAATTTACTTATTTTTTATATATATCTTTTTCATTTATTTATTTATTATTTATTTTGTAACTATCTTTTTCCCTTCACACCCCCCACACCCAGAGAACAACTGGCTACCAACAATAATTCATGCAACTCCAGATCCTTGTCTTTGCCTGTCTGCCTCTAACATCAAAAATTCTGCTGCTTTCTCACTCTCTATCCCAAGCATAGATAGGAATACATGCGGAAACTCTCAACATGGTGGAGAGATACATTATTATCACTGATTTCAATGCAATGGTGAAGGCAGAAAAATGGCACTTTTCTCAGGATTTTGTTTTTGAGGCGAAACATTTTACCCATCCATAGTTCCAAGCTACTCTGAAACCCCACTTACCTCTATCAGATCAGAGAGATACAAAGCTTTAGCAACCATGTTATCCTAGATTTACCTCATTATTATGAGTTTAAAATCTGTCCGCAAACTCTGGTTAATGATACCAGAAGTGCTGGCATCACTGGCAATATCCAAGAAAGCCAAAGGCCGAAATATACATCTGGGGTTGGCTGCTACTCATTTGGTCAAGAGAAGGATGAGTATAATATGTTTGAGAATATTTCTTCTATGTGTCACATCTATCAAATTAGATATCTGTCTGTATACACACCTATATAAACCTGTAGTACATCTAAATCTACAGAAAAATGGCTGTAGCACTGGCGATACTTTCTCACAGCAGTTAAATAACTGACAAATCATACTTAGTATCTTACTATGGCAAGAAAATTCTAATTGTCCTAATTAAAAGTGCTTTTATCACTCCAGGATATCAGATCCATGGAAGTGGACATGACAGTAGCTATCAGGTTTTTTTTATAACAATTATCTGCTAAGCCTTTTCACCCCACAGTGCTAAGTACATTTTCACATGTGTTTTGCAGTTTGCATTCAGATGATTTTTGGTGGTTTTCTATGAACAACAAAATTCCAGTTTTAGGGACTGGTCACTTAAATTTCCACAAAAACAAGGAATGTGACGAACGCACACCGAGAAAGAACAAAATGAAGTAATTTGCTCAAGGCATGTGTGGCCTCTCAGGTACTGCTCAAGTCACGTTTTTCTCTCCCATGTGCCATTGCAGAGAGAAAATTTCCATATTCACATCAATCTGGTCCCACCCACAGGCAGTCCAGCCCCAAAATGTCAGGCAAATCCTCTCTGCACGAGAGAAACAGCATAACCCCAGACGTACGTTTCAGTCTACATGGACCTCGTCAGTGGGGTGCAGCTGATTCCATCTAGGAACATGGAAGCAAAGGACCATGCCTGGGATGCCCCTCCACTTAGAGAGACTGCAAAAACAAAGAATGTGACGAACGCACACCGAGAAAGAACAAAATGAAGTAATTTGCTCAAGTCACGTTTTTCACTCCCATGTGCCATTGTACAGAGGAAATTTGCATATTCACATCAGTCTGGTCCCACCCACAGGCAGTCCAGGCCCAAAACATGAGGCAAATCCTCTCTGCACGAGAGAAACAGCACAACCCCAGACATACGTTTTGGTCTATGTGGACCTCGTTAAAGGGGTGCAGCTAATTCCCTCTAGGCACATGAAAGCAAGGGGCCATGCCTGGGATGCTTTTCCACTTAGGGAGACTGCAAAAATAAAGAATGTGATGAACGCACACCGAGAGAACAAAATGACATAATTTGCTCAAGTCATGTTTTTCACTCCCATGTGCCATTGCAGAGAGAAAATTTCCATATTCACATCAGTCTGGTTCCACCCACAGGCAGTCCACCCCTAAAATGTCAGGCAAATCCTCTCTGCACGAGAGAAACAGCACAACCCCAGATGTACGTTTCGGTCTAGGTGGGCCTCGTCAGTGGGGTGCAGCTGATTCCCTCCAGGAACATTGAAGCAAAGGACCATACCTGGGATGCCCCTCCACTTAGGGAGACTGCAAAAACATGGAATGTGACGAACGCACACCGAGAAAGAACAAAATGAAGTAATTTGCTTGAGTCACGTTTTTCACTCCCATGTGCCGTTGCACAGAGGAAATTTCTATATTCACATCAGTCTGGTCCCACCCACAGGCAGTCCAGCCCCAAAATGTCAGGCAAATCCTCTCTGCACGAGAGAAACAGCACAACCCCAGACGTACGTTTCGGTCTACGTGGACCTCGTCAGTGGGGTGCAGCTGATTCCCTCTAGGAACATTGAAGTAAAGGACCATACCTGGGATGCCCCTCCACTTAGGGAGACTACAAAAACAAGGAATGTGACTAACGCGCACCGAGAAAGAACAAAATTAAGTAATTTGCTCAAGGCATGTGTGGCCTCTCAGGTGCTGCTCAAGTCATGTTTTTCACTCCCATGTGCCATTGCAGAGAGGAAATTTCCATATTCCTATCAGTCTGGTCCCGCCCACAGGCAGTCTAGCCCAGTTCATGTGCCTAGAGGGAATCAGCTGCACCCCACTGATGAGGTCCACATAGACCGAAACATATGTATGGGGTTGTGCTGTTTCTATTGTGCAGAGAGGATTTGCATGACATTTTGGGGCTGGACTGCCTGTGGGTGGGACAAGACTGATATGAATATGGAAATGTTCTCTCTGCAATGGTACATGGGAGTGAAAAACGTGACTTGAGCAGCACCTGACAGGCCACATATGCCTTGAGCAAATTACTTCATTTTGTTCTTTCTCGGTGTGCGTTTGTCACATTCCTTGTTTTTGTAGTCTCCCTAAGTGGAAGGGTATCACAGGCATGGGCCCTTGCTTCCATGTGCCTAGAGGGAATCAGCTGCACCCCACTGACGAGTTCTACATAGACCTAAATGTACATCTGAGGTTGTGCTGTTTCTCTCATGCAGAGAGGATTTGGCTGACATTTTGGGGCTGGACTGATATGAATATAGAAATTTCTCTCTGCAGTGGTACATGGGAGTGAAAAACATGACTTGAGCAGCACCTGAGAGGCCACCCATGCCTTGGGCAAATTGCTTCATTTTGTTCTTTCTTGGTGCGTGTTCGTCACATTCCTTGTCTTTGTAGTCTCCCTAAGTGGAAGGGCATCCCAGGCATGGGCCCTTGCTTCCATGTGCCTAGAGGGAGTCAGCTGCACCCCACTGACGAGGTCCACATAGACCGAAACGTACATTTGGGGTTGTGCTGTTTCACTCGTGCAGAGAGGATTTGTCTGACATTTTGGGGCTGGACTGCCTGTGGGTGGGACCAGACTGATATGACTATGGAAATTTCCTCTCTGCAGTGGTACATGGGAGTGAAAAACGTGACTTGAGAAGCACCTGAGAGGCCACACATGCCTTGAGCAAATTACTTCATTTTGTTCTTTCTCGGTGTGCGTTCGTTACATTCCTTGTTTTTGTAGTCCACTTAAATTTCTACAAATTTCTAAAATGATACCCCAGTGGTATGAAGTGACATATTGTAGCAGGTGCCAGGACCACAAAACTTCACAATTTTTTTTTTTACATACCTGCACTTAAATGTTTGTAACAACTACAGACAAGAAGAAAAGGTAGAAAAGGCATATCATTTTGGAAAGAAGACACACTTCATATCATATACCAGGTAATTTGCCTTCTTATAGGAAACAATGTGCACTTCTACCCCTTCAGAGGTACTGAAATATTTTAAAACTATGGACTTCTCTGCTGTATTCCTTAGTATCTCATCTCCCAAGAAAAATAACACCCCATTAGTAACAGCTGACATACCATGCCAGAAGCACAAAAATACCCTTACCATAAATATGTAATTTTTTTTCTTGCATTCTTCAGATATGTTCTGCCTGTACTAAAATGGCTGTAACAACTAGATATATTAATAAATGGGAAAATATGTATTTTTTACAATTTTAAACCACCAAATGAACTGACAACTTTGAAAACTCTGGGATTTCCTACTGTATTAATTAGCAGTTACTCTTCCGAGAGAAATAATACCCTATTGGTAAGAACTGAAGTTCCATATTGTGTGTCAGAAGCACAAAACAATGCCTACCAAGATCTATCATTTTTCTTGCATTCTTCAAATTTGTTCTACCTGCAATTAAACGTTAGAAATAACTGCAGACAAGTTAAACAACTTGCAAATTAGACAATCAGATATTTCAAATGAGGGGTCACTTGCCTAGTGAACACAAATGTTTACAGAATGGTGGCACTATAGGAAGAAAAATATTTTTTTACCATTATCACCACTTTAGAGGTACTAACATGTTTGAAAACCCTGGAATTTCTTACTCTAGTCAGTACCCACTGAAGCCTGAAGCATTATAATATCGGGTGATAGCCTATATAATTAATGGCCAGAAAGTTTGTCACAATGCAGTCATGAGCAGTAGAGACTGCCCTCGTTCGGCAAGTCTCTACTGTGCATGATTGCATCGTGTGAATGAGGCGGCTCAGTCACCTGGAGCAGAGAGGTAAAGGCAATACGCAGAGCAGGTCCGGGTAATGTTAAGAGGCCGGTCCTGCTCTGTGTACTGCCGTTACCTCACTGCTCCACGGCCCATGCACACAGGCTTTTACACTAGTTATAATATACCTGAGTACACTCATTTAAAAGAAAGAATACTTTTGTAGCAATAGGATCTGAGGGGGCTGAGATATAGGCTCTTAAAGAGCCGTCCCCCTTTCAGATCAATACAAAAAAAGTTATAACTGTGGTCTAGTGGGTTATGGTTGTATTACTAACATCATCAAGCTTGTGCATTATGACAACACTAATGCAACTGTGTCCCTGGTAAGGAAGTGCAACCAGTACTGACCCCTACAAAAAAGTAAAGCCTCAGTCTCTGGTAGTAACTGCTTTGCTACCAGTGGTTAGAGACAGCAACATCGTTAGGAGTGAAGCAGTTAAAAGAAGCAGGCAGAGTGCAGGAGCCTACTTAACTCTTTGAATACCAGAGTGGTGTGCAACGCATGTGCAGTGAGTAGAGTTTGAGGTCCTGTGTTCAGGCTAGCAACTGTCATGTCCATCACAAAAAACACAAATGAGGGAAAAAACAAATACAAGCATTAATCCTAAATTATATCTAATGCAATAATAAAACCACAATATCTCAAGAACAAAATAAATAATATAAACTAAAATAAGTATATTGATTAAAATAGGAGGATAATAGAATATAGAAAAACATTTATATATTTAAAAACTATCCATGAAATAATGGAAAAGTCACACTTGATAATCCATCTGAAAAGGTCTCAGTCACACAGTGATGATATGATATAATGGATGCAGAGAATGAAGATGAAGGAAGTAATGAGATGGAATTATGTGATATGTACTGGATCAGTCACTCCAAATCAGTTCCTATGCTGCTAGTCAGCATTGGTGGCCTTGTTAGCCATATCCAAATGAACAATAGCAGAAGCAAAGACTGCACTCAAGGAAACTTGACTCCATGGACCATCTACAAAATATAAAGAAAGGAGAAAAAATAAGTCTAAGTGTAGTATGATTAATAGTATAACATAAAAAGACAGACAGGTGCACCTTCACTGAACCCAGAAGGGTAAAAGGAATCTCAAGGTCCCAAAGCCCCCAATAGTCTTGATGCCCTTTTCTCCTTGAACAACGTTTCTCCAGACCAGATCTTATTCAGTTATTCCATTCAATCCTCTCCTCTGTTCTCTGCTGCCCAGATATATATAGCAGGCTCTCAGGTCTGTAACAGCCACAATAAGTGGCTCAATAGAAGGGGTATTGGAACTATATTGGATTAATCAGTGGTAGATACAACTTGCAGGGGATGAGGGACTGGGACCAGCACCTTGGAGTGCATACATGAAAAAAATGTTTTTTTGAGTGTGCACTTGTCTGTCTTTTATATTGTTATATTATTATACATACTACACTTAGAATTATCTTGTCTCCTTTCTTTATATTTTGTGGATGGTCCCTGGAGTCAAGTTTCCTTGAGCGCAGTCTTTGCTTCTGCTACTGTACAACTGTCATGTCAGCTTCCATGGACATGACATCTAGGACTGAGTGAAGATGTTATATCTTGAACAAAAGTAGAAGGGTAAAATTCATAAGGGTCATTTGGATTATCTGGCCATAGTACAGTAAGTGTGGGAATACTATCAGGAAGTCTTACTTCTCCTTTAATGGGCAGTTCTCCCCATATAGTTTATAGACCTCTATTAAACGAAGCTGCTCTGAAAAAACACAGGTCAATAGTGAACATGACATTGAAGACCTTTTTTTGCTTTCACATCCCCACTTCAACCAGGATAGGAAGAAATACCTAAATGGTAATGGTTGTTCTGGTTTTATAGTCTCAGTAATAAAATAATAATACAGTGGTTTCCAAACCTCTCCTAACAGGCCATATATTTAGGATTTCCCTGCTTGTGCACAACTGAGTTAATCAGAGACTCAGTCATTTTAATAAACTCACCTGTGCACAAGCAGGGAAATCCTAAAAGCATGCATTACTAGGCACCCTTGAGGAGAGGGATAAGACACATTGTAAAAATATAACTTTTTTATATATATATATATATATATATATATATATATATATATATATATATATGGGACTATCAATTTTTATACAGCACTGTACATAAAATGTTTCAGTCAAAGTGAGTCTATACTCTGAAGAACTTATAGTCTAAGTATTCGGTGCCTGAGGCACAGGGAGATAAAGTGACTTGCCTAAAGTAACAAGGGTTGACATGGAACTGAAACAGATTTTCACAGATTAATAGCCAGTGTTCTGTGCACTATCAATAAATGGAGTACTTTGGACGTGCAATGCTGAAAAAGAAGTACAGCAATGTCAATGTATACCTAGCAGGAGGAAAACCTAATGACTTAACAAACTGAGTGTCTGGTACTGGTGAACACCAGCACCCTGTTCTGCACTACGACCTCTAAAGTTAGAATAGATATGAGGATTGTCAACCTTCTTTAGAAGATGTAGAAGTTCTGGGGCAAACCATTTGTACTATCGGGTAGAGCTATAATTTTGCAAAATTCCTATTGATTTAAATGGGGATTTTTTTTTGATAAACTTTTTTATAAAATTTTCAAAATACAAATATAAACATACTTGCAAAAAAGGAACATGGGACATTCCTGCTGAGCCGGCCGCGTTTGGGCTTTGGTAGACGGCGGCTCATATTGTCATCCCAAAGCAGAGTAGTCGGTATCCGGTTAGTGCCTGTTAGGCACTAGTGGCTCTAGCACCTTCGCAACGGTGGTTCCCGTTATGCGCCAGGTGGGGCTATCGGCTCAAGCAATCACTGTACAGTTGGTCTCCTTATACGCCCGTGGGGGCTAGCGAGTCACGCTCTTGCAGTGCAAAGTGCCTTGTCATACGCCCGTGGGGGCTACTTGGCTCAAGCCATCACTATACAGTTGGTCTCGTTTACACACCCGTGGAGGCTAGCGATTCATGCTCTTGCAGCATCAGTAGTCTCCATTATACGCCCGTGGGGGCTAACGACTCACACTTCTGCATTACAAGTTGTCTCCGTTATACACCCGTGGGGGCTATACGCTAACTGCTCTGCAGCGTTCTGTGTCAGTCTCTGCATTATCCAAGCAGCTAACAACATTTGTGGACTTAAGGTGCTGTGCTATCTAGCACCTATTGCTGCCTCTTATTCACCTTGGGCTTGCCAAACACCACAACAGAGACTGACGAGTTCTGTGTTTAACTATTGATTGCCTATCATATTTCTGAGCCTGTCCTGTGACAGTATATGTATCATTTGTACCCTGTATACTGGTCCTGTGAAGGTCTCTGTGTCTATCTCTTGCTATATACTGTGTGGCCTATTGAGGGCGACCTTGTTCATTATTTTTTGTTTTAATAAAACTGTGTTTTATTCAAACCTGCCGTCTGAGTGTCTGAAAACCGTTACAACATCATAATTATCAAGTAATATGAGAGAGAACCAAACACCAGTGTGTTGGATAAACAGCATGGAGATCCCTTCCCATGATAGAAACATATGTCACACACTGACTAATCCAGTGGATCTAAGAAGAAAACTGGGAGGAGCAAACAATGAACAGTGGGCGTGGAATGCAGCAATCCCTAGGGTACCCAGTAAACCATCCGGAGAATTAATATCCTTATTAGAAACTGCAAATAACAGAAAATAACACAGAACATAAAACAAAAGACAAGAAACAGACGCATGCCTCCAGAGGGGCCCAATCACTCCCCTCCACTCTCATGTAAAGAAAAGAAGGCTAAGGTTGTAGAGAAATGGCATACACTCTTGGGTCCCCCTCTCCCACATCCAAACAGGGAAACTGTTCCAAGGCACTATCTGTCAACAGTCTCTCCTCCATCCACGAAGTATACTTAAAGCAACAGTAAAATACTCTTTGACGAGCAACAGGCAAGGATAGAATAAAGGGTTCCCAAAGAGCGATGAAACGAGCATCCAGCATCTCTTTATCTGAAAGGGCAAGCATCCAATGTAGTCTGGTGAACTGAAACAATTTAAGTATCCAGTGACGAAGCAGGAGAGATTGAGGAGATAACCAAAGCGCCAGAATACATTTCATCACCACCATAGCAGCAAAATCAGCTAATTTAGTTTGGCAAGTCGTCAACTGGGAGGAAGAATCATATATCCCAAGAAGAAAGGCTGCAGAAACAAAATCAATGGGAATCCTGATTTTTGTCATGACATGACATAATATAATACCTTGGTCCAAAAGGAATACACATGTGGACATGAATACATCATATGGAGTAAAGCTGCCCCAGGGGACTGACATTTAGGACAAGAAGAGACTGGGGTAAGGCCAATGCCATGGGCTACCATGGGAGTCACATAGACCCTATGCAATAATCTATAAGAAAGGTCATGAAAATAGGCAGGCGGAGAACATCGCAATCTGAGTAGAAAGCTGGATTCCAACATGTCCACCGTCAGTGTGGGTATATCTACCAACCAGCCAGATGAGCTCAAGGGATTCTTATCCCTATGAGCCATGGAAAAGATAGTTCTATAAATATCACAAGTTTTGAAAGTCACTGCCGAAAGTTTTTTAAGTAACAGATTATCTTTAAGTTGGGGGGACAGTACCGTAGAAGAGACTGTATATAATCTTTAGCCTGCAAGAAAGCAAAGAGATGGTTTGATAGCAAAGTATACTTTGATTTCAAATCTGGAAAAGAGTATATCTGTTGAGTTAAAGGATCTAGTAAGTGACCTACCAATGTTATACCCCGAGAGGCCCAATGAAGAAACCGGACGTCTGCCATCCCACCTTGAAAAGAGGAGTTGCGAGTGAAAGGTAGAAAAACTGAAACAGAACGTGATTTAAAAAGATGGTATCTAATGTATTGCCAACCCTTCACAGTAGATGCCAGCAGAGGATTAGGCACGCAAGGAGGGGGAAGAGCCGACAAAGGAGCATGTAGGATATAAGGAAGACTGAGTAACGGACAAAAACACTGGTCTCTATCTGAGTCAGTATAAACTGAGGTGCCATCCAGCCAGTCTTTTGCATACCAAAGAAGGCATGCTATATTATAAAATCATAAATGTGGAAAATTAAACCCCCCTGACCTTTTAGGTTGGGTTAATTTGGCCAAGCTCAGCCTGGGGCGTTTGCCACCCCAGATAAACCCTTGGAAGCGGCAATTAAGTGACTGAATGTCCAGCGCAGATAGATATAATGGGAAAATATGCAGTAGCTATAAAATGAGTGAAAAGACTATCATGTTAATTAAATTAATGCGGCCAATAAACGTTAGCAGTAAAGCCCTCCAAGCAAGAAAGTCAGAAGTCAACTTGGTCAACAAGGGTCCAAAATTGGCCTTGTGTAGTGTAGAAATATCCCTTGGTAAAAGAATACCCAGAAATTTAAGATGACAGGTGGACCATTGTAATGGGCAAGAAAATGGCAGGGGAAAAGGAGGTCGTGGAGAAAGCCACATTGCCTCAGATTTACTAAAATTAATCGTAAAACCTTCCACCCTAAGAAAGTCCTCAAAAACCTGCATAATGGAGGGAAGAGTGTGGGTTAAGGATAAATAGTAGCAGATCGTCCGCAATTGCAATAATGTACGAAGAAGAGGATCCAGTGCTAGATTGAAAAGAAGTGGGGAGAGGGAGAAACCCTGTCTAGTACCCCATAAAACCTGGAAAAGGGAGGAATTGAGAGAGTTAGTAGAAAGTGTGGCTCGAGGTGTAGAATAAAACTGTCCAATTAAAGCACGGAATAAGGAACCAAAGCCCTGAACCTTCAAGACCTGGAACAGATAAGGCCAAAGAATTTTAACAAAAGCCTTTTCGGTGTCAAGATTTATAAGTAGATTGTTATTACAAGGGAAGTCCGAGGATTTAATAAGGGCTGCTATTGCAGTACGGACACTAGTCACCTTTTTGCCGGCCTGGGATAAAGCCTGTCTGTTCTGGAGTAATGAGCTTGGGCAATAATTGTTTGAGTCTATTCGCCATAACCTTACTGAGGATTTTATAATCCATATTTAAAAGCGATATCGGCCGATAGGATTCAACCCTGTGTAACCCACAATTCTCTATCAGCCTGATCCCCCAACAAACCAGATAGGACCTGGAACAAAAACGTAGCTGGTCCAGGGGAAGAGCCCGATAGAGAACAAGATCCCGAAACCTGTAAGGAAAAAACTGGGGTTATTAGCAGCACAAGAGCCATAAATTTAAGCACAATGAGACAACATTTAAGTAGGTAAATAAACAAGTAACTGAAACTGCATGTAGCTCAAAGATCCAAGTGCAGGAGACGTGGCACCACAATAAAGCAATCAGTCTTTCAGGCAATACTTCTGCTTTTTTTTTCTTCCGGGCAAGACAAGAGTGCATGGATGTCAAAAACGGTCAGCCACTCCGGACCCGGCCATGAAAGCAGCAGAATCGTCCTACAGGATCTAGAAGGGGTCAGATGTCCACTCAGATGTCCAAAGGAGGGTGACTGTGGAGGAGGCCAAATAGGACACGGAAAGCCTCAACATGCAGACTAGATTCCGTAGAGAAGGTTCCAAGAGTCAAGAGTAACAGAGATTCATGGACCGATGAGACGGAAGGCAACAGAATTAGCAATGTCCCCCAGCCCTCCTCTCGCCATTACTTGCTGACAAATTCTCATAGAAATCCCGAGCTGCCACAGGTGAATCAAACCAGTGAGTAGATGAACCATCCAGAACTTTGAGGTGAGCTTGCTGCAGATTTCCTAATTCAATAGAAATATGTGGAGGCGCTGGCTGGTGAATCAACCTTTCTTTTTCTAAGAAGCAAAAGAGATGGTGTCCTGCAGCCTTGACTCCTAGGGCTCCTGACAAGCTTCCTCTAATGAAGTCGGCGCTAACACCTCTCAATAGCCCCGTATGATACCTTAAATGAAAGACGTACAATAGACCAGTATATCCTTAAACACTAGTATTAAAAATAAATAAATAAAAAATAATAAAAAAATACCAATAAATTATCAATATCTGATAAAATTATCAAAATACCAAAATTGGTATAAAAATATGTAACTTTATTAAAAAATCACAATGTTCATCCTAATACATATACTGCATCTGTGAGCTAAAATAGACTCACTATACAATGAATGTAATTGGTAAAATACACACTTACATATTATTTTCAGCTCCAATACACAAATGTAAAGCCTCCGGCCGGAAGAAAAATCCACTTGCAACGCGTTTCACACTATAAATTTGCTTTTTCAAGCAATGACTGGATATATTGTGTATTGGCACTATCGGCTATTTAAACCTTTATCATTGTTAGTCCATTGGTTAATTGGTTAACAACCATACGGATACACATTAAGATCAAAAAGAAATCCAACTCCCTATCCTAAGGAGTTTATAGGATCCGTATGTGTTAACCCTTAAACAGTTTCCATTAAACAGGCTATTACAATTCATCGGTATATGTTCATACACTTCAATACAAATTTTACTTGATTCGATCTCTAATTAAACATCACAGAAAAGCAGCTAGTTCAATTGATTCATTTAACCCCTTTGGATTTAAGGTATTTAGAGTAAAAATCCAATACGCCTCCCGTCTATTGAGCGCTTCCTCATGGTTACCTCCCCTTGAATTTTTCTTAATACTTTCGATTGCGTATCCCACAAGTGACTTAGCATCTGCATGATGATATTCTGTAAAATGCCGCAGAATTGAATGGGTTGTAATTTTCTTCTTAATGTTAATCCTATGTTCACTTAAACCACGCTGTTGTGCAGAGACCTTGGCTGAAAAGTCCTGAAACAGTGGGAGTTGAGAAGTCAGATGCTCGACTCTGCCAGTCTTCCTACAGCAAAGAGCAGTCGTTGCCGATCCTCGTAATGCAAGAGTTTGAAGATGACTGAGGCAGCCTGTCCCAGCCGATGAGCCCTTTCGATAACTAATGGAGCACCACAATCCTCCATGTTCAAAAGCACCAGCAGTTCCTTGATCAGGAAACGCATTTAATCCTTGGCTCGAAACGTCTCAGGTAGATCAATGATGCAACGATTGTTTCTATGACTTCGGCTCTCAAGATCATCGATTTTGTCTATAAGAGCAGTAGCTTTGGCCTTCAAGCTACGTATAGTAACACGGAGATCTTCCAGCACTGTCTCACAGTCTTTTGCACGTTGTGTAAGACCCGCGATCTGTTCACCATGGGTTTTAACTTCCCCCAGGAAAGAGTAAATTGAAGACTGAAGTGTGTCCAGTTTAGTATCTAGAACCGGTGGAAGCAATGCAAGAAAAAACACAAAGAAAAGGGCGCAGACCCTTCTAAGAGAATATCTGTATGTATATATAGATAGAAAAAGCCCCCAATAAGAAACACTCACCAGATAATGGTAAGTGAATTGCTCCTCAGGGTATTTGCAGTCCTCCGTTTCTCATCCTTGTTTAGACTTTGAATATCAGACCAAACCTATAATAGAGGTCTCTAAACCCAGACCAACGATATTGTAGAACATACAATCTAAAGTATAAGGATATTTATTGTAGTAATAACATAAGTAAAAGAATGATGATCATATAAATGTCCAACGCGTTTCGTGCTTCTATTTGCACTTCTTCAGGGGATCACAAGTTATAATGAGTTAATAATGTGTTTGATATCATTATAACTCGTGAGCCCCTGAAGAAGTGCAAATAGAAGCATGAAACGCGTTGGGCATTTATATGATCATCATTCTTTTACTTATGTTATTACTACAATAAATATCCTTATACTTTGGATTGTATGTTCTACAATATCGTTGGTCTGGGTTTAGAGACCTCTATTATAGGTGTGGTCTGATATTCAAAGTCTAAACAAGGATGAGAAACGGAGGACTGCAAATACCCTGAGGAGCAATTCACTTACCATTATCTGGTGAGTGTTTCTTATTGGGGGCTTTTTCTATCTATGTATACATACAGATATTCTCTTAGAAGGGTCTGCGCCCTTTTCTTTGTGTTTTTTCTTAGACACTACAAGTCTTCTGTGTACTACACCGGTACACTAAAAGGGGCAGCGACCAAGGGAGAAAAAAACTCTATTGGAGAATACTGCAATATTGGACTTTGGGACGTTCATTTGAATATCTGGATGGATTTTATGTGTGATATTTTGAGATCATTTTAAACGGAATACCTTTTATATATATTCTATAAAATATATTCTATAGGTCTCTGTGGACATTTAAGAACAGAAAGGGAACATAAGTATTCATAGCGCCATAGCTTTTGTTTGATTTGTATGTAAGCAATGCAAGGACCACCTTCGCTGTGTCTTCAGCAATCGTGGACTGCACTGTGGTAGCAGCAATAGTAGATGTGTTTGTAGCGTGTTACTCCGCAAGGGAGACCTGAGCATTTTTACATTTTATCTTGCTTTTTGTCTCCACGTTGAAGGAGCGGGGTTTTAGTTTGATCCGCAGACTGTACAAATGGTCTATGAGGAAAGCAATATATCAGATGCAACAGAGATGAATATTACAGGTGGAGAAGGAGGCTGGGGCGATATAGAGCGGGAACATTACAACATGATATGTCCCAAGCAAGTCACTGGGAAGCCCACAGGTAAAAAGGGGTAGTTCACATGGTAGCAGACATCCCGCAGGACACCACTGCGATGATAGTAGGCAAGAATTGCAGGAGGGCCATCTCCTGGATTATCTTTCAGAGAAACAATATATGGGAGAGGTGGGGGGACACAAAAAGGAAAGTCACAGACAGGGAGATGACTTGGGAAGATCAGCAGTGTCCCAAATAGTTGGACGTGGACTTCTTGAAATCCGAAGCAAAGGTAGGCACTCCAGCTACATCCAATGTATGTATACCGAAGGGTAGAGAGGTATAACTCTGGAACTCTGTTGGTATCCGAAAATAAATATCTCAGTAGAGTATGACCTGAAGTCAAGAGGGTAGACTACAGGTCTGCAATAATACATGGGGTAGATGTGGGGCACAAATATCGGAAAAGAAAAACAAAGGGGGTAAGTGATTGCAGGTGTAGATAGCCTTCTTCTATGAGCAGACAAAGACCCCCGGACTGGATATATCCCAGATGGGATATATAGGAAATAGAAGAGAAACCTAATGGAGGGAATAGGGCTCTGGGACAAAACAATAAACGGATGGAGAGCTAAACAGGGAGCAGAGGGAGGTGTGGGAGTGGGCCTCAGCTAAGCCTGGATTCCTGCAGTAGAGAGTGGAATAGCAAATTACAGCAGATCAGCAAGACTTCCAAAAGAGAGCAGGTTAGGTGACTGCATGTAGGGTCTCTTTAGTTTCCAGCCAAGTCAGAGCACAATGAAGGGTGTATTAATGGTGCAGCAGCAGAAGCCATGAGCAGCTCTACAATAATTGTAGGGCAGCAGTCAGATTATACTGGCACAACCGCCTACCAAGACAGTGAGGTGACAATACTTGCTGCAATACATGCTCTCAAGTAGGGGAGGCCGGGGCAGAGCTGCAGGCCCCCACATGACCAGGCATTCCCCTTCACACCACCTCCGTGATATTAGTAGTGAGGGTCTCCTGTGTCCTGACTGTACATCTGTTGCACGGAATTCCATTGGGGGAAACACAGAAGGGCACTGGCATGCCGTCTCGGTCGGCGGGGAAAGCTAAGGGCAAGGGATACACTGAGGGAAGGAAAACAAAAAAGGGGACAATGATCCTAAAAGAGCAGGAGCGTAGAAGGGGGGGGTGCAAAGGGGGCTGGTTGGGCCCTAGTATGTAGTAGTGGCAGAGGCTAGCACCAGTGTAGGCCCTCGATAGGGAAACTCACCCAGCGTCAGGCAGGAATCAATTAGCCGTCTCATTCACCAGAGAGTACTGACCAAGACACATCAAACCAACAGGAGCATGCTGGTAGGGTTCAAAACAGGGCTCCGGCAATGCTCAGCAACCTCAACTTCACTGGCGGGGCCCACCCAGCAGGCCGCGCCTGATGGCAATGCTCAGCAACCTCAACTTCACCTACGGGGCCCACCCAGCAGACCGCGCCCGACGGCAGACCTGACACTTGAGACTGCGGATGCGCTGCCTAGGCCACGGCCCACCCAGCGCGGCCACGGGGACACTCGATTCCACAAAGGCTGATATCCATGGACAGCTGAAGAGGCAGAGAGCACCGTCTAAGATTCTGTGGGGTCAAATTCCTCAAAGCCGAGGCAAATGGAGACAGATTAGGCAGTATGCGAAGAGAACAGAGCAGAAACAGGTCCGTCCCTAAATGGGGATTTTAACCCATTGAATGATAGAGAGTTCTCAATCGCATTGCATTCAGGGGGTTAAAATCAATTAAAATCATTAAATCAATGGGATTTTTCTAGTTGTCCCCCTATAATGCAAATGTTTTGCCCCAGAACTCCTACACTTTTCAACATACGGCCAAAATCAGTTATTCAACTAAGCCAACTCCACAGAAAGATACAAATTGTTTGAAGAGTTACTGTCCCCTTACTCTTAAAGTGGAACTGTCACTTTGTAACAAATAGGTGATTTTGAAAGAGCTTTCAAAAGGACCTATAATTATACTGTTATAGTATTATACTATAATATTTGTCAGTTAGTTCAGATATGGCAGACACTACCTCACTGCTTCCCATCCCAACTGAAACTCCCTACCAGGAAGTACTGGCTTATTTATATGAACTAACACACACACACACATATATATATATATATATATATAACTGTCTCATAGCATATTGTTTGAAATAAACTGTCTCATAGCATATTGTTTGAAATAGAATATGGCTGACATAAATATAAGTGATGCACCATAGGGGAAAAATAAAAATCCCTGTTAAATAAGGTTTTAAGGTTTTTAACCACTTGAATGCTAGAATTGCTTTGTGAAATAATGCATTGGAGACCCCTCTGCTATTCAGTGGGTTAAAAAGCTCTATTCAACTGCATGGGTGTTTATGAATGTTTGTGTCACCTATGGTGCAGTTGGTTTATTCGAGAACATCTTGAGTTTGCTTTTTATAAATACTGGCTCATGTCCTTTATTACTAGTAGTTTGACTTTCATCCACTGTTCCCAACTATTCGTCTGCCTCTTTGGTAGAAATACGGAAGTACCCGCTATTACCCACTAGGTGGAGGTGTTGTGTCACTAATGGACGTCAAGTGTTGCACAAATACACTAATTTGTAATTAACGGTTTGTGTGCCAGACGACTGACTTTAAACAAAAGGTTAAAATTACTAAATAAGACAAAAAGGTCATTCAGGTCTTTTTCAAGCACAGCCTAGCTTCTCTCTAGCCAGCTTTCTGCATCTAGGAGCTGAATTTCAGTTCAAACAATGAAGGCAGCACAGCAGCTAATGAAAGTGTTTGTGACCAGAAGGCTACCTCCGGAGGGCCAGAAACTCCTGACCCAGGCTGGCATGTAAGTGATTGTGTAGGTACAACTTTGTGTACAGATAATGTATCATTCTGACCTGCATGTATGGCACATTGATGGTTTGAAGTACCTAATATACTTGCGTTCTAATGTATCTCTTTCACTTGTAGCTTCATTGTATCACTGTGAAGTGTACTAATGCAACAATTTATAGATACCCATGAAGCATTTAATTTGGAATAAGCACTGGGGGGCCTTATTCATCAAGCTAAAGAAGGACAATACTACAGCAAACAACTGGGGAAAATGAAGCTTTTCATTGACTTAAATGGGGGTTTTAACCCCTTGAGCATTTTAATGTGTTGGATACCTCTAGTATGGAACCAGTTAAAAGTCCTGTTTAAGTCAATGGGGATTTGCAGACATTCAAACATATGGTGTTGTCTGCTTGCTTTAGTTCAATGATTATGGCTGTTAAACCTTTCTTTATACTTGAACACAAAAGGTGGAATTCTGTAGCATGTTGGTTTGTTAAGGTAATATGTGCAATCCAACAGCAAAATAATAGTGTGGTTGTAAGGTAAAACTGGATTTTTTCTTGAATACAGGTAAATGCCTCTTATTCTATAGAAAAATAAGCATTCAGTACAACGCATTACCTAGTGTCAGTAATTCTAATGAAATATAGAAATAATTTGATCAACACTTGCTGGAATCACTAATTTGGTATAGACCAGACTTTACACAGGTGTCTATAATTCAGTCAGTGATTTTGACTGAAACAGCAGTACAAAATCCGATATCCCAAAATATGCTCTGTATTGGCCTTCCAGCAATCCAGTTTGAGGTCATGTGACAGTAAAAGCACATTCTTGTTTATGCTGTGTGGTCACCTACAGGCACAAGTGACTAACTCTAGCTCGCCCGATCCAGCAATCTGTGGTTCTCCCCCTCTGATCTCCAACCCATGTGCAACTTTAACCCTTAGTGTTTCAAATATGTGTGCAATACATTTAACATCTGTGGCACTCAGAGGGTTCATTTAGTGACTGATCCAGGGGGAGATGGTTTACCTAAAGCCTCCTTTCCCTATGACCACACACACACAGCCATTTGCAGTAAAAGAACAATTATTTTTCAGTATTGGAGTAGTGAATGGGTTAATGAATTAAAGAATGTTACATACAGAATCTTCGTGGTACAATAATGTTTGTTCTATTTATGTTTCACAATTACAGGTCAGACACAGCAATTGTTAACCATTGGATACCCCTGTGGAACTCAAAGGGTTAAATGATTTGCGTGTTAGGTGTTTGCAAACCCCTTCTGGCACTAAAACAGTGTTTTTCAACTCCTGTCCTCAGGACCCACTAACAGGCCAGGACTTAGGGATTTCTCTGCTAGAGCACAGGTGTGGTGGTCAGAGGCTCATTCACATTGATTAACTCCCTGTGCTCTAACAAGGAAATCATCAAATCCTGGCTTGTTAGTAGGTCCTGAAGACAGGAGTTGAGAAACACTGCACTAAAAGCATTTGAGTCAAACAGTTAAAGGGGAACTACCACCCCGCAATAACTGTACATGAATGCAGTCTTCATCTGGCGACTTGCTGCTTAGTAGCGCTAGTCCCCAGAAATATTACCTGGTTCCAAAGTTTTTGCTGTTTTTCCGAGGCTCACAGGAGCAGGAAGCACGGACATCTCGTCACAGTGACGTCCACTTGGCTCCGAAAGGGACTGACAGCGCAGGCGCACGAACATCACTGTGACAAGATGTCCGTGCTTCCTGCTCCTGTGAGCCTCGGAAAAACGGCAAAAACTTTGGAACCAGGTAATATTTCTGGCGACTAGCGCTACTAAGCAGCTAGTCGCCAGATGAAGACTGCATTCATGTACAGTTATTGCGGGGTGGTAGTTCCCCTTTAACCCTTTGAGTTCAGTGGGGAACCCAATGGCATGTAAAGGATTAAATGCTTGTTTAAAGCAGAACTTTAACCTATTTCATAATAATCCTATCTAGCTTTGTCAATAGGTGAAAGTTCTGATTTTGTTATTAATGGTGTATGAAATATTCCTGTGAAGCAATAAAATACCTTTCTTACTGAAATCTGTAAAAACTATGTAATTTCCAACTGTATTCGTTAACTACTGCTCTTGTGAGAATAATGGCACCCAGTTGGTATGAGTTGACATATCAAAGGTGTTGCCTGAAGCACAAAACTACACCTACCGTTTTTTCAAAATGGATACCATTTTGGTAAGTAGACCTCCACCCACATCAAATGAAGGGTTGTTTTGCCTTTCTACCCCTCAGCTGGAATTCACAAATCTTTCCGTAAGATGGTGCTATAAGAACAAATTCATGTTTTATCTTTTTTTTTTTTTTTACATTTCAACCAATTCAAAGATACTAATATCTCCGAAAAACATTCTCAGTACATGCTACTAGCTATAGACAAGTGTTACTCCATTTGTGTGGGTTAGCATACAATATGAGGTGCCAGGAACACTAACCTACACCTGCCACTTTTCTTTTTGAAATTACCTGCCTGGACTAAAATGGTCATAATCATTACAGATATGCAGGAAAGGTTAGAGAGGTATACCATTTTGGAAAATAGACATTCACCCGCATAAAACAAGGGGTTACTTGCCCTAGACTGGTGTGTGCATATGCTTCCTAAAGGTGGTGCTATAGGAAACAATTGAGCTATTTTACATTTCTGCCTCTTCAAAGATACACATAGCTTTGAAAATAATGTGGAATTTATGACTAATAATTTGCTACTGCTACTCTTCAAAAAAATATGTATACCCTGTTGGTTTTACTTGACATATGATATGGTAGTAGTGCCAGAAGCACAAAACTATGTCAACAACAGTCTATCATTTTTCAACTATTACTTGGGTGCTAAAATGTTTCACAACTAGAGAAATGAAGCAAACGTAGATAAAGCATAACATTTTTGGAAACTCAATCATACTCCTCTGCAGCAGGAGCAGAAAATATTTGCACACTCTCTGACACATCAACAGCACTTATGTTGCGCACCACAGAGCCCTGGGAATGTTTAGGAGTACTTCTGCTGCTAGTTGTCACACCTCTGACATGTTGATATTGTGTCTCCCAGTCAGACCTGTGGTTGTTCTTTAGGTGGGATCTCATAGAGGAGGTGCCTAGATGTGAGCCTGTTTTGTCTCTGCACACATGTTTCTTACACAGAAAGTAGATAGCCATGTGCTTAGGTTTTGGATCTTGAGCGAATTATCTCTATGCTATGGATGTCATAGACTGCAGTTTTCCTGACAGGCTACTACTTATTTGGGGCTAGATGTTGCTGAAATTGGACTACTACTGCTAGGTGTCACAGGTGCTGCACGTTCAATCGCAGCAGAGTCACTCATCCTAGCTAAGGCTGTGGATGCCCATAACCTGTGTTATTGCTGGTTACTCAACACTGTTGGTGTAGCTGAGTGGGACTTAGACTTGGAAGCACTGATGACTGTTAGTGGCTCTTGAGGACAGTGGTTGGTTACCCCTCTTTTAGATTGACATCATCATCATTATTTAGTTCATCCTCAGCATCGCTTACCACTTCTTGCCTACTACTTTGAGACCTCTAAAAGCCTAGAGGAATATAAAACAATTTCTTTTACTTTTCCCCTTTGAGGGATTTTCAAAACATCCACTACTAATTTCAGGACAGGTGTTTTTGTGCTTGTTTGTCTCACTGTTAGATGCAGCAGTTACTTGAGCTGCTATACCTTCTTGCATTATGAGAATGCAACGCATCATTGTCTTCATTGTTTTTAGATGGTTTATTAATACTGGTGGTGCAATATTTGGTTCAGCTTTGACAAACTGCATCCTCCTCAGGAGTCAAGGGATCGCCATCATTTATTGCACATGCTGCAGCCAGTTTTTGGGCTACCACTTTACTCAACCATCCCTGCACTGCTCCTACTCCTTTGCTCCCTTCCCCTCCCCCATGTACATTTCCTGGACACTACAGTAAAAACACACATTAGTTGAATAACGTACACAAAAGAACTGATTGCGTGTGATGTCTTGCCTTGGATCTCTACAAAATACTATGGGTGAGATGTTCAAAAAGTCTTCATAATGAAAAACTTGTCGGATCATGAGTTGGTGGTAAAAGAAGGACAATATTTTCAGAAGTAAATCTGTCATGTTTGAAAATTAATCTAAAGAATTAAAAATGATGGTAAGAAGATCTCAGTGAACATTGCCGTTAAAAATTCTTATCTTAAAAATTGTCTTTCATTTTGTCTTTGAAATGAAAATTTTCAAAGAAACAGAAATTTTTTTCTCTGAAACGAAAAATTGCTTCTCAGTACTTTAATTTTTCTTCTCCAAGTTTAGACCTTTTTTATTATGTCAGGAACAAATGAAGTTAATCAGACAAAAAATGAATATTTTTTTTTTCTCTGAAAATACCTTACATTATGACGGAAGATTAAACCACACCCACTTTTAAGATGGCTTTTTCCCTTTGACGGAGTTGGTGGAATTGGATTAAAAAAATGACGGAAACATGTCTGAGAATTGACGGATCATGGTGAAAGAATTTTTTTATTCTGATTACAGAATATCTCGTCTAGTATCAGTCTGCCTCAGTCACAGCTTACTTCAGGGTCCCTGTCACCTATCAATTATTTAATTTATTTAGTTTAATTTACCACCACCCCCATCACTGTCAACAAAAAAGCCACACTTCCTGTTCAACTACTTCTTTCCCCAGATTCCCCTAAGACTGAGATAACAGCCAGACCAGGAAGAAACTTGGATCACGGTTGCCTTTGTCTTCACAGAATGTTTGGTATTTGGGATAATTCTCCTTTGCTCCCTTCTTACACCTCCAGACTCCCCTGACTCACTTGAATCACAGTTGCCTGTGTCTACTTGGTTACAGAAAATGTTGACGCATATAGGGTAAACCTCCACGCTTCCCTAGGACAGAGAGAATTTCCTGCTGTAATCCATATATTATCCCCGCACAAGGAAAAATGGTTCCGCCTTTATTATTACTTGACATACTGTAAAGAGTTCCAAGGGCACAAAACCACAAACACACTTTTTATAGTTGACAAAAATGTGTATGTACTTTTGCAGAGTGATCAACTGATAACCCATCATAAGCATTTTTTACAAGTTCCCTCTCCTGAAAAAGGGGCTTCCCCTCTTTCACGTGTGGGTGTGCCTGTCTTCCTAGTATGTGTACATTTATTTATTTATTTTTAAGAATAGATGGAATTGGATAGGGGCTCTTTAGGAGCCCCCAACCTCCCGCTTCTTCCACTGTATGTATTTTATGCATGTCTGGTAGTCTGATATGTACATGTTAAAGTATACCTTTGTTTGAAAGTGGGGGCTCTCTCTTCTTTGAAACAAGAGTAGCCCAAAAATTATAGGTACAAGACTGTCTGTCTGGGATTGGAGATCTTTAAAGTGGAGCTTCCTTAATTCAAGTTTGCATATTTAAAAACTGCATTAAAAACTATCTATATGTCATGTAACATAGCAACAGAATTTGACGGCAGATAAGAACCATTTGGCCCATCTAGTCTGCCCATTTTCCTACTGTAAAAACCTTATTTGGCCTTGGTCTTGTCTTCTGTTCAGGTAGCCTTATACGTATCCAAAAGACCAGCAAATCTTCAGTTAAGGAGATATTCATAATTATTAGGGTATGCTAATTGCAGTACCAGTTACATTTCATAAGCTCATTAAGCTTTTCAGTGACATTTCATATGCTAAAGAAAGTCTGTGCTGTACCAAGAAATTTTTACTTTTCCCAGAAATAATTGTGAATATTTCCTAAATCATACATCTGCTGGACTTTTGGTTTACATGACACTCGGGCAGTTTTAAATTAAGTTTTCAAATATATAAACAAAATTCAAGGTGATAGTTCCACTTTTAGAGCTCCTCTCATTCTATTCTGTGCTATAATGTTGCATTCTCACAACATTACCCACCATTTATAATACACAAGAGTACTATCTTCCTCTGAAATAGAGGATACCTCTTCTTCAAAAAAGGGTACTTTGGGCCCTTTTGGACCAGGGGGAGTGAAATCTAATCTCTTAAAGTGATAGTAATGTCTCTTTAAAAGTCTTCCGCTGAGTCTTCTGTATATTAATAGTAACAGATTGTGCTATGTTTAAGATCTTTCTTGTGTGTGGTTCAAAACTTATTCAGAGCTAAAGATCCCCCACCCGTCCCTTTTTGGCCACCTCCCTTTGAATGTCAAATCTGGTCATGCAACTTGACGGCTGCAGCGAGGGACAAACTTCAGTAAGTATAAGGAAAATCCTGCCCCCTTGAGGAAGAAGTGAAAGATTTCCCTTTGCACACTGAAGTTTGTCCCTAGCTGCAGCTGTCCAGACCAGACTGCAGATTCAGCAGTGATGTGTTCAGAAGAGGCAGGCTGGGGATCTTTATCTGTGCATAATATGCTACTATTAATATACAGAAGACTCGTCGAAATACTTTTAAAGAGACATTACTACCCTTTAAAGTGTCTTGTTGCCCCTACTACGGTGTTTTGTTGTTGTGTTTTTGTTTTTTTTTTTTTTGTTTTTTTAACAAAGTACCTAGCGTCTAGTAGGATGTGGCACACAAATGATCTCATCGTGCTTGTGCTTGATGTTATTTATGTGCCAGCATTTCTGCAGCAGGGTCTACTAGTGGGAACTGAGAACTTCCCAGAAAGTAAGCCTCACTCCCTGTTAGTAACTCCTTCACTTCAGGACTGTAGAGGACGTGGACTTACACATCCTTAGCAGGTATAGACAATCTTCTGAGGATGTGGATGCCAATGTTCCTAACAGAGAAGTGGTTAGTTAGTGTAGTCTAAATAACTCAAAATTGTTTTCTAAATAACATAAGACAAATAGGTGATTTTGTGTTTCTCCAGCTCTTACAATGTTATTCTTAGGTGATGAGCTCCATTTAATACAGCCCAAATGTTTTTGGAACCTAGAACTCTCCTCTAGCACACTCATTGGTAGGCTTGCAATCATATTAATATAGATAAAGTAACCAGATTTAATTAATGACCTGCTTCTTCCTTTTTAAGCTGTAAAGTCCAGCAGTGGGATTCAGATGAACCAATACCTAGGCCTAAGCTTCTGAAAGGAGTTGTTGGAACACAGGGGCTACTCTGTCTGTTATCAGACAAGATTGATAAGGAGGTTCTGGACTTTGCTGGTAAGTGCTTCTTGTATCTCTTGTTACTTTCACAATGTTGGTCAAAGTATAAGTATATTACAGCCCAATCTAAACATTTGATTGGGTGGAATTTCTATCAGGGCATAATGGGCAATTACTACAAAGTCAAAGTTGAACAATTCTGGCGCAATCAGGCTTCACCTTATGGAACAAATAAAATACCCCAGTGTTTTAAAAGGTGTATTTTAACCCATGAGCGCTAGAGAGGTCTCCAGTGTATTGTCCTTAAGTGCAGTTGGTTTTAAATTTGTATTGTATTTTTACAGATGAATGTGTTAGACTCTGGCCCGTGTTTATAATGGCAAAGTGAAACAAACCAACTGCACCACAGGGCACAAATAACATTTCCTTCCACAGTGAACTGGAGACCTCTTGAGCATTCAAGGAGTTTAAAGACCCATTTAAATCAAAGGAAATTAATTATTTCCCCTACAGGGCAGCTGTTTTGTCCCAGAGTGTCTTAAATTTAGCATTGTGCATAAGGAACAGTGAATCTCCTTTTGCTGGTGGAAAACTGTTCATTCAATATTTATTACAGCTTAACCTGGTGTCCAAATGGCTTTTTCGCACAGTGCATCCTATGGGAGAGCAAGTGCTATAGTAAGTGGTAGGGACAGCACCACCTGGTGAATACAATCAAACTTTGCCATTGAAAGGGATAGTAATACTTCGTTTTAACTTTATTTTATTTTGTAGGCATTAAAAAAACATGAAGAATGATATAAGTCTTATCTCTCAAACCTTTATGGTTTATGAGATATTCACAAGCAAAGTTCCCCTCCCCGCCCCTTTTACCTAGTGTAAGCCATCTCTTCTCAGATGTGAGTCTGGTTGTATGACAGGACAGATAACAGAAGGGGACAATTTTCTTTGTATGAAAACAATGAAAGCCCTTCCCCCCTTGACAAGTTTTTCAGCTTTTTCCCTTATCTTAATTGAAGATTGTCCCTCTCTGCAGTCTACCTGGGCATCTCCCTTCTGATCTGGTTGAACAGGGGGGGATACTTTGTTTGTGAATATCTCTTAAACCATAAAGGTTTCAGAGATAAGACTTATATCATTCTTCATGTTTTTTTAATGCCTACAAAATAAGATAAAGTTAAAATGAAGTATTACTATCCCTTTAATGTAATAAACAAGAAAAGCCTCAACATATGTATTTTCTTTTTCTGCTCCTTTAACAACATTTTAGAAAAGCACCTACTTTGGGTTCTAGACTGTCACCTAGTCACTTTCACAGTAGCCCTAGAAGGATACCCACTTGTTTGAGTACTAAGGTATGTACAGGGGTGACACAAGGAGACATATCTCCTTTTTGTATATAAAAATCTGTTCTGAATTTGAGAGTATGGTGACTAATACAAAATGTAATGTGAAGCAATAGATCAATTATCGCACACCACAGGTGTGGTTGTGATTTATCTTATCTGGTGTACAGGATGTGGTATCCAGTTGGTGGGTAGGACTACTCAGGCTTTAAAGGAGAGGATACATGAATATGTTCTGTACATTAGTAATAAGGATGAAAGTAAACCCTTAGCCAGACATTTCCTCAGTTGTAATGTCTGTGATGTAAACAAGTTTTCCTTTTAGGGAATAGGCTTTACCAGGCTTTACCAAACCAATGAGGGAATATTAAGATTCTGCTTGTCAAGTGGATTCTTTATTTAGATACCTTTTCCCCTAAAGTATTTCATTCAGAGCATGATGTCTCTTTGTTTACTAATCAACTATGAGTTGGGGAGACTGGTTAACTAATATGAGACATATATTATTTTTATATGGTTAGTGAGTCCCAATATCTTTATATAAGCTTTGTATTCTTTTTCTTTCCAGTTTAGATAATTGGTTTATTTTATTTCAATTGTGTATATATATTTTCTGATTATATTTAAGTCCATTAGTTCAAATACTGGGATTTATTATAGCGCTTATTTTTGTGATTCACTGTAATTAGGTTGTTTTTCTAATAAAGAAGTACTTTTATTTAAACTTGCTCTGAGTTTCTTTTTGATAATATTTAGAGTATCTGATATGCCTAGTCAATACATCAGCAGTTCTCAACCTATGGGTCGCGACCCCATCGGGGGTCGAATTACTATTTGCCAGGGGTCCCTGAAAACAAAATAAAATTAATCAAAAAATCGGTCCAGGGGTGAACTGATCATTCGGCTGGGCCACAATGTATGCATTGCTCCGTGAGGCCTCGGCTCTCACTAATATACTTCTGCCAGTCTGCCAGATACTCACTGCGCTGGAGTTGTTGTACTCTGGGAGCTCCTGGCAGCAATTCTGTTTGGGCCGGCTTCTTTTCTGTGCCTCTTCTTCCTGTCATTGCGCGTAGCCCGTAGCAACTAGCATGCTGATGTCATCACGGGTGGCCCGCTGGGGCGCGTGATGGAGGGTGGGCCCGGGACTGTGGGATTCAGCAGGACAGGAGAGGACACACACAGCACAGGAGGACTACTACTGGGGTCTGGGGACGTCTACTCAGAGACCACCATTGGCAGCAGTGTGATAGAGTGACACAGAATTCAAGTGACACTGACAGTACACTGACCCACCTCCACGCAGCTCAGGTAAGCCAGTAGTATTGGAGGCAATGTGGAGATGATGGGGCAATGTGGACCTGATGGGGGGGCAATGTGAGGGCAATATGGAGCTGATGGGGGCAAGTTGGAGCTGATGGGGGCAATGTGAGGGCAATATGGGGCTGATGGGGGACAATGCAAGGGCAATGTGGAGCTGATGGGGGCAAGTTGGAGCTGATGTGAGGGCAATATGGAGCTGATGGGGTAAGTTGGGGCTGATGGGGCAAGTTGGAGCTGATGGGGCAATGTGAGGGAAATATGGAGCTGATGGGGGGCAAGTTGGGGCTGATGGGGGCAATGTGAGGGCAAGTTGGAGCTGATGGGGGCAAGTTGGAGCTGATGGGGGCAATGTGAGGGTAATGTGGAGCTGATGGGGGTAAGTTGGACCTGATGGGGGGCAGTGTGAGGGCAATATGGAGATGATGGGGGCAGTGTGAGAGCAATATGGAGATGAGGGGGCAATTTGGAGCTGATGGGGCAATATGGAGCTGATGGGGGGAAATGTGAGGGCAATGTGGAGATGATGGGGGCAATGTGTGTGCATGCACGCAACAGTAATAGAGACAGACACGTGCAACAGACAAACACACAGAAACTCCCACACACATGCACTGACATACATAGATAGACACACTCGTACATGCAATGATACACACAAACGTAGGGAGAGACAATCTTGATGTGAGCCATATATATTTATTTTGGGTGGGGGGAAATCTTGGGTGAGTTCCCACACTTCTTTTCCCAGGACTTGACCCCTGCTTAAAACCATCAATAATTGTTTTTTTGTAACATAACAGTAGCAAAATTACAGCGATGAAGGAGCAACGAAAATAATTTTACTGTTAGGGGTCCCCACAACTTGGGAAATTTTATCAAGGGGTCGCGGCACTAGAAAGGTTGAGAACCACTGCAGTACATGATTGCTATATATGCCTGTTTCATGCTCTGTTATATCAGAATCAGCTGGTATGGTTTAAACTTTGGTTTTTGTCCATTCAGTTGTTCCGTCGTTTAGCACTTCCAGCTGCTTGGAATAACTGTAGTTTGCTTGTCATGCTCTGGATCGGCTAACATTGTCTGAATCCTTTTTTTGTATTGGCTCTACCCAGTTGATTTTAAAGTATTTAAACTCGCTGTTTTAGTTTTTCATGCCTATAATTAAGTGAAACTCGTCTTTCGCGAAATGCATAAGGCGATTGCCTGTCGTTTCCTATATGGATTACGTCCTTAATTTTTTCAAATAAAGCAGTATTTTAGCTTTCTATTTCTGGCTGATGTCTAATGAGTTGGTGAGTTCTGTTTGAATGCATCTTTCCTGCATCTTTATCACAATATAATAATCAATTTCTCAAACTATTTTAGAAAAAATTGGCTAATATAACACAATGGCAGATTTTAATCCTCTGAAACACAAACTGAACTAGTCTTAAGCTCCCTCCTTCTAATTCATCTAACTAGCAGCTAGTCCGTTATAATATAGACACACACAAGCGCTCAGAAGGCTGCTATTCATTTCTGATTTGATCACCATGTACATAAATCATACCCTTGCACACCATACACAACCAGACATGTTTTGTACTATAATTACACTTCATCTGATCTCATTTATATATATATTTTTTGACAGGTTCTAATCTCAAAGTTATCAGTACCCTATCTACAGGCTTTGACCATTTAGCTTTGGATGAAATAAAAAAGAGGTAAGTATGATTCTCTATATATTGCTGCGTACGCTTGTGGCGCTATATAAATAAACCTATCCATTGTTCACAAATGTATTGTATGGTGCTTTCTGTGAGTAAAATAAGGGTGCTCCTACTGTGGGGAGAAGCTTTATTGAAAAGCTATAGCAGTTTAGTCATTAAGTGGATGAGCTGTTGGTAACATTCTGTAGATCATTATTTTAACCCCTTAAGGACCCTTGATGGATCTGGCATGTCATGGGTGGATCTGCGTTAAGGACCCATGACGTGCCAGGACCGTCATGGAATTCTGGGCTCCCTGTGTGGCTGCACACCGTTCGGGGAGTCCGGAAGCAGGTATGAACAATTTAAAAAAAAAAAAAAAAAAAAGGTCCGTGGCCCTTAAGTGATGTATGCGGACGGTCCTTAAGGTGTTAAGAACCAGAGGGGTATGCAATACAATGCTTCATAATGCATTGAACACTACTCTGGACCACTGGTGGGTTCTAGTGGATCTGTTATCATAAAGTTAAGTTTGTTTTGCAAAGATTAACCCCTTAGTGACCAGCCGCGGCCGGCACTTAACGCCCGCCAAACTTTTTTTACCCCATTACCTTCAACGACTTCCAGGACGTACATGTGCATCCTCTGTCACTAAGTGACAGATTCTGTGGGACATACATGTACGTCCATTGTTGGAATAGGGTTAAAAGCGCAGTAAACTTTTTTTTTTTTTTTTTATGAAAATCAATATGTTTATAAAGCTTTTACTGCTGGGTAAAACAAGGGCACTCCCACCGTTGTCAGGTTTTTTTTTTTTGTTCAAACTTTATAACAGTTCAAATAATCAGGAAGTGAATTTACTGTGTTTAGTTCCTGATTGTTGTAACTGGCAGTTTCTGTCATATTCTATGGAGAACTGTAAGTTACTGACTTTCCTCTCCATTAGAATGCAGCAGAATAACAAATTGGAATTTGTCCACTAGAGAGCACTGCTAATGTAAAAAAGCAAAGGTTTAAACAGTAGTAACTCTGGAAATATGCATCTCTCAGCAGTGAAAATACCCTTATTTTACGCAACAGGAAACGTCTTACAATATATAGTTTTACATTAAAACAAGTTGATTGGTATTTTGTACCAGTCACATTTCTGTACAATAAATGCTTTCGAGAAATTAATTTGTGACACTTGCTGATTCCCTGTACAGTATGCTAATTAGTTCTGTTCAAGAAAATCATCTAGTGTGCGCTCTGCCTCTATTCATTCATAAAACAATGTGTGTGTCATTATCAGCCCAGAACAGAAACGAATTTGCTTTAAGTGCCAGACTGCGTCACCAGCAATTAAAGCTTAATTTCTTGAAAAATATTTTAAATCAACATAAGTAAACTTATCTTGGGTGAGAGACTTTGAGTGTTTGTAAGACATATTTGTATTGTGGTGTTTACACAGGGGAATCAGAGTGGGCTACACAGCAGACATTGGGATGGATGCCTCTGCCGAGCTCACTGTGGCTTTACTGCTAGCTACCTGCCGCCGACTGCCAGAGGCTATAGAGGAAGTTAAAAAGTAAGTGTCTAACTGGTAGAATGCTAATTTATTTTTGTTTGTCCGTGCTGTCCAACATTATATACTCCTGTCATGTGAAGGTAAAATATACAAGAAAGACTAAAGTCAATTGCTGATGAAGCCTAGGAGACAGCAATCATTGTAATCACTGATTTAAACCATCAACTTCCAAAATTATTACATTGGCCATTTGTAGTAAAATAAAAAAAAAATCCTCTCCTTGAAACGGATAAAGGAGCAGTAAACTTCTTTTTTTTTATGAAAAAATATATATTGTAGGGATTTTCCTATTGAGTAAAATAAGGGTACTCCCACTGCGGAGAGATTTATATTTCCAGAGTTATTACAGTTTAAACCCATATTTTTTTTACATTAGCAGTGCCTGCTAGTGGCCAAATTCTAATTAGATTTCCTGTTAGATTCTAATGGACAGGAAAGTCAGAGACATACAGTTCTCCATAGAATGTGATAGAAACTACCTGTCACTTCCTGTCAGTTAGAACTATCAGGAAGTAAATGCAGTAAATTCACTTCCTGATTATTTGAACTGCTATAAATTTTGAATAAAACATCTGACAGCGATGGGAGTGACCTATGCTCTATAAAATATGTGTTTTCATAAAAAAAAGTTTACTGCTCCTTTAAGAAAAGATAGGTTGGAGAAAAATCACTAAAATAGTATTATACATTGTCTCTTGGGGGTACTATAATGTTTGTTCTATTTATGTATTAAAATTACAAATACAGATATGTCAATGGGTACATCCTTTGATTGCTAGGTGAATGAAAACCCCACTGGCACAAAAGATCATCTGAGTCAAATGGATACAAGTTAAACCCTTTGAATGTTTTGAGAAGTGGGGAAAGAAAGTTGCAAACCTCTTTGGCAATCGATGTGTTAACCACACTGGGGTTGTCTGCAGAGAATTTTAATAATGAGTAGGAGAGGATGTTTCTCTAACAATGAGGGTAGGTTTCTCCTATGTTAAACAACACTATGGCAACTTCCTTGTTTACATATAAGTATACTCTGACTCCATAAAACATATCAGTTCAGATTTCTACACATTAATCTTATATGTCATGAATTAATTAATTAATTAATTAGTTAATTGGTTAATAAGCTGTTAAGGTATTTTTTCAGGTTGTGGAAATAAGTAGTCTACATTATCTATTCTAAGACCAGGCTGAGACTGTCTCAAATAATAGTAAAAGTTTTCAATGATATGTTAATAATGGGGAAAGGGGGTGGCTACCTTTTATGGGCGCCAGGTTTAACTTTTTCAGCATCCAGCCTTTTGGGCCTATAAACACAAGTTAAGCTGCCTCCTTTTTTCAACAGCACTGCACCATTATCTAGCTCCACCCACACTACAGATGTGGCAGATGAAGCGAATGGAGGTAACACTGCCTTGGTGACCTCCCACAACCCTACATATTAGTGCACCCATATGGATACAGTACTGTGCAAAAGTCTTAGGAAGATGTGAAAAAAATGTAAGTAAGAATGCTTTCAAAAATAGACATGTTAATAGTTTGTTTATCAATTAACAAAATGATAGTGAGTGAACAAAAGAAAAATCTAAATCAAATCAATATTTGGTATGACAACCCTTTGCCAAAAGAGCATCAATTCTTCTAGGTAAACTTGCATAAAGTCAGGGATTTTGTAGGCATATAGTCAGGAGTATGATTAAACAGTTATACCAAACAGGTGCTAATGAGCATCAATTTAATATATAGGTTGAAACACAATCATTAACGGAAACAGAAACTGCTGTGTAGGAGGAATAAAACTGGGTGAGGAACAACCAAACTCCGCTAAGAAGGTGAGGTTGCTGAAGACCGTTTCATGTCAAAAGTCATACACCATGGCAAGACTGAGCACAGCAACAAGACAAGGTAGTTGTACTGCATCAGCAAGGTCTCTCCCAGGCAGAAATTTCAAGGCAGACAAGGGTTTCCATGTGCTGCCCAAGCTCTTTTGAAGAAGCACAAAGAAACAGGCAAAGTTCAGGACCGTAGACACAGTGGTCAACCGAGGAAACTTGGTGCAGCAGATGAAAGACACATCATGCTTACTTCTCTTTGCAATCGGAAGATAACCAGCAGTGCCATCAACTCAGAATTGGCAGAAAACAGTGGGATCCTGGTACACCCATCTACTCTCCGGAGAAGTCTGATCAGAAGTGGTCTTGGTTGAAGATTTGCGGACAAAAAGCTATACCTCCTATCATGGTGCCCATGATTTCCTTGCCTGCTGTACCTGTACGGTAGTCTGGAGTGCAGCAGCATGACTCTGACTCGATCCATCTGTGGGCACGCGTCTCTGACGTCACGCTCGCTATTTTATACTTCCTGTCAGTTAAGCGATTAGCCTGGAAGCGAACTGGGCCTAGTCGCCCTTTCGTGGTGTTTCTGTGCGCATTACGGTGTTGCTCGTCTGACCCTTGCTTGGCTTCCTTTACTCCCTGGTGTTTGATCCTTGACCTGTCTGACTACTCGCTCTGGTTGTGACTTGTGGCTCAGTCTGACTTCCTGATTCGTGTATGTCTCTGGCTTGTCCGACTACCCTCTCTGTGCTTACCTTGGCTGTGGCTGACTACTGGATCCGGCTCCTGACTGTGGCCCGTCTGACTAAGCTTTGTGCTAGTTATCACTCCTGTCTGACTACCACATGTACGGGTAGATCAAGAGTGCACTCCTTCCCTTTGTCACTCAGCTACCAAACTGGTAGCATTGCAGTTGCTTCTGCTTCACCTAGTCTGTTGCCTTCTTTGTGCGCTACCTATCTGGCTGCCTATACTTGCGCCCGTACTCTGTTGCCTCCGCTCAGTCAATCCGTTGCTCATATAGGTAAGTGCAGTTTAGTCTCGCTCCTTGGCCACCTCTCTGTGTGCTGGTTATCACTACACTTTCTGCTCCCAAGAGCACCATCTGACATTCCCTTCTCTGGGGTTGTCTGGATACGCTCCTGTACTATTTCCAGCGTTCAGTCTCCTATCTGTGAGTAGAACCAAGTTTGGTTCTATATACTCCATACCTGCGGTGGTTCAGTGTCAGTTCTTGGGTAGTGGACTAGACACTGTCCTCACATCTGTCTCCCCTTTTGACTGAGGAAGTGTGTTGCTCTTTTCATTATTCTGATTATTTTAATAAACTGGTTAAATTCACTTGTACCGTTGTCGTGTGTTTATTTGCCTAGAGTCCGTGACACCTCCGACATGGAAACAAGGCCAAACAACTCAACTATGCATGGAAACACAGAAACTGGGGTGCAGAAAAGTGGCAGCACGTGCTCTGGACTGATGAGTCAAAATTTAAAATATTTGGCTGTAGCAGAAGGCAGTTTGCTCGCTGAAGGGCTGGACACCGGTATAAGAATGTGTCTGCAGGTAACAGTGAAGCATGGTGGAGGTTCCTTGCAAGTTTGGGGCTGCATTTCTCCAAATGGAGTTGGGGATTTGGTCAGAATGAATGGTATCCTCAGTGCTGAGAAGTACAGGCAGACACTTATCCATCATGCACTACCATCAGGGAGACCTCTAATTGGCCCCAAATTTATTCTGCAGCATGACAATGACCACAGACATACAGCCAAAGCCATTAAGAACTATCTTCAGCATAAAGAAGAACAAGAAGTCCTGGAAGTGATGGAATGGCCCCCACAGAGCCCTGATCTCAACATCATTGTGTCTATCTGGGATTGCATGAAGAGAGAATCAACTAAGGCTGCTTAAATCCACAGAAGAACTGTGGTTAGTTCTCCAAGATGTTTGGAACAACCTACCTGCAGAGTTCCTTAACAAACTGTGTGCAAGTGTACCTAGAAGAACGGATGCTGTTTTGAAGGCAAAGGGTGGTCACACCAAATATTGATTTGTTTTAGATTTTATGTATGTTCACTCACTATCCTTATGTTAATTGATCAAAATAAATTATGAATAGGTCTATTTTTCAATGCATTCTTACTTTACAGCATTTTTTCACACCTGGCTAAGACATTTGCACAGTACTATACATATCTGCTGGTATTTTACATCATCTTTATTGAGATCTCTCCTGTAAACCATACTGTGGGCAGCTCCAGCAAACTACAGCATCTGTGTATACAGCACCATTCCTGGATCTCAAGGGCCAATCTATCCTGAACAAGCCCTCTAAGACTGGTTACTGTAAGTAGTCCATCACCAGGTTATTACTGGGGCAGACTATTCTGTGCAATTTACACAACTCAGTAGCAGCATTCTCCATAATTCCCTTCCTGTACATCTTTATCCTTTCTCACTTGGGCTCCCATGCAGTCTATGCCTATCACACAGTGGAGCTATAGTGTCCTACTGAGGTTACAAGAGCCTTAACTTATTTCATCTTAGTGAATCACCCTAATAGTACTCTTCCCTGTTGAACAGCCATCCTTTGTTCAGCTACACTCCAATGGACCATTTTCTGACTATTTTGGACTCTAAAACACTGCAGCTTCAAAGAGGGGGAAAAATACATTCAGCCACTAGACGCAGAGGACATTTGATTTGACGATATGATTGCTAACTCTGAGGACAAAAGGTTATATTTTGCAGTTTCAACTTCGAAGGGAGTATTTGACTTTCTGTCTCCGATATTTGACAAAAAAACACTGTTCAAACCTCCATTAATGAAGTTTTATCTGGAGTTAAATCTCACACTCAACGGTTAACACAACGGTTAACACAAGTTGAGTCCCATGCAGAAGCATATGAGACAAACTATTCATATGCTGGAGAAAACTGCACTTGTTGACTGATGTTAGATGATCTAGAGATTCAAAGCTCCTGAAATTAATGTAAGAATCATTGACCTCCCAGAACTGGTTAAAACCAAAGGAATTTGGGAATTTCCTACTACAGTCTTCCCTATGTTGCTTTTTCCTAACAACCCAAGGCCTATATCTCAATTGAAAGGGCACATTGCTTGGGATTTACTCCCCCACAGATAAGCAAAAGCTAATATCACTTATTGACTCATTGTGAAATGAATTAACTCTGTGGACTATCAATGAATCCTCAAAAAACTAGAAGTCCTTATTTTTCAGGAATTCTCTGCATTAGTAACCACAAAATGCAGATCATTTTTAGATATTTGAAAGAAGCTGTTTATTAGAGGAATCAAATTTGTACTTATTTATCCAGCCTGCCTCAAAGTCATGACAATTGACAAAAACTCTGGTTTGATTTCCCCAAAGGAAGCTTGGGCATTCTATGAATTGCTACCTGTTTAGCCAGCTATCTGGGGGCACTGTCTTATCATTGCTTCCACTTCTGTTTCTGGACAATTCGAGCCTGGACCATCATCTGCAGTGGTCACTTTTGTACTTCTCTGCCATACTTTGCCCACCCTTTCCCATCTCTACCTTTTTGAACCTTCTTCCTACTGTAACCATACCACTCTGAATATATGAGACTCCTCTAGTCCACACACAAGTCACCTCATGGAATGTGTGGGTATATGTAATCCAATGTAAAATATTCTTTCACATTTAAAATACCTCAACATAGACATTTCCTTGCTGCAGTAAACCCAAATATGCTCACAAGAGCACCAAAAGTTATGCAGAAACTGGGTGGGGACATGCCTCAAATCCCCTTATTCCACTAACAAGCATGGGGTAGAAAAACTAATCCAAATAAAAAATATATTTTGAGATTTTAGATGGATTGTTAGGTGAATAGATACTACAATTTGAAATATGCCCTTAGTATCAACTGTCATCAAGTTCCTCTTTGTCTCAAGTCCTCCAGCATTTACTCACATAATAAACACAGAGATAATCCTTGTTGGGGGTAGATTTCCTCACAGTAGCAGACCTTTTCCTAGCCAGAAACACACAACCGGAAACGTCTCCAAAATCAAAGTATAACCTCATCCTACACTTTATGAAACCGTTGGATTTCTAGATGTGTGGAGAACTTAACACCTAGCAGAGACTGACTTTCTCCTTGCACTCCCATAACATATTTACAAGGCTAGACTGCTTTCTAGCATCCACTCCTGTGCGATCTTTAATACAAGATAGCCGCGTACAAAGTGTACTAATTTCTGTCCAGGCTCCTTCCTTTAACTGGAGAATCCCTCTTCCCTATACACTCCCCCTGATTTTCAGTCTAGCTTAAAACTAGCATGGATGATATTGAAGGAAACCAATATTCAATACAAGTCAGACCCAAACTTATTTTGGCAGGTGGCCAAATAGATCATGACAGGGCACATCATTTCCTACACAGCATACTTTAAAGTGAGAAACGCCCACTAAAATTTGGAAGATACAACAGAGACTGACCAAAGCTTACAAAACATACCTTAGACGCAATAGACACAATACCTAACAAGGCAAAACTAAATGTGTCTATACAAAACAGACATTTGAAGCCATTTTACAATCTGCTGGTCAGTTGCACTTGAATAAACAAGCAGGAAGATATGATCAGCATACCGACTACTCCCCCATCTGGTTAAATCAGCTGTGGACTTCAACATTATTCCCACATTCAAAACCCCCTCCTCCCACATTGCTATACACATCAACTCGCTCAACAGCCTTTTTTAGACCATTATAAATCCCTTTATGCAGACGACCAGACAATTCTCGATCCTGAGAGAACTTCTTATGACAAACCCCCACCCACTCTGACCCCAAACAAGCAAGAACTTATAAATGCACCTATTCATATCATAGAAATCAAGACAGTTCTTTCCACTCTTAAAAATCCCAATGTCCAGATGGACTTCTTGCAGAATTCTGAAAAACAACATCTCTCACACTCATCTAGCCCTTTATGACCAGGTCATCATTCAAAAAAACAAAACCACTAGACTTCAATCTTGCCAGGATAATTGTTATACCCAAAAAAAGGCAGATACTCCACCTTGGTCTCATCCTATTGGCCCACCTCACAACTCAATGTTGACTTTAAAATGCTCTAGCAAATACATGACTAACCCCCCCCCCCCATCCATAATTTCTCCTGAACAGACTGGATTCATCCCTGGCAGACATTCTGTGACAAAATAAGAACAGCAATCACAGTAATTCTGAAATCTACTGGCTTCCTCTCTAATACTAATCTGATGGTAAATAAAGATGTTAACCCATCACCACCACCACCACCACCACCCTTATGTCACCTTAAGTTTCCAGGATTTCAAAGGAATCTTTCTGGGAGATTTGAAACTATCACAGTTTGTTGATGATGTGTTACTTTTCTCCAACAACACAACCGCCATTCCCACTGTTTATAACTACCCTCAATGATTTTGGGGATGATTATTTAGAAGAGGGGGTGCTGTGTCCCCACATGGCCACTGAGTTTTCTAAATTTATTTTGAATCCGAGAAACCACATAAGCTCTCTGTTTTGTTGAAAAGTTAGATGGCAGGGAAAGGTTTGGCATATTTTCCCTTGTTATATCCACCATGTTAATTCGTTGGAATGGTGTTGTGCATTTCATGAATAGATTACTAATTCTTTTCTTTTGTCTTCTAAAACCTATTTGTAGCCTGTCTCATACATTCACCTTACCCCACAGCCATCTACAACATCAAATAAACCAAGGTCTCCCATGCACTCTGTCATGGGGAGACACTGGTACCAAACTTACCAAGACTTTTGTTTAACTTTTTGGCATCAATCTGGCTCCTTGGTTCCAGAGATGCCACCAGTTGTGACAGGGAGACACCAGCAGCAGGGTGTCTTGCCAATCAGTAACACCCCTGAGATGCTCCTATAACCTTAAGACTGTAGAGTTACCTTCTAAACTGGGTCACAAAGCTTTTAGCAGTTCTGCCAAAGCATTATATGATAACCCCAGCATGTACCATCAAACATCAGTCTCACACTATATATCTGTATACTTATTTTCGTCTTGATTCTTTTTGTATTACCTAATTAGCTGACAAAATATTGTCTATGTAATTCATTGTTTTCTTTCATAAAAAAAAAACCTTTAAGAAAAAGTATCTAAAAAAAATAATGGAGGAAATGGGACATCCCTGGGATATATCTTTACCAATAATAAATGTATTCTGCATCAAAGCTGGAAGAATACCATAACATTTTGGCTATAGTATGCAAATATTTACTCCATTTCACCTTATGTGAAAAAAATCAGAATCATGGCCTCCCCTCGATCTCTCCCTCCAATTAAGTTATCTGGAGTTCTCCCCTCCCCCCCCCCCAAAGCACCTGCATACCCATGAGCCCTGGAGCCCCCTGGTTAAGCAGTCAGGGGCTCCGTTCAGTGGGTTGCATGTTTGCCTTTGCCACCTGCTTCTTCCTCTGCTGCTCTACTAGGGGAGTCTCATCCCATTGGAAGATGCCAGAGTACGGTAGTAGAACAGTAGTTTCAATTTGCCCACTCTGATATGTTTGTGGTTAGAGGTTACAGAAAGGGGGTGCGTATTATACACATGTACTAACATTTTCCTTAGAATCTTGGGTATAATTTAGACCTGCGTATTATACACATGTGCATATTATACCTGAGATTTGTCTGTAATAGTAGTTTGTGAAGTAGTATAAATCTAGTTTAATGCTCTCAGAAATTCCATTAAATCCCAAACACTGCACATCCTGGTCCAGGTGGTCCCAGGCCTCATATTCAAATGCTACTTATGCATCTAAACTCAAAATGTAGGCGGTGCCAAAGTCCAGAATTCCAGCATGAACTTGTCCACTGTTTTTATATGCATGAATAACCCTTAATACTTTAATAATCTTTATTGAACAATGCCTTTATTAACCTTGTTTGGTCAGAACAGCATTATCCTCTTGAACCTTTCCTCTAGTAACTTGATATAGGTGTTATAATCCTTACTGAATAATGAAATGGCTCTTTAGTCCCTAGTTGTTCTTTCCAGGTTTTTAATTGCACCCAGGTGGACTCCGTTCAACTAATTATGTGACTTCCCAAGGCAGTCTGTTACGGCAGAGCTTATTATGAGTGTCACAGTAAAATACTTATACAATCAATACTTTTCCATTACTTATTTTGTAAAACATGTCTTCCCCCCCCCCCACACACACACACACACTTTGACATGATGGACTATTTTATGTAGATTGGTGACAAAAAAAATCCTAATTAAATCCATTTTAATTCCAGGTTGTTACATAACATGAAATGTGGCAAATCAAAGGGGGAGAATACCTTTGCAAGACACTATATAGAAGCTGCTAGTGAATCCAACTAAAGTACGCAGCACAGACAATCAAACAACATATAAACTACTGCAGACTGGAACACCAACATTAGCTAGAGGGCACCAAAGTTATCAGAGTAGTACAGAAATTTCGCTATATCGAGGCAGCAGCAGACAATGGATAGTTGTTAATATAGCAAAGGCCAATGTGGTAGACAAAGAATACAATAATAGTTTAAATAAAGTAAGAGTATGTGTTAGCTGGGGACACTCAGTGGGCTTATTATCAAAGCTACCAGTGGTCAGAGACCGGTAGTAGACAATGGGTCATTTAACTACTTTGTTGCTAAGCCATTTCAAACCCTAGTTTTGCATGTTTTCACACTTTTGTTGCAGTTTACAGTCAAATGAAAATTGTTGGTGTTTTTCTGTGAATATCCCACACTTCATACACAAACATATTAAAATTTGAAACAACTGTTCTGGAGTATTTTTTTTCTACTTTCACTATCAGATTCTTATGATTCCAAGTTTACTATTCACCTGCCTTTAAAAAAAACATTAAAATGAGTGTTTGTTTTTATTTGTAAGTCTAAAAAAATAACAATTGGAAGAAAACTTAAGGGACTGGTCATTTTGCATTTCCATCCCAAGGCAAGTTTTGTATGATCTCCAGAAGATGGTGCTATAGCAAAAAAGTTTGCATGTTTACACTCAAATAATGCTGAAAACCATGCAATACCATCTAGGTAACAAGAGACTTCCTGAGTAAAACAGTACCCTAATGGTATAAATTGGCATACCATGGGGGGGTGCCAGGTCCAGAACTATGCATGGATCACAATGTGTCTGTGTCATGCTTACACAGACAAGAAGAAAAGGCATACCATTTTGGAAAGAAGACTACCCCCACATCGAATGAGGTCTCTTGCCTTTCTACATCTTATAGTGTGTATATATGTTTCCAGAAGATGGAGCTAAAGGAAAAATATATATTTTTTTTTTTTTTTTAACATTTCTATCCCTTCAAAGGTACTGGGAATCTATTACAAATATGGCATTTTCTACTTTATTCATTAGTGCCTACTCTCCTAAGAAAAAGGATATGGTATTAAGAGATGACACACCACAGGAGGGTGACAGAAGCACAAAATTAACCTTTCCCCAAAATGATAGGTGTTTGGTAAGCAGAGTGATGCGGTTTATGCCAGGTGATCACATGATCTTCTGGTATTATTCATTTCATGCCTACCCTTGCTGGATAAGGGAAACTCTCCCCTTTCTAACAAAGAGTACACTCCTGTCATTATAGTAGTTGAGGGGCAGCCCTCCAAGCCACTAACATACATTAGCTGTGTATGTTTATACAGGTGATCATGTGATCATCCAATATAACCCCCTACATGCCTACATTTGTTTCAAAGGGTAGACTCTCCCCTTTTTTAAAAGGGCACTTTTTGCAGAATAGGAGTTTTGTGCTTTAAAATAGATTCCCCACTGTTTATTAAAAAAAATGCATAATGTGTATAAAATTAACCACGCACTTTTATGTTTATGATTATACTAGGGATCCCATGATTACCTGGTATTAACCCAGTTCATACCTTTTTTGGAAGGGGGATACTTTTTTCCATTTCCAAGAAGGCTAACCCTAAGTTGGTAAGAGGTTCATGGGCTAGATAGCCATACTCCACCCCCCGCACAAATGCTTTTTGTTTATACAGGGGATCTCATGATTAATCTCCCCTTTCCAAAAAAGCTTACCAAGTTGCCACCAAGTTTATAGGAAGCAGAGGGACCAATATATGATTTCCTTTAAAGCCCCCCACCCCTTGCCTCCCCACACTAACCAGGGCTCTTTAGACCTCATTAGACCCAAAATAAACATACAGAATGTGAGACGCTTCTGGGAATGAACAACAGCACAATGGCCTGTTCTACGGCTTAGTCACCTCCCAGAAGCATCACGTTTTAGCTCTCTAGTGCCATTACAGAGGAGAAATTTCCACATACATATTAGACTAATCCCGCCCAAAAAGGTGGTCCAGTTCCAAAATGACAGGTAAGTCCCCCCCCCCCCTGCACGGGAATACCAGCTAACCCCCGACGTACGTTTCAGCCTAGTTGGGCTTCGTCAGGAGGGTACATCTGGATTCCGTAGGCACTGAGAGCAATGGGTCCACGTCTGGATTACCCTTCACACTTAGGGAGACCCCCTAAATGTATTCAAAATAAACATACAGAATGTGAGAGGCTTCTGGGAATGAACAACGGCACAATGGCCTGTTCTACGGCTAGTCACCCCTCCGATATGTCGGCTCAGTCTAGATTTATTGGCACAGTGAACTTTAATTTTGTCATGGCACAGAAATTAACTTGCCACACCAGGCTTTTGCATAAAATGTCACACTTTAGCACCTTAGAAAAGGAGAGTACAACCTTTTTTTTTCATTAAACAAAATGAGGAAAAAATACAATAAAAGGAAAGCAAGATACAAATAAATAATTTAGATTTGTAGACTTGCATACACAAAATGAGGGTTTATTCAATATCTAGAATAATGAAATATTTTATTTTGCTACATAAACTTGCATACTCTGCATTACATGTTTGACTTTTTAATAAATAACACGAAATAAGTAAGAAAGCAGGCATTAAATTAAATGAGTTGA
Source organism: Rhinophrynus dorsalis (assembly GCA_037306005.1). Taxonomy (NCBI): domain Eukaryota; kingdom Metazoa; phylum Chordata; class Amphibia; order Anura; family Rhinophrynidae; genus Rhinophrynus; species Rhinophrynus dorsalis. Next base: position 355,869,327 of record CM074718.1, read on the forward strand.
TTACATTTTCATGGGGTTGTAAATTGACAGTGTCCAATCACTACATAAAACCTTAGTTTGGATGTCCTTCCTTAAGGTTCAGTATATAAAGCTATATAAAGAATCAAAAATTATTCTTGCCACATTTATGTGATATGTATAGTATTATTTTCCTAATCAATGTGAGTGATTTACTTTTATAGTATGAAAGGTGGATCGGTGGAGTAACCCATGCATTACTACACCCCTACTACCTACAAAATTTGCCTTATACAAACATCCAAAGGTCCTACCTTTTCAGCTAAACTACTAGCATGGGATTTATTACTCCACACTTTTCCTCATCCCATCTTTCTACTCCCATCATCCCACCACCTAATTTTTCCCACATTCCCTTCACAAATCATCCATCCCCATCCCACTACTTCCATCATGACTCCAGTGCTCTCACCATGCATCTCTTCCCACAATTCCCAATCACTGATTGCAGTAGGAGGAGCTGATGGGCATTTGACATAGATCCCATATCTCATTAACAGCAATAGCAGGCCCACCAAGCCAGTGTACAGTTGTCTACTAAATCTTTTTAACTCAATTTCTATTTACTTGTATAACAATTATTACTTTCAGATTCAGCTAGCTTCTTCAATTAACACATTCACTGGAGCTGCTCTTTCGGATTTTAAACCTTAAATTGCTAACCTGTGTGTCATTTGGGAAAATAATTGCTACAATATTTTCCTCAAATCTACTATTTACAATTTCAAGTTCACATTGAATCTCATTTTCTCACCAACAATAACACTGCCAAAAGTGATGCCTTTCTTGTAATATCCCATAAAATATATTTGTTTTGTCCTCCAGTTATTGAAAAAATAAAACATGATTGCACTTTTTCTTTTAAGTGGAGGATGGAAGACCTGGGCACCTATGTGGATGTGTGGTTTTGGACTTTCCAACAGCACTGTAGGAATTATCGGTCTGGGAAGAATAGGTAAAGTCTTGGAATAATTGGTAATTTATAATTATAGTTTAATAGCATTGGAGACTCACAAAGTAGTTGACCTCCCTTAATTAATTTGTCATGCATTGTTAACACAATGTTTTGGGTTCAATAAAAATAAAATGCATATTATTTTAAAGGGATAGTAATGTTTCAAAATAAAAGCAGCTCCAATTAATCTTCATAGTATTCCATGTAGAGTGTTATTTCAATACTGTCAGAGTTGTAGCTGAAGAGTAATTGAATGATAAATCCCCCTCCTGCCCCTTTTACCGAGTGTAAGCCACCTCCCCTCAGATGTGGAATCTGGTCTTAAGACCAGACAGCTCACAGCAAGACACAGTCTTCTTACTGTAGGTAAAAGGAAAACTCTGCTCCCTTGACAGGTTTTTCAGGATTTCCCCTTATGCTAATTGAAGATTGTCCTTCTCTGCAATCCTTCTGAACACCACCTTTTCTTTTCAAAGGTGAGCAGTGTTTCACCAGTAAAAGGGGTGAGAGGGGGATACTTTATCATTCAATTACTCTTGAACTACAGCTCTGACAGTATTGAAATACCACTCTCCATGGCCCAAATACTATGAAGCTTAATTGGAGCCGCTTTTATTTTGAAACATTACTATCCCTTTAAAAAAATCATCATTGCTTTTGTTTTTTGTATTTTTGCTTTTTTCTTGGTTTGTGCTGACTAAAGCTAGATTCCATTGCAGGTGATAAATGTTCTCTCGTGTTACCTAACAGATCCCTATTGCAGCTTATGGGGGATTTTAAATAAAACTACTGATAAACCATGATTGGCCAGTTGTCTTAAAGGGACAGTAAAAAAAAAAAAAATCTTATTTTGTAGTGTTTAAACAAATACATTATATGGCACAAATCCTATCTCTCAAACCTTTGTTTGAGAGCTATTCGCATGTAAAGTTTCCCTTCTCCTGATGTTTAGCTGTAAAGCTGACAGCAGGAGATCCGTGTCGGCTGACACGAGGAGGCTCTTCAGAAGATTGCAGTAGCGATATTGGAATGGTCTACAAAGTGCGCTTGCAAACCAGGCACACTTTGTAGACCATTCCAATGAAGTCTTTTCCGTTGTCGCAATTTCGGCTCTGCTGAAGAGCCGCTGGCTGGTCCCAGGACCGGGATCTCCTGCTGTCAGCTAGACACTAACATCAGGAGAAGGGGAGGGTGGAGGGAACTTTACATGCGGATATCTCTCAATCCATAAAGGTTTGAGAGATAGGATTTGTGCCATATAATTTATTTTGTTAAACTCTACAAAACAAAAATTTTTTATGGGACATTAGTGTCCCTTTAAGCCCTTGTAGCCCAGAAGGGTACACAACTCCTTGAAGCAATGTGATTCACACCACTCTGGTTCCCAAGAGGTTAATCAACCTTCTTCTGTACTTTCAACCCACACTTGTAATTAGGTATATATTTTTTAATATTTAAAAACAATCAAGCTTAATTTTAGGGTACAATGTTATTTTGAAATGGGGAGTTATTGTATAATTGAGTTTTTAGTGTCTGTTCTGATAGTGTTGTTACTAATTAGAAAACCTTTAAAATATGAATCTTGATATTGATACAAAAACCTCTTAGAAAAGCATCTTTGTACTGAATAAATCTGGTAGCTGCCTCTGACATAGGTTTACTTTGGTACCCCCTGTCTTAACTTGATGAGTTTTTTCCAGGACTGGCTATCGCCCGCCGCCTTAAGCCATTTGGAGTGAAAAGATTTTTATATACAGACTGTCAACCGTGGCCCACCAGTGCTGAGGAAATTAATGCTGAATATGGTAGGTGCATTGTAATTAGCATAGTAGTAAGACCTGTCAACGGTGCACTTGTATTTGCAAATCGTGGAAATGATCTAGCCTCATAATGTATTGTGCTCCCTTTGCTCTGAGGACTATGAAATGCAGATTCAAAACAATGGAATCATTTATGAAAAATCAGGGTTAAATTTAAACTACCCGTAAAATCTCAGGTATAATACGCAGGTTTATATTATGCCCAAGATTTAAGGGGAAAACAAGAGTGACTATGTATAATACACACCCTTGTTTTCCCCTCATAAGAAGAAAAAAATTAAGCCTACCAGATCCCTTTCCCTCCCTCCCCTGGCGCTATCCGCTGCTAAAATACCATTTACTTAAGTCAAAATTCAAGTCCCCGCATTTTCCCATTAGCAGGCAACATATAACCCATGTAAATATTCCCTGCCTTCCGGCTATGGTATTGCCCTGTGAGGACCTTCAGATCCTCACAGGGCATTACCACTGGTTGGAGCCGGTAGGTCCTGAAGGAAGCGGGCAGCAAATGGAAGCATGCCGCCCGCAGGGAATATTGACATCTGTTATATGTTGCCTACTAATAAAGTTCTGCAACAGGGTAGACTTTCCTGGGAGGAATAAGCTAAATGACAAATGATTAGGTAAAATAGAAGAATGGATGAGAGCATTTAACCTGCAGTTTAATGTTGATATATGTAAAATAATGCACTTGGGCCATAAAAATCCAAAGCCAGAATAAAGTATTAATGGTAATATACTGTCAGAGGAAAGGGATTTGGGAGTCATTATTTCTGGTGACTAAAAGGTAGGCAAGCAAAGCAGAGGAGAATACAAGAAGGGTGCTGGGTTGTATAGCTAGGGGCATTAGTAGCAGAAAAAGGGAAGTGGTCATGCCACTCTACAGATCTCTGGTTAGACCTCACCTAAACCTCACCTAGAGTATTCTGTACAGTACTGGCGACCTCATCTCCAGAAGGATATATATACTTTGGAGAGAATTCAGAGAAGGGTTAATAAAATTGTGAATGGTTTGCAGGATAAGAAATATCAGGGTAGACTAAATGATCTAAATATGTACAGCTTGGAGAAAAGAGAGGGGATATGATAGAAACATTCAAATACATGAATTTATTTAACAAAGTACAGGAGGGTTGTACATTTCACAGGAGCAGAAATGTTAGGACAAGAGGTTGTATGAATCTAGAGGGACAGAGGCTTAGATGTAATGTAAGAAAGTTTTTCTTCACTGAGAGGGTGATAGATATTTGGAATAGCTTACCAGCAGAAGTAGTAAAAGTTAATACAGTCACAGAATTTAAGCATGCATGGGATAGGTATATGATTATATGATATCCTGAATGTAACATGAGATCAAGGACTAAATATGGTTTTAGGTTTTTACAGTAGGAAAAATGGGCAGACTAGATGGGTTGAATGGTTATCAGCAGTCAAATTCTATGTTTTTAATGAGCGGTATGATCTTATTGGTGTGACTGAAACCTGGTTAGATTACACATGACTGGACATCAGTCTAGAGGGATATACACTTTTTAGGAGGAATAAGGTTAATAAAACTGATGGTGTTATGCCTATATGTAAAGCAAGCCTTAAAACCTAGTATAAGGGAAGATATCAGGAGTCCAATGAGGGGGAGCAATTCTACATACAAACAATAATGAATATGTAGAAGGAGGCAGAACCCACATTCCTCCCCTAAAGCCCAGATGTCAGATTGGTAGCTGTAAAAGTCCCCCAAATGGAAAGAGAGACAGCAGAAGACGGATAAAGAAGAAAAAGGAACAGGAGTTAGAATGAAAATGTATGACTTCAAGAGAGCATACCCTGCGGAAGTAGACAGCTGGAGTCCATGATACAAGTGGGAAGATTGCCAGTAGCACTGCAGGATAGCATAGGACTTTAGGTTCCTCCCTGGTTACGTCCCTTGTGAGAAAAGACCTCTTAGTCCGAAGAAGGACGGCTTCAGTCGCGTGGGGTGGAACAGGAACCTGATTTTACAACTTCGTAATATGTTACAGTTTGATCCCTAAAGTGGACATTCTGTTATCAGTTAAGAGAGCCATCTGATCTCCTATTTCAGTAAGAAGCGGACACGCATCTTCACCTTGGTTTTGGTTCCCTAAATCACTATGGACAGAGGCAAACAGCTGGTTAAAGGAGACTCTGTGGCTACAAAGTATTGAGGCTGTTTTGACCGGGAGGGAGATACGCTCATTTATGCTGGCTGTCTTGTAAGTGTGTTTTTGTTGTCTTACATGTATTTTTTTTTTTATTGTTAATAAACACTACTTTTAGATCTTTCTTTGTTGCGCTGTCATATTCCTGATCTTCCTAATTAATTCTGTATCTCTTGTCATTTTCACGTTTCGCTACACTAAAGTTTCTTTGCACCATCCTATCCTACTCCCAATCCATAAAACTAGACTGTTGTTGCTAGAACTGGCCCTTTGAGGCAAGGGATGAACTTGATGGATTTGTGGTATTTTTCAACCTAATTTAGGGCTCGATCCAAATGTTGGAGTTAAAACAAACATGAAGAAAAAACCGCCTTCGCGAGTTAACCAAGACCGGGTAACGTGAGACTCAAATCTTCCTTACTCAGAAAGACTAACAAGCGAAGACCAACAAAATACACGTTCACCTTTAACCTGCGTCACATAGAAAATCTTACCTAAAAACGTTACCGAACACCACAGCCAATCACAGCACCCCGAAGTATCAAGTTCAGTCAGATTTCTGGAGGTAAATGTTGCAATTTAACTCCTGTTTTGTTTTCCTGTATGGTGGTTTTCTACTCTGAGCTGTGTGCTAAAAAAGTAGGTATTGGATTTTAGTCTGAAAATGTTGCAATTTAACTCCTGTTTTGTTTTCCTCTACAGTGGTTTTCTACTCTGAGTTTTGTAGTGTACGGCTAAAAAAAATGGGTGTTAGATTTCTGGAGGAAAATGTTGCAATTTAACTCACTTTATCCGTAACGCCAACATTTGAATGGCTCTGGGGTTAGCTTTTACATTGTCCTCAATGGGATATTTTTTTTGATATTTTTGGCGACAAGCTTCGTTTTTTCAAAACTGCTGTTATTTCTTACTCGTCTGAACATTTGCATCGCATACTTGACTTAAAAAAAACACCGTCACCATTTTTTTTCTGCCAACGCCAACATTTGGATTGAGCCCTTACTATGTTACGATGTTAAGGATTCATCACACTCTACAGTGGAACAAATCTTGCCTCCTGCATCAACAAGCTGTTCCCAGCCACAGGACTGCCCTTGACTAAATGTTTGTTGTTTGAACATTTCTCAGTACATGTTTGCATTGTTGTGCAAGACACTAGTGTGGCTGGTGCTGACTATCATACCATACACAGTCATGGATGTCATTCTCTGATTAAAATGTTCATACTTTATCCTGCCGTATCTGACTGTCTGCTTTATGTAAAGAGCTAGTCAGAGACACTCAACTAGGAATGAGCCTGCCCTCGAATTGATGAGGCTCTATAGGATAAGTATCCTACCCACTGACGAGGCCCAGCAAGGCCGACATGTACATCTGGGGTTGGCTGCTTCTCTTGTTCAGAGAGGAATTGTCTGGCACTTCGTGGCTGGACTACTTTTTGGTAGGATCAGTATGATGTGTTTTAGGATATTTCCTCTCTGTGAAAGGCACTAGTGAGCTAAAAGAGATTGCACCCTGGGTAGGATACTTCTCCTATAGAGCCTCATCAATTTGAGGGCAGGCTCGTTCCTAGTTGAGCGTCTCTGACTAGCTCTTTGCATATGCCTGCTTTATGTAGCCTGATGCAGATCTGTGATACTGTTCCTGATGGAGTGGTTGTTCACTCTGATGAGAAGGGTTCACCAAGTAAGCTGAAAACTCTGATTTGTGTTTAACCCCTTAAGGACTGCAGCCAGCAGTTAAGGACCACAGGGAATTATTATTATTTTTTTTTTTCACTAATGGATTCAGGGCTCCCCAAATGGCATGAAGCCACGAGGGGAGCCCTGAATTCCATGACGTGCCAGGACTTTCACCTGTCCTTAAGTGCTGGATAGCCGAGACGGTCCTGGCACGTCATTGGTCCTTAGGTGATTAAAGGACATCTAACAAAAAATGTAACCTTTAATTTCTGTTACTCCCTCTTTTGTGAGTAACAGCATTATAAACTTACAGCCCTCAGTATACAGGTTCACTCCTGGGCCTCCACAGAGCCAGTACTGTTAGCTCTAGTGAGACGGCTGATGAATACTGTTGGCTGCTCTGACATCAATTCTATCTGCACATCCAGTAGTAATAAGGCTACCACTAACCACTTGAGCTATTGAAGGAGGCAGGGCAGATCAGTGAAATTAGGGCTGTAAGCTCATAATTACATAGTAATTTGTAATATTAATCCTCTCAGGGGGGAATGTAGTGGCTAATAACTTGTAAAATACTGAGCTTACACACATATTATTTTTTCCATGTTATTTGTTCTTTAAAAATAAATGTATATGATATATATATTTGTAAAACTAGTTTTTAGTTTTGTGTAGATGGATCTTGATTATTCATATATTTCTGATACACAACCACTAAATTGTCCAGATCTGCCTTAGGAGAGGCAGGATTTTAAAAATCAGTTGTTCGGTCCACCATACTTTCTGGACCTGGAATATATGGCTTAACTCTTTACTTCCCAGCAATCATGTTATGACAGCACATGTATGTGCTGTGGCAAAAGGATTAGTGTGGCTCTCTTTTGCAAATTCAGTAGGTTATTGTTCTGCACACATGCCACATACCATAAATTAAAAACTTCGTCTAAATATGTGACAACTTTTGTATGTGTTCCAGTGTCCTGCAAGCACCTCGCAGAAGATTCTGACTTTGTTGTTGTGTCCTGCTCTTTGACACCGGAGACGGAAGGACTGTGCAATAAAGATTTTTTTCAAAAAATGAAGAAAACATCTGTTTTTATTAATACAAGTCGGTAAGTTAATAGCACAAGCTTCCCAGCATACTAAAGATTCTCACTGCCATCGAGTGAGATATTGTATTAGTTCAGTTGCTTGTAAATACAGAATAATGGGGCACATGTACCAAAGTAAATCTGAAGCAATTCTGAGATAACCCAACTGCATTATTGGGTACCAGTAAACCTTCCTATTGATTTTAATGGGGCACTTTATCCCTTGAACGCAGTAGAGGTTATCAAGCTTCACAGCAAAACAAAAATCCACATGCACTTTTCTGATGAGCAGTGCACAAAGAATTGTCATGACACTGCAAGGGAATTAATACCTTTGCCTTGTGATTCCATTCTACCTATCAACCAAATTATGATTGGCTGATAGTTATTAATCATGTGGGGTTTGTTTTGTTGTTGTTTTTTTTTATTCTCATACAGTGGTCGCATTTATTTATATGTATTTTTTAACACTGGAGCACCATTAACCCCTTAAGGACCCATGACGGCCCTGGACCGTCATGGAATTCCAGGCTCCCCGCGCGGCTGCACGCTGTTCAGGGAGTCTGGAATCGGATGCAGCAAAAAAAAAAAAAAAAATGGTCCGTGGTCCTTAAGTGACCACAACATGCGTGCGTGGCCGGTCTTTAAGGGGTAACTAGTACTTAAAGGGTTAGAGGACTAGTAAACATTTTAATGAGAACATATTTCTGTCATTCAATGTGAAACACTGAAATCATGAGGTAAAGTTTCCCTCCTCTGGAGGGAAGTACACTTCAAAAAAAAAAGGTAATGCATCTGAGACAGATTCTCATCTTCTCTCTACTTTACCCTCACCTACTTCCAGTTTCAAGTGACCTTCCTAGAGACAGTGTGTAAGGTCACTATTCTCTTAGACTTTTTCTATTTATTATTCTTAATTATATGTGGCTGTATAATCCCCTGTTAGGCAGGCTCCCATTAACTGACTTCCTTGTTCATGGACTGCATAGTTCACATGTTCATTTCAGGACCTTCATCCCATGGAGGATGACTTACTTTCTAAGTCTACACCTCATTGTACTGCAAATGGGAGTCTGAAGACTGAAGCTGCAGATAAGTTAACCTTTCAAGTGTTATGGTCCTGTCCTTATGCCCCTCTTCTGCTGGCACCTGCCAGAATGTGGTGTTTTCTGCCTGTATTGAACTCAGTCTCTATTATTATTATGTGTGTGTTTTTGATGGCTGTTTTTACTGTAAGGGCTATTATCTCGTTCTGCTTCTATTGACTCAAACTCTTCTTGTTTTTCTTGCAACTTTATTTTATTTTTCAAGTGATTGAAATTTTGAAAGCTCCCCTTTGAGAGTGGATACCTGCTCATCAGCCATCTTTATTTCACGCCTGATTCATCAGAGGGACATATCTTTACCCCCGTTTCCTCTCTTGGTGTCAGAGAGGGCTTAAATTGAATACGATGACCTGCTCTTCATAGTCGGCACCCTGGGGACTTTGTTCAGATCTCAAGAGGGCACAATTTTCAAACGGCTGGAGAACCACCTTTAGCTAAGTATGTGTTACAAGACTACAGCCCCCAGAATTCCTGGTTTACTAGGTTTTCTCAAGTGGCCCTACAGTAGCCATCTTTCTTAGATTACACATGCTACACAGAGGCTAGTCTGTCCCGCCTTCCTGCCATTTTAACCTCTGGCATTTAAATAAGTACTCTTGAATACTTCTGGCTTTTGGACTTCTTATGCCCAATTTTGGGGGTTCCTAAGGTTGCCACCCAGCCGGTATTTTACCGGCAGGCCGGTAAAAAAATTGGCTTCTTTCCAAAGTTAAGTCTATGAAGGGAATGCCTTGGCCGGTATTTTTTTGAAGAAAAGGTGGCAACCCTAGGGGTTCCTCGGGACATGTCAGAACCCAAGGAAAACAGGGATAAATCTAAAGCCAAGGATTCTGGGGTTCCTTTAACCTATTTAAGCTATTGCTCCTCATGTCAGATTGGGTTTCCTAGGGATTAATCTGGTACCATATGTCCCTCTTGCTCTGTAGGGAAATAGTCTCACAACCTCTGGGGACCTTATCTCCTGAGCAGGAACCAGTTTGGGTTAAGGCTCTTATCTCTTCTATCCTCTCATCTATTCAAGGGGTCCCAAACTCTTGGTCTGTTGGATGCCCTATGCTCCCTCTTAGGCAGTTAACTCCTATTTTGGGGGTTATTCTCACTTTGTTGGGGATTCCTCCCTGTCCTTTGGGTGATGTCTCTGAGGTCCCTTGGCTGAGGGATTTATCATCTCAGTCCAAAGACTCTTCCGGTCTCTCATGCCTCTGACTCTAGCTCCTCTTCTCCAGACATCTTCAGATTCTTAAAAAAGAGGCACCCATTTTTTCTTCCCCTTGACTCTTTTTACCAGTTTCTCCTGGAAGAATGAAAGTCACCTGATAGGATACTGTTTCTTGACAGGCACATTTCTAATCTGTATCCTTTTTCACTTGAGGCTTTGATGCAGTGGGCCACCCAATCTGCAGTTAATCCCCCTATTACTGGCCTTGCCAAGAAAACCATTGTTTTTAGCAGATTCTGTGGCCTTTAAGTATCAGGCAAATAAATGTTTGGATTCTTTATTGAAGGCAATTTTTTCAGCCACAGATTCTACCCTATACTCAGTAGTCCTACTCGCATGTCCTGAAGGCATAGACCAGACTCCCAATATATCAGCATCCACTGTATTACCCCCAGTGCAAGTGTCTTTATAGCTTTCTCCCCTCCTTGTCCTCCTTCCCTCTGAGTTAGTTCTGACTCCACACCTTGCTAGACAAATGTTTCTTCTGGATCTCCCACTGAAAATTGGCCTCAAGTGGATCTTTATAATAACATATACTAGGTAGGAGATAATTACCCAATATTCTTATGGAAGTATGGACTCATTAGGGAAATAGTCTCACCAAATATACTTCTTAACTACACATATGAGTAGTTTTTATCAAAAATATGAAAACTTTAATAGGCCTTCAGTATCTTAAAGGCATATAAACAGATAAGTAACACATCATAATATAAACCTGTGTGTGTGTAATATATATATCTATATATATCTATCTATCTATCTATCTATACAATGCATACACACATTTAAAGGGATAGTAATGTGTCACAAAAAATGCAGCTCCAATTAATCTTCATAGTATTTGGGTCATGGAGAGCGTTATTTCAATACTGTCAGAATTGTAGTTCATGAGTAATTGAATGATAAAGTTTCCCCCTCCTGCCCATTTTACCTAGTGTAAGCCACCTCCCCTCAGATGTGGAATCTGGTCTTGATTCATTTAAAGAAAGACTATGCCAGCACAGGTTAAATCATAAACTTCTAGTATCAAAACTCAAATAGTCCTTGGTGCTCTCAGGGTATAGAGAATAATTTAAGAGAAGGGGGGTCAAGGAGAAAAGACCTCCCTACAAAAAGAAACCTACTTAGGAGGCACTCAAACCAGAAGAAACAATATATATAGAAGACTAGATAATACTTTATTTGATGTATACAGCTTTGTGGGATTGTCTCTCAAAACTCTGCATGCACAAGGTGGTCACAATGTGACGATGGTATGGGCTATCCTGCTGCTGCCACCTTTTAGTCACAGTGCCACAACCAGAAGCACGATTACTGACTTTCACCTGATGCTCTAAGCTAGTGTTGTCCATTGTTGGTGCTGGGAGGGAAACCCAGTGAGCAGTCGGTCATATTGTCTGTGCTATGCCCACTTGTCCACATATCTGTTGTCAGGTGGATTTTCTTGCCATACGCACTTTGAAGTCCTTTGCCTACCACACTAACCACCTGCTTGTACAATTCAGGCACAGCTGCCCTGCGAAAATAACTGCAGCTTGGGATATTCCAGTGTGGAGCTACACATGACATCAGTTCTCTGAAACCTCGGTTTTCTACAAAAGAATACGGCAGCATGTACATTGGAATGGCAAGGTTGCCAAGATGTTGGCAAAGGTGTACTTTGGGATTGTTTTTGTCTCCTTCCCGGGAACTTAGGGCTTGATTCAAATGTTGGCGTTAAAACCAACGTGAAGAAAAAAACTGCCTTCGCTCGTTAAGCAAGACCAGGTAACGTGAGATTCAAATCTTCCTTACCTAGAAAGCCTAACGAGCGATAACCAACAAAATACACGTTAATCTTAAACCTGCGTCGCATAGAAAAACTTACCTAAAAACACACGATAAAAATGTTACCTAGCACCACAGCCAATCACAGCACTGCAAAGTATCAAGTTCAGTCAGAAAATCCAAAACCCACATCTCCAGTTCTGAACAGCTTTCTCTGTGCTTCCCTACCCAGCCACTAGGGGAACACAGAGAAGGCTTTCAGCACCATGGACAGCTTTGAATGCCATAGGGATGTGCGCTGCTCACCCCTGTGGCATTCAAAGGGTTAAAATCAATAATACTAGTACACCAAGCACTACACAATGCCCCCTTCCACATCCCCCCCCCCCCTTAGTATGTCACATATATTGCATATATGGGACATACTAACCCCATCCACATCCACCTCATGGACTTCCATGTAGTGGACAAATCTGTCTTTTATTCCACAATTAACCCTTTGAGTACCAGAGAGGTAGGAAAGCATTGCTTAGCATGTTTCCTACCCCTCTGGTACCCAAAGGGTTAATAGGCAACGTATGGACTACATACATTGCCTATATATATATGTGTGTGTGTGTGTGTGTTTTAAACTTTTTTTAATTAAAATACTGTGATTAGACAGTTTAACTTAGATCTCATTCATTGTTAACCCCCTACCTCCTGTGTCCCATTGCTATTAGTACTTTTGCTCCACTCTTCTTCAAACTGAGAGTGGAGCAAAAGTACTAAAAGCAAAGGGACACAGTAAGTAGGGCATTATGAATGGTTGAGATCTAAGTTAACCCTTTGAGTGCCAGAGTGGTTCACAACGCATTGCAAAGCAATGCGTTGACTACCACTCTGGCACTCAAAGGGTTAAAATACAACTGAGGGAGCAGCCTGCACTGTGAATGCAGCGCTTCCCTCAGCTTTAATTATACATTCTTTATTTTTTATTATGTATTTATTATTCTTATTTATTTATTATTTATTATTTATCCCCTTGCTGCGGGCGGCTGTCAAGCCCGCAGCATAATAAAACCCTGGTGCATAGAGAGGCATTGGCGAAAGCGGGAGGAGGGGACAGAGACATTGGAGGAAGCGGGTGGTAGGCTTGTATTTGCTGCCCGCTTCCTCCAATACCTCTCCTCTTGCGTTGGCATTGTGCCCAGCTGCCTGGCGTCGCCTTGTACAACGCCTTGTGCAAAGGGACGATTTGCACAAGGCGTTGTACAAGGTGACGCCAGGCAGCTGGGCACAATGCCAACGCAAGAGGAGAGGTATTGGAGGAAGCGGGCAGCAAATACAAGCCTACCACCCGCTTCCTCCAATGTCTCTGTCCCCTCCTCCCGCTTTCGCCAATGCCTCTCTATGCACCAGGGTTTTATTATGCTGCGGGCTTGACAGCCGCCCGCAGCAAGGGGATAAATAATAAATAATAAATAAATAAGAATAAATAAGAATAATAAATACATAATAAAAAATAAAGAATGTATAATTAAAGCTGAGGGAAGCGCTGCATTCACAGTGCAGGCTGCTCCCTCAGTTGTATTTTAACCCTTTGAGTGCCAGAGTGGTAGTCAACGCATTGCTTTGCAATGCGTTGCGAACCACTCTGGCACTCAAAGGGTTAACTTAGATCTCAACCATTCATAATGCCCTACTTACTGTGTCCCTTTGCTTTTAGTACTTTTGCTCCACTCTCAGTTTGAAGAAGAGTGGAGCAAAAGTACTAATAGCAATGGGACACAGGAGGTAGGGGGTTAACAATGAATGAGATCTAAGTTAAACTGTCTAATCACAGTATTTTAATTAAAAAAAGTTTAAAACACACACACACACACATATATATAGGCAATGTATGTAGTCCATACGTTGCCTATTAACCCTTTGGGTACCAGAGGGGTAGGAAACATGCTAAGCAATGCTTTCCTACCTCTCTGGTACTCAAAGGGTTAATTGTGGAATAAAAGACAGATTTGTCCACTACATGGAAGTCCATGAGGTGGATGTGGATGGGGTTAGTATGTCCCATATATGCAATATATGTGACATACTAAGGGGGGGGATGTGGAAGGGGGCATTGTGTAGTGCTTGGTGTACTAGTTTTATTGATTTTAACCCTTTGAATGCCACAGGGGTGAGCAGTGCACATCCCTATGGCATTCAAAGCTGTCCATGGTGCTGAAAGCCTTCTCTGTGTTCCCCTAGTGGCTGGGTAGGGAAAAGCACAGAGAAAGCTGTTCAGAACTGGAGACGTGGGTTTTCTACTCTTACTTGTGTGCTGTACTCCAAAAAAAATAGGCGTTAGATTTCTGGAGAGAAATGTTGCAATTTAACGGGAGTTAGCCCTAACTCCAACATTTGAATCGTTTTTGGCGTCGCTTGTACATTATCCTCTATGGGTGAGATCTTGCTGTTCTGGCGATGTCTGTTTCAGAACTGGCGTCGCTTGTTTCTAGTAGAACATTTGCATTGCTCAATTGACGTTAAAACCAGCGTCTCCAGTTTTTTCTGGCGACGCCAACATTTGAATCGAGCCCTTAGTCAGTGTGGGTTGGCAGAACATGGCAGAAGAACCCTGAAACTTTATTGCTTTAACATTACTAGAGGAGGTGGTGGTGGTAGATGCAGTATGTGTGGGCAGTCTATGACTCTTGCCATCTCCTACAGCAAAGCCAGAGTCGTCATACTCCTCTGCAGCAGGAGCCATAGGTGTTATTTGGACTGAACTAACTGTTGGCACTGGCAGTAGCACACTCTCTGACACATAAATAACTTCACTACTTCTTTTTTCTGCCCTAGAGCCCTGCGAACATTTTAAAGTGCTTCTGGTGCTGCTAGTTGTGGCACCTTTGGCCTGCTGACAGTGTGTCTCCCAGTCAGACCTGTAGTTGTGCTTCAGGTGGGATCTCATAGAGGAGGTGCCTAGGTGTGAGCCTGCTTTCCACCTGCTCACGGGCTTTTTGCATAGACAACAGATAGCAACATGCTTACCTTGAGGATCCTGAATGATGTATCTCCATACTGTGGACATCATGGAATGAGGGGTTCCTGAGGTGGTGTTTCTGCTACTACTACTACTGGGGCTAGATGTTGATGCAGTTCTACTGCCACTGCTACTAGGTGTCAAAGGTGCAGCACTTACAGCAGCAGAGGCACTCGTCATATCTAACATTGTGAATGTTAACCTGTGTTGTTGTTGCCGGATACTCAAAACAGGTGTGTGTGGCTGAGTTGGACTTTGAAGAGGCGATGATGCTGATGATGACTGATAGGGTGACTGTGTGCGTTTTGACATCTGTGCTTGTCCAGGGTCAGACTTTCCAATGGCTTTCTCAAGCAGTTTATAGACAGGCACAGTGCTCCTTAAAAGTGGTGGAAGATTCAGACTTTGACTTTCTGCTAACCTTATAGCCCTGTCATCACCCTCACTCTCAACTTCATCTGTATCTGAACAAGACTAGGATGCTGGAGGGATATATTCTAGATCTGCATCATCATCAGTCATCATGAGGTCATCCTCATCAGCATCACCTGCCACTTCTTGCCTAGTTTGCCCACTACTACCCCTATATTCCCCTAAGCTTTTGGAGATCTCAAACAATTTCTTTTTACTTTTACTGTAACTAAGTTCCTTACTATGGGTGTTTTGGTGCTTGTTTGTCTCATTATCTGATGCAGCAGGCGGTTCAGCTGCTACACCTTCCTCTATTATGCTATTGCCAGCATCATCAGCACTTGAATGCGACTTGTTGTCATCTTCATTGCTCTTATTTGCTTCTTTATTTCTACTGCCACTGGTGGTGCTGGAACTAGTTTTGCTGAGACCTTGACAAACTGCATCCTCTCTTGGAGTAGAGGGATCATCATCATCACTGATTGCACATGCTTCAGCAATCATTGCTGCAGTCAGTTTTTTAACTACTACTTTGCTCTCATGTCCCTGCACTGCTCCACCCCTCCCCCTTCCCCTTGTGTGTTTGCTGGACATTACAATTTTTTTACTGTATAGTGCACAACACAACTGATGCAGCTGTATGATGCCTTGTCTATGCCCAGTCAGCTGTCTGTCATTGTCACCTAATATATTTAGTTCTTTATTCTTTTATTTATTTATTTATTTATTTATTTAAGTTGTCCACCCTGTTGTCTTATCACAGTGTGTCCAAAAAAAAATTCTAACTGAAAAACAAAATTAACAAAGTCTTTCCCCAGACTTCCCCACCCAGCACAGAGACAATTACAGCAAGATCAGCAAGCAAATACAGTAGATCCCTAGCTGCCTGTGTCTTTCCAGTCAGTCACATGGAATTTTGGAGTATTTGGGGTCAACCTCCTTCCTCCCTTCTTCTCCCCAGAGTGCCTCACTGACTCTCCTAATAAACACTTACACAGAACAAATGTCCTACTAAAAGATTCCCTAAACTAAACTTCAGTTCCCCTCTCTTTCTAGCTCAAACAAGGTGCTGCTCTCTCCTCTCACAAACATACAATGGCAAGCTGTGAGAGCCTGACAGCCTTTTATATGGCTGTAGAAAACTTTTCTTCCCATTGATTTCAATGGGCAGAAAAAGCGGGAAATCTGCACTTTTCATGGGAAATTATTCACTAGGTGGAAAGTGCCATTATTCGCCAATTTCAGATTGAGGCGAAAATTTTCACCCATCCCTACTTACCACCCCCAGGTTGAAGTTCTATGCAAAATATCAAGAAAACTTCAAACAACATTACATACGGATGAAAGCCTTAAGAACATATTCCTACAGCCTCTTACTCTCCTTCAGACAGCCTCCCAATTTAAAACAACTGATGGTAAGGAGTGCCCTGAATAAAAATACAAAAAATGGCACATCTCCCTGCCTACAAATTAGGTGTGAAACCTGTGCACACATCTACACTACAGACAAGGTACCCATATCAAATACCCAGTTGCACCATAAGTTCAATGGTACCTTCACCTGCAAATCACCCAATGTAATATACCTCATCATGTGTGCAAAATGCCCAACAGCTCTTTATGTGGGTGAAACTGGACAGCCATTACACAAAAGGTTTAATTCCCACAGATCCAGTGTTAACAAAAAGAGACACCAGTGGTAGAACATTTTTGCCAAAATGGACACAGTGTCAGGGACATGAGATTAACTGTACTGATGGGACTGTTCCACACTCGGAGGGACAGAAAAATATGTGAGGTTAAGTTAATATTGACGTTTAATGCTATTCATAATGGTTTGAATAAAGACAGAGAATTCTTGTCACATTAGGACATTATGGATTGACCTTTCCAACAGTCCTACGGGGATCGTAAATACCACTAAAGCCTCAGAGGAAGACTGCAATTTACCATTGACTGATCAAAGTATCTGAATATGGACTGCGTTCTCTTATCTGATTTCCATTCTCAACAATGCAATGTGTACTTATATATAAGAGATGTTTTCATATTCATCTGTATAACATGTCTGAGGAAGAGACCTAAGGTCTTGAAAGCTTGCACCCTAAATTTGCTTAGTTAGCCAATAAAGGTATCAACAACTATATTTGCCTCATGTATGATCTGCCTATTAATAATTTGATATAATAATAAATCTAATGCTCCTAGGGCATTTGCCCAAATACAGAATCTCAGTACTCATACCACATGATTTATTTAAAATGCAATATTAAAATCAGAGGAAAGAAGCAGAAATTTAAACTCTCACAATAATACAAAGATTTATTGGTGTAGTGCAAAAATGTCCACGGAAAGTGTGTTCAGTAGTGTAAAAATTTCCATGGAAAGTGTGTTCAACAGCAGCCACAGGGAAATAATGCCTGTGTGCCATATACCGTCAATGCAAGTCGACGCGTCCCACACACTTTATAGGTGTCTGTAGTTGGACCCAAAAAGTATTCATATTAGGGAACCAAGCATAACCCCCTATTACCTAATTATCCCACACTCACCACAAACCTCAAATACACCACATCAATACATATACCCTCAACAGTAAATATAAAATCAATCCAAAATATTATTCATTCAAATGTGCACTAATGGAAACATTTCAAGATGCACATATGATGTTCTATATATTATAAAGCAACATCCAAACATTTGGATGTGTTATGCAGTTATTCAATATGGGGAACACTCGAACATATAATAATGGGGGACCGTATACAAGAGGAAAAGGATAAAAAATATTTTTTAAAAATCTCAATCATGTATTGTGCAAGAGACAAGTTCAGTTCAATGTCCCAAGATATACAACTCAATCCTTCCACAAAAGTTAATATGCAGATCTCCATGTAGTGCGCACTACTAAAATAAATGTAGCAGTTAATCACATAACACCCGGCACCAAGGTGTCATAGAAAGTCTCATTGTTGTGAAAACAGCATAGTAATTACTCAGACAGAAAATGAATATTCTCCTCACAACGATCTTTGTATTCAACCAAGCCACTTAGGTAGCTGGTATAACCCACTATCTTAAAGACAGTTCATATTTGAAATGGAGTGCCATTTATCACTCAAGGTTTCTTGGATTACCAGCCCTTTCATTTGGTGGTCTCATCTAATCACCAACATATCACTATTTCCACCTAACTATAACCCATGGTGTTTTCATCTGTTTAGACCACCAGCACCCTGATCCTTACTCCTGATGGTGGTGGTGTCTTTCATGTGTTCTAGAATGCCAATACATTTAGTTCTACTTTCTGGTGGTATTCAGTGGCATATATTTATTGTGTATACTTCAGTTCTTTCTCTCCTTACAATATAGTGTCTTCAGTTTATAGGTTCTCATATAAGATCACTGGGAAACAAATCTTTCATCCAATGCATTTCAAGGTTCACCAACCTCTTCCTCAGAGAGAGAGAAACAGAAGTGAAGTAAAAGGAATAAATATATGCCATTGCAATCAGGAGTGAGGCTTAGCATGCTGGTGGTCTAAACAGATGAAAGAGACATCAGTTATCACTAGGTAGAAATAGTGATATGTTGGTGGTTGGATGAGACCAGGTAACTATGAGTGATAAATGGCACTCCATTTCATATAAGAACTGTCTCTATGAAAGTGGATAATACTATTCTCATAAGTAGTTTGAATACTAAGATTGTTGTGAGGAGCATATTTATATTCTGTCTGATTAATTACTATGATGGTTTCACAACAACAAGACTTTGTATTATACCTTGGTAACAGGTGTTATGTGATTAACATCTACATTTATTTTAGTAGTGCAAACTACGTTAAGATCTGCATGTTAACTTAAGTGGCACATTGAGGTGTATATCTTGGGACATTGAAATGAACATGTCTCTTGCACAATACATTATTTTGACATTCTTACATGACATCAGTAAATCTTGGTATTATTGTATGGGTTTTATATTATTGCTTCTTTCCTATGATTTTAATACTATATTCAGGTGGTAAGAGAATTGAGATTCTGTATTCTACCAGCACTTAGATTTAGTTATATTTGTATTTTTCCCTTTTTTGAATTGGAGGGGGGGGGGGTGGATTCTGAACTGCGGGCTTTTTTTGTAATATCTTTCATATTATGTAATTTTTTCTTTTTTTGACTGTCTATTAATAATTTGCTATTTTACAGAGGCCCTGTGGTAAACCAGGAAGATCTTTACCAGGCCTTGGTCAGTGGGCAGATTGCAGCTGCAGGACTGGATGTAACTACCCCAGAGCCTCTACCAACAAATCATCCACTCCTCACCCTAAAAAATTGTGGTACTACATTTCTCTTTCACCAAATAAAGTAGGGATATTTATAAGCTGTAATAGTATTGCATCTTTAATACATACATTTTATGCCCCACTGTCAGGCTCCTGCCCAGCTTACAAACTTTCAAGCTCTCCATTAAGATTTGTTTCTTTTTAGAACCCCAAATCTCATAACATCTTCCTTTCTGACTCTGTTGCTTACTTCCTTTGAAACTTAACACTCTGTTAAGACTGCTCTCTCAAAAGTAGCTAATGGTCTACGCCAAGCCAAGACCAAGACTTACTTCCCATTACTAATTCTGCTTGATCCATCTGTGGCCCCTGACTCCATAGGGAACCCAATCTTCCTGTGAACTGTACAATTTTACAGCCATTTATACACCATCCCTCAAGAAACTTATTGCCTTCAGTATTGCCTTTTATGCTGGTTACAGATTTTCACATTCCTTCTGATCAGTCATCCAACTATTTTCTTGTGTTAATAATTATCTGCTATTTCATCGAGGATGTCCCAACATAACCTAAAATTATACTTCTCAAAAAAAAAAAAAAAACCTAATGATATGCTCCTCATTGCAATGTACCCATAGTGAATATCCGCATCAATGTCAATAATTCCACCATAACTCCAACCAATTAGGCCTGCTGCTTAGGAGTCATATCCAACTGTTCTCACTCGTTCACTTAGACAATCACTTACAAATTCCTATCACTTTAATTACCAAAACATTTTACCTCAACTAGAACATCATCATTTCATAGCTCATAAATATCTCCTCCCAAACAGAAGCCTTTTAATTTATTCAGTAACCTGTTATACGGCACAACAATAAAGGCTTTTGTAAAATCCAACTATACTACATCAACAGCAATACCCTTTTCCAAATTACTACTTAACCTTTAGTAAAATGCAAGTTAATTCATTTGACACGATCTATTTGTCATAAAACCCATTCTGGCTCCTACTAATGTTGTGAAGGATAACACTGTAGATACTGAAAACTAAATGTCATGCTGCAAGAAATGCACTTCTGCTGGTTTTCTGACCTATTTCTCTCTCTATTCTAGTGATATTGCCTCACATTGGCAGTGCCACTTCTGCTACTCAAAATGCTATGTCAGTGCTTACGGTGAATAACCTGCTAAAAGGTCTAACTGGAGAGGAAATGCCTAGTGAACTTAAACTGTGAAGAGTTGGACTATTAGCCATAGTAATATACCTATTTTGCATCTGGAAAACTCCAAGTTGGTCTGTAACGAATACCTTTCAGTTGGAGTTTTACAGCCAATGTTAATGGACCTAGTGAGCTGTAGCAAAGTGCCTGTTAAAGTTGCCATCAAACCATATTGTGCTGGTTCTTCTATAACAATCTCCCCAAATGATCAGTTAATGGTAAAATGAAGAAGCTGATCTCTACATTTTCATTATTTATAAAAAATTTTTGTAATTCTTTGGAATAAAATTTACTTTAAGATATTACAATTTGTTGTTTTTGTTAATTACATACCACCACCCCAGATTGTTCATACCAAACTTTTTAGAAGCACAGTAATCAGTAGCGTAATAACCGTGGTTGGGGGGGTTGCAACTGTGACCGGGCCCATTACTCCAGGGGCCTGGCCACCCGGTCGACCCCTGCTAAGACCATGCATCTTCTGTCCAGAGCCGACGCCATTTATAGGCAAGGTAAGCGCCGGCCTAGGGCACGCATCTACTGGGGGTGCCAGAGCTGGATGACGTGGGGGGGGCAACACTGGGCCACCCACCCACTAACCTTACTCACTATCCTTGTCTGGCACAAACAGTGAGATTATTCTTCCTCCCTCTGCCTCTGTTTCCTTATCCGGCACATGGTGTGCAGACCACAAGGTCGTGCACACATGCTCAGCCAGGGAACTCAATGAAGGCAAGCTAGTTCCTTGACTGCTCATGCACAGGCTATAGGGGAAACAGAAGCAGAGCATGCAAGAAGTACATCGCTGCTCTCTGGCCATTGTCACTGAGATCCATTCCTGATGCAAACAGACCGCTGAGGTGGGAAATGTGGAGGGAGACATTGGGGACAATGTGGAGGTGTACAACGGAGGCATTGTGGAGGTGGACAATGGGGGCAATATCGAGGTGGCCATTGTGGAGGTGGACAATGGGGGCATTGTGGAGGAGGCTAATGTGGAGGTGGACAAGGGGGCAATGTGGAGGTGGATAATGGAGGCCAATGTGGAGGGGGACAATGTGAAGGTGAAGAATGGAGCGATGGGCAATGTGGAGGGAGACATTGGGGACAATGTGGGCAAGTGGGGGGGAGCCCAATTTGGGATCCTGCCTAGGGCCCCATAGTGTCTTAATCCGGCTCTGCATATAATGTTTTCTGAGGTGAAGTTGCATGGTGGGGTCAGGGGTGGGCCCGGTGGTTTCTAGTTACTCCTCTGACAGCAATACATAGATCCATACTAAAATAATCCTAGTAGTTCTAGGAACGTACCTGGGAACTCTCCGGATTTGCCCTGGATTTGAAAGTGCATTACCGGGTCTCCGGGGCAGAGGCTGATTCCCTGGAACCAGTTCCTCCCACTCCCCCAATACACACACACACACACACACACACTTGTGTAATGCCCTGGAAAGCCCCGCTCCCACTCGCAGGTAAACCCCAACCCTCTTTTTAGCAATTTGAGTCAATTATACTCCCCAAGTTCCCAGGTATTGCTACAAAATACATGCCTCTTTTATACAAGAACCACTGTAGAATGTCCACTGGCAAGCATTTTCATCATTCAATTATGGAGATAATCTTTGTAGATCAGAATCATTATATGGAAATGCAGATTAATGAGTTGTTGTATTCCTGTGGGTGTGTTTATATGTTAATGTAGCACATTGACCCAAGCACTAAGCTGCAATAGTATAGTTCAGTATAGCTCTCTATGCAGCCAGATGATAGCTTGCTGTCTCTACTGGAGACAGCAGCTGCCATGCTTTAATTCTTTCAGTGCCATAGTGATATTCATTGCATATCCCTGGGGCACTGAAAGAGTTGCATCATTAACAGACATTTCCAGCATTCACTTATCATTTACAGAATGGTAGACAAGTTGTGATATGTTGTACCTTTTCTGTCATTCTCTCAATGATCAATTAATTCTGGTAATACCTGTTAATGTTGTAACCCATTCCGTGCTGCCGGGGTGTGCAGTGAACATCCCTATGACACTAAACGACTTAAGGAGAACAATGCTGTTTTAGCTGCTTAAGTCTGAGCAAAGCCTCTCCACTCCCCCAGTGCAACAAACCTGCATGATAATGCTAAAATTCCCCCTCCTCCCCTTGCATACTTACTGTATATTGAGATGTGTGCCTCCATCGCCAAGGCAATGTGGCTGCCACACATGACCAGACACACATCACCACCATGCATCTCCACAGAGTGCATCTCCCCCATGGTGTTATTGACCCCAATGACAATGTGATTGGAAAATGGAGGATTCTAAAAAAACTCCTAAGTGGATCTAGGTTGCAAGCTTATGGAAAGGTTCTCCAAGCCAGACATTTTTGGAAATACTATCAGTATCTTTTGCTACTCGAGATAGACCAGGAGCCTGATTCCTGGATAAGGTGAGGGATGTAGCCTCTCTTCTTTAACTGTTCCAATTCAAGGCAAGGGAATGGTTAAAAAGTTGTGGGGGAGGTATGGCTTGGACTGTTAAGTAGATGGCTGCTTAGCACAGGCCCTCTATACCAAGCGATCTCAATTTAGTTTTCTTTTATCTAAGATCTCCTATAACCCACCTACAAAATCATCACTCGTTTTCCCAAACTTCTCAGGACCATACCTGATGGCAAGGAACAAACACCAAAAATAAGACCTAGATCTTCAGCGGTACTTTCCACCGAAGCCTAGTGGGCCCTATCCCACGCTGATTGACAAAATTGCAACGTCTAGCACACTTCCTACCTCAGATTCTATAAAACCAACAATCCTAATTACCCTAAGTGCAATCTACAGGCTAATAAAAGTGGACCCTTCCCCCCCTCAACTTTTTTCTTATCCCCCTCCTTTTGTGTTCTGTTTATACGCAACTCTCAGACCACACCCAAATTAATTTATGGAGATCCTCAATAAATTCAATTTGTAGGGATCTATTGTTCACACTACCTTGGTACCTCCTACTATCTAATCAGTTCTTAGACTCATTTGCTCCTCACTGGCATCCAAGATTACTTGTTTCCACTTCACCTGCCACTTGTTTCCTCTATTGTATATATGGGATCAGAATGTGAGGAGACTTCTTCTCTTCACTGCTCTGATCAGAGATAAATCCTTCCTTCCCACCCATCCATAAACCACTTTTCTTCTTTTTCCCCTCCTCACCTTTTCCTTGCTCCTCTTCTCCTTCTTTTTTGTCTTTTACATGCCTTGTCTCTCTTTGGGTTGAGCTTCCTCACACTGAGTCTCTGTTATCCACAGCCTTTAGTCTGACCCTGTCTGACACCATTATAGATGACTTGCTTTCTCTTATGCCACTCCCAACCTAGACATTATGGCCACTAACTCCGTCCAACTTACATGTTATCTCTCTGAATGTTAAAGGACTAAATTCACCCAAGAAGCGTTCTATGGCCCTAGGTGACTTTAAACGCATGGGGGAGAGGGGTGATGTGATTCTCCTACAGGAGACTAACCTCTCCACCCATATGGAACAGAAATTTGCCAAAAGACATTTTGGTCAAGCCTTTATGAGCTCTTCCACCCCGAAATGCTGTGGTTTGGCGATATTATTTCACAAACGTATGGCTTTATCTCTTTTGAGCATTCAACTTCTATCTGCACAATCACCTGGTCTGATCATGCCCCTGCCTTCCTCATACTTTATCCCCCCCCCCATCCACCTGTGACTAGGTCAATTCAGCGATCGGATAAAAAAGTAAGGAATACATTGCCATTAAAGAGTTAGTAATGGCTTATATAAATAAAAAGTATTATTGTAGGTATTGAAAAAATAAATCCATCGATGACAGTCCAATCTCTCAAACCTTTATGGTTTGAGAGATATACCATTTTAAAATCCCCCCTCCCTCCCCTTTCCCTGATGTCAACTAAAGTTGACAGAAGATTTGTGTTGGCTGATTTGAGGGGGCTCTTCAGCAGAGCCCAGAGCCGAGATAACGCTATGTAGAAAGAAATACTTCATTGGAACGGTCTACAAAGGGCCTGGTTTGCAAGAAGTATTTCTTTTTACATAACGCTATCTTTGCTTTGCTTAAGAGCCATTTGCCAGTCCTGGGACCAGGATCTTCTTCAGTCAGCCAGATGCTGATGTCAATGAAAGGGGAGGGAGAAAAGAACTTGCATTCTGAGATCTCCTCTATCCTTTGCAAATACTAAGAATCCTTGTATAACCTTTGCGGATCTGCTTCCAATTACTCAGTACAGAGAGAGGATATGTTCATACTTAACATCTGTGATTCTACCACATCTTCCCAAGACACTCGGGCTACCATTGATGCCCCCATCTCAGCTCCTGAAATCTTATTGGCCATCAAATTTTTACCCTCGGGTAAAAACCTCGGCCCAGGTGGATTTTCTCAAACTTATTATAAAGCATGTAGCCATGTCCTCACCCCTCTCCTGGTGGAGTCTTTCAACTGTCAAACAGTACTAGAAGCTCACGTAACTGTCATCCCTAAACCTGACAAAGACAAATAACTATGCACCAGCTACAGGCCAAAATCTCTACTAAATATTGATGTCAAATTCTATGTGAAGATTCTCATGGAGAGACTTAAAGTGGAACTACCACCGCTAACAAACTTGCCCCCCAATAATTCCCCATCTGGCGACTAGCTGCTCAGTAGCGCTAGTCGCCAGAATTATTACTGTGTTAATGAGAATTATCCATTGCTCCAGGCTGACAGGCAGGAAGGAGCGCAGACATCTTTCCATAGTGATGTCTGCGCGCCTGCGCTGTCAGTCTCTTTTGGAGCTGAACGGCTCCTAGCAACGCCACCTAGAGCAGGAGCGCAGACGTCACTATGGAAAGATGTCTGCACTCCTTCCTGCCTGTCAACCCGGGAGCAATGGATAATTCTTGTTAATGCAGTAATAATTCTGGCAACTAGCGCTACTGAGCAGCTAGTCGCCAGATGGGGAATTATTGGGGGGCAAGTTTGTTAGCGGTGGTAGTTCTGCTTTAAACTTCCAATCTCTTATCAATCCACTCCCTGGAGGGAGGCAAGAAAGGAAACTTATAAACCTTCTTGTTTTTCCATCCTTACCATCTTCATTTCCACAGATGCTGAAAATGCATTTGATAGAGTCAACTGGTAATTTTTATAACATATGTTGCATGCTTTTGGTTTTGGTCCCAGATTCATGACAACCGGTTTTCTCTCTGCTTCATTCAAGATTACTAACGCCACTTGTCAAGGCTGCCCCTTATCCCCTTTACTTTTCATTCTTGTGATGGAATCTCTTGCACAACAAATAAGATTAAACTCCGCAATTTTGGTAATTCCGCCCTCCAACATGAACGTAAACTTTCAATGCCAGCGTATGGTCTGATACACTAAACTCCCTAAGCGTCTCCTTTTACTTTAAATGGGCGCCTCCATCTATAAAATACCTGGTCATCTGCCTCGCCTCATCAGTTGGTATCCTATGCAGATCTAATTTTCCTTCCTTACTCTCAAGTATATGCAAAGACCTCAACAGATAGGAGCCCCTCTACATCTTCTGGCTTGGACGTATTAATGCTATAAAATGAGTATTCTCCATGGACTTCTTTACCTTTTCCAAATACTTCCCTTTCACTCCCCCCACCACACACACACATACACCTTCTTTGTGATCCTGGTGTATATCCTACATAGCTTTATTAGGCACTCTCGTCACCAGAGCATTAATAGTGACACTCTTCGCAGGCCAAAATTACTTGGTCGGCTAGGAGTCCCTGATCTTAAACTCTACTATCACTCAGCCCTGTTATCCTTGATTCCAGACTGGTGTCATAACTCTGCCACCAAACTTTGGGTTCCTTTTGAGCGTTCTCATTCCACAGGGTCATTTTCACACAGAATTCTTCCTTCCAGAAAATTTCAGACTCCCGATTTTAAATACTCACGCTACAATAAATCCTATTGTACAAGCATGGAAATAGTGGGTCAAAATGAAAAGATTATTGTCCCTACCCTCTCCACTTTCTAGGGTTTTCTATTCATGAACAACCCCATTCACTCTCCCGACCAGTTCCCTTACTTGTTAGGCTGCCCTCTCGAGTCCATGTTTAAATTACATTCCTTCTCATGAGCTTTGGAGCTATCTCCGGATTAAACATTTTCTGGACCAGCCAAACATCCGACAGGGTGTGTCTCGACCCTTAACTCCATTCAAAACCTTAGGACTGTCCTCCAGTCATACATGTCGACTCCTGGGCAGGATTTGCTCTATATTGCTTAAGACCTCTTTGGGTATGACTCCCAGCTATACTAAGGAGTGGGAAAGGGAGCTTGGGACTACGTTGACACTAGATGACTGGATGCACATCTGGAAAAATACAGCACACTCTTCTATTTCCTACCACACACTTGAAAATAATTATAAATTCCTTTACAGATGGTATCACACCCCCTTGAGACAACATAATCTCTCCTCAGCAAACCCATTATGCTGGTGATGCATGCAACATGTGGGCACATACCTCCATCTCTGGTGGTCATGTCCACAGATCCAACCCTTTTGGCTAAGGTATATCTCCCATCTAGTGGCATCCCTACTCCTCTCATTGCTCCCTTTCCTATACTGTTGTACTTGAGCTTACCAATTATTTCATCAATGAGGCGCTGCCTTTTGCTCACTATGCTAAATGTTGCCAAGTCCCTAATCCCTGTGCATTGAAAAGACAGACCTCCAACTTTTTCAGAGTGGCAAGAGAGGGTGAGCAACCAATTACTACTTACCAGGCTAACTAGGCTTAGAGGCGGCAAACATCCCACTACCATCACACTCTTTATATCATGGTGGAATTCCACCAACATAGCTGTCCCCACCAATTAAACATTACGCATATGTCCATTGTGAGAGCTCACACCCTCCCTCCACACACACCATCACGACCCTACCCTACCCCTCATCTCTTAATATAGCCAAAACACCGCTTTGAACATAAACTTGCTGCCTATGCTCACCCCCATAGCATATTTTTTCTGTTCTAACACTAGACTCTAAGGGCTAGATTCTATTGCAGATGCTAAATGTTAACACCCGTTTTAGCAAACATTTTCCTATTGAAGTCTATGGAGAAAACTGGAGATAAAAGCAGAGATAAAATTAGCACCTCTAATAGAATCTAGCCCTAAGTCTATATCACTTTCATACATATGCTATATAGCCCTGTGTGGTCTTTTAACTCCATTTGCCCCAGCTTTTATATTCCTCTCTCCTTCACTCACTGCCTTTCCCCGTCAGTTGTTCTTCTCATCCCCTACTCTTCCTTTCATCTCTATTTTCAATAAAATTTAATGAAAAAACAAAAATTGTAGGAGAATTTAGGGTCTATTTAACTATATGGTAGAGTGCAAAATATGCATTGGCATTATTGTTTACAGCAACAGAATGAAACAATAAACCTGAAGTTATTAATGTTTATGGAGGAGAATCGGAGAATAACAAATAAGTACAAAGAAATTAAATTTAACAATCACAGCATTCAACAACAGAATCATATCAAAGCAAAACCTTTAACCCTTTCAGTGCTGGAGGGGTTCCCAGTGCATTTCTTCATAATGTTATATATGAATGACTCATACGGGTCACTAATGTTTGTCTGATTGAAAACTAAAATAATTAACAACCAATGTAGTGCCTCTATTTAAGAAGGGAACTAAAACAGAACCTGGAAATTATAGACCTGCGAGTTTGACCTCTGTAGTGGGAAAACTGCTAGAAGGGATAAGGGACTATAATCAGGATTACAACATAAAAAAATAAGATCATTAGCTGGAATCAACATGGTTTTATGATGAATACATGCCAAACTAATCTTTTCAGCTCTATAAGGAAGTAAGTAGCAACTTAAATAATGGTAAGGCAGTTGATGTAGTATATCTAGATTTTGCAAAGGCATTTGATACAGTGCCACACAGAAGGCTGGGATATAAAATAAGGAAATTGGGGCTAGGGGATAACCTTTGCATTGGATACAAAACTGATTGAAGGATAGTGATTGCTGTGTGGCTGTAAATGGACAATTCTCCAATACAGTTAAGGTGGAGAGTGGCGTACCTCAGGGTTCAGTATTAGGTCCGCTGCTTTTTAACATGTTTATAAAAGACCTGGAAATAGATATAGAAAGCAAAATATCAATATTTGCAGATGACACTAAATTATGCAGGGCAATTAATTCAGAACAGGATATTTGCTCTCTACAGAGAGATTTACATAAAATGTCAGATTAGGCAAACAAATGGAATATAAAGTTTAATGTGGGAAAGTGTAAAGTCATGCATTTGGGAGGAAATAATCCCAAGGCTACTTATGAACTTAATGGAATCATTTTAAGGGACTAGTTGCAAGAGAAAGACCTCTGTATCCTTGTAAACAACAAACTTGTAAACAGTGACAAGTGTCAAACAGCAGTAGCAAAATCAAACAAAATCCTATCTTGCATAAAAAAGGGTATTGAAGCAAGAGTGGATAACATTATTTTGCCATTGTACAAATCATTGATAAGACCTCACCTCGAATATGCAGTACAGTTTTGGGCTACAGTTCTAAAAAAAGATGTATTAGAACTAGAGAGGGTACAGCGAAGAGCAACAAAATTAATTAATGGAATGGAGGACTTGACGTATGAGGAACGACTAGACAGACTTGGTTTATTTACTCCAGAGAAATGACAACTAAGAGGAGATCTTATCACATTGTACAAGTATCTGAGAGGTCAATACAAGGATCTCTGTGGTGAGCTATTCATTCCAAGGCCTGATCAGGTGACCAGGGCACACCCCTTGAGATTAGAGGAAAGGAGGTTTAGACTTCAGCAGAGGAAGGGGTTATGGCAGATACAATGGGTACATTTAAGAGAAGATTAGATACATTTCTTTAAAAAGGAAACATACAGGGTTATACTGTATATTAGTAGGCAAATCAGGAAGGTCTGATAAAGACTAACTAATTTGGTAGCAGGTCCCAATGGTATGAGGAAAAGGTTGAACCTGATAGACTTGTGTCTTTATTCAGCCTAATTTACTATGTTAAAATGTTACTGTGTAACAGAGTACTAGAGAGATGCAAATAAAAACAGCAACTGGAAAAAGTAGTTTATAAGAAAATATACAGTTGTGCTTAATGGCTTCGGGCTCAGAGTAAAGCTACAAGAGCGTAAGAGAGGACAGTACAATCAGCTACCCTTGCACAAAAAAAAAATCCTGTGTTAGTGCTTCTGTTAACCCTTTGCGTGCCAGAGGGGTATTCCATGCATTGTGAAGCAATGCATCAAATACCTCTCTGGCACTCAAAGGGTTAAATGTGTTGTGTACCCCTCTGAAACTCAAAGGGTTAAACACATTTTAAGCTATAGTTCCCCTTTTGTACTTGAGGGGTATACCATACACTGCATACCTCTCTGGTCCTCAAGGAATTAACAACCATTAGGCTTCTTTAAAGGGATAGTAATGGTTAGATAGTAAGTCAAGGTCAGTTCTTCAACATACTTTTTTATAATGAAGTCTACAGTGTTGTCTTTGTTTTATTTTACATTAAAGTGTCCCCATCCTGCCCCTTTTCCATACATCATGATGGCTCCCCTCAGAGAAGACAGCCGGTCCAGATGGATCACTACAAGGCACAATCTTCTGTCACCATAAGGAAAAAACCTGTCCTCCTTCATCAAGGGGCGGGGTTTTCCTTATACTGGTAGAAAAAAATATTGTGAACCAAATATTGTGACAAGCACCCATCGAGAATGAACAAGATAAAGTGTCTTGTCCTTTGGCATAGTGGCAACTTAATGGTGCTACAAGTCACATTTTTCATTCTCATCTGCCAATGCAGAGAGAAAATTTCCATATTCACATCAGACAGTCCAGCTCAGAAATGTCAGGCAAATCCTCTCTGCAAGAGAATTTGCAAAACCACAGATGCACTTTTTTTTTTTTTTTTTTTTAAATAATCTTTATTATGACACAGAAAGTACAATACAACATTTCTTTGTACAGTAATGCTTTCCAGTACAGAGTGTATTCATACATTTAATACAATCACATTGTTAGTTTGGAAGCACACAGTTACATCTGAACTTTATTGTAATATTACTTTACTGAACTCACGTTCAGTCACGTTTTTCACTCCCACTTGCCATTCCAGATTCACATCAGATTGGTTCCACCCTCAGACAGTCCAGATTCAAAATATCAAGCTAAACCACAAACATACTTCTTTTTTTTTTTTTTTAAATAATTTTTATTTTGACATGGAAAGTACAATACAACATTTTTTTGTACAGTAATGCTTTTTAATAAAGAATGTATTCATACATTACCTGCGACACAGTGCATTATGGCAGCACACAGGTACATATGAACTTTATTGTAACATCACTTTATTGAACTCAACACTTGTACTTTATTTCACTGTATTGAAGACTCTGTGTGCACTCACCTGGGGTAGTGTGTGTGTGTGTGTGGGGGATATGGGGCATGGGTCAGGGTGGGGCAGGGGGCAGAGGGGAGGTCACAGTGGTATTGGGTCATTGGAGGGGATGCTAGTCCTCCTCCTCTTCAGGACTGTCCAAGATGGTATAGTCTCTTAGCAGGCTGTGGATCAGTCTGCGACAGTCGTATGTTGTCACCTGTTCTCTCCTCAGCACCAGAAGATTTCTTGCAAACCACAGAGAGTCTTTGACACAGCACATGATGTGCCAGGTTTCCTGGATAGCACCATATGAGTGTGTCCCTGGAATAGTCCATACAGTACCGAGTGGTACGACAAGTGTCTCTATGGAACAGAGTCTTTGAGTTCATTTTCCAGGTCATTCAACAGAGCTTGGGCAAAGGTGCACTACCAAAAAACATGCAGGGCAGTTTCTTCTGCCACGTATCCTCTAGGGCAGTGTCTATACCTGCATAGGTTCTTTGCATGCATGAATGATCTGAGAGGCAGACCTCCCTGAATGGCCATCCATGCAGTGTCCTTGTGTCTGTTGGGGAGTCTCCCAGATGACGCGTTCTGCCATACCATCTTGGAAGTGGCAGCTGGGAGTCCTGAAATGATCTCTATAATGTCTTTTTCTCTGATGAGCTTATATATGACCTTTGGGGTTCACAGTTCTGGTTTAACACCCTCCAACTGGTTCTCCCTCACAAATCTACCAACATCCTGGTAGAACCAGGGGGTAGTCCAGTTGTAAGGGATGGAGCTGTCCCAACCAAGTCCCCTCCAAAGAGGAAGCAGGAAGAAACGGGACATGGCATTAACAGCAGATCCCTGGTCGCTCACTCTTAAAGTCCTCCGCACACAATTGCACACAAAGAAGTCCCGCAGCATGGTCTGGATGTCTGGCACCCTATCACGGTGCCCGTGATCCTCGTGGTGTACCTGTACCTAGCATTTGAGTTGCTGCTTGTTCCTGCTCTGTGTATGACCCGGCTCATCTGACTTCGCTCCTGTCGCTCCTGTGTTATTGCTTTCCGTTGCTGACTAGGATTGGCTGAATACCTCCGCATGTACCAATCTGCCCTTGGCTGAGAACCCGCTCCGTTGCTGACTACCTCCGTGTGTACCGACCTGGCTTTGGCTGAGTATCCGATTCCGTTGCTCACTAGGACTGGCTACTACCTCTGTGAGTACCGATCTGGCATTCTGGCTTCTGACCCATCAGGGTGCTTACCCTGTGCTCTGTTACTCTTACTCTCGCTATGCAGTGACTACCGCTACAGCACCTGCTTGGCCTGTCACTCCCTTGGTCACCTGGGAGACTGTGTTGCAAGTAGCTCCGGGCGCTTTCCAGTATTCTTCAGTGTTGCCTCTGCTATCCCTAGCGTCTAGGGACTCAGTCACTTGCCAGTGTCCTATCTGGGTTGCCTCCGCTATTCCTAGCGTTCTAGGGACTCAGTCACTTGCCAGTGTCCTATCTGGGTTGCCTCTGCTATCCCTAGCGTTCTAGGGACTTAGTCACTAGCCAGTGTCCTATCTGGGTTGCCTCCGCTGTCCCTAGCGTTCTAGGGACTCGGTCACTTGCCAGTGTCCTATCTGGGTTGCCTCTGCTATCCCTAGCTTTCTAGGGACTGGGTCACTAGCCAGTGTCCTATTTGGGTTGCCTCCGCTATCCCTAGCGTTCTAGGGACTCGGTCACTAGCCAGTGTCCTATATGGGTTGCCTCCGCTATCCCTAGCATGCTAGGGGCTCAGTCACTTGCCAGGGTCCTGTCTGGGTTGCCTCCACTACCCCTAGTCTTCTAGGGATTTGCCCTGCAGTTACCTACCTCTAATAGAAGGGCCTTTCCGCGGTTTGGTACTACTGTGGTTTACTCTGTTCCAGTTACCAGCCGATGGATCAAGCCTACTTAGTTCTACTGTATATTTTGCGTGCCAGTCATTTCTGTTCATCCTGACCTGTGTCAGATTTGGGAAGTACCACGGTACTGTCCTTATCTGGACCTAAGTAGGGTGAGTCTTACTTGTTGATTTATTATTTTCAATAAAGCTGATCTTAACCTTACCTAATTGCCTGAGTGTTCTTACAAAACAGTGACACACCCCCTTTCTTCCTTTTACACGCTTCACTCTGTCCATTTTGGAGCCCCAGATGAAGTGAAACACTGCCCTTGTGATGGCTCTGAAAGTTGTTGCCAAGGGTGGCCAAGCTTGGGTCATATACTGCAGAACTGGAAGGATCTCATTCTGCAACACCAGTATTTTTCCCTCTATGGTGAGGTCCCTGAGGCTCCATAGCCCACATTTCCATCTGACTTTCGTTAGTTTTTCATCCCAACACTTCAGGGCCGTGCCTTTTCCACAGAACCAGACACCCAGGATTTTGATGAGGCCAGGGATCTGCCAGTAATGCCATGTCCCATCTCTTCCTGCTACCTATTTGGAGGGGAATCTGTTGGGACAGGTGGGACAGCTCCACCCCTTACAACTGGACTACCCCCTGGTTCTACCAGGGTGTTGGTAGATTTGTGAGGGAGAAATGTGGACCCCAAAGGTCAAATATAAGCTCATCAGAGCACAAAGACATTATAGAGACAATTTCAGGACTCCCAGCTGCCACTTCCAAGATGGTATGGCAGAATGTGTCATCAGGGAGACTCACAAACAGACACAAGGACACTGCATGGATGGCCATTCAGGGGGGTCTGCTTCTCAGGTCATTCATGCATGCAAGGAAACTATGCAGGTATAGACACTCTCCTAGAGGATGTGTGGCAGAAGAAACTGCCCTGCGTGTTTTTTGGCAGTGCCCCTTTGCCCAAGCTCTGTTGAATGACCTGGAAAATGAACTGAAAGACTTTGTTCCAAAGAGACACTTGTCATACCACTTGGTACTGTATGGACTATTCCCAGAGACACACTCATATGGTGCTATGCAGGAAGCCTGACGCATCATGTCCTGTGTCAAAGACGCTCTGTGATTTGCAATAAATTGTCTGGTGCTGAGGAGAGAACAGGTGGCAACACAGGACTGTCGCAGACTGATCCACAGCCTCCTAAGAGACTATACCATCTTGGACAGCCCTGAAGGGGAGGAGGACTAACATCCCCTCCAATGGCCCAATACCACTATCACCTCCCCTCAGCCCCCTGCCCCACCCTGACCCATGCCCCATATCCCCCTCCCCCCCCACACACACACACACGATACCCCAGGTGAGTGCACACAGAGTCTTCAATACAGTGAAATAAAGTACAAGTGTTGAGTTCAATAAAGTGATGTTACAATAAAGTTCATATGTACCTGTGTGCTGCCAAAATGCACTGTGTCGCAGGTAATGTATGAATACATTCTGTATTAAAAAGCATTACTGTACAAAAAAATGTTGTATTGTACTTTCCATGTCAAAATAAAATTTATTTAAAAAAAAAAAAGTATGTTTGTGGTTTAGCTTGATATTTTGAATCTGGACTGTCTGAGGGTGGAACCAATCTGATGTGAATCTGGAATGGCAAGTGGGAGTGAAAAACGTGACTTGCAGCACCATTGAGGGGCCACTATGCCTAAGGACTAGAAACTTTATCTTGTTCATTCTCGATGGGTCACAATATTTATTTTTTAGTCTCCCTAAGTGGGAGGGTATCCCAGTCATGACCCCTGGCTCACCATGTGCCTAGAGGGCATCAGCTACACCACAACGACAAAGCCCACATAAGCAAAACATATGTGTGTGGCTTTGCTGATTCTCGTGTGGAGAGAGAATTTGCTTGACATTTTGGAGCTGGACTGCCTGAGGGTGAGACCAGTCTGATGTGAGTATAGAAATTTCCTCTTTGCAATGACACATGGGAGTGAAAAACTTTACTTGAAGCACCATTGATGGGCCACTATATACAAAGACAAGACACCCTTTGCCTCGATCTAAATGTTGGAGTAAAAAAATGTCAGTATCGCAAAATGGATACCGACTGACAAAATAAAACGTCTTGGTCGGTATTCAAATGTGCTAACGGCATTAAGCACAATGGACGTTAGGCCACAAAACTGGCATTGTGTTCAAACATCCGTTTTGTGTGTTAAGTTTCCAAAACGCCGCTAAATAATGGTAGCTTTCGGAACTTCAAAGGAAAAATCTAACGATCGTTAAATAATCTGTGTACACTTACCTGTCATCCACTGTCTGTCTCCTATCTCCATTCTGTATTCTTTCTTCTCTTGTATCTTCTGTCTTCTTGCTTTTAGAAATATAAAAAAAAATGTAAGTTAAAAGCATACATATGCGGCACACTTATACATAGTTTAACTCCTTGAGTGCCAGAGGGGTACACAATGTATTGCAAAGCCTCTCTGGGGCTCAAAGGGATAAATTATGCAGTAGTGTGCCACTTGTTAAAATTTAAATGTCCCCATGCATATTAAATGTTTCTTAGTTATGCCAAGACAATAGCAGTCCCATAAGTAAAATTGCCAAAATTATACTTAGCACTTATAGATGTTCTCACTGTCTCCTCCGCTGTGTGAGTCTGGTAAAGTGGAGGAGACAGAATAATGAGCAACCCCTCTCTTCAAGTCCATGGGCCGATGCCCGCTCTGGTCTGAGGGAATTAGAATTGAGACTACCCTTATATATAGGCAGTCTTATTTCTAATTCTCTCACAGCCATTGGTTGGGATATGCTTATGCACCTCCCAGCCAATCAGTTTAAAGCACAGCTGCTCAAAGCTGATTGGCTGGGAGGTGCGTAAGCATATCCCAGTCAATGGCTGTGAGAGAATTAGAAGTAAGACTGCCCATATATAAGGGCAGTCTCAATTATAGTTCCCTCAGACCGGAGCGGGCATCGGCCCGTGGACATAAAGGGGGGGGTGGCGCATTATTCTGTCTCCGCCGCCGCCCCAGAGGCCTCACACAACGGCGGAGATAGCAACAACATCTATGAGTGCTAAGTATAATTTTGGCAATTTTACTTATGGGACTGCTATTGTCTTGGCATAACTAAGAAACATTTAAAATGCATGGGGGCATTTATATTTTAAAAAGTGGCATGATTTAACCCTTTGAGCCCCAGAGAGGTACGCAATGCATTGCTTTGCAATGCTTTGCTTACCCTCTGGCACTCAAGGGGTTAAACTATGTATTAGTGTGCTGCATATGTATGCTTTTAACTTATACTTTTTGTGTTTTTACAGCAAGAAGACAGAAGATACAAGACAAGGAAGAAGACAGAAGGGAAGACAGAAGAGAAGAAAGAAGAGAGAAGATGACCAGGAAGCTGAGGACTTTTCTGGACATCAGGATTAATGGTAAGTGTTACTTGTAATGTGATGTTTTTTACTTAGTCAGGTTAACCCTATAAATGATGGCGGGGTAATTATACCCCACTGGCACTCATAGGGTTAATTCTACTAATTTTTTAAACATTTTTCATCCTTTGGATGTATTGATATGGGTCTTTGAGCTCCATATCAATACATCCACTGAGGACTTAAATTCAAATTTCTGCATCGGCTGTTTAAACAGGAGATAAGGGACTCAGGTTAAAAAAAAAGTGGGTATTAACTTTCCTGCGATAACTTGAGTCCCTGATCGCCTTTTCTTGGCTAATGCAGACATTTGAATTGCTATTTACGGTGTTTTCATCATTTTCAATGGAGGGAAACACCTCTTAACTTTAACACATGACGGCTCTTTTTTTGCCAGTATTTTTTCACAGCACAGACATTTGCATTGCTTACTGTGCTGGAAAAAATGCCGTCAGGAAAAACAGCCATCTCCAACATTTGGATCGAGGCCTTTATCCTGTTCGTTCTCAATGGGTGCTTGTCAAAATCTTTGTTTTTAGTCTTCCCAAGTGGAAGGGGATCCCAGGCATGGGCCCTTGCTCTCCATCTCCCTAGAGGGAATCAGCTGCTCCACATTGATGGGGTAATGTAGACTCAAATGTAACAATGCTGCACTGCACTGATGAGGCCTACATGGACTGAAATGTAGGTCTGTGTTTTAGTCTCATATTTTGAAGCTGGACTGTCTGAGGGTGGCACTAGTCTGATATGAATATGGAAGTTTGGAGTAAAAAATGTGACTTTTAGTACCATTGAGAGGCCGCTTTGCCAAAGAACAAGACACTTTATCTTGTTTGTTCTTGATGGGTGCTCGTCACAATATTTGATTTTAAGTTCAAGGGGATCCAGGCATGGGCCCTTGCTCTCTATATGCCTTCAGGGAATCAGTTGTACCACACTGATGAGACCCATATAAGCTGAAACATAAGTCTATGGTTTTGCTGATTATCTCATGCAGAGAGTATTTGCCTGTCATTTTGGAGCTGGGCTGTCTGAGAGCGGGACCATGTGAATATGGAAATTTTCTCTCTTCAATGACACATGGAAGTGAAAAACATGACTTGTAGACCATTGAGGGGCCACTATGTCTAAGAACAAGAAGCTTTATCTTGTTTGTTCTCCATGGGTGCTCATCACAATATTTGGGTTTTTTTTGTCTCCCTAAGTGTAAGGGGATCCCAGGTATGGGCCCTTGCGCTCCATGTGCTTAGAGAGAATCAGTTGCATCACACCATAAGACCCACATAGACTGAACCATAAGTCTGTGGTTTTGCACAGTGTGCTTAGATAGACATTTTGGTGCTGGACTGTCTGAGGGTTGGACTAGTGGGATGTGAATATGGAAATTTTCTCTTGGCAATAGCACCTGGGAGTGAAAAACATGCTTTGTAGCAACATAGAGGGGTCACTATGCATAAGGACAAGACACTTTATCTTGTTTGTTCTAGCTGGGTGCTCGTTGCAATATATCTTTTTTTAAGTCTCTTTAAGTGGAATGGGATCCCAGGCATGGGCCCTTCCTCTGCATGTGCCTAGAGGGAATCAACTGCACCACACTGATGAGACCAACATAGGCCAACATAGTACATCTGTGGTTTTGCTGATTCTCTTATACAGAGAGGATTTGCCTGACATTTTGGAGCTGGACTGTCTGAGGGTGGGACCAGTCTGATGTGAATATGGAAATTTTCTCTTTGCAATGGCGCATGGGAGAGAAAAACATGACAGCCATTGAGTGGACAAGATGCTTTATCTTATTTGTTTTCCATAGGTGCCCATCACAATGTTTGTTTTTTAGTCTCCCTAAGTGGGAGGGGATCCCACGCATGGGCCCATGTTCTTCATGTGCCTAGTGGGAGTCAGCTGCATCACACCAACAAGGCCCACATAGGTCGAAATGTAAGTCTGTGGTTTTGCACTGTCTATCAGTCACATAAAAAAAATAAATAAAAATAATGCTGTTTAGGACACAAACAGTATCTATAATTAAGCGCTCCTAGCGTGAAACGCATTAGATGGGTCTCATCTAGCGTTCTACAAGTTGCTTTTGTGTCATGCTTCCCCCTGTTTTTTAGGACTTATGTTCTTTTTATTAATAATTGAATAAAGTCTCGATTTTATATGCAATTTCTGACCTGGAATTTTGCTCTGTTGGTATACCATGGAATTATACACCAGTGAGGAGGGAGTTCCCATGCTTTAGGAGTTGTTTAGTTTTGCACTATCTGCCTAGAGAGAATTAGCTGCCTGACATTTTGGACCTGGACTATCTGATGTGAACATGGAAATTTTCTCTCTGCAATGGCACATGGGAGTGAAAAACATGACATGTGGCACCACTGAGGGGCCACTATGCTTAAGGACAAGGCACTTTATCTTGTTCGTTCTCGATGGGTGTTCATCACAATATTTGTTTTTTAGTCTCCCTAAGTTGATTGGGATCCAAGACATGGGTCATTGCTCTCCATGCTTGTAGAGGGAATAAGCAGCACCTCACTGCTGAAGCCCAAATAGGCCAAAATGTATGTTTTAGTTTTGCTGATTCTCTTGTGTAGAGAATTTGCATGATATTTCGGAGCGGAGCGGAGCGGAGCGGAGCGGAGCTGTGTGAGGGTGGGACCAGTCTGACGTGAATATACAAAGTGTCTCTTGGCACATGAAAAAAGTGACTTGTAGTACCAATGAGGGGCTGAGGACAAGACCCTTTACCTTGTCTGTTCTTGAGGGGTGCTCGTCACAATATTTATTTTTTTTTTTTTTTTTAGTTTCCCTAAGTGTAAGGGGGATCCCACATATGGGCCCTTCCTCTCCATGTACCTACAGGGAATCAGCTGCGACACACTGATGAGGCCCACATAGGCTGAAACATACATCTGTGGTTTTGCCTGACATTTCGGAGATGGACTGTCTGAGGGCGGGATCGGTCTGATGTGATTATGGAAATTTTCTCTCTGCAATGGTTCAGGGGAGTGAAATTGTGACTATTAGCACCACTGAGGAGCCACTAAGCGTAAGGACAAAACTCTTTGTCTTGTTTGTTCTAGATGGGTGCTCATCACGATATTTATTTTTTTTATACCTCCTTAAGTGGAAGGGGATCCCAGGCATAGGCCCTTCCTCTCCATGTGCCTAGAGGGAATCAACTGCACCACACTGATGAGGTCAATATAGGCTGATGCTGATGCTGATGCTGATGCTGATGCTGATGCTGATGCTGATGCTGATGCTGATGCTGATGCTGATGCTGATGCTGATGCTCTCGTGCAGAGAATTTGCTTGTTTTTTTCATAGCTGAACTGTCTTAGAGTGGGACCAGTCTGATGTGAATATGGACATTTTCTCTCTGCAGTGGCATATGGAGTGAAAAATGTGACATGCAGCACCACTGAGGGGCCACTATGCCTAAGAATGAGACACTTTATCTGGTTCACTCTCGATGGGAGCTCATCACAATATTTGTTTTTTAGTCTTCTTAAGTGTAAGGTGATCCCAGGCATGGGCCCTTGCTCTCCATGTTCCTCCATGTCTTGTTTTTTCTAGATGGGTGCTTGCCACAATATTTCTTTTTTTAAGTCTCCTTAAGTAGAAGAGATGATTTGCCTGACATTTTGAGCTGGACTATCTGAGGGAGTGACCATTCTGATGTGAATATGGAAATTTTTTCCTCTGCAATGGTACATGGGAATGAAAAATGTGATTTGTAGTACAGTTGAGGGGTCACTATGCCTAATGACAAGATGCATTATCTTGTTAGTTCTCGATGGGTGCTCGTCACAATATTTGTTTTTTTAAGTCTCCTTAAGTAGAAGGGGATCCCAGGCATGGGCCCTTGTTCTCCATGTGTCTAGAGGGAATCAGCTGCACCACACTGATAAGGTCAATATAGGCCTACAAGTATGTCTGTGGATTTGATGATTCTCTTGTGCAGAGGATTTGTCTGTCTTTTTGGAGCTGGATTGTCTGAGAGCGGGACCAGTCTGATGTGAATATGGAAATTTTCTCTCTGCAGTGGCTTATGGGAGTGAAAAAGATGACTTGCAGCACCACTTAGGGGCCACTATGCCTAAGTATGAGACACTTTATCTTGATGGAAGCTCATCACAATGCTTGTATTTTAGTCTCCTTAAGTGTTAGGTGTTCCCAGGCATGGGCCCTTGCTCTCCATGTTCCTAGAGAGAATTAGTTGTACTACAGTGATAAGGCCCACA
Source organism: Rhinophrynus dorsalis (assembly GCA_037306005.1). Lineage (NCBI taxonomy): Eukaryota > Metazoa > Chordata > Amphibia > Anura > Rhinophrynidae > Rhinophrynus > Rhinophrynus dorsalis. The sequence continues at coordinate 355,910,120 of CM074718.1, forward strand.
TTGGCTGAAATGCATGTCTGTGGTTTTGATGATTTTCTCGTGCAGAGAGAAATTGCCTGACATTTCAAGCTGGACTGTCTGAGGGCGGGGCTATTCTGATGTGAATATGGAACATTTTTTTTTCTATGCAATGACACATGGGAGTGAAAAATGTGACTTGTAGCACAGTTGAGGGGTCACTATGCCTAATGATAAGACGCTTTATCTTGTTCGTTCTCGATGGGTGCTCGTCACTATGTTTGTTTTTTAGTCTCCCTAAGTTGAAGGGGATCCCAGGTATGGGCCCTTGTCTCCTTGTGGTTAGAGAAATTCAACTGCACCACACTGTGGAGGCCCACATAGTCTGAAATGTATGTTTGTGGATTTGCCTGACCTTTTGGAGTTGGGCTGTCTGAGTGTGGGACTGGTCTGATGTGAATATGGAAATTTTTTATCCTGCGGTGGTTCATGGGAGTGAAATCGTGACTTGTAGCAAAATTTGAGGGGCCACTGTGTGTAAGGACAAGACACTCTATCTTCTTCTTTCTCAATGGGTGCTTGTCACAATATTTGCCTTTTTTTTTTTTTTTGCCTCCCTAACTAGAAGGGTATCCCAGGCATGGGCTCTTGCTCTACATGTGTCTATTGAATCAGCTGCACCCCACCGACACGACCCACATAGGCCGAAACGTAAGTCTGTGGTTTTGCTGATTCTCTCATGCAGAGAGGATGTGTCTCATAGTTTGGAGCTGTAATGTGTGAGGGTGGGACCAGTCTGATGTGAATATGGAAATTTCCTCCCTGCAATGGCACATGGGACTGAAAAATGTGCACATTGAGAGGCCATTATGCCTAAGCACAAGATGGTTTATTTTGTTCGTTTTTGATGGGTGCTCGTCTCAATATATGTTTTTTAGTTTCCCTAAGTGGAAGAGGATCCCAGGCATGGGCCCTTTTTCTCCATGTGCCTAGAGGGAATCAGCTGCACCACTCTGACGAGACACATGTATTCAGAAACATAAGGCTGTAGTTTTTGTATAGTATGCCCAGAGAGAGAATTAGCTGCCTGACATTTTTGACCTGGACTGTCTGAGGGTGGGACCAGTCTGATGTGAATATGGAAATTTTCTATCTGCAATGGCATGTGGGAGTGAAAGACATGACTTGTAGCACCATTGAGGGGCTGCTATGCGTAAGGACAAGACACTTTGTCTTGTTTGTTCTAGATGGGTGCTCACCACGATATTTCTTTTTTAAGTTTCTTTAAGTGGAAGGGGATCCCAGGCATAGGCCCTTCCTCTCCATGTGCCTAGAGGGAATCAACTCCATCACACTGATGAGGTCAATATAGGCCTAGAAGTATGTCTGTGGTTTTGCTGATTCTCTTCTGCAGAAGATTTGACTGTATTTTTGTAACTGGACAGTCTGAGAGCGGGACCAGTGTGATGTGAATATGGACATTTTCTCTCTGCAGTGGTATATGGGAGTGAAAAGCATAGCAAGTAACATAGTAGATAAGTCTGAAAAAAGACATGCGTCCATCAAGTCCAGCCCATGCCAATAACACCCCTGTTGATCCAGAGGAAGGCAACAAAAAAGCCCTCTGGAGCAATATCCAATGTAGGTGTGTGTGTGTCAAATAGTTCCCCGGCTCAATATCCTATTTGCTTTGAAGCCATCTGTCATAACTGTCAATATTGTTCTGTGCTAGATAGGCATCCATTGCTTTTTTGAATGCAGTTACATTATCTGCAAGCACAACATCCCGAGGCAAAGAATTCCATAGCCTTACCGCCCTTACTGTAAAGAATCCCTGCCTGTGTTTTAGTCGAAAGCGCCTTTCCTCAAGTCTTAATGGATGACCTCTTGTTCTTAGCTCAGCTCTTTGCATAAATAATTCATTGGATAGTTCTTTGTATTGACCTTGAATGTATTTGTAAATGGTAATCATATCACCCCTTAGACGTCTCTTTTCTAATGTAAACAAACCCAGTTTGGCTAGTCTCTCTTTGTAACTCAGATCCTCCAATCCCTTTATCAGTTTTGTTGCATGTCTCTGCACCTTTTCCAGTTCAGTAATGTCTTTTTTTTAGAAAAGGCGCCCAAAGTTGTACTCCATATTCTAGATGAGGCCTAACCAAGGATTTATACAGAGGTAGGATAATATTAGCATCCCTTGCTTCTACACCTCTTTTTATGCAGGCTAGTACTCTATTTGCTCTTGCAGCAGCTGAGTGACTCTGCACACTGCTGTGAAGTCTATTGTCTATCAGTATGCCTAAATCTTTCTCTAATGAGGATTTCCCAAGTTGTTTCCCATTTAGAGTGTATGTAGCAAGTTTGTTTCTACAACCCAAATGCATAACCTTACATTTATCTACATTAAATGACATCTGCCACTTTTCTGCCCATTCACTTAGTTTATCTAAATCCTTCTGTAGGGAAAAAACATCCAGCTCTGTATGTATTTCCTTGCAGCACCACTGAGGGGCCACTATGCCTAAGAACGAGACACTTTATCTGGTTCGCTCTCGATGGGAGCTCATCACAATATTTGTTTTTCAGTCTCCGTAAGTATAAGGTGATCCCAGGCATGGGCCTTTGCTCTCCATGTTCCTAGAGAGAATCAGTTGTACCACAGTGTTAAGACTCACATTGGCTGATGGTCCACTGAGACTTTAATACAGTGAAATAAAGTACAAGTGTTGAGTTCAATAAAGTGATGTACCTGTGCGCTGCCAAAGTACACTGCGATGCAGGTATTAAGAATGTTATTGTTTTAAATGTATGAATACACTCTGTATTGGAAAGCATTACTGGACAAAGAAATGTTGTATTGTATTTTCCATGTCAAAATAAAGATTATTTAAAAAACAAAACAAAAACAAAAAAATACGTGTTTGTGGTTTTGCTGATTTTCTTGTGCAGAGATGCTTTGCCTGACATTTTGAGCTGGACTGTCTGAGGGCGGGACCATTCTGATGTGAATATGGAAATTTTTTTTCTCTACAATGTTACATGGGAACGAAAAATGTGACTTGTAGCTCAGTTGAGGGGTCTCTATGCCTAATGACAAGATGCTTTATCTTGTTCGTTCTCGATGGGTGCTCGTCACAATATTTGTTTTTTTAGTCTCCTTAAGTGGAAGGGGATCCCAGACATGGGCCCTTGTTCTCCACGTGTCTAGAGGGAATCAGCTGTGCCACACTGACGAGACACATGCAAGCAGAAGCATAAAGCTGTGGTTTAGTACAGTATACCTAGAGAGAGAATTAGCTGCCTGACATTTTGGTCCTGGACTGTCTGAGGGTGGGGCCAGTCTGATGTGAATATAGAAATTTTCTCTCTGCAATGGCACATGGGAGTGAAAAACATGACTTGTAGCACCATTGAGGGGCCACTATGTGTAAGGACAAGACACTTTGTCTTGTTTTTTCTAGATGGGTGCTTGGCACAATAGTTATTTTTTTAAGTGTCCTTAAGTAGAAGGGGATCCCAGGCATAGGCCTTTCCTCTCCATGTGCCTAGAGGGAATCAACTGCACCACAACAATGAGGTCAATATAGGCCTACAAGTATGTCTGTGGTTTTGCTGATTCTCTCGTGCAGAGGATTTGCCTGTATTTTTGGAGCTGGACTGTCTTAGAGTGGGACCAGTCTGATGTGAATATGGACATTTTCTCTCTGCAGTGGCATATGGAGTGAAAAATGTGACATGCAGCACTATGCCTAAGATTGAGACCCTTTATCTGAACAAGAAAATCATCAAAACCACATACGTGCGATTCAGCCAATGTGGGCCTTATCACTGTAGTACAACTAATTCTCTCTAGGAACATGGAGAGCAAGGGCCCATGCCTGGGATCACCTTACACTTAAGGAGACTAAAATACAAACATTGTGATGAGCTCCCATCGAGATAAAGTGTCTCATACTTAGGCATAGTGGCCCCTCAGTGGTGCTGCAAGTCATCTTTTTCACTTCCATAAGCCACTGCAGAGAGAAAATTTCCATATTCACATCAGACTGGTCCCGCTCTCAGACAATCCAGCTCCAAAAAGACAGACAAATCCTCTGCACAAGAGAATCATCAAATCCACAGACATACTTGTAGGCCTATATTGACCTTATCAGTGTGGTGCAGCTGATCACATGACTATGCGTAAGGACAAGACACTTTGTCTTGTTTGTTCTAGATGGGTGCTCGTCACAATATATCTTTTTTTAATTCTCCTTAAGTAGAAGGGGATCCCAAGCATAGGCCCTTCCTCTCCATGTGCCTAGAGAGAATCAACTGCACCACACTAATGAGGTCAGAATAGGCCTCCAAGTATGTCTGTGGTTTTGCTGATTTTCTTGTGTAGAGGAATTGCCTGTATTTTTGGAGCTGGACTGTCTGAGAGCAGGATCAATCTGATGTAAATATGAAAATGTTCTCTCTGCAGTGGCACATGGAGTGAAAAATGTGACTTGCAGCACCACTGAGGGGCCACTACAAGACACTTTAGCTGGTTCATTAGCTGGTTCACTCTCGATGGGAGCACATCACAATATTTGTATTTTAGTCTCCTTAAGCGTAAGGTGATCCCAGGCATGGGCCCTGGCTCTCCATGTTCCTAAAGAGAATCAGTTGTACCAGAGAGATAAGGCCCACATTGGCTGAAACACGTTTGTGGTTTTGCTGATTTTCTTGTGCGGAGAGGAATTGCCTGACACCCCACCGACGAGACCCACATAGGCCAAAACGTAAGTCTGTGGTTTTGCCGATTCTCTCGTGCAGAGAGGATGTGCCTCATATTTTGGAGCTGGGCTCTCTGAGGACGGGACCAGTCTGCTGTAAATATGGAAATTTCCTCCCTGCAATGGCACATGGGACTAAAAAATGTGAGCCATTGAGGGGCCATTATGCCTAAGGACAAGATGCTTTATTTTGTTCGTTTTTGATGGGTGTTTGTCTCAATATTTGTTTTTTTAGTTTCCCTAAGTGGAAGAGGATCCCAAACATGGGCCCTTGCTCTCCATGTGCCTAGAGGGAACCAGCTGCACCACACCGATGAGACCCACATAGGACAAAATGTAAGTCTGTGGTTTTGCTGATTCTCTTGTGCAGAGAGGATGTGCCTGATATTTTGGAGCTGGACTGTCTGAGGGCGGGACCAGTCTGATGTGAATATGGAAATTTTCTCTCTGCAGTGTCACATGAGAGTGAAAAATGTGACTTGCAGCACCATTGAGGGGTTACTATGCCGAAGGATGAGACACTTTATCTTGTTCGCTTTTGATGGGTGCTTGTCGCAATATTTGTTTTTTAGTCTGTCTAAGTGGAAGGGGATCCCAGGCACGGGCCCTTGCTCTCCATGTGCCTAGAGGGAATCATCTACACCACATCGACGAAGCCCACATAGGCCGAAAACAGATTGTCCCTCATTGTGATCTGCCTGGTCAATTGACCAGATTAAAGATCTGAGAGAAGGCATTGTGACATATGGTATCGGGCAGTAGGGGGCACTTTAATATGCAATAAAATGAAGATGGCAATGTTATGACTTGAAACAAAAATTAAAAAAAGTATGTTTAAGATTGACTTAATACCTAACAGTTACTATCCCTTTAAGAAGACCTGGAGAAATTATGGAGTTTACCACAGGGGAGAAAAAAATATTTTCAAGGTAGAGATCAACTCCTTGAATGCTAGAAAAGTCATCAAAGCATTGCTTTGCAAGGCATTGGAGACCTCTAGCATTCAAGGGTTTAAAAAACCCTATTTACATTAAAGGGGATTGGCCCACTTGTGGTACAGTTTATTTGGTCTAATTATTTTTATTAAATCATTTGCCTTATATATTCTGGAAATATGTACTCTTCAGATAAGGCAGTGACAGCCTTCAAAGTAAAATTAACAGCATTTACTAGTTGAGTGCCAGAGATGTATCCAATGCATTGCAACATGTTGGATAACTTTCTGACAATCAAAGAGTTAAGTAATGGACCATATGTATAAAGACAACATTTGTAGGAATATGGTGCCAAACTAACAGAACTATAGGGGACAAGTAAGCTGTCTCCAAATCCCCATTGATATAAACTGGGGCTTTATGGTAATCCTTTGTCTTCCTCACTGTGATAGTGAGTAAGAGAGAAACAGAGAACAGAGGTCCCGGCCTATCAAATGGCCGAAGAGGTGCTGGGATCAGGACAAGGGGTAGAGCAGGTTTGGTCACTTGATGACCAATTGCCACCCCTTTGTGTTACTAAATAAATCATTTAAAATAAGCCCAAAGCATTTTACTTACACAGAGAAATTTATAAACACATAAACTGACTCACAGTACAAAGCCTTATCTCCTAAATGAAGGACACTAGGGAGGGAAAGAAGGACATAGGGATTTTCATGTCAGAGGGACAATCCCCCCCTAAAAAGGGACATTTTGGAGGTAGGAATGAATGTTCATATCCTGTATCCAGACTGTGTGTGTGTGTGTGTAAGGGATAGTAATGTGTGCATATTAAAGTAAGGTTGAATATTCAATATACTTTTTATAACTTTCTAAGTGTCCATCACATTGTAGTCTTCATGTTATTTTAGTTTAACCCTTTGAGTGCCAGAGGGGTACGTAAAGCATTGCAAAGCAAAGCATTGTGTACCTCTCTGGCACTCAAAGGGTTAAAGTTTTCCCCTCCCACCCCCGTTTCACTATGTCACGCAGAGTCTCCTCAGAGCAGAAAGCCAGTCTGGACCAATTGCGACAAGAGACAATTTTGTTTTCGCATTAAGGAAAAACCTGCCCTCCTTCGTCAAAGGGGGCAGGGTTTCCCTTATACCAATAGACACAAGATTGTCCCTTTTTGTGGTCTGTCTGGTCTAGCAACCGGATTTCAGATCTGAGTGAAGGCAGCGTGACGTCGGGAAAAAAAGTGAGAGGGGGACACTTTAAGTTAAAACAACACAAAGATTACAATGTTATGGACATTTAGAAGGATATACTTTGTTATTAAAAGCATATTGAATAATCAACCTTACTTTAATATGCACACAGTACTGTCTCTTTAAACTAGATGTCATTTGTGTGGGTGTACTAAATGAATTAGAGGAAAAATATGACTGAACAAAAGAATACTAAAAAGGTCAAAATTGCTTTTGTCCTTTCGTAAAAAAAAAAACCTCCTAGTCACTAAGAGGTTAATGGACTACACAGTACTTAGCCAATGTATTGCCGAAGATAACAGGATTTATAGTTTAACAAACACAAGCTGCAGGTTTTGCACATTGTGCACCCATTATTTAGATGGGAGGTTTCACTTGGCTTTACAGGTGCTTGGCTATTAAATTGTATTAGGAATAGTGTTTTATTTTTCTTGTACTTACATACTTTGTAAGATATGCATCCTTCATGCTGGGCACTTTCACATTCTGCGGCACACTGTATCTTCAGGCACAGCGGCGCAGGACTTCTTAGTGCTGTAATTCTCCTCTCACCTGTCCAGGGCTGGCGCTACCATTAAGGCAGGACAGGCAGCTGCCTTAGGGCGCCGCAACGGAGGGGCGCCGAAAAGGGGGAAGCTGTGATTTTTTTTTTTAAAATATATATCCGCTGCGAGGGAGAGCTGATTTACACTACCAAGTGCTCCCTCGCGGCGTCTATGTGACACACCGCAGAGAGACCAAGGCTCTGTAGTAATACAGAGCGCTGGGAGATGACATAATCTCCCAGCGCTCTGCATTACTGAGAGCAGTGCGTGGGAGCTTCAGCTCTGTGCCGAAGGAGGCACAGAGCTCTAAGTTATTACACGCCGCTAGACTACCAGGTATTCAAGGTAGGGGATGAAGGGGCAATGTGGAGATGAAGGGACATTATGGAAGGGGCAATGTGGAGATAAGGGGGCATTGTGGAGATAAGGGGGCATTGTGGAAGGGGCAATGTGGAGATAAGGGGGCATTGTGGAAGGGGCAATGTGGAGATGAAGGGAGCATTGTGGAAGGGGCAATGTGGAGATGAAGGGAGCATTGTGGAAGGGGCAATGTGGAGATAAGGGGGCATTGTGGAGATAAGGGGGCATTGTGGAAGGGGCAATGTGGAGATAAGGGGGCATTGTGGAAGGGGCAATGTGGAGATGAAGGGAGCATTGTGGAAGGGGCAATGTGGAGATAAGGGGAATTGTGGAGATAAGGGGGCATTGTGGAAGGGGCAATGTGGAGATGAAGGGAGCATTGTGGAAGGGGCAATGTGGAGGTGGGGAGAGTGTGGAGGTGAATATGTGGGTGGGGGCAAGGGATTGTGGCAAGGTCGGGGGGGGGCAGGGGATTGTGTCCGGGTCGGGGGAGGCATCAAAATGCACCTTCGCCTGTGTATACAAAAATCCTTGCACCGGCCCTGCACCTGTCCCAGGGAGCGCGTTAAGGCTTCCCTCCGTAGTGGTGTGCCTCACGTCTATCTTTACAGCAAGTTCCGTTTATCATTATACTGAGCTGATGTGCCTGAAAATACATTGTGCCTCAGAATGCGGAAGTGCCCAGCATGAAGGGTGCATATCTTACAAAGCATGTAAGGACAAGAAAAATAAAACACTATTCCTAATACAATTTTAATAGCTAAGCACCTGGTAAAAAGTTTTTTAGAAGTGAAAATTCCCCTTTAATGATGTAGTGGTACATAGGCAAACATACATACAGTAAGCAACTTTCATAAGTGTCTGGTATCAAATGGATGACGTTAGCCCTAACATTGACTAGGATCCCATATGTCAACTCTTGAATTGCTGAGGCAGTAAAAACTGGACCTATATCCAATATAAATAACTATTCCAAAATGATCCTTTTTAATTCCAGCAAAGTGGCAACCCTTACTACAAGAGAGAGGTCTGACTGCTCCCTATCAACAACTGTAAAAGGCAGCTCCCTGTCACCCTTTAAAACTACAAGGCCAAGTGTGTCAAAGATGGTATGCTGTTGCGATTGGCATCTTTCTTGCCGCTAAGACTGTCTAGCCAGCTTTGCCCTGCCCGCTAGATGTTTCCTGCTGCAATGTATGAGCAGGAACAGTTTCTGGGTCCAAAATACCCAACAGGCAGATACTGACATACCATCTCTGATACAAATTTATAATAATCATTTAACCCACTGTATATTAGAGAGACATACATCATTTAACCCACTGTATGCTCATTGGTTGCTAGAGAGGCATAAATCATTTACACATCTTTATTATGATCATTTAACCCAATTTATTCTGGAAGGTTAAAATCCTTTATTCCTTCCTGATTAACTCACTGTTTGCATTGGTTGCTAGAGAGGCATACATTCTTATTAACCCCTTGAATGCCCCATAGGGGCACAGCAAATTTCACGTGGATGTGTATTTCACCCTTTGTATGCTACAGAAGCATAATTAGGGATTAACCCCTTGTAGTCGAGACAGGTGCACAGCAATCTGTTAATCTGTAATTAACCACTTCAAAGCCTCATCGGTGAACAGTACATTTCTGTGCAATGTGTAATGCAGATTAACCCCTTGTATTCTAGAGAGGTGTGATTCATTGGTTATTAGCCCCTTGTATGCTAGAACAATGCACAGCAATGTGTTAATCTATGGTTAACCCCTTGAATGTCTCATTTGTGCACAATACAATGCACAGGAATTAGTTCCTAACTGATTAACCTCTTGTATGCATCAGAGGCATAATATATCAATGATTAATCCCTGGTATGCCAGAAGGGTGTACAGCAAGGTGTTAATATTTGATAAATCCCTTAAATGCCTCATAGGTGAACAACACATAGCAAAGCAATGTGCCACTCAGATTAACCCCTTGTATATCAGAGACATTTCATCAGTGGTTAACCTCTTGAACACAAGACAGGCATTATTTATTGATTTAACCCCTTAAATGCTAGTGAGGTAGAATTCTTTATCTAACTAGATGCTTATCTGCTTCCTCCTGGTCCAACTAGGCAGTCAGGTCTATAGTCATTATAGAGCCCATTCCACTGCTAGCAAACTCAAAACACACCTGCCCCAGCACACACCAACAACCTTCACTAGTCAGTCAACAGACATCCCTTAACTAGATGCATATCCATTCTTGTCTGATTCAACCAGGTACTGCATCAGGTTTACACTCATGCTAGCACACCCGCTTAAAACACACCTGACCCATACACATACCAACCACCTTCACTGGCCAGCAGACATCCCTAACAAAATCTCTATCTTCTGACTAGATCCATATCCATTCATGCCTGGTCCAACCAGGTACAGCTTCAGATTTATACTCATTATGGACACCATTACCCTGCTAGACCACTCAACCAAAGCACAACTGGCCCATATACACATACCAACCACCTTCATTGGCCCACACACATCCTGACAAAATGCATCTCTCCTGACTATATGCGTATCCGCTCTCTCCTGGTCAGCTAAGTAGTGTGGGGAATATTCTCTTTATGGACACTATTCCCCTGCTAGCACACCCACATAAAAGTACACTTGACCCATATCTATTATTTATAATTATATATTATATATACATATACACACACACATCCAATGCCTCTCCTGGGCTACACACATCCTGTGACTAGATGCGGATCAGCTCCCTCCTGGTCCAATTAGGTAATACATTGGGTGTATACATTATGGACATCATTCCACTGCTAGCATACCCACTAAAAACATACCTGACACATATACAGGCACCAACCACATTCACTGGCCCACAAATATCCCACGACAGAATTGGTATCTCCTGACTAGATCCGCATCTGCTCCCTCCTTATTCAGCTAAGTAGTGTGGGGCCTACACTAATTGTGGACACTATTCTCCTGCTAACGCACCCACTGAAAAACACCTTCCCTATAAACAAAACACCAACTACCTCTCCTGCTCCACACACATCCCCTGACAGAATTAGTATCCCCTGACTAGAAGCTTGGTCCACCACATTATATACACCATTCCCCTGCTAGCAAACCCACTTCAAACACACCTGACCTATGCACACAAGCCAATTACTTTTTAGCCCATACATATCCTCCAAAGGAATCTGTATCACCTGATTAGATGCATATCCTCTCCCTCCTGAGCCAACCAGCTACCGCGTCAGGTCTAATTATGCATACCTACTAGCACACCCACTCAAAACACACCTGACCCATATACTCACCATCTGCCTCTCCTGGTCCACACATACACATCCCCTGGCAGAATCTGTAAATCTGCTTCCTCCTGGCCCAACCAAGTACTGTGTCAAGTCCACACTCATTATGGACACCATTCCAATGCTAGGAAACCCACTCCAAACCCACAGAACCACCTTCACTGGCCAACACACATCCCCTGACAAGATGCATATCCACTCCCTCCTGATCCAACAAGGTACTGTTTGATGTGTACTCTCACTATGGACCAGAGGTTCTCAACCCGTGCCCTCAGTAGCCACTAACAGGCCAGGACTTAGGAATTTCCCTGCTAGAGCACAAGTGTGTTGATCAGAGTCATGTGTTAATCAGTCATATTAATTAACTCACCTGTGCTCTTAAAAGGAAATTCTCAAATCCTGGCCTGTTAGTAGCCAATGAGGGCATGGGTTGAGAACCACTGCTATGGACACTATTCTTCTGGTGGCACACCCACTCAAAACATACCAAACCCTTCTACATACACCAACCAGTCAAACATTCAACAACTGTACAAATGCAAATTATCATTATCTTTGTTGTAGGTAGGTATTGATGCTTACTCTTTAAATAAATGCTGGACAATAACTCATAACACAGGTTTATTAACTTTGCACAATTGTAATGTATATAGACTTTTGAATTATAATTACAAATTTTATGTAATGTGAAAGATAATTTGATATGAAATAAATACATTTGGCTCTAAAGGGAGCTATGCTCTCGCTCTAAGTAGCTGTTAATTTGTTTAGCATAAAGATATAAAACATCAGTCATGTATATCACTATACTGTTTTTTTTGTTGTTGTTTTTTTTCTCACTGTTTTTGACATTCATTTAGTCCATTGCTCACCTAGTGGCATGCTAGAGCAGAGATCACTGTCTACAGGAAATTGTACATAAAATGTAAAATTATATATGTACGCAAATGTATACAAAAAATGAATATATAGACCTCTTCAATCTAAATATTTTTGTTAAATAAATGCCACTTATTCCTAGGAAAACTGTAGGATCATCATGCAGTTTTCCTTGCATTTAAATACCCAAACAAAATAATATATATATATATATATATATATATATATATATATATATATATTTTATTTTTATTTTTTTTCAGCATTATTTTAAAAGCTGTACACAACTAACAATATTACGGTTGAGGTAACTTTTCAGCATTCGCCAAGCTGACCAATTCTTGATGAACCATTTCAGTTATCACATGAAATCTGAAATTAAAAAAATAAATATAAACATACTACAAACTCTACAGAAAATATATTAAGTTAAATGTCTGATCAAGCTCCCAACAATGTTAAAGTGGATGTACTGTATCACCTCTATATAACTTACCCTAAATAGGTTATATATCGAATATGACTACAATTGTCTTAAATTTTTTTAAGCTTTATTTGGTCTAAATTGAATCTATAAACTCTGCCCTAAAGCTACTTCTGCATAGACTGTGGTTACCTGCTTTGTAACCTCAGTTCGTCACCCTTCATCTGCTCCCCTCCCTCTATCCAGTCTCCTCCGATGACGGAGGCTGTCTGTAAGCTGGAGAGGTCTCATTGACTAGATATCGATCTCTGCCAATGAGAGCACTCTAGCTTACAGACAGAAAGCCTCAGTCATCGGAGGAGGCTGGATAGAGGGAGGGGAGCAAAGGAAGAGTGACAGACTGCAGTACAGAGCAGGTAACCACAGTCTATGAGGAAGTAGCTGCAGGGCAGAGTTCATAGCTTCAATTTAGTCCCACCTTAAAAAAAAAAAAAAATTAAGACACAGGTAGGAGTCCTTCGAACAGTAGCCTGGTAAATCTCTTCACATTTTAATATAATTTGCTGTTGACAAGTGTATACAGTGCAACATTTCTGCCCTGTATTTATTTACTTTCATACAACAAACAATAGACATTATCCGTCTTAAGGCAATGAATCACAGAGAAATAACTCCAACCAGTATTCTAACAGTACAACAGAAAATTCCTACTGGAGTATATATATATGACAATATGTAAATAACAGTGAATAGATATACTTGAGTGCTGAATGAACATACCTGGGAACTCTCCGGTTTTGCCCCGGAGACTCCGGGTTTGACAATGAATTACCGGGTCTCCGGGGCAAAGCCAGATTCTCCGGATGTGAGGAAATCCTGCCAACTTCTGCTCAATCCCACCCTGTTCCTCCCACTCTGTGCCCTCTTCTAGTTCTCCCCTAGTGTATTCTATATGTTTTTTTTTTTAAGTTTAGTAATCCGCCCCCTCGTGATTAAGCTCCGCCCCTTTTAATGACGCGAATCGCATCATTTCTCTACCCTCATCGGCACTAGAGGGTTGTCCTCCGGGCAGCCTCAAGTGAAAAGTTCCCAGGTATGTGTATGAAGTACAAATTCTTAAGCAAGTCTAACAAATTAAGATTTTTTTTGTTCAAGCTTGTAGGAGTGAGAGACAGCGAGTGTGTGTGATATCAGCTGGCCTCATGTATTTAATTATGGGGCAAACCAGTTGCACTGTAGGTGACATTTAAAAATCCTCATTGATTTAAATGTGGATTTTAACAACTCAAATGTTAAGGGAGTTAGCTATCTTTTTCAAAGCTTTGGAGACCCTTGTATTATTCATGGTTTTTAGAACCTCTATTTAAATCAATAGCAATTGTTTAAAATTGTATTTGCTTTTAGAATGCGTTTGTCATTCGCCAGAATTGTTCTACTTTTTTTATACTTAGGACCCATTAATATATTCAGTTTTGTGCAAGAGTCTTAGGCAGGTGTGAAAAAATGCTGTAAAGTAAGAATGCTTTCAAAAATAGACATGTTTATAGTTTATTTTATAGTGAGAAAAATCTAAATCAAATCAATATTTTATGTGAACAGCCTTTACCTTCAAAACAGCATCAGTTCTTGCACACAGTTTATTAAGGAGCTCGGCAGGTAAGCTGTAGAACTACCACAGTTCTTCTGTGGATTTAGGCAGACTTGGTTGCTTCTCTTTCTCCTAATGTAATCCCAGACAAACTCGATGATGTCGAGATCAGGGCTCTGTTGGGGCCATACCATCACTTCCAGGACCCATTGTTCTTCTTTACACATAAGATAGTTCTTAATGACTTTGGCTTTATGTTTGGGTCGTTGTCATGTTGCAGAATACATTTAGGGCCAATCAGATGCTTCCCTGATGGTACTGCATGATGGAGAAGGATCTGCCTGTACTTCTCAGCATTGAGGAGGCCATTAATTCTGACCAAATCCCCAAATCCATTTGCAGACCTAAACTTGCAAGGAACTTCCACTATGCTTCATTGTTGCCTGCAGACATTCATTCTTGTACCTCTCTCCATCTCTTCAGCGAACAAGCTGCCTTCTGTTACAATCAAATATTTTAAATGTTGACTCATCAGTCCAGAGCATCTGCTGCCATTTTCCTGTGTTTTCGTGCATAGAGTCACTTGGCCTTGTTTCCACGTTGGAGATATGGCTTTTTGGCCATACCATTCTTCCAGGAAGAGCACTTCTAACTAGACTTCTCCGGACAGTGGATGGGTGTACCAGGATCCCACGGTTTTCTGCCAGTTCTGAGCTGATGGCACTGCTGGACATCTTCAGATTGTGAAGAGAAGCAAGCATGATTCGTCTCATCTACTGCAGTAAGTTTCCTTGGCCGACCATGGAGTCTACGGTCCTGTTTCTTTGTTCTTCAAAAGAGCTTGGACAAGACATCTGGAAACCCCTGTCTGCCTTGAAATTTCTGCCTGGGAGAGACCTTGCTGATGCTGTATAACTACCTTGTGTCTTGTTGCTGTGCTCAGTTCAGGCACCAAAGCCTTGGCAGATCAGTGTATATCCTCTGCTTCCCATCCCATAAAGTTTTGGGGGAAATAGGCTTATTAGTAGTGTAGTCACTTGAGCAACCCTTTGCAAAATTGCACTGTGGCTCTCTAGAGGCCATACAAAGCCACCCCCCACCCCCGATATGGAGGATGATCTCTGCAACCCCTCCATTCTGTCACTAACTCATTTTATTTTGAAGGCTGCTCATGCCCTAATTCTGGCTGCCTGGAAGTTTGCTGACATCCCACCTCTCCTGCATTGGAAAAAATAAAGTTCAAGCCTATTTTGATATGGAGAGGTTGCATAGGACCAGCACGCAATTCCGGAGTTGGTTTGCTTCATGGAATTTTTTGATGCTTACCCACGTGTTGTGGGTCTCAGTCAGTAAAACCTCAACAATTCCCTCTTAGGAAGGCCACAACAATAGCTGCCAAGGTCTGGAGAGAGGGATACATAATAAATATTTTGATGCTCTGTTGTGGCTGTCCATTACCTTTAGTTAAGGTATATGGGACATTTGGCTCTTGGACTACAACTACCATTTTCCTTAACCAGTCAAAAACTATAGAGCTACAGGATGCCTAGCCCTGCTCTAGAAGGTAACAGCAAACCAAGATGATCTAAACTAAAATTTCAACCCGCAGGTAAAATGAGAAGTCTTGCTGGATGATGCAGTTTATTAGCTAGAGGCTACAAGTGGGCCCCAGCGTTGAAAGTCTGACATGCCAGTTTTAGAGGGTTCTTTACTAAAGTCCCTGTATCCCCCAATGTGACATCACAGAAAACAGTTATACAATGCATGTGGTGTAAACAACCATAGTCCAAAATAATTTACACAAATGATCAACATATGGTATTATACATAGAAGATGCAGTGACTATGTGCCATATAGTGGAGCTGTTCATTAATGTAAATCATTCAGACTTCTGACATTAAAGTAGGTCAGTTCAAACTGGCTACCTCTTATTTTTTTATATCTGCTTGGTTTTAGACAATTGTGGTTTATTTGTCTAAAAACTAAGCTCAGATTAGTGTTCCTCGTATTCATAGGCCACTAGGAACCAGAAGGGTGGAATAATGCAAACTCCCTTCAAGATGGAAACACCAACTGAGACAAGGATTTGTAAAGCTAACATTTCCTTTTTAACCTTGTCATGGATTGTATGTTCCATGAGTTAATTAAGTCTTGTCAGTTCTCTCCTCATCATCTGGAATGGCATCATGGCTAGACAATTGGTTAGTCTGGATGTTTAACATAGTTACATAGCTAGATACAAAGTTTTGCCGAGGTGACAATAAATCTCAGTGATAATATATTAGGTAAACATGGACTTTTGCTATGAGGAGTCATATCAAATGTCTAGAATATTGAATGTCAAATTAAAAATCAATAAATGAATCTATAACTGTTAATGAAATGAAAGATTTCAGTCACGCAGTCTGTATATAAAATTGGGGCTATTATATATTGTTCCGCTTCAATACATGTTAAGAGCAACTTTTTACTTGTCACAGCTAAAATGTCCATCTAAATATATATATTTCTCTGATTATGCAACATACATGATTCTGCAAGTATGATCATTCCTATTTCCGGTCTATATTTTATCAAATCCACTTTTTGAATCAGAAAGCATGGGTCTTATACTGAGGTTGCAACCTTAGTATAATGCTAACCAGTGCTTGATGTAACGATAGAAGCCATTCACACCACACTGAAGTGAAGCGTGAACGTGCTCCCTGGGGCAGCTGGTTGGGAGGGGGAGAAGGAGAAGAGCTATGCTGAAGATTCAGGGTGCTGCATTATGCGGAAGTGCACAGCTTGAAGATGAAATAACTTTAAAAGTACGTACATTTAGAAAAAGAAAAAATAGGATTTTAGTCTTACCTGTTAAATCCTTTTCACTTAGTCCATACAGGTCACTGGTACAATGGGAGGCGTAAGTCCCCTTTAAGTAGGCAGGACATTCTCTAAATGTATGCAGGGGGGTGGAGCCTCCCTTCCCTCTTAAGGTGACTCATCCAGTCCCGCCCCCAGAATTGTTTGAGAACGAAGTAGACTAGATAGAAGAAGGAAAGAAGACTCCTGTGAGCATGCCCCAAAGGTCTCCCACCGAATGCCACAGGAGAGCCAAGCATTGTCCCTTGACAGGGTGGGAGACCAGTGACCTGTATGAACTAAGTGAAAAGGATTTAACAGGTAAGACTAAAATCCTATTTTCACTGTCGTCCAATACAGGTCACTGGTACAATGGGATGTACAAACATTGAGCTTTCCCAGAGGCGGGAAGAAGGCAAGGACCAGGCGCAAGGCCCCCAGAGACACCAGGACCACCAAGAACCTAACGGTCAGAGGTTCCAACAACACGGGAGTGTCAACGGACACCAACTAGGGGTAAAACAGACCTCAGAAACTGGTACACAGCATACTGAACTTGAGCCCCCAGAGCTTAACAGTAAGGAAGCACTGAGAACTACAGAAGAAGAAGACCCTAGACAGGCGAAACTGCCTACAGGACCTTCCTCCCAAAGCTGGCATCAGCAGAGGCCAGCACATCCGCACGGTAGTGCTCCAAAAAGGTGTGTACAGAAACCCAAGTGGCCGCCCAGCACAGCTGGTTAGCACGCGCTGGATTCTTGTAGGCCCAAGAGGCCCCAAGTGACCTAGTAGAAAGAGCAGTAACCCGAAAGGGAACACGCTTATTCCTCAATTCGTAACCTTATGAATAGTAAACCTATCCTATCCCCCTGCCCTAGGACCCTCAGGAATGACGAACAGAGCGTCAGACTTCCTAATGGACACAGTGCGATGAACATAAAACTTAAGACAACGCACCATTTAACAAGCGGAGATTCCACTCCGTGTCAAAGGAAGGATTAGGGCAGAAAGAGGGCACCACAAGATCCTGATTGATGTGAAACTCAAGACCACCTTAGGCAAGAACTCCGTATAAATACGGAGCATGGCTTAATCCTTGTGGAACACTAGATAAGGCGGTTCACAAGACAGAGCTTGGAATTCCGCCACCCCACGGCGAACTGAAACAATAGCCAGAAGGAAGACCATCTTCCAAGACAAAAGTGTAAAGGAATAGTAGCCAAGGACTCGAAGGGGGGCGCTGAAGAACCCCCGAAACCAAATAAGGTCCTACGGAGGAGCTGGGCTCCTAAAGGCAGGACGACCATAAGCCACACCATGGAAGAGAATCCTGACATCAGGAAAAACAGCAAACGCTCCTGGAAAAAGACAGAGAGCACCAAAGTCTGGACTTACAGAGAACTCAGACTGAGCTCCATATCGAGACCGTCCTGCAAAAAGGCCAGGACAGTAAAAAGAGGAAAAGCATGAGACAGAACCCTGTCAGCACACCAGGACACAAGGTCAACCAGACTCAGTGATAGATCCTGGAAGAAACGGGCTGAGAAGCGTGCAGCATAGTAGCCGCCACAGCAGGAGAAAACCCCTGTCACCCCAAAATCGAGGATTCAACATATAGGCCAACAAATTGAGTCGAAGAACATAGTCATCCACAGAGAACCCTGTAGAAGAAGAGCTGGACGAGAGGAGAGCCAAAATGACTCTACCACGGATAGGGTCAAACCCCCAGATACCATGGTTGACAATGTCAATCCAGAACAATCGAAAACATCGGACAACATACAATTACAATGTCCGTAACACCCATATTAACATAGGGAGAGAAAGAAAGATGGCCAGAGAGGACGCCCAAGGAAGGACATTGCATCAGCATCAGAATTAAGGAGTCTCTCAATAGAGAGCAAAACGGCGTAACCTTCCTGTTGCGTCCCATTGCCAGCAGATCCACTGGGGAATTCCCCATCTCAAACTAGGAGACGAAACATATCCTAATGCAGGCCCATGTTCCAATGTCGACCGCGTGACGACTGAGGAAGTCTGTCAAGACGGTGTCCACTCCTGGAATGAGCACTGCAGCATGACAGGAACAAGAACCTCTGCCTAGGACAGAATGGCCTAGACCTCTAATCAAGTGGTGAGACTTTGTGTCCCTCCCTGACTGATGAAATAAGCCACTGCCGTGGCATAGTTGGACTCGTCCACCAGGTGAAGCACATGAAGATGGAAAGAAGGGATTCCTTCATGAACCACTTCCCCTGCGCGCTAAAACGACCCAGAACAGTTCCCCAGACCAGGAAGCTGGCATCCAATAAGACCTCGGTCCAGAGGGAAGTAGAAAAGATCTACCCAGTAGGAGATGGAAAAAGCCCAACCACCAACTCCAAGCTCAACTCGACCTGAGGAGAGAGAGCGTTAGCTTCAGAAGATCTGGTTGGACCTCCATATCACAAACCTCGAGGTTCCCTGGCGTGTACCATGGTAAATGGAACCGCCGCAATCGTGGAGATGAACCACCCCACCAGAGAATAACCTCAAGGCCAGTATCCGATCGCGGGATAGGATCATAGGATCCTTCGAGCAAGTTGATGGTTACCTAGTCCAGCAGGAAAACCATGGACCTCCAAGATCGAACAGAAGACCCAGGAGGTGAAACGGAACAGGGTCTGACTAACCCTATTTCACAATCCAACCATGAAAAGAAGGAACAGAATACAGGCCTGGACCTCCTGAAGAAGAAAAAGGCCCACAGCTGATGCTTGTGTAAGGCAAGTGGTCTGTGAAGAAGAAGTGTGATTCCGTCCTGACAGAGGACGGATATCAAGACCCCCAGCCCCGTTGGAAACCTGGGGCTGATGACAGACCAATGGAAGGCTGAACTGAAAAATGACCTCAGGCGCAGGCAAACCCAAATACTGCCTGCTCTCTAGAAAGACTGGGAAGTGCAAAACGCATCCTAATGTCCAGAGGAGCTAGAAACTTCCCCGCAGCGAATACTGAGAGCAGGTACTCCTGACAATAAGGAGACTGCACTACAAAGGAATTAAGATCTTTCAGATCCAAAATGAGGTGACATCCGACAACCCTTATGTTTATTTATTAATTGTTGTTGGTCACCACAAAGAGGCTAGAATGGAATCCTGAACCCCTGACCGCAGGGGGGACCTATTCCAGGACATCCTTGTCCAGAGAACCGGAAAAGCGTCTTCAAATAGACGGCTACTCTCGTTTACCTGAGGAGAACGAGAAGTTAAAGGCGAAAAGGTGGGAAGGAAAAGGGATCAAGTATCCCTCAGAAACCACCAGAAAAGCTCACAAGTCCGACACTGAATGATCCCACGGTGTTGAAGGACATTCAGAAGCAGTCACGAAATCCTGGGCTTGTAAACAGCCTAGGGCTGCAATTGCCTCATGTTCTGGGAGGAACGTGGAACAGATAGAACCACCTGGTTCGTTGAACGTGACTGAGAGAAAAGGAACGAAAAGACCGGTTACGCGTAAACGGCAACCCTTATATTTATTTATTTGGTTAGAAACCAAGGGTAGAGAGGCACTAACCCCTAAAGCCCTTTAATCAGTTCCTTAGTTCGGAACCAAACAAGGAAGTACCCTCAAAAGACAAAGAAAGGAAAACTTTCCTGGAGGCAATGAGAGCAGATCAATTTCAAGTCAAAGCGCACGCCAAACCACCACAGAAGTAGTGAGGGTCCTTGCCCAGCATCAAGGGCAGGAGCAGAAAAATAGCGTTGATCTAAAGAGACAATAGCAAGGAGACACAATGACTCCGAAGTAAGCGCATTCTGACAGACCTCCAGTGGGTTGCACAGTCCAGACTGCAACAGCCCGGTCAACCCATGCTACAGCAAAGGATGGAATCATAGCGGACCAAAAGAAGCGAAAACGAGCCTGAGGGGAACCTCAGTTACCTGTCAGTCCAATCTTGCAGCGTCAGAAACATGTAGACAGTAAGTTGAAACAGTCTAGATATGGGTGTGTCCACGTTAAGGGAATGAACCCATGTAGCCATTTCTGTTTGAGAAAAGGGAAAAGGTTTAGCAAATATTCTAGACACTGAAGAGGACTTGTCTGGTCCATGTTCAAGGGGCTTCACAGGCACCTGAAAAACATCAAAGGGAACAGAGTGAACCTCCTGAACCGATGGAATGTTGAGAGTGGGTAATACAGCCCTGATCAGGCCCTCAGTAGAGGGTTCAGGATCAGCTACAAATGGGTCCCTTAAGAGACCTGAAAGATTCCAAAGGAGAACCAATCCTCAACATTCCAAACTAGCAACAATTCTTCCTCAGAAGAATCTAATCAGGTGCTCCCTGAGGTTGAGGCAGGGAGGATCTGATAATCGAGGGGGTCTGTCTCAGCTGAAATGCCCCCTGAATCTGGGATGCAAAGAGCTGTAAAGAGGACTCAGTTGCAGCCTTAAACTCTTGCACCCAAGCTGGCTCAATAGCATGGCTAGAAGGCCCTGGGTTGCTGCCAGGATCTCCAGCCTGCTGGGCAGAAATGACCAGAGAACACTCTAAGTAGCCCTGTGTGACAGGAAGAGCAGTGCGCAATGAGGTATACTGAACCCCAGCTTCCTTAGTCATAGGTCTAGTCCCTAGCTCCAGTGGTATAGACATTCATACATTGTCAAAATAACCAACTGTACAATGACTCACCCAATTATAGTGTGTAAGATTGATATTTCACCCCAGAAACGCTAAATATAGACTGTTCTGGCAGGCGAAGGGTCAATCTGCAGAGGAGCAAAGGATTGTCCAAGCGCTGTATAGGATACTGATTGAGAAAAGTGCCCAAGATGGCTGCCGAGACGGGAGCCAATCAGAAATTAGGCTTGAAGCGAGCGTTCATGGGAAATGTAGTTTTTCCAAAAAAGTACCCCAAAACAGTGCCCGAAGCCCCCCAACACACTTGAACTATAAACCGGATGATAGAGCAAGGGTAGACAAGAAACATGAGCCCTCTCTGAAGTTGCTGAGTGAAGCGGTTCCAGAGATACATCCCAAACAGTGTAAGCCCATTGAAAGTAAAGGAGCAATGGCGTCTGTGCGGTAAAGCGCACCATAAAGGCGCAGTACATAATTTTTAATAAAAGTAACCCCCAAAGGGAAAAATGTTAAAATACATAGTAAACACATGTACATCAGAATAAAACACTACCTTGTAAAGGAAGTGTCCCAAAACCCCTTATAAAATTAGTCAAACCAGCAGAGAAAGGGTTAATATGCCATATAAACTGCTCCAAAACCACAGAAATACACTTATGGATAATATATATATATATATATATATATATATATATATATATATATATACATACATACATAAACACCCAATGAGTGCTGGAGTGCGCAATGAGAACTCCCAGATACAAGCCCAGTTAAGGGACACTGTGGGACAAGTGGACCTTCAGCACTCAAAGGGTGGCTCACCTTTTCCTGCAGATCTTCTGTCTTCAGGTCACCAGTGAAAGAGGAGTACCTCAGAGAGGAGTCCCCAGGGAAGTTACTTGAAATCAAGATTAAGGTCCACCAAAATGCTCTGGCTACTGAAACTAGCCACTTTGGAGAGGGCATTGTCAGTCCTGGTGACCTGCCTAATGGTGGTATTCCATATTTGACAGAAAATAAAAAAGAAACTAAACTTGATTGAGAGATGTTCTCCACCTGTGTGTCTTACACAGGAACAAACAATTCTGGGGGCGGGACTGGATGAGTCACCTTAAGAGGGAAGGGAGGCTCCACCCCCCTGCATACATTTAGAGAATGTTCCTGCCTACTTAAAGGGGACTTACGCCTCCCATTGTACCAGTGACCTGTATTGGACGACAGTGAAAACACATTTCCAAATACTAATTTATTAACTAAACATACTGTAAAAAATGTTATGAGGTGAATGTTCCCCTTTAAGAGAAGATTAGCTACATTTCTTACCAAAGGGAACATATACGGTTATACTGTGTATTAGTAGGCAAATCAGGAAGGTCTGATATTTGGTAACAGGAAAGCTATATAATTCTAATTTCTCTGGGTTAGGAGGCAAGGGTTTAACTTGTGTCTTTTTTTCAACCTAATTTACCATGTTACTGCTTAACCCCTTGTGTGATAGAGACATTTCTAAAGCATTTCAGAGCATCTCTGGCATCCAAAGGCTTCTATGGGGAATGTTTACAATGCTACAGTGCATACATTTCATTTTAACAGGGTCAGCAAGTAGGAAGACCATGAACTGTCATTATGATCCTCTTTTTTGGAAGGGGGATAGTGTCAGAATGTTGCATGAGACTTTTCAGGTATACTTGGTGTTCTCTTTAGGTTTATAGTCCTATCAAGCCTGCCCACCTGATTAAGACCCACATACTTTGACAAGATTCTTGTCATTTAGTCCTGCCCTATTTGGGAAGTCCAAATAAGAAAGTTTCCAGGTATGATTTTACTTGTACATATTCCGTTGTGTTCTGCTGATGTTATGGTCTACTTCAGAATGTCTCATGCAGCGAGCGTATACAGTGTCAGTCAATCCTTCAAAGCAGTACATCTAAAATAAATTATGCGGGCAGCCTGGCCCTGCATGTTTTTTTAGTCCAACAAATGGCCCATTAAATGATTGGCATTTGCTTCAAAATTATGCCATCAGTTGAGAGAAATGGCTTGGTGGTGGCACCTTTGGGGACGGGAAGGAGTCCATTCCCACCTTTATTTTATTATTTATGTAAGATTATATCATTATAATTATACAGATACACTGCACACAACAGAATTGGTGATCCCTCTATCTAGCATTCCAGGGGTTAAAGTCCCCTCTTTAAAACAATAGGGATTTTTGTTAGTTCTCTACAGTGAATTTGGTTTGTCCCATAACTGCATTACTTCTTCTTCGTACATCAGCCTCATTTGCCCTTTGAGTGCCAAAGAGCTGAGCAACACACTGCTCTGTACTACATTGCTCGCCTCCTGACACTCAAAGAGTTAAGCACCATTGCACTGACCTATGAACCAAAATAATAACAAACAAAAGGGTTATTTCATTTTAATAGATGTTTGCTGCCTGGTCAAAGAGTTGAAAATGTGATTTCCAGGGGTGCACCCATGAGGCCGGCTGGTAACCCCTCTGGCATTCAGAGAATTAAAAGGCATTTTATAGTGTAGTTTTTTTTTTTTAGAATTCAGCTTTATTTGCTAGTCAGTTAAAGGGGCAATTTCACTTATTTGACATGCTTACCCTTTGAGTGCCAGAGGGGATGCAATGCAGATGCATACCCCTCTGGCACTCAAATATTAATGTGTAAAGTAAAATTACCTATGTTTTAGTTATTTTTCATCTTCACCTATTTTGTTTTACATGTTTATGTCCAGGGGCTATCTGAATGTGTTTCTCAGCTAGAGAGGTCTTATATATTGCAATATATTGGAGACCTCACTAGCATTCAAGGGGTTAGGATTCCCATTTAAATTAATGGGAGAATTTTTTCCCCTGTGGTTCACTTGTTTGCCTAATAATTGCTCCACTTTTATTGTGCGTATTGTCCACTGAGTTCCCATGATTATAACCAGTGATAAGAATGAACACTGGGACAAGAGTGGAGCACTGCTAGTGCAAATGAATGGCACCATAAGGAACAAATACAAAATCAATTATTTAAATTGAGCTTTGTAACCTCCTGTTGGCTAAGCAAAGCAATACAGCAAAGAACCCTTTATGGGAATTGAGAAATGTGTATTTGTCCCCTGTGGTGCAGAATGCAGATGGCGTGCCCCAGAATTACTCCACTTTGTGTTTGTAATTGTGTATTTGACCCAAAGTGTTCCCATAAATTGACTACCAATATTTACTCTTCACCTCTCCTAGGTCAAGAAAAGGTCAATGTGGCTTTATGAAATCTATTAGTAGTAGTAGTAGTGTCAGTCAGCTGTATCCCACTCCATGCCTACACCAGTTCATTCTCAATCTTTATACCTCGCTTCTCTATGTCTGCATTGTCATAATGTTATGGCCTCCAACTTCTTAACAACAGTAGTCACTCTTAATCTAATTATGCTGGCATGTGCATTCGTACACTTTTCCACACTATAATTGAAGTATGATTTTATATATATTTTTTTTTAACTTGGGCCATATAATAGGAACATATCATTACAGAAAGTTATAATAGTTAAAAACTTACCTTGAATTTACAAAAGCTTTTCAAAGGGAAACTGATTAACGCTTCTCTCCTAGTGCCAGTCAAATTGTTGCCTCAAGGTTCTCATCAGTTATTTTGTTCCTGAATTTGCTCTTTGTATGATGAAGAGCACTAAATGTCCTTTCACATATGACTGTAGTTGGAAATATGGTTTAAATTAGTATGGTTAGAAGAGCAATGGATTTTTTGGGTCTGCATGCCATTACAAATCACACCTAAAACTTTCAATTGTGGAGCTTTTGTCAGAAAACAAAACCTTTATCTCTGCGAAGTTTCATCATTGCAAATTTTATGCCACACCAATTACAGCTTGATATTCCAGGGAATTATGTTAGTTGTACTTGAATTTCTCTCAGATTATCAGTGTTAATAGCTTGAAAAGGAGATATTACAAAATACAGTGTTTGTGAAAAAGTCTGCCTCTTCAAATCTCTGCAAGTCCACTGCAAAGTGATCAAGGTAATTTACTATTCTCAATTTCATGTCTTCTCGCATTTCACGGGATTTCTGTTTGAGGAAAGCATCTAGTGTTGGAAAAATTGAAAGCTCATTTTCTTCAGCGACGTGAAACAAGATCTGATACAGATCTTAGTTTGTTAATTATGAACATTGTGTCAGTTATGCTCAATCCACTCTATTGGAGCTGGCGATTAATGGAACCGAGTTAAGGCAAGAAATCCTTCAGAAAAAGAATGCAGATACGATTCGCAATGTTTTTCAAGTCTTTCACCAAATCTTTATGTTCAGGGATGTTATGACAGTCATAAAGTTCACACAAACTCTGCACATTTCAGTCAAAACTTAACTACATCCATACATGGTGATTAAGTAGTACATTATGTTTCTCATCTGCACTGTCACTTAATATTCCAAAACTATTTTTCAGGATACTACTAATATTAATGTCATTTATGGTTTTCCTAACAATCAATTCCACATCATCCATCGATCTGTTAATGCTTTTACTAAAAGCACTTCTTGGTGAGTAAAACAATGGAGGCAAAATATTTCATTCTTGCAGTCCTTTGTAAAGAGACCCAGTACACCCTTCTCACTTTTCATTGCTGCAGCACCATTAGCAGTCACAGCACAAAAGCTGTTAAGGAGCAGTTTCATATCTTCAAAGCTTTGTTTCACTGAAGAATAAATATTACTTGCCAACTGCCTTACTTTTAGAGAAACAAGGCATAAAAAATTCTCACAAAATTTACCAGAATATCGAGTGCATACAAGAACTCGCCCTGTTTTGGTAACATTGTTGCTTTCATCTAAACAAAAGCTAAAAAAGGACTCTTTTCTATATCATGAACAACTTAATTACATATGAAAACACCCAGGTCTTGCACTCTTTGCTGGAAAGCGTCATTGCTAAGAGGTATCTCATGAAACAGTTTATCAGGCTCAACTACTAAAACTAGTGATTTCATAAATTCACCTTCTGTGGAAGGTTTGTGATATTTTGCAATAACAAAACAAGCTTTCAGAGTTGCTAATCTTAACTAATCACACTTTGAAATACATACTTTCATATGTCTTTGTTGTTGTATTAATTCTTTCTTAACTAGGTCGGCACCACAAGTTTTTTTTATGGTAAACTTGATTTCAATACAGTGTTTTAACTTGCTGCTCATGTGTTTTATAATGAAGCTGCATTGCATATGATTTAATTTGATTAACTTCAATTTTATAAACTGCATAAATAACAACAATCATAGATTAATTTGGGTTTAATATCATAAGATATAGGTCTTCCCATTCATTATTAAATACCCTTTTTTAGTATGAAAATCACTGATTCTTTTATTTGGAGATATTTTCCACTGTGTGCTATTCTCTGCTTGCTCACCTGTACTGGTCTCTTATTTATTTTGTCTATTTATTTAAAAAAAAATATATATATATATATATCTTATATCCATCTTAATGTTATATGACTTAATAAATGAAATAAAAGTTTTTACCAAATACAACTTTACTAACATAGGGTGTTTGACTATTCTGTGTTTACTAAGCATCTTCAAATGTCTACCTATTGCATTTACATACAGTGACTAAGCAGTGCATATATGTAGGTTGAATTTAATTTAAGAGTTTTTGTGCCCCTTAACAGAGGACCTCCTATACCAGAACAAGAAAAGATTGTGAGCTCATCCACATTTTATGTGAAGCAGTAACCTTTAGGAGTGGAAGAGAAAACGACTGTCTCTGAATTGAAATATATATCTCCAATAACTAGTAAGTTTCACAGCTTTATAATTTGTCCAACAAGTTTTCATGTGCTATACATCAAAATATACTAGGACAGAACCAAAAATGGGGCATATAAAACTGCATCTGTCTATGCAAAAATATTTTTGAAATGTAATACTGAAACTTATGTCATCTTGCTCAATGCTGCTGTAGCCTCCAAATTTATCCTTTTGATTTCTGAGTTGGGGGATGACTCTCTTTGTTCTAGATTATCAGTCTTCTCTTGACATTTGATGTCATTGTCAGGTTGCACACAATTTTGAGGTAACTTTATGACTGAATATAGAAGGCATAACATATTTACATGTGTGTATTCACCATCAAATTTATAAGATAAATAATGCAATTCAGTTTACATAGCACATTTACAAAATTAACATTTACAAACTGTGTCATAGTTGACTGTAAATAACGAAACATTAACTTTTAGCACTCACTGACTGGAGGGAAAGGGTCTATGATGATAAAATAGTATTCCATGAGCAGCTAATATCTGCAGCTTATGTGTCAGAGTATTACTTTTGAGATCCAAATTGTCCATTACATTTTGTTTCTGTAATTGTACTTCATTAATGTTGACTACTATATTGTTAGTTATAAATTGAATACTATTTGTTGTTTTTCTTTTTCCAGTGGCATCATCATTGGGAATCATTTTGGATGGCTCTTGATATTTATTGATGTGGTCCATATTTATCCTTTTGAGAACTTTCCCCTCATCTGTTATCAACTCTACATTTTTTCATATATTTTATAAATTATATGTGGGCCAAAAAGCTGCATATCCAGTTTTCCCACGTTTTTATACTCCTTGCATTCAATAGCAATACTTGCTTGCCTTCTGAAAATTCAATTTGATTATCTTTAGACTTTGCAGTTTTCTTAGATGCTTTATTTATGTTTTATTTAGCTATTTTTTGGTATCATGCAGTTTGAAAACTTCAGAAAGACCTTCATTACTTATGGCATCCTCTGCTTCATCATCTTTTTTTTCTACATAAAATACATTTGAGAATGAAATCACTTTTGATATTGTGATAATAGAAACTATAAACACGTTAAATTCTTACAATATATATTAAAGTTATTATGTTCATTTCATTTAACTTGACTAGTACACTAATAAAACAAGCATACACATATACAATGTTTTTCATTTTTAAAGCAGAACTACCACCTGAACACAACTTTAGCTTAAATAACTCCCCATCTGACGACTAGCTGCTTAGTAGCTCTAGTCGCCAGAATTATTACCATGAAAAATAGATTTAGCCTTTCTTCCTGGGCTGACAGCATCATGGAACGCGGACATCTTGCCATAATGACGTCCGCAAGCCTCCGCTGTCAGTCCCAGCCAGGTCTAGGAGGTGTTGCTAGGAGCTGTCCAACTCCAAAAGGGACTGACAGCGCAGGCGCGCGGACGTCATTATAGCAAGATGTCTGCGTTCCATGATGCGGTCAGCCCAGGAAGAAAGGCTAAATCTATTTGTCAAGGTATTAATTCTGACAACTAGCACTACTAAGCAGCTAGTCGCCAGATGGGGAGTTATTGAAGCTAAAGTTGTGTTCAGGTGGTAGTTCCGCTTTAAATGAAAAACATTCACAAACACTGAACCTATTGCCATAACAGAAGTTTAGTTTGCTTTATAAAGAAATCACATATGGCTTTATATTTTAATATTAACTGTTTTGTTTGAATTAACACAGAAACCAACTAGTATTAACCCAGTGAATGCCAGAAAGGTATCCAGTGCATTGCATTACAATGTATTGGATACCTCTCTAGCAATGAAAGGGTCAAGTGCTTAATTGGGATTATAAGCAACTAAAGGTTAATTCAATGAGAATGCTTATATTTAAATCATAAATGACTATTCTATATATTATATTAAGTAAAAAAAAATACAACAGAAGCAACATTTTATATCATACAGAACTCTAAATATTTTTAAAATTAAAAATGTAAGAAATTTTAAAGTAGAACTGTCACTTTGTAAAAAATAGGTAACTTTGAAAGTGTGTCCAAAATCAGCCATAAAAAGATTAGGAGACTAATAAAAGTAAAAATGATACCTTTATTAGCCAATAAAAAGGCATCATTTTTACTCTACTGCTCTCCTGCGTTTATGGCTAACAAGGTACCACATTTTACCAATAGTTATGTTAGAAATTCTTTATAGAAAACACTAGTTTGAGAGATATTTAGCTTTTTTTTCTTGTCCACTTATATAACGGAGCTAGTAGTTCCTAGTAGGAGCTGGCAGCTGGTAAAGCAGAGCTATGTGGTATGTTCAACTCCTCCAGGCATACATGAAGGACAGCACACAAATAAAGGTAAACATATTATAAATTGTTTTTAACTCTTTGAATCGCAAAGAGGTGCCCAATGCATTGCAACAACATGGGGGTTATTCACTAAGCAGTGATAAAATGGAGATGACTTCTCCAGTTCCTATGTTATTCTATACAGCCTATGTAGAAATCTTAGTGCATAGTCTCCATCGAATAACATGGGAATGGCAGAAGTGATATCACTAGAGACGTCAATTCTACTTTATCACAGCTTAGTGAATCTCCCCCAATGTACTGTATAACTTCCTGGCACTCAAATGGTTAATAAAAATGCCTAGCATATTTATATTTTTCATTTTGAAAGTGGTTTCAAAATACTCTAGTTGTTAGAAAGTGACAGCTCCACTTTAAAGGGATAGTAACGTTTCATAATAAAAGCAACTCTAATTAATCATCATAGTATTTGGATCTTGGAGAGTGTTATTTCAATTCTGTCAGAGTTGTAGTTCAAGAGTAATTCAATAATAAAGTATCCCACTCCCGCCCCTTTTACTGATGTAACACTGTTCAGCCAGAGCAGAAGGGAGGTGCCCAGGTAGACTGCAGAGAGGGACAATCTTCAATTAAGATAAGGGAAAAACCTGAAAAGCTTGTCAAGGGGGGCAGGGCTTTCATTGTAAGAAGATTGTCCCCTGCTGTTATCTGTCTGGTCTATGGACTGGATTCTACATCTGAGAAGAGATGGCTTACACTAGGTAAAAGGGGCAGGAGGGGGAACTTTGCTTGTGAATATCTCTTAAACCATAAAGGTTTGAGAGATAAGACTTATATAATTCTTCATATTTTTTTAATGCCTACAAAATAAAATAAAGTTAAAACGAAGTATTACTATCCCTTTAGGATTAAAAACTGAGCTTTTTCATGTTACCTTACATGAAGTGAATCTGGCATTGTACAAAAAGCTATGATATCATAATTGCAAAAAAAGTGAAAAATTATTTATTTTGCTAAAATCACATACTGTGTATCAAAACATTTACCTTGATTGTGAAAGTTTCAATTATTTGAAAAAGCCCTGAGTCCCCCTAGTACAAAAATACCAAATCTGTTTTGTTTTATCTATGTCCATGGCTAGCTCAGAGACCTAATTACCAGCAACGCAAAATGTTTTTTTCAACTTTTTAAACGAATATGCGCATTCTAGAGTTTGTGGTAAAACTGCCCTAAAACAGAGGTATAACTATATATTTCTGGAATGTTGACATCCTACAGCATGAAATGAGGGGTAATTTGCCTTCTTACCCCAAGCCTAGTGTGCACAAATGTTTCCAGAATGTGGTGCAATAGGAAAAAAGATGGCATTTTCTTTACAGTATTGCCCCTTCAAATGTACTGAAATCTGTGAAAACCATGGAAATTCCAACTGTATTAATTAGATAGTGCTCTTAGGAGAAATATGGCACCCCATTGGTATAAGTTGACCTACCTCAGGGGGTGCTAGAAGTGCAAAACTACACCTACTACAACCTCTGATTTTTCTAACATTCAAACATTACTTGCCTGTACAAAAATGGTTGTAACAGCTACAGAAGTGAAGAAAGGATAGACAAATCATACTAAAGGAGATACACATCTGATGAGGGGTTATTTGCCATCTTACCCCAAGCTTGGTGTGCACAAATGTTTCTAGAATGTGTCTCTGAAGGAAAAAATAGAATTTTTTCACATTTCAGCCCTTTCAAATATACTGAAATCTGTGAAATCCATAGAATTTCCAACTGTATTCATTAGCTAGTGCTCTTAGAAGAAAAATGACACCCCATTGGTATGAGTTGACCTGCCTCAGGGGGTGCTAGAAGTGCAAAACTACACCTACTACAACCTCTGATTTTTCTCAAACATTACTTGCCTGCATAAAAATGGTTATAACCGCTACAGAATTGTAGAAAGGATAGACAAACCATACCATTTTAGAAATAGGATAACCTGCCACATCAAATGAGGGGTCACTTGCCTTTCCACCCCTACAGGAAATTTTTTTTTTTTTTTTTTACACATCAGTCACTTCAAAAGATACTAAAATGGTTCAATGCCATGGAATTTCCTAGGAGGACCTCATGCCAGCCTACGAAGCATCGTACTCCACTACTGTGGGTTGACATACCATATTGGGTGCCAGGAGCATGGCTATTATTATTAATCTTTATTTATATAGCGCCAACTAATTCTGCAGCTCTGTACCAGTGGAAAAAGGATGGGTAAGCAAACAGTGTATGTATGATTTTATGACCAACAGTTAAAACAAGCTAGGGGGTCAGCCAACGTATTTGTAGACCTGCGACTGCCACTGTAACCAAGTGGGGGATGGGTGGGTTAGGCAGTGTATGTGGGTATGTGACTAGTGGGCAGCGGAGCAAGGATGATGGTGGTGTTGGTGGGTGGGTCAGGCAGTGCATATGGGGGATATGTGACTACCATCAGGCCTGGTTGAAGGATTTTTGCCACCCCAGGCAAAACCTCATTTTGCTGCCCCCTTGTCTCCACACCTTGTGTACCTCCCCTTTATGCCCCACCCATTTATTCTCCACCTCTTCTAATAAATGTTACCTTAGCCCCTTTTATGTGCTAATTAACAGATGTTTTTTGTTGCAAAGTTAGAGGACAGCTAGTCATTGTCACAGTAACCCATATGTTTTTGCACGCAACACTTTACTACGCTAGCTAATTTTGGATATTTTACAATTTTCCCCCATTAAGAGGGTCGTTAGGGAGCTATGGCCCCCTAATATCTCCTAAACAGAAAGACCTGGGAGGTATGGACTCCTAATATCTCCTAAAGAGGGACACTTGGGAGGTATGGACCCTTGATATCTCCTAAAGAGGGACACTTGGGAGGTATGGACCCCAATATCTCCTAAAGAGAGAGACCTGGGAGGTATGGACCCCTAATATCTCCTAAAGAGGGACACTTGGGAGATGTGAACTCCTAATATCTCCTGAAGAGGGACAGTTCAGAGATATGGCACAGAGAACAAATGAAAATTATCATTGATCTGAATTGGGCTTTTAATTCCCCAAATGATAGAGAGGGCTCCAAGACATTGCGAGGCAATGTGTTGTTGACCTCTCTAGCAATAAAGGGGTTAAACGTCCCATTTAAAATAATGGCCATTTGGATCAATTTATTTGGTCCCTATGGTGCAATTTGTTTACTCCACAACTGATCATTTTTTTTGTACATGCATCCTTAACCCTTTGAATGCCAGAGGGATATGCAGTGCATTGCAAAGCATTATGTTTTCTTCTGGTACTCAAAGGGTGAAAAATAAGGTTACACCCATTAAAGCAGAACAAAAGCCTCATAACAATAAATTAAGGCGGAAAGGAACACAGCTGGCGGACTTCACTGTCATTCATACTATTAGGTCTTTCTTGCTGCCCTCTCACATATATTATGTCAGTGTTTTGCATCTGAGAGAGGGAGCCATATATTAAGGATAAGGGGGCAGGGTGTCCCATCACAGTGGAAAACTTTGCAGTGTGTCTATCTTCCCTGCCAGATGGCTTTCTATCCTCCACCCCACTTCTCTCCTAACCAGGCTCTCCTTCCTCCACCAACAAAAATATATAGTAACATATAGTAACATAGTAATTTAGGTTGAAAAAAGACTTGCGTCCATCTAGTTCAACCTTTTCCTATTCCCGTTTACCATCGTTGATCCAAAAGAAGGCAAAAAACAAACAAACCCTCAATTAGCAATTTAAAATTCTGCCATGAATGGGGGGAAAAATTCCTTCTTGATTCCAAATGGCAATCAGATTCCTCCCTGGATCAACAAGCCCCAACTAAATATTCATCCCAATACTAACGTACATAGCCCTCTATGTTATGCTCTTTTAAATAAGTATCCAGGCCCCTTTTAAAGGCATCTAATGTTTTCGATAGCACCACCTCCTCAGGCAGTGAATTCCATACCTTTATTGTCCTTACTGTAAAGAAACCCTTCCGCTGTTGTAGAGTAAATCTCCTTTCCTCAAGTCTAAGCGGGTGGCCTCTTGTCCTGTGTACTGTTCTGTTAATGAACAGGTCTTTGGAGAGCCCTTTGTATGGGCCCTGAACATATTTATATAGTGTTATCATATCCCCTCTAAGACGCCGTTTCTCTAGTGTGTACAAGTTTAACTTTTCTAGCCTTTCTTCATAACTAAAACTTTCAATTCCCCTTACTAGTTTTGTAGCCCTCCTCTGCACTTTCTCTAGTTCCATAATGTCCTTTTTCAGAAAGGGCACCCAGAATTGAACAGCATATTCTAAGTGGGGTCTTACCATGGACCTGTAAAGAGGTATAATTATATCTTCCTCCCTTGAGTCAACACCCCTTTAAATACATGCCAATATCTTATTGGCCTTTGCAGCTGCCAGTTGGCACTGCATGCTACTGCTAAGTCTATTGTCTACCATTACTCCCAAATCCTTTTCATTTGTAGATTTCCCCAGAGAAACACCATTTAAATTATATGTTGCATTTTTATTATTATACCCAAAATGCATAACTTTACACTTGTCTATATTGAATCTCATTTGCCACTTGCCTGCCCAGTTACTCAATTTGTCCAAATCCTCTTGTAATGAAGACACATCCAGTTCAGACTTTATTACCTTACTTAATTTTGTGTCATCGGCAAACACTGATACATGGCTCTCTATGCCCTCTGGGAGGTCATTAATAAACAAATTAAAAAGAAGAGGACCCAGGACAGATCCCTGAGGTACTCCACTTATCACATTTATCCAACTGGAGAACTTGCCATTTACTACCACTCTTTGCATTCTAGCTTTAAGCCAATTTCCAATCCACACACAAACATTTTCCCCTAGGCCTATTTCATTCAATTTGTACAGTAACCTCTTGTGTGGAACTGTATCAAATGCCTTGGCAAAGTCTAAATAGATCACATCAACTGCTGCTCCCGCATCTATATTATTACTCACTTTTTCATAAAATGCGATCAGGTTAGTTTGACAAGACCTGTCTTTCACAAAGCCATGTTGGCTATTGCTAATGATATTCCTGTTCCAGCAGAATTCTTGAATATATTCCCTTAGCAACCTTTCAAACAGCTTCCCTAACACAGATGTCAAGCTTACAGGTCTATAATTTCCTGGCTGTGACTTTGATCCCTTTTTAAATATGGGCACCACATCTGCTTTACGCCAATCCATGGGCACCATACCTGAAATAAAAGAATCCCTGAAAATCAAATATAACAGTCTGGCCAGGGTCTGACTTAGCTCTTTAAGTACCCGTGGGTGTATACCCTCTGGCCCCGGAGCTTTGTCTACCTTAACACCATTCAAATTTTTTAACACTTTTTCTTGTGTTAGCCAGTCCCATGCTTGCTGTGACTGTTCTGTAAAGATAGTCTGCAGATTCTTGTCCATTGGGTCTTCCTTGGTAAAAACAGAAGAAAAGAAATTATTTAAAATATCTGCCTTCTCTCTGTCCCCCTTGACCATATACTTCCTCCCACAAGGCCTCTTACACCCTCAACAAGTTAACCCTTTGAGTGCCAGAGAGGAATATAATGCATTGGGTACCTTTCTGGCACTCAAAGGGTTAAACCATAAATCCCAGAGCAAACACACACACACACACACACACACACACACACACGTGACCCTTCTCCAAAGGATTACTGTCCCACTCACATCTTTCTTCTACACACACAAGCTGCCCTTATCATACATACACTGATTTACACACCGTTCTACCTGAACTCCTCCCCCTCCACACGGACAGTGTTCAATCTCTACTGCTGCCACCTCACACTGCATCAAGACAGGAGACCACTGGAGGGACACATTGCTTGGTGCAGAAGGCAGATTCAGCAGGCTATTGCTCGCATCTATAGAAACAGGACACAGATACAGAGTGCCTGCGCCCACCCAGACAGTAAAGTCTTATTTAACCGCTTGTGATTTGCGGAATGTCTCACAGAAATAATAACTGTGCTTTTACAGTGGGGATATTTTGGATTAAAAAAATACTGTGACAATTTACGAGACAGAAACTAGCACCGTTTCTGCTATTTTCACTTCTGGTTATGCGCCCCCAATAGATGTGTGCCCTATGCCAGCGCCTACCTCGCCTATAGGTGGTGCCGGCCCCAACTACCATACACAGTGCACAGCCTGAATCCAGTGCATACTGGTAATTTGACTCTACCAGCAGGCAGTGGAAACAGGCTGGGAGAATGGGACTGCCAGTGGGCTGTGGAACCAGGCAGGGGGTTAGGGTACATAGGGGGGATTGGAGGCATTTTGTGTGCATGTCACAGGGGTGTCCAATGCACTGCAAAGCAATGCGTTGGACCCCCTGTTGCACACAAAGTTACTTTTTTAGTTATTTTTTTATTCATAAACGCGTTGAGGGGGTATCATGACCACTCCTGATGCCCCCCAACAAGGTCTAAATAAAAAATAATGAAAGTGTGTGTGTGCCATAGTGGTGGTCAATGCATTGCAAAGCATGCTTTGGACCCCCCATGGTGCATGCAGTGGTTGTTTCTGCAGGAAGGGGGGGGGGGGTTATTTAGACCATGTTGGGGGCATCAGTATCCTTCCCGATGTCAATCTGATGAGGTCTAAATAAAATAATAATGGAAAACAAATCCTTTATCTGCCACCGTGGTGTCGAATGCATTGCAAAACAATGCATTAGACCCCCTGTGGCACACAGAGGGTTATTTTTTTGTTTATTTTATTATTTTTTTACTCATACTTTGTTGTGAGCATC
The DNA here is from genome assembly GCA_037306005.1 of Rhinophrynus dorsalis. Classification (NCBI taxonomy): domain Eukaryota; kingdom Metazoa; phylum Chordata; class Amphibia; order Anura; family Rhinophrynidae; genus Rhinophrynus; species Rhinophrynus dorsalis. The sequence goes on from CM074718.1 coordinate 355,946,528, forward strand.
AGGACCACTCCTGATATGCTACAATAGGGGCTGAATAAAAAACAAATAAATGTGTGTGCAACAGGGGGGGGGGTGTCCAACGCATTGCAAAGCACTGCTTTGGACCCCCCCATGGTGCACATAGGGTTTTCTAATATTATTTTATTTAGACCTTGTTGAGGATCATCAGGACCACTCCTGGTACCACCCCAATGAGGTGTAAATAAGATAATTGAAAAAAAGAAGTTTGTCTGCCACAGAACTGTGCATTGGACCCCTGTGGCACACAGAGGGTTATTCTTTTTTTATCATTACTTTGTATTCAGAGCTTGTTGGGGGCATCAGGAACACTCCTGATGGCTCCCCAACAAACTCTGATTACGAAGTAATGAAAAAAGTCCAGTATGTGCCACAAGAGGGAGGGATCTGTATTGGAACAGCCCCTGTGGCACACACAGAGTTATTTTTTCTATTTTTTTTTTTTTTTTTTTTATAGACCTCATTGGGGGGAGTTTTTGCCTCAAGAGAGCCTTTTAAGGCAAGAGCCCTGCCCTTCTGTCTTCCAAGTGGACTAAGAGAAAAAGATTTCAAAACCTGTTCCATTTTATTTTATGTACATGGTGTGTTGCTCTTCCTCTAAGCTTAAAATGAGCATCTCAGTCTATAATGTAACCTGTGTACAGAATCTACCTGCTTGTCTGTGCAGAACATTCATAATGCACATTCATGTATACAGCATTCTTTTTCTAAATGAATTAACTGGTTCTCACAATAGGCCACAATGCAACCATTCATGCAGTGCAACAGTGAACTGTCAAAGTTGCAGCACTGATGTCACCAGCAAGCAAGAGGCCTTAAAAACAGCAATAAATACTATAGCATAGGGCAGAAAAGGTAGAGAGGTCAAATACATTTCTGGTATACATTGTATTTGATAGCATGCAAAAAAGAACAAGAGAAAAAAAAATATAAAACAAGATAACAAAATATGGAAATGTTCTAATATGCAAATTCATAATATGAATAATATTCAAAACAATTTTCAATGAATACAGCATTGATAAGTTGACTTGTCACCTTAATATAAGTTTAGTACATTTACAGAAGTGTTAGAAATTAAAGATAGAACAAAAAAAATAGATAATTTGACTATACATGCAATTGCAGAATATGTAAAGATAAAAAAAAAGTGTTACTATTCCTTTGAGAGGAAAAAAAAAAAAAAAAAACCACAATGGTCTAGGCCAGCGATGGCTAACGTTTTTTGGGCCCAAGTGCCCAAATTCTGCCAGGCGACTAGATTGGATACATTAAAGTGCCAGTGCAGCAAAGATACCATGGAGACGCAATATAATTGTGTAAAAACATAAGTGAATAGACAGCAACGCGTAATTGAGTGCTCCTTATGTCAGGAGACAGATTTAAACAGTTTTTCGTACAAACAGAGGAAAAAAAAAAAAAAAAAAAAAAACACACATTAAACTATCTTTCTGTGCCTCAATTTTTACTGGGTCTAAAGCGCAGTCTCTGTATCAGCCAGCGTCATGCAACACAAGTAAATGCAGAGTAACACTTAAAATGTTCTTCTGTAATACCACCAAGTTTAAATTGAACGTAAAAATTATTCTTGTGCGATTCAGTTCATCAACATTCGGAATTCGATGAATATGGGGTCATTTGGCATCATTCGGGCCGTCCGACAGGCAAAGGTCGTTCTTAAAAGAGGATTTTAGTCTTACCTGTTAAATCCTTCTCTTAGTCCATATAGGTTACTGGTAACTTTGGGTAGGCGATCCGCCTCTTTAAGTAGGCAGGAACAATTCTAGAAGTGAATGCAGGGGGTGGAGCCTACCTTCCCTCCTTGGCTGCAGCTAGCCAACCAGATCCAGTAAGATTTGAGACACTAACTATTAACTAGATAGTAGAAGGGAAAGAAGACTCCTGTGAGCATGACCCCGAAGGACCCCCACGTTCTGCCACAGGAGAGCCAAGCATGGTCCCTTGACAGGGTGGGAGACCAGTCACCTGTATGGACTAATCTGAAAGGATTTAACAGGTAAGACTAAAATCTTCTTTTCTCGGTCGTCCAATACAGGCTACTGGTAACTTTGGGATGTCCAATCATTGAGTTTCCCAGAGGCGGGAAGGCAAGGACCAGGCGCAAGGCCCCCAAGTCACCAGAGCATATATGAACCATCAGATCAGAGATAGCCCAACAAAACAAAAGAAGTGTCAACGGACACTAAAAAGGGGTAACACCACCCTTGGAACTGTTACACAGAACAATGAACTAGAGCCAACAGGGCTCAAAAGTGAAGGAAGCATCAAAGAACCGAAGAAGATCCTAGACAGGCAAGACTGCCTCCAGGATCTTCCTCCCAAAACTGGCATCACCCGATGCCAGCACATCAACACAGTAGTGCTTCGAAAAGGTGTGCACAGACGACCAAGTGGCAGCCTTGCACAGCTGATCAGTGGAGGCCTGATTCTTGTAAGCCCAAGAAGCCCTAATAGATCTAGTAGAATTAGCCGTGACCCGAAAGGGAACAGGCTTCTTCCTTAGCTCTTAAGCCTTACAAATAGTGGACTTGATACAAGACGCAATAGTCACTTTGGATGCAGGTCTCCCTGCCCTGGGGTCCTCAGTAATGACGAACAGTGAATCAGACTGTCTAATGGACTCAGTGCGATGTACGTAAAACTTGAGACAACACACACCATCTAACAAGTGGAGATCCCTCTCCTTGTCAGAGGTAGGGTCAGGGCAGAAAGAAGGCACCACAATCTCCTGATTAATGTGTAACTCAGTAACCACCATCGGGAGAAACTCCTGAGAAGTGCGAAGCAAACGTCTTGTCTTTGTGAAACACCAAAAAGGGTGGTCTACAAGACAGAGCATGCAACTCCACGACACGGTGAACAGACACGATCGCCAGGAGAAAGGCCATTTACCACATCAGCAGGCGTAGAGGAATAGTAGCCAAAGACTCAAAGGGGAGGCCCTAAAGGACACCCAAAATCAAGTTATGATCCACCTGAGGAGCAGGAGTCTTGAAAACAGGATGAGTATGAGCAACGCCCTGGAAGAAAACCTTGACATCAGGAAGAATAACAATGCGCCTCTGAAAGAAAACCGAGAGAGCAGAAGTCTGAACCTTGCGGGAACTCAAACTGAGGCCCTTATCCACACCGTCCTGCAAGAAAGCCAGGACCATAGGCAGATCAAAACCCTGAGAAAGGTCCCGATCAGCACACCAAGAGAGAAAGGTTGACCAGACACTATGGGTAGGCCTTAGAAGAAACAGGTTTGCGGGCACTAAGCATAGTAGCCACCACACCAGAAGAAAAAAAATTTTCTCTTCAGTATTCCAAGCAGTCAAAGCTAGACGATTAACATCCTCCTTCCACAGGTAACCCTGTAGCAGAAGATCTGAATGGCAAGGGAGCCGGAATGGCTCTGCCACTGACAGATCCAGAAGCTACGGAAACCAAGGTTGGCAAGGCCAGTATGGAGCAACCAGAATGACTGGACATCGCTCCGGTTTCAATTTCCGTAACACCCTGTGCAACATAGGAAGGGGAGGGAAGATTTAAGCCAGAGGAAATAACCAAGGAATGGACATGGCATCCACCGTCAAAGCTAGAGGATCCCTCCATTGTGAGCAGAACCTTGGAACCTTCCAGTTGTGTCTTGTCGCCATCAGGCCGATGCAAGGAAGACCCCATTTCTGAACATTGAGGTTGAACATCTCTGGATGCAGTTCCCAGTCTCCGCTGTCCACTGTGTGTCAACGGAGGAAGTCCGCCATGACTTTGTCTACGCCAGGAATGTGCACTGCGGATTTGATAGGAACGTGTTCTTCTGCCCAGGACAAAATAGCCTTGACTTCTAACCAAGGGGCGAGACTTCTTGTTCCGCCCTGCTTGTTGATGTAAGCCTCAGCAGTGGCGTTGTCGGACTGAACCCAGACTGGACATTCTTCCAGCTGGGGCGTGCAGTGACGAAGGGCATGAAATATCGCCCGAAGTTCCAATACAGTGATGAGAAGGAAAGATTCCTCCAGAGACCACCGTCCCTGAGCACTCAGGCGACCCAGGACTGCTCCCTAGCCGGAGAGGCTGGCATCCATTGTCACCGTGGTCCAGAAGGATATCAGGAAGGACTTGCCCTTCAAGAGATTGGAGAGGTCGAGCCACCACGACAAACTCCGTTCCACATGAATAGGGAGGGATACTGACTTCTGCAGAAAGTCCGGCTGACCCTTGTATACCTGGATCACAAACCGCTGGAGCTCCCTGGTGTGAGCCATGGCAAAGGGGACTGCTTCCATGGTGGAGATTAATTTTTCCACCAGAGAGGATAGCAGCTGGAACTGGATCTTGAGCTAGAGCAGCTGAAACCCTGTGTGCGATCTGGTGAGCCACATCCTCTGTGAGAAACACCATGCTCTGCTGAGTGTCGAAGAGAAGGCCCAGGAAGACCAGATGCTGGGACGGAACAAGATCTGACCTGTCCAAGCTGATGATCCACCCATGATGGGTGAGGGCATGAATGCAGTCCTGAACCTGCTGACGAAGACGTTCAGCAGAGGGGGCTTTCAGAAGCAGGTCATCCATGTATGTAGTAACTCTGATGCCGTCCCGGTGGAGGACGGACACTAAGGCTCCCAGGACACGGTTGAAGACCTGAGGTGCTATAGTCAGACCAAATGGAAGAGCTGAGAACTGAAAATGCCCTTGGTGGCAGCAAATCTGAGATACTACCTGCTCTCTGGATGAATGGCGATATGTAAATACGCGTCCTGAAGGTCCAGAGAAGCAAGAAATTCCCCCGGAATCATAGCAGCAATCACCGTTCTTAGGGACTCCTGGTGGTAATGAGACCGGATCACAAAGGAATTGAGATCCTTCAAGTCCAAAATTGGATGACAACCGCCATCCTCCTTGGACACTATTAAGAGGTTTGAGTAAAAACTCATACCTATGTCCCGAACTGGAACAGGTTCCAGAACATACTTGTCCAGAAGAGACTGGATAGAGCCGTTGAAGTGACTGCATTTTTCCACGCCCTGGGACGTACGGGTCCACCACTGAATCCTCCCAAATGCTGTGATAGTGACGAAGATGACCACCCACAGCTGAATGGGGACCCGGGTTCAGCGAGTCATGCCGGAGAAGTCTTGGAAGCCTTGGGCTTGGAGGAGACCTTGGGCTTCCATTGCTGTTTGGGCTTGGATGAGGCACGTGGAGCTGAGAGAACCGCCTGGTTTGCCAGACGTGTCTCAGTCTGAAAGGGAAGAAAAAACTGTTACGCTTGAGAGGAGGTTTCTTTCTGGGGACCAAGGGCAGATGAGTACTCTTACCCCCAGTGGCCTCACTGATCAGATCCTTAAGATCTGGCCCAAATAAGGAAGTACCCTGAAAAGGCAAGGACAGCAAGGCTTTCTTAGAAGCTGTGTCAGCAGCCCAGATCTTGAGCCAAAGAGCTCGTCTGGCAACCACAGACATAGTGGAGACCCTTGCCACCAGACGGATAGCATCAAATAAGGCAGCAGAAACATAGTGCTGGGCCTCAGATATGTTGGCAAGAAGCTGCAACATATCCAAAGATGAATCACCCCACCGTACAGCTAGGGTGAGTTGTTCAGTCCAGACCACAATGGCCCGGTTAACCCATGCCGCAGCGAATGCTGGACGCATGGCAGTACCAGCAGTGGCAAAAATGGACTTGAGAGAAACCTCAAGCTTCTCGTCAGTCCAATCCTTCAGAGAGCATGCATCAGCAACTGGCAAGGCAGTGGACTTAGATAGCCTTGAGAAAGGAGTGTCCACCTTAGGGGGATGAACCCATTAAGCAAGTGCCACCTCAGAAAAGGGGTAAAGCTTAGCAAACTTCTTGGAGACAGAAGGCTTTCTGTCCGGAGATTTCCACTCATCAGCCACTAGGCAGTCAAGAGTGGAGTTAGGTGGAAAACAAGTATGGGGCATTATAGGCTCCTTGAATACATCAGAGGGATCTGAGGAAACCTCCTGAACTGGGGGAATGTTAGCGTGTTTAAGATGGCCCTGATCAGGCCCTCAGCCGAGGGTTCTGGATCAACCTCAAAAGGGATCCCCAAAAAATTGAGAGGAGCCCACAGCAGAACATTCCTCAACATCTGAATCCACCAACAGTTCCTCTTCAGAGGAATCTGAAACGTCAGGTACTCCTTGCAGTTTGGGCATGGAAGATCTGACTGAGGAAGGGGTCTACCAGGAATGGAAGACCCCCTGTAACTTGGATGAAAAGAGTTGTAACGTAGACCTGAGGTCCCTGGTAGCAGCCTTGAACTCCTGCACCCAGACTGGTTCTAATGCATGGCTGGAGGTCCCTGGGATAGACTCAGGGACATCAGAACATGCTGGGTATAAATGACCTGAGAATTCTCTAGGCAACCCTGTATGACATGATGAGCAATGCGCAATGGGAGATACAGATACCCCAGCATCCTTAGTCTTAGGCCTGGCCCCAAGCTCCAATGAAGTAGACATTCCTACAGTGTCAACAACGTTCAGAATAATCACCCAATTTACAGTATGTAAGATTAAAATTTCACCCCAGAAATCGCTAAAATACACTTATCTGGCAGGCGAAGGGATAATCTGCAAAGGAGAGAAGGAGAGTCCAAGCCCTGCTTAGGATACTCGTTCTGTAAAGCTCACAAGATGGCTACCGCGGCCAATCAGAAAGGAGCACGTGAAGCAAGCACTCATGGGAAATGCATTTTTCCCATAAAAAGTACCGCAACAGTGCCCAAAGCCCCCTGAGCCCCCCAACACACTTGCAATGTGAACTAGATGATAGAGCAAGGTCAGACAATTAAAAAGAGCCCTCTCTGAAGTTGCTAGGTTGAGCGGTTGCAGAGATATGTCCCAAACTGTACAGTCCCATAAAAGTGAATGGAGCAATGGCGTCTATGCAGGAAAGTGTGCTTTGAACTCAATTTTGTCAAAGTTAGAAGTGAGAAAATAAAATACATGAAACATCACTAGAATATGTAATCAGACCCAGAAAACACTGAACCCAGTAGGGAAAGTGCCAAAAACCACCCCAAAATATGCCAACCAGCAGTTAAAGGGTTAATTTACCACAAAGTTGCTCCAAACACTGACAGACATAACAGAAAGACCCAGTGAGTGCACAATAAGAATTCCCAGGAATAACCCCTGTGCGGAGGGCCACTGTGGGACAAGTGGACCTGCAGCACTCAAAGGGCTGCTCACCTTTCCTGCAGATCTTCTGTCTTCAGATTACCACGTAGTAAGACGTAATCTCAGTGGGTAACTCCTGGAGAAGCACTTGGAATCAAGATTTTCCCCCTCAGGGCTTACGGTCCACAAAAAGCACCTGGATACTGAGCTAGCCACATCTAAGGGCATTGTCAGTTATGGTAATCCGCCTAATGGCAGAACTGTTCTCTTGCCTGTGTTATCTTCACCAAGGATCAAATCTTTCTGGAGTTGGTTGGCTACCTACAGCCAAGGAGAGAAGGTAGGCTCCACCCCCTGCAGTCATTTCTAGAATTGTTCCTGCCTACTTAAAGGGGCGGATCGCCTACCCAAAGTTACCAGTAGCCTGTACTGGACGACAGAGAAATAAGGTTTTTTTAAAAATAATGTTTTATTATTATTTGCCAACTCTTCTACACATTGATAAAAACTTATCCACTTTAAAAAAAGATCCGAGTCTGAACAGCCCTGATTCAGAATGTCGTCGGAAATTTGGTAACTACCTGCGCGCGATACTTTCCCCCTCTCTCTAGTCCAATTAGCTTCTTGGTTTCATGATAAGGGTTGGACTAATGACACAGACCCAGAAAGCCTGCATTTCCTACTAGTGTGGTGTTGGAGCTCAGAGAGAGAGAAGAAGGAGATATTAGAGTGTCCAGTTGTTGTATAGCTAGGCAGGTAGCATTAGGCATAGGCAGGCAGCCAGCATTAGTGTCTTATTTCCACTGCAAGGGAGAGTTATCTTTGTTCCTGTGCAAAATAGTAAAAATATTAGGGATTTGTTTGAATACTTTTCAGAGTGACACAGTCAATCTCACAGTTGTGCAGGGAGGCCTAGTACCTTATTGCCATCATGAGGGAGAGTCACCTTTGTTTCTGTGTTAAACATTAAAATGAATAGTTGGAATTTGTTTGAATAATTTTCAGAGTGACAACGCCAATCTCATAGTTGTGTAGGGAGGCCTAGTACCTTATTGCCATCACAAGGGAGAGTCACTTGTTACTGTGTAAAATATTAAAAATATTAGAATTTTTTTTAATAATTTTCAGAGTGACACAGCCAATACCACGGTTGTGTTGGCAGGCAGACCTAGTACCTTATTGCCACCGCAAGGGAGGGTCATTATTGTTCCTGTGTAAAATATTAAAATGATTAGGAATTTGTTTGAATAATTTTCAGAGTGACACAGCCAGTCTGACGGTTGTCGTGTGGCCAGGTTGTAAAAATTTCAAATTCTTATAGCACACTACTTACCTATCTGTAATGGATTTGAGTCCTAGTGAACAACCTAATGTTCCTCGTCCTGGTACCAGCTGCAGTGACCCAGCAACCACCAACACCACTACAGTGATGTTGCTTTCAAGCAGAGATAGCAGCAGCAGACGGGCAAAGAAGAATGCTTTCACTAGTACTAGTCAGACTCTGCAGCTGCACTCCAGAACAAAACAATTAAAACAAGAAGGGAACTGCAGATCGTTCTACCTCTACTGGCAGGGTAGAGAGGTCCAGATCCTCCTCTGAGACCACGAAGCAGCCGTCACATGTGTCTCGTCAGCTGTTGTAACCTCAGTATAATGCTAATCGTAGCTTGCTGTAACTCTAGGTGCCGTTCACAGCACAACAAAGGGAAGCGTGAACGTGCTCCCTGGGGCAGCTTGGAGGGATGTGGGAGGAGAAATACGAAGTGCTGTAGAACTGTGCTGTGCACATAATGCGGAAGTGCACAGCACAGAATTATGCATATCTTTAAAAAGTATTTTGATTAAAAAAAAAAAAAAAATCAGCTTTCATATAATAACTTTTTTGTGCAACACTAAGTTCAGCAACATTTTTGTGGCTGTTTTCAAAATGACTTTTCACATTTGATGTGCGACAAACATCACTCTCACTACAAAGAATGCAAAGAGCTTTCCCATTATGCTCTATCATTCCTAATGACTCTGTCCTGATCTCCTGGAATGACTTACCACTCTGTGCTTGAACACATTTTTTCCCCATGTTAAATCTTCAAACAGAAATTCAGCATGTTCTACAATTTTCAAATATGACAGATCAATAACATGGAACATACAGATATTCACATAGCACACACACTGACTTTCCACTTGGAAATGTATGTTTGGATACCACTTGATTGAAATGTCCATAGTATACTGGCTGAATCTGGATATGGTTTTCTACGCACTATGAGCTGTACAAAGGCCAAAAATGCCACAGATGACGTTCAAGTTTAGCTTAAGTCCCAAGAATTGTGAGACTGGACCAAGGTAATGCCTGTTAAAGGGACAGTAATGTCCCATAAAAATGTTTAGAGTTTTGTAGAGATTAAAAAAATAAGCTAAATGCCACAAATATCTCAAACGCTAAGCATTTTTTATGGGACATTACTGTCCCTTTAAACGTCCACAATTAGTAAGGTGAACTGGACTATTGATAAAACATAAAAAGATGAGGCAGCAGAAATATAGGGAAAACATACCTCATCCAGGTCCCTTTCATGCTTAGAAGTCACACACCACCTCTTCCCTGCTCATTACATGTAGAGCTGCTGGTATATTAGTCTACATAAGAAGAAAACAAAAATCTAAGTTACCTCAGCTCAGCCTCTTTCCAAATCGAATATAGAGGACAATTAGAGTTAGTAGCCCTTTTACAGGTGTGCCATAAAACTATTCACACAGGATCAAGATTTTGCAAGCAATTCATGTTGTGCCTTAGAGGACTAGACTAGTATGTTCATTCTATCTCTCCCTGCTGTAACCCTGTCAGCACTGGAGACTGTGTGTATTTAACCGCTATTAATTTCTGAGGAAACATTAGGAAGGAAGGCCTTTTAAATGATGGTCTTTTTATGCAATTAGTTTGCTTTGTATTTGAATTTCTAAATTCTAAATTGCATCCAATGAGTTAATAGGCACGTTCAGAAATGTGAATGCAAAGAAAATAAATCATTGAATATCTAAGAACACAAACAAAAAAAAATCCCTCTCAATGTCTCCTCAGAAAATATGAGACGTTCACTCAACACTCACAGAGCTGGGAGATATAGAATGGAAGTGCCTATTGAGACCCCCTATAAAACCACATGGTGGTTAACTCATTTTTCCACGCTATTATTCTAATGCTTCCCAACACAGATACACATTACTCCAGTTACAAACGTACGTTTTATTTTCAGATACAAAGAATATTAACTCTTTCAGTTCCAGATGGGTACACAATGCATTGCACTGAAAGAGAACACTGAGGAAATTTGTCAGCCTAATTTGGTATCTCACACATATTGTGCTTTGATACAGCCATGCTTTCAAGTTTACAGCAAGAAGCTGTTTTACAGGTGCGCAGTCTAGCCATGTTCTCCTGCTCTAGAGGCTTCTCCCGCTCATTGTGAGACGCCACAGAGCTACTCAGCTTCATGACATGTCACACTTATACCACTGCCTGTCCAACTGGATGCGCTGCTTCACTTCCATGTTTCTAAATAGGCGATAGCAATACCACTAACTGTCCTGCTTATCCAATTGGATGTGCAGCCTCACTCCAATGCATCTAACCAGGTTTTTTTTTTTTTTTTAACCAGATATAATTCTGTTACCCGAGTATCAATGATATAAACATTAAAATGTAATGCTATATAGAAACATTGGCATACAGATTTATAATGCAGTTTGTATCTATATAAGTCGTTTTAAACACTCTCCTCACTGTAGATTAATGGGCAACATCTTTGGGATTTCCATGCTTATGGAAAACTGTCCTGTGCTGATGCATGAGGAACTATAAGACTCAGCCAGTGAGGCACCTTACCGATTCTGTTTGGGAGGTGGATACAGACTGAAGTAGCCCACATTATAGGTCTCTGTGTTGTCCGCTATATGGCGGCGCACATAGAGCCAGTGGGATTACATACTTTAAACAATGTTCAAACAGTATTGTGAATTAAACATAAATGGAATAACCATCTCATCCTTTCTTGGAGTCAAATCACCTCTGTGGATTACAAATAAAAACATTTCCCCCAGAAGGAATTAGGGACATAGAACAATCCCTGGATACCATCTACACTGGGAGGCGGATCAACATCTCTTGGACCACATTATAGGACTCTGTGTAGTCCGCTATAATGCGAAACACGTAGAGCCAGTGGCTTCAGAGTTTCATAACCATATGTGACAACACAGTCTGAGGATGCCTGAATATTTCATGTTAATATAATGCACATCACAAATGTTCTGACTGATTCAAGGGCATCATCAGATGTCCTAAGGTACCATTTTGAACATTTCTTTATACTTCCTTGCAAAACACAGGCTGTTTTATTTGCATTACTGTGCTCAATAGCCATTTGTAGGTCAGATCTCACACAGAATTTTCACACAATGAAGTATTAAGTTACTTTTATTATACAAATTGATACCAGAGTGAATGCCTGTGCAGTGTTGCAATCTCCAAGTAATAGTGCTACAATATAGGTAATTTGCTTCCCAATACACAACATATTATACGTTACACTAGTCTGAAGATACACAACACTTTTGTCACGTAAGGGTTAATGGTGTTTACTGTATTCACACAGTGTTGTCTCACCGACTAGGATGTCACTTACACTAACCTTGTGTATTTTTGGCGTAAATTTACAGTTCCTCTGTATATAAGGTAATTTCTGTCTGGCTCTTATTGTCTTGAGAAAGGCCCAGGATGGGGCCAAAACATTGAAACATAATAAAAGAGGATTTTAGTCTTACCTGTTAAATCCTATTCTCTTAGTCCATATAGGTTACTGGTAACTTTGGATAGGCGATCAGTCCCTTTAAGTAGGCAGGAACAATTCTGAGAAGTGAATACAGGGGGTGGAGCCTACCTTCCCTCCTTGGCTGCAGCTAGCCAACCAGCTCCAGTAAGATTTGAGACACTAACTATTGACTAGGTAGTGAGAAGGAAAAGACAACTCTGGTGAGCATGAACCCGAAAGGACCCCCACGTTCTGCCACAGGAGAGCCAAGCAAGGTCCCTTGAAAGGGTGGGAGACCACTAACTATATGGACTAAGAGAAAAGGATTTAACAGGTAAAACTAAAATCCTCTTTTCTCTGTCGTCAACATAGGTCACTGGTAACTCTGGGATGTCCAACCATTGAGTTTCCCAGGGCGGGAAGGAAGGCAAGGACCAGGCGCAGGGCCCCCAAAGTCACCAGAGCATATATGAACTATCAGATCAGAGATAGCCCAACAATAACAAATGAAGAGTCAACGGACACTGAACAGGGGTAACACCACCCCAGGAACTGTTACACTGCACGCTTAACTAGAGCCAACAATGCTCAAAAGTGAGGGAGCACTAAAGAACCAAAAAGAAGATCCTAGACAGGCAAGACTGCCTCCAGGATCTGTCTCCCAAAACTGGTATTAGCCGACACCAGCACAGCAGTGCTTCGAAAAGGAGTGCACAGACAACCAAGTGGCGGCCTTGCACAACCGATCAGCTAAGAGCGGATTCTTGGAAGCCCAAGATGCCACAATAGATCTAGTGGAAGGAACCGTGACCCGAAAGGAAACGGGCTTCTTCCTCAGTTCGTGAACCTTATGAACAGTGGACTGAATCCAAGACAAAAGGGTCACTTGAATGCAGGTCTCCCTGCCCCGGGACCCTCAGGAATGACGAACAGTGCGTCAGACCATCAAATAGACTGCGTGCGATGCACACAAAACCTGAGACAACGTACCACAGCCAACAAGTGGAGATTCTTCTTCTTATCAGAGGAATGGCCAGGGCAGAAAGAAGGAACTGCAATCTCCTGATTAAGGAGGAACTCAGAAACCACCTTCGGGAGAAACTCCTGTGAAGTCGGAAGCACCTCCATGTCCTAGTGAAAACCCAAAAAGAGGTGGTTTACAAAACAGAGCATGCAACTCCGTGACACAACGAACAGACACGATCGCCAGGAGTAATGCCATGTACCACGTCAACAGACGTAGAGGAATAGTAGCCAAAGACTCAAAGGGAGGGTGCTGAAGGACGTCCTAAGGAGCGGGAGACAGAAATACAGGACGAGTATGAGCAACACCCTGGAAGAACACCCTGCAAAACCTATGGGTCCACCACCAAGTCCTCCCAGATGCTGTGGTAGAGACGCGGACGGCCACCCACAGCCGAGTAGGGACCTGGGTTCGGCTAGTCATGATGAAGAAGGCTCAGAAGCCTTGGGCTGGGAGGATGACTTAGGCTTTTCTTGTGGTTTGAGCTTGGAGGAGGAACGTGGAGCTGGTGGTAACCACCTGGTTCGCCAGACATGTCTCAGTCTGGAAGCACGAAAAAAACGATTACGTTTGATAAGCGTCCGCTTCCTGGAAACCATAGGCAGGAGGGTACTCTTACCCCCTATGGCCTCACTAATCAGATCCTTAAGATCTGGCCCAAACAGAGAAGTGCCCGGAAGGGGCAAGGAGAGCAATACTTCCTGAGAAGCAGTGTCAGCAGACCAGATCTTGAGCCAAGGAGCTTGTCTGGCAACCACAGGCATGGTGGAAACCCTTGCCACCAACTGCTGGCATCAAACCAAGCAGCAGAGACCTAATGCTGGGCTTCAGAAATGTTGGCAAGTAGCCACAACATATCAGGAGTAGGAGCTCCCTGACGAACAGCAAGTGTGAGCTGTTCAGTCCAAACTGAATTGGCCCTATTTACCCAGGCCGCAGCAAATCCTGGACGTGGGGAAGTTCCTGCGGTGGCAAAAATGGACTTGAGGGAGGCCTCAAGTTTCTCGTCAGTCCAGTCTGTAAGAGCAGAGGCATCAGCAGCTGGCAAAGCAGTGGACTTAGAAGTCCTAGAAACAGGGGCATCGACCTGGGGGGGGGGGATGAGCCCACTGAGCTAGCGCCACATCAGAAAAGCTCAGCAAATGTCTCGGAGACAGGCGGCTTTCTGTTGGGAGACTACCACTCATCAGACACTAACCGGTCCAGAGTGTGGAGAGGTGGAAAAAAAAAAAAAAAGTATGGGGCCATTTGGGCTCCTGAAATACATCAGAGGGGTCCAAAGAAACCACTTGAACCAAGGGAATGTTTAGTTTGTTCAATACGGCTCTGATCAGGCCCTCAGCAGAGGGATCAGGGTCAGCCTCAAAGGGGGTCTCCAAAGAACTGAGAGGAGACCACTGCAGAACATTCCTCAGCGTCAGAATCCACCAACAGTTCCTCATCAGTGGAATCCGATACATCAGGTACTCCCTGCGGTTTCAGTAGGGAAGATCTGACAGAAGTAGGGGTTTGCCAGGAGCAGAAGACCCTCTGTAACTGGGATGGAAAGAGTTGAGGTGTATACTGGAGGTCTCCAGTAGCAGCCTTAAACTCTTGCACCCAAACTGGCTCTAATGCATGGCTGGAGATCCCTGGGGAATGCTCATGGACACCAGCACATGCTGGGCATAAATAACCTGAGAACTCTCTAGGCAACCCTGACTGACATGAGGATCAGTGTACAAAGAGGGATGCAAAGACCCCAGCGTCCTCAGTCTTAGTCCTAGCCCTAAGCTCCAAAGAAAAGAGGATTTTAGTCTTACCTGTTAAATCCTTTTCTCTTAGTCCATACAGATTACTGATAACTCTGGGAGGTGATCTGCTCCCTAGTAGGCATGAACAAATTTTCAAAGTGTATGCAGGGGGTGGAGCCTCCCTTCCCTCCTTGGCTGCAGCTAGCCAATCAGCTCCAGAATGATTTGAGACACTAAGATGACTAGATAGTAGAAGGGAAGAAGACTCCTGTGAGCATGACCCCGAAGGACCCCCATGGTCTGGTCCCTTGACAGGTTGGGAGACCAGTAACCTGGATGGACTAAGAGAAAAGGATTTAACAGGTAAGACTAAAATCCTCTCTCTTTCTCTGTCGTCCAATACAGGTTACTGGTAACTCTGGGATGTCCAACCAGTAAGTTTCCCAGAGGTGGGAAGAAGGCAAGGACCAGACGCCAGGCCCCCAAAGTCACCAGAACATATACGAACCATCAGATCAGAGATAGCTCAAAAAAAAAAAAAAAAAAAAGTGTCAACGGACACAAAACAGGGGTAACGGCACCCCAGGAACGTTACACAACACACTGAACTAGAACAACAGGGTTCAACACAGAAGGAAGCACTAAAAACCAAGGAAAATCCTAGACAGGCAATACTGCCTCCAGGATTTTCTACCCAAAGCAGGCATCAGCCAATGCCAACACATCCACACGGTAGTGCTTCGAAAAGGTATGCACAGATGACCAGGTGGCCGCCTTGCACAACTAATCAGCAGAAGCCTGATTCTTGTAAGCCCAAGAGGCCCCAATAGATAGAGTAGAATGAGCCGTGACCCTGAAAGGGACAGGCTTCTTCCTCAACTCATAAGCCTTGCCAATAGTGGACATGATCCAAAAGGCGATGGTCACCTTAGATGCAGGTCTTCCTGCCCTAGGACCCACAGGAATAATGAACAGAGCGTCAGATTTCCTGATACACTCAGTGCGATGCACATAAAACTTGAGACAACGTACCAAGTCTAACAAGTGGAGATCCTTCTCCTTGTCAGAGGTGGGGTCAGGGCAGAAAGAGGGCACCACAATCTCCTGATTGATGTGGAACTCAGAGACCACCTTCGTTAGAAACTCCTTAGAAGAGCGAAGCACCGCCTTGCCCTTGTGAAACACCAAATAGGGTAGTTTACAGGACAGAGCATGTACCTCCGCGACACGGTGAACTGACAATTGCCAGGAGAAAAGCCATTTTCCATGTCAACAGAGGCAGAGGAATAGAAGCCAAAGACTCGAAGGGAGGGCGCTGAAGGATGCCCAAAACCAAGTTAAGATCCCACTGAGGAGTGGGAGATTTGAAAACAGGATGAGTATGAGCAATGCTGATGAGTATGAGTATGCACCTCTGAAAGAAAACAGAGAGAGAAGAAGTCTGAACCTTAAGGGAACTCAAACTGAGGCCCTTATCCACATCGTCCTGCAAAAAGGCCAGGACCATAGGTAGATCAAAGTCCTGAGACAGGTCCCTGTCAGTACACCAGGACAGAAAAGTCGACCAGACACAATGGTGGATCTTGGAAGAGACAGGCTTGCAGGCACTGAGCATAGTAGCTACCACACCAGAAGAGAAGCCCTTCTTCAATATTGAGGATGCAATTTCCAAGCCGTCAAAGCTAGCCAATGCACATCCTCCTTCCACAGGTAACCCTGTAGAAGGAGGTCTGGACTGTCGGGGAGGCGAAAGGGCTCTGCCACTGACAGGTCCACAAGCTCCGGAAACTAAGACTGGCAAGGCCAGTATGGAGCAATCAGAATGACTGGGCAACGCTCCAGTTGTAATTTCCGTAACACCCTGTGCAACATGGGAAGGGGAGGAAAGATGTAAGCCAGAGGAAAGGTCCAAGGAATGGACATTGCATCCACCACTAGAGCCAGAGGGTCTCACCACAGAAAGCAAAACACTGGAACCTTCCTGTTGTGTCTTGTCGCCACAAGGTCAATGTAAGGGGGACCCCAATGCTGAACAATGAGTTGAAACACCTGCGGATGCAAATTCCACTCTCCGCTGTCCACTGTCTTTTGACTGAGGAAGTCCACCATGATGTTGTCTACGTCTGGAATGTGCACTGCAGATATAGTTGGCAAGTGATCCTCTGCCCAGGACAAAATAGCCTTGACCTCTAACCAAGCAGCGAGACTTCTTGTTCCGCCTTACTTGTTGATGTACGTCACGGCAGTGGCGTTGTCGGACTCCAGTCTGACTGGACAGTCTTCTAGCTGAGAAGTCCAATGTCTCAAGGCATAAAATATCGCCCGAAGCTCCAGAATGTTGATCGGAAGGAGAGACTCTTCCAGAGACCACCGACCCTGAGCGCTCAAGCGGCCCAGGACCGCACCCCAGCCGGAGAGGCTGGCATACGTCATTACTTTGGTCCAAAAGGTCACCAGAAAGGACTTGCCCTTCAGCAGGTTGGAAAGATTGAGCCACCATGACAAGCTCAGCTCCACATGAAGAGGAAGGGAAACAAATGACTTCTGAAGATCCTGTTGACCCTTGGACACCTGGATCACGAACCTCTGGGAGTTCCCTGGCAAATGGAACCGCTTCTATGCTGGAAATGAATTTCTCCACCAGAGATTCCAGCTTCTGGATTGGAACTGGATCCTGAGACAGAATTGCTGAAACCCTGTAGGCGATCTGGTGAGCCACCTCGTCCGTAAGGAACACCATGTTCTTCTGAGTGTCGAAGAGAAGGCCTAGGAAGACCAGATGCTGGGATGGGACAAGATCCGACTTGTCCAAGTTGATGATCCACCCGTGACGGGTGAGAGCCTGAATGCAGTTCTGAACTTGCCGATGAAGGAGGTCCGCAGAGGGGGCTTTCAGAAGCAAGTCGTCCATGTATGGAGTAACCCTGATGCCGTTCCGGTGGAGGACAGAGATCAAGCTGCCCACGACACGGTTGAAAGCCTGAGGAGCCGTCGTCAGCCCAAATGGAAGGGCTAAGAACTTTAAAATGTCCTCTGTAGCAGGCAAAACGGAGGTAATATGTGTCCTGCAGATCCAGAGAAGCAAGGAATTACCCCGGGGACATGGCAGCAATCACTGTGCGCAGAGACTCCTGGCAATAATGAGTCCGGGTCACAAAGGAATTGAGTGAGTGGGGTGTCCACGCTTGCCTCTAGTGGGACTATGTGTAAGCTCCAGCATAAAGCTGTTATGGACTGTGAGTATTATATGTAACCCCTGGCAACCTGTACAACTTTGCTGACACACCAAAAAGAGAACAGCAGAAGTTTGTGGTTTTTATGTTTTACCCCTGTAATTGTTGTCCTATGTTTGTGTGCTGTGACCTCTCTAATAAATGCAATTTATTATCTTTTTGTCTGGCTGGATAAATCACTTAACCCTAAACCAAGCAGTAACCCCTGTACCCCCATCACATAAATAGATTATAAAAATTACCCTTTTATATATAATTGTCCTAGATTGCCAGTAATATCGTTGACATAAATACATCTCTGGTTTTATAATTCTACAATGAGCTCCAGTTGAACAGTCATGGAACGCTTTATATGTTGTACTTCTTCTGCTGATAAGACAAGTTTCACCATCTCATTTTTACTACCCACGTAGTAAAGTTCATTGTCTAGATATATGGGAAAAAGAAAAAAAAAAAATACAGTTAGATACAGATGAAATATTTATGTAAATAAATATGCACACAGATAGAATAAGTACAAGGCTGTGCCTGAATCTGTAGGAGGGGCTGGAGGCTTTATAAACTAGCCATCCCAGCGCCCTCTAGTGCACATCACCTATACGTTCCACACATAGTCACGATGCTCTCCAACACTATTAGCTGCCAACAGCTCTATTCACATTGTTTCTAATGTCATAGGTACAGTTTTTACCTCATGCCATCACTTACGTGCTAGGTTTTCAAAATGCTTGTTTACATTTCTTATCCTTGATCCCCTTTTAGCTCTTTGTCGCTTGAATCCGGAGTAACAGGTATTTATTTGTATTTTTTCCTTGCAGTATTATTTTTCACTTTTTTTTCCCCACTTCGCTTAATTTTACTCATTTCACTTTGTTTCCATAGCTCAACGCCATCCTCCGCCTCAGGTCTCCACCCCCCCACACCTTTCCTTCACCTCCTGCCCTGCAAATCTAGTGATATCAGAGATATAGCTAAATAAAGCTTAAAATCAGAAAAAAAAAACAAAAATAAAAAACCATACTTATCAATACAACGGCACAACGGGAGATAACATCAACGTTCCCCCTTCCTTCTCCTCTCCAACTTCCAACGTGTATCATCAATAACTGGCTTTGTCAGAAGACAAAGAACCAATGGTGGAGATAGCATATTTAAACTATATGGAAGTCAATGAACAAACAGGCATGTGACTTAGCGTAGAGGCAAATAAAGGAGAGTATTACGATCACATAGAGGATAGTCCCAATCAAGGCAGCAAAAATAAATAATATATAATAGCTACACAGAAGGAGATATTATTAATACATTGTGTCGAGATAATACAGTTTAATCATGCTATCTCCACCACTGGTTTTTTGTACCCTGAAGAAGCCAGTTGTTGGTAATACGCTTTGGGAGTTGGAGAGGAGGAGGAAGCGGGAACTTTGTTGATGCCATCTTCCATTTTGCCATTTTATTGAGAAGTATGGTTTTCAATTTTTCTGATTTAAACTTTATTTAGCTCTATCTCTGATATAACTAGATTTGCACTTTAGCTTGCACTAGTCACTTTTGCTATTTGTTTATACTGTGGATATCACATTTGGGAGATTATATATTTTACCTTTGTTGCATTTGAGGTAATTATAACCCCTTAGCGACCAGCCGCGCGCACACGCGACCGTAGCTTAAAGCCCGGCTAAGAATTTATTTTTTAAATTATTCTGGAGTCCCCGAACGGCGTGCAGCCACGCAGGGACCTGGACCTCCAGGACGTACATGTACGTCCTCTGTCACTGACAGTTTTTGCGGGACATACATGTACATCCATTGTCGAGAATGGGTTAATGAAGGTGTTATATTGGCATCCATTCCCCTTTCCTCTATTTGTATGTTTTTCATAATTGTTATATATGGGGTTTTTGTATCACCTATTTGGTCTATTTTTGTATTGATTTTTGCTTTCAACATTGCGTGCCTCATTAATGAGACTTTCTTAGCATGGCATAGTTGGTATCCTTTCGATGGAAACCTTCCGAGTCTGTGAATTTGTAGAAGGGGCTGGAGGCTTTATAAACTAGCCATCCCAGCACCCTCTAGTGCATGTCACCTAAATGTTTCCCTCCCTCCTATACCCTCTTTTTCAGCTTCATTTAAGGTGGGCCCTCTAATCAGGCCCACTGCCTCACACAACTTTGGGCTCGCCAAAAGCTACGTTTTGTCACAATCCACTTTCACCTTTCCTGCGATCTCAATGATTACCTTTCTCTCCTCTGTTACCATCCACCATAAGTCACAACTACAAACCATTTTAAAGTATTCAATAATAATCAAGGTACTAGTACCTTCTTTGGATTGAGTGGTGAAGAAAATGCCTTTAAAATGAAAATATATATCAATGTCTTACAGGCAATAGTTATGAAGAACAGATATTAGAGCTCTCTTGCTAATTAAAGTAATGTAGTACCTGCACGTAAGCATGTGTATTGTGCTACAAGCAAACTTGGAAACTCAAAAAAGTTTATCTTCACCATGTGTTATGGTTCACTGTAGACTAAACCCTCAATGATCAGAGGGATATTCATAACACATCACATAATCCTATGTTCACTAAAAGTTTAAATCAAAAAAAGGTTAATGGCTTCACTAAAGAATGACTTTTTGTGCATACACACACATTATCCCCTTAACGGTCATGGTATGTCATGGGTTGTTTTGCGTTAACGACCCTAGATGTGCCAGGACTGTCATGGAATTCCGGGGCTCCCCGCTAGCTGTTCGGGGAGCCTGGAACCGGATACTACAAAAAAAAAAAAAAAAAAAAAAAAGGTCTGTGGTCCTTAACCCCGTTGAGAAATGGTTGCTCGTCTCATTCTCTCTCCTCTCCAGTCCTTTTGAATCCTACGGCATTACTGGGGTCCTTCTCCTAGTGGTACCTATACTGTGTTTGTCCGACAGGTGTCCATCCTGGTCCCAGCCCTGGCTCAGCTAGGGTCAGACATTTGGCTTCCGGCCAGCATCTTTACTCCAGCTTCGGCTGTAGGAAGGACTTCCTGGAGGGCTCCTACGTTCTCCAGCCTCGCTCTCTATTCTACACACTCCAGCATCTGTTACTATAGGTACCCCAATATCCTGTGCTCGTATCTACATTTATATATCCTTCTGTATATACATCAATGTAAAATTATATTCACAGGCAAGTGTGTAACAGAGATAAATAACAAACTAACTCTAAATGCTTACGTCTGGTATCATTCAGGGCTTTGAACTTAGGTCCTAATTAGTCAAATTAATTGTATACAGTGACATGAACTGGTGGATATCGGAGTGACACACAAAAACATGGAGAGGGAAATATATCTTTAAGCATTTACTTTAGAGATTTTCAGCTCCAGTCCTTGATCCATGAAAGCAGGCCCAGTTTTCATGATACCCTTAATTAAGCTCTGGCAGTTATATCACAATGAATGGTCTATGGGTTACTCACCTGTAATTAAAGGGATAGTAATACTTAAGTATTACAAATCCCTATATTAAAGCCCTAGTAAAAAAAAAAAAAAAAAAAAAAAGTATTGCCCCCAGTGTCATCTCTCAAACCTTTATGGTTTGAGAGATGAACGCTTCTAAAGTTGGCCTCTCCCTCCCCCTTCCCCGTAGTCAGCATTCTAGCTGATTCAGGGAAATCTGGTCAGAGATCATCAGGCGGCCCTGCAGCAGAGCCACGATCGTGTTAACTAAAAAAAACAAACTTTCACTAAAACGGTCTTCTACGAGTGCTTGCAAACCAAGCACACGTAGAAGACCATTTCAGTGAAAGTTTTTTTTTTAGTTAATGCGATCAGGCTGTGCTGGAGAGCCGCCTGAAAGTCGTACGACTGTTCCCTGAAGTCAGCTAAAATGCTGACTATGGGGAAGGGGGAGGGAGAGGGCAACTTTAGAAGAGTTCATCTCTCAAACCATAAAGGTTTGAGAGATGACACTGGGGGCAATACGGTTTTTTTTTTTTTACTAGGACTTTAATATAGGGATTTGTAATACTTTAGTATTACTATTTCTTTAAGCAGAGATATTATGAAAACCTAACCTGCTGGTGTGCCCTGAGGACTAACTTTGAGAAAGACTGATTTAGAAAGTTCCACTTTATAAGACATTTCTATACCCATCCAGCTAGTTCAACAGGGAGAAATAGCTGTAAGGTATGCAGTATAATTAAATTCAACTATGTCATGAAATCATGAGATAGACAATACTATCCCTTTAAGGCTGACTGACTAATTAAAAAAAAAATCTTGTAGCCATTACAAAAATAAACTAAACAATACCAGTCCTCTCTCTCATACTTCATTGGAACAGTCTACAAAGTGTAGACCATTCCAATGAAGTACTTCTTTTTATATCTCGCAATCTCGGCTCTGCTGAAGAGCCACCGCCAGTCCCGGGACCGGATTCTTCTGCAGTCAGTTAAAGCACTGACGTCAGGGAAAGGGGAGGGAGGGGGGAACTTTAGCTGTGATTACCTCTCAAACCATAAAGGTTTGAGAGCTAGGACTGGGATCATTTAGTTTATTTATTTTTTTTTAAATGGCTACAAGATTATTATTTTTTTAAAATTAGACAATACTATCCCTTCAGACAGAGAAGCAGAAAAGTTTTTCAAACATCCCTACACACACGCGCACACACTCTCTCTCTCTGCCCCCATTTATACTTGTAGTTTTCGTCTTAGCTGCATATTTGCCATTTGATCGATATCTGTTTTAGTATATAAAAATAAATATGAACGTCCATATATTAAAAAACTAGATATTACGTATTAAAAGGTTCAATATGGGTTGACTATATTTATTACAAAACATACCTAGAAGGAGGAATTTGGCAGCCCTTCTTTGAATAATCATTTGCTGATTTTTACTTGAGCAGGAAAATTCTTACCACTTGTAACCCTTTGAGCACAAGAGTCACAGAACATTTTTCTTTGGACGACTATAGGGTCCATTTTTTGAAAGTCAATTTGAACATATTGCTTTTCAAACTTTAGAGACCTCTCTAGCATTCAAGATGGTTAAATGTCCAGTTTGAATAGGTCATTATCCTTCTTTTTTCCTCCATGAAGCAGTTGATTTACTTGAGAATTACTCATCTTCAGTGACAACCTGGCACTGTTCACTGGAGGCCAGAACTAAGTACTACCATATAGTTTTGGGCACAGGTGAACAGTGAAGGTGTGTCACAGTTGTTCAGAGCCTAGAATTAAATGGAAGCTATCACCCCTATACAAGTTTGTCTAAAAAGTTAATTTATATAGAGACTAGCTGGAATACTGTTTTCATTGTTATTTGGACTAAATTAAACGTGTAAAGATTATCCTGCGCCTTCCTTCCAGACATACTGTGGTTACCAGCTCTGCACCGCATGAGATAGACATAATAAATCTATACTTAGGCATACTGGAGAAGAAAAACGTGTTAGCTTTTCTAGTATACATCAGGACTCGATGGTACAAGAACAGAGTTCTGTCTCCTTTTTTTCTTCCCAGCAGGATGAACGTACCAATGTCTCGATTGAGGTGTTCCCGGATAATTTTAGGGGACGACCAAGATCCTCAAAAAACAAGAGAGGTCGGTCAAGACGAGTCTCCTCCATGCGACAACCTCAATTGCATCAGACAGAAGGAACTCTTAAAGACCCACGAGGCGTGGGTCAAAGAGGAAGAGGAGGAAGGCCATTGTTACCAGGGAAGAAGCAGGAAGTAATTAATCTTTCAGATAAAACTCTGAGCCCTATACAATTGGAGGTACTTTCCAAAGGACTAGGTTTTTCTTCAAGTCGACACTTCGATCCTCTGAATACCATACTTGACGTAAATAAATTTGTTAGACTTCTTGAGTTGAAAACGTTTTTTGATGATCCCTTTGATATGGACAGGACTTTATTTTCAACAAATTCACTAAAGAATAACAATGACTCTGCTTTGGATGCTAAGAGTAGCACTCATCACTGATTGGTATATCAGATTCTTGTTTTTCTATTCAATGTGATGTTTTGGATTTAGAAATTTTGGGGAGGGAGACTGATAAAAATATCTCACATAAGATTGATATTGATATGGTTAATAAAGCTCAGCTAAAAATCTCCTCCCCTCATTTCTATCCTATTCAATGTAGAGGTAACACTATTGAGACCTTCCAGACAATGGTTGAAAAAGAGTTGATTTATTTGTATGAAAAAGTGAAGCAAGGTCATTCTAAGGATAATCTAGGGATTCAGGGCATATCCTTTCTAAACTTACCAGAATCAAGGTGGAGAGCACCTTCTCATGGGGTACCATGGATGTTTCATAATTGTATTACACCATACCACATGGGAAGGAGTTACAAGCTGTTCAACACCATTTAGAAACATACAGCACTTATTCTGTTGAGTTGAAGACCTTTTTGGTAACAGTGATTTTAATATTTATTGACTCATCATTTCTTCAATTATGATAGCACCTTTTATTTACAAAAGTGTGGTACTTCGATGGGTGCAAAATTTGCACCAACGTATGCAAACCTTTACATGGGTTGGTTCGAGGAGATATTCATATATGGCATTAATAACCCATATCGTCATTGTAGCTTTAGGTATAATAGATACACTGACGATTTGTTATACAAATGGCAGAGTTCTAGGGAATCCTTCTTTTGTGCTCTTTTTGAAAATGATTTCAATTTGTGTTTTACTAGTGATTTTCAGACGAGAGAGATCCCATTTTTAGATCTTAAACTGATGTTTAGCGATAATGAAGTACACTCCTCGATCTATAGAAAACCCTGTACGGGTAATTCTTTGCTATATGCAAAGTCTTGTCACCCACGTCACACAATAAGAGCAGCACCTTTTGGACAGTTCTTGTGGGTTCGCAAGAACTGTTCTACTGTGGAGGAATTTGAATCACAGTCGGATGATCTCATGAAGAGTTTTTTTTTTTTACAGAGAGGATACCCATTTGGTCTTTTAAAACAAGCATATGATAGAGGCAAATCCACTGATATACCATAGTTGCTTGATGATAGGAATGCTAGGAGTAAAAACACAGCTGTTAATTGTAAGGAGGACTCTAGGGATTGTCTTAATTTTGTGACAATCTACTAACAATATTTGCCAGCACTAGCTAAAAATCAAAAACCGGGTCATGAACATTAAATAATCTGGTGCACTCAGGGGTATCTATAAGATACAATAGAACAATTGCAGGCAGGCAGAAAGAAAAAAAAAAAAAAAAAAAAAAAAAAGAGAAATCCTTCCCTGCCAACCTCAGCAGAACCCTTAAATATAGGCAAACATCCCAGAATTTACACAAAATACAAAATATATTTATTGAGGCAATATGAAACAAATACAAGTGGACAAATAGATAGGGGAATCCTACAAAGATACAGACTAGATAAATAACAATAATAGTAATATATAAATAAGCCACATAATGCCTAGTCATAACAAATGAGGCCTCTATATAACTACTACCTGCGGCTATAATATGCAAGTGTAATCTCACAAAAAATCTGCAATATACAAAAATATACACACAAAACATATATATGAGTGCAAATACTTATCAAAGTGCTAATAGTGTAGATCAGTTTGCCGCAGGAGAGAAAGAGGCAAGGAGACCCTTATCTAACACCACACTAGCCCAAAGCATATCACCTTAATGGCTTCGTCACGGGATGACGAAGTCCTTAAGGAGATACACATTGGGCTACACTATTAGCACTTTGATAAGTATTTGGACTTTATGGTGTTTTTATGAGTCCACTTGTATTAATTTTGTGACAGACTATAGTCTAGAATATAATTTGATTAAGGCTACAATTAAGCATCATATTCCTATTTTATGGAGCGTTAAAAGTTTGAGAACAAGTTTACAACAAGAATGTGGATTTATTAGTAGGAGAGCACCCACTCTAGGGAAAATATTATCTCCCAGTCTGTTTACAAGTACATCCCCAAAACTGACTACTTGGTTAAATACCACGGGCCTATACAAATGTGGGGCCAGACGGTGTATTGTTTGTACTTACATCCAAACTGGTAATGAATTTAAAAGTACAGCCAAAGGTAAAAGTTATTGCATCAAACAATTTATTACTTGTCGGACAGCAATGGTAGTGTATTTATTGACCTGTCAAAAAAATGCCAAAAGCAATATGTAGGTAAGGCTAGTCGTCCCCTAAAAGATAGGATTAGATAACATGTGCTATTGATTAGAAAAAGTGACGTAACAAGACCTGTGGCATGTCACTTTATTGACTGCTGTAAGGCTGATCTCTCATTTTTCTAATTTAAAGGGATTGAGAAGGTTGTCTCTCCAGAAAGAGGAGGAGACATTAACATCAGTCTGGATTGGACAGAAGTCAAATGAATACTTTATCTCCACACCAGACAGCCTTATGGCATTAATTCTGAGCATGAGGTCAGTCTGTATATACACAGTTAGTACTATTGGTTTCATTTGTTCATATAAGACCATTTATATATTTCTATGTTTTTTTATGTATAGACTAGTTTTAAAGCCCCTATACATGGGCCAACACTGGTGGCGCTGCAGTCATGCATAGTACTGACTGCCCGAACTCGTCACAGCTGATATAGAGTGGGGCACTCCAAATTCAGACCGTAGTCCCGCAGTGCGTTCAGGCAGTCTGTACTGCACATGACTGCAGCGCGTGCAGCCGTCTTTACTATTGAGCATGATGGCTTCTGACAAACATAGTTAGAGAATTATAATATAGGACTATTTGGGCTACATTACAAATGCTATCTGTCAGTTTAAAATCTTCTTGAGACAGATTGATACTGGGTGGCATCTGATGGCTTTCTTTAGTATTTGAATGGGTTGTAGTAATATGCTTTAGTCATTGGGGACACTGTTGTACAACATTGTTTCTCTTTTTGTTTCACCAATTCTGTCAGTTTTGAGTTTCCATAGCTATGACGTGCCTGGTAATGGCGGGATTCTCTCTTTGTTCCAATCTTGCTATTTAGCGTGATTGGCCAGTTCCAATCAGATGGTGTTACTTTGTTTGTAATTTAATCCACAATGTTGCAGATCATTCCTTGCCTATGACTAAACTCTGTCACAAAACACGTCAGGAGGGACATGTGTTTTGTGGCCATGTATCCCGTTTGCTGTATTTGTATACGAATTCTGTTATTATAAATCTACGAATAAACGTTCCCGTTTTATGGTTGCTGACTGGCTGATGTCATTCTCTGAGTCCGTGAGTGCTACTATCCTGTGTCTTCAAGTTTGCTGAAACCCTGCAGAGGTTGACGGGAGCAGCTCCGGATCCACACAGCCAATTGGCCCAGTGAGTTTCTATTTTAATATATTGGTTAATTGTAGCAACCTATTATTTCTTTTTTGTAAGATCTGCACCGCAGTCTGCCAATCTTCCTCTGCTCCCCTCCCACAATCCAGCCTCCTCCAATGATGGAGGATTTCTGCATGTAATTGGCCAGAGAGCACTCCAGCTTACAGGAAGAAATCCTCCATCATCGGAGGAGCCTGGATCGAGGGAGAGGAGCAGAGGAAGGGTGACAGACTGTGGTGCACAGCTGTACCTGCAGTCTGTCTTGAAGGAAGGTGCAGGATAATCTTTACATGTTTATTTTTGGCCAAATAACGA
Organism: Rhinophrynus dorsalis; assembly: GCA_037306005.1. Classification (NCBI taxonomy): domain Eukaryota; kingdom Metazoa; phylum Chordata; class Amphibia; order Anura; family Rhinophrynidae; genus Rhinophrynus; species Rhinophrynus dorsalis. The sequence continues at coordinate 355,974,149 of CM074718.1, forward strand.
TTAAAAAAAATGTATACAAGCTAGTAGCTATATAAACTAACTTTTTAGATCAATTTGTATTGGGGTGATAGATCCCTTTAAAGTACTAGTTCATGAGGATGGTGGGGAATGGTGTACCATCACTACAGTTCACAAATTGTGCACAACACTTTGTACTGCAGTGAGTTGTGTACCCCTCTGGTGCTTTAGGTGTTGAAGTTGTTTGGTTAAATGACTTCCCTACATTATTCAGTTGCTTTAAATAAAAAAAAGTGTCCTTTGTAAAAAAAAATATGGGTGATTAGCTCATATCAATACAAACAGCAGTAAGAACACTGACCCTTTGAATGTCAAAGGGGTACAAAACACATTGTGAAGCAGTGCGTTCAGCACCCCTCTGGAATTCAAATGGTTATATAAATGCTCTCTGAACTGTAAAATTTACACATGCATTTATATTTTATGGGTATTGATACTCCATACCTAGTACTGTATTACATTTTATATAGTCTTCCAAGATTAAAATCAACAACACAGCAGGAACTTTAACCCTTTGAGTGGCACTCAAAGGATTAAATAACTCTTATCTCAATATTTAAATTAATGTAAGTTTTCCTGCACTGTTATATGCTCTTGTCTTTCTCATTATTCATTAGATAAGTTTGGTGTAAATCAAGCCTCCCTTTGAATAGGCTCCCTCCCCCCTCTATTTTTAATTTAATCTTAGCATCATGTGACATACTAAAACTATGCGTATCCCCCTTTAGCTACTCCAAATGTTAGGAGGTGGGCATACTCACAAATATATATATTATGTCAAGGGTTGATAAGCTGGGCTTCCAAAACATGCCAGTGTAAATGTGGCTTTTCTGCTGTTATTAGATTTCAACTCCAATGAGATGCATTCAGTCAGTTTCTATGTAAGCATGCTGGGAATTTTAATTCCACAAGAGCTGAAGTGACGAAATTGTTTGGGCAGAAATGCAGCCCTCTGAATAACACAAACGCACTTCCCCATCCCATTAGGCACACTTGACCTAATACTAAGGAAGCCCATCTCAGCTTCCTAACTTGTATTCCCTAAGCCCCACCATTTTTAAAACGTATAATGTATGTATTTAATATCATGGTGTGTTTCCTACCTTCTTTATTACAATCCCTTGGTCCCTCATTTCATGTACACTACACTTCCAGTTTATCAGGAACGACTGTTCCAGTTGATAGAGGAAGTGAGGCCGCCCTCAGCTTACACCATTGGATACTAACAGCGGAGGGGCGTTCTCTGGTTGTTTTTGCTCCACTCAGGTTTGACGAAAGAATCTGGGTTACTAAACCAAGTCTGTGAGGAGCACGGGTGCTGTTTTCTGCTGCAGTCTTGTGCGTTTAGATTTGGGACGGAGAAGTTGAAGCAGCAGCGTAACATGATGCAGTGAATAGCGTGTAGTCTGTAGATGAGCACATATCCCTTTATTTCAGAGGCACATGAAAGTTTCATTCTGTAGGACTTCACAAGAAACCTTATTGTGTGTGTTGTTTTTTTTTATAAGCATCCCTGATTTAAATGGATAAATGGAGCTGCATAATCAGTCTCCGGTGGCCCTACATTGACCAGCACTGGGCCAGAGGGCCACGTGTACAAAAGTATATGTTGATGAGTTTTCTTTAACCCTTTGAGTGCGTGGGATACCTTTCTGGGACCCAAAGGTTAAGATACGTACCTACTATTTTTATGTGTACCAATTAACTGTATTTTTGTTTATTACTTAGAGGGATTTGTGAAATACAGAGTTAATCTTTATATTGAGTTTTCATGGTACAAAACTCATTACATAAATATATCTTTGTCACTAAGAAGAGGCCTGCTTATACAGTGGCCATAAAAATTGACAATACAAACATACAACAGATCATTAGATCTTCCAGATATTGAAGTAACTTAGTGCTTCATTATGGGTTTAAGGAAAGGACAACATACCATTTTATGAATGTTCTAGACTAGAGAATATATATATACCTATACACACACAGTGTTAAATGGGTTAATCACCAATTAATTATACCCCTCTAGCATACAAGAGTTTTTCGGTGAGCAGAGTGACACATTGCTGTGTAAGATGTTCTGCACTAATAAGGACATTCAAGTGGTTAATCACAGATAATTTCATTACTGTGTACTTTTTTGGCATTTAAGGGGTTAACAACTGATACATCATTTTTCTATTTTACATGGGTTTATTCTGTAAGTGGACCAGTGAGGCATACAAAGGGTTAATCTCATCTTAAACCATTGCTCTGCACTGTTCTGGCATATAATGGGTTAAAACGTGATTAATTCTGCCTCTACTTTACAAGGGTTAATCTGCGAGTTATACATTGTGTAGCAATGTTTTGTTCACCTATGCGGCTTTGAAGGGGTTAACACCGATTAATAGATTGCTGTGCACTTTTCAGGCATTCGTAATTAATTATGGATGGCAGTAACCCTTGCTGTACAGGGTACAATTATGTCCCCTAACTTAATGCGGGGATACAGTTACACACCTTCAGAATTTATTTCCATTTTGATACTCAATTGACAGTGCAGTTTCATACGTTTGACCTTTCTGGCATGCAAGGGGTTAATCACTGATGAAGTATCCTTCTGTAGCATAATTCAACAGTAATTAACCTGTTGTAAGGTAGACCGCTGTGCATTGGTTTGTGCATCTGTCTAGCATAAAGTGAATTTTTTACTGAGGAATTATGTGTCTGTAACAAACACGGGGTTAATTAGTAGGAGTACACATTAAAGTGCAATGTGCTATGCACATAGATGACATTAAATGGGTTAATCGCACAATAGCATTGCCATAGACCTCTCGGGCATACAAGGGGTTAATTACTGATACTATATGGCTCTCTTTAGCATACAGTGGGTCAAATGATTATTTATTCCTCTACCAACCAATACATACACTGGGTTAATCAAGAAGAAACACCAAAATGTAACCCTCTAGCATACAGTGGGGATGAGGATTATGAAGCTGTTGAAAAGACACATACATCACTGGTGATCTGGCGCGCTTTAATCTAACCTTAGTGGTAGGGCATCAGACTGCTAACTTTTGATAACCGCAACTACTTAAGGAATCTCCGCGACGTGTGCATAAATCACAGTATGTCAGGTAATATATACATGTCATATGTAAATTCGTTTATAATCGTGGAGCCCCAGATGCCATGAGCCAATCACAAACCAGTCTTGGTGGGCGTGTGATATAGGGCTGGCGTATGAGACAGGAGGAGGAGAGTGTATTTCTATTTGACCCTGAACTAGGAAACGCTTTGTTTAAGTATAGTGTCAGTTTGCAGTTACATTCATAGGAACATCATGAGAGTTCTCACCAATAGTCTGTGGAAGCTCCGCACGGTTTGCCTTACGGTGAGTATGATACTAGTGTTCTTGGTGATCGCATCCACCACACAAATATAATAATACTTAGTTGTCTTCTTGTTTACTTTTCCAGTTACAGAGGAATGTGAAACTTTTCTCGCATACTTATCCTGCAAAGCGTCTGTTAATGCTTGGACATTAACTACAGCGTTTTGCGATATGTTGAAATCTCCGGCAAACAGCGGGTTAACTTTGTGAGTGCCAGCGAGGTATACAACGTATTGGATACCTCTCTGGCACTTAAAGTTAAAGGTACCTTTTTTACATACAACATGTAATAACGTCTTATTTAGTCATTACTGACGTTCTTTGTACAATGACCCCAACTTTATATTCTTTATTAATTTGCAGTGTGTATCAGATTAACTTTTTCAGTCAGTCAAAGGGTTGATTTGTATTTTCATAAGTATATTGACAAAACTGTGTCGGAAAGTGTTGAAATCAAGGAATATGCATAGCGCCAAGTGACTGCATAAGAACCCATGGTATTTGTAAATTGATATAAAGATTCATAGGGGCTAAGGATTGATAAAGCGGAGATGACTTCTCCACTGTTATCACTTCTGTTCCTGTGTTATTTTTTGGAGCCTATACACAAACATATCAAAAGCTGGAGCAATCTTAGTGCATTAGCTGGCGTGAGAAGTCATCTCCACTTTTTCACCTCTTTATAAACCTTAGTGCATGTCCCCAAAACTATTTGTATATTGATATAAAGCCGTGCTTCTCAAACCCCCCCCCCCAGGCATGCCTAAAAATCTAAGTTTCAGGGTACGTAAAGCATTTTATATGGCATTCAAGGTATTAATTTAACGTTTTCAGTGCCAGTGGAGTATGCCATGCACGCAGTTCATACCCCTCTGGCACTCAAAGGGATAAATGAGAAAACAAATATATAGTTATTCTTTTGTACAGTCACAACAGGGCACTCCTCGCATATAAATATAAGTAGAAAAAAATCAGGGGCGGAGGGCGGCTTGTCCGCATGGAGCACAATGAGGCGGCTGCCCTCTCCCCCTGTTACAATGAGATGTGTATTCCCCCCCTGCTGGGCTGGGGCGGTCAGTCCCTAGACAATGGGGGCTGGCTGCTCCAGCTCAGGTGGGGGGATTGATTAGATTTGGGAGAGGGGGGGTGTGACCACCTCACCTCCCCCAGGTAAGGGTGTGAGAGGGGGCGGGGGGATATGTGGTTAAAAAGAAGTCCAAAGTTAGTATACACATTAAAGGGGAACTACCACCCCAACATGATTACGTCTGTAGAGATGTGTCTTTCATTTGTTATAAGCGCTGTGTAATTTATTTTTTTTTTAACCGTTTTTAAAATGAATAAAGTTGAAAAGACTATTGTACCTGGTGGTGTCTGTTCGAGTGAAGCATGGAGCCAAATGGCTCCGTTGTTCCTCCCACTTTCTAAATGATCCATCCTACGTGCATGGATGGTAAGGATGTCACTGCTTCATTTGCATGCGCGCTGCGCTACCGTGCATGTAAAAAAAAAAAAAAAAAAAAAAAAAAGGCTGTGGGCAGGCACATCGCCGTTGACAGACAGGTCTATGGAGAACGCGTACATGCGCAGTTGAAGGAGACAGCAAAGATGGCCGCGGCGTTAACGGTCTATGTGCACGGTAAACTTTAAAGATTCCAAAATATAGAAAGCGCATTGGGAAGTTTAACAAACATATTTGGGGTGACTGTAGGGGTATCTAGCTTCACACCATAGATTAGTTAGTGATGGTAGTTCCGCTTTAACTAGTGTTGTCTTTTGGAAGCTGTTTTTCTTTTTCCATTTCTCATACCTTCCATACATGCACTCTCAAATCTCCAAAACCAAAGGGATTTAGCTGAACCAAGGAATTTGTATCCAGAAAGCCAAGGAAGAAAGTCAGCATTCCATAGGATTGGTAAACTGTATAATTTTTGATGGTAATATTTTGCCATAGCTGGAGTGAGCTGTCTTGCAAAACAATAGAAAAAATGAGCTTAATAATTAATGTAGTGATATTATTTAGCCAAAATGTTTATGAGGTCCATGACCTGGAGGCGAATATATCACTCACTAAACAGCGGTCAGTTGTGATATTGTAATTGAGTACATTAATCATTGGTTTCTTTAATGAATTATAATACATTGTCATTTCTTGTAAACAGGGGTGTAGGCATTTATTGTACCAGGGGGTCATATGTGTCTCATAATGCAATAGTTACGTATTTCTTGCAAAAGCTGTAGAAGGCCATATATCTTGTATTTTCCATCCATTCTCTACCACTTGTTTTGTTTTCAGAGAGAGTTGCATGGAATTTCAGGTCCCTGTTTTTTCAAGCCAATTACTGCTTATTTGATAAAGTATTGTGGGGTGATATTTCAATTTACACATTGGAATATTTTCCAGGACAGTGGGCCATATAATATACTTTCTTGGCATCCATATTCACGTACTGTGCTTTTCTTGGGTGGTATGGGAGCCTTTTGTTCTTCCCGCATTTAATATCTCATTGAGTGAAGTTGGTGGCTACTGTTTCTTGATACATTTACAGAACTGTATATTATTAATATTCAGAAGTTACATTGCTTGTAAGTCAAGGTATCTAGATAAACATATTCCCCCCTTTTATAAGTTAATACCTGTTAGGAGAAAATAACATCGAATCAATACAGTTCTCTAGATACATACAAATACTACTGCAATGCTTCAACACTATCCTACCTGGAATCAGTGAATGTTATATAGCAACACCGTTATAATGGAATAGGAGGTGAACTAGAAGGAATATTTTTCTGAGCATAACATATAGAAAATGTGTATGTGTTTATGTATGTATGTATGTATATATATGTGTATATATATATATGTATAGGTGTTTATGTGTATATGTGTGTATATATATATATGTGTATGTGTGTATGTATGTGTGTAGATTATATAGTCTGGGTAGAATATAGTCTGGGTGAAGGATGTAGTCCATATTATCTCTTAAGGAGTTGGCATAGCAAGTACATGTCCATTGTCTGTGTTTACAATGCATTGTGTGGGTTACAGTAGACCCCCCTCTGAGTAGCAAAAGTGTGGCCTTTGTCCTTGACCGGGTAACAATGGGGGGGTAGGGGGCAGTTGTCTCATGAGTTGCCTGCCATTTGTTGTTTTTAATGCATTGAGGTATTTTCTTTTCACTAATCTTATTAATTCAGGCCTTTTGTTATTGTCAGGGGGTTTGAGGTCTTTGCCTGTTATCAATGTTTTGTGCAACCTCACAGTCTGATAAACCAAATATAGGTAATTATTGATCATGCAAATACAAGTATCAAGGGTTTATTTTATCAGGATAAATATAAAGATGGGGCATGTGGTTCCCATTATATTAAAACATTAGTTAGTTAAGCCTTACAATGGCCAAGGACCTATCACAAAAGTTCTTCAATTAATTTGTTCTGTTTTCAGGTCTCTGCATTTTCCACTGGGGCTATTCCATGTATCTATCACTCATTTTATTTTAATTTCCTCTGCTGCGTTCTGCATAGCAGCTTCCCAGGTTATTGAACTACATGGTGGAAAGAGCTAATGGGCCCCCTTTGATTCAGCTCCAGTGCATGGCCTGGAAGCCTCCCCTATAGGTAGTACCTAGGGAGGATTCAGGAAAGGTTGCGCTGATTCTACATTTATCATGAGGGTAGCTCAGTAAATAATAACCTGGATAAAGCACCTTCCTTTGAATCATGTCAGTTTTCTATTTAAAAAAAAAAAAAAAAACACAAAATAATTGGTAGGGTTTTTTGTCGCGGGTTGCGGATGGCAACGGCGGGTGTGTAGAAGCCGCAGTTCAAGATAAGGTTGACCAGGCAGCTACGGGAGGATCTTAGGGTGTGGGACCAGTTCATTAACGATTTCAATGGTGCTAGGCTGGGGGTGTCCAGGGGGCGGTCTATTCAGGAAGTGGAGCTGTTCATTGATGTAGCAAGTGGTGTAGGGACATACTTGAGAGGCAAGTGGTGCCAAGGGTCCCTCTTTGGGAGGGACAGTCCCTCTTTTAGACCCAAATCCCTCTGTCCCTCTTTCCCACCCTGATGTCCCTCTTTTTAGGGGGTCAGACTGTGTGGTGGGTATATAAGTGTATCATACTTGTCTACAGCAATGAAGCTCACATTGGTGTTTGTATAATTGTCAGTATAGGTGTATATAGATAAGTCTACGTATATAAAATACTTTGGTCTTGATCTAAATCAGTTATTAGGTTACACAAAGAGGTGTCAATGGGTCATGAAATAGTCTAAAAAATTATTGGTATTGCCACGCCCGCCAGCCACACCCCCCTAAAACACAAGTGTCTCTCTTTTGGCAATTGGTAATGTTGGGAGGTATGTCTGGGAGCCCAAGGGCCTCACCAGGATATTTTTTCCATCTTGGGGGCACTGGAATTGTGGCATGAGGAGTTGGCAAACAAGGCAGTGGTGTTCTGGATGGACAACATGAGAGTGGTTTATGGCATTAATTTGCTAACTTCCTCATCTCCACAGGACTTGGGGATACTTAGGCAGGTGGTATTGTTATGCATGGGCCATAATATTTTGTTTAAAGCTAAGCATGTCCCATATGTGGACAACAAAATTGCAGTATTGTTATGCATGTGCCATAATATCTGGTCCAAAGCTAATCATCTCCCAGGGGTAGACAACAAATTGCAGATGCTCTGTCTAGGGAACGGTGGGAAGAGTTTTATAAGTTGGCACCTCATACACATCCTAATGGTATTGAATGTCCATCTAAACTCTGGTGCAGCGATCATTGGCTCCTAAGACATGTACAGCATATGCCAGTGCATGGAGATCCTAGGGTGAGTTCATTCAGAGACCGGAGATTAGCCAGCTAGCTCACAGGTTCCAAATATTGCAATTTTTGGTAGCTTTGAAAGTGCAGGGCTTGTCTAAGAGTTCAGTGACTGCAAAATTGGTGAGCTTATCATTTTATTTTAAGAGGTTGGGGAGGGAGGATCTGGCCACCAGGTCTGCAGTCAGGCGAATTCTCAAGGGTTGGGATAAGTGGGATCACATACATAAGGCAGGAGGAGACCAGTGGATAGGGCTAGATTGGGGTCCTGATAAACATATTGCCACAAGTATGCACTGACCAATTTGGGGGGGGGGGCAGGGTCTGATTCCCAGTCAATGCACTTTGCAGTATTGAAGGCCACATGGGGGCAGGTTGTCCTTAGCAAGCGGTATTGAGCTACAGGTCAGTTAGGACCCATGTAGGGGTGCCTTTTTAAGACATGCAGACGTTCTGCTTTATCTGTTTTTCAGTTTAAAGCTGTGTTTATCAGAACACAGACGTAGTTGGGTTTGGACCCCAAAGCGTATGGCACCCACTCTTTTAGGATTGGGGCAACAACAGAGGCTGCCATAAGGGGTCAGTCAGTGGAAGAAATTAAGAGTGTGGAGAGATGGTGCTCTGGGGCCTGCAAACGTTACGTTAGGCCATAAATAAATTAAAAAAAAAAAAAAAAAAAAAAAAAAAAAAATTATATATATATATATATATATATATATATATATATATATATATATATGTGTGATTATTCTGTTTTGGTGTAGGGGGTCTTGTACTAACAATTAGGTGTTATCGTGTACTAATCAGGATGCATGATGTGTTTCAGGTTCAGTCAAGATTCCGGTGCAGGTGTGGCTTATTGACCACTCCTTCAGCTATGGGCGGAAAGGCACACCGCTACCAGACACATCGGGGGTCAGATTGGGCTCCCGCGAGAGAGATTTAGACTGAGGTGGCTGGGGAAACAAGGCCTTCAATGGACTGGGATGGCCGGTAGGCTGGAGCAGGCAAGGACCAGGTGGGGAGAGCAAGACATCATTGTGCTGCATGCAGGTGGGAACGATCTTACCTCCTGCAATTCGATGCAGCTGATTCTGGACATTCAGCAAGCATGCAGCGTGGTGTAGTCTCTCCCCCCAGGTGGTAATTGCGTGATCTGAAATTGTTCAGAGGGTTGAATGGAGAGGAGCAGCCTCTAACAGGTCCATTAAGAAGTCCAGAGAAAAGGTTGATCGCTCAGTCAGGAAGTTTATGCTCTCTTGCGGGGGCCACGTTATTAGCCATAAGGAATTGGTGGCTTCTGACACCAGTCTTTATAGGGCTGATGGGGTCCATTTGTCCCTTACAGATCTGGATAGGTTTAATTCGGCCATAGCATTAGGACTATCCTAGATATTGGAGGTGCGGTTTAGTGGGGTAAAGAGGTCCACGTAATTTCCCTCTTTTTGGGTGGCGGAATGTGTCTCTCCTGGGCACTGTGTCGGTGGGGCATACCTGAAGGTTACGTTAAGTCAGGACACCGGTTGTGCGGCTGGTGGGGCCTGAAGGGAAAAGGTTTTGCCAAGTACCAACACCAATGGCACGAAGTGGTGAGCTGCCGCGGGAAGGTGGGGAGGTGGGGCTAAGAATGCCTGGTAAAGCCTCCCCATCTAGGTAGCTGCCTGGCGGGGTGCAGGCCTGGCCGATCCCGTACCAGGACACCATGGCCCAGGAGCTCCACATTATGAGGGTGGGTCCAAGGGTTTAAATAGTTAAATAGGCCTTAAATAAACCGTGACCTCCATTTATCCCACAATTACTGTGTCGTGTCTTTATTTTCATTAGAAGTGAAAAAAGCTTTACTTAGGCAGGATGTTGGTGTGTGGGGATCATGGTTGTGTTTGTGTTAAAGGGGGGAAGACAGGAATTGGAAGGGGGGTAGGGCATGCCCGCCTCAATCAGGGGCGGAGGGCGGCTTGTCCGCATGGAGCACAATGAGGCGGCTGCCCTCTCCCCCTGTTACAATGAGATGTGTATTCCCCCCCTGCTGGGCTGGGGCGGTCAGTCCCTAGACAATGGGGGCTGGCTGCTCCAGCTCAGGTGGGGGGATTGATTAGATTTGGGAGAGGGGGGGTGTGACCACCTCACCTCCCCCAGGTAAGGGTGTGAGAGGGGGCGGGGGGATATGTGGTTAAAAAGAAGTCCAAAGTTAGTATACACATTAACTAGTGTTGTCTTTTCCTCCCACCCACCCAGACTAAATGGCTTGAAAACTTCATCGCTAGCCGGAGGTCGCGGATAGGTCATAAGAAGCTTCCCTGGAGATGTAGTTTACAAAGGTCCAATAGTGTGTCTCTCCTGGGCACTGTGTCGGTGGGGCATACCTGAAGGTTACGTTAAGTCAGGACACCGGTTGTGCGGCTGGTGGGGCCTGAAGGGAAAAGGTTTTGCCAAGTACCAACACCAATGGCACGAAGTGGTGAGCTGCCGCGGGAAGGTGGGGAGGTGGGGCTAAGAATGCCTGGTAAAGCCTCCCCATCTAGGTAGCTGCCTGGCGGGGTGCAGGCCTGGCCGATCCCGTACCAGGACACCATGGCCCAGGAGCTCCACATTATGAGGGTGGGTCCAAGGGTTTAAATAGTTAAATAGGCCTTAAATAAACCGTGACCTCCATTTATCCCACAATTACTGTGTCGTGTCTTTATTTTCATTAGAAGTGAAAAAAGCTTTACTTAGGCAGGATGTTGGTGTGTGGGGATCATGGTTGTGTTTGTGTTAAAGGGGGGAAGACAGGAATTGGAAGGGGGGTAGGGCATGCCCGCCTCATGCCTGTGTGCTACTTAAGTTATTGATACAGTATGTAGGTTATTATCCTATAGAATAATTCGCTAGGATGTTTGTCAGATGCGTTCGCATGATTGCTTTGCGTGAGTGAGGTGACACAAGACTGCATTGCGTGGAGCAGCGAGGTAGCGGCCGCTTAACCCTTTGACTGCCAGAGGGGTACGCATTGCATAACCTTCTGGCACTCAGAGGGTTAACATTACCCGGACCTTGGCCCGTTTACACGGTCTTTTACCCTAGTTGGAAATAATAGCCAAACAAGTGCACTCAGCAGGACTTGCAAAAAAAAAAAAAAAATAGAAGAATGTTGGTCAACATTGTGGCCCCCAGCATATTTTACATAGTCCTTTCCATAAACAGAGATGGATTAAGGCTCCATTGAATTCTAGGCAAGGTACCAGTTTGGGGCCCCGCATTTCTTGTTCTGGTGCTTCAGACACAGAGTTCTGCTAGCAGGTACTGACATTGTGGCTCCAATGGAAGTTGGACACTTTCAGCAAAAAAAGGCGACCAACACAAGAAGTTAGCAGAAGGGTCACAGACTGAGGTCCTGCTGTTGCATCACTTGCATCCAGGGCCCCTCATTTTGCTATGGCCCCTAGGCACTAGCCTAGGTTGCTATAAGGAATGATCCAGCTCTGTCCATAAATATACATAAAAACATAACTTTAATTTTTTTTTTTTTTTGTCAAAATAATAGATAAAGTGGGGTGCTTTAAGCTGGTGTACACTGCATGTGGCAGTGCCTTGTTACTTTGCTTGAGAACCACTTATTTAATGGGACGTTATCAGGGATCACATCCATTAATATTGTGTATTCCCAGACAGCATGTTGTTTTTGTTTGTGGGGTTTTGTTTTTTTTTTTAATCTATTAAAACGTAAAGTGGCCTGTTAACAAAATTGGTAAAACCAGAAACAGTGATAATTGTTTTGCATTTAGAACCCACCCATATCCGTTCACTGGAACTCTTATTTATTTGAAACAACCACTCTGGTCAAGCGCTACGTGCCACAAATATAGTGGCTAGTGTAATCCTACCAGTCCCAATCATAATTAAGAAAACGTTCCAAGGCTGCTTCCAATTCCCTTCAGCTGCGGTACCACTCTTCAAATAGATCCGCTGGCAAAATGACTCTTCATGTACATGTAGAGAAAAACACAAAAAATGGAGCGCTCACATTCTAAGTGTAGACTGTTCAAAATATGATACTATACAAAACAAGGAAAAAATGGGTTGCTACAGTTGCCCCCCTTGACAGGTTTTTCCCCTTATCTTAATTGAAGATTGTCCCTCTCTGCAATCTACCTGGGCATCTCCCTTCTGATCTGGCTGAGCAGTGTTACATCAGTAGAAGGGGTGGGAGGGGGATACTTTATCATTCAATTACTCTGGAACTAAAACTCTGACAGAACTGAAATAACACTCTCCAGGCCCAAATACTATGATGATTAATTAGAGCTGCTTTTACTATGAAACATTACTATCCCTTTAAATTACTCCGCACATGTGATCTAGATATTTGACCCCTCATAAGTCTTATGCTATTTAAAATCAAAAGTCACTTAACCCCTTCGCGACACGGGACGTACATGTACGTCCCGTGTGGCTGTCACTTAGTGACAGAGGACGTACATGTACGTCCCGGAAATCCGGCTCCCCGCGCGGCTGCGCGCCGTTCGGGGACTCCGGATTGTTTTTTAAAAAAAAAAAAAAATGTTAGACGGACGTTAAGTGAAGGGGTTAATATAGAGTAAACTAACCTATGTATAAATAAACTTGTATCATTTTCGGAGTTCACCCCCCTGGGGCGTCTAGTTGCGAAATACAAAATCCATTTAACCTCTGCATAATCTAATCGGACACTCATATCACCCCCTCTGTCAGACTGACACACCCTTTCGATCCCTTGAAAGGAGAAAAATTTTAAGATCGCAATTGGAACAATCCACAAAATGTCTAGCGACAGGCTTGGTGACATCAGTGTTCCTGATAGAATTGATATGCTCCCGGATACGTTCCTTAAGTGTACGCCCAATCCTGGGAGGAGAGGGAGCCAAACTCTCTCACATCATTGAGGGGAAAGTCTTCCTCATTGACTAGAGGATTTCCTCATCCCGCCCACTCTTACCCTGTACTCCAGGTACAGAGAGGCAGGGGAATTCTCTTTCTCCCCCTTTTATTGATCTCCCAGCCAAATTAGGTCCTGATGGCCCCACTTCCCGCAACAAGGTCTGAAATTAAAAAAAAAAAAAAAAAAAAAAAAAATTAACCTTGAGTGCCACACAGGTATCTGAATGCATTACAACTTAAAGGGATAGTAATACTTCAGTATTAAAAATCCCTATATTAAAGCCCTAGTAAAAAAAAAACGTATTGCCCCCAGTGTCATCTCTCAAACCTTTATGGTTTGAGAAATGAACGCTTCTAAAGTTGCCCTCCCCCTTCCCCGTAGTCAGCATTTTAGCTGACTGCAGGGAACAGAGTCGTACGACTTTCAGGCGGCTCTCCAGCACAGCCTGATCGCGTTAACTAAAAAAAAAACTTTCACTGAAATGGCCTTCTACATGTGCTTGACTTGCAAGCACACACAGAAGACCGTTTTAGTGAAAGTTTTTTTTTTTTAGTTAACGCGGTCGCGGCTCTGCTGCAGAGCTGCCTGATGATCTCTGACCGGATTTCCCTGAGTCAGCTAAAATGCTGACTACGGGGAAGGGGGAGGGAGAGGGCAACTTTAGAAGCATTCATCTCTCAAACCATAAAGGTTTGAGAGATGACACTGGGGGCAATACGTTTTTTTTTTTTTTACTAGGGCTTTAATATAGGGATTTGTAATAATGAAGTATTACTATCCCTTTAAGCATTGAATACCTGTCACTCATGAGCTCACCGCATGCATGGCAAAGTCGGTTGTGCATGAACAGCTTGTGTGTGTTTGTGTGTATATGTATGTGTGTAATAATACAAAAAATATATATTTGTGTTTGCGTGTCAATTATGTGCAGTTTACAAAAGATGATGGTACTTGTGAATCTTTAAACTTAAAGTACTTATTATACTGTAGATGGAACAATTACATCTAAGGTTCTTCAACAGGGAATTTTATGTGTCATTTATTATAGAGTGCACTGTTTATTCTTTGAAGAATGCAGCAAATCCATTTATATATGTTTACTCCTTATGCGAGATAATATATAAAAAAAAAAAAAAGTTATAGTGTTTTTATGTATTTTGGGTGTTTTTTTTTTTTTTTTTTTTAGTCCTTTTCTCTAAATGTACCCAGTGGGATATCAAGACTTCCCAAGGCTGTTGCAGTAGTAAACCATGGCTACAGCTCACATTCTGAAGACTCCTCCCGGCCAATCAGCCGCTACCCCATACCTTACAAAAAAGATCTGCCATATGATATAGTAGGACTGATGGAAGAGGTTGAAGTAAAGGTAAGGAGAATGCATATTTCCATATGGTTCACCTGTCTGGCAATTAGAACTAAAGAGTGTATTCAATAACTTAGAAAATAAATTGTCAAGCAAACCAGCTGCATTATGGGTAAGAAATGAAAATTCATATTGGTTTCAATTAAGCTCTTAACACCTTCAAGTCTCCTCCATTTATCTCCACCCCCCGAAGTAGTTGGTATGTTGCAGAATTGTACCTCCTTAATTTTCCTGCATAAGTCCCTAAAAGTTATATTAGCAACTTTGTTGCTGTAACTATAAATCACAGAGAGTACAGTAGATCCTTTTAATTCCCATGGGTCAAATTACATGGCAGATAGTCACAAGTAGCTTATGTAGCCATAACTAATGTCTCCAAAGCTAGCAACCACGTGGTGTTGTGGGGTGCAGAGAAGACAATATACCCCAATTAACCCCTTAAGGACCAGCACGCGTGGCCGGCACTTGATGACCATGTTTGGTTTTTTTTTTTTTTTAAGTGCTTCCGCTTCAGGGCTCCCAGAGCGGCATGCAGCCACACCAGGAGCCCTGAACTCCGTGAAGGTCCTGGCACGTCAATTGTCGGGAAGGGGTTAAAATGTTGTACCCCATCTTCATCATCCGTTGTTTGTCTTATTATTTGTTTATGGGTAAGCTTTTGTTGCTTGCATCATTACCACTTCATGACATCAATATGTTAACTATGGCCCAGTTCCTAGAACACTCTGTCTTTTAGCCACCCATGTAGTTTTTCAGTGCGGTATTTCAATTATGTAACATCTTACAACACCTTGTGACTTTCACCTCACCCTAATTTTTCTCAAGATTCTGCATTCGGGAACCAGTTCATGTGTTCAGTTCTGAACAGGCAAAAGGGCCTTGTTAAGCCTGGCGCTTGCATACACTCCCTGACATTATTAATCACAGCTGTTATTAACATTACTGACTATACTTCCTGACACACTACATTTATCCTATGACTTCATTCCCTATCCGGCTGATCTGTCAGAAGTTTGCTTCACAAGAACCAATCTGAATATTCACACTAGCACTGTGCATGGGCCCCTTGCTGATGGACCCTGCCAGATGCACAAAAGTGTCTTTCTGGGCCATACAAATGGCAACTTGGATAACAGATAAACATTCCCAACATTTGGAATGATTTTAAGAGTTAAAGTATATTTTATTATGAAAAATGCGTGTTGCTTTTCCTGCTAATTTACAAGGTATTCCCACTGCTGGCAGTTTATTTATTCAAACATTATTATAGTTCAGACTGTCACAAAGTAGTGGCACTATTTATTCTTGTATACTATGGAGAACTGTGTTGGTAGCTGTCACAACATGGTAATTTTCAGAATTCCATGAAATTTTTCAGATGGAGGGAAATATGACCCTCTCTCTAAGCAGCGTAGTCAACCAATCATTAGGGGAGTTTCACTAAACTGTGATAAAGAGGTAATAATGTGGAGAGGACTTCTCCAATTCCTGTGTTATTCTATGGAGCCTATGCAATAAGATTTCTTCCACTTTGGAGATGTTAGTGAACAGGCTTTATAGAATAACATTGGAACTGGAGAAGTCATCTCCACTTTATCACTTCTTTATCACCGCTTAGTGAATTTTCCCCCATTGACCTGTCGGATCCTTCTGAAGCAGTTGAGTAGGAGTGAAGGAAATACATCCTTGTACTTTTTAAGCTATAAACAGGCTTGAGTATATGACTGGCATCAGTCATTCCAAATAACCGTGACCTATTTTTTACAGTTCTGTCTCTTTAAAGGAGCACTAAACACTTTAATGAAAAATATGTATCGTTATGCAAGAGTACTTCAAAAGTTATAACAACTCAAACTGTGTTTTTAAATCTCTGTTTTGGTTACTAGGTGGTGCGGCGCCTAACTTTTTTTATTATGGAATTCTGTAGTGTATGACTCCAGGGGGCATGTGCACTAAGGTTCAGTGCTGTGGCTATGTGTTTTTGGTGATGTGTGGGGAGCACATTTCCTTGGTGGTGTAGGTACACATCGCTATATGCACTAAAAATTATAGATGCAAAAGGGGGAAGCTCCTCAGTAGCATGCAGGGTTACCCTCCCTTACACATTGCCAGCAATCCAACAGTCCTGAAGTCTAGTGCATTCTCTCTGCTCCTCCACTTATCCATTGGGGTCGCTGAGAAGATCCCCTTGGGCTACAGCACCACAAACAGCATCCTTCCTGTAACCCTTTAATTGACATAGATATGTGCATTGCATACCCCTGTGGCACTGAAAGGGTTAAAAGCTGCACTATTAAAAATGCATATTTAATATTTAAATGTATTGGTAAGGAGTGCACTCACCGTGTAGAGCTGAAGAAAATCACATGGGTGCTCATCCAGAAACAGTTGTATGCACAGAGAAACGAGGAAACAATCACAGAAAGCTTGTTGCATTGAAGAGGGGGATTTATTTTGAATCAACATTTCGGTCAGCACTTGTGGCCTTTTTCAAGATTACACCACATATGTGACACAGAGCTTATATACCTTTAAACATAATTTCAAGTAAAAATTGGAGCTAGATGCTAAAACAGAGAACCAATCAAAACGTACATATGCATGAACCCAAAAGAAAACAGTGAATCAAGGTGAAAATACAAAGATAAATTAAACATTGCATATTTGAAATTGCATCACTCCAAGTAGAATACCTGAGGTGACAAAGATAAAGACTACACCCATCTGCAAAGGATAATCAAAAAATAATTATACTCATGGTTAATTGGATACTTTATTGCAAACTGATGCACACATTATCATGGTTTCATATCATAACTGTCAGTCATTTGTCACCCCTTAAAGTGGAACTTTCACCTAAGCACAAGTTTGCTTTCATGCATTTATTATACCAATTGTAGCTGTGCTGGGTTTTGTTTAAAAAAAAAAAAAAAAGCGATAGAAATGAAGTTTGAGGATTAACTTTTTCCCTCTTCTCATTCTGATCGGCACCATCTTGCCGATGAGAATACAGGAGATCCTCCTTCCCGCTGGTCTGTCAATAAGCTGGAGCACTCTCATTGGCTAGATATCGATCTCTGCCAATGAGAGTTCTCCAGCTTACTGACAGACCAGCGGGGATGAGGATCTCTCCCGTATTCTCATCGGCACAGTTGTGCCAGTCAGAATGAGAAGACGTCAAGAGGGAAAAGGTAAACCCTCAAACTTCATTTCTATCGCGTTTTTTTTGTTTGTTTGTTTGTTTTTTAAAACAAAACCCAGCAAAGTTCCGCTTTAAAGATTTTTAGAAACACAGATAGGGGCCATACGCATTGTTTCCGAGATGTGTCTTCTTAAGCTTAATTAGACATTAATCATTAGTATAATTGATTTTTGATTATCCTTTGCAGACGGTGTAGTCTTTGTGATTTAAAATATGCATTGTTTTAAATTTATTTCTGTATTTTTACCTTGATGTTTGAGTATATAAGCTCTGTGTCACATATGTGGTGTAATCCTGAAAAAGGCCATAAGTGCTGGCTGAACATCAATTTAAATAAATCCAATTGTTCAGTGCAGCAAGCTTCATGTGAATGCTTTCCTTGTTTCTGTGTGTGTGTGTGTGTGTGTGTGTGTGTGTGTGTGTATGTATTTTTGTGTAGTTTTTTTTTAGCTGAAATTAAATGTTTAGAGATGATCCTGTGCCTTGCTTCTGGACAGACTGCAGTTATAGCTCTGCACCCCAGTCAGTCACTCTTCCTCTTCTCCCCTCCCACATAGCGTCTGGATCCAGCCTCTCTTGTAAGCTGGAGTGCTTTAATTGGACAGAGAGCTCACCAACAAATATCCTGGTCCTTTGACTCATACACCCTTTAATGTGGGTGACTACAGTAACTACAATGTCTCCAAGGGATTCCAGAAAGTACACATATTCCTGTTATTTTCTATTTATTTTTTACAAATCTTATATTTATTAACCAAGAAAAATCCTATCTAAAAATGTTCCTTAACTGAAATCCTAAAAACTTATATCAATAATATACAACCCACAAAACTGTGAATCCTATATAATAATTCGCTAGAAAGTTTGTAACGACGCAGTCATGCTCAGTAGAGACTGCCCGTGACAAGGCTGATGCAGAGCGGGACACTCCGAAAGAGCATCCCGCTCTGTATCAGCCGCGACGCGGGCAGTCTCTACTGAGCATGACTGCACCTCATCCGGCTGGCACTGTATCAGCCGCGGCGTGGGCAGTCTCTACTGTGCATGACTGCCCTGCGACCGGCTAGCAGTGGCACTGTGGCCTGTGTAACGGGCTCTTCAACTAGTTCAATATAAAATGGTTATGATGAAGTACTAAATGGTTGTGTATTGTTTAATGTCCTCCTTTTAGGCAGCATATGAAGGGTTAAAAAGTACATATTTTTAACAAAAAATGTAGGATATGTATGCATAAGGTGAACTGAATGAGTTTCCCTGCTTCCCCTAGCAAGAGGACTCCTCTGGCAGCAGGTGTATGAGTCAAAGTGCCAAGATATTTGTATATTTTTGTTTTGTAATTCTTTTGGCCAGAGTATGTTAACCCAAGGCAGGCTGACTCTCTCACACACCCATGCACCAATACTGGCATTCAGCCATCAGTGCACCTTTTTGTGTATTTCTTCTAATGGTAATAAAATGTATTTAAGCTTTGACAGTCAGTAACCTAGTGCAGGGCTGTCCAAGGGCCACCAACAGCACAGGATATAAGGATTTCCCTGATTAAGCACAAGGAGTTAATCAGTGGCTCATTTATTGTGACTGACTCTCCTGTGCTTAAAGTGATAGTAATGTCTCACAATAAAAGCAGCTCCAATTAATCTTCATAGTATTTGGGCCATGGAGAGTGTCATTTCAATACTGTCAGAGTTGTAATTCAATAGTAATTGAATGATAAAGCATCCCCCTCCTGCTCCTTTTACTGATGTAAAACTGCTCACCACAGAACAGCAGGGTGGTGTCCAGGTGGATCCCAGTGAGGGGGGCAATCTTCAGTTAGCATAAGGGGAAAAACCTGTTAAGTGGGGCAGGGCTTTCATTGTTCTCACAGTAAGAAGATTGTCCCTTGCTGTGAGCTCTCTGGTCTTGAGACCAGATTCCACATCTGAGTGGAGGTGGCTTACACTAGGTAAAAGGGGCGGGAGGGGGATAGTTTATCATTCAATTACTCTTACTCTTACACCAGTCTTTGCTTCTTGGGAGGCTCAGGGCTTACAATGTCTACGTCACTTTATGACAGGCTCAGAAATACTCCCTATCTACTCTTCGTTCCTCAGTTTCCATCCCCACCTCACAAAGGTGGCAATATGTTCAGAATCGGCACTTCTTGTAGAAACAACTTTCTCGAGGTTACCATTCCCATCCCCCCATGAATGTTTGAACAACTCCATTGCTCCCCAGCCATTACCTCATATACTCTGTCCAAATGGTATAGATTTCTCTTGCATCATCATACTCCCACTAAACCATCCTATACTTTACACTGGGAAGAGGAACTTCAGATATTCCTACCAGCCTCCACCTGACTTACCATCCATCGATCTCTCATGAGATCAGCACCTAACATCTCGACAATGGAGTGCAACTTTAAGTTACTGACTCGATGGTACCGCACTCCTAAAGCACTGCATACCTTCTACCCACATTTGTCCCCTCTCTGCTGGAGATGCAACTCGATCCCCAGCACTATGCTACAGATCTGGTGGACCTGCCCTATAATTTTCCCTTTCTGGTCAGACATTGAGGCCCTTCTCCGCTCCATTTTCCGATCCATACTCCCTCTGGATCCCCTAATTTTCTTGTTTGGATACAACCTCCCCTCTCATTTTGAATACAGTTCACACAACCAGTTTCTTCTCCTACAACTATTAAACGCAGCCAAATGTGTAATCCCTACGCTTTGGAAAAACTTACTTGCCCTCTACTGTCGCCCTCTGGAACAAAAAAGTGCAAAATTTCATGGATATGCAAAAGTTGCATGCTATCACTACTTGTACTGTACCTCTTTTTGAAACTAGATGGTACCCATGGCTCCCCTTCAGTGGTCACATGCCCTTCCGTTAGTGTCATTCACCACCCTGCCAGCTTTTGACTTGCAGTACCGGCAGATCTCTCTCCCTGTCCTTTTCCCTTTCATTAATGACTTTCACCTTTCAATCTTCCTCTTCCTACTCTGTTATGTTTTCCCCTTCTCCTCTCACCTTCTGTTCTCGCTTGTTTTCATCCTTTCTTCTCCATCTTCTGTTTCCACCCTTACTCACTTTGCCGTCTGTCTTCTGTTGCAAATACGGCTGGCAGACTGAATTTTGCCCTTCTCAGTTTGACATTTTCAATATGCTCCCTTCATCTTCCCTCACACTGATTCAGATTCAGGGCTCCCGGAACAGCGTGCAGCCACACTGGGAGCCCTGAAATCTATTACGTACATATACGTCATGGGTCCTTTAGGGACATCCACCCATGACGTACATGTACATCCTGGGTCATTAAGGTGTTAATTGGAGCTACTTTTATTGTGAAACATTACTATCCCTTTAACCACTTAAAATCCAGCGGTCCCGGGGTGTGTTGTCCTTTAAGGACCAGATAGGAAAGTTTGACGTGCCGTCCCACGTGACTGATCACGTGTGCCGGCACGCCGAACGGGGGGCTGAAAGAGATTGCTTCGGTCTTGGAGCGATCAATTTCAGTCCCTGCTATTACTCCCAGCGCTCCTGCAGGAGCACTGAGTAAAAAGTATGTGATGTACCAGGACCGTCACTGGTCCTTAAGCTCCGGACAGCTGTGACGGTCCTGGCACGCCACTGGATGCGAAGGGCTTAAAGGGATAGTAATACTTAAAATGTAAAAAAAAAAATTATGTTGTAGTGTTTATCTCCCTGAGTAAAACAAGGGTACTCCCACTGCTGAAATGTGTTTTATTCAAAAGTTATTACAGCTCAAAGTTTGAATTTTTTTAGGTACAATATCACAGTGGCCTGAAATTGTATAGTGGCGCTGTTGCTACACCATCCTATGGAGATTCATGGTCCCGGGACCAGAGCTGTCCATAGGATGGACATCCCTTTACCCCTTAAGGACCAGTCGCGCATGCACGCGGTGCTGTCACATAAGGACAACAAAGGATTTTTGTATTTGTTTTTTTGGCACTCAAAGGGTTAACATGTCCTGGACCTTGGCCTGTGTACACGGTCTTTTACACTAATGTGTTTGTGTGTGTGTGTTTGTGTGTATAATAAGAAAATCAAACCATAAAGACAAATTTGGGAAATTGGCCAAAACTACTGCACCGTATATAAAAATTGACCTTTTGGTTGTAACTGAGATCTCTAGCCCCCAAGAACTTAATTTCTTTTATGTCCAGCATGGTGCACAGGAACCATGGGGTTGAGCTCCCTTCTCAGGAGGATACGACAGGGCACATCAAAAAAGACATCCTCTGGGCAGAGACTCCCTTCTCCTTCAGCTCAACTCCCACATTGATGTGTTCTTCAAAGATGGAGGAGCAGTATCAATTCTACAAATCACTGACTTCCCTGTAGTTGGATTGTACAGTTCATAGGAGTTTCTATGGACCGTTTGACTGTGAAGGTTGACTTTATGCTGTCTGTTTCTCATAGCTAAATCTCTCTGAGATTCTTTTGTTTTCAGATGGGAGCCTGAGGACAGAAGATTGGTGAGTACCCTTTGAATGACATGGTCCAATTATGTTCCCACTATGCTCATTCCACTCTCTCTGTAGTAATCAGACACTCATCCTTTCATCTTTCCCCTTACACAACTGAGCAGCACAGATGGCTGCATTAGTCTGCTCTTTTTAGTTTAACCCCTTGCAGTGCCCTTCAATACATAGCCGTTGCAATGGTTGTTGTTTATGTTTTTAGATGCTATTATTTATAATTTTTTATTGCTCAGGAACACCCAAGGGATTTTTGAACTCTTTAGATTTTATGAAAATTCAAATATTTTAATTTTTTTTTTTGTGCATGGCCCCTGTAAGAACGGAAGCCAGTGCTACGGACATCTCTTCTCCATGAACTTTATTGGGAAGAAATTCTGTGGGACATATCTCTGCACCCATTCAAGCTAGAAGGTCAGAGTTGTCTCTCTTCTTTTTTTGATCATGCTCTATCACATGAGGGTTTTGACTGTCCATGTGAATCTTTGTGCTCCGTGGCTGAAGAGCTGTTCCACTTTCCGCCAAGAGCAGATCTCCTTCTCCAGGGTCCCATCTGGTACCAGAATGTGGAGAGACTAGCTTTGACTGCTTGGCTCTGGAAACCACCATCTTAAAACAGAAGGGATTCTTAGATGAGGTATTCTCTACCATGGTTCAGGCTAGGATGCCTGTCTTTTTTTTCTAAAGCATTCCATAGAATTTGGGCCATCTTCCAGTAGTGGTGTGGTTACAAGGATGTGTTGGCCCAATCCTTTGACCTTTTTACAAGATGGTGTAAACAAGGGCTTTAGTCTGAGATCAAACGTACATATGTCAGATCCTTCTGTTTCAGAGTTGAATTGTGGTACTTCCCTATGTTTAAACCTTTGTTCAAGAGGTGGATGGGGTGCGATGCCTTAAGTATTATGCATAATACTCAGTCTTTCTACAAGGTTGATTCCCACTCTGTCATTCCTGAGGGCCTAAGGGTGGGTCAGGCAGCATCCAAAAGTTAGAATTGGCTCTGGGATCAAGGCTACCATACAACATGTGTATGTGATAAAGATGAGACCTGTTCATTTCAAAGTCACAGCACCCGCCCCCCTTTTATGTTGTTTCTTCCTGGTCCTACCAAAACCAGGCCTCTGCTGAACAGCTGTGCAAGGCTGCTACATGGTCCTTCTTACACACATGCCAATGTTTTGGCCTCCGCTGAGGCCAGCTTTTTGTCTCCACAAGGAAATTGTCCATAGAAACTCTTGTGAACTGGGCAATCCAACTCTGTGATGGGAGCCCACCTAATGGGGATTATACAGCCCTGTATCTAAGGAAATATTGAACAGACGAGAAAATGATTTTACAGTAAGTTCATAAAAAATCCTCTCTTTTTTTATCTTACGTCCAATATGGAACACAGGAGTTTTGGGGCTGAGCTTCAAAAAGACAGGATCTTTTGGGCAGAGACTCCCTTCTCCTTCCAGCTCAAACCCCCACCACCCTAATTCAGATTCATGTGATTTATGAAACAGAAAAGAGAGCAGCTGGCTGCTTTTTAGTTTTTTTAGGTTTCTTTTATTTTTCCTTTAGTTACGGGGCTGTATAATTATCATTAGGTGGGCTCCCAGCACTGACATCCATGGAGTTTGGTTGCCCAGTTTTTATGAACCATTTCGCTGTGGAGGTTCACTTTTATAAGTCTGTTTCTCATGGCCAATCCTCTTGAGATTCTAGATTGGAGTTTGAAGACTGGTGAGTGATCTTTTGATGTTAGATGTTCTCTTCTATATTTATTGTTGTGAATATGCACTTCTCTTTCTTTTTCTTTCTTTCTTCATTCTTTCTTTCTATGAAGAGGTTGATTTAAAGGAAGATGATTTGAAATCTTATTTGTCCTTTGGGGATCCCTTTGAGGGTGACCCTATCCTCTCTGTTCATTAGGCCTCTAATGCAGGGGGGTGCTGCCTCTCTGGATATTTTCCAGAGATGTAAGAAAGAGACTTTCCAGTCTTCCCTCCTGACAGCACCCTAGACTAGGTCCTTTTAGAGAAATGGAAGACTCCAGATAAGAGTCTTGTTCTTAAAACTCTATCCTCTTTACAGCTGTCTTTAGCACAGTGGGATTCACTCTGAGCTATTGACACCCACCACCACCACCATATAATTTTTTTACCAAAACACAGCCCTTCCATTGGCAGATACTTCTGGCCTTGAGGATCAGGCTAATCAACTGCTTGATGCACTTCTAAAGGCTAACTTTGTGGCCACAGAGGCAGCTCTGTGGTACATTTTGTTTCCGTGTGGTTCAGTAGGACTATCACTATAGCTGCCTTGGCAAGCAGCTTTCTGAAGCAATACACACTGCTGCAAAGGAAGACCTTTTTAATTATTCTTGCCAATATTTTGGAAGCGAATGCATCCTTTGATTCTCCTAGCTTTTATGAAAAGGCCTCGTCCCTCTCTGTGTTGTGTGCTGCACTTTGTGGTTAAGGATTTGATCTGCTGATGAATCTGTTAAGAAAACACTGTTTTCTTTGCCATTTTGAGAGCAAGATGCTGTTTGATCTAAACCTAAAACAAGCCATCAGTGATGCCACTGGGGGGAAAGGAAGATACATGGATTTTGTTACCCCATGCCATTTTTGGGGCACAGCGGTTTCAAGCCCCTCCAGGTCTTCCAGATGTTCACATTACTAAAGTCCAAGAAGGCTTGGCAGAGCAATAAATCTGCTTGACCCAGCGCAATCTCGTCTCTTATAGATGCTGTCTCCTCTCTGCAGGACAAGCCGTTCTAGTTCTGCTCTCAGCTGTGGAGATCTCTTCACGTTTTTATCCCAACCTTTTTTTTTGTAGTTTCCAAGAAGGATGGCTGATGCATCCCTGTACTGTATTTGA
This sequence comes from Rhinophrynus dorsalis, assembly GCA_037306005.1. Classification (NCBI taxonomy): domain Eukaryota; kingdom Metazoa; phylum Chordata; class Amphibia; order Anura; family Rhinophrynidae; genus Rhinophrynus; species Rhinophrynus dorsalis. Next base: position 355,999,211 of record CM074718.1, read on the forward strand.
AATTCCACAACCACTGTTGTTGCTACATCTCTCATCAGTGTGTCCAGGTGAGATCCTGGCCTCTCGGGATCTTCAGGATGCCTACTTGCACATCATGATCCATCTAGACAATCAATGCTTCCTATAGTTTTGTTTTTGCATGCATTTACCAGTTTACCGAAATGCCCTTCAGCCTGGTCTTGGCTCCATCAATGTATGCGAAGGTCATGGCAGCTTTTGGCCGAATATATCCCTTCATAAGCCATTCTCTGACTCCATGTTTGGATGATATTCTGATCAAAGTTCTTTCAAAAGACATCTTGGTGATCCATATACAAGAGTACGCCCCTATTTTGATGCCCCACGGTTTGATTCTCAACCTCAAGGAGTCGTCTCTGATTCCATCCCAGGTTCTTGTCTTTCTGGGCATGAAGTTTGACACCCTTCAAGGATGTGTTGCTACCGGTGGGCAATATACAGATCCTTCTCCGGGATGTGTTGCTTTGCTCTGGCATGGCATTCTTTGACAAAAAGGATTACATAAGGATCCTAGGATGTTTAGGGTCTCCTCTGGAAGCAGTTCCTTATGCTCCATTCCATACGAGGGAACCCCAGCTGGGCATTTTCAAGAACAGCGGGTGCTCCTAGCGTAATATTGTCAAAATGATAGTGGATCGCTGATTACCATCACCAACTTTAAGAAATCTACTTGCGTATTCTGGAAATAATGCAGAAGGAACCTTTATACTGCTCCAACCACCGTGCAAGCAATCATCACTTTATTCAGTAGCCTTCTAAATAGGCAGCTCCTCAACACATAACTCAACAACAATATCTCAACGGCCTAAAATTGCACAGTGATGCTGTTGCTACACCATCCTATGGAGGATTTTGGTCAATTGACCAAATCTGTCCATAGGATGGTAGTAACAGCACCACTATACAATTTCAAGCCATTGAGATATTGCACCTTCAAAAGTTTGAACTACAATATCTTTTGAATGAAACACCTCTCAGCAGTTGGCTGTACATATTTGTATTTTACATATTAAGTGTTACGATCCCTTTAACTTGGTCCTAAGACACCTCCCTTTGAACCTTTTTTTCTTGGTCTACTTACATTTTCTGATGCTCAAGATGGCTTTCCTCTTGGCCATTGTCTCTATACAGAATATAGCTGAGTTTCAAGCCCTGTCTTGCAAACCTCTTTTCTTAATATTTCATCAGGGCAAGGCAGTACTTCATACCTCTCATTTTTTTACTGAAGGTTGTTTCAGTTTTTCGCATCAATCAGGAGATCACTCTGACCCTTCCTCTAAACAGGAGGATCTTCACCTGTTGAATGTGATGAGATGTATTTAGTACTATGTTCATCCTACATAGCCTTTTCACAAGGCCAATTTCCTCTTTGTCATTCCTATGGTAAGTCAGGCAGCATCCAAAGTTACTATGGTTTCTTGGATTAAGGCTACCATATGCCAAATGTGTGTGATCAGTAGGAGACATTTTCCTTTCTAAGTCATTGCTTATTTCACCAGATTTGTGGGTGCTTTCTTGGCCTAAAAAATCAGGCCTCTGCTGAGCAGTAGTGCAAGGCTGCTACTTGGTCTTCCTTGCACATCTGCCAAACATTACCATGTCAATGTCTTAGCCTCAGCCAAGGCCAGTTTTAATCAGAAGGTCCTACAGGTAGTCCTGCCTGTTTAGGGACTTTTTTCCTACTGAGATGGCTTGCTCAGTAGTTTTGAGTCCAGCTGGCTCTTGTTTGGTTTAACCCCTTAATGACAGGGTTTGTTTGTTTGTTTTTTTATCCAGTATAGAGAATGACTTCCTGGACTTACCAGGTAAGTTGTCTGTCACTAAGGGGTTAACTGATGTTTTGTTTTTTGTCTGACATCTGAGGTTACATGGATCCAGTTTAGTTGTATGGAATTCTGGTATCCTATGGGAAGAATGTGTTTTTGTTTTCCTCGTCCCTGTCTGCAGTCTCTCGGATGCTTTGGTATATCCTCATGGTTCATGTGTTCCATATTGGATGTAAGAGAAAATTAGTATTTTAGGGAATTTATAATTAAATTCTTTTTTTCTTTAGTTCATATGGAACACAGAACTCCCACCCAGAGGGGGAAAACTACTTTTTTTTTTTTTTTTTTTTTTGTCTCTTTCCCAGACAGGATCTTGGGGTCATGAATTTGAATTATGGTGGAGGGTTGAAGAGGCAGGGAATCTCCGTCCCCAAAAAAACACTGTCTTTGAAATGCCCTGCCCTGCTGGAGGAGGGAACTGAACCCCATGGTAACTGTGTTCCATATGGACCAAAGAGAAAATTATTTAATGGTAAGTTCGCTAAAATCCTTTATTTATTATTTATATAAATATTGTACAGTTTTTGCACCATAATGTTCCACTCCAAAACTGAGGTAATGGTACATTTTTAAATGTTCTTCCACATGTTTTGCTTCCTTGATCTTTCAGATCTCAAATTCAAACCACTGAAAATCTTAGGCTGTATTCAGGAAGCTAAAGATGAGCCACTCTGGAGCTAACTGCAAGGGGGGATAAAAAATAAATTTAATTTAAAATGGTGCTTTTAACCCCTCGAATGCTAGTGGAGTGTGTGTTTGGAAATTTCTCTAGCATTCAGTGGATTAAGTCCCATCTAATTCAAAGTGAATTGGAGTTGGTTTTATTTTTACCCCGTTGTGCTTTTTGGCTTGCCCTAAATTGTTCATCAGTTGGTTCCTAAATGTTGTCCTTAACGCTTCTTTCATCTCCTCCTTTCTTGCAGGGTGGGTTTTTACCAAATGTTTTTAAAGCAATGGCACATCGACCAAGTGAATTCAGAGCATTTTTTGCTTTTTATGATGTTCTTTTGAACAATGAATCAGGTAAACAGAAAATAAAATGAAAGTACTATGTGCTTGCAAGTATTTCCTTATTTATCATTTGTCTTCCATCCATTTTGAAATAAAGGAACCATGGGGTTAAGTAGCTACAACTAGGAGGCAGGGCATATGCAGAAAAAAACTCTCTGGAGGAGGAGATTCCCTCTCAGCTGTAGGTAATTATTGACCATCAGCAGTAGCACTAGATTTACAAGTCCTGCCCACAGGAATTGCTCTTAATTTTTGTGTGTTTTTTGGTGTGTGTGTTTTTTTTTTTTTTTTTAACATCTATTACAGTAGGAGTGGGCATAAAGGTAATAAATGTAGTGTGAGAGTGTTTACACACTTAACACTTTCAGTGGTAATAAGGTAAGAACACATTGGTGACTCCCTTTTTGGCACTGTAGGGTTTAATATGCCCATTAAGAATTGCCTGTGGATCACAGTCAATGATGCTGATTTGTATCAAGTACTCCCATATACATAGTACCCAGAAGTGTGGTTTTATATTTGACTGGAAAAAATGTGACACATGGACAAACGTCTTGAAATGTAAGCTGTATAACTGATAAGTTCTTACAGTAATTTTGCTTCCTGTGGGTCAGAGTGAGATCATTAAATTAGATGACCTGTACATTTTGTCACCCTGGGGACTCTTCAAAGTGTCCCTTTTATTAACAGCTTGAGAGCCACCATTTGCTTAGCACGTATCCTGCAAACTACAGCCCCAGAATCCAGGGTCTCTTGGGCTTTCTAGGGTTATAAGGTTGGTTCTTTGGTGGACTTTTCCTATTGCATGTGCTTCATAGAATCTGGTCTCTCCTTTCTTGCCTCCTGCCATTTAACCCCTTGCAATCATATTTTTTTATATCTATAACTACTTCCTTGCCTGCTACTTTCCTTTTGGCCATCTCAGATCTCAAGGAACTATGAGTAAATCCAAAGACTGGGCTTCCTAGTGAATGTTCTGCTGCATTGTGTCCCCACTTCAGCTCTGGGGCCATTCACTGCAGAACAGGAACCAGTTTGAGTTGACTGACTATTTTTCAGTCTCCTCTATCCCCTCATCTATTCAGGGGATCCTTAACTCTTGGTCTAGGTGCCCTGTGCACCCTGTTATGCACTTTAGCCCTATTTTGGGGGGCCATACCCAGGAGGCTGGGGACTTCTCTGTGGAGGAAGCCAAGACTGATGAGGATGAACACCATTTTGCCTCTGGCAGATGCTGTGTCTCTTGATGATCAGGCAGATAAGTTCTTGGATACCTTGTTCAAGGCAAATTTTGTGCCCTCCAATGCTAGTCTACAAGCCATTTTTCCTACTGCTTGTGTCACTAGATCTGTTTCTCAAGAAGGAACTATTGGTATTGCTTGCAAAAACTCTGGAGTCAAATTCATACCTTGCAGAAGTGGCTTTTTTGTAGCTGTGCATTGCCTGTTCAAAATTTTGGTCAGTTGACTAGTCTTCAAAAGTTCTTGGTGTCCCATGTTTTCATTGGGAGGAAACTTTTTGGACCTATCCTAGACCTGTTTATTAGTCAAGCTACTGGAGGCAAAAGCATCCTCTTGCTTCAGATTCCTTCAAAACATTTTTACCTCCCCCCAAGAAGACACATGGTTTCAGTTACCCCCATCAAAATGGGCACCTAGAGTTTAACCCACTCAGGCTTTCCAAGCAGCCCCCCACACCGAAAACCCAAACGGGAATGGTCAAACAAAAAGACTACTCAGGAGCTTAAGCTGGAAAAGTCCATCCCCGCATGACTTGCGGTGTCCTGTTCCATCTCTGCCCATTGGGGTCACCTCTGTTTCTTTTTAAGACATGGGGCACAATCCGTTTTGGAAGGCTATCACATAGACTTCATAGACGTAATATCCTCCATATTAGGGAAGTAGGTTTTGGCCCCATTACAGCACAGGCACAATTTACCAGATTCTACTTAAATCATTTAATTGTTACCAAAAACAATGGAAACTTCTACCCCTTTCTGGACATAAAGTGATTCAGCCACTGTCAGTCCTGCTGTTCAAAATTGAGTCTCTGTGCTCTGTCATTGTGGCTATGTGTCCAGGATAATTTCTTGCCTACATATTACTGTTCATCAGCGACTTCTTCTGCTCTTTGCCTTTCAGGGCAGTTACTTTCAGTTCACTGCCCTTCACCTTGGCCTGACTTCTGCTCCAAGAAGCTCAAGCTCCATACATTTTCTTGACTCCTGATCTACACTGCCTTTTTCACTCATGGCTCCTTCAGAGATGACCCTACGATCACACATTCAGGAGTACATACACATACTGGAATGACACAGGTGCTCAATATCAAGAAGTCCTCTCTGGTGCCTTCCAAGATTCTGTATTTATTTATTAGGCATGAGATTTGATACCTTTCAGGGGAGGGTACTCTTTCCAGAGGACAAGATTTTGTCTTTTTCCACTTCAAATGTCTCAAGCAATTTCCTGGGCATTGGTACGGGAATACACGAGTTCTAAGCCACCTAGTTTCAGCCTTAGAAAGCATTTCACATAACGAGGGAACTGCAGATGGATATTCTCTGGAAATGGTCCAGACGTCGTTCGCACCTGTGTCATCTTATATCTGTTTCCATGGATAGGGGATGACTTTGCTGATGGCTTCAAAGCTCCCATATGACTTTGGGACATCAGTTTGACATTCCAGAGTGGGTGGTGATCACCACAGACACCTTGCTGGGGGGAGGGCTACAGGTCCCATTACTGCCCTGGGTCGTTGGAGAGGAGAGTCCTCTTTCAATCCGTGTTCTGGAGCTGTTGATCTCATGCCCTGTCAGGATCACTGGTGAGGATCCAATCGGACAATGTCACAGGGGTTGCCTACATCTGCTGTTAAGTTGAAACCAGGAGCATCTTAGCTTTGACAGAGGTTCAGGAGTGCTGTGGTCCACATCCCAGGTTTAGAAAACATTCTTCATCCAAGTTGCCAACATCTGGATCCCAGACAACCAGAATGTTTTCAATCTGATTGTCTGCCGCTGGAGTTTACCATCCCCTGGTCTCCCTCATGAACCAAAAAGTTGCGTTTGCCATGGATGAAATATCCATACATTAGCATTTCAATCTAGCCTACAAGTTTCCATGGATCTGCCTAATTCCAAGGATACTAAGAGAACTAAAGTCTTCTTGGTCATTCCCTTCTGGCCCCGTTGGGCCTGGTTCTTGGATCTCTTCAATCTATCCACTGCATAACTCTTCCACTTCCCCTTGAGGCCAGATCTTTTGACCCAAAGTCCGATGTGTCTCCCTCAGGTGGAGAAGTTTGCTTTGGTGGACTGGCTCCCGAAGCCAGCATATTGATGGAAAAAGGGGTTTTTGGATGTTATTATCTCAGCTCTTAGTTATTTTCTAGCAATGCATTGCTTTGTTTCCAGATGTTAAGATGTTTGTGCAGGGGGTGGCTCATGTATATTACCTGTCTTATGGGGTCCCATTTCCCGAATGGACTTGATTCTGGTATGGGCGTTCTGGAGAATCCGCCTTTTAAACCTCTTTCAGCTACATCTCTAAGTTTTCTGACACTCAAGACTGCCTTCATTTTAGCCAGTGACCATTCAGTGGGCAGCTGAACCTCCGTATGGGAAGTTCGAGTTGTCTAGACGTTTTTCCCTTCTCCATCAAATCATTGAAGTTTCCCCCTGTCACGTGTCTAAACACACAGCCCAACTGGTAGCTAATGCGACAGGGTTTAAGAACCAGGTAGATAAATTCCTAGGGGGAGATGCACTACGGTTCAATAGGGGGCTGGTATAGCAATTTAGCTGTGTGTTTGTTTTTTTTTGTTTTTTTTAAATTAATTTATTTATTTTGTCGGACATATCAACAGTATGCACAAAGATGTTGTCTCTATCATATCGCAGTGACTACGCCACAAATATACACAGTCATCGCCATGGATACGCTATGCCCTTGACAATTTTGCACTGACTAATTCAACAATTTGCATATTGAAATGCAGTTTAACGAGCCATTGTCTTATTCATAGGGGTGTGTTTTCATGTTAATGTGATACATTCAATAAGCTTCGATAGCTGATTATGCTATCAAGTTGGCAGTACCAGCATCGCCACCCTAAGGCTGGAGAAGTAGGGATCTCCCTGTAGCTTTCTATGCAGCTACAGCCTTGGTCACAACTTCCCTTTAATCTTTTGAGTACCAGTGGGGTAAGCCGCACATTGCAGAGCAATGCACTGAATACAGCTCTGGCTCTCAAAGGGTTAATATAAGTAACTCAAGGTGAATAATGGCATCTTTACTAAGCAAGTATAATTTCTGGTTTGTGTGAACCTTCTTGAGAGCTGTGACAGTGCTATGGATATTTTATTTTGGGACAAACCTATGAAGGTTGAGTGAGGGCTGCTGCTGTTCTTGGTGGTGAAGTCTCTCTGCCCTCCCTAACACATTGATACATTTTCTGTCCCTCTCTCCCTTGCATCCCTGATTCTTGGTGCATATGGCAAAATGTGCGTCTATAGCCAAGGCTATGTGCTCGCCACACATCAACAGACACATCACCATAGCATCAACCTTTTTATTGCATCTCCCCTTTGGACTCCCTTTTTAAAGAGGAATTTTATGGTCAAAGGGGTTGCATTGCACCTGGGTGGGGTAGGCCTTGGATATTTGAAACTGCTTTCTAGAGGATGTCAGGAAGGATACGGCTAAAGGAAGACATCCTGCATATGATCTCCAGGATTCACAAGTTTAATGCCTATGTTTATAAAGCGGTTTTGGATATGATTAAGATTTTCTGTAAGACACCTGTTCTTTGGGTGGCATGCTGCTCTCTGTGGCTGGAGATCTGGTTGTGTGGTCTACCAAGAAGTCTCTTAATTCATTAGCATTCATGGACAAACATGCCTTTATAAGGGCCAAAGTCATCAGTCAGACCACTGGAGGTTCCCTATTAATCCAGTCCATGCCTATTTTTCCCCTTGGAAGACACACACACACACACACAACCAAGGTTCCTCTTCCCATTTCGTGCCAAGCCTTTGTTTTCCTTTCTACATCGGCCTGTATGGCCCAGAAGCCCTCCTCTGATGAATCTTCATCAGTATGACTAGTTGCATGACAGACCACCTGTGACTGTTCTAAAACATGTGGGTAGTCTCTGTGGCAGACCTGTGAGTTTTACAGGTCATTTCACAGGTTTATCGGACAGACTTGAAGGACCATCCTCATTGCCGCTTCTTTATGTCGAGGGCCCCCTGAGATCCCATGAGATGCCTTTGATTCCAGGAGGAGGTTCAAGCTTTGGTGTACATGGAGGTCTTGATTGTAGTTGCCCCCCCCCCCATCTGCAAAGGTTTCTGGAGTTTTACTCCATCCTCAAGAAAGCTGTTTGAGACATTTCAGATATAGCACCAATCATTTCATACATATGCCAAGGTTCAAGATGGAAAACTTGTTTTCCATCATTTCAGCTATGTGTGCAGGTGAGTTCTTTGCTTTTCTTGACATGTATGTCATTTCTGGAGTACCACAGTTGGGTACCCAACCTCAAAAAGTCCTTCCTGATCAAGTGTCAATCTCTTATCATTCTTGCCATAAGATTCTGTGCTCTCTCTCCAGGGACAGGCCTTTCTACCAGGGAATAAGGTTCAGTCTTTGTCCATACATGTGTATGTTGTCCATACATGTTCTGGTCCTTCATAAAGGTTTTGGGAACAATTATTTCAGTGCTAGAAGCAGTGCTGAAGGCCCATTAGCTGGACATTCTGAGGAACTGGCCATGGTACCCTTGCTTTTGTTTCCAGCGAGGATTTAAGATACTCCACATCCTTTAACAGGGACAGTCTTCCAATGCCCATGCCACATATAAAACAGGCTTCTTTTAATCTCAAAAGCTCATATCTGGCATTAAGAGGGCCTCCAGGGATCACCACTGCCTTCCTGCAAGCTCTCACTTTTTTCTTTGATGAAAACTGGAGGTCTGCTGTCAAAACATCCATATCCTTCTTTTGTGCGCAGAAATAATCCCAAGTTTTGTTAAGCAGGCCTTCAACCTATCCTCCAAGGTAGGCCACAAAGTCAGGCTTTTGCTTAACACTTTGAGTGCCACAGGGGTATGGAACGCATTGCAAAGCAATGTGTTCCGTACCTCTCTGGAACTCAAGGCAGCATCTCTCTTTCCCCAGCCTGAGCATGGGGAAGCAGCCATGGTAGTGGTAGAGTAGGAGTTGTTACACTCAAAACCTCTCTTCCCTCTGGTTGGAGTGATTCTGGAGCAAACAAATTGCACCATGGGGACAATTCAAGATTCCTATGCACTTGAATACTGCTTTTTAACCCCTTGATTACTGGAAGTCTCCAGTGCATTGCTTAGCAATGCACTAGAGACCTCTAGCATTCATGGGGTTAAAAGCTCAGTTAAATATAACCTACATTATTATTTGTCCCCTGTAATGCAGTTGGTTTACTCCAGAATAACTACATTTGCTACAAGACATTACACCACACATTGAATGTATATGGGATATGTGTGTGTGTGTGTGTGTGTGTAATATATACCGTAAAATCTCAGGTATAATACGCAGGTGTATATTATGCCTAAGATTTTAGGGGAAAACCAGAGTGCCTATGTATAATACGCAAAAAAAAATAGGGGTAGCAGATATCTTTCCTCCCTCCCCCCAGCGCTATCCGCTTTGAAAATAAGGCTTACTTTGTGCAAGTGAAGTCCCTACTGAAGCAAATAGAAGAGAAGGCAAAACTTCTTCTAGGTAAATCTTCCCTGCAGGCAGCATGCTTACATTTGCCTCCTGCTTCCTTCAATGGTCTTTCAGGACCTTCCTCCTAGGGTATTGCTCTGTGAGGACCTTTTGAGATCCTCACAGGGCATTACAATTGGCCGGAGGTGGAAGCTCCTGAAAACCCACTGAAGGAAGTGGGCGGCAACTGCAAGCGTGCCACCCGCAGGGAGAATTTACCTAGAAGAAGTTTTGCCTTCTTGCTTGCTTCAGTAGGGACATCACTTGCACAAAGTCAGCCTTCTTTTCAAAGCGGTTCGCGCCGGGGAGGGAGGGAAGATACCTGCTACCCCTAATTATTCATTTTTTTTTTTTTTTTTTAAGTAAGGGGAAAAACAAGGGTGCATATTATACATAGGCACTCTTGTTTTTCCCCTAAAATTTTAGGCATAATATACACAGGTGCGTATTATTCCTGAGATTTTACGGTATATATTATACATGCATGCGCACAAACACACACACACACACACATATACACATACACATTCCGTAAGCATTTTAGTAAAAAAAAACTCTCATGTATAATACACCCCCCCCCCACACACACTTCACCTGTGCGTATTATACCCGAGATTTTACGATTTATATTTACTAGTTTTAAAGCCCGTGTACACTGGCCACAGTGCCACCCAGCAGCCTCGGCTGGTGTCCGGAGCAGTCATGCGCAGTATAGAGTGCACGAATATGCTGCGGCTGATACAGAGTGGGGCACTCCAAATTCGGAATGGAGTCCTCTGCTCACCTTCCTGGAACCAAGCAGTCCCAGGAAGGTGCACAGAGAGGACTCCGGTTAGAATTCGGAGTACCCCCAGTCCCTACTGTGCATGACTGCAGCTCACACAGTCTCCACTGCGCATGACGGCTTCTGACAAACATCCTAATAAATTTATATAATATAATATACACACACACAGTTTATTGGAATTGGAGGGAGAGACTGCACTCACAGGGATGTTTTTGCTCAAAATCCAAACAATGTTTATTTCAACGTTTCGGCCACAATCTCTGGTTGAAACTTCGAAATAAACAAAGTTTGGATTGTGAGCAAAAACATCCCTGTGAGTGCCATCTCTCCTTCCATGAACTGTATGTATTCTTTTTTTGATGAGCACCCAGGTTAAAGCAATTTCACAGCGAGTGCATCTCTTTCATGCCTGGGTTCAATTCTGCAAGTTAATCGTGTAACAAATTTCAAAGGAAAGCAATCGCTCACGGGCCTTCTTAACCCCTTAACGACGGGGGAATGCGGAAGTGACTTAACGACCACGGAGCAATTTTTTTTTATTGCTCCGTTGCATTCCGGACTCCCCGAACGGCGTGCAGCCGCGGGGGGAGCACGGAACTCGATGACGGTCATAGTACGTCATCGGTCGTTAAGTCAAATCGACCCTTGACGTACTATGACCATCAAGAGTCGTTAAGGGGTTAAAGGAGAAATAAGTGCTAGTTTATTCCATCAACGTTTCGGCCCCACTTTGGGCATTTATCAAGATACTTACAGAATAAACTACTGAGGGCCCTCATTTTATACTCAAACAAGTGCAAAAATGGAGCCAAAATTATGTCCTTCTCATGGGGGAGGAGTGAAAAAAATAAAGTGTACAAAAATAAAAAAAAGCATAGGTTTTATTTTATTTTGTACACTTTTTTTAATTTTTCCATCCCTCCCCCATGAGAAGGACATCGTTTTGGTGCCATTTTTGCACTTGTTTGAGTATAAATGTGGGCCCTCAGTAGCTTATTATTATACCATAATAAAACCAATAATTCCCGTTGATGAAAATAGGGCTTTTAACCAATTGAATGTTAGCAAGTTCTCCAGTATGTTGCTCATCAATGATTTGGAGACTACTCTAGCATTCCAGGGGTTAAAAGACACATTGTAATCATTGTTCATACTGGTGTGTTTGGCTTGCCTCATATTAACCCCACTGTTTTCTTTAAGTATATGCTCCATAATCCTTTTCTCTTGCAGGCAATCTCTCTAAAGCCGACAAAGAACTTATTATTGTTGCCACCAGTGCCAGCAACAGGTGTCCTTATTGTGTGACTGCTCACGGCGCTTTGCACAGAATATATTCCAAGAACAAAACCTTGGCTGATCAGGTGAATATGGAACACTGACAATACAGTAAACTTTGGATCTAGTTTGTATTTTTAATCATTTCTATATTTGGATCCCTTGTTTCTCCCCATCCCTGTGTCCCCAGTATTATTTAATCTATTCTCCCCTCTCTCTGCTTTCACAATCGTTCATTCATTCTGCTATGCCACTTTGACTTTAACATTGAATGCAATTCCTCTGTATGTCCATATCTACTTGGTATTTAAAGACAGTCTTTAAAACAGTATTGTCCTCAGCCTCTTGAGTGCCAAGAAGAGCTGGGGTTGAACTGTCCAAATGATGCAGACTGTGTCATAATGTGAGTTTGGCTTATTGCAGAAAAGGGAAAAAGAACAGGACAAAGTCTCTAAATGTAGCACTCCCATATTTTTCTTTCCATCCATCAGAGAGACAAATTAATTGTGTACTCACACGTTGAGGCATGTGCTTCCTCTTGATTCAACATAAATTAATGCTTTACTATGGTCCACAGTCTAGGCCGTCCACATTTGTTTTGCGATGGGAGTGATGAAGCAGTGAGCGAGGAACACTGAAGGAGGGTGGCTTGGGGTCTGGACTATGGGGTATGCATTCATTGCTGGTTGATCAGGAGGCAGGGTTCTCCATCCGGTTTGAATGCCCTTTTTTATTTTTCTGTGATGAAAGAAAAGTGATAGGGAGTACACTGCTTAGCGGCTTTGTGCAATTCTTTTTTTTTCCTTTTTCTGTTTTTTTTGGGGGTTTTGTTTTTTTTTATGTGAAGCTGGATATACTGATGCTGTCAAGAACAGAGCTGTGTCTCAGAAATGAGGAAGGAAGAATTTACCTATATCTTGATCTAAAGAGCAGTGACATTTAATGGACATTTGTCCAAGGGTAACAGCTTACTTTGTTTAATTATATTTGGATATCTGAGTTTAGGGCACTGTTAGGTGGAAGTGTGTGTGTTAGCATGGCTTAAACTGAGATGGGCATGACTGGGAAGTGGGAACTCCAAAAAAAAAAATGGGTGTAAATTAGGTAGAAGTTGGTGAAGTTAATGGGAACTTGCCAAACCAGAATCAACTTCTTCCAGCGATTTGCTAATTTGGAAGGCCATATACTTTGGGGAAGATCTGTAGATTTCCCAGGTATGTAGTGTGCCCTGTAGCCACATACTGCATTCAGGTTTCTGCTGATGCAGTTTTCTGTGATCAATTAAACAGAGCATTAACCACGTTGCTGAAATGAAAAGGGTAACATGAGAATCTCGCCAGCATCAAAAGGATGAGATTTTTATGTTGTGGGCTTAAGCATCACAGAAAACCACATCCAATTCCTGTACATTCTTCCCGTTGCAGAAGTGTAGCATGGTGCTTTAACTCCTCTGTTGACAAGGTCAGTGCATTGCAGTCACGATGGCAACAGAGAGGTTTATCAAGAAAATAAAACACACATTTAAGGCCATAGTGGTTGAAACACTTCCCTGGGGAGATCAAATGTGCCTCTCATCTCTTCATATTAATCTGTCTTGTGGTGTTTTATACTGCCAGACTGCGATATTAACATATACATACATTGCTGATATGTGCGTATGCATAGGTGGACTATAGGCAGAACAGTTCTGTCTATATGAGCCTCAGACACTGAGGGAAAGGAGAGCAGGAGTATACACACAACTGTTCTGCCTATAGTCTGCCTGTGTTCTACAACTGGCCTTAAATATGTGTTTTATGCATTCACTTTGTCAACAGAGGGGTTAAAGCACCATGCTACACTTCTGCACCGGGGAGGCTCTACATTGCCTGGTGAATTGGATGTGATGCTTAAGCCCGTGACATGAGAATCTTGCCCTTCTGATGTGGCTGAGATTCTCATGTTGCCTTTTTCATTTCTGCAACATTTAACCCTCCATTTAGTTGCTCGCACAAAACTGAGTGACATTTTAATAGTGACTCCTGCTATGGTACCCAGTCTTTTCTCTGGTACATAAATTATCCCTCTACCACAACACCTTCACCAAATGTCATGCCCAATTTTCACCCCAAAAAGAACACCTTTCTTTTGCCTCAAGGCATACATAACACTAACTTTGCTGCACTTTAACCCTTAAATTGCTACAGTGATTTCCAACTCCTTGCAGAGCAATGTTTGATACTTTTCTTGCATCCAGTGAGTTCGTCTTTTAAACCTTTTAGAATTACCATAGAAACATAGAATTTGACAGCAGATAAGAACCATTCGCCCCATCTAGTCTGCCCATTTTCCTACTGTAAAAACCTCAAACCTTTTTTGGTCCTTGGCCTCTTCTTATGTTAAGGACAGCCTTATGCCTATCCCATGCATTCTTAAATTCTGTCACTGTATTAACTTCTACCACTTCTGCTGGTAGGCTATTCCACTTATCTACTACCCTCTCTGTGAAGTAAAACTTACGTTGCGTCTAAACCTGTGTCCCTCTAGTTTTCAGACTATGGCCTCTTGTCCTAACCTTTTTACTCCTTTGAAATTTACTTCCCTCCTGCACTTTGTTGAATCCCTTCATATATTTGAATGTTTCTATCATATCCCCTCTCTCTTCTCTCCTCCAAGCTATACATGTTCAGATCCTTTAGTCTATCCTGATTTTTCTCTAAAATGGCGACTGGTTTACAGGAAAAGACATTTCAGAGAAGAGCTACTAGAGTATCTATATCCTTCTGGAGATGGAGTCTCCAGTACTGTACTCCATACTCTAGGTGAGGTCTAACTAGAGATCTGTAGAGTGACATGATCACTTCCCTTTTTCTGCTACTAATGCCCCTAGCTATACAACCCAGCACCCTGCTTGCATTCCCCACTGCTTTATTACATTGTCTGTCTACCTTTAAGTCATTAGAAATAATTACTCCCAAATTCCTTTCCTCTGTTGTTGTCTCTGACAGCACAGTTCCCCTAACAGTATATTTTTCCTTTGGATTTTTATGCCCCAAGTGCATTATTTTACATTTAGCAATATTAAACTGCAGCTGCCACACTCTTGTCCATTCTTCTAATTTACATAAATCATTTGGCTTATTCCCCCTAGAATTTCTACCCTGTTGCAGATCTTTGTATAATCTGTAAAAAGGCATACCTTACCTTGAAGACCTTTTGCAATATCACTAATAAAAATATTAAAAAGAATGGGCCCCAGTACTGATCCCTGAGGTACCCCACTAGTAAGACTCCTTACGTCCAAATATTCTCCATTGACTACCACCCTCTGTCTCCTGTCACTCAGCCATTGCCTTATCCATTTAACTATTTTTGTATCCAGACCCAAACCCTGCAGTTCATTAATGAGTCTTCTAAGAGGGACCGTGTCAAATGCTTTACTGAAATCTAGATAAGCTATATCTACTGCTCCCCTTGGTCTATTTTAGTTACCCAGTCAAAAAAATCTGAGGTTAGTCTGACAAGATCTCCCTGCTGTTAACCCATGCTGTTTGGTATCTTGCAAGCCATTCAAATTCAGATATTCAACAATGCTTTCCTTTAACATAGTCTCCATTAATTTTCCCACTACTGATGTAAGACTTACTGATCTGTAGTTACCAGACTCTTCCCTGCTACCTTTTTTGTGAAGCAGTTCTACATCTGCTTTCTTCGAATCTTCTGGAACGTCTCCTGTCGATAGAGACTGAATAATTCTGTGAAAGGTTTTACCAGAGCACACTTAAGTTCTTTTAACAACTTTGGGTGTATCCCATCTGGTCCCATTGATTTATCTGTTTTTAAATTAGAAAGTTGAAGTAGAACCTCTCTCTGTAAACATGCATGTTCCCCATGTCTTGCTATTTCTTTTTTTTGTAACAAAGGTCCCTTCCCTTCATCATCTTCTATAAAACCTGAACAAAAATATTAATTGAGACAGTTTGCTAGCCCTTTATTCTCCTCTACATAGTTTCCATTTTTTGTTTTCAGTATAACTATTCCTTTTTTCATTTTCTTCCTGTCACTTACATATCTAAAAAATGTTTTATTCCCCTTTTTTATTGACTGGGCAATTTTTTCCTCTGTGTGTGCTTTGGCACATCTAATAATGCATTTGGCCTCCTTCAGCCTAGATTTGTGTCGATACCTATCTTCTTCCTTCTGCATCTACTTATATTTCTTAAATGCTTCTTTTTTTTCCTTTATTATATTTGCCACTTCTGCGGAGTACCACAGTGATTTTATTTTACTCTTGCTGACATGTCTAATGCCGTGCTCTGTTGCGATTAATAAACCATTATCATCATAATGTGGCCCTTTAGATGGATTTGGATGTCTGTCACTGGAATCAGTCTATCAGTTGGATTATCAATACAAAGCTGTAATATTTATTTCTGTTAGTAACAACATTCAAGATAGCAGCCTTTCTATATATGGTAATGCCCACCATGTTTTAAGAAGTCCTGTCACATTTCAAGGCCCTCCCTTAAGTGGGTGCTTCAAACCTGGAAAGGATTTGTATTTTTATTCTTTCTTATCAACTTAGTCCATCCCTCAGGTTTTAGGAGCCTAAGAATGTGGAGAGAGCTTAGTTTGTAGACATATGAGTAATTGGTTATTCGGGCTGTGTCTGACCAAGTCGCAGAATAAAGCTCTGCTGACGTTTGATTCCTCAACTACTATTTTAAAAATATTAAACTGATTTAAAAACAAAAAGCACAAGTTTTAGGCAGTTTAAATACAACTTTAATCTCCTTAAATGTAACAGGCCCACTTAATCTCTGGGTAGGTGTCACTGCTTTCCTCTGCTATCTTGGTCATTCCTGTTTCATTCTATTCTTAATGGGCCATATGTAGGTCTATGTGCCATTAGTGAGGCTAATGTACCGGGAAGAACTGGTGACATTCTCGGGCAAATCAACTGCCCTGTAGGGCACATATGAAGATTTCCATGGATTTAAATGGGACTTTAATTCCTTTGAATGCTAGAGGTCTCACATGAGACAAAATGCTGTGGGAATAATTTATTACACTAATCACACTATGTACTTGCAGGTTGTTATCAACTGGAATCTTGCAGATATTAGTCAGAGAGAACGCGCCATGCTGGAATTTGCTATGGCAGTTGCTAAGACCGAGAACATCACTGAGGAGCACTTCACCAAATTGGAACAGCAGGGCTTCAACCGTGAAGATGCTTGGGACATTGCCATGATCACTGCTTACTTTGCTATGGCCAATCGCATTGCACACGTAATGGACTTACGACCCAACAAGGAATTTTATACCCTTGGAAGACTACCCAAAGGAAAACCTGAAGAACCAAAACCTTAAGCATACTTCAGGCAGTCTTATGTACTGGGGGTTCCAACCTGCTTTGTGTTTATATCACTGGTGTTACACTACAAACAGGTGCTTTTTCCATGACAATCACATAGTGCACTTCAGGTCATTTGCACAAAGAAAGAGGAGCCATTCTGGAGCAATCCAACTGCACTTTTAAGGGAGAAATGAAAATTCCCATTGTTTTCAAGGAGCACTGAACTTTGATCATGAAAAAATGTGAATTTATCCTGCTGAGTGAATAACATGAGAAGGTTAGGGTTCTTTTCTAATCCAAATGTTATAGCTCAGATTTTTTTTTTTTTTTTTTTTTTTAAACCCCTTAAGGATTGTGCAAAAAAAAAAAATGCTCAGTGGTCCTTATACTACTCAGCAGGAAAAGCCATATATATATATATATATATATATATATATATATATATATATATATATATATATATATAAAATACGTGTTTTTTTTTTGTTTTTTTTTGATCTTTAAATGATGCTTTCACAATGGTTTAAACCCACGCTAATAGTAAAAGTTGAAAATAAATGCTCTGATTTATTCTTCATAGTTTTCTGGTAACATACAGTGTATTACAATACCGTCCGATGTGTAGATCAAGAGTAGTAAATTCTAAAGAGTGTTTCTCCCCCACAGCTCCTTTCACCTACGTAACGCTGCTCTCCAAGCTGTCCGGATGGAGAGTGAGGGATAATATTCAGTGAGCAAAAGGAAAAATCTGCCTCATTCATCAAGAGTGGCAATGTTTTTTCCTTATGGTCACAGCAAGTAGATTGTCCCTCTCTTTGAGCTGTCTGGTCCAATGATCGCATTCCACATCTAAGTGTAGGCAGCTTACAAGAGATAAAAGGCGCGGGGAGAGAGACTCTTTATAACTTATTTACTCTTGAACTACATATCTCTTGAATGAATGAAGAATAATGACAGGGCACTTATTTTCAAACCATAATACCCCTTTAACTGAATGGGAATTTATTATTCTTTGTTCCCTATGCTGTGGTTGGTTTGCCCAGAATTTTTCCTTTTCTTTGTGAATGTGGCCCTACAGGTATGTACCTTTTTGTATATTGTGGGGTAGGAGAGCAATTGGTAAAGATGATAGTGCAGCCAATAAGAATAATGGGAGCGTGGTGGGGTCAGTACAAAAGGGACTTGGGAACTGTCAAAATTTCCATCTGTTGGGAACCAATTGTCCAGATCCTGTTCATTTTTTTAGCATCTAGTGATCAAGTCATTCTAATCTATCAAAAATGGACTTGCACGCGTAATTGAGATAACACACTAACTTTTATGGTACAAAATATAAACAAACAATATTAAATCATACTCATTTGTGCTAAAATGAATTTGCTAGCTTGAACAATTATGTTAATCACGTATTTAAAAATATTCAATTAAAGAGATGATTCGTTTAAGTTTACCTAAATATATTTTAACATTTTAAGAGTGTTACTGCTGTTTAGAAGATATTCATTTTATTTGCCCTTTCTGCAGTAAAGGGACAGATTTTGTGAACAGGCTGAATGAGTTGGTGTTGCTATGGCAATCATTCCAGGCTGTAATATGAGGAAGATATTTCTCTGCATTTATGTCCATTCGTCGTTTCCTGATCAATAACCACAACACAGCTGGGACTCAATCCAAATGTTGGAGACGGCTGTTTTTTCTGCCGACGGCATTTTTTCCAGCACAGTAAGCTATTCAAATGTCTGTGCTGTGAAAAAACACCGGCAAAAAAAAGCCGTCGTGTGATAAAGTTAAGAGGTGTTTTCATCCAGAGAAAATTATCAAAGACCCTAAACAGCAATTGAAATGTCTGCGTTACCATGAAAACCTGATAAGGGACTCAAGTTATCACAGGAAAGTTAACGCCTACTTTTTTTTTTTGAGTCCCTTATCGGCTCTTTAAACAGCTGATGCAGAAACTTGAATTAAAAAAAAAAAAAAAAAAAAGTCCTCAGTGGATGTATTGATATGGGGCCCTAATACATCCACAGTATGAAAAATGTCAGACGTTATTAGAATTAACCCTATGATTAAAATTACTCCACCGGCATTCATAGGGTTAACCCAACTAAGTTTAAATTAAAAAAAAAAAAAAAAATTGCATTACAAGTAACACTTACCATTAATCCTGTTGTCCAGCAGAGTCCTCAGCTTCCTGCTCATCTTCTGTCCGTCCTTCCTTCTCTTCTTCTATTCCTTCTTCTCTTCAGTCTTCTCCTTCTTCCTGTAAAAGAAACCAATATAAGTATTACAAAGCATTAACAAATATATAATTTAACCCTTTGAGTGGTAGAGGGGTACGCATTGCAATGCGTTGCGTACCTCACTGGCACTCAAAAGGTTACCTTTTATTTTGCCATAATAATCTACAACATAAAAACCTCCATGTATTTTGCCAATGTATAAATATTCCATAGAAATAATAAAATAGATATCTACCTCGGACAAATATCTTATTCAGCAATGCTAAGTATTAACTTGGCTAATATGGTGGTTTCCGCCGCTTGGCGGCCACGCACATCCCAGCCAATCAGTTTAAAGAACAGCTGCTCAAATCTGATTGGCTGCTGTGTGTCCGCTGCTGCTTCCGCGGCCGCACCAAGCGGCGGAGACCACCATATTAGCCAAGTTAATTTACTTGACATTGCTGCATAAGATATTTGTCTGAGATAGATAGACTGTTATGGCAAAATAAGCGGTAACCGTTTGAGTGCTTTGCAACGCGTTGCTTACCCCTCTGACACTCAAATGGTTAAATTATATTTCTCTGTCATCCAATACAGGTTACGGGTAACTTTGGGTAGGTGATCCGCCCCTTTAAGTACGCAGGAACAATTCTAGAAGTAAATGCAAGGGGTGAAGCCTACCTTCCCTCCCTGGCTGCAGCTAGCCAATCTGCTCCAGTAAGATTTGTTTCTTGGTGAAGACACAGGCAAGAGAACAGTTCTGCTATAGTTTTACCTATTTATTTATTTATTTTTCTGTTAGATATGGTAATCCGCCTAATGGTGGTATTCCATAACTGACAATGCCCTTAGATGTGGCTAGCTCAGTAACCAGGTGCTTTTTGTGGACCTTAAGCCCTGGGGGGGGATCTTGGGTTCAAGTTCTTTCCTCAGGAGTTGCCCACTGAGGTTTCTTCTTGATACATGGTAATCTGAAGACAGAAGATCTGCAGGAAAGGTGAGCAACCCTTTGAGTGCTGCAGGTCCACATGTCCCACAGCGCCCCTCCACACACGGGTTTTCGTTTGGAGTTCCTATTGCACACTCTTGCACTCAATGGGTTTATCTGTATGTCTGTTGGGTGTTTTAGAGCAAGTTTCTGTGGTAACATCCCTTTACTGCTGGTTTTCCATCTTTTGGGGGGTTATTGGCTTCAGTGTTTTTTGGGTTTGCTAACATGTTCTAGTGATGTTTCATGTAATTTTATTTTACAGTTTCAACTTTGCAAAATTTGTGTTCCGCTAATTTTTACCACCTACACGCCATTGCTCTATTCACTTCTATTGGACTGTACAGTTTGGGACATACCTCTGCAACCGCTCAACGCAGATACTTCAGAGATGGCTCATTTTAATTGTCTGCCCTTGCTCTGTCATCCGGTTAATGTTTTGTGTGTGTTGGGGGGGCTCAGGGGGCTTCGGGCACTATTGGGGTACTTTTCCTGGGAAAACTACATTTCCCATGAGCTCTTGCTTCACGTGCTCTTTTCTGATTGGCTCCCACCGCGGCAGCCATTTTGTGCCTTTTCCTGAATGAGTATCCTACACAGGGCTTGGACTCTCCTTCTTCTCTCCTCTGCAGATTAACCCTTCGCCTGCCAGATAAGTGTATTTTAGCGATTTCTGGGGTGAAATTTTAGTCTTACACACTGTATTTGGGTGATTCCTTATACTATAAACATTTTGACACTATGAGAATGTCTAATCCGTTAGAGCACGGGGCCAGGCCTAAGACTAAGGACGCTGGGTCTCTGTGTCCCCTATTGCGCATTGCTCCTCATGTCATTCAGGGTTACCTAGAGAATTCTCAGGTCATTTATACCCAGCATGTTCTGATGTCCCTGAGTCTCTCCCCGGGACCTCCAGCCATGCATTAGAGCCAGTTTGGGTGCAAGAGTTCAAGGCTGCTACTAAAGACCTCCGGTCTACATTGCAACTCTTTACATCCAAGTTACAGGGGGTCTTCCACTCCTGGCAGACCCCTTCTTCCATCAGATCTTCCCTGCTGAAACCGCAAGGAGTACCGGATGTATCAGATTCCTCTGAGGAGGAACTGTTAGTTGATTCAGATGTTGAGGAATGTTCTGCTGTGGGCTCCTCTCAGTTTTTTGGGGACCCCTTTGAGGCTGATCCTGATCCCTAGGCTTAGAGCTTGATCAGAGCCATCTTAACTACCCTAAACATTCCTTTAGTTCAGGAGGTTTCTTCAGATCCCTCTGATGTATTTCAGGTGCCTAAAAGGCCCCTATACTTGTTTTCCTCCTAACCCCACTTTTGACCGCCTTGTGTCTGAGTGGAAGTCTCCGGACAGGAAACCTTTTGTTTCCAAGAAATTTGCCAAGCTTTACTCCTTCTCTGAGGTGGCACTTGCTCAGTGGGTTCATCTCCCCCAAAGTGGATGCTCCTGTCTCCAGGCTATCTAAGTCCACTGCCTTGCCAGCTGCTGATGCTTCTGCTCTGAAAGACTGGACTGACAAGAAACTTGAGGTCTCCCTCAAGTCCATTTTTGCCATTGCTGGTACTGCCATGCGTCCAGTGTTCGCTGCAGCATGAGTGAACCGAGCCATTGCAGTCTGGACTGAACAGCTCACCCTGGCCGTCCGTCAGAGTGCTCCTACTTTGGATATGTTGTGGCTTCTTGCCAACATTTCTGAGGCCCAGCGGTATGTTTCTGCTGCCTTATTTGAGGCCATGCGTTTGGTGGCAAGTGTTTCCACCATGTCTGTGGTTGCCAGACGAGCTCTTTGGCTCAATATCTGGTCTGCTGACACTGCTTCCAAGAAAGCTTTGCTCTCATTGCCTTTTCAAGGCACCTCTATGTTTGGGCGAGATCTTAAGGATCTGATTAGTGAGGTCACAGGGAGCAAGAGTACCCTTCTGCCTATGGTCCCCAGGCAGAAGACACCTCTCAAGTGTAATCAGCTTTTTCATTCCTTCTAGACTGAGACACGTCTGCATTCCTCTTCCAAGCCCAAACAGCAATGGAAACCCAAGGTCTCCTCAAAGTGTATGGCTTCCAAGCCTTCTTCAGCATGACTCGCCGAACCCAGGTCCCCACTCTGCTGTGGGTGGCCATCTTCATCACTACCACAGCGTCTGGGAGGATTTGGTGTCGGACCCATGGGTTTTGCAAGTGGTGGCGGCGGAATGGTACAGGTGCCTCTTCCTCCCTTTTGGTTTTTCACCTCTCAAATGCCCCAGGGCTTAGAGAGATGCTGTCTGTTCAATGGAGCTATCCTTGTCCAGAAGGGCCTGGATGTTCTGGAACCTGTTCCAATTTGGGACAGAGGTATGGGTTTTCACTCAAACCTCTTTGTGGTCTCAAGAAGGATGGCGGCTGTCATCCTATTTTGTATTTGAAGGATCCCAATATCGTTGTGATCAAGACTCCTCACCAGGAGTCCCTAAGGACGGTGATTGCTGCTATGTACCCGGGGGAATTCCTTGCACCTCTGGATCTTCAGGACGCGTATCTAAACATCACGACCAAGAGTACTTTCAGTTTTCAGCTCTTCCCTTTGGTCTGACTACAGCTCCTCAAGTCTTCAACCATGTCCTGGGAGCTTTAGTAGCCATCCTCCATCGGGACGGCATCAGAGTTACTCCATACATGGGCGACCTGCTTCTGAAAGCCCCTTCTGCGGAACTTCTTCATCAGCAGGTTCAGGACTGCATTCATTCTCTCACCCATCATGGGTGGCTCATCAACATGGACAAGTTAGATCTTGTCCCATCCCACCATCTGGTCTTCCTAGTCCTTCTCTTCAACACTCAGCAGAGCATGGTGTTTCTCATGGACGAGGTGGCTCACCAGATCGCTCACAGGGTTTCTGCTGTTCTGGCTCACAATCCAGTTCCAGCCAAGAAGCTGTCCTCTCTAGTGGGGAAATTCATCTCCACCATAGAAGCGGTCCCATTTGCCATGGCTCACACCAGGGAACTCCAGAAGTTTCTGATACAGGTGCGCAGGGGTCAGCCGGACCTTCAGAAAATGTCAGTATCCGTCCCTCTTCATGTTGAACGGAGTTTGTCATGGTGGCTCGCCCTCTCCAATCTGCTGAAGGGCAAGTCTTTCCTGGTATCCTTCTGGACACCGTTGACGACGGATGCCATCCTCTCCGGCTGGGGAGCTGTCCTGGGTGGCCTGCGGTGGTCTCCGGAGGAATCTCTCCTTCCCATCAATGTGTTGGAGCTTCGGGCAATATTTCATGCCCTTCGCAATTGGACACCCCAGCTGGAAGAATGCCCAGTCCGGGTTCAGTCCGACATCGTCACAGCTGTGGCTTACATCAACAAGCAGGGCTTGGTTAGAGGTCAAGGCTATTTTGTCCTGGGCAGAAGTACATGTTCCTGCCATATCCGCAGTGCACATTTCTGGCATAGACAAAGTCATGGCAGACTTCCTCAGTCGATATACGGTAGACAGCGGAGAGTGGGAACTGCACCCAGAGGTGTTCACCTTCCATTGTTCAGAAGTGGGGTCTTGCATCAACCTGATGTCGACAAGACACAACCAGAAGGTTCCATGGTTCTGCTCTCACTGACCCTACCTCTGACAATGAGTGGAATCTCCACTTGTTAGATGTAGTGCGTTTTCTCACGTTTTACGTACATTGCACGGAGTCCATTAGACTCGAGAGCGGTCCTGGGTCACCTGAATGCCCAGGGTCGGTGGTCTGTGGAGGAGTTTCTCCTTTCCATCAACGTTCTGGAGCTTCGAGCAATATTTCATGCTCTCCGGTACGGGACACTCAAGCTGGAAGGATTCCCCGTTTGTGTCCAGCCTGACAACGCCACAGCCATGGTTTACATCAACGAGCAAGGCAGAACAAGAAGTAGTCTCGCAGCTTGGTTGGAGGTCAAAGCTATTCTGTCTTGGGCAGAAGACCATGTTCCTGCCACCTCTGCTGTTCATATTCCTGGCATAGACAACGTTCTAGCAGACTTACTAAGCCATCACACAGTGGACAGCAGAGAGTGGGAACTATATTGAGATGTGTTCAGTCTCATTGGCCTTGCCAGGCAGGGTTTCTGGAGCTACTGGATCTCTTGATGGAGGAGCCCTTTTAGCTTCCTCTCAGGCCGAATCTTCTTCTACAGGGCTACCTATGGAAGGAGGACTTAGACCGTCTGGGTTTGACGGCACGGCGGTTGAATCCTCCGTATTAATGAGGAAGGGTTTCTCTTCAGGCGTAGTGGCTACTAAGCTTAGTGCTCGGAAGCCTGTATCCTCTAAGGCATACCACAGAGTCTGGTCTACCTTTCTTTCTTGGTATGCTGATAAGGATCTTCCCTCTCAGGGCTTCAGCCTTCCTACGATCCTGTCTTTTTTACAGGACGGAGTTGACAAGGGACTGTCTGAGTTCCTTTAAAGGTTCAAACTTAGTAACATAGTAAATTAGGTTGAATAAAGACACAAGTCCATCAAGTTCAACCTTCTCCCCATACCCCAGTAATTTTATAGCTTTCCTGCTACCAAATAAGTTGGTCTTTATCAGACCTTCCTGATCTGCCTACTAATAAACAGTATAACTGTATGTTCCCTTTGGAAAGAAATGTATCTAATCTTCTCTTGAATGTATCCATTGCATCTGCCATAACTACTTCCTTGGGCAAAGAATTCCACAATTTTAGAATAAATATCTCACCGCAGAGATCCTTGTATGGACCTCTCATATATTTGTACAATGTGATAAGGTCTCCTCTTAGTCGTCTTTTCTCTTGAGTAAATAAACCAAGTTTGTCTAGTCGTTCCTCATATTTCAAGTCCTCCATTCCCTTAATTAATTTTGTTGCTCTTCGCTGTACCCTCTCTAGTTCTAGTATATCCTTTTTCAGAACTGGTGCCCAAAACTGCACTTCATACTCAAGGTGAGGTCTTAACAATGATTTGTACAATGGCAAATTAATGTTATCTACTCTTGCTTCAATACCTCCTTTTTATGCAAGACAGGATTTTGTTTGCCTTTGCTACTGCTGTTTGACACTGGTTACTGTTTCCAAGTTTGTAGTTGACAAGGATACCGAGGCCACTCTCTAGCAACGAGTCCCCCAAAATGATTCCATTAAGTTTATAAGTAGCTTTGGGATTATTTCCTCCCAAATGCATGACTTTACACTTTCCCACATTAAACTTCATATTCCATTTGTTTGCTCAACCTGCCATTTTATATAAATCCCTCTGTAGAGAGCAATTATCCTGTTCTGAATGAATTACCCTGCAAATATTGATAATTTGCTTTCTATATCTATTTCTAGGTCATTTTATAAACATGTTAAAAAGCAGCGAACCTAATACTGAACCCTGAGGTACTCCACTGTCCACTTTAACTGTATTGGAGAATTGTCCATTTACAACCACACAATGTTCCCTATCATTCAACCAGTTTTGTATCCAATTGTAAAGGTCATCTCCTAGCCCTGATTTCCTTATTTTATACCCCAGCCTTATGTGTGGCACTATCAAATGCCTTTGCAAAGTCTAGATATACTACATCAACTGCCTTGGCATTATCAAGGTTGCTGCTTACTTCCTCATAGAAGCTGAAAAGGTTAGTTTGGCATGATCTATTCTTCATAAAACCATTTTGATTCCTGCTAATGATCTTCTTTTTGTGTTGTAATCTTGAATATAGTCCCTTATTATCCCTTCTAGCAGTTTTCCCACTACAGAGGTCAAACTCACAGGTCTATAGTTTTCAGGTTCTGTTATAGTTCCCTTCTTAAATAGAGGCACTACATTGGCTCTTCGCCAATCTTGTGGCACTGAGCCTGTGGTGAGAGAATCTTTAAAGGGATAGTAATACTTAAAATGTAAAAAAAAAATATATTGTAGGGTTTATCCCCCTGAGTAAAACAAGAGTACTCCCACTGCTGAAAGGTGTTTCGTTCAAAAGTTATTACTTTTCAAAGTTGAATTTTTTTATGTGCAATATCACAGTGGCCTGAAATTATACAGTGGCGCTGTTGCTACACGATCCTATGAACAGCTCTGGTCCCGGGTCCATAAATCTCCATAGGATGGTGTAGCAACAGCACCACTGTACAATTTCAGGCCACTGTGATATTGCACCTAAAAAAATTCAAAATGAATAACTTTTGAATGAAACACCTTTCAGCAGTGGGAGTACTCTTGTTTTACTCAGGTGAATAAACCCTACAACATATTTTTTTTTACATTTTAAGTACTACTATCCCTTTTAAAGAGTAAATATATGGGTTTTGCCAACACTGCACTGAGTTCCTTAAGAATCCTTGGATGTATACCATCAGGAACCGGTGCTTTGTCAGTCTTAATTTTGTTCAGTCTACACATGACATCTTCTTGAGTTAACCCAATATCTGATAATTGTATTGTTTTATTAGTTACTTGTTGAGGCTCTTCTACCATTCCTTGCTCCTTTGTATATACTGATGCAAAGAAAGTGTTTAGAACATCGGCCTTTTCCTTATCCTCACTAGTCAACTCATCCATCTCATTTTTGAATGGTCCAATGCACTCCCTCTTAAGTTTTTTGCTATCTATATAAGAAGACTTTGTGCCTGGCAAAACACACCCGGGGCGGCAGAAAGGAGGAGTTACTGCTCCCATTGGGTGATTCAATGGGGGTGTGATTTTTGGCCCGCCCCCACTATCCAGCCCACCCATCACTATCTAAGGCTGAAAAAAAAATGGCCCCCACTCACTCCTACACCACAGACACACACACACTCATACAGAGACACACGCACACTGAGGATGATGGGAACTATGTTCAAGCTACAGCTGGAAGGCCATGGTCCAAATCTGTTTTAGCCATCAGGGTTCCCAGCACATATATACAAGGTTATGGGCTCTCTACAATAAACCACTCATATGCAGCTTCTTCATTCCCTGTCTGTGACCCTGCACAGCCCTGCCAATTACTACAAGTGAGCCGATTTCTAACTAATCAGCAGGCAGGATGCTGGGGAGCTGACTTGCTAGCACAGTGTAGCTGGGAAAGTTGAACAACGGCAGAGACATGATCAGGCAGTACAGAGCAGGGCTTCAGCTGAGCTGGTAAGTGGCAGAGACATGGTTGTGACTGTATTTATATATTGTATATTGTTTGTTAGACTGTAAGAAAAGGTGCCAGTTCCTGCAGTCATCTCCATGCTGTACATAGCTCACTGTATATAGCATGTATGACAAACTATTTATATATGGTCTGGCATTGTATAGTATACAGTCTGCATGTGTCTGTGTATAAGGACTGTGCCAGTCCTTATACACAGACACATGCAGACTGTATATACCCATGTTACTGTGGGTTTTATTGATGTGGAGCAATCTGATGGTGCCCCAAATCCCTGTCCTCTATTTAGGACATCACACTGTGTAGTGTATATACCAGTGTATCAGGTTGCTCCACATCAATAAAACCCACAGTAATATGGGTATAAACTTCTGTACAGATCTTATAAATTTAGTCTGTGTATAAAAAAAAAAAAAATACTTTCATCTTCTAAATCATTGACTTACAGAAAGAGTAAGTTAACCACTTTAATGACACAAGGGTATGCAATGCATTGCTTACCCCCTGCCACTCAAAGGGTTAAAAATTCTCTAAAATACACCACCAGCCACGCCCCCAGTAACACCACCTAAAACACAAGTGTGTCCCTCTTTGGACATTTGTAATGTTGGGAGGTATGTTAGTTACTTACACTGCTCATTATGTATGTATGTTCTGCTTTGCATCTGTGTGTCACTGTTTGTGTATGTCAGTGCATGTGTGTGTATGTATGTGTGTTGCATGCATCTCTGTCTGTCACTGTGTGGCCCCCTGTATAAGTGTGTTTGCACACGTGTCTGTGTATCACTGTGTGTACCTTTCTGACACGTACACCCTACGCCATATTTCACTATCATAACATTTATTTAAAAAAAAAAAAAAAAAACACATTCCCTGCATAACATGACGGGCAGCGCCGTACCACATTGCTAGTTTTATATATTTTAAAAACTTTTTTGGATTAGTCTTACTTTCCCTTGCAATTTGAGTTTCATTTTCTATTTTTGCTACCCTTATTGCCTTTTTGCAATCTTTGTTGCACTCCCTGAATTTTAAGAGAGAATGTTCAGTTCCTGCAGACTTAAATAGTTTGAATGCTTTTTTTTCTTTGCCATTTCCTTCTTTATATGTGCGCTTAACCACATTGGCTGTAACTTACTTCTTTTGCATTTGTTCCCCATTGGTATATACTGTTGGGTAAATTCCCGCAACCTAAATTTGAATTCTGACCATTTATCCTCAGTATTTTTGTCTTTAAATAATGTATCCCAGTCTACGTGTTGCATTGAAGCCCTTAGCTTTTTTAAACTTCTGCCCTCTCTGTTTTCTTTCAGAGGCGCAATCCTGATGTTAAGGTTTTCTTTCAGGGCGTGGCTCATGCTCATCCTGCCTTTAAGAGCCCCACTTCTCAGTAGGATCTTAATTTGATTTTGGGAGTCCTTCAGCGCCCTCCTTTTGAGTCCTTAGCTACTATTCCTCTCCGCCTGCTGATTTGGAAAATGGCCTTTCTCATTGCAATAGTGTCTGTTCGCAGAGTCACTGAGTTGCACGCCTTGTCCTGTAAATTACCCTTTTTGTTTTTTCACAAGGACATAGCAGTTCTTCGCACTTCTCAGTAGTTTCTCCCGAAGGTGGTCTCGGAGTTCCACATCAATCAGGAGATTGTTGTACCCTCCTTCTGTGCTGACCCTTCTTCTGACAAGGAAAGGGATCTTACTTGTTGGATGTGGTGCGCTGCTTGAAGTTCTATTTGTCAGTCTGACACACTCTTTGTAATTCCTGAGGGTCTTCAGGCAGGTAAACCAGTGTCCAAGGTTACCATAGCCTTCTGGATTAAGTCTACTATTCTTAAGGCTTATGAAGTTAGGAAGAAACCTGTTCCATTTTGTGTCATGGTTCATTCCACTAGGTCTATTGGGGCCTCTCGGGCTTACAAGAATCAGGCCTCAGCTGATCAGTTGTGCAAGGTGGCCACTTGGTCATCTGTGCACACTTTCTCTAAACACTACCGTGTTGATGTCCTGGCATCAGTCAATGCCAGTCCTGGTAGGAAGATCTTAGAGGCTGTCTTGCCTGTCTAGTGGTTTCCTCGTTACCTTTTAGTACTCCTTAACTGTTGAGCCCAGTTGGCTCTAGTTCTGTGTGCTGTGTCAGTTCCTGGTGTGTTATACTCCAGTTTTGTGTCCATTGACACTCTATTCATTGTAAAGGCTGCTTTATGATCTGATTAGTTCATATATGCTCTGGTGACTCTGGGGACCGGCGCCTGGTCCTTGCCTTCATTTCCACCTCTGAGAAACTCAGTGTTGGTTCATCCCAAAGTTACCTGTAACCTATATTGGACGACAGAGAAAAGAGGATTTTATTCTTGCCTGTTAAATCCTTATATCTTAGTCCATATAGGTTACAGGTCTCCCACCCCGTCAAGGGACCATGCTTGGTTCTCCTGTGACCAAGTGTGGAAGTCCTTTTTGGGTTCATGCTCACAGGAGTCTCCTTTTTCCCTTCTTGCTACTTATTCAATAGTAGCGTTTCAAATCTTACTGGATGGGGATGGGCTGGGAACCAGAGAGGAAGGCTCCACCCTGCACTTCTTCTTTTCAAAAATTGTTCCTGCCTATTTAAAGGGAAGATCGCCTTCCCAAAGTTACCTGTAACCTATCTGGACTAAGAAAAGGATTTAACAGGTAAGACTAAAATCCTCTCTTCTTGCCTTTCCAAGAACACAGCACTACAGCATCTGGTATTGCTTGCCCCTGCCTGGGTACCTAGAGCCATGGCTATCTGGGGTGATCAACTTTTGGATGCCATCCAAGGGGATGATGCAAAGGATGTCCTGGTAGTATTCTTTTACCAGGTCCTTGAAGGGAATGCTTATCTTGCAAAAATAGGATTTTAGTTTTACCTGTTAAATCCTTTTCACTTAGTCCATACAGGTCACTGGTACAATGGGAGGCGATCTGCCCCTTTAAGTAGGCAGGAACATTCATCTAAATGTATGCAGGGGGTGGAGCCTCCACTCCCTCTTAAGCTCCCTCCTGATAGACTCAGTGCGATGAACATAAAATTTAAGACAACGCACAACATCCAATAAATGGAGATCTCTCTCCTTGTCAGAGGAAGGGTTAGGACAGAAAGAGGGCACCACATTCTCCTGATTAATGTGAAACTCTGAAACAACCTTGGGTAAAAACTCCTTGGAAGTGCGGAGCACGGCCTTATCCTTGTGGAACACCAAGTAAGGAGGTTTACAAGACAGAGCTTGTAACTCTGCTACCCGACGAACTGAGACAATAGCCAAGAGAGAGGCCATTTTCCAGGTCAAGAGACGTAAAGGAATAGAAGCCAAGGATTCAAACGGGGGTCTCTGGAGAACCCCCAGCACCAAATTGAGGTCCCACTGGGGAGTTGGACTCTTGAAGGCAGGCCGAACATGAGCCACACCTTGGAAGAAAACTTTAACATCAGGAAGAATAGCAATGCGTTCCTGGAAAAATACAGACAGAGCAGAAGTCTGAACTTTGAGAGAACTCAGTCCCTTCTCAACCCCATCCTGCAAAAAGGCCAGGACCGTGGGAAGATAAGGATCTATCACTTGATTTCCATCAGCACACCATGCAACAAAAGTTGACCATATGCGATGATAGATCTTGGAAGACACAGGCTTGCAAGCTCTAAGCACCGTAGACACCACTGAAGAGGAAAACCCTTTCTTCTTCAAAATTGAGGATTCAACCTCCAAGCCGTCAAATGGAGATGCTGAACATCCTCCTTCCACAGATATCCTTGAAGAAGTAGATCTGGATGGGCAAGAAGCGGAAAGGGATCCGCCACTGACATGGGTAGCAGTTCCGGATACCAGGACTGACGAGGCCAATTCGGGGTGATTAGGATGTGTACTGCTGAAATGACGGGCACATGAGCTTCTGCCCAAGATAAGATGGCCTTGACCTCTAACCAAGCGGTGAGACTTCTTGTGCCGCCTTGTCTGTTTATGTAGGCCACTGCGGTGGCGTTGTCGGACTCCACTCTGACTGGACAATCCTCCAACTGAGATTCCCAGTGTCTCAGGGCCAGAAAGATGGCACGAAGTTCCAGAACATTGATGGAGAGGAGAGATTCTTCCAGTCCCCATTTCCCCTGAGCACTGAAACGACCCAACACTGCCCCCCATCCCCGGAGGCTGGCATCCGTCGTGACTGTGGTCCAATAGGGAACCCGAAAGGACCTCCCTTTCAGGAGATGAGACAGGTCCAACCACCATTCCAAGCTCAACTCGACATGAGGAGGCAGAGAGACTGACAGATGCTGATGATCTGGATGATTCTTGCACGTCTGAATCACAAACCTCTGAAGTTCACTGGTGTGTGCCATAGCAAATGGCACTGCCTCTATCGTGGAAATGAATTTCCCCACCAGAGAAGTCAACTTCGGCACTGGAACCCTTTCGAGCTCCAGGATCTTGGATACACGGAGAGCAATCTGATGAGCCACTTCCTCCGGTAAAAACGCCATGCACTGCTGAGCGTCGATCAGGAGACCCAAGAAGAGGATCTGTTGAGATGGGACCAAGTCTGACTTGTCCAGATTCACAATCCAGCCGTGGCGATTGAGTGTCTGGATGCACAACTGACCCTGCTGGTGAAGGATCTCCACAGATGAAGCTTTCAGGAGCAGATCGTCCATGTAGGGAGACACCCTGACATCATCTCGATGAAGCACAGCTATCAAAGCTCCCAATACTCTCTGAAAAACCTGAGGAGCTGAAGTCAATCCAAAGGGAAGAGCTGAAAACTGAAAGTGGTCTTTGTGACAGGCAAACCTGAGATACCGTCTGCTCCCTGGATGAATAGGGATGTGAAGATATGCATCCTGAAGGTCCAGGGACGCAAGGAACTCCCCTGGAGACATTTCGGCTATCACAGAACGCAGTGATTCTTGACGATAGTGGGAACTCACAACAAAGGAGTTGAGATCCAAAATAGGACGAGCACCTCCGTCCTTTTTGGCCACAACGAACAGGTTGGAATAGAATCCTGAACCTGTGTCCTCTGAGGGAACCAATTCCAGGACCTCTTTGTCCAAAAGATCCTGAATAGCGTCGTCGAACAGACGTCTTTTTGTAGGCTCCTGAGAAGGACGAGTAAAATGGAACCGAAAAGGAGGAAGGGAAGAGAAAGGGATCCTGTATCCCTCTGATACCACCTGAATAACCCAAGGGTCCGCCACTGACTCCTCCCAAATCCGGCGAAAGATGTGGAGACGTCCACCTACAGCCGGATGCGGACCCGGGTTCGGGGAGTCATGCCGAAGCAGTCTTGGAGGTCTTGGCCTTGGGGGCAACTTTGGGCTTCCAGGACTGTTTGGGCTTGGAGGAGGAGCGCGCAGAGGACGGACCCGCCTGGGACGCAGATCGTGTCTCAGTTTGGAAGGAACGAAAGGACCGATTGCGTTTGGCTGGAAACTTCTTTTTGAAGACTGATGGTAGAAGAGTACTTTTACCGCCAGTAGCCTCACTAATCATCTCCTTAAGTTCAGATCCAAACAGTGAAGTCCATTGGAAGGGTAAGGAAAGCAAGGCTTTCTTAGAAGCGGTGTCAGCAGACCAAATTTTCAGCCAAAGAGCACGTCTAGCCACCACAGAGGAAGTGGAGGCCCTCGCCATCATGCGCACAGCATCAAAAGCAGCGTCAGAAACATAATTTTGAGCTTCTGATATATTAGCAAGAAGCTGTAGCTGACACTGGCGCATCCTGGCGAACCGCCTCAGTAAGCTGTTCAGTCCAGGCTGCAATAGCCCGGTTAACCCACGCCACTGCAAAGATTGGCCGCATGGCAGTGCCAATAGAGGCAAAAATAGATTTAAAGCAAGTTTCTAACTTTTTGTCCGTCCAATCCTGCAGGGCAGAAGCATCAGATACACCTAAGGCAGTAGATTTAGATAACCTAGAAACTGGAGCATCCACTTTAGGAGGATGAACCCATTTTGCCAGTTCAGCCTCAGGAAAAGGGTAAAGTTTAGCAAACTTTTTGGACACAGAGGATTTCTCAGGATTCCTCCACGCATCAGAGACTAAACGAGCAAGAGTAGGATTAGTAGGAAAACATACAACAGCTTTAGATGGTTTTTGAAAAACGTCAGTTGGATCATGAGTAGATTCCTGAGTCAAAGGAAGGTTGAGCGTGGTTAGCACAGCTCTGATCAAACCCTCAGCAGAGATTTCAGGGTCACATTCATAAGGGTCACCAATAGACCTGGTAGATTCAATAACAGTGCCTTCCTCAGCATCAGAATCCTGTAAAAGTTCTTCCTCAGAAGAATCAGACATATCAGGAGCCCCCTGTGGCTTGGGCAGGGAGGTCCTGACTGTGGAGGGGGTCTGCCAAACCTGAAGAGCCCCCTGAACCTGAGAGGGAAAGAGTTGAAGAGTGGATCTGAGATCCCTAGTGGCAGCCTTGAACTCTTTCACCCAAGTTGGCTCAATGGCGTGACTGGAAAGCCCAGGGTTGCTGTTGTGGCTTTCTGCACATTTTGGGCATAAATGACCAGAAAATTCTCTAGGCAGCCCAGAGTGACAAGAGGAGCAAAACGCAATGGGGGAAACTGACACCCCAGCCTCCTTAGTCTTGGGTCTAGCCCCTGACTCCAGTGGAGTAGACAAGCTCACAGCGTCAGATATACTCCACTGACAAGAATCACCCAATTGAAGTGTGAAAAATTAAAAATTCACCCCAGAAATGTCTAAAATTAAACTTATCTGGCAAGCGAAGGGTTAATCTGCGGAGGGGAGAGAGAAGGCTCGGTCCCTGCGTAGTATACTCGCTGAGAATAACTCACAAAATGGCTGCCGCGACGGTAGCCAATCAGAAAACGGGTGCGAAACCAGCGCTCATAGGAAACGTAGTTTTTCTCAGAAGTACCCCAAAACAGTGCCCGAAGCCCCCCTAGACCCCCAACACACCGAATCATGTAACCGGATGATAGAGCAAGGGAAGACCAACAAAATGAGCCCACTCTGAAGTCGCTGTGACAAGCGGTTCCAGAGATACGTCCCACACTGTGAAAACCCATAGAGAGTAAAGGAGCAATGGCGTCTATGCGGGAAAAGCGCGCTTAAAGGCACGGAACATTAACTTTTAATAAATTTACCCTGACAGAAAAAAGTTACCAAACACACACAAAACACATGTAAAACATGATAAAACAATATCCCAATGAGAGAAATAGCAGGGAAAAGGTTAAAGCCCCCATAAACTGCTCCAAAACCCAGGGAATACACAGACATTGCATAAATACAGGCAATATGAAGAAAAACACCCTATGAGTGCTGGAGTGCATAATGAGAACTCCCAAATACAAGCCCAAAGAAGGGACACTGTGGGACAAGTGGACCTTCAGAACTCAAAGGGTGGCTCACCTTTCTGCAGGACTTCTGTCTTCAGGTAACCATGTTAAAAGGGAATTAACCAGAGGAAAATTCCCCAGCAGGGAAGCTACGTGACTCAAGTTGTTCCCTCTTCAGGGCATAAGGTCCACCAGAAAATCCCTGGAAGCTGCACTAGCCACTTTGGGGAGGGCAATTGTCAGCCATGGTCACCCGCCTAATGGTGGTATTCCATATTTGAAGAAAACAATAAAAAACTAAAGTTGATTGAGAGATGTTCTCCACCTGGTGTGCACAGCACGCAGGAACAAATCAATCTGGCTTGTTCTGGCTGAAGGCAGCTTAAGAGGGAGGGGAGGCTCCACCCCCTGCATACATTTAGATGAATCTTCCTGCCTACTTAAAGGGGCGGATCGCCTCCCATTGTACCAGTGACCTGTATTGGACGACAGTGAAAGCGACATTTGATGCCGCTATGTACTCTGACAAGCGGTTCAAGATGTGTCTTTGTGATCCATCATCGTGGCTGTGTGTCTAGGGAAGTTTATAGCCTCCCTAGACTTGAAGGATGTTTACCTGCATATCTTGATCAATCCAGATCACCAGCTCTTCCTGTGGTTTGCTTTTAGGTGCAGTTACTTCCATTTCATGGTCTTTCCTTTTGGCCTAGCATCCTCTCTGAGGGCCTTCACAAAGACCATGTACACTTTGGCTCACATCTGCAGTCGGAATTTCCTTGAATACCTACCTAGATGACATTTTACCAAAGGCTCCTTCAGAGGTAACCCAGTGAACTCAGATTCAGGAATTTTCTCCATTCTGGAGCAGCACTATTGGGTCCTTCATTTTCTTGGAATGAGAATTGATATCCTCTAAGGGACAGGGTATTTCTTTCAAATGACAGTATTAAGTCTGTGTTGCTTCAGGTGATTCGAATGTCCTTGCTTTTGACGATCGTTCGGTAGTACATGAAAGTACTAGGTGACTTGGTGTCTGCTCTGGATTCAGTTCTGTTTGCTCAATTCCATACATGGGAATTGCAACTGGACATTCTCAGGAAATGATTCCAGCATCCGTCTCATCTGTTGATTGTCATGTCACTTTCCCTTCAGACAAAGGAGGACCTTGGCTGGTTGCTTCAGTAGTCCCATCTGATTCTGTGATGTCCATTTGTCATTCTCAACTGGGTCTTGGTCACCACAGATGCAAGCCTTTCTAGACTGGGTTGCTACTCTGGGGCACCCAGACAGCCCAGCCTTTGAATCAGGAAGTAGAGCCTTTTGGCCATCAAAGTACTGGAGCTATGGGTGATGTGCATCTCATTGTGACACTGGCCCCAACCCCTTCAGGGGTCTCCATTGCAGCTTCAGACTGGTGTGACAGTGGTAGCTTACAGTAACTGCCAGGGAGGGACCATAAGCACGACTTGGACTGAGGTCTAGCAAATTCTTTTGTGGTGAGGCCTATCTGTGGTTACACATTCCAGGGATAGAGAACATTGTGGCAGGCTTTCTCAGTCACCAATGCCTAGATCCTGGGAATTTGGAGATCAGTTAGTGTATTCAACCCAATTTTCTTCTGTTTGGGGCTCCTTCCAAGTCACAAGGTTCCTCCGTTATGCACCAGGTCCCTGGACCCTTTAGCTCTCAAGGTGTATGCAATGGCCTTTCTGTGGAACTTAACTCTGTCATGTTTCCTCCAATTCCCCTGATACCCAGTGTGCTGGAGCTGAAAGTAGTCTCATATCATCCTTATTGCTTCTTTCTGGCTCCCTCAGTCCTGGTTTTCAGATCTTAATCTGTCCATTGTGGAGCCTTATCATGTGCCATTGCATCTAGACCTTCTGACTTGCTCCCTGTTATGCCACCTTCGGGTGGAAAAGCTAGCTTTTGTGGCTTTGCTGTTGAGGTCAACATCCTGGGGAAAAAGGTTTTCAGAATCTGTTATTTCTAATATGTTTCAGGCTAGAAAGCTTGTTTCTTTTAAAGCCTGTCCTGGGGTTTGGTCCCTTTTGTACAAGTTTTGTGTTGAACAGGGCTCAAGGTCTTGTCCTTCTCATCTTCCAGTAATTTTGCCTTTTCTTTAGAATGGCGTTCAGAAAGGGCTTAGTTTTAGATATGATAAAATGGAGTGTGGAAGGGAGGAGAGAGTCTCCACCTCAAAGACCTTTTTGACGTGCCCTTTCCTCATGGAGGAGGAGACTTTGCCCCATGGTTCCTGTATGCCACATGGAGTAAGAAAAAGGATTTAAAGGGATAGTAATGTGTTAATTATATGAAAAGTAATACTGTAGAGCATAAAATAAGAAATCCAACAATGCAATTCCTATCTCTCAAACCTTTATGGTTTGAGAGAGGGAGCATTCTAAAGTCCCCCCTCCTCCCTGATGTCAGCTGTAAAGCTGACAGAAGGAGATCCGTGTCAGCTGAAAAGAGGAGGCTCTTCAGCAGAGCCATAATAGCGTGATTTAAAAAGAAATACTTCTTTGTAACAGTCTAAAAAGTGTGCTTGCAGGATTAATGCGCAGGAAAATCGGAGGATTTCTTTACATATTAACTATTTGCCCATTCAGCAACTTTTGGATTGTATCTGGCCATCGCTTCAATAATCAATGGCCAGATAGGCCTGCAAATGTGATCCGCCAGCTTCTAGCTGGCAAATCCCATTTGAATGCATGGGGCGAACACGCACACATACACCTTTTTGCTTATGCGTTTTTCCCCGGACTGGGCAATTTATGAAATTTTCCCTGCTTCATGTACGCAAAGCAGGAAACACTCAGTTTGATGAATCCTGGCCTTAGTGTATAGACTCCACAGAACAACGTAGGAATTGGAGAAGTGATATTAATGGAGAAGTCATCTTAACTTTATCGCCTGTCGCACCTTAGTGCATCTCTCCCTTGTTGACTAGAACAGGCCTTGAGTAATAGAATATGGTTTTCTTTAGTAAGTGATCGGATCATCACCATCTGGTGACCGCAGTTAAAACTGCAGTTTAATATAAATAAAACCTAAATGATGCAGTTTTTATTTTTTTATTTATTTTTTTTTTCTATTATTCTAATTAATTATAAATAAGTTTTTGTTTTTTTTAAGCATAATATTTTGATTATGACATATAAGCAAAATGTGCCCTCCAAACTTTATTGGAGTGGTACCTGCATTGATTTTTATTCCGACCCTGAGGAATTATTAACCCTTTATGAGCCAAAGGGCTGCTCAACCCATTGTGAAGCAGTGTATTGTGTACCCTTCTGGTCCATAAATGGTTAACAAAGCTGTCTAGTAAAGCAACTCTGCTCACAGCCACATTGGCATGCAGTGCACCATACGTAAAAAGAAAACCTGGAGCAAACCACCTGGGCCATAGGAGGAAAAAGCAATACACTAGGGAGCTTTCTTGAATTTAAGGGGTAGAATAGAATTTTACTATCAACATTACAAATTGAAATACATAATCACCATTCATTCTTATACCTATATAACAAATCTGTGTTCAACAATTAAAGCCACAACTCCTATTCTTGTCTTCGCTTCTTTCAATGGTTATCACCATATAATCATATTGGGCCCACTGAATTTAGATTTGATTGTTTTTATTAAAGAGATTATTACTTACAAAAAATATACATAATGGCATTGTCAAGGGGTCAGGCATAATGTTTGGACAATATTATCAAAGTTGCATTTGCCTTATTAACTATAAAAATAATCCTGATGGCAGAACACCATATTTCTAAAAACTGAACTGCAGGACCTTATGGACTTGTTACCTTGATTCAAATCTGTATATCTGAAAAATTAATTTAAAACTGAATATGTCCAATAATGTGCACCTGGTCTTTTAGCTAACAAACTGTATTTAATAGAATATGACAACATATCGTAATTAAGTGTTTCAGTGTGGTACCATATACTATTCATGGGTATCATATGCTGCTAAAGACTTTCAATCTTTCCAGAAATAATACTGTGAATATCTCTGAGGAATAGCTACCACTTCTCCAGTTAGGATGTCAGTGCAGTTATCTCTCTATCTAACAGGTTTCCAAAATCACTTTGAGGCTTACCTCAACTAATCTTCACCTTTCTGGCTGGGGCCTGTTCCTAATCAGTTACAGTATGCAGCCCAAGCTGAAATTCTTGAACCCACTGACCCAGTTTTTCAGGAAGCATGATAAGCAGTTGCTAGATCACTCAGCTGTGTCTCAAAATGGTGCTGACTCCCTTCTGGAAGCCTACAAAACCGGCACTCTAGTTTTGGGTAGTCCTCTTTCTAACAAGGAACTGTCTGCACTGGGACTGGAGGCCCCGTTCACCATTGGGATAATGAAATCTCTTCTCCAGGAGCTCTGAGATACTTTAGAGATTCAGGCAGGTGTGGCAGTCAAGGGGGGGGCAGAACAGATGCACTTTAAACTTTTACTGGATGATCTTATATTTGATCACAACTATATTGTGAAGACTAAGCAGAGCCTGCAAGACAAAATGGACTACCTTGAATCCTAACTTTCTGATCTGATCAGTCACATCCTAACATCTGGTTTACGGGCTTCCCTGAAACTGTGATCTCCAAGGATCTTCCAGATGAAACCTCAGACCACCTGCTATTGGATAGAGCTCATATTATATCATACCTAAACATCTCTAGTATGATAACCCTAGAGACAAGATTGCTAGAATCCAATTTCTTTCTCCTAAAGAGAGGTTCCTTTTGGATATACTCTCCAATCCTACTCATGCTTCATAATTTAAAGATCTAAAAGTATTTCCTTACCCCTCTTCATATACCTCTCCAGGAAGAGAGTATTTGCACCTGTGACAGTTGCTGCAAGACCAGAAAAGCCCTTTACAAATTTTGATTACTATCAAGCTGCTCATCCTATATAATAATTCGCTAGGATGTTTGTCAGAAGCCATCATGCGCAGTAGAGACTGTGTGCATTCGGGCAGTCTCTACTGCGCGTGATTGCATCTCGTGAGTGAGGCGACAGTAGACTGCATCACGTGGAGCAGTGAGGTAGCTGCTGCTTAACCCTTTGAGTGCCAGAGGGGTACACAACGCATTGCAAAACACTTCCTTGCGTACCCCTCTGGCACTCAAAGGGTTAACATTACCCAGACCTTGGCCCGTGTACACAGGTTTTTACATTAGTTTCTAATAACTGGCTTCTCAAATCAACTATCGCCCCAGGTGCCTACCACAAAATACTTTCAAGAATGGGTTCTTTATAACCTCCTCCATGCTGTTTAGTTTCATAATTACTGGAGAGTGTTCCTGTGAAAATTGCCACACCTGATTCACTGCTTGCTGATGATCTCCACCCCCTGCTGGGGAGGGGCAGACAAAGGTTCAGAAACCCTTTGACTTTTGTATATATAGATTTGCCTGCATAAGAATGTCACTGTATCTTTCTAACAGATGTATATATGTCTGAAACTGATTCATGACCAGGAAAGAGCAGCAGTTTGGGCTATATTTTGGCTTTTAATTACCTAGAAATCATTTCTGCTGATACCCATGATTGCTTTGCAATGCTTTTGCACCACTCTAGTCCTAAAGTGATTAAGATATGTGTTCCTACACTAAATGCAATGTATTTGTACAGGTGAGTTGTAATTACCAGGACAGCGAGAGAGAAGTATAGTTTTTTCTTATGTCCAATATGGAGAGAAGGTCACATCTCAAAACACAATCTTGTAGGTGGAGACTCCCAGCCAGCCCTCCAACTCAAACCTCTCCCCGCCTATTACCCAGTATGAATGTGTCCTGTGAAGAGTATGGGTGGAGCAGAAATACTTTCTTAGTTTTTAGCTTTTTTTATTTTATTTTTCTGATAGATATGGGGCTGACATAATTCCCCATTAGGCGTGTTACCTTTATTGGGCTTCACCAGGAGTAGACTGAACAGAGTACATGTGCTGTGTGGACCCTTGCAGGCCAAGTTTTCCCACCCAGCAGAGTCTCTCTGGGGCTCTGCTTACTTTCATAATGGTAATCTGAAGACTGGTGAGTAATCCTTTGAGTGCCGTGGTCCACATTGTCCCTGCCTTGTACCTCTCCATACAAGTCTTTCTCTGAGACCTTGGGCTCCTGCACTCATCATGTCGGGTCATTTTATTATACTATTACAGTGCTTTAGGACAAAGATGGCTGCAGCTTTCCAAGGCTAACCTTTCCTCTGCTGTTTTTCACTGCTCTGGGGGGTATTTTGGTCTACATTTTCACCTTTTCTTCTCTGGGGTCTCATTTTGGGTTGCCCTCACAGGCGGGGGTTTTTGGGTGCCTTCGCTGGGGTTGACTGAAATTGTGCTGTGGCCCCTTTAGGCATGGGTGCCCGCTCCGCTGCCCTCATATTTGCTTCATTGACTTCTAATGGCGACCTGGTTGGTGCACAGAAGTCAGAGTGAGCTCTTTCTTCTTGTCTCCTTATTATGCCCTTTCACCTGGTTCACATCCTCTGTGTCTTCGTGGCCAGTGGCGATCCACAGCCAGAGTTGTAGGCATTGCTGGGCAACAGCAACTGAGAAAACGGTTTCACAGAAGTGCTGTCTTCTGGTTGGCTGCCTGTTTTGCAGAAGCAATTTTTATTTTCACTTGCTTACCGTATGCAGAGGCTGACTCTTCTTGCTCTCCTTCTCCAAAT
Organism: Rhinophrynus dorsalis; assembly: GCA_037306005.1. Lineage (NCBI taxonomy): Eukaryota > Metazoa > Chordata > Amphibia > Anura > Rhinophrynidae > Rhinophrynus > Rhinophrynus dorsalis. The sequence goes on from CM074718.1 coordinate 356,040,547, forward strand.
TAACCCTGCGCCTGCCAGATAAATATTTTTTTTCTTGGCTTTTTATGGTGAATTATTAACCTGGGGGTGCCGTTACTGGTCTTGTACTACACTTTTACTGTCAGGATGTCCGATTCTAAGGGTCATGGAAGTAAATCCAAGACTAAGCACTCAGGGGCATCCTATACCCCCACCCCGCTTACTGTTCCTCATGTCAAAAGGGATTTCCTGGAGAGTATTCTGGATCTCTCTTTGCCCTTCATGTACTGTAGCCCCTACTACTCGACTGGGGGCCTGCAGCACTGACAAAGAGCCAGGTTGGGTGAAAACGCTTCTGTCCTCGGTAGCTCACAGAAAGGGAAAAGAAAGCACACCAACACTTGCTATTATGAGATGCTTTGTGACAATCAAACTGGTGTCCTGCTCAAAATGCAATACTATACAGTCCCAACCAACTAATGATCCTCTAAAAAGGGACTCCATGCAGGTAGAATATGGAAATCATGTATTAAATAAGAATACAAATAAGCATAGTATTCACTGCTAAAATGCTATGTGTTTTTATGTTTGTTTTCTATTTTTGTATCTCCATGGAGTGCCTTGTTTACGGGTTCAGCTGCTGGTCAGGATGGAATCCTTGTTTTTTAACAGCACTTAGCAAAATTGTTACCTGGTGTACATAGGGTTAATATTTGCTATGGGCAAGGTACAATTTTAGTCTAAATATTTCCATTAGAAAGTGATATAGTAGCATGCTGATAACAAAAAGAAAATAGAAGGTTGTAGTTTCATCACTTCGCTGCTAAGGAGGTGGCAATCCACATATTCAGTGGCTACTCTAAAACTGCTAAGGACATGGATATCCTCATCAACAGCAGTCTCGCAGCCAAAAGGTTACTACTACCAGGGACTGAAGCTTACTATCAGGGAGGTCCTCATTCCCTTGTTAGGGAATCCCAGAGCTCAAATAACATCATCACACACAAGCGTGATAATATACATTTATGAATTTGTGCACCAGATACATTAGATGCCATGTGAAGTTTTTTTATGTATGCAGGGGACTATCAGATATCAAAATCAAACCAATAACGTACAAATACTCACACTTCCTAGGTAAAGTAGCTGGTAAATGGTATAACCAGCTAAAACAAACGGGGAAACATAAACTGCCCAGTTACAGTTACTCTCACCAATAGAAAACTGGACCCTTATAACTTCATAAAAAATATTTATCAAAAATACATAAGTATTGCCATAGAGTGAAAAAAAAACGTAAATACGGATAACAAATATACAAGCCTGATGATGCGTTTCGAGATACAACCCCTTTTTCAAATCTCATAAGCATAAATTTGATTTGAAAAAGGGGTTGTACCCCGAAACGCGCCATCAGGCTTGTATATTTGTTATACGTATTGATGTTTTTTTTCACTCTAAGGTACTTACGTATTTTTAATAAATATTTTTTATGAAGTTATAAGGATCCAGTTTTCTATTGGTGAGAGTAACTGTAACTGGGCAGTTTATGTTTCCCCGTTTGTTTTAGCTGGTTATACCGTTTACCAGCTACTCTACCTAGGAAGTGTGAGTATTTGTACGTTATTTGTTTGATTTTGATATCTGATAGTCCAAGGATATACTCGTGCTGGTCTGCTCTCTTCCTGTTCGTGTATCTCTTTTGTTTCAAGGTCCCCAGCGAATAGTGTGGGAGTCCCTTTTTGAAGACGCGGCAACCATCTTTTGGAGAAACTGAATGGGGGCAGGTGTATTCCCTCATTTGCATATGCTGATCACTATTAGGGGTCTTGGACATTGTGAGTACAGTGGTGTAGTTGTGGAAGTCCTTTATTGGCAGCATATTGCACTAGAAGCGCCCTTCTTTTCTTTTCGTTTTCTTTTAAAAAGCCTAGATCTTAGCCCCCTGCTCCAAACAGAATCTCCTTTTTCAAAAGAAGGTACTTTTTTTCATTATAACATAAGGTTATGTCATATACATATTTACATACAGGATGGGAGGAAGCTCTTAAAGAGCCTCAAACCCCCTCTTTCAAGCAAAGGTAGCCTTTAACATGCAAGAAGAAAACAGTCCAAGAGAGAACAATTTAAAAGTAATATTTTAGTAATACATTTGTTCAAAAGCTGAAATTACCCTTATATATGTGAAAATGGGCATGTAATCATCCTTGTTCCAGTAGCCACAGTGGAGTGCCCTGCAGTTCATCCTGTTTTGCCCGTATGGCCTGTGGCTTTTTGTCGGCTTTCCATGGAAAGTGGTATTGATACAAAAGCAAAGTCCTATATAACTGTGCTTCCAGAGACCAACTTGAGGGGGAGTGTTGTTTGATACTCTGGTATGTACTGGTACAAGGGACAGTGAGCAGTAGGGCTCACAGGAGGAGTAACGGAGGAAATACAGAATAACAATGGCTATAGACTCTGACTGACCTCATGTGTATAACGGGCCTGGTTGCCTGCTTTCCAAAGCTTTTACAGAGGCCCGCTATTGCAGCACCCTTATATATTCTTGGTCATTTATAATCAGCAATCAACATAATACAATTATTTAAATACTTCAATGTATATTTTCTAAAATTCAGATACGATTAATCAAAACCCAATTGGTCTTAAATCTACAAAAAACTAATCCGAACAAAACAAATGTGATGAAATAATAGCACTTATATAAATAATACACAATGTATTACTTGTCCCCAGGCAGGCCTATATCTGTATTTAAACCCTCAAGGGACGAGGTCCTGAGTTCATATATCTAGAAGGTATCTGATTGTCTATTATTCTTGGGTGTTATCCCTGATTTTTGAATCCCCTCCTAACTGAATGAATATGCTGCTTCCTGTCTGTACTGTCTGAACCGATGTGCTTGATTCTTATAGCTTGGCTGTAGACGATGAAGTGTTTGATTTGTTTGTGGTTAAAAGTGTCATATCTAAGGTATGAGTGTCTGTCCGTGGGTTTGCGATACAGGGATGTCTGCATGTTTTGGTCCTTGATATAGATCACGGTGACAAGAAAATTTGTGTTCAACAGAGTAGATCAGAATAAAGTTAATGATTGGGTGAAATTGGTTAAATCTGGCATTGAATTGTGTAAGGCCCTGCTCACAGGCAGTCCATAGTAACAGGATGTCATGTATGTAGCTGAAGTACACTGGTACATTAGAAAAGGAGAACCTCATTCCTAAAGGCCTCAGCATCAAAGACCCTACCCAGCACAAACACAATACTCGGTATGCCCAGCCACTATGTACAAGAACATCAGAGAAACTAATGGACCACCTTGGTGTGTTTTATAACCATAAGAGAACTATATAGGGAGAAATCAAGGTCCTAAATGAGAAACTGGAAGGAAGTGACACAAATGATTTAAAACACAGGGTGAGATATTTACAACAAAATTAAAAAAAACTTCACAGACATGTTGAAAGCAGATCTCCATACAACAGCAACAACAAATAATCACAGCCTGCAAGCAGAGCGCACAAACTGCATTGTGAACCTTTCACAACACATCTTAAAGGGGCACTAAACTTTTTTTATGCAAAAATATATATTGCGTAAAATAAGGGTACTCCCACTGCCAAGAGATTCATATTTCCAGAGTTATTACAGTTTAAACCCATGTTTTTTTTTTTTTACATTAGCAGTGCCCTCTAGTGGTCAAATTCTAATTAGTTTTTCCTGTTACATTCTAATGGAGAGGAAAGTCAGTGACATACAGTTCTCCATAAATGTGATAGAAACTACCTGTCAGTTAGAGCTATCAGGAAGTAAACACAGTAAATTCACTTCCTGATTATTTGAACTGCAATAAAGTTTGAATAAAACATCTGACAGCAATGGGAGTGACCTTGTTTTACTCAGCAGGAAAATATCTATAAAATATGTGTTTTCATAAAAAAAAAAAAGTTTACTGCTCCTTTAAGTAAGGAATAGCATCATGTACTATACAAAGGATTGAATTTCTACACTACAAAACCATTAGACAAAACTAAGCTCTGCAGATTACACCTTAACCCTTTGAGTGCCAGAGAGGTATCTAGTGCATTGCAGCAGAACGCACTGGACATCTTTCCGGCACTCAAAGGTTTAAGGACTTCTTCCATGGGAGCATCAACTATGAACCCCGTAACACATTATAACCTGAATAGTCCTCAAACAACAACTTTATCTGAAACCCCCCATTAGGAGTCAATGGCAAACTGGATGATTACATAGACTCCTTCAGACAGAGTTAAATCCACTATCCTGGATAAACAAAGGTAAGAAATGTACAACTTTAATACCCAGGAAAGGAGCTGCATTAAACTTATGAGTGCCAGAGGGGTAGGCAACGCATTGCTTTTCAATACTTTACGTACCCCTCTGGCACTCAAAGGATTAAGTCACTGAAGGACAACAAGAACATTATGATCAAACCAGAAGATAAAGGGAGTGCTGTGGTCATAATAAACACAACAGACTATGTTAGGGAAACAAATAGACAACTTTCTGACCCCAGACATTACTGCAAACTACAAGGGGATCCCACACTTATATGAAGGAACTAAAACGTATAATCAACGGACACCCCTCCACATCTACAGACATTCAGGATCTGATACCAAAGACCCCAAGAATATGCTCATTCTATTTGCTGCCCAAGATAGATAAACAAGGGAACCCAGGAAGATCTGTAATCTCTGGGATGACTATCTACAAAAAATGGGAACAACCATAGGAACAAAGATGGCACCCCTATATGCTAACTTGGTTATGGCAAAACTTGAACAAGATTTTATATCCACCTGTTGCACTAAGCCACTAGCATACTTCTACTACATAGATGACATCCTGTAATCTGGACGGCCTGTGAACAGGATCACCCAAGAATAATAGACAATCAGATACATAGAGTCAATAAAATACCCAGAGAGAGACTCCTTGAATACAGACCACAGGCAGAGAATAACAGGGTACCACTTGTTGTCACATACAATGCCCAACTGGAAGCCCTAAGGAGGACTGCAAAAGGCTTACAACCAACCATCCATATAGTAGATTAAAATTCATTTTTCCAAATCCACCATTTATATCATACAGCTAACCCACAAATTTAAAGAAAATGACTGTTAAGAGCCATCTATCACAAACCACTAAAAATGGCACATTCTGCTGTGGAGTAAAAAGATTTGAGACCTCTCCACACATCCAATGCACAACAAAGATACCTTTTCCAAATACACATCAACACTATGAAATTAACAATTCCTTCACTTGCTCCTCATCAAATGTAGTATACCTCATACAATATACACAGTGCTCCACAGGAAGATGCTACATTTTGGGAAGATGACAGACATTGAGGAAAAGTATGACCCTCCACCACACAGTATACAAAAAAAGGTTGACACACCAGTTGACCAGCAGTTTTGAGGTCTAAATCATAGTCTAAAAATATGATAGTCACCATTCTCTAAGGAAGTTTAGAACACAGAGGGAAAGAAATATCAGGGAATTTAAATTAATGGTTATGTTTAACGCATTTAAAACAGGCCTGGACCTGGGCATGCACTTTCCGTGTTATTATAATAGATAGAAATTTTGGCATAGAGATTGTATTAGAGATGGTGTCTTGCCAACTCACAGACTAACAGGCTCTTTACAATTTGTTCCAAATGTATGTTATACTCTGTAAATTTAAATGGGGTGCTATTCCATCTTTAGTTGTTAACCTATGACCAGAAAGCTTGCACATTCTATGCCATCAGCCATTAAATGGTATCACCTTTATTTCACTCTTGTCACGGTAGGCTATAAAGACAACATGACACAGGTACAGTACAATGAACACCACCTTTATTGAAAATAATACAGGAAAGGAACGTATAAACACACAGCAAGATCCCCAGAAGGACTGGAGCCTGAACCACAGCAAAGAGATCCCACAGAAAATATGGATGCTGCTCAGGAATGGACCCTAGGAGACAATGGTCTCAGCTGGAGAACCAGAGCTGGTGGTCAGATCTAGCCTATGGTCAAACCAGAGCCGGAGTAGTACAGACAGAGCCCAGGCCAGACCCAAACAGAGTCCGCCAAGGCCAGGGGTCCAGATCAGAGCGAGTAGTCAGCCAGAGCCACAGGTCAAAACCAAAAGGGTAGTCAGACATGCCAGGGGTCAATATCAGAATGGGTAGTCAGACAGAGCCTCAGGTCAGAACCAAGAGGGTAGTCAGGCAAGCCAGGGGTCAATATCTTAGCGGGTAGTCAGCCAGAGCCTCAGATCAGAACCAAGTAGGTAGTCCGACAAGCCAGAGGTCAATATCTTAGCAGGTAGTCAGCCAGAGCCTCAGGCCAGAACCAAGAGGGTAGTCAGACAATAGCCAAACAACTGGACACAAGAGAGAGTAGGGAAGCCAAGCCAAGGGTCACACATAGGGTTGCCACCCAGCCGGTATTTTACCGGCAGGCCGGGAAAAAATTGGCCCCTGTCCAATGTTAAGTCTATGGAGAGAATGCCATGGCCGGTATTTTTTTTAGGAAAAGGTGGCAACCCTAGTCACACAGATCACAGATACAGAACCAAAGGAGCCTACTGCACTGGAACACCACATCAGGGTGACTGAGCAGGGTGCCCAGGCTGCTTATAACCCCTAACTGGGGGGTGGAGCGTTATACGAGCCCCAAGGAACATTTAAAAGCGGCACGCGACGTTACTAGAGGACAGCCAGATGACGCTTGCCCGCTCAGGAGAGCCAGTGAATGCAGAAGTCTCTTGCAACCGGAAGGACTGCATGCCTGCCGAGACAGGATGCGGAAGCATCCGATGTTGGCCGCCCAAGTAAGGCAGACTGTGACAGTTCTTTGTTACAAAAGTACATTCAACCCCTTGTACATACTGAAAAATACATATATATCTATATTATAAAGAAGAATGTGTTCATGTGACAATGAATTCTGCGGACATACCACACACACACCAGGGGTGGACACAAGGAGGAGATATGCATATATCCTCCATTCACCCTCAGCAGAATATACAGTGGGGTGGGATTTTGACAAGAGTGGCCATGGAATCGAAGGCCCCTTGACCATTCCTCTCAAATTCTCTGCAATGAATTCACCACTCCTCAGTTTCACGTCTTCAAACAAACAAAAAAAAACCCCATCAAGTAAGGAGTTTCCACACCCCTCAGTATTGTCTCTGGAAAAAACTGAAAACACGGCTGACTGTTGCTGCTGGGTGTTCTACTTTAGGACAAGACCCAACTCCCTTAGGCTAAAATTTGAGCACCACAAACTGGTAAAACGACTCCTAAGTCCAAACCTGAAGGGCTTATGCTACAACAATGCTCCAGCTACTGGAACTCATTCATCTCACACTATGCAGCCAGAAGGAGCCACAAGAACCAGCATGAGCAGACAGGAGAACAGTTAACACCTCTAGCTCCAAGGGCAAGCATGACACTATAAACAGAACAAATGAAGCCCTATTTGCCCAACTACCACCACTCACAATGTAAAATCTCTGCTCCGTCCAGACAAAAAGGCATCCAGAGTCCAAGCAAATGGGTAAACAAACTCTGGACCATGGAGGCCTTTTTTTGTCTGGAAGGAATGGAGAGTTTACCTTGTGGGTGCAGGTACTTGTGCATATAGGCACTCAAGGCGTTAACTCCTCTCCGGCGGGATGCCACTGCCAACAAATAAAATTCACATTTAACACATTAAATGTACATTCACAGTTAACTCTTTCAAAGCAACATAGGTGTGCAATGCACCTGTTGCTTTGTATACCTATGTGTCACTCAAAGGGTTAAGTGCCAATGTACAATTAATGTTGTATTTTGTGCACCGCCAGTCCCATTCCACTGGCCTCAGGTGCAGTCCCTGTGTTTAAATGACTTTACTCTGCCAACATAAAATAGTTTGTTTTTGCTCTGTATATTCTTCATTCCCTGATTTTCACACCAACGCTCCACAACTCTTCTAACCGTTCTATTTCCAGAGGGGTAAGCCTAACCTTCTGCCACTCAAACGAGGGCTACTTGAGTCAGGCATATGGAGTCAACATGAGTTTTGTTCCAGAAAAGCTTGAAAACATAACAGACACACAGGCCGAAATAACTCTTTAAGGGTAATACCGCCTGAAATATTAAGCCACTTGCACACCAATGGTACCCCACTCACCAGAATTAGCCATTAGAAATATCTTAATCATATAATTACATATGTCAATTTATTTGTATTTTTTTTTATTTATTTATATATCTCTGCATCAATACATATTCCATATCACGCGCTACCATTGCCTTTTGCATAACCACAGGACTTACCTCCGCAATTATATGATTAACCCTTTCAGTGCCAGAATGGTACGCAACTCATTACTTAGCAATGCCTTGTGTACCTCTCTGGCACTCAAAGGGTTAAGCATTATTCTGTTCAATGGGGTACCACTGCTGTGAGGGTGGCTTAATATCTAAGGTGCTATTACCCTTACAGGGCTATTTCACATTGTTTTTTATAGTATACATTTTTTACTACAAATTATTCATATTATCAGTGTTGTAGATGAGTCACACACAAGATAAAAGTATTTTCCTGAGCAGCTCCCACCTTTCGAGTCTGTCCCCTGTCAAACTGCCTATTACTGACTGTCAGTTATCTATATAACCATATGTTTGTCACATGAACTCCCATTTCCTTTACTGTACCACCCACTCATTACCCCCTTGAGAACCAGAGGGTTGTCATAATGCCTTGCACACCCCTGTGATCCTCAACACGCTGATCCTTTGAGTGCCACAGGGTTAAGCAAGGCATTGCATGCCAGTTAGGCACTCAAAGGGTTACGCATATTTCCTCTATAGCTTCTATTCTTTCATCCCTTTCCTATTATCAATCCACACTCGCACTCTTCTAAATCGGTGCCCTGTTGCCATAGTAGCGCCAATGTGATTAAACACAAACTACAACTCCCAGTACATATTGCTCTTTACCTGTTCTGCCACTCAGAAGGTTAAATATATACGCAACTAAGCAGAATGACTTTCCCTCCCACCATCCCTGTTGTGTCCCCACTTCACTGCAGTCCCTCACACTTTCCCACTTCTGTCCTCTGTTGTTTCTGCTCCCTCCCCTCAGCCTTCAGCAGTCCATCTCCTTCTTTCCACTTCAGCAGACAGAAAGTGTGTGTGGAAACTTGTGTGTGGAAAGTGTGTGAGCAAATGTGTTTGTGGGTGGAAAGTGTGTAAGTAAATGAGTGTGTGTATGTATACAAACATAATTACTGCAAAATACATAACATATATATGCCTCTCACATTGTTTAGCGGTTAAAGGGATACTGCTGTATGCCAGCTGTCCCAATTTTAGGGCTCAATCCCACTGTCCCTCCATGCAGAGTGAATGTCCAGCTTCCCAGTCGTCTGCCCTTGTCTCTAATTCCATCTTTTCTCAAGCTACACCATTTGCATGTGCCCCCTTTGCCTATTTCCTGCCCTCTGTGCACGTCAGGGCGTGGGGGCACCCTCCCCTGATGTCATCTAATGCATGGCATGCATTATCATGTATATGCCGAATAAGTATGAATGGCCACATGCACAAATCAGAAATGTGAATGTACACATTACACGTAGCATAGCATTGCCCTTGACAGCTGGTGGCACGTTACAGAGAAATCAATTCAGTAAAGAAGACTCAGCCACAGAGTGGGAATGCACAGTCATTGATCCTATCAGGTACTCATACTAATCATTCATTCCTATTTTGTCCTGGTTGCCTGTCCCTCACACCCTACCTCCTACTGGACATTTCCAAAGTATTTATCTTTCACTACTTTTTCACTGACACCATATCTTTTCATGTGCCACCTCTTCTTATTCCTAATACCATTCTCTATCAATCATCCATATATATAGCCACTGCTCAACATTAATCCTTACCTCACTAACCAATAGTTAGGGGCCGTATGCTGTGCTAAACTGTCTGGGCACCCTCCTTGCTCAGCAGGCAGTGCACCCACTCACATAGTCACACCTTTCTATACACATGTCCAATCCAGACTGCAACAATTAGTGCTGGTTGCCTTCCAGTGGTTTTCCTTTTTCCCTAACCTTTGCCACTGCTCCTTGCTGGCCCAGTCTCTTCTAAGGTCCGACTCTAGTGGATCGTCTCCATTACCCTTTTCACCATAGGCTACCCTAGGTATTCTTGCTGCTTCCCTTCACCTTTGCCTCTGCTCCTTGCTGTCTCAGTCTCCTCTCGGGTCTGCATTAAGAGGATTGCCTCCAGTCTCCCACTTTGCATTTGCCCTGGTCTACCCTAGCTATTTTCTTTTGTTGTGCCCTCTAGTGGTTTGCCTCTTCCCTTCACCTTTGCTGCCAGCTGTTCTAGCCTCCTCTCTCTTTCTCTTCTGCTCTGTCAGATGGTTCACAGCAACAACAAGGTCAAGGCTGCGGTATCTGCAACAGGTCTCAAGTAGGAGTTTAAATTTTTATTTTGGGGTGTCATTCTATGTGTTCTATCTAATGCCTGAGCCTGTGAGTACCTAGACTTACAATGTATGTAGAGGAGACATGCGGGCAACCTGTGGTTCTTCAATTGCCATTCAACCCTAATCCCTTAGCTACATGACAATAATGAGGGTTCAAGTCCAAGTCCAGCCACAGCTCAAGAACCATGGGTTATCTACCATAGTTTACCATCGTCTGAGGTAACAAAAAAGGTGTGGGGTATGACTGCGCAACTTTCAGAGCTGATGTCAAATGCAAGCCAAACTGTTTCTGTCTCAGATTTATTGACTATGGCAGTGTGTATGACATGAAATATGTCAATAAAATATGAAATAAAGCACTTTGGTCTTGCTCTAAATAATTTATTCGGTTACAAAAAGAGGTTTAAATAAGTCAGGAAATAACCTAAAACCTCGGTAATGTCCTACCCTCCAGCCATTCCCCCATTAACACCAACTAAAACTAAAGTGTTCCTTTTTGGCCATTTAAAATGTTGGGAGGTAGGCTATCTGCTTTTTAAATGTTGACTTGAAGAGCTATGCTTGCAAACAGGGCCCAAAGCCTACTTCCTAACTTAATACATACTGATCAAGCAGGATTTGTAAAGCCAATTCCTTAATTGATAAATTGCCTCAACCTGGGGTTAAAATAATCCTGTTAGCTATCAGCTTGGAGAAAGCATTTGACTAAGCAGATGGGGTTACTTATTTCGAGTCCTGACACCACTAGGCTTGTTCCCTGAACACTCAGCATAAATATGTCTTTCTACTCCTCCCCATACGTTAAAGTGAAAGTCAATGGCACTCTATCAGAGTCCTTTCCAATCAGAAATGGCACTCAACAGGGGTGCCTCCTCTCTCCTTTTATCTATGCCCTTGAACCTCTACTCAATGCCCTGCATCTAAATTCTAAAATAACTGGTATAAGTGTAGGCAACAGAGAGTATAATGTGACAGGGATCGGTTTTCCAGATGTTGCAGGTTAATATAAAGTAGCAATTCTGCTGAAACTCCTAGACCTAATGCAATCCCCTGTGGAGCTTAGCTGTCTATTGCCTTAGACTCCATGGATTATGTAGCCCTGTCGCAATTTATATTCATGCCTTCGGATGTCATCCCCAACATACTGTTTCCCCACCCTATTCTTGGTAGGTTCACCAGACATGGTCTGAGCTTAAAATACAAAACAAATTGGGTCTCCTATCCCTTGCCACTTCTATCTCTGATAGGTAATCCAGCTTTTACATTAGGTTTTAGCAGTACCTCATTTAGGTCTTGGTCTGTGGTTGGGCTGACTGTGTTGAAAGCCCTGATTACTCACAATTTAGTCTCTGTTTTTTCACATCTGGCTGCAACATTTTGGTAGAAGTTATGTCAACATGGTTCTTAAAAATGGTACTCTATCCAGAAATCTTACTGCAAAGGAACATGTTTTAACCTCTTCGACAGACAGGGAAAATGACTTATACAAGATGTAGTGGACAGTGAAGTGCTTCCCTCCTACACAATGTCTTGGAAAACTGACCTTGGTTTAACTAGTCTAGACAACAGAGATGTCTGGCAGAGAATTTTCAGAATTATGACCCTCTCTCTGAAAGACACCTGTACATAGAAAGATAACTTCAAGTTACTCATCCATTGGCATATGACTTCTCATAAACTTGCAAGCATGTCCAGGTATGTCTGTTGGAGATGTGGTGAAGTTGGTAACACCACTGGTCACATTTGGTGGAGTTGCTTGTCAATACAAGAGTTTTGGTCTCTAACTGTATTACATAGAGAAATCTTGGGTTCCCCATTCTGCTAGACCAACTATTACTGCTCTTCTCTTACCACAACCAGTATCACCAAGGAAATTTACACTATTATTTTATCTTTTAGCTGTGGCATGGATGAACATCCCCTTCCACTGGAGAAAGGATGGCCAAATTCCTCTGAGTGGATAGTTCACTTGTGTCAATAAATACAGGGATATGGACAAACTCCATGCCATACAATTACATAGACTCCACATTTACAGAGTGATCTGGTCCCCATGATATTTATCCCCCTTTTCGTGCCTTTGATACACCTAAAGGAGACTTTTCATTGCTGATAGCTGTCATCGAGGTGTGATACTGTAGTCGTAGATTGTCCTTTCTTATTTCCTCACCTCTGGGAAAGGGCTCCCTCCACATCTGGACTTACCTTCTCTTTCCTCCCTTAAGCCTATTTCCATGCTTATTCTTCCTGAGTGCCTCTTTTTTCTATTTTATTCCTCCATTCTCTCTTTTCTTTGCTTTATCATACCTTTCTCAGTGGACATTCCTAGGCTCACCCTTAGAGAAAACATTCTGTACAGCAGCCAATTTATATACAGTGGACCAAGAGGAATTTACATGTGCCCCCCATGTTACATGTATATGTGATATACAATTGAGGGGAGGATGTATTAGGATCAAACAAATCTTCTATATCCCAACACAGCTACCCGATAAAGGGTGCGCTACCTATAGGAAATTCAGTTGGTAGATTAACAAAAGACATGTCAAAGATAAATCTACAAAAAAGTCCAAAAAGTTCTTGATATTCAATGGATCCTCTCCGGACTTCCACACTTTTGGGTGTCTGCTGCTGATCTTTTAACCACCTGGTCACGTGGTCCACGCCTCAAAGTAAACTCCTTCTGGTTTGAGATACCGAAAAAAAAGAGAAGAACTTCTCTGAGTTAGTGTGATACTTATGAACCTGTTGTACACTCATTGTGTCATCTATGGAATGTCATTTTTTGTAATTTGCCTTCATTCATCAATAAATCTTTTGAAACAGACAAAAAGATAGTGAGGTGAACATAATGGCAGTGAGAGATTAAGACAGAGGGGAGAGAAGCTATCAAGACTCTTTCTTTACCTCAGGTAAGTTATGATGCTATACAAATGTTAATAGGTATATTATTAGTGCTACTTAATAACTGTGTACCGATAATGATTAAAAATGCACATTTGTTGACAAAATACATTTTTTTTTTTTTTTTTTTTTACTTATGCAGCCCTCAGCTATAGTAATTTTATTTATTACGGCTCTCAGTCAAAAAAGGTTTGACACACCTGCCTTAAGGGGTTAATAATACTCTATGCCATGATCATCCAACATGCATCCCCTCTGACTCTAACAAAACACTAATTAAGTAGCACACATGAACTAGAAGGCCAGTAAGGCTTAACATGCTGCCAGTACAGTACTGTTCAAGAACAGCTGTCTGTTAAATATCAGTATTGTCACTGACTTGTTCAATAAATAAATCAATCCAAATTTTTGAACAGCCAACAAGCTATATTCACCATTGTTATCCATTAATAAAAAGAATGTGGCCCTTACACATATGGCCCACAACTTAAAGTGATAGTAATACTTCGTTTCAACTTTATTTTATTTTGTAGGCATTAAAAAACATGAAGAATGATATAAGTCTTATCTCTCAAACCTTTATAGTTTAAGAGATATTCACAAGCAAAGTTTCCCCCTCCCACCCCTTTTACCTAGTGTAAGCTATCTCTTCTCAGATGTGGAATCCAGTCCATAGACCAGACAGATAACAGCAGGGGACAATCTTCTTCCTATGAGAACAATGAAATCCCTGCCCCCCTTGACAAGCTTTTCAGGTTTTTTCCTTATCTTAATTGAAGATTGTCCCTCTCTGCAGTCTACCTGGGCACCTCCCTTCTGCTGCGGCTGAACAGTGTGACATCAGTAAAAGGGGCGGGAGGGGGACACTTTGTCATTGAATTACTCTTGAACTACAACTCTGACAGAATTAAAATAATACTCTCCAAAGTCCAAATACTATGATGATTAATTAGAGCTGCTTTTATTATGAAACATTACTATCTCTTTAAGAATCTTGGATGTTCCTGCCTATGCTGATCATGTGGCGGAGAAGCCTTAGGGTTCAGTGGCTCCCAATGCTCTTTCCCATGGGCACCTAACAGGCCATGTCTTTAGGATTTACCTGCTTGTTCATAAGAGTTAATTACATAGAGCTGAACCTTCTATTAAATCACCTTAGCTCAAGCAGGAAATCCTAAAGGCATGGCCTGTTAGGTGCCCCTGAGGAGAGGTTTGAAAACCACTAATCTACTTATAATTTACAAAACAAAAACGTTTCCCTTTAAATGTTTATCAAAAATCAGGTTACCAATTTAAGTACTGATACAGCAGCATCAGATGGAGCTTCGCTCTGAAGCATATGGAAACATGTAGAACAGAGGGTAATAAAAAATAAAATAATACAGTATTTATACCTGTCAACTGTCCGAGACTTCCATTGACAGTCCCTGATTCTGGATCCATACCTCCCAACATGTCAAATCTCCAAAGAGGGACACTTTTTTTTTTTTTAGGTGTATTGTTGGGGGCGTGGCTGATGGTGTAGCCCTACAGAGAAAATTTAGGTTATTTCATGGTCTATTGATACCATTTTTTTGTAACAATACATGATTTCGATTAAAGCCCTAAGTATTTTATTTACAAAGACTAATTTATATACACATCATATATTAATGCAGTGGTTCTCAACTCATGTCCTCAGGACCCACTAACAGGCCAGGACTTAGGGATTTCTCTGCTAGAGCACAGGTGATCAGAGGCTCATTCACATTGATTAACTCACCTGTGCTCTAACAAGGAAATCATCAAATTCTGGCCTGTTAGTGGGTCCAGAGGACAGGACTTAAGATCCACTGTACTAACGTTTATGTGAGTATAATGTGAAACACTTATATACACCCCGCACAGTGTGATCGCCTAAAAAGAGAGTCACCAAGGTGGGAAACGGACAGAGGAATTTGGGTCTCAAAGAGGGGTTGTCCCTTCTAAAGAGGGACACTTGGGAAGTATGCCTCTGGCACTCTAAGGGTTTACAAAAACACTCACACTAACATATCTGGATCAGTCACAGTGATGACGGACCATATGAGGCAGAACTGTGCACATAAGCAGGACCTCCAGCAAGTGGTACAAGTGAGGCTGAATGATGATGTTCCCCAGTACACTTTGTGGAGAACAAATTCATTATTACAGCAGGAGAGGCACAAGCCACCACTGTCTTAGTTACTTGGGGTACAAGGCAGGACTGAATATACCAATGCATTGCTCACACCTCTAGCACTCAAATAATTAAATACATTACACATCTATTCTGAGTGGAGTCAATAGCAGGAAAAAAGGTAATCCTTAGGGTACCAGAGAGGTGTGCAAGGCATTGCTATGCAAAGTGTTCACGCTCCTGGCAATCAAAGGGTTAACTAGATTATTTAATGTATTTGTGCTCCTGTGTGTGTTTGGGGGGAGGGTTCCCATGAGTCTGGAAAAGGGGGTACCATAGAGAGGAGAAATCAGGAGAGAAAAGAGGGGGAGAGGAGGGAGACAAGAGTGGGATCATAAAATATTAAACTGCACACAAACGTTTTAACTCTAATTTCACACACAAAGTTTAAATGCACCTAATCATTCAACTTCTGGTTTTAACCCTTTGGTGCCAGTGCTGTGTGCAATGCATTGCAAAGCAATGTACTGCAGATCACTCTGGCACCTGAAAGTTTAAACCCCTAGCTCTCTAGTTTCATGTCTACTCTTTCTCTAATTTATAAGGTGGTTTCTTCCAGTATCTTAAACCATGACCGATCGTACTGCAGCCCTGTGTTATCTCCTGCAAGTCAGCATGGGTAGACTGACAGGAGACGTAAGAGGGCTGCAGAGCGATCCGATTCTCTTTGATAGCAGAAGAAAGTCACCACCTTGTAAATTACTGAGAGTCAAGAATGTGCCTTATGATTTAGGTATTAAAACTGAAAGTAACTTACTTTGCAATCTGTTCATGACATTTACAGCCTCTACCCCAAGAGTTGGCACGTTTCTCATCTTCTCTAACCCTGTTGCCGCTTGCCCAAGAATGTACTGAAAAAGACATGAACCCTTTGAGAGCCAGAGGGGTAAGCAACACATTGCTTCCCCCCCCCAGCACTCACAGGGTTAGATCACATCACACATCACAGTACCTTATCATGACCTTATTCTGCCACTCTGGAAAATGTAAACTTATGGCTGGGCTAGGCTATCCTCCTGCTGGCCTGCCACCTCTGGTGTCACTTTGAGGCCAGGCAGGCACTAAGGAAGCAGTGTGCCCATTTGTCCGTCCCTACTCCCTGTCTGCGAACACCGCATGGCCAGGTATGAAAGACACCAGACCCCCACCCCGAACTGAACTCAAGCTCGCCACGACACAGTCACAAGTAGTATTGATTTCTTGTACCTAACCTGTCATACAGGAGGATAGACCAGGAAGGGACAGAGGCTTGTTGCTAAGGGCGGCTGTTGTGCGTTTGACCAACTTGTTCTTAGGCGCATCTGTTCAGGGTGCTGCTGCAGTCAAGCACTACTCACACTCAGTCTTCTGTCTCAGGCGAAGGGAGTACAGCGCAAGTGTGAATCAGGCTTCTAATTGCTCAGCAGGGTGGCTCAATCACGATGAGCGTGGTTGTGCATCTGTAGACTGCTGGAGCAGTGTAGTGTAGTAAGGTCAAAAATTAATCTGGGATCAGACCAGGAAAGCGGGACACAGTGCACCGTGGGCGGGACAGTGGGTTAGGGCCCTAAAATCGTAACTGTCCCACCTAAATCGGGACAGTTGGCTGGTATGTAACCATACCTCCCAACATTTCAAATTGCCAAAGAGGGACACTTGTGCTTTAGGGGGTGTTGCTGGGGACGTGGCTGGTTGGCGGGGCATTGCAGAGCATTTTTAGGTTATTTCATGACTTATTGACACTTCCTTGTGTAACCTAATAACTGACTTCTAACAAGACCAAAGTATTATTATTATTATTCTTTATTTATATAGCGCCAACTAATTCCGCAGCGCTGTACAATTGGGGAATAGACATACAGAGGTATTAAATAGTACAATCAGATGTGTAGAACAGGAGGATCAGAGGGCCCTGCTCGTGAGAGCTTACAGTCTAGAGGAAGGTAGGTTTGATACAGAAGGAGTAAGTGCTATTGTGTTTAAGTGCCTCCTGCCACATGAACTGCCAGTCAGTGAGTGGGAGTGAGAAGTGCCATTGAGTGCAGTAGTCCGTGCAAGGGGTGAATCTTGGTGATGATGTTTATGGAGGCAGTTGATAGGCCTCCCTGAAGAGGTGAGTCTTCAGGGAGCGTCTGAAGATTTGAAGGCTGGGGGAGAGTCTAATGGGGTGGGGGAGGGAATTCCACAGCTCAGGTCCAGCACGGGAGAAGTCCTGTAGGCGGGAGTGGGAGGATGTGATAAGAGCTGTGGAGAGCAGAAGGTCATGTGCAGAGCGAAGATGGCGGGCGGGAGTATATTTGGAAATGAGAGATGAAATATAGGGGGGTGCAGTGTTAGTGAGGGCTCTATAAGTTAGCACCAGAGTTTTGAGTTTTACTCTGTATGCTAACGGGAGCCAGTGTAGGGACTGACAGAGGGGTGTGGTGTTAGAGAAGCGATGAGTGAGGTAGATTAGTCTTGCAGCAGAGTTCATTATGGACTGTAGCGGGGTTAGTCGGGTGAGAGGCAGGCCAATTAGTAAAGAGTTACAGTAGTCAAGACGGGACATGATGAGTGTTTGGATTAGAATTTTGGTAGTGTCTTCTGTGAGAAAGGGTCGGATTCTAGAGATGTTGCGGAGGTGGAGGCGGCATGAGTTGGAGATTGACTGGATGTGAGGAATGAAGGATAGGGCAGAGTCAAATGTGACCCCCAGGCAGCGTGCTGTAGGGGTTGGTGTGATGGAAGTGTTGTTAATGGTGAGGGTAATGTTTGGGATAAGGCTGGTTGTAGATGGAGGGAAGAGAATTAGTTCAGTTTTGCTAAGGTTAAGTTTGAGTTGATGGGGGGACATCCAGGAAGACACAGCAGACAGACAGTCAGACACTCGGGACAGGAGGGAAGGAGAGAGGTCTGGGGAGGAAAGATATATTTGGGTGTCATCAGCATAGAGATGATGGTGAAACCCAAAGGAGTTTATTAGTTTTCCAAGGGAAGCAGTGTAGATTGAGAAGAGCAAGGGTCCCAGTACTGATCCTTGGGGCACACCAACAGACAGTGGGAGGGGTGGGGAAGTGGAGCCGGAGTATGAAACACTGAAGGAGCGGTTGCAGAGATAAGATGAAAACCAGGAGAGTGCTGTGTCGCAGAGGCCTAGGGAGTGGAGGGCTTGGAGGAGGAGTGGGTGATCGACTGTGTCAAATGCGGCTGACAGGTCCAAAAGAATGAGTAGGGAGTAGTGGCCTTTAGACTTGGCTGAGAGCAAGTCATTGGCCACTTTAGTGAGGGCAGTCTCAGTGGAGTGATGAGGGCGGAATCCGGATTGCAAGGGATCTAGCAGGGAATGGGAGCAGAGGAATTTAGTGAGCCGGTTATATGCAAGGCGCTCGAGAAGCTTGGAGGCAAACGGGAGTAGGGAAATTGGCCGGTAATTTGACAATGAGTTTGGGTCCAGGGAGGGTTTTTTTTAGGATGGGAGTGATTAGTGCATGTTTGAAAGAGGATGGGAAGGTGCCGGTTGACAAAGAGAGGTTGAATAAGTGAGTAAGGATTGGAGTTAGTAGAGGGGAGAGTTCTTGGGTAAGCTGAGATGGGATTGGGTCGAGAGGGCATGTGGTTAGGTTTGAGCGAGTGAGGAGAAGGGAGACTTCATCCTCAGTGACAGGTGGGAAGGAGCTTAGTGTGTATGTGGGAGAGGCGACAGGGCTGGGCTGGCTGGGTGGGGGTGGTAGTGATGAAATGTCATGTCTGATAGATTCAATCTTGTTCTTGAAGTGGTTGGCGAGATCTTGGGCAGAGAAGTTAGTGGAAGGTGTTTGTGTTGGTGGGTTTAGAAGAGATGTGAAGGTTGAGAAAAGGCGTTTGGGGTTGGAGGAAAGATTAGAAATTAGAGAGGAGAAGAATGACTGTTTAGCCAGGGAGAGGGCAGAGCTATACGAACGGAGAATGAATTTGTAGTGTGTGAAGTCGGCTGTGGAGCGCGATTTCCTCCAGTGCCTTTCAGCAGTGCGTGAGCACCTTTGGAGGTATCGCGTTAGTCTTGTGTGCCAGGGTTGTAGTGGGGTTGTGCGTGGGTGGCGTGGAGTTGCAGGTGCAGCGATGTCAAGGGCTGAAGTGAGAGTGCTGTTGTAGAGAGCAGTAGTTTTGTCTGGGCAAGTAAGTGTGAGGATGGGGTTGAGGATAGGCTGCAGGGAGGTGGAAAATTGTTGCTTATCAAGAGAATGTAGATTTCTCCGCATGCGCTTGATTGTGGCGGGGGTGATGGGTTTGAGTGGTATGATGAGGTTACCGGTGAGGAGGTGTTGGTCAGAGAGGGGAAAGGGGACATTAGAGAAGTTGGAGACCGAGCAGAGGTTAGTGAAGATCAAGTCAAGGGAGTGACCATCACTGTGTGTGTGAGAGCTGGTCCACTGCGATAAGCCTAAGGAGGTTGTTAAGGAGAGGAGTTTGAGGGCGGGGGGGTGTTGTGATTATCTATAGGGATGTTGAAGTCACCCATGATGAGAGTAGGGACATCAGAGGACATGAAGTGAGGGAGCCAGGAGGTGAAGTGATCAAGGAATTGTGCAGTGGGACCAGGTGGCCTGTATATGACAGCGACACGCAGGGGGAGGGGAGAGAAGAGGCGAAGTGTGTGAGCTTCAAATGTAGGGAAGGAAAGAGAGGGAACAGTGGGGAGTACCTGAAATATATGGTTAGGGGGCAGCAGGATGCCTACTCCCCCTCCCTGCCTGTTGCCAGGCCTCGGTGTGTGTGTGAATTGAAGGCCTCCATATGAGAGTGCGGCAGTGGAGGCAGTGTCTGATGATGTGAGCCAAGTTTCAGTGATGGCAAGGAGGTTTAGGGAGTGAGAAATGAACAGATCGTGAACAGCTGTTAGTTTGTTACACACAGAGCGGGCATTCCAGAGACCAAAGCAAAAGGGGGGGGAGGAGGTTAGGTGACGGGGTACGGTTATTAGGTTGTGAGTGTTGCGTGTGTGAGTGGGTTCTGTGGTCCAAGAGAGAATGGAAGGGGGGCCTGGGTTAGGTGAGATGTCACCTGCAGCAAGTAGGAGGAGAAGGGACAGGGACATAAGGTGAGAGTGAGATTTGAAGCAGTGGGGCTTTTTTGCAGGGGTAGAAGGAGATGGTGGTGATAGGGAGCGGAGGAATGAAAAAAGTTCATGGGAGCAGAGAAGTGGTGAGTGAAGAATTGAGGGTGCAATGTGAATGGCGTGACACTTAATGTGGACACAGGAGGAGGAGAGTCTTATGCAGGTAAGAATGGCGATGACAAAACAAGGAGTTAATTTGCCCATAGTTGGGTTAATGAATGGGGCAGTAGAGATGTGCAACAGTCAGTAATCCAGGAGAGTACAGATGACTTGGCAGTCAAGGGTCAATCCACGGAGCAGAGGGTATAGGTGCCAGGGATGGTGAGGAGAGTCAGTAGCAGAACTGCAAAGTACTTGGTGAGGGTAGGAATCAATGCACGGTTAAATGAAGTAGTCCAATGATGATCAGGAGAGGCAGAAGTTGTAATGGTTAATGGTGGCTGGAAATCCTGGTTTCTTGCATCAGGTGGTCAGTAGTTTCAGTAGAGGAAGCAAATGTCAGTGCTTGGTGAAAATGACTGTTTCTTCATTCTGAATTCAGCCTGTTTACTTGCCTCTTGTCTTTAGGTGGCTGCAGCAGCTGTCTCTCTCCTGTCCAACTCTCTTGCCTAACTCTCAGTACTTAGATAAAGATGTACTTTGAGAAAAGTGCCAACTGCTACCCCTGGCAAATGCCACCCCAGGCAAATGCCACCCCTAACTGGGCCTGAATATATACTAACTGGAGTCCCTAAGAACACAGACTAATTTATAAACACACATACTGACATTTAAACAAACATTATTGTGAGTGTTATTGCTGTAGAGCAATGTGATACAATTATATACACACCACACAATCTGATTTCCTAAAAAGAGGGACATCAGGGTGGGAAAGAGGGACAGAGGGATTTGGGTCTAAGAGAGGGACTGTCCCTCCTAAAGAGGGACACTTGGGAGGCATGTGTAACCAGGATCCCTGTCCCCTGATATACCTTTATTTAAAACTGAATTTCACCCCCATATTAAGTGCTTGTAACTAAAAGTTTAAAAATGTATGTGTCTGTTATCATTGCTTATTTTCTTGTCTCCTCCAATCCTTACACTACAAAACCACGATCAAAGGTTTGCCAATAAAGTTGCAGAAAAAAAAGCCAGCTTACTCAATTTAATTGACCAACCACTTTAGGAGTCAAACGCATGCGTACTATAGTTTAGTAGAGACTACACACGCGCATTTGGAACAGGTGGCGAGTGAAGGTGACAGTGACTGACACTCTTATGCGCAAGCGCACTGGTTTTGTCGCTGATTGGCTTAGCGTACTAGCTCAAGCATCCAACCGGAAGTATTGGGGAAGATCCCTGTCTTTACCTCCTTTCGGCTGTCACCGTTCGGGGAGTCGAAAAAAGGCGACCAGTGTGAATGGAGCGTGGCTTTTGTGTTGGCGTCACCAGTGTGACAGTTTGCTGAAGTTGTCTGTAGGAGTCCACGTCGGACAGGATGTGATCCAGACACCAGGTAGTGACCTGTTACAGGGAAGGAGTAAGACTAGAGCATTCGTTGTATACTGCTATGCCTATCTTCTCTTACTCTAGGGGCTGGTAACCTGAGGACCTCCATTTGTCAAGGTGTACAATTCCTGTCATCCACGGCCAGTCTACGGCTGCTCGGGGGTGACGAGAGTTGTTCTCAACAGCTGATGTGGGTCAGTATGTTAACCAGATATCCTTTATTTAACGGGATAGCTGGTCACCTTAGGTTACCCATTCATGGCTAGGGTACTGCAGAGCCTTTTACGACTGGTAGCACTGTTTGCAGTATTTGGGGAAAGGCATGAAAAGGATATCCACCGGGAATGTTTAATCGTTCACACATGATAATCTACTGACAGTTTGCTTAAATTCAGTATTGACACACCATTTTTCCCTGAACTACAACTCGTCATCCACACTCGACTGATGGAAGACTGAGGCTTAACATACCTGCAGAGCCACGATGGGAAGGTTTTTGTCCCCTATAATTCAGTTACTTTGCTACAGAATTACTCCACTTTATCTATACAAATATGTGCCCATGTCACGTGCTACCACTGTACACTTGTTTGCTCGGTAATCATTTCAATGTCACACTGTACATGAAATTAGTCTTTGAGGAGGCCAGGGGAGGGCTGGCCTGGGGGGCAGAGGGGCAATTGCCCCCCGGGCTGGTCACATGTCTGGGCCAGTCTCCCAATTGCTGCTGTAAATGGAGCTACACTAGTGATACCACAGAACTTACAATTGAAATGGAACTACATAAATGATACCACAGAGCAACAATCCAAATAGAGCTACACTAACAGCATAACCCATTTCCCTTGTAAGCTCTATGGTATCAGTCATGTTGCTGTACTTAAATTGTAAGCTCTATGGTATAACTAGAGAAGCCGCATTTCAGCTGTAAGCTATGTGGTCTCGTTTACCTTACTTAACAGCATTAATACCAATATTAAAAGTAACTAAAGGGGATGGGCTGGGACACTGGTCTGGAACGACTGAAGAAATGGGCCAGTAGATTGTATTTGCCCCCCAGGCCACAAGTTGCCAGCCCTCCCCTGGAGGAGGCTGAATGCATTTGGACAAATATAATTTGATAACTGATATTTCTTGACACCCTACGCGTGCACTTTTTCTTCTTATTCTTTAAACTCTTTGAATGCCAGCATGGTATCCACCACATTAACTTTCCAGTTCACGATAAGTGCCCTGTGTGGGTTTGTTTCTCCTTTCCATTAAAGATAACAATAAGCACTTTTGAGCATAAAGAGATTTAACACTCGTGTGATTTGTGTATGTTCTTTTTGTTTGTTTGTTTTACCAGTATTAAAAACTAGAAATAACATTGGCAATAATTCTGGGGAAAACTGCACAGTAGTTATAAAATTAGCCTAGTGAGGGCATTGAACAGGATTAGACACACAGTTTAAGAAATCTCTGTGTTTGACATCTCCTTATAGTAATAATTCAGAACAAGTATGTGCACACATGTTGTGCATGATTTAACCCTTTTAAGTACAGTGTTTGTGTGTGTGTTCCACATCCCTCTGCTCTTTATATGAAATATTACATTGTATTATTTGAAGATATCGATGTAAAACGTTCTCTACATAAACACAATTTAGGATACACTAAATTGGATGTTTTGTTTTTCATCAGGGGAGGCAATGTCCCTTACATTCACTCTTCATCTTGTTTACTACAAAGTAGGTACATTATCCTAACCAGAAGGATTTGGGTACAAAGGAAAAGTGCTTCCCAAGTACTGCTGAAAAAAAATGCAAGTTAATGTATCTTAAGCTTATCTTATCTGTGAATGCTCCTCATGTAATAATAACTTGCACTTTAGCTTTGGTGTAGCTTTTAAAGGATAAGCAGAATTTATTTAAAATCACTTCCATAAAATGTAGCAACTGAAGGAAGCTACTGGTCCTCCAAAACACTTTATTATTTTAACTGCAGTGTCTAGCAAATAGAGGAACATGTCTTATATGTGAATTGCCTGTTCTCTTGGCCTAATCCTTTGCATGCCAGAGCTGTCCAAAGAATTACTCTGCAATGTGTTGGATACTGCTCTGACGTTTCAAGGGTTAAGCTACACCCACTATGCAGAATAACAACTTTGTGAGAATGTTGCAGTCAGTGACAAGTTTCTGTTGTCTAATGCATGAGTGTGTACTTGCTCAGTAAATATTTACTTAAACTGAGGCTCAGTTTATTTTTTTCCCCTCTCAGTTGGACACTGCACATGTTAAAAATGGATACCTACATAGATAGCTAATACAATGTCAAGTGACTGATAGTGATTTGGATGTCTCCATTTTACTTTATTCATCATCCTGTGTGTTTTTCAAGCATTACTCAGTTCATTTACTGTTTTAATTTCTATTATACCATTACCCTTGCTTTAAAATAAGGGGTTGGTGACTTTTTTCATTTTAAGTGCCAGAGCAAGTTATGTTAATCTCCAATAAAATGCTCTCACTGAATGCCCTTGCTAACTAGCAGTTTATAATCTGTGCAGTTAGTTATTAGTATAAATGAACTCTGATGGCTCATACTAGAATGCAATTGCCTCAAGGGAGCAAAGAGCTATTGTAAAATTGTGACAGCGTGAGTGGATTACATACTTAAGTTTGTTGAAGATCTGCACGATCTTCTCAAAACTGGGAAAGCAGGTTGGTTTATTAATATGGTCCTGTCACTTTAAAGTGGAACAAATACCTTATCATAACAAACTCATTTGAAAGAGCTTTCAAAATCACCTCTATATTTTGTTAGCCATTTTTAAATAAAAAATAATAGTTTACATGGGGAGAATGTCTCTAGCTAATGAAATGGCTGCCTACGCTTACCAGATGGCCTTTTGTACCCAAAAGAAAAAAGCAGTGGTTAAAGAACATCATTTAAAGCTTCTCATTCTTGAGCTTAAAGTTAATTCATACAGCTGTGCTCCAATATCTAGAATTATTCAATTAACAGAAAGCAAAAACAAAAAAGTTTGCAAATAAAGATATTTATCTTGGCACTAAATGACAAAGTAATTTCCAAGTATACAGGTTTATCGCTGTTGGTGAAAGTAATTTAAAGCATGACTTTTTTTTTTCTTCTCCTATTGCAAAATGTGGCCAAAGTGGAACAAACTTGTTTAAGTTGTTCTATAAATCCTTAATTTGCAGCTAATACTGTGTGTTTTTTCAAAATGAATGGCTCCTCAGAATGCTGGTACTGTAATCTGTAAAAGAACACAATTAAGTGTTTGAATACACAAAGTGTGATCAGGTGGCACAAAAGGCAAATATAGTTTTTGATACCTTTTATTGGCTAACTAAGCAGATTTAAATGCAAGCTTTCAAGACCTTAGGTCTCTTCCTCAGGCATGTTATACAGATAAATATGAAAACATCTCTCTTAAATACAAGTACACATCACATTGTTTAGCATGGAAATCCGATAACAGAATGCAGTCCAGATCCAGATACCTTTGATCAGTCAATGGTAAATTGCACTCTTCCTCTGAGGCTTTAGAGGTATTTACGATGCTCTTGGGTCTGTTGGAAAGGTCAATCAACTAAATTATATTTTGACATAAATTCCTTATCCCTGTTCAAACCACTACAAATTGCATTAAATTTTAACATTTTACCTCCCATACCTTTCTGTCCCTCTGAGTGCGAAACAGTCCCATCAATACAGTTAACTTAATATCCTTGACACTGTGCCTTTTATTGGCTAACTGCTTAGTTAGCCAATAAAAGGTATCAAAAACTATATTTGCCTCCTGTATTTATACGGCTAACACGGTACCAACTCTCATTTGTTATCAGGTGGCACAAACACCTACTAATGACAAAATGACAACTCTTCCTTCCATTTTTTTTTTTTTTTTTTTTTACACTTTATAGCTCGAAAATAAGTTATGTCTTTTTAATGTTGACGACTAAAGGTATGAAGTTATTTATTGCATCAAGTCAGCATTGTTTTGTATGTGATGTGAACAATTTGATTGCTCTAAGGATTTAAGCTAGCGAGATAAGGACTCCGGGCCAGTACAATACATAACTGATATAAGCAATATTCTAATTAGTGACAGTTCCTAGGAGATTATATATTCACTTCTTGGATTGCTAACAATGTGCATTGTTATGTTAGACCACAGCTAGGATCCCTTGTTATCATGCGTACAATCGCTCTCTTCATTTGCTAATGGTGAAAGTACTATATTTGCTAAGTTGTTATATTATTAGTTCTTCCCCTTCCTCTCCTGAGATCTGAAGTCTGGTCACTTGACCGGACAGATCGCAATGTGGGACAATCATCCTTCATTCTGTATAAGGGAATACCTGCTCTCCTTGATGAAGAAGGGCAGGTTTTTCCTTATACTGAATGGAGATTGTCCCTCGTCGCAATCCTCCTCCAGTGCTGAGGCACTAAGAATGAGGTCAGCAAAAGGGGCAGAAGGGGGAGAATTAGTCCTATATAATAGTTTGCCAAAGGATGTTTGTCAGAAGCCGTCATGCGCAGTAGAGACGGCTGAGCGTGCTGCAGTCATGCACAGTAGAGACTGCCCGCGCCGTTCCTGATAACTGTACTGGGCGCTCCAAATTCAGACAGAGTCCTCTCTGTGCACCTTTCTGGGACTGCTTGGCTCCATTATCAGCCGTGGCACTTTCAGGCAGTTAGTACTGCACATGACTGCAGCACGGTCAGTGACAACACAGGATCAGGCCACCAGCTGAGGTTGCTGGGTGGCACTGTGGCCCGTGTACACAGGCTTTTCAACTAGTAATATAATAACTTGGTAAATATAGCGCTTTCTCAATTGGCAACTGAACGGAGCCATTGTACACATGATGAGGAGTGATCCAAGCTGTGGTCTAACAGAAACATTACTATCCCTTTAACCTCCCCAGTGCCAGGCTGAGTGCCTGCTCCCCTCCGCCAGCCCTGGGCTTACACACCGGGTACTGATCCAGATGCCATTGCACTGGTGAGCTACGGGTGGCAGTACGGGAATGTGGCGAAACCGTGAAGACAAATGCATAATTGAGACTGAATCATAAAAACACTGAATGTTAGGCATTTAAACTTATTTGTATGAGAGCGGGGCAAAATGCCAAGTAGGGGGGATGTGAAGGAAAGGATTGTGCATATAGTCAGGTGTAGTTGAAACATGTAAGGTGGTTGAGAAGAAGCAAAATACTGAGGCACTAACAATGCGATGAAGTCAAAGGTTTTGACAGTTGGTGAATTAGTGAGACAGGATACTTGAACAGTGGTAGCAGGTGGACATGGAAAATGCAGGACAGTGTGTGAACATACACTGGAGAGTAAATAGAATGGACGGCCAACTCCATGTAGAGATTTTGGTGAGAGTGGCCGTAGAATTTTGTTCACGTGCCAGAAACCTAGAATTTGACCATTTCGGTTCTTATCTAGTCTGCAGTTTTCCTACAGTAAAAACCTCAAACCTTTTTTGGTCCTTGGTCTTTTCTTATGTTAAGAACAGCCTTATGCCTGTCCCATGAATGCTTAAATTCTGTCACTGTATTCTACCACTTCTGCTGGTAGGCTGTTCCACTTATCTACTACCCTCTCAGTGAAGTAAAACTTTCTTACATTACATCTAAACCTGTGTCCCCCTATTTTTAGACTATGGCCTCTTGTCCTAACATTTTTACTCCTTTGAAATGTACTTCCATCCTGCTTTCTTCTTTTATTGAGATTTTTTTATTTATATATATATATATATATATATATATATAATAGCGAATGGCGCATGGCATTGCCTGTAAGATTGGGCACACCTTGCATGTCGGGGACCCTCTAGACCACTGTAGTGGTGAGTCTCACTGCAACGATTTTCACAGGAGCAGGCACTCTTGTGAAAATCGACACTCCTGATTTGGTGCCTTCTGCCAGTCTCCGCTTTTTCTTTGCCACCCTGGGGGAGGGGGGGGCAGCAGATCAGAAACGGTTACAAAAATAAATAGCAATAGAAGCACGGCTTAAATTTCTTAAAATGTGGATTGAATGTGTATTTTGTGTTACAGATGTGTGTGAAAGCTGTAAGTATTGTGTGTGTGTGTGTGTGTGTGTGTGTGTGTGTGTGTGGTGATGTTGATGTTTTGTGAATGTAACATTGTGAAATCAGTAAAGAAGAAACACAATCCCCTTTGCACTCAATAAATGTAATAAAATAAAGGCAGCTATGACAAAAAGAGTATATATAATAATTGAAGTGCCTAAAAGTGTGTAAATAATAATACAGTGAACATTGCAAAATACCCTATAATAAAAAGAAATGTAAGCAGGCAAAGATTTAGAGTGAGCATGAGTAGAAGAGGTGAAAGGGTGGGTAGTAATGGCAAAGTGGTTACATTAGAATCCAAGCTGCTATCCATCAAACTTCACTAATGTCTCCTGTGTGCACTGCCCACACTTCACTAATGGCTCCTTTGGGCATTGTCATTTGGACAATATCCAGAAGGAACCGGTAGTGGACTGGTGGCAATGTCCAAAGAAGCCGTTGGTGGAGTGGGATGGAAAAATGGAGACATACGAAAAATTCCACCCCCATGAAAGTGTGGCACTGGCAGTATGGAGGAGATTAGATTATCTCTTCCTTAGTACTGCCCTGAGGTGTGGCTAGAAAGGGCAGAGAAGTCTGCATCATGTGACAGCCTTTCCTTTTATTAATGTAATATATAAAAATTTTATTTTTTTTTTGTATTTGCATACTATGTACTTTCCAAAAAATACCATATAGTTTCTGCATACCCTTTAACATGAACACCATCTATCCAGAAGAATATAATTTATATAGTGATTAACAAGCAGCTGTTCAGGAGTAGATTTACTTCTACATTTTTCAGGAAAATGACTATAACCCTATATTTAGAAACATCTTGTTTTTCCAGAACACAAACAGTCATTGTTTTATATATGCTTTAGGTTTCCTAACAAAAACAGAAGAATCAATGTTCTTTTAACATTTTGTGCCAGCTTGCATTTCAGTCACAGAATAATTAGAATTAAAACAAGTACATACACCACAATATAATATTACAGAGTATACACAACTCAAAAATCCTGCAGGGGTTATTTACATTTCTAAACTAAGAATGAATTGCAATTACCTTTATGTAAGATTGTATCTAGAAAAAGTCTTTTTATGGTTTTTGGAACTCCAGAGATATTAATCCTGTATAATAATTCGCTAAAACGTCTGTGACGACTAGTCATGTGCAGTAGCGACTGCTGCGTATGCTGCAGTCATGCTCAGTAGAGACTGCCCACGCCGCGGTTGATACAGAGCTGGACGCTTCGAAGGAGAGTCCAGCTCTGTATCAGCTGTGCCGTAGGCAGTCTCTACTGCGCATTACTGCCCCGCGACCGGCTGGCGGTGGCACTGTGGCCCGTGTAACAGGCTCTTCAACTAGTATTTCATAAAATCCTGTGAGTATAATCCAGGGAAAGGGGATAGACTTCACTTTCAAATGAGGGGGCTCATGCAAATAGGAGGTGGGAAGGCAGATATGGGGATAATGTTTGTCCCACTACCCAGCTGAGGTAAGGGCTCCATTAGAACCCAACCATGCTCCTAACTATACATTTTACTATCCCTTTATTCATGCCATGTGATTTATGTGATCACTGATATGAATACCCATATGCTGAATATTGTTTACTCAACAAGAAAAGCCCTATACCAGATTTTTTTAAAATTTTATTTAATACAAAATTTTCACTGTTATAACACTAGCAATCTATATGTAATCCTATGTTATAATATTGGCAGTCTACACATATATACAATATTTATAGAGAGAATCAAATCGTATCGCAGGTCTCCAAATAATAGCACTTGCACTGAGAAGAAAAGAACAATAAGATTTCTCCCTAGGGAGAGACCAGTTTGATACTGTCAACAGTTAACCCATACAGATATCTATGAACCTGTATGGGTTAACTGTTGACAATATCGAACTGGTCTCTCCCTAGGGAGAAATCTTAGTATCCTGTATCTTTTCTATCGTTCTTTTCTTCTCAGTCTATACATTCCAAGTGATCATGTTTCATATTCTATGAAACATGTCTGTAGCTGAAAGGTATGTGTGCTTTCCAGTGGAGGAATTGGATATCCTGAATATGTCTTTGCTTGGTTGCAGTATTCCAAGATAGGAAGGAAGACATGGAATAGACAGTGGTACTCTGGTTTCTTTAAACAGTCCTGTTCAAGATCATATTTTATTAGTTGAATGGGAACTCAACAAGCATATCTGCACTACAGGCGAGAAACGGGCAAGAAACAATCTCCAAGCCCCTTTAATTTATGGTGTATTTGGCTTTTAATCTTTTCACTGTTAGAGACCTAAGAAATATGTCTGCACCAAGTCTGTGGTGATATTTTTAGATAAAACCCTTGGTAAAGTATCAATCGCAAAGGAATCCATAGCTATGAAAATCTGAAATGTAAATTGTTATGCTTTTTTATCAGTTTGGTGGAAATATCTCAAATACGTCTGAAAAACTACTTTAACAAAATATCGTTGATTGATAATTTTATTTATGACTAGCGAATAGTTCACGACATTGCCCAAATGATTGGGCGCTCCGTGCACTTTGGGGACCCAGGGGACTGTTGTAGCTGTGAGTTTCTCTGTAATGATTTACACAAGAGTGTGCAGGGGGTTTTGAAAATTACCACCTCTGATTCTGCATCTGCTGCCAATCTCTTCCTCCCCCTCCCCCCCCCCACCACACTGTGCAGACTGTGAACCAGAAACAGAATTTTATATAGAGAGATAAATCAGCCATCTTCTGATACTTTACGTTGTCTGCTTTCTGGAAAAGTGTGTTATTACATAGTTAAACTGTTCTAGATTAACGATAACCATGTAACCAATGAAATGTACATTTCAGTTTATAAAGTTGAAAATACTTTGAGCTCCTGTTAAAGTGTTAGTAATGTCTAAAAAAAACTTTTTTGCATTTAGAAGAGCTTAAAAAGCTGATCTAAATGCAAAAAAAGTATCTCTCAAACCGCTATAGTTTAAGAGATACAGACGTTTAAAGTTTGATTTCTCCTACTGACAGCTGTAAAGCTGTCAGCAGGAGATTCGTGTCGGTCGACACGATGGCGCTTGAGAAGTGCCGAGATCTCGTTACTTACACGGAATCCCTTCATTGGAATGGTCTAAAACGTGTGCTTGAACACTAGGCACACATTTTAGACCATTCCAATGAAGAGATTCCGTGTAAGTAACGAGATCCCGGCACTTCTCAAGCACCTCCGTGTCGACCGACACGGATCTCCTGCTGACAGCTTTACAGCTGTCAGTAGGAGAAATCAAACTTTAAAGGGGAACTTTCACCTGAAAAAAACTTTTTACCATCTGTTGAAACACATAACCAGTATCAGGAAACGGTATGCTTAGGTTTTATTTTCCAGTGCTATTAAAGATATTTGATTTTCCAAGACGAGCACTTCCGCATTCAGCGGCACAGTGCATCTTCGGCACAGCTCTCAGGACTTCCCAGCACTATTACAGCCTCCTCCCACCTCCCTCCCAGCTGCCCCAGCGAGCGCGTTCACGCTTCACTTCGGTGTGGTGTGAACGGCTCCTACCGTTATAGCAAGCTACAATTGGCATTATAATGACAACCTCATTATAATGCCAATTGTAGCTTGCTATAACGGTAGGAGCCGTTCACACCACACCGAAGTGAAGCGTGAACGCGCTCGCTGGGGCAGCTGGGAGGGAGGTGGGAGGAGGCTGTAATAGTGCTGGGAAGTCCTGAGAGCTGTGCCGAAGATGCACTGTGCCGCTGAATGCGGAAGTGCTCGTCTTGGAAAATCAAATATCTTTAATAGCACTGGAAAATAAAACCTAAGCATACCGTTTCCTGATACTGGTTATGTGTTTCAACAGATGGTAAAAAGTTTTTTTCAGGTGAAAGTTCCCCTTTAAACGCCGTATCTCTTAAACCATAGCGGTTTGAGAGATACTTTTTTGGCATTTAGATCAGCTTTTTAGGCTCTTCTAAATGCAAAAAAAAGTTTTTTTTTAGACATTACTAACACTTTAAAGGGATAGTAAAATGTAAAAAATATATATATATATATATATATATATATATGTTGTAGGGTTTATCCCCCTGAGTAAAACAAGAGTACTCCCACTGCTGAAAGGTGTTTCATTCAAAAGTTATTAATTTTCAAAGTTGAATTTTTTAGGTGCAATATCACAGTGGCCTGAAATTGTACAGTGGAGCTGTTGCTACACCATCCTATGGACTGCTCTGGTCCCGGGACCATAAATCTCCATAGGATGGTGTAGCAACAGCGCCACTGTACAATAACTTTTGAATGAAACACCTTTCAGCAGTGGGAGTACCCTTTACTCAGGAGGATAAACCCTACAACATAGTAATACTTAAAATGTAAAAAAAATATCTCTTTAAAGTGGATTTGTCACTCTGAGGTAAGTGTAGTTAACATAAAAGAAAATTAAATCACTGATTTACTGTGCTAACAATTTGGTAGTAATTTAGCTTCTGAGACATTCAACTTTATTTGTTGGTGGCACTCGAGCTAATTTAGTTAATGATCTTACCACACACTGTACGATTACTGTATCTAGACAGAGCCCAAACATTTGTAGAAAATTGTATAGGGGATTTTTTCAACTGAATTTTATTCCAGTTCTATGTTTGACATTAGAGTAGGTAACTTTTAAAATTTTTACATATTTATGACATATCTTGACATGCATTACGAAATTTCTTTCCTGTGGCCATGATAAAGCTGAATGTGATGTAGTTTTTTTTGTTTTTTCTTTTGTAAACAAAGTGTGTGTGTGTAGGGTGGGGGGGGGGTGTTTTGGCAATTCAGGGCTTTTGAAATATAAAAATAATAACTATTTAAAAATACTTGAAACTTCACAACCAACACAAATGTTTTTGGGATATAATGTATGGCATTGGCAAAATAAGCCATACAGTTGTTTTGTGAACAGATAGCGCTTTCATTATCCTTTGCAGTTATACTACAGGTATGTTATAATTCTTGATTAATTAAAGGCCACAAGTACTTGCCAAAACATTGATTTAATAAACAAACCTGTGCTACACCTACAAAAGATCCTGAGAGTTGTAGCTGTTCACAAAATAAATATATAATATATAAAAATAATACCAAGATGCTGAATGTGTGACTGGACTCCCAAGCACAAAAATGCCCCTTTACCCTGGAAAGAAAAAGGTTAATCATTTAAATGCTGAAGAGGTCTCCAGTGCATTGAAAAGCAATGAGCTGGAGAACTCGCTCATTCAAAAGGCTAAAAACCTCAAATAAAGTGCCATTATACCCTTGTAATTTGTGGCACTTATTTAATAGAATCATTTACCTAACATGTACATAATAGTCATGTGTACCTGTATTCTGTTTGAGCAATGTATCCGTCTTTTAGTGTACTGTTGTTTCTATATACAAACTGTTAACCTGCGGCACTTGCAGTCTATTCAGACCTATGGAAGTCTACTGTATGCAGTGAAGAAGTGTGACTAGCAGGCAGGCTTGAATAGAGATCATAACTATATACAGGAATGGGTGAATACCACCTTACCTGTGAATTCCTTTTTCTTGTCAGTCCTAAGGCAGCACACACATAGACCATCCCTTCTCCCCCCAGGCAGGATAAAGCTCAGTTATTTTTTAGTTTAAAGGGATAGTAATGCTTGCTCTTAACAAATGTTAATATTGTAGAGATTAAAAATATAAATGCAATGATATATGTGTTGCCTTTCAAACATGTATAGTATGAGAGATATAAGCTTTAAAGTCCCCCCCCCCCTCTGCTAAAGGGGTGGGAGAGGGGAACTTTAAAAGCTTTTATCTCTCAAACTGTACAGGTTTGAGAGAAAATATATCATTGCATTTTTATTTTAAATATATACAATATTAAAGTTTAAGAGCAAGCATTACTATCCTTTTATTTTTTTTATTTACTTTTTATTACATTTTCCAGAACACAGTACAACAATACTTTTGAGGCATCCATTTTGCTGTCTTTCTGTTTAGGTATGACTCCTGCAGGTAATTTTCAAGTTACATACGGAAAACTATATACCATTTTGTTTTGCAGAACGAATTGGGCATTTGCATGGTGCCTCATGTGAATTAAATTTTGCATCGTTCTGCAAGCTATGATGATATAAATATAAAAAAGAAAAAAAATCACTTATTTTGATATTCACACATTATATATCGGACATTTGTTGGTTGTGAAAGTTTCAATTATTTGAAAAAGCCCTGAATTCCCAAAGAACAAAAATAATAAATAAGTATAGTTTTGCCAATTTGCATGGCTTGCTCAGAACCCTAATTACCAAGAAAGCAAAATGGTATTTTCAACTTAATGAACAAAAAAGCAAATTCCAATAGTTATGTGGTAAAACGACTCTAAAATAGATATGTTAAACTATATATTTAGATATCCCACGTCATCAAATGAGGGGTCACTTGCTTTTCTACCCCTAGCCTGATGTGCACAAATATTTCCAGAAGTTGTCGCCAAAAGGGACTTTTTTTTTTTTTTTTATTAATAATTTCCACCCCTTTAAGTGTACTGAACTCTTTGAACACTATGGAATTTCCAAGTGTATTCATTAGCGGTTCACTATCAAAATCAATTTGGCGACCAACCCAGGGGCACATTAAATATGTCTCCAGGATGAAAATGGTGACATAAGAATTGCCTAAGACATGCCTAAGAAAGTGGGGAAAAGGTGGATGAGCTTTACATGTAGCTTGCAGAGCAGCAAGTGTGACTGTGATGCCCCATCGGCATGATTAGGTGTTGATGCGGCACTCAAAGGGTCAATGGATGGACTGGTACTGCTACGTTCTCCCTACACTGATTTTGAGTTGCAGGAAACATGGGATCAGTGTTGGTAGAACACAGCAGTGCCATTCCATCCATTAACCCTTTGAGTGCCGCATCACAGCCCTTGCAGTCAATCCGATGGGGCATTACAGTCACGCTTGCTGCTCTGCAGACTGCATGTAAAGCTCATTCAGCTTTTCCCTGCTTTCTTAGGCATGTCACCCTTGTCATGTGGGCGAGATTCTTCTGTTGCCATTTTCAAACTGCTGACATTCAATGCTCCCCTGGGCTGGTTGTCAAATTAATGGCGACATTTTGATAGGATACCTTAATTAGCTACTACTCTCACTACTCTTACAAGAAATATTTGACCCCATTGGTATGTGTACATATATTGTAGGGTTTGCAAAAAGTACAAAACTACACCTACCTGTTTGTTTTTTGTTTTGTTTTTTTATAATAGCTGCCTATACTAAAATGGTCATAACCATTAGACAAGGGAAGGTATGCAAGGTATATCATTTTGGAAAGTAGCCATTCACCCACATTAAATGAGGAGTTACTTGCCTTTCTAACCCTAGGCTGGCATGCACAAACATTTCCATAATGTGAAGCTATAGGAAATGCAGCAATGCCTTGAAACCCCCTGTGACACGACACACACGGTTAATTTTTTTTTCCGATTTTTATATTTTTTTTTATTCAGATCTTGTTGAGGGAGAGGACACATTCCTGATGCGTCCCACAACCCCAATAAGGTCTGCATAACTTTTTTCAATGCATTGGATCCCCCTGTCGCACACATGGATTTATTTATTTATTTTTCTTAATTATATCTTATTCAGGGGCATCATCAAAAATAATAAACAAAAATGAATTCTGTGTGTGCCACAGTGATATCTGTAGCATTGAAAATAATTACACTGGATGGCCCTGTGGCACACACACAGTTCTTTTATTTTAATACTTTATCAGACCTCAAATATAAAAAAAAAAAAAAAAAAAAAAAAGTTGGTCAGGGTAAGTGTGTGTGTATGATCCCAGTCACTTGTGAGGCACAGGAATGGCCGTGCAGGAACACTTGGCCAAGAATGTGCT
Source organism: Rhinophrynus dorsalis (assembly GCA_037306005.1). Lineage (NCBI taxonomy): Eukaryota > Metazoa > Chordata > Amphibia > Anura > Rhinophrynidae > Rhinophrynus > Rhinophrynus dorsalis. Next base: position 356,076,679 of record CM074718.1, read on the forward strand.
CCACAAGAAATTGAAAACCACTTATTCCTAGGTTACAGAATTCCTTTAAGTCATTGAGCCTACTGTGTACTTCAAAGAACAAAGGCTAGCATAATGTAGTGTAGTGTTTTGATTTAGAAGACACCCAATTAAAGGTATAGATGGTGAGAAATATACTCACATTTTGATGTTTACTCTGACTCAAAAGTAGCATTACAAGCAGATGGAGGATACTGTGCTGCCTCCATGCAGGTATTCCAGGTTGCAGTTCTGTGCACAGTATAGAGATCCTCACAAACATAGGCTGACTCAATATGAAACACAAAGAAACAACAGAGAGAGCTGATATGTGATATAAAGTGTACGAATGGTAACAATATAAATGAGCCTTAAATATGCATACTTACTTCAAAGAGATGAAGACTGGTGATATCAGATTCTCAACTGGTCTTAGAGCTTGTGGGGACAAATGGTGCTAGTCCTCCCCACACGGACTTCCCAAAGGATGGCACAGACTTGGATATACAGATCAATGTTGATAGGCAGACCAACAGATGGAAAACTTATTAAAATAAATGGTTTACTGGATAAAAATTAAAAAATAATGTACATATATCTACCAACTGGTAATTAAAAACCAAATAGTCTTCATCTCCTACAGTAAGTGTACATAGTCACCGTTCATTTATATTGTTACAATTAATACACTTTATATCACATATCAGCACTCTCCTGTTTGTTGTTGTTTCTTTCTACTGTGTACCTGGCTTGCCTTAGAACTGATCAGTTTAGATGCGTATGACTTAACATGGGTTTTGCTCTAGGTCTGCATTGGATCAATAAATGTATGTGTTCATGTTTGTATGTATAATAAATGTTACACAAATCTATAAACAAGAATTTATTAATCTCCGTTTAACGGCAGGAAGCTAAAGCTTGGAGGCCTCCTCTTATGGTGGTCAGTACTGTTTGAGCCTTACATGTTTATTTCTTTGATAAGTCTTAAAACGCAGTAGCGAAGTGACATTTTTTTTTTAATCCATGGTGTGTCCACCACTATGCAAACATGTAATTAAACCAAAATCTCCCCTCTCCAGAACCTAACAATCCAAAACGACAGACTGAAAGCTTAATTATTAGGTTCATGTTTTGGGCATTTTTTTCTTAACCTTTTCCTTTTTCATCCAATGTGGAATACACAAACTATGGGGTATAGTATCCTCTGGCCAGGAGAACAGGGCACTTGCCCACTCTACTCTACCCTACCAGTTTTAAACGTGATCTCAAAGGAGGAGCATTAGGGAAAAAGATTCTCTTTGCTATCTTTTTTTTTAATTTTTTTCTCTTAATATTTTTGGTATTGTGTAATGCCCTCCTATGTGGCTTCCTTAATGAATATGGACCGTTGTGCATGTTGTTACAGGACCTGGGTCTGCTAGAGGATTGCATTGTCTCGGCCACTTCCTCTTCTCTTTGCTTGGCTATGTCTAACAAAAATCATGTGTAGAAGCCTTAAGAGGAATCCGGTTTTCAGAATGGATGGGTCCTGTCAATATGCCCAATCTAACAGCCACATTGTGAGAGTCTGTGGTTTAATCGCTAGTTCTACACTCTTTCTTACTTTTTTCTCAGCCCTATTCCCCTTTCGGAGGTGGAATTTCTTGCTAAAAAAATGTCCACTTCATTTTAGTGGGTTCTCATTATGTGCCAGCGGCTTCTTTAAAAAAAAGGGCACTCATGACAGCTATATTGATGGGGTACCTGCAGTAAAGTTTAGATTTTTGCTGCACTGGGTAGATTCAGGTGGGCATGGGGAGGCTTATACTTTTAATCTCTCTTACTAAAGGTAAATGGGTGCTGACTTTCCCATGAGGCATTTTTTTTTTTTTGGAGAGGGGGAGTGGTATTCTTTATTTTTGGGTTTTCTGGCTAAGTCTGAAAAAAAGGAGACATGGGTGAGGCTTCTTTTGTGCTTTACTAATGCTTTAGTTGCCTCCTTGTTCTTTGGCCCTACACAATTTCCTAGCCTCTCTGCTACTGATCAACCTGCATGAGTTAAAGCCCTGATATCTTGTTTGTGTAATATACCTTCCTCTTTTCAGGGGATTCTTGAGTCATGGATCTATGATCATCCCATGGCTCCTAAAAAGACATTTTAGTCAGTTTGGGGGGGGGGGGGGGCGGTATTTCTCCTGGAAGAGGAAACGGATGAGGACTATTTTGATTTTTGTTTTTCCCTTTACCCATGGCGATTCATTCAAGAAAGACCCTGAAGGTCCCTGAGTACCGAGACTCAAGTTCTTTATCCCCAGTTATATTAAAGTGTCTCAAAAGGGAGACTGTAGTTTCTCCTACTCACCATTCCTTAGACTAGGTAATTCTTGAGAAATGGAAGAAACCTGATAAGATGTGTTTATTTCCTAGACCTATTTCTCTTACATCCCTTTCTTATGTCTTGTCACAGTGGGCTCCCCCCCCCTCCCCAACACGAAGATTCTTTTGGGCAAGGCAAGGAAAGAACTGGTTTGGTGGACATCCCAGTTAAACTTCCACAAGGGAAAATATCAGCTGAAAACAATTCAATGGGGAATCCTAACCATGGATGCCAGTCTGTCTGGCTACAGTAACTTACTTGAAAAATCAAGGTGGTACAAAGAGCAAACTTCTACACAAGGAGGCACAAAGGATTATTCTATGGGCAGAAGCAGTTTCAGGACATCTCCACCCCTCATATCAGGAGTTCTGAACAGAGAAGCAGATTATCTCAGCAGAAATATGGTGGATCCAGGAGAATGGTCTTGCAATCAGGATTTCTTTAGTCATTTAGTAGCCAGGTGGAGACCATTACTAGTAGATATGGTGGCATCCTGGGAAAACAAAAATTGCTCCTTTATAATTTCCTTGTTGGAAGGACACAATGAGAATAGGGAAGACTTCTTTAGAGGGTTTTCCATGTTGTATGTTTTCCCTCCAATTCTGTTAGTTATGGAGGTAATCAGAAAGATCAAGAAGGACAAGGCAGAGGTCGGATTTCTATCTCCAGAGTGACCAAGGATAATATGCGTTTCCCAACTTGTACGGATGTCAGTATCACAGCCCTGTAAACGTCTTGTGTCTGTAGATCCTCTGTCTCCGGGTCCACTTCTCCATACCAACCCAAGCTTCCTGAAATTGATGGCTTGGAAGTTGAGCTTCAGTCTTTGAATAAAGGTTTCTGTCAGCCAGTTATTAAGACCATTATAGGAGGAAGAAAATCCTCCTCCACCTCTAAGGTTTACTTCAAGTGTAGTCAATTTTGGTTAGATGGTGCAAAAAGGTTGTTCTCGATCAAGACACTATCAAAAGAGGCAGAATCTTAAACTTTTTGCAAGAGGGTTATGAGGCTGGGTAGTGCCCAGCTTCTATTAAAGTGAAATTATCAGCTCTCTCTTCTATCTTGGTGGTTCAGTTTGCGGATGTTAAATTGGTGAAGAAATTCATAACCTACTGTAAGGGATCTCAATTTGGTGTTAGATCAGCTTTCCAGATAATCATACTTTAAACTTTTGGATCAGAACCTTCGTCTTAAAAATGTAAGTCTAATGTAGTCTTTAATCCTTACTGTTAGAGAACTATTAGAGGACCATGTCCTTACATTTTCAGAAAATGAAGAAAGTCTGTCTTCCTAAAATTGTTCGTTTTATCGTGGTAATAGAAGATACATCTTGCCATATACAGATTTATGAAACATCTTCCTTTTTGCTTTCCTCCTTCTCTTTTGGATTAGAACAAAAAAGAGGGTAACAACTTCTGATTCAAGTGAATTTCAGAAACCACCATACTTCTGAAAGATGGCTTGGTTCTAGGAACCCCCTTGTCCTGTTGCATAATCAGATGGGGAGATTCACAAGAAAGCCTTTAATTTACTAACCCTGCTAAGTGAGATGACAGAAACCCAGTCTTCAAGGTTAGACACTAGCTATATGAATCATTGATGGGCTCAAATAACCAGGAGCTTGCAAGTTGATCCAGTGCTATATTTAAGTCCCATGGGGGAACAGATTATCTGTGTCTGGGCTTAGCTTTATGTATTGATGTGAGGTATTAGACAGATGAATAACAAGGAACATGCAAGTTGATAGAGTACTGTATTCAAGTCCCACGGGGGAATTATCTCTCTGATTCTGGTCTTATCTTTGTCTATTGCTGTGACGAACTTCTTTACCAAGTCATCTTCTGCAAAATGAGTTGTCAACTGTACGATACTGCCGACAGCTGGACCTTTATAAAAGCTGGACTACAGCCAGAGTCAAAACCATCTTAAAGAAAGTCAAAATCTTAGCTGTAAAAATAGATGCGCTATTGAATCTTCACTCCAGACACAATTTCCTAACATCTTATGCAGTATACCTTGAAGGTGGATACCTTCCTCAGAGAAGTAATGGTCTTGGCTACTGATCTGGATAACACTCTTGAAAATAGGGACTGCCACTAAGCCAAGACCATTACTTCTTTGAGGAAGGCTTCAACCTTCAAGGTATATTTCACAGTTTTGAAGATGTTTAGAAATTTGGTGTCTGGAGAGAGGAATCAATAATGCCTCAATTTTCTCTCTAAGATTTTGGACTTCCTTCAAGAAGGTGTTGAGTCAGGCCTCTGTCCAGCTATTATAATCATCCAACTGTTTGAGCAAGACGACTTGGTAAAGATAATCCTCAGAGCAACAGATAAAGCTAAACCAGGGATCAGAGACATTGTTCCCCCGTGAGATTTGCAGGTTTTGCATTATTCAAGCCTATTGATTATCCATCTATCTAATGCCTAACCTTGAAGACTGTTTCTGACAGCTATTACCTCAGGTAGGAGGGTTTGTAAGTTGCATGCCATTTCTTGCGGAATCTCCTATTTGATTATTAGAACCAAGCCATCATTCAGGAGTAAGTTGGTTTCTGACATTCACTTGAATCAGGATATAGCTTTGCCCTCTTTTTGCCATAAGGGAGAGAAGGAAAAGAGGCTTCACATTCTGAACATGGCAATAATTATTTCCTGTTCCCTCAAAAAAACTAAGGATTTTAGGAAGACATTTCACTTTTTGTAAAATTTAAGGAATGGCAGCTTCTAATGCTTCTGTAGCCAGATGGATTAAGGGACTCCATTACACTTCAACCTTCTATCAAAATTGAGGTACATTCTACAAGTTCACTCTCCACATCCTAAAGCTTACAGCCTCTTCAGTGGAAATCTTTAAAGTTGCTACTTGGCCGTCAATCACAACATTGTTGATTGGCGGCCAAGCATTAATGATTGGATGTTCAAGCTTTGGCCGAAGCTAGGTTTGGGAGGAAAGTTTTAGAAGCTGTAGTGCCAGTCTAATTGCATCCTTGTTTCTCCTTTATGACTTTCCTGGCTTCTTTTCCATTGTTTCCTTTTCTGGCTGTCCTGTTTCTTGTTGACTCGCCTTTTGAGCACCGTCTCTGGGGCATTCTTTTCTCTAGGGTCTTGGTGTTCTTCCTCCCCTATGATGCATTGATTGGGTACAACCCACTCTGTCGTGGAGCAGGACATGGAAGGAAGGCGGATATTTCATTTTCTGTGTCCCTCCACTGCACATCAAACCCTTTTTTTATATTATTTATGTTCTTTTCACAACTTGGACAGTAGTATAACTGCAGCAACCACATGAGCTGCTTTTGTTTACACTGATTGATCTTACCCAGTTTAGGGGATGGATACAAATTACACTCTTGCTGTGGAGAAACACAGTAGAAAATTAAATATCTGTTAGTAAATTTCTTCCTCCATGTCTAACATTAACTAATCCTAATATTGAAGGTATTAAAAAGATAATATTACTGTGCCAAGTCGTATCTCTTAAACCTTTATGGTTTGAGAGATATAAGCGCTGAAAGTTCCCCCCTTCTGCTGACGAACTGTAAAGCTGTCCGCAGTGGATCTGTGTCAGAGCTGAATGAGTGCTGTCGAAAAACAGATGCTTCACTGGAATGGTCTATAAAGTGTGCTTGGTTAGCAAGAACACTTTGTAGACCATTCCACTGAAGTATTTGTTCTTCGATATCGCTCATTCAGCTCTGCTGAAGAGCCTCCGGCTGGTGTGGGACCGTGATTTCCTGACGTCAGCTACATGCTGACATCTGGAAAGGGGGAGGGAGGGGGAGACTTTCAGAGCCTTATCTCTCAAAGCGTAAAGGTTTGAGAGATATGACTTTGCACATTAATATTATCTTTTTAATACCTTCAATATTAAGGTTCGTAAATGTTAGACATTACTAACCCTTTAGCTTTGCTATTAGACATACCCTCAGTGTACATGTTCATAGCGCAGTGTGTGGATATTATACTTTCAAATAAACTAATTAGCAGAAAGTGCCATGATGTGCAAGGAACAATTGCATAGATGGCAATAGTGGAACAGTACTCATAATCAACTCCATAACGTGATAGCCAGCTGTATCTTTGGTGCCACACTTAACCCTAACCTTGTTAATCCACACATTTCTTTCCTATTTTTTTGCTGTGTAGCCCTAATTTGAATGCAACCCTGCTATACTAATAAGGGTTACAGATTTCATTACCTTGTAAGGGTCATGTTATTGGTAAATTAAGTTTTCCTGCCTTTTTTTTTTAATTATTAGTTTTTAACTCCCTTTTATGCATAATGGAGATTTTCTTATTGGAGGGATATCCTAACACCTTTTTTCCTCTTTGCCAGCCAGTCCTGACCCAAGCCAAATAATCAATCAGGGTTTAGTGCTGACTATTAATTTGTTTCTAGATACTGCTTCAACTGTTTGATTCATTTCTATTGGATATATATCATTGTATATTGTGATGATAAATGCAGCAGTGCCTGCTTATTTTAACAATGTTTATTAAAGGAGCAGTAATTAGAAAAAAAAAAAAGCACTCTATTACTGCTGAGTAAAACACTGATACGCCCAGTGCTGGGATAGTCTTCCATTTAACCCTTTGAGTGTCAGAGGGGTACGCAAAGCAATGTGTTGCATACCCCTCTGGAACTCAAAGGGTTAAATGGTTATTGTTGTTCGGACTGTACATTAAAATGTAATTGTCTGTGTTCACTAGGCAGGGCTGTTCCTATGGCTTAGTATGAAAAGATGTAATCTATTAACTAAACCTTAACCACAATCCGCATTAAAACAAATGTATTTTGGACACCAGATGGCACTGTTGCTAAAATCTTGATTAAAACATAAGTTTGAGAACTAATATTTAACAGGAAAATCTGCCAATGATGGGAATACCCATGTTTCACTTGGCAGAAAAAGCCCTATAACATGTACTAATAGTATACACATACACATAGAGCTATATGTTGGACAATTCTTAGCTTGCAAAAGATTAAAAGCGGACCTGGGAATTTTACTCCATTATTTAACTCTTTGCACTCTTTCTATTTCAGGTAAGCTCTCAAGATTTCATGTGAAAAACATCACATCTGTTGCCTCATTATGGATTCAGAAGCCCACGAAAAAAGAAAAAGTGACCTGGTTCTTACCAATCCAAAGCAAGATCTCAAACACTGCAAAGTGACTGTCAGCAGTGGAAAACACTATGTGTGTGGCTACTGCGCAGCATTTACAAACATTGCAGTCACATTCCCCATCCAGAAAGTGCTCTTTCGACAACAGCTCTATGGGTTAAGAACCAGAGAAGCCATAAGGCAACTCCAAAAAGATGGTATTCGGAACCTGTACCGTGGAATACTTCCTCCCCTCATGCAGAAAACTACAACTCTCGCCCTTATGTTTGGCCTTTATGAGGATTTCTCCAACCTCCTTTTAAGGCACACAGATTCACCTGAGCTTGTAACTCGGAGTGTGGCAGCAGTCCTTGCTGGGACAACTGAAGCCCTACTGACACCCTTTGAAAGAGTTCAGACTTTACTGCAGGACTACAAACATCATGATCGATTTACAAACACGTTTCAGGCTTTCAAAGTACTACGGCCTTTTGGGATTAGGGAATATTACCGTGGTCTAGTTCCCATTTTGGTCCGAAATGGACCCAGTAATGCACTTTTTTTTGGCCTCCGTAACCCAATCAAGCAGTGCCTGCCAGAAGCTAAAACCTACAGTGCTAACTTAATCAATGACTTTATATGTGGAGGTCTGCTCGGAGCCATGCTGGGATTTCTCTTTTTCCCAATTAATGTGGTAAAAGCCCGCATGCAGTCCCAAATAGGTGGAGAATTTACATCCTTTGGAAAAGTTCTCATGACAATATGGACAGAACGTAATGGCAAACTGACTCACCTTTTCCGTGGTGCCCATTTAAACTATCACAGATCCATTTTATCTTGGGGCATCATCAATGCAACTTATGAGCTGTTGTTAAAACTTTTGTGAGCGGGAATGTAAAATGTGTTGTAAGATCACTGTACAAGGTTGTGTCCATTTTATTTCAGTCCAGGGATCAAATGTTTTAAAACCAAATACAGGACTGTTGTTTGGTACCTTTTAAATATTATTGATTTTGGCTCACAAAGCAAATGGACAGTTGAAATAAGAGAAATGTGGAGCAGGTCTGTTCGTTACCGAACTGAAGCTCTGCTTAGTTTTTGGGTATGAGGTCGTTTTTATCTGCAGGAGAATAGTGCTGATATAAAGTGATTAGGTGTATCATAGTGAAGATGATATTCTTGGAAAACTTGAAAGGGAACGTATACCCGGAAAATAACTGGGTATATTACATTTAGTATAATGTATACTCCAACTTTGACTGACTGTAATTGTCAGACTACAATATATTGCTTTTTTTTTTTTTTTTGCGAAATTCCTCTGTTTCACTGATGGAAGCATGTGAACAATGATGTTCTTTCAATTGAGTAACAATTAAGTTAGGCATATTTTATTGAAATAGTGTGTTTATACAAAAAGTAGCAGGGCTTTTCCTTCTACTTAAAACAAGGGTATTCCCACTGGTGGGAGAAGCCTCAATTCAAAAGTGTTTTTTTGATGTGCAGTCGAGGTCACAAAATGCATTTTTTACTTTTCATGTCTTGTTGAAATGTAGTTCTCCTTGGAATGCAATGGCAACAGCACCACATAGTGGTGATGATTTTTTTTTTTTTTTTTTTAATTATGATTTTAAGCTGCAACACTTTTGAAATAAGCATATCCCAGTAGTGAGATAATCCTTGTTTTACTTAAAAAAAAACAATACAATATATATTTTCATTAAAAAAAGTTTATATTCCCTTTAAGAAGAATATCATTTGAAAGGGACAGTTGAGTTACAGTGAAGCTGAGGTACATACAAAAAGTGGGTCAGTTCTGGGGCAATCCGTCAGCACCATGGGGAATAATTAAACATTTTCCATTGCTTTAAATTGTGTTTTAAAGTATTTGAATGCTGAAGAAGTCTCCAGTGCATTATGAAGCAATGTGTTTGTGATCTTAGCATTTAAATAAATAAAAAAAAGTTTTGTTCCTTTTGGTGCTATTGGTTTGTCACAGAACTTGAACATCAGCCACAATGTGATTCAGTATGAATACATGCTTGTCACAATTTATCTTTTTGAAAAGGCTAGCACTTTACATGCAGTTCTCCACTTAGGGCTCTGTGTTTAGATGAAAGACATAAGTATTAACATGCCATTCGTGTCAAAATATTTTTAAGGACAATGACAATTTTATACCAATGAATGCCATGACAGATTCTAAGAAGTGAACGTAAACCTGAATGTGGTCAAATCAATGCCTGTACAAATTATTTTTACTGAAAAAATCTTAACTGCTGGGTTTAACTCCAAAAATTGTTTCAAAATTCTGGTTTCAGATTGTATATGTAATATCATTGTTACGTATACTCCTGTATCTTCCTAGAATATTTTTTTTTTTCTACCAATAGTTTACAACCGAACAGGGCTAGAACCATTCATTTTCAAGTCGAATGTATTATGAACATGGTTCTCTCTAGTGTTCAAGGAGTTAAATGGTGTTTCTAAACAACCATTCTTTGAACATAAAGCCCTTAGTCTCTCTTGTGATGCAGTTGCTGTTAAAGAAACAGTAATATTCTGTTATCGAGAGAGAAAAAAATAAAACAAAACATTGTGCTTTTCCTGCTGAGTAAAACAAGAGGACTCCATGTGCGGTAAGCTGCTTCATTCAAAAGGTATTACAGTTCATATATATTTATAGATAATCTATGGGGTCATGTATCGCACAGGACAGGAAACTGAAAACCGTACCATCTATTCCCATGATGCAAACTGTAGTGCACCTAGGATCTCTCTTCAGACCCCCATTATGCTCCTACACTTGTCTGCCGGGGCTCAGGATGCTGGTCTGCTAGGGATTCATTGGCAGTTCTGCTCCGAGGAGAGCAGTTCTGCTGATGGGGCACTGTCTGTGTGATATTTGGCCTTTTTAGTTGTTTTGTGGTGTACTGCCCCTTTTTAAAAAGTAATGTAATAAGCAGGGTGTCTACACAAGAGTCTTGTGTGGCAATTGCAAAGCTGAACAATATTTTTCCCCTTTTTTCCCCTCATATGTAAGCTAAAATCAAGGACATATTCTGAATTAGAATGAAAACTGCTTCATAGACGCACAAAATACATTCTGTGGTTTGACACTGCTATTTTCAATTGCTGCAAAAACTGAATAGATAAAGAGATTATTCTGTCTGATATATAAACATAAATAAATGGCTGGTTCTTAGTGGCACATAATTGTATGTAGTGCTGTGAGTTAATTAATCCCTTTGAGCTACAGAGGGGTACGGAGCGTTTTGCACATAACTCTGGGCCTCCAAGGGGTTAAACGTTTGACATTTTATTTTTGTGATTGTTTCCCTTTTAAAAGCAGCACTGTTGCCTTTGTTTTATTGAATGGGCATGAATGTATATATATAATAACTGTTTAGGCCTAAAATAGAGTCTGTTTTAATTGTTCTTGTTTTGAAGGAGCTGTATTGCCTAAATATGATCAGTGTTTACTACCCTTTGGCGTGTATTCCTCTCCAGTATTTATTTATCCTTTCTACGTGCAAGTAGCTGTTCATGAGCATTTAACTTGTTTCCTATCTGTTGAGTGAATGAAGTAACTGGGGTAAACTGAGGTAGAACCTTAGTTACATTAGCGATATAGACAGATTTATGCTTCAAAATAAAACAAATTGCTTCATTAATGAAAAAATCACCTTTTAGCCAGGCAGGCACCGGGGAACAGCGCAGACATCTTGCAGAGCTTGCATCTCTGCATCTGTGCTGTCCTTCCCCTTTAAATCCAGGATTGGAGGTTGACTGCCACTCTGCCATATGGTATGGGAAGGGACTGACAGCACAGGTGCAGAGAGCGCTTCCTGTAAGATCCCTGCCGGTGCCTGCCTGGTTAAAAGGTGATTTTTTTTTTTTTTTTTTTTTTTTTTTTTTTTTTTTTTTTCATTAATGAAGCAATTTGTTTTATTTTGAAGCATAAATCTGTCTATATCGCTAATGTAACTATGCTCTGCGGAGCTTTTTTTTTTTTTTTTAAATCATGTGAAAGTTCCGCTTTAAAAGCCCTTTTTAAATCAATGGAATCATTTTTTAATCCCATTTAGAATAGAGAAGGGCAACAGGAGAACTGGGCAGATGCACAGGTGGCAAATAATCCTTTATTGGCTGAAGTAAATGCCTCTTTACTTTTTGGTAACATTGGTTTGCACCAGAATTAAGTAAGTAAAAATAGGGCCTGAAATTGACCGCTCCAAGATCGGAGCGATCTCTATCAGGCCCCATAATGACGCGCCGATACACGCGACAGGTCACATGTACCGGCGCGTTCAAGTGTGCCTATGCGGTCATTATGGGACGGAAATGTCCCATGACCGCCGGTCCTTAAGGGGTTAATGCATGAAATGAAAGGAGGATCTTTCTCATAACACTGCTAGACAGGCTAAGCTGCCCATGTGAAGACGTGCAGAGAAAACAGGCAAGTCAAAAAAGTTATATAATAAAGATTATTAGGCATTAGGGGCCCTTCAAGTTGTTTTTCCCTTGAGTTTAAATGTTGTACTAATACTTTGTTGTGGTTGGTTTGTGCATTACACAGAAGTTATGGAGCTCTATCTGCTAGTTACTTTTGTAATGATATTATAAATTGGGATGGCGCCATTATATATGTGTATGTATGTATATGTATATGTTTATATATATATATATATTTATGCTTAAACCATTTTCTCTGTCATCCACTACAGGTTACTGGTAACTCTGGGTAGGTGATCCGCACCTTTAAGTAGGAAGGAACAATTGTAGAATTTTATGCAGGGGGTGGAGCCTACCTTCCCTCCTTGGCTGCAGCTAGCCAGCCAGCTACAGAAAGATTTGTTCCTTGGTGAAGATCACACAGGCAAGAGAACAGTTCTGCTATAGCTTTAGAAGTTTAGAAGTTATTTTTCTGTTAGAAATGGAATACCACCATTAGGCGGATTACCATAACTGACAATGCCCTTAAATGTGGCTAGCTCAGTGACCAGGTGCTTTATGTGGACCTTAAGCCTGGGGGGAAAATCTTGGCTGCAAGTTCTTTCCTCAGGAGTTGCCCAGCATGGTAATCTGAAGACAGAAGATCTGCAGGAAAGGTGAACAACCCTTTGAGTGCTGCAGGTCCACATGTCCCACAGTGCCCCTCCGCACAGAGGTTTTTCATTTGGAGTTCCTATTGCACACTCCTGCAATCATTGGGTTTATCTGTATGTCTGTTGGGTGTTTGTAGCAGGTTTATGTGCTATTTAACCCTTTAGCTGCTGTTTTGGCATTCATTTTGTGGGTTTTCTGACACTTCCTATTGGTTCAGTATTTTTTGGGTATCCTAACATATTTTAGTGATGTTTCATGTCTTTTAATATTACACCTTCAATTTTATAAGTCTATTTTAGCGATTTTTGGGGTGAAACTTTAATCATACACACTGTAATTGGGTGATTTCAGACCTAAGACTAAGGATGCTGGGGTCTCTGTATCCCCTATTGCGCATTGCTCTTCTGGTCATCCAGGTTTACCTAGAGAATTCTCAGGTCCTTTATGCCCAGCATGTTTTGATGTCCCTGAGGGTCTCCCAGGGACCTCCAGCCATGCATTAGAACCAGTTTGGGTGCAAGAGTTCAAAGCTGCTACTAGGGACCTCCGGTCCACTTTGTAACTCTTTCCATCCCAGTTACAGGGGGTCTTCCATTCTTGTCAGACCCCCTCCTCCATCAAGTCTTCCCTGCCCAAACCTCAGGGAGTACCTGACATGTCAGATTCCTCTGAAGAGGAAGTGCTGGTGGATTCAGATGTTGAGGGCAGTCTTGAATACTCTTAACAATCCCTTAGTTCAAGAGGTTCCTTCTGACCTCTCTGATGTGTTTCAGGAGCCTAAAAAGGGCCCTTACTTGCTTTCCACCTAACCTCACTCTTGACCGCCTTGTGTCTGAAGAGTGGAAGTCTCCGGACAGGTAACCTGTCTCCAAGAAATTTGCTAAGCTTTATCCCTTTTCTGAGGCAGAGCTTGCTCAGTGGGTTCATCCTCCTAAAGTGGATGCTCCTATCTCCAGACTATCCAAGTCTACTGCCTTGCCAGTGTCTGATCTGTCTGCTCTAAAGGACTGGACTGACAAGAAACTTGAGGTCTCCCTCAAGTCCATCTTTGCCACTGCTGGTTCTGCCATGCGTCCAGCATTCGCAGCAGCATGGGTGAACAGGGCCATTGCGCTCTGGACTGAACAGCTCACTCTTGCTGTCCGTCAGGGTGCTCCTACTTTGGATAAGTTGTGCATCCTTGCCAACATTTCTGAGGCACAACACTATGTTTCTGCTGCCCTATTTGATGCCATCCGTTTGGTGGCTAGGGTTTCTACCATGTCTGTGGTTGCCAGACGGGCTCTTTGGCTCAAGATGTGGTCTGCTGATACTGCTTCTAAGAAAGCTTTGCTCTCCTTGCCTTTTCAAGGCACTTCTTTGTTTGGGCCAGATCTCAAGGATCTGATCAGTGAGGCTACAGGGGGTAAGAGTACACTTCTACCCTTAGTTCCTAGGAAGAAAACACCACTTAAGCGTAACCGGTATTTTCGTTTCTTTCAGAATGAGACGTCCGGCAAACCAGACGGTTCCCTCAGCTCAGCGTGCCTCCTCCAAGCCCAAACAGCAATGGAAGCCCAAGGTCTCCTCCAAGCACAAGGCTTCCAAGCCTTCTTTGGCATGACTCAAAGAACCTGGGTCCACACTCTGCTGTGGGTGGTAGTCTGCGTCACTATCACAGCATTTGGGAGGATTCATTGTCGGACCCATGGGTTTTTCTGGTAGTGATGGAAGGGCACAGGATCCCTTTCGTCTCTCTTCCTCCTTTTTGCTTTCTTCCTTCTCATACACCTCAGGGTGCAGAGAAGCACTGTCTGTTCGGTGCTGTTCAGGCTCTTCTGGACAAGGACATTCTGGAGCCGGTTCCAGTTCAGGACAGAGGTATGGGTTTTTACTCAAACCTCTTTGTGGTCTCCAAGAAGGACGGTGGTTGTCATTCCATTTTGGACTGGAAGGCTCTCAATTCCTTTGTAACCCGGACTCATTATCACCAGGAGTCTCTACGGACGGTGATTGCTGCCATGTCCCCGAGGGAATTCCTTGCATCTCTGGATGTTCAGGAGGTGTACTTACACATTGCCATTCATCCAGAGAGCCAGCAGTACCTCCGGTTTGCCTGTGACTGGGGACGTTTTCAGTTCTCAGCTCTTCCATTTCGTCTGACGACAGCTCCTCAGGTCTTCAGCAGTGTCCTGGGAGCCTTAGTGTCTGTCCTCCACTGAGACGGCATCAGAGTTACTCCATACATGGACGACCTGCTTCTGAAAGCATCTTCTGCTGAACTTCTTCATCAGCAGGTTCAGCAATGCATTCATGCTCTCACCCATCACGGGTGGATCATCACCTTGGACAAATCAGATCTTGTCCCATCCCAGCGTCTGGTCTTCCTGGGCCTCCTCTTCGATACCCAGAAGAACATAGTGTTTCTCACAGATGATGTGGCTCACCAGATCGCCCACAGGGTTTCTGTGATACTGGCTCAAGATCCAGTTCCAGCCAAGAAGCTGTCATGTCTCGTGGGGAAATTAATTTCCACCATAGAGGTGGTACCGTTTGCCATGGCACACACCAGGGAACTCCCAGCGGTTTGTGATCCAGATGTTCAGGGGTTGGCCAAACCTTCTGAAGACGTCGGTATCACTTCCTCTTCATGTGGAACGGAGTTTGTCCTGGTGGCTCGACTTCTCCAATTTGCTGAAGGGCAAGCCCTTCCTAGTTTCCTTCTGGACCACGGTGATGATGGATGCCAGCCTCTCCAGATGGGGAGCGGTCCTGGGTCACCTTTGTGCACAGGGTCGGTGGTCTCCGGATGAATCTCTCCTTCCCATCAACATGTTGGAGCTTCGGGCGATATTTCATGCCCTTCGTCAATGGACGTCTCAGCTAGAAGACTGTCCAGTCCGGGTAGAGTCCGACAATGCCACGGCCGTGGCTTACATCAACCAGCAGGGCTGAACAGGTCTCTCCGTTTGGTTAGAGGTTAAGGCTATTTTATCCTGGGCAGAAGAACACGTTCCTGCCATATCCGCAGTGCACATTCCTAGCATAGACAACGCCATGGTGGACTTCCTCAGTCAACACACAGTGGACAGTGGAGAGTGGGAGCTGCACCCAGAGGTGTTCACCCTCATTGTTCAGAAGTGGGGTCTTCCTTACATCGACCTGATGGCGACAAGACACAACAGGAAGGTTCCAAGGTTCTGCGCTCGCTGCAGGGATCCTCTAGCTCTAGTGGTAGATGCCTTGTCCACTCCTTGGTTATTTCCTCTGGTTTACATCTCTCCTCCCCTCCCCATGTTGCACAGGGTGTTACAGAAATTGAGACTGGAGTGCTGTCCAGTCATTCTGCTTGCTCCATACTGGCCTCGACAGGTTTTGGTTTCCGGAGTTTTTTTCCTGGCGATCGTGTCTGTCTGTTGTGTTACGGAGTTACATCCTCTGTCCTCTAATCCACCCTATTTGGTGTTTCACAAGGACAAGGCGGTGCTTCGCACCTCTCAGGAGTTTCTCCCGAAGGTGGTTTTGGAGTTCCACATCAATCAGGAGATTGTGGTGCCCTCTTTCTGCCCTGACCCCACCTCTGACGCGTTGTTTGTCATTCCTGAGGGTCCTAGGACAGGAGGACCTGCATCCAAAGTGACTATTGCTTTTTGGCTCAAGTCCGCTATTCTTAAGGCTTATGAGCTGGGGAAGAGGCCTGTCCCTTTAAGGTTCACTGCTCATTCTACTCGATCTATTGGGGCTTCTTGGGCTTACAAGAATCAGGCCTCTGCTGATCAGTTGTGAAAGGCTGCCACCTGGTTGTCTGTGCACACCTTTTCGAAGCATTACAGTATTGATGTACTGGCATCGGCTGACACCAGCTTTGGGAGGAAAATCCTGGAGGCAGTCTTGCCTGTCTAGGATTTTCTTCGTTTCTTGGTGCTTTTTTTCACTTTTGAGCCCCGTTGGCTCTAGTTCAGTGTGCTGTGTAACAGTTGAGGTGTTGTTACACCTGTTCAGTATCTGTTGACACTTCAGTTGTTTTGTTGGGCTATCTGTGATCTGATGGTTCATATCTGCTCTGGTGACTTTGGGGGCCTTGCTCCTGGTCCTTGCCTTACTTCCCGCCTCTGGGAAACTTAATGGTTGTACATCCCAAAGTTACCAGTAACCTGTATTGGACAACAGAGAAAAGAGGATTTTAGTCTTGCCTGTTAAATCCTTTTCTCTTAGTCCATACAGGTTACTGGTCTCCCACCCTGTCAACGGACCATGCTTGGCTCTCCTGTGGCAGACTGTGGGGGTCCTTCAGGGTCATGCTCACAGGAGTCTTCTTTCCCCTCTACTATCTAGTCAGTAGTGTCTCAAATCTTTCTGGAGCTGGTTGGCTAGCTTCAGCCAAGGAGGGAAGGTAGGCTGCACCCCCTGCATACAATTCTAGAATTGTTCCTGCCTACTGAAAGGGGCAGATCGCCTACCCAGAGTTAACAGTAACCTGTTTTTACACTTTTATAGAAGTGTATGATCACGTGTGTGCAATATGTATATGTGTGGGACTCTAGAAAACGATCATAAAATGGTGCAGTTTAACACTTTGAATGCCAAATAGTACGCAGCGCAGCAATGCGTACTCCTCTGGCACTCAGAGGGTTAAAGGAGCAGTAAACTTTTTTTTTTTTTTGTAATTAAAACATATGTTATAGAGCTTTTCCTTCTGAGTAAAACAAGATCACTCACACTGCTGTTAGTTGTTTTATTCAAAAGTTATTAAAGTTCGAAAAACCAGGAAGTGAATTTACTGTGCATTTATTTCCTGGAAGCTCTAAGTGACAGGAAGTGACTCTGCAGTTTCTATCACAATCTGTGGAGAACTGTATATAACTGACTTTCCTCTCCATTAGGATGTAACATAATAACGACTAGGAATTTGACAACTAGAGGGCACTTCTAATGTAAATACCAGTTTAAACTGTAATAACTGGAAATATGCATCTCAGTAGTAGGAGTACGCTTATTTTATTCAAAACAGAATGCCCTAGAATATATATATTTTTCATTAAAAAAAAAAAAAAAAAAAAAGAAAAAGTTTACTGCTCCTTTGAGCGTGGACAATTAAATACTGCATGTTTAACTTTTATATACAGGGGACACTGCTTCTGTAACCCTTTGAGTGACAGAGAGGTATCCAGCACATTGCAATGGGTTGGATACACCTCTGGAACTCAAAGGTTTAAACCATTTTGACTGTTGAGGTGTTAAGTCAGCCCAACCCTGAAATGTATCTGATCTGTTCAGTTCAATAAAGGAACATGAACATCTAAAAATGTAATTGGCTGATATACCTTTAAATATCATGTACTTAAGAACTCCGCATTTTATATTCAATCCCCAAAATAAACTCCTAATGTAGCTTTTTTTGTTTTTAAAAAAAAAAAAAAAAAAAAAAAAAAAATCAGATACCATTTGGATACATTTTAGGTTGGGCTGTTTTTAGTAAGAGACAAGAGAAGTCAATCTGTTGAGATTTGTACCTCCCCACGCTTGTATTCAGGAAGGTTGTTACTTTTTATATTAGGCCATTTACAAACAATCTTGCACTATCACTTATGTGTTGCAAATGATGATTGCTATGGTAATGGGAATCAGGGAATCCTGCAATAGGCATGAGTGGCTGCCCGCCAGAAAACATAAGGCTTGATTTTAGGCCACTGGTAACAAATAGATATGCTTTACAGATGGTAGCATAAAGCAGACAGTATTTAAGGCAGGGGCTTCCAGGGTTTTTTTTTAGTTGTGAATCACGTGTTTAGTAATCCATATGTGTGAGGGCCATGTGGATTTAGGGTTTGTTTTTTGTAGGTTTTTGTGTTTTTGTTTTTTTTTTGTTTTTTTTTATTGCAAACATTCGCTTTAATTTACCAATCTAAATATATTGGCAGCAATGTGGAAGGTGAAAAAAAATAATCAAAATTATAGAAAAGTGCACAGTTAGAAGACATTACTGTAGTATCAGGCAGGTGGTTAGGTCTTTCTTGTGTGCTAGCTAATTAGGTAAAACTTTTTTTTATTAAATCTCAGGTGGACTACATTATGTTGGACACCCATGATGTACAGATATATAACTACAATTTATGTTTAGGTATAGGTGTTACAATGCTTTGCGTACCCCTCTGGTACTCAAAGGGTTAAAGCAGACTTTTCCCTAGTCCTCAGTCTCCAGGCCTGCCTGCTGAATTGTCCTGCTTTCAAAAGTGTTGTGAGTCACTGTCTGTCATTGTGATTAGCTTTAGGACTGAACCTGAAACACCTTCTCTTTATTGTTTGCTTTTTGTTTTATGACATTACTAGTGTAAAAGAAGGTCTGGGTGATGTTATCCCTTTGAGTTAACTCCACGCAATGCAGTCTTGCCTCGCCTCACTCACGTGATGCAATCATGCACAGTAGAGACTGGCCGAACATGTGCAGTCTCTACTGTGCATGGCGGCTTCTGAAAAACATCCTTAGCAAATTATTATATAGTATAAATAACTTGTCACGTGGCCTGGAATGTATCTTTAAAAACCACTATAATAAGTGCCATATGCACGAACAAAAGTGGAGTAATTCTACTGCACCACAGGGGACAAAGATATTCACATTGACTAAATGGGGCTTTTTGCCCTTTGAATGCTAGAGAGGCCTCCAACACCTTATGAGAACTCCTGCATTCAAGGGATTAAAGGCCCCATTTATATAAATCGGAATGTTGTGATTTGTTTTTCTTTTTATTCCCTGTGGTGCATTTAGTTTCTTCCACAATTACTCCTCTTAAAGGGATAGTAATGTTTCACAATAAAAGCAGCTCCAATTAATCCTCCTAGTATTTGAGCCTTGGAGAGTGCTATTTCAATACTGTCAGAGTTGTAGTTCAAGAGTAATTGAATGATATAGTACCTCCTCCTGCCCCTTTTACCTAGTGTAAGCCACCTCCCCTCAGATGTGGAATCTGGTCTCTTGACCAGACAGCTCACAGCAAGGGACAATCTTCTTACTGTGAGAACAATGAAAACCCTGCCCCCCTTGACAGGTTTTTCCTTATGCTAATTGAAGTTTGTCCTTCTCTGTGATCCATCTGGACGGTCTTGCTTCTCCGAGGTGAGCAGTGTTACATTCGTATAAGGGGCGGGAGGGGGTGATACTTTATCATTCAATTATTCTTGAACTACAACGCTGACAATATTGAAATAACACTCTCCATGGCCCAAATACTATGAAGTCTAATTGAAGCTTCTTTTATTTTGAAACATTACTATCCCTTTAAATTCATGTTGGTCTTCCATAGTGCAGACACAAAATAGTTAAAGCTTCTACATTTCCTAGTGGAAGTGGAGGCTTTAACTCGGGGTGGATAACGTTGGGCTCTCCAGCTGCTGTCTGATACAACTCCATCATCCCTTAACAGGTAGTTGTCTGTCAGGGCATGAGAGGAGTTGTAGTCCAGCAGCAGTTGGAGGTTCCCACTTTCCCATCCCTTCTTTAACCCCTTTGTTGCAGAATAAGGTGTTGCTGACAGCAACAAGGTGGGTTGGTTGCTGCTTGCCTTATGATCTAAGAACCCATTTGGGGTTTTTTTGCCATTTCACAAATCCTTGTAGTGTAGGCTGACCAGACCTCACCTTTAACCGTGGACGCATAGGAAAAATGCATACTGCAGGACTGCTTTGATTTCAGTGAAGAGCTGCCTATTTCCTATGTGCCTCCGGTTAAAGGTGAGATCCGGTCCGCCTATTGTAGTGGAAATGTGGATGTGTTCTGTAATTGCCCACTTCACTGCATACTCCTGTTATGATGTGAGGCTGATTTACTGACATGCTGACTTGGCATTTATCGTGTCTAGATTTGTATTTTTGTAATTATTTGGAACTTGTAAAAACAGCTTTTTTTGTATTTGTAACTTTTTTGAAATACAAAATGTTATTGTACTTTTTTGGTGCTTTGTACTTCAGTTTTATCACATATATTTCCTTGCTCTTCAGGGCCAAGACAAAAGCAGTGCAATTTTGAAGCAAACAAAAGTCATTTATTGTTTACCCACATACTACAAAAGTATCCAAGACATCTGTAATCCTAAGGGTTAAAAAGCACCATTTAATCAGTGGCAATCTAGTACATGTGTTTGTTCAATTGGTTTGCTCCTCGTTGGCCTTTTATAGATATGGTCCTCTGTCTGTGATCTTGAAGCAGTCATGCCAGTCTTGCTGATAGTCATAAGTAACAAATTCTTACACATTTATAATGTGTTTTTTTTTTAGCCATTTAGTACATTAAAGTGTTAGTAATGTCCTATAAACATGTTTTATAGATTTGTAGAGGCTAAAAAAAAATCTCATTGCCACAAACCCCATCTCTCAAACCACTATGGTTTGAGAGATATTGAGAATCAAAGTTCCCCCTTGCCTCCCCTTCTCTTGATGTCAGCTGTAAAGCTGACAGAAGGGGATCCGTGTTGGCCGACACTATGAGGCTCTTCAGCAGAGCCAAAATCCCGTTATTAGAAAATAACTACTTCATGGGAACAGGGTGCTTGCAAACCAGGCACACTTTGTAGACCTTTCCAATTAAATAATTATTTTCTAATTATGGGATTTCAGCTCTGCTGCAGAGCCGCCGGCTGGTCCTTGTACTGGGCTCTCCAGCTATCAGCTAGACGCTGACCTCAGGAGAAGGGGAGGGAAGGGGGAACTTTGATTGCGAATATCTCAAACCATAGCGGTTTGAGAGATGGAGTTTGTGGCAATGAGATTCTTCTTTTTAGCCTCTACAAATGTATAAAAAAAATTTATGGGACATTACTAACATTTTAGAGTACCAGTTTTATGTTGTGCTCTTCTGCTCAGGAGATACATGATCTGTTCATATCTGTCCACTTTGATTTTGCATCTCCATTGCCAGGCAACAGGAAGAGTGCGCGTGTGTGTGCGCGCGTGTGTGTGCGCGTGTGTGTGTGTGACACTAACAGCCTCATTTAACTCAATGGGCATTTCTGCTGTATTTCTGCCTTATGGTGCAGCTATTTTCCCCCAGTTTGTTAATACAGTAGCCTGTTTGTGTCTTGAATTTAAGTTGAGACTGTAGGTAACAGCATTTGCTCATATATAACCTTAAACACCAAGAAATTAATGAATGTATTAAAACATCACAATATTCTAACAATCTGTTAACTGACGTCTACTTTTATACAATTTTTTTATTTTATACTAGTTGAAGAGGCCGTGTTGATGGGCCAAAGTGCCACCCAACAACGGCCACAGTAATTTCTTTATTGCTTTGCCACTTTGCAACACAGTTAAGGGAAGAATTTAGTCTTTATAATGAGCTGGTAATGGACAGTTACTATGCACTTGGAATAAGTGGCTCTTCAGTTTATTGAACATAATGACTTGCATAACCATGTCATCCATACAACATTCAGGTATATCTATTTACTGTCTTTCTGCATTTAACTCTTCTGTAATTTATAACTGAACAGGGACTTTTTGGTATCTTGAAAATGTTTAGCTAGTCCCTTAAAGATTTGGCAGGGGCCCTGTGCCTGTTTTACCACCACCCATGATTTTAACCCTTTGAATGCCAGTGTGGTATGCAATGTGCTGCACTCAAAGGGTTAAAGGACAATGTAAATATTCTAAATGTATCACAGTGTTCGTACTCAGTTATAAATTACACCAGTGTTCAATTGCAACCCCTCCCCCCAAAAAAACAAGCAAACAAAAAAAAAAAAAATAACACTAAATAGATGTAACTGACTTCTTAATAAATGATACCTACTTGGGGTAATCCTTCTGTTAACCCTTTTAGGACAGGGGTGTGCTGTTCAGCTCATTTCTTTCTAATATGTTGTACACTCCTCTGATCCCCCTTCAGTGCCTGAGGCTTGGGGAATTTTTTTGTACCATGCTGACCAGATGCATTGTCAGCATTTTTGATATCCATCTGTTTATGTATGGTTTCCATTGGCAGCTTTCTAGCTATACATGGAAAATTATTTATTTTTTTGTTTAAGACCGAATTTCAGCTTTTTCATGGCACCTAACAAAAACAAAATTTTGCATTGTGCAACAAGCTATGATGTCATAAATACAAAAAAGTAAAAAAAGTAAACAGAAAAAAAATACTTATTTTACCAATATCATAAACTATATATCCAAACAATATATGTCGGTTGTGAACATAATCAGTTTTGTTTTTTTTTTTTTGTTTTTTTTTTTTTAAGTCCTTAGAGCACGAAACCATGGAATTTCGTATAATATTATTTAGCTACTGCTCTTACAAGAAAAATGGCACCCTATTGGTATGAGTTTACATACTACAGGGCGTACCAGAAGCACAAAATACACAAATTACAATCTCTAACTTACAGGTTTTCAAACATGGTTTACCTATACCAAAATGGTTGTAATAACTATATAAATGAAAAAAAAAGGTAGACAAAACATACCATTTTGGAAAGATGATAACATACCACATCAAATGAGGGGGGTCACTTTTATTTCTACCCCTAGACTGGTGTGCACAAATGAGTATCAATACAACACTGAATGTATTTAGTGCCAATTGAGCCATGGCAAGATTGACACAGAACAGATACAAAGCACACTTGGCATAGACCGATTTGAAAATGACAAGGAATGCAAATGAAAATCAGTATATTCCATTTTTTATATAACTGCCTTTATAATTTTGATGAACACTGTTTTTTAGTAAATTATAATTATAAAGTGTGACCAGTGGAATTTCTTCAGTTCAAGGGCCATATGCACAAACACAAAAGTAAAGCAATTCTACACACATAAACACCCTAGTTGAATTGAATAGGGTTTTGTCCCTTGAATTTTAGAGCGTTCTGATCACATTACTCCGCTTTTGTCTGAGCCATGAACTTGAACATACTTCTGACATTGTCTAATGGGATGCTTTAAAACCAAAGGTGGTGGTGCACTGCTTTAAATAGAGGCTTGGTTATTATGTTCCAGTGCTAGTTAACTACCTGATGAACGTTAACTCCTTGAGGACCAGAGAGGTTCGCATTTGATTGTTTTGCAATGCTGTGTACACTTCTCTGGTCCTGAAAGTTTTAATACAGAAATGGTACATTTATAAGACCAAAAAATGTTTAACCCCTCAATGACTGGCCGTGTGGCCGGCAGTTAAGGACCACAGAGGTTTGTTTTTTTGCAATCAATTCAGGGGTCCCCGAGCAGCAAGCAGCCACCCGGGACCCCTGTATTCCATGATGCGCCAGGACCATCATGGGTCCTTAACTCAAGTTTACCCAAGACGGTTTGGGCACTTCATGGATTAACTACCAAAATGTCATATTTTGTACATAACAGTGGTTCCTAATCCTCTGCTCAGGGGCACCTGACGACTGAGTCTTTAGGATTTTCCCTGCTTGAGTACAGGTGATTTTTAATCAGAGGTTCACTCTTTTAACCCTTTGAGTGTCCGAGAGGTAGGCTACCCTTCTGGCAGTCAAAGGGCTAATTCACTTGTGCATAAGCAGGGAAATTCTAAGGACATGGCCTGTTAGGAGCCCCTATGGGAGAGGGTTGGAAACCACTGCTCTCGAACAAAAATAGCAGAGTGAACCTTTTACCTTGAATTTTTTTTTTCCCCCATATTCGAAAATGTAATTAAAAAAAAAAAAAAAAAAAAAAAAAAAAGTTTCATGTTAACCAAAGGTCAAGCAGATGTAGCGTTTAGGACATGTTCCCCTTTCTGTGGAAAGTAAAAGTCTCCTGGTGCAGCACGGTTATTAATTAGCATATGAAACATCACTGAAAACCTTAATAAGCATATGACACTACAGGGACAAGCATTAACATGAAACATCAGTGGTACAGCACTGGTAAAGCAATTGGCATACATTATCATATAGTACAAAGTATGAATATCCCTTTAACGGTACATTTGCTGGTCTTTTGGCTAACATGACAGGCAGTTTTTAATAAAGCTTCAAATATACAAATTTTAATCAAGGCCCACTTTGAGTATAGCAGCCTTTACTGTGGTAACACTCCAGAATGAACCTGCTGGATGTTAGACATCTCTTGCATTGCAAAACTATGTGTTTGAGACATAGTTAGCATCCAGTGGGTTAAAAGGAGCCATAACATAATAAATGGATCCATAAAACATACCTCTGTATAAACCTATAACAGAACAATGCTTTAATAGTTTTCTATTCAGCCTTATCTGTGAGCAAATAGTTATGATTCAGAGCCTCACAAGAGAAATTAGTAATTCTGGAGCAAACCAAATGTACACTGTAGGGTACAAATAAAACTTCCCATTAATTTACATGGGGCTTTTAACACCTTCAATGCTAGTGTGGTCTCCAGTGCATTACAAAGCAATGTGTTGGACACCTCTGTAGCATTTAAACAGTTAAAATCTTCATTTTAAATCTGTGAGTTTTGAGGATATTTATTTCTTCCCTATAGTGCAGTTGGTTTGTTCTAGAATTGTGCCTCATTTCTGTTGTGAAGAAGGCTCTTGATTTCACATCAAGCATATTTTTTTGCTTTAAGGCAAAAATGCTTTGCAAAGCATTGTGTACCCCTCTGGCATTCAAAGGGTTCATTTGTGGTCTTTAGTTAAAACAAATATGTTTTTGTTGTGGTAGAATTGTGTTGGACAACAGAATGAAAATTGTAAAAACAGTATGGGAATGGTTAAGTGTCAATAGTAAATGGGCTAGTAAAGTTGTTTTTTTTTTTTTTGTTTTGTTTTTTTTTATTTATGGAAACTATACATTTTATAGAGGTAATCTCACTGCTGTCAGTTGCTTTACTCAAAAGTAATAACTTTTAACAGGTCACAAAATGGTGGAGCTGTGACGGTTACATTCCATGGAAAAATGTAGGCAACTGGGTCAGCTTTCCCAGAGAATTGCAATAAAACATATCTGGACACTAACCCTTTGAGTGCCTGAGGGGTACAGAAAGCATTGCATCCTCCTCTGACATGCAGAGAGTTAAAACCAAAGCAAAAGCTCAGTGGGACAAAACAAGCAATTCATTATTTCGTTTTAAGTTTTCCTTTAACCCAATGATTACCTCTCTGTACTTTCTCTTTTAATGCTATTGGAAGTTTAGAATGGACTGTAGAACGTGGTTAGCCTTTCAGATGGCAAGGAAAAGGCAGAATAGTTCTATTGTTGTCTACTCTATATGGTTGTTATACAAAGTTTTACATGTCTGTATAGAAAAACATTACATATATAATAGATGTTTTTGTGTTTGCATTATTTATTTGAAAGGACAAAAAAAAAATTGCAAAATGGCTCTTCCTCACATGTAAAGAAAACCTAAAGGAACAATATTTATGAATGTAACTATCTATCCACCTGCTGTTTTGTGCTGTGTTGTATGCTTCCAGTTGAATAATGTAAATATAGACTATTGTAGATTTCAGTACACAAGGACAGCCATTTTATTGGTGGAGGAGTAGGGGAAACATATGGGGTGTTAAACTTGCCAACCTTAGTGTTTGGTAGGTGGGGCGGAGATTATATTTTTCTTAGTTTTAGTCAAGAGTGAAAAGCCAGACCTTTCATTAGTACTAATGATCACTTTCTGTTCTACTCTTGAGTAGTTTAAAGGAGTAGTTTACTTTACTGAGGTCAGAAAACCCTAATGGCCCTTATAAACCTTGCTCTTTTCGTTTGTTCAAGAGCGTGTATTCCGTTGTCATAGTCTATGTAGACAGATGTAACAGTTGCTATTTTTTACTGAAACGCGTAAGCCCACCCATAAGCCTACTTTGGATTTTCTGACCTTAGTAAGGGGAGGGGTTAAAGTAAAGAATTTATTGATCTATGCAGATAACTGGAAATTATCAATCCAATGTAAGCTTGTTTATTGCAGAGCAGATTTGGGGGGATGCAAGATGCAGTTCTACCTGAAGGTCAATTTAGCTGAATATTAACAAAAATAAAAAAAGTATAGGCAATTTTACTTTATATACTCTGCAAGTGCATAATATGTAAAGTCAAAATAAAGGTTGCCATTCCATGAACATCAGGTTCTGAAAAAAAAAAAAAAATAAAATAAAAAATTTTGGTTTGAGATATATATAGATATATATATATATATATATATATATATATATATATATATATATATATATATATATATATATATATATATATATGTATGATAAAGTTCCTCCCTCCCTCCCCTTTCACTGATTTCTGCCTCTAGCTGACAAAAAAAAGTTCCTGGTCCCGGGATCGGCAAGCGGCTCTTCAGCAGAGCCAAAATACCGCGATCTAAAAAGTAATACTTCATTGGAATGGTCTACAAAGTGTGTTTGCAAACCAGGCACACTTAGATTGTAGATTGTTCCAATGAAGTATTTCTTTTTAAATTGCGGTATTTTGGCTCTGCTGAAGAGCCGCCTTGAGTCTCACAACTTGAATCTTCTTCTGTCAGCTTTACAGCTGACATCAGTAAAAGGGGAGGGGGGGACTTTATCATCATATATCTCTCAAACCAAAAAGGTCCGAGAGATCGGACTGGCATCAATGGATTTATTTTTTGAATATCTACAATATTACTTTTTATTAATACAAGATATTACTAACCCTTTAAAGCTAGGGGGTTGCTAGATTCCAGAAGGACCTAGCACTTTATCCCACCTAATGAATTATTAGTGTACCTTGTAGCCACATTGCATGTTACTAGTAGGGAGATTAGCCCTGAGCTGGTAACAAGACCCAGGTCTTTAGCTCCCTCTGCAGGTATTTAACACTAAACTTTAGCTGCTTCTGCAGTTCCTGTCACCTCACCACTATAATTCTGATATGCAATGAAACTGTTCTAACTGGGATGATGATTTTCCTTTTGCATACATTTCTTCAATATATACCTGCCCATAAGGGACATGTGCACAAACACAAATGGAGTAATTCTGAGCTAAACCAGCTGTACCCTATGGGACAAATACATAGCCAATTTGATTTAAATGGGTATTTTAGCCCTTTGAATGCCCTAATAAAATCAATGAGAATTATTATTGTTTTCCCTATAGCCAGTTGGTTTGCCCCAAAATTGTTCCATTTGAGCATTTGGCCAGAAGTGGACCTACAGTAGAGTTGACGTACTGATTTTCATATTTACAACACTCCAGTAGAGTTCTGTCATGCTTCAGAATTTTCATTTCTGGAACAAACAGGAAAAATTTATTTTTATTTGAAGTTGATCTCAACAGTTTACGTTACCTGTTGCTTGTGTCCATTTATTGATTTCTTACCGGCGGATTCATACAGAAAGCGATTTGGATTTAATTTAATTTACGGAAAAGGAAAGAAGTATGATTTAATTGATGTAGAAGAACAAGTAGATCTATTGTACAGTAGTATGTAATGCACTGTATTGATTGCCACACTGCGCACAACAGTTTTTGTTTCATTTAATCTCTCACCATTATTTCAAGCACACATCCAACTTTTGGGGTCAGTAATGTAAATCAATTTGGCTATATTTTAATCCCTAGGATGCTTTAGAAATGTGTTGGCAATATCACCTGCATCCAAGAGGTTAAAGAGGAAACTTTAACATTAATATAAAAATGTTCCATAACCTTAAAAGGAAGCTTTTACCCTAAGAATAAATGGCTCTTAATTTAACAGGGCTTACTTTAAAGCGGAACTTTCACCAGAATGACACAGAGCGGCAAATGATAATTACATTAGCAATATACACACACACACTTAGTTTTATTTTCAAGTATAATTGCTGCATTAACAAAATATATAACCTTTTAAGCAGACCGGCACCGGGGAACAGCACAGACATCTTGCAGAGCCGGCATCTCTGCGTCTGCCTGTCCATTCCCTTCAACTCTACGATTGGTGGGTTGAATTCCTTTGTGCCGAAAGACACCGAAGGGACTGACCGCGCAGGCGCAAAGAACACCTACTGCAAGATACCAGCTAGTGCCTGTCTGCATCAAAGGTTTTTCATTAATGCAGCAGTTATACTTGAAAATAAAACAAAGTGTGTGCATATCGCTAATGTAATTATCATTTGCCTCGCTATGTTATTCTGCTGAATGTTCTGCTTTAACAGACGAGTGGCTGTTTCTCTTTCAAACAGCCATCAGTTATATCTGTATACTATATTTTAGTTTTGTGGGGCTTTTTTCCTCTCTCTTGTAGTCCACTTCTAATTGTTTATAGTCTGATAAAGATGAAGTGTCCCTTTAAAACCAGTCATATGTACTGAAAATTAGTTGTTGTGAGGTTTTACCTAGATGCAGACTTCAAAAGACATCATTTTATACATGAAATTGTAAATAATGCAAAACATAGGCATCATTTCTGTATAAAGAGAACCTACTTTGGTAAGTCCGTCTTTATTTAAACAAATTAAGGCCTTTTATTCATGGGAGGGATCCTGTTTGCTGCAAAACAGAACCCAGGGTCTGGAATCCATTGCAGTTGATAACTATAACTGGTTTTATCTATATATTGTCCCATAGACTTCAGTAGGAACCTAATGAGATAATTTATAAACTGCAATGTAATCCATACCTTATTTAGAGAACAAAACAAAAATCATTACAAAGGCAAGGGAAGTTTTATGTCTTATATTGATGTACCCTTATCAGAAAAAAAATGTTTTTAAGAATTTCTGTCCTTATAAGTTTTTATTTGTATCTTTCCATGTCAGTGTGTTTTTTTTTTTTGTTTTTTTTTTTTTGCTCTGATTACCCACATATTAAGACAATATCTGATGCTTGGATGGGTAAGTTGGGAGTCTTATGCTGTTGTTGGACTTAATCTCCCATTATTCACAGCCGGTCAGTTGACTGGATGAGGTTAGTCCAGTAACCGCTGGAAAGCCTCCAGCTGCCCATCGCGTAAGTACACACCATTTTATATCACTGTCACTGTGTTTATAACCTTGTATTTACAGGTCTAAGGGGAATAAAAAGACTTTGGATGATTGATTACTTGTGATTTTTCTTTTTTGTCTACACACTGGTTGCATTCTTTACATAAAGTTTTTCCTGAATTTCTTGCCTTAAAGGGATAGTAATGTTTCACAAAAAGCAGCTCCAATTACTCTTCATAGTATTTGGGCCATGGATAGTGTTATTTCAGTACTGTCAGAGTTGTAGTTCAAGAGTAAAACCCTGTCCACCTTAACAGGTTTTTCTCACTGAAGATTGTCCCTCTCTGCGATTCATCCGGACAGTCTTGATACTCTGAGGTGAGCAGTGTTACATCAGTAAAAGGGGTGGGATGGGGTACTTTATCATTCATTTACTCTTGAACAGCAGTTCGGACAGTGTTGAAATAACATTTTTCACAGCCAAAATACTGGAAGGTTAATCGGAGCTGCTTTTTTTGTGAAATATTACTATCCCTTTAAAACTATGAAGGCCTTATTATTAAGGTAAATATGTACAATTCTGGAGCATACCAGCAACCTCATATATGGGGATTTTAACCCCTTGAATGTTAGCTGTCTCCCACCACATTACTTCATAATGCACTGGAGACCTTTTTAGCATTCAGTGGGTAAAAGCCCCAGTTAGTGATAGTAATGTTTCACAAAAACAGCAGCCCCAATTCATCGCCATAGTATTTGAGCCATAGAGAGTGTTATTTCATTACTGTGAGCATTGTAGTTCAAGAGTAATTGAAAGATAAAGTTTCCCCGTCCCGCCCCTTTTACCTAGTGTAAACCACCTCCCTTCAGATGTGGAATCCAGTCCATAGACTGGATTCCAGTGTTACATCAGTAGGAGGGGGATACTTTATCATTCAATTACTATTGAACTACAACTCTGACAGAATTGAAAAAACACTCTCCAAGGCCCAAATACTATGAAGATTAATTAGAGCTGTTTTTATTATGAAACATTACTATCCCTTTAAATCCATGCGCTGTATGTATTTGTTCCCTGTAATGCAGTTGGTTGACTCCAGAATTACTCCACTTTTATCTTTAAAAATATGTCCCACTGTGTGCCAAGATTAGACATGTATAAGGATTTGCCTGAATTTGTAGGTGGGGCTAGAAGCCTTCTTAAACCCACTGGTGAAGCCCCTGTGTACACTTCTGCTGTAAACTCAGCCATTCAGCTATTGACACCAACTCGTTCAGACCTACCTGTGCATACTGTGTTTCCTGCATTGCAGCCTGTAGCTTCCCCCACTTTTGTTCCAGTGATAATGCTGCCCCTTCAATTACTTTTTTTTTTTTCTCCTTTTTTTGGTCCCTCATCCACTCATTTTTATTGTCTGATTTCATGTTTGTGTCTCTCACCCCTATTCCCTTAATAGATCCCTCTTTCCCTTGCCACTCCTTCACTGGATTGTCCCTGCAATCCAGTAGCATACCCTGCGCTCCTCATCCTCCTCTGCTAACATGGCAACTTGCTTGTGGTAGTGTCTTAGTGCTAGTTTATGCCTCTCTTTTTGATTTGCCCTTCTTGTCCCACCCCGTCCTCCCTCACCTACCTCGCTCCTGCACCTCAGCTACTTTCTCCGCTCCATCAGTTTTTCACCTCATGCTTTCTCCTTTCTCTTATTTCTATCCACTCATGTTTTCAGATCCTTCTTAGTCTGATTTCCAGCCTCTATTTTACTTTCTACTCCCTTATTCATTACACTCTCTCTTCCCAAGCGCCTCTTTATCGTTCCCTTATTTTAGTCTTAGAATTTTAAGATACTCACTTTTCTGAATAAATGTTTTTTTGCATAACATTAAGCCTGTGGTAGTCCTTTTATAGTTTTTCTGATCATTCTTTCCCTGGCTTCCCCTTCTGTTCCTCTATATTCCCCATTTCCTTGTCTCTCCTCCTTCAGTACTCAGTCCATTCCCGCCTTTTTAGATGTTGGACTGACTAGACCCAGTTCTATTTCATGATTTATTTCCCTCCCAACCCCCCTACTTCTGTTTCTTTATCTACTCCTTCATGCTTCATCTCCACACTTACTGCTGTCTCTCAGATACAGGACTGACATCCGTCTACCTCCACTTAGCTTTTTCATTTCTCCCCCCTATGTTCTTTGCTATTGAAAGTCAAGGGGGGGGTGACTCACTAAGCGGTGATAAAGAGGTGACAAAGTGGAGATGACTTCTCCAGTTTACCACTTCTCCAGTTCCTATGTTAATGCATATGCTCTAGAATAAGATCTCCAATGTTGAGGAAATCTTAGTGCATAGACACAATAGAATAATAGTAATTGGAGAAGTGATAAACTCCTGCCCCTATGTACTACTTTATGGCAAAAGGCTCGGTTCTATTCCATACATTATAGAAGTCCAGTCTACTTCCCTTCATCACTACACATAAATGCTATCTCCACTAGATTTCATTGCCATACATACATTCTTAGTCTCATGCAACTTACCTCTCACAGAGACCTAAGGTTCTA
Source organism: Rhinophrynus dorsalis (assembly GCA_037306005.1). Classification (NCBI taxonomy): domain Eukaryota; kingdom Metazoa; phylum Chordata; class Amphibia; order Anura; family Rhinophrynidae; genus Rhinophrynus; species Rhinophrynus dorsalis. The sequence continues at coordinate 356,108,644 of CM074718.1, forward strand.
CTCCTTATCTCTTTCTCAGTGGCCAAAGGTTTAATTAAGCACCTTACTTGTTTTACAGAGGCCGTAGGTTTATCTTACAAACCTTTTACCTCTTTCACAGAGGCTTAGAGGGATAGTAATACTTAAAATGTAAAGCAAAAAAAAACAAAAAAAACCTTGCATTATTTTTAGGTGGATCACTTTTTTTTGTTGGGTGGGTCACTCATAGTGTAAAGGTCTTGCATGTGGATTTATGTGCGAATTGACCTCCCATTCTGTATGAGGCTGTTCTTCGGAGCATTGTGGGTTACTTAATTTTTTTAAATCTCTTTATCTACACACCACTGATATTTATATTTTACAGTGATTATGTTCTTTTAACAAATATTATTTATATTTTGGTGTTCAGATACTCTCTTCTATACTGACATGGGGAGCTTGATATTTATTTGGATATTTAACATTTTCATAATTTGCCCCTTTTCTGCCTCACTCTTTCTGTAGTAAAAAAATAATTACTATTCATTGCTTTTTCAACCCCCCTCTCTTAGTACCAATTCACTCCTTCCCTCAAAAGATTTATCTGTACAATATGCTAGCACTGACCATGCCATTTGCTACATCACCTATTTCAGTGCATGGCTCTCCAAAGCAGATTAGCCCATGCCTTCAAATTATTGCCAGTTCATCCATTCCTATGGCACCTGCATGGTATCAAATGGAACAACTCTTATTATTTCACAGTTAGACTCACCGTTGGCTCCAACAGTATCCCTAAAATCTTTGCTACTTTCACAACAAGTCTTCTCATCACTTTTGACAGATAATCAAACGACTGCTAAGATCATAGTCAAAGCCAGATCATCCTCGCATCACTTTATGATGATCCAAGAACTGAAAATTCAGCAGATGATTCAGTCTTGATTACATTTTCACAAATTCTTCCAGATCTTTCCATCAGCCAGCCCTCATCCCTCAAACCTGCCTTCATTCAGCAATCTGATTCTGCCCTGACTCGTCACCTCGAAAATACACACAAGATCAAGATAAGGCTCTCTTACCGAAGCTGACTGCATACACTGTGGAACACTTGGAAGCTACAATCACTGAGGAGGAGGAGGTTCATACTGTTCTTAAATCTATTCCCTTAGGGAAAAGCCCTGGCCCTGATTGCTTCTCTATTCTATATTATAGGACTTTTCTAGATACTCTTCTGCCACATCTCACCTCTCATTTTAATTCTGTCATGCTGGGATCTCCATGGGCACCTCTTTCATTGCGAGCACACATTACTGTTATCCCCAAGCCGGGTAAAGACCCTGTGCTTTGTGGGAGTTACCTTCCTCCCATCTCTCTACTCAATAATGATTTGAAAATGTTTGCCAAACTTTTGGCATCTAGACTGCAGCCTTTCTTGTCATCTCTGATAGCACCGGACCAGGCTGGGTTCGTGCTGGGTCGGGAAACCGGGGACAATATAGTCTGTACGATCTCTTTGCTGCAAGCGGCACATGATAATGATGAACCCTCTCTCCTGCTGTCGTTAGACGCGGAGAAAGCGTTTGATCGCGTACATTGGGGCTACATGACTGAGGTTCTGAAGAGGTTTGGTATAGGTGACAAATTTGTAGGGGCTATACTTTCCTTGTATGATTCTCCCTCTTCCCAGATTATTGTGAATGGAGTGCTGTCTCCGCCGTTTACCATAAGTAATGGGACACGTCAGGGATGCCCTCTTTCCCCTCTCCTCTTTGTGCTCACTTTGGAACCTTTTCTATCCTCCATTCGACTCCATGATTCCATTTTCGGGGTTAAGGTTGCTAATAAGGCAATTAAGATCTCCTTCACAGATGACATGTTAGTCAGTGTTACCAACCCTGCTATTTCTTTATTAGCACTCACACAGCTGTTGGTTCACTATGGTTCCTTGTCAGGGATGAAGGTTAATCTGCAGAAGTCTAAAATTCTGGCATTGCGTGTCCCACCTGCTCTTAGATCTGAGCTGCAGGCCAGCTCCCTTTCCCATGGGCCGACTCTTATCTAAAATATCTTGGGATACATCTTATCTCACCTTTACCTTCCATGGTCTCTCTCAATCTTGATAGATTAGAATGCAAGCTCCAACAGGATGTTTCTTCTTGGGATCGAACATTTGTCTCTTGGAATGGTAGGGTCAATCTGACCAAGATGGTTGTGCTGCCCAAGATTCTGTATGTGTTACGGGCACTACCGTTTCCTGTCTCACTGGCTTCTTTGAATAAACTTCAAAAGATCCTGCGGTCCTTTATCTGGAAATCTAAGAATCCTTGGATTAGCTCTGTGATCTTATCTCAGCCTTTAGCAAGAGGGGGTCTGGGTATGCCTGTGATTTCAGACTTCTGGCGGTCGATTTCCCTGCAGTTTATTCTGGAGTTGTGTAGTTTACATCCTTGGAAAGACTGTGCATTACTTCTATAATCTCTCTGCCCTTCTATCTCCTTCCAACAACTACTTTGGATACCGTTACGTTCCGTACCCAAGATCCTCCTTCAGAATGCAGTAGTGGGACATCTTCTGTCCCTATGGTCCAACTTTTCCATTTCTTATGGTCTTTCGTCTTCCCCTTCCCCATTGTACTCAATTATTAGTAACCCTGATTTTGTACCTGGCTTACAGGATGGTCACTTCACACATTGGATAACAGCGGGACTTACCAACATGGATCATGTCCTCCCCTCCTATTCTTTCCCTTCTTTTTCTGCTTTGCAACTGAGATTCAATCTGCCTTCCTCTGAATGTTGGCACTATATTCTGGTTTGTCACTTGTTAACTTCCTTTGCCATAAGGAGATATTGCCCACGCTCTCTTACCCCTTTTGAGAAATTGGCCCTTCTGGATCGGCCCCTTAAGAGCGGTATTTCTAAACTCAGGACTCTTATGTCCATCGTCCTCCCTTTCCCCTTCGTTCCATAGATGTTTGTGGGAACGGGATCTAGGGATATCTATTTCTGATGTTCAATGGAACCAGTCTTTCCATACTCGCACGCCTTTTATCACTAATGTTCCGCTTAGGGAGGTTACTTATAAAATTGTGTTACGATGGTACCATACCCCATCTCTATTGCATAGATTTCATTCTGCTGTCCCTGACTCCTGCTGGAGATGTAACCAGAGTGTAGGGTCTTTGCTTCATATATGGTGGGATTGCTCCCTGATACAGCCATTTTGGAAGGCGGTATATGACAGTATGATTGATTTGACAGAGATACATATGCCTTTTTTGCCCCAAGTTTTGCTTTTAGATATTTGGCCACCGGATACTACTTTGGAGGGAGTATCATCAGGCACACTGCGCTCCTGGATGCTGCTGGTTTCTACTGCTCGGGTGTGTATTCCTGGGCTGTGGAGGTCTACTCTTCCTCCTTCCATATCCGACTGGAAATCTCACCTGCGAGCTGTGCTTGAGATGGAATGGCTATGTTTTACCTCTGTGGGTGGACTTTCGACTTTCCATGAACACTTCTCTCAGTGGGCTTCTTTTCTCTATCCTCCACCTGGCGAGTAAATTCTGATTTCCCTAATGCTTCTTATTGACTACCCCTTCCAAGACCTACTTACCACTCTTTGGTAAATCGACCCTTTGTGTTTCCCTTGTGTTTCAGTCCCTCTCCTTTCCTTTATCGTCTCTTCTCTACATTTCTATCTCTTGTTCTTTTTTATGAGGGAATTACCATCTTTCTCTTTCTTCTGACCAGTCTTTATACTGTTTTTTGTTTTTACCAGATTGCAGCTCTAAGGGGAGGCATCCAGAAGGGGAGGGTGGGGGATCCTTTCAGTTTGAATAGCTTTTGAACTACAGAACTGTTAGTAATTAAACATAGCACTACGTGTTATAAAAAGCATAAAGAAGATTTGCAGCTGCACTTTAATAAAGCCATCACTATCCCTTTAAGAAACGGGTGCCCAGATCGGAGGACCTGTACTATCACATGATCATCTTGGGAAATTTGTTCAGGGCACAAAAAAGAGGATTTTAGTCTTACCTGTTAAATCCTTTTCTTTTAGTCCATACAGATTACTGGTAACTTTGGGTAGGCGATCTGTCCCATTAATTGTAGGCAGGAACAATTCTAGCATTGTATGCAGGGTGTGGAGCCTACCTTCCCTCCTTGGTTGCAGCTAGCCAACCAGCTCCAGAAAGATTTGAGACACTAACTACTTGACTAGGAAATGAAGGGAAGAAGACTCCTGTGAGACCCCCACGGTCTGCCACAGGAGAGCCAAGCACGGTCCCTTGACAGGGTGGGAGACACCAAATAGGGTGGTTTACAGGATAGAGCATGTAACTCCGCGACATGGCAGACACAATCGCCAGGAGAAAAGCCATTTCCCATGTCAACAGGCGTAAAGGAATAGTAGCCAAAAAAGGGCACTGAAGAATTCCTGCTTCTCTGTGGGATCTTAACTTGGTTTTGGGAATCTTGAAGGCAGGACGAGTATGAGCAACGCCCTGGAAGAAAACCTTGACATCAGGAAGGATGGCAACGCCTCTGAAAGAAAACAGAGAGAGAAGATGTCTGAACTTTAAGGGAACTCAAACTGAGGCCCCTATACACACCGCCCTGCAAAAAAGCCAGGACCGTAGGCAGATTAAAATCCTGAGACAGGTCCTTGTCAGCACACCAAGATAGGAAGTTTGACCAGACACAATGGTAGATCTTGGAAGAAACAGGTTTGCAGGCACTGAGCATAGTAGCCACTACACCAGAAGAAAACCCTTTCTTCCTCAATATTGAGGATTCAATTTCCAAGCCGTCAAGGCTAGACGATGAACATCCTCCTTCCACAGGTAACCCTGTAGAAGAAGATCCGGACGGCAAGGGAGCCAGAATGGCTCCGCCACTGACAGATCCAGAAGCTCCGGAAACCAAGCTTGGAGAGGCCAGTACGACAACGCTCCAGTCGTAATTTCCGTAACACCCTGTGCAACATTGGGAGGGAAGGAAAGATGTAGGCCAGAGGGAATAACCAAGGAATGGACATTGCATCCACCGCCAGAGCTAGAGGGTCCCTCCATCGAGAGCAGAAGCTCTGAACCTTCCTGTTGTGTCTTGTTGCCATCAGGTCGATGTAAGGAAGACCCCATTTCTGAACAATGAGGGTGAACACCTCTGGTTGCAGCTCCCACTGTCCACTGTGTGTCAACTGAGAAATGGTAGGATATGGTAGGAACGTGTTCTACTGGCCAGGACAAAATTGCCTTGACCTCTAACCAAGCCGCGAGACTTCTTGTTCCGCCCTGCTTGTTGATGTAAGCCACAGCTGTGGCGTTGTCAGACTCTACCCAGACTGGACAGTCTTCCAGCCGAGATGTCCAATGACGAAGGGCATGAAATATTGCCCGAAGCACCAATATGTTGATGGGAAGGAGAGATTGCTCCATAGACCACCAACCCTGAGCACTCAGGTGACCCAGGACTGCTCCCCAGCTGGAGAGGCTGGCATTCGTCGTCACTGTGGTCCAGAAGGATACCAGGAAGGACCTGCCCTTCAGCAGATTGGAGAGGTCGAGCCACCATAACAAACTCCGTTCCATATAAAGAGGGAGGGATACTGACATCTTCAGAAGGTCTGGGCTGACCCCTGCACACCTGAATCACAAACCGCTAGAGTTCCCTGGTGTGCGCCATGGCAAACGGTACCGCTTCTATGGTGGAAATGAATTTCCCCATTAGAGATGACAGCTTCTTGGCTGGAACTGGATCTTGAGCCAGGATTGCAGAAACCCTGTGGGTGATCTGGTGAGCCACCTCGTCCGTGAGAAACACCATGTTCTTCTGGGTATTGAAGAGGAGGCCCAGGAAGACCAGACGCTGGGATGGGACAAGATCTGATTTGTCCAAGTTGATGATCCACCCGTGATGGGTGAGAGCATGAATGCATTGCTGAACCTGCTGATGAAGAAGTTCTGCAGAAGGGGCTTTCAGAAGCAGGTCGTCCTTGTATGGAGTAACTCTGATGCTGTCTCGGTGGAGGATGGACACTAAGGCTCCCAGGACACAGTTGAAGACTTGAGGAGCTGTTGTCAGACCAAATGGAAGAGCTGAAAACTGAAAATGTCCCCGGTCACAGGCAAATCGGAGGTACTGCCGGCTCTCTGGATGAATGGCAATGTGTAAGTACGCGTCCTGAAGATCCAGGGATGCAAGGAATTACCCCGGGGACATGGCAGCAATCACTGTTCGTAGAGACTCCTGGTGCTAATGGGTCCGGATCACAAAGGAATTGAGATACTTTAAATCCAAAATGGGACAACAACTGCCATCCTTCTTGGAGACCACAAAAAGGTTTGAGTGGCGGGAGCCAATCAGAAATGAGTGAGCGAAGCAAGCGCTCATGGGAAATGTAGTTTTCCCAGAAAAGTACCCCAAACAGTGCCTGAAGCCCCCTAAGCCCCCCAACACACTAGAAACATGAACCAGATGATAGAACAAGGGCAGACAAATAAAATGAGCCATCTCTGAAGTTGCTAGGTTAAACGGTTGCAGAGATATGTCCCAAAATGTATGGTTCTATAGGTGTGAATGGAGAAATGGCGCCTATGCGGTAAAGCGCGTCTTAACCCCTTAAGGACCCATGCCTCCATGCATGTTGCTATCATTAATTCCAGGCTGTGACTGAGCGCTCCGAGACCGGTGCGTTCAGTCTCAGCCCTTCTTGGTTGTGCCGGTTCATGTGATCGCTGTATCAGCAATCATATGTATCGGCATTCTGAGAGACAGAGGCAGTACTCACAGCATGCTGTCTCTGAGTGTCTCCTCTGCCTCCTTTGCTATTAAAGTAAGGGAGACAGAAGTAGAGAGGAGACACTTAGTGGTAAATGGAAATACAGCAGCTGGGGGTATTAACCCCTTTACTGCTGGTGCTGGAGGCTGGCTAAATGCAGGTCAATTTCTGACCTGCAATGATAGATTTTTTTTTTTTAAATAAACAAGTGTATTTGGTCCTCAAAAGTAGGGATGGGCAAAAAGTCCTGTTTTGTTCCAGTGGGAATTTTCTGGAGAAGAAAAAAAAAAAAATCATGATTTTCTGCTTTTTCCCACCTACAGACAAACCCATAGAGTTTCCAAAGACAACACAGATTTCCTTGTGAGAACATTTCCATTTTCCACCTGTGCTTTCACCCACTCTCTGTACCTTAAAAAACCCTACAACTTTCTGCTATGCAGTGTGGTCTAGAAGAAGCAGGAAAGAGAATGGAAGGAGACTGGTAGAGATTAATTTTAAATATATATATTTTTTAAAAATGTACATTTAAAATTAAAGTGAATATTTTAGTGCTGGCTAATACTACGACCACTGACACCAGCACGTGAAGCTGGATGGACCCTGATGCTGCTGATACAGAGATGGAGGAGGAAGTCAGCAACCCCAGTGGCAAAGGGAGACTACATACCTCTCACCTAATGAATACTCCAATAATGTCCCTTGGAAAGTGGGGAACTATATTGAAAGAGGCAGAACTGGCAATAAGACAAGTCAGACACCTGTGCCTGCTGCCAGTGTGCCTTCTGAGGATATGGCAAGTGTGGCCACAGGGGACCCTCTGTCACACTTGTAATCCCCCAACTAGTCCCGCAGAGCAACAACAGACCACTGTGGCCACCATGGGACTGGGTTCAGAAAGCAATGATTTGAGACTAGGACAGGTTCCACTTGCCACAGCTATTCCAGATCCTAGCTCTAGTGCTGAGGCGGCAGAATCACCTGTCCCAACCAGTGAAGGTGATTCTGGAGGATAAGGCCATTCTTCACCTCTCCCCTCATCATGGGTATGGGAATATTTTTCCTTAGGGGAGGCAATTTGTGTGAAGTTTTCTTGTCATCAAGTGTCCTTAGCAGGGGGATGGTTTTATATTACTGGCCTAAGTGTCAAGTCTTTTAGCTGCAGATGTGTCCCAGTCCTTCCCCTCTTTCACAGTGTTTCCTTGTGTACAGGTGCGGACAGGGCGAAGTTTCTTCCAGCTCTCAAAGGAAAAATGTAGTATTCAAACACAACCACAATTTTAGAGGAGGCACAGGAGGAAAAGCAAGTTTCATCAAATTCTTGCCTCAGCAGCAACACTAGGGCTAGTGTAGAGTGGAAGCATCATTGTACCATCACCTATCTTATATCAGTGCTGCTGCTGAGGATCCCAGTCCCATGCAACAGCCTAATCATCTTCTAAGAATAAATGGCCCAAACCAGACATAGCTAGGGCCTCTGATCATAAAAGAGAGATATGGAGGAAGGGATTTCATATCTATGCAACAACTTCCAAAAGTACCCATAACATCCTTCACTAGGCACACGTTTTAGACCATTCCAATGAAGAGATTCCGTGTAAGTAACGAGATCTCGGCACTTCTCAAGCACCACCGTGTCGACCAACACGGATCTCCTGCTGACAGCTTTACAGCGGTCAGTAGGAGAAATCGAACTTTAAACACCCGTAGCTCTTAAACCATAGCGGTTTGAGAGATCCGGTTTTTTGCATTTAGATCAGCTTTTTAAGCTCTTCTAAATGCAAAAAAAAGTTTTTTTTAGACATTACTAACACTTTAATATACCTAGTCATTCCTCATACATCAAGTCCTCCATTCCTTTAATTAATTTTGTTTCTCTGTTGTACTTTCTCCAGTCTAGACTATCCTTTTTCAGAACTAGTGCCCAGAACTGCACTGCATATTCGAGGTGAGGTCTTACCAACGATTTGTACAATGGCCAAATGAAGTTATCCACTCTTGGTTCAGTACACCTTTTTATGCAAGACCTGACTTTGTTTACTTTTGCTACTGCTATTTGACACTGGTCATTGTGTCCAAGTTTGTAATGTACAAGCATTCCCAGGTCTCTCTCTATCAACAAGTCTCCTAAAATAATTCCAATTAGGTCATAAGCAGCACCGGCAATTTTTCTTCCCAAATGCATGACTTTACATTTTCTCATATTCCATTTGTTTGCTCAATCTGCAATTTTATATAAATCCCTCTGTAGAAAACAAATAGCCTGTTTTGAGTTTATTACTCTGCATAATTTATTATCATCTGCAAATAATGATATTTTGCTTTAGATATCTATTTATAAGCATATTAAAAAAGCAGTGAACCAAGCAATGGACCCTAAGGTACGGTACTCCACTCCACTTTAAGATATACATTCCTCCAGAAGCACCTGGTCCAAAGAATGATTGTGAGAGAAAAGCGTAGGATTACAGTAGAATCGTATGCCATAATTGAGGACGTGTTTCGTAGTTAAAGGACAGTAATGTCCCAGAAAAACATATTTATAATTTTGTAGTGTTTAAAAAGCTAAACTAAATGCAAAAAATCCTCTCTCTCTCAAACCAAACTATGGTTTGAGAGATATTCACTGTCAAAGTCCCCCCCTCCCCTTTCCCTGACGTCAGAGCTGCGCTGACTGCAGGGGAATCCTGGCCGGGGACCAACTGGCGACTCTGCAGCAGAGCCACAATCACAGTAAAAAATACAATTACTATAATTATATAGTTCTTGCTCAAATGTGAAACAATTGTGTTAGTACAAAGTGTATTAGCAGAGTTACAGGTTGTGTGGTTAAGTCATCTTGCTGTAGAAATGCGTTGCAGGCTGCAATGCCATCTTTATGTGGAATGTTGGTGTAGAGTGATTGAATCCACATCCATAGGTGGTTAGAATGGTTTCCCTTGGGATGGAACCAAGGTCGCACAGTTTAAGAGACTGGTTATGCCCTGTATGTAATGGAGTGTTTTTCTGACCAATGGTTTCAGAATATTCTCCACCCAACCAGACATTTTCTGTTAGAGTGCCAGTCCAGGTATTACTCTTCCAGGGTTTCCTTCCTGTATTTTAGGATGCATATAGATGCATCCCACCCTTGGGTCTTCCAGAATGAGGGCCTCCAGGTGGTCTCTAGTATTACATGCATTTGAAAGGTTAAAAACCAAGTGCAAGTAGGGAGATTCAGCCACCAAGATAAAAAGCTGCAAAGCAGGTGCCTCATGGGTTGCAATGTTGAAGAGAAAGGGAAGGGGTACAATACTCCTCCCATCCTTTCTAGGTGGCCCAAACTTGTTCAACCCCATGGCTGTGTGACTAAGTCCCCAGAGGGCTTATCCCCTTATATTTGTTCAAAGACAGCACCATTAGCCCCTTTCCCGTGGACCGGAGCCAACCCATTGCTGTTGGACACTGTTACACAGCCATTGCCACATCCAAGATAAAGGCTGTAAACTCACGTTTCTTAAATGCATTGTTACGGTGTAAAAAAAAAAAAAATAGAAAAGATAAAATAAAGGTAGCCATCCACCCCTGGGCAAGTGTAGTGGTCAGGAGGTGAAGAGAAAGTAACTGTAAAAAAAGCCAGCATGCCAAGTATAGTAAAAAAAACAAAACAAAAAACACAGACGTCTTATTGTGGCTGTTAGACAGACAGAGGTGCATATCGACTGGAATCCTCTTTGGTCTTCAGGCTCCTATGAAATAGAGAAGAGAGGAAACTGACAAAGTAAAGTTCTGAAATCAAAGCTAAAGGAATCTTTACCTGACCATCTCCTTTGAAGTCACTTTTAAAACAGAGCATGTCTGGTGGTGATGAGAGGAAGTCTCTGCCTCCAGAGAGCTATGCAAGTACCCTGCTCTCCTGTGGGATGATACCTTAACCCCATGGTTCCTGTGTTTCAAACCAGACAAGTGAAATAGGGCTTTTAACCCCTTTGAACAAAATATGTTAAAACTCCATTTACGTAATTGTGAACTTTGTCCCTAACAGTGCAGTTGGTTGGCTTAAAAATTCTGTTCATAGCTTCTTACATAAAATTCAAGGAGGAATACGTAATATTGCCAACCAAGAGTGCACTGTCTGTGTGGACACATAAAATGGAGTTAGCTTTGCTCTTACTACACAAAAGTCAGATTTTTCCAGAAAAAGCTATACATGGACATATCACATTACAATAGATTTACTTATTATTAAAGGTAATTACAAATGCCCTATATGTTGTACTAGCCATTAGTTTGTAATTTAATCTTTAATTAGTCTTTATTTGTTCATGGCAAGTTCCTCCTATTTGTTTCTGTACTGGGATAGTATTGCCATGTGCAGTGAATGAATTGAAGCTAGCGGTCACACAAACTGGGAGCATTTCTAATAGAAAACAAAGAGGCAAGTTTTGCTTCATACAAAACTAATAACCATACTCTGCACAGTGTATCACTTTATTTCCCTGCAATCAAAATATAAAGGTTAACCTCTCAACACTCATTAAACACAACTAGTACAACATATAAGCCAATTTTAATACTTAGATTATATAGTCTTAATAGGTGACAGGTTCAAACTAAATAACTGGCATAGTTTTTACAACAAAACACATTACACCTTGAAAGTAGAGGTTTTATTTCAAATGTAATATTTTTGAGCAGGACCAAACAAATATAGAACATAATATTATCCAGTCAATGAATAAAATGATGCTGAGAAAATGTGTCTAAGGCCTTATGCACAAAAGGAACGAGGAGTCATTCTGGAGTAAAATTAACTGCATCACAGAAAACAAATAAAAATTCCCAACATTTTCTGTGATTTAAATGGTGATTTTAAACCCCTTATAAGATAGAGGTCCCTAGTGTACCACTTCATAAAATGCTGCTGTCCTATCAAGCATTCAAGATGTTAAAGCCCCATTTGAATCATTGAGAATTTTTATTTCTCCATTATGATACCATCGGTTTGCCCAAAATGACTCCACTTTATCTTCCTGAATATGACCTTCTCCGTTTTACAGTACTGCACAAAAGTGAAAGACAGTTGGTGTATATCAACAGTACAGATATACAGTAGGTGGAAGGGCAATAAAGTGCACAAAACTTGCTCTGTCAAAAGCAAAGCCACAATTTCATCAGTGCATTTAAGCCTTTCCGTGGTCAACCATATTAAAACTTGTGAAGTATGATGATGTCCATATTTTCCTCAGGCTTTGGGAAAATCCTCATCCATTAAACTGAAAAACAGATTCTCATCCTGAAGACTTTATACCTTGTATCTAAAACTTCGGCTGATACAAGGAAACTCGCCCACTAAGGCACCCCGATGCTATCTGACAGTGTGTGGGAGAGAATTTTGTGGTCAGGACGACGTCCTTGTGAGAATACAGAGAGCGGATTTCCTGCAAAGTTCCGGCTTCTTTAGGTATACAGTCTACAAGTTCCCTACACTGGGAGTCAAAACCCAGTAATCGAATCCCGTAACCATGTGGGGAGGCAATCATGCGTCCATCAGGGCTGAAACACAACTCCTTGATGTAGCCCCGGCCCACATTGGCCTCTTCAATGTAATGAGTTAATCTCAAAGAGCAGCGGGGTGAGATTGGGCGTACAGGAGCTCCTTCTTGGAATTCGTATACACAGGTCCACTGGATAATAACACAAGATGAGAAAGAACAGATTAAGTCACCAAAGTATACAAAAACACATGAAATAATTGTTTGTAATCATTTAGCCCCTTGTAAGCTACAGAAGTCTCAAAGTATGGTCAAGATCAGGTACTTTCAGTTAAAGTGTCCCTGCTATCTTGTTTTTAATCATTATAAATGTATGCGTTTAAACGGCCTATAACTTTTTTTTTTTTTTTTTTTAAACCAAACTGGTTACTAGTTTTAGATTTGATTGTTTCGGAGTCTAATCTGTGCAGTGCTGTGTTCTCATCTCGTTTAGATGAAGCATGCATAATTAGTCATGTCCATAAAATCCCCACTTCACCTTCTGCTTCTAAAACTAGTAGGGTGGAACAAATTCAGAAGGATGAATAATCATGCAAATCCATTCAAGGTGGAGGCACCCACTGGACAGAGGATAAGCAAGATAATTGCCAATATGTTACAAGATTTTTTATTTGAGAAATAAACCTTTCATATATGCTAAAATGTTTCAGTGCTGGGCCCACAGTTCTACACAATGCTATGAATCAAAGCAGAGGAAATACACTAGGACATTTCTAATAGCACACTCACTCTAAATAGAGACTTTCATCAGGGACTCAAACTGTGCACTTAAGTAGCATTTCCGTTTGAACTTGGTGCCAAGGTTCCGCTTACCTGGTTACCCTGGGCAACCAGCAGAGTACCTCAGCATCCAACTGGTTTTGGCATTCCTCAGGCATATTACAGTTTTTCTAACTGCTATAGTCTCAGACAAAAGAGCATCAGAATTCAGTATTTTATCCTGCACACAGTCTTATCTAATCCTTCATCGAGATAAAATGTTTCTTGCAAATTGTTCCAGCCTAAGGCAATTCCTGCTTTTCATATGAACCAGGAATCGTTCTCTTGCCTTCTTTGTATCAGGACTCCTCAGAAAAAAAGAAAAACTACCTCCTCTGGATGTGGTTAAACATTACATTCAAGTTGCCAAAGCTTTCAGACAAACACATTCCCTCTCTCTGTTATTCTAGGACAAAAGAAAGAGAAGCCTGTTTATAAATCCACCATATCATCATGGATAAATGGATTTTAAGTTAATTCCACACCCTCAAATCCAAACTAGTACCATTCTAGATAACGACCCACTACTGTATAGAAGCCAGTACTACAAGACCAACATCCTTGCTTCAGAAAATGCTCGCTTTGGGTGCAACGTTCTGCAAGAAGCAATTCCACCAGAAATGTTCCCTCTTTCCCCATATTATTGGAATGTCACAGTGGCCCATGTCCCCCCACCTGGATGCAAGAGAAAATGAGATTGTCTTTTACTTACTATTTAATCCTTTTCTCTAATGCCATTGTGTGGCTCAGGGCATCACACCGCAGAAAATCTGTTCTGGGTTGGGATGCCCTGCTGTTTCTTGACTATTCGGTTTTTGGTGACTTATGTTTTGTTATTGGTAATTGTAGGGAAGAGGAAGTGGAGGAGTTGCTACTAGTCTAGAAGTCTACTGTTGAGTGCCTTACCCACTAGTGGAGGACATGTTTATCCCTTGGTCTCTATGTCCCACAAAAGAATGAGAGAAAAGGATTAATAACTACAACAACCCACTTCACCATTTACCACTTGTTTTTCACGCCTTTCACGGAAGCAATGTTAGTCAAAGGGACCACTGCGCCACCTTCAACTCATAAGCCATTAACCCTCTGAGTGCCAGAGGGGTACGCAACGCATTGCTTTCAATGCGTTGACCCACTGGCGCTCAAAGGGTTAAAGTGGAACTCTCACCCTAATTCAAATTAGCATATTTGAAACTGCATTAAAAACTGCCTACATATCATGTTAGCCAAAAGATCAGCAGGTGTACAGTAAAGGTGATATTTGTACTTGTTACCATATGCTAATTGCAGTTCCAGTGACATTATGTATGCTAATTAAGCTTTTCAGGGACATGTCATATGTGAATGATAAAAAGTGCCATTACTTTAATCCCTTGAGTGCCAGAGGGGTATCCAACAAATTGAGTCACAATGTGTTGGATATGCCTGCGGAACTCAAAGTGTTAAACTGGATGTGTCACCTATGCACAACATCCCATAAATAGTTAGGTGACAAATCCAATAGCATAAAAACGTTATTTATTTTAAGCTTCCGTTTCTTTTAAATTTAACTTACAAAAGTCTGGGCTGTAGCCACTTCCTCATAGACTGCAGCCCAACGCTCTGCCTCTGCTTTCTTCTCTCCTCTGATGATGGAGGCAGCTTCTGTCAGTAAGCTGGAGCTCTCTCATTGGCTAGATATCGATCTCTGCCAATGAGACCACTCCAGCTTACAGACAGCAGCCTCTGTCATCGGAGGAGGGAGGAGAGCAGAGGCAGAGCTCTGTAACTGCAGTCACCCGGAAGTGGCTGCAACACAGACTTTTGTAAGTTAATTTTAAACTAAAATGGAACTTGAAAATAAAAAATAAATAACGTTTTGATGGTATTGGATGTGTCACCTAACTATTTATGGCATGTTGTGCATAGGTGACACATCCAGTTTAAATGGGGCTTTTAAACACTTGAATGCTAGAAAGATTTCCATTGCATCCTTTTCGAGCCTTCAAGGGTTGAAAGCCCTAATCAACTGGAATGTTTATTTGTCCCCTACAGGGAACTTGAACTGCACCAGAATTACTCCAGTTTTCTTTTAACCCTTTGAGTGCCAGAGTGGCATGCAACACATTGCAAAACAACACGTTGTGGACCTCTCTGGCACTCAAAGGGTTATACATAAAGCAAGACTGATGAAGGCATGCTAGTGACAGAAGGGGGCCAACTTCAGATTCCATAAAGGTCTCCAACTCAATGCTTTGAAATTAAATTAGATCCATCTAAAAAAACGGTCTTCTGTAAGTCCAGTTACATCAATCAAATATCTTGTCTAATTCAAGTTTATAACCTTACTGAATACATTAACCCCTACCTCTTGGTCATCTGTGTTGCTGGAACATCGAAGAAGTGTGGCCCATCCTTTGGGGTGAAGTTGTAGTGATGTGATGCAATTTCCCCTGTCCCTCTCCCCAGGAACTTCTGGGGTTAAAACCTCAAGACTGTTACGAGGGGAAGAACCTGCCATGAAAAAGTACAAAGGAAATGCACATCATTTTCAGAGTGCTTGCACCCCCACTATTTTATTATTCAATACTAAAATAATGCGATTTAACAAAATAAGCCACTTTTTTTTCCTCTCAAGTTGTTTTCTGAATCACCATTTCTTTTTTTGTAGAACACAATGTCTGAACAACCTAATGATTTTCATTCTTCAAAGAGGGCCATTATCAAATTACCTGAGAAGTGTAGGTGGAAGTGAATGTCACATTCCTCTAACAATCCTAGACTGCAGCAACTGTAGCATTAGTAATCAAGTGCATATGTAGGATCCTAAAGATATTTGATTTAAGTTTGTCCAGTATGAACATATTGAATGATTAGAACTACAAATTGATGTTACTTTTTTGTACTTTGACTACTACTTTGTTTTCTTAGTGGATATTTAGTTTGAAGATCTGTTATCACTAACTACATTTCAGAAAACAAATATATTATTTTTTACCTTCCCTAAAGCCCTTGGAATCAATCTTTCTCCACACCGATAGATGCAGCATAGGCATTGCCTCTTTATCTAATATCCTCTTGTGAACCCATCCTCTACTGTTGGGGATAGCTTTAGGCTGAAATGGGAGAGGCAAATGGAATCACCTCTGTCGGATTCACAATGGCAAGATTTTATGCGCAATGCATTATGCTGTTCCAGAGAGACAATTACCAGAAATACAAACTATAAGTTCCTGTCCCACTGGTATAGAACATCTGACATACTACACATTTTATACCAATGTGTCTTCAATATACTGGAGATACAGAGCCCTTGTGGGCACTCAAACATTTTCTGGAACTGCAGCAAGATCAAACTTTTCTGGACTCAGGTTTGCAATTGGACACAAATGCTGGGGTTGCTGGGATTTTTTACAAACCAATTTGTATTTATATTCAGATGGGGTATGAAAGAATACTTGTAAATTGGCTTTATATAAACACTGTATTAATGCTGCAAAGATGTGCAATCCTACAAGGTAGAAGCAGCCTCTGGCTCCCACCTTGTTAGAGTGGTTATCGAGAGTATCCTAAATAATGGCTATGGAAAAGTTGATTTACATGCATAACAAGAGGGGACCCCAGTTTTGCGAGATTTGGAATCCTTGGGTCACCTCTTGTGACAGAAAATCTTGACCGATTTGAAAGGAGATGGGTGACGATTTGAAAGGAGATGGGTGACAGTTTGGTTTACTCCACCTTTGGATGTGGCTTTGTTTAATTTCTCTCTCCGCTCCCTCACTTTTTTATTTATTTATTTTTATTATTTATTTTCTCGTATTTAGCCTCTCTTACTTGGGGTTTTCTGTCTCTTAACCATTTCTCTCATATGGGCTTGCTTTACAATTATATAAGGAGTTATATAGTTATGTTAACGGATTTGTCTTCATATGCAGAATAAACCTGGAGTGTATTTACTCCCAAGTCAATCTGACTGTCACTGAAGTGCTGCATTTTCTTTATTGGTTTTCCATTATATATATAGTTGAAACCAGAAGTTTACATACACTATATAAAAAGACACATAAGCATTTTTTTCCTCACTGACATGAAATCAGAATAAACCTTACCCGTTTTGGGTCAATTAGGATTACCAAAATTATTTATATTTGCCAAATGCCAGAATAATGAGAGAGAGAGAGAGAATTTTTTAAGGCATTTTTATTACTTTCTGCAAAGTCAAAAGTTTACATACACTAGGATTACTATGCCTTTAAATAATTTGGGACAGCCCATATGATGATGTCATATCTTTGGAAGCTTCTGATAGGTTTATTGGCAACATCTGAGTTAATTAGAGACACACCTGTGGATGTATTTTAACGCACACCAGAAACACACTGCTTCTGTGTGTAACACCATGGAAAAGTCTAAAGAAATCAGCCAAGATATAAGGAAGAGAATTGTGGACTTGCACAAGTCTGGATCATCCTTGGGTGCAATTTCCAGATACCTGCAGGTGCCTCGTTCATCTGTACAAACAATTATACGCAAGTACAAACAAGATGGGAATGTCCAGCCATCATATTGCTCAGGAAGGAGACGGGTTCTGTGTCTCAGAGATGAACATGCTTTGGTCCGACATGTGCATATCAACCCAAGAACAAAAGCAAAAGACCTTGTGAAGATGCTGACGGAAGCTGGTAAGATTGTGTCATTATCCACAGTGAAAAGTGTACTGTATCAACATGGGCTGAAAGGCCACTCTGCCAGGAAGAAGCCAATATTCCAAAAGAAACATATAAAAGCCAGATTAATGTTTGCAAATGCACACAGGAACAAAGACCTACATTTTTGGAGACATGGAGGAATGGGCCAAAATTCCTACCAACTATTGTGAGAAGCTTGTGGAAGAATATCCAAAAAGTTTGACCCAAGTCATACAATTTAAGGGCAATGCTACCAAATACTAATGAAATGTATGTAAACTTTTGACTTTGCAGAAAGTAATAAAAATGCCTTATAAATTCTCTCTCATTATTCTGGCATTTGGCAAATATAAATAATTTTGGTAATCCTAGTTGACCAAAAATGGGTAAGGTTTATTCTGATTCCATGTCAGATAGTGAGAAAAACATGCATGTGTCTTTTTATATAGTGTATGTAAACTTCTGGTTTCAATTGTATACACACACGCCTTTTTTTTTTTAACCCCTTAACGACCGGGGTATCAGCACCACGACACAACGTCGACGGAGCTTTTTTTTTTGTTTGTTTTGTTTTCTGTTTACGGACCCCCCGAATGGTGCGCAGACGCGGGGGGAGCCCAGAACTCCACGACGGTTATAGTACGTCATGGGTCGTTCAGTCAGATCGATCCTTGACGTACTATGACCGTCAAGGGCTGTTAAGGGGTTAATCTTAGTCAAAATATATTGTTAAAAAATATTTTGTATATTATAGATTACATCCTGACCATGAACTGAAGGACCTGTTCACATACCTTCTCTTTGTGCAGTCCGTGACGTATGTTTCTCAAACAGAGGACCAAAGTCACTGTGATGACAGGGCGAGCCCACAGGTCTGGAGTCAGAAGAAGTAGGGGAAGTTGTCATATCTGTAGAGGACAAACCTATATAGTTAACATTTGTTTTATAGACTGGCACCACAGTGCAGACCAAACCATATACAAATACTGCAAACAAGGGCATAGCTATTATATTTAGAGAAACAGATTTAATAAGAACGGGGTCAATTCTGGGACAAACAAACTACAGCATAGGGAACTGAAAAAAATTTCAACTTATATAAATGGTGATTTTAACCCTCTGAGTGCTAGCAAGGTTGTCAATTCATTGCTTCACATTGCCCTTTAACATTCATGGTATTAAAAGCACCATTTAAAATAAATGCAGATTTGGGGAATTTTTATTTGCCCCTATGGTGCAATTGGTTGTTCCAGTTCTTATCAAACTGGACCTGTGTCCTTATGATACTTTTGGTTACTTGTAAATGGAATTGAAATCTGCCTACATAGTGCGCTAGCCATTTGGTTGGAAAATAATGAGAAACTGAATTATTTGCTTGTGGCACTTTATTAACATTTTTGCCAGTGCTGGGCCAATAGTACCACACACTGATATGAATGAATCTAAATACAGCCCACATACTGGAGGTCTCTTCTGATCTTACCATGAGAGATGTCTGGCCTCAAACAGAACTAAGAGCTTAAAGTGCCACCAAAATATAAAGGTTCATTTTTCAAAGCTATATGAAAAAAGTAAAAAAAAAAAACCCAAAAAAATGTATGTAATTCACTAAACAATAAATAAATAAATTTGTCTACATGTGACAGGTCCACTATACAGACTCAAGAGTGTGAATACTCCCCTACCAGACCCAAAGCTGCTGCTGCTCCATAATCTTTCCCTGCAAGCAATTGAAGATCTTACAGTCCTCATTACTACCAATTGTACAGTTCTTCCAATGTTCTCATTTTATACCACAGTTCAGATTCCTATACTCTTCTGACTCAAATTGGACTTTCACCATATTATTAGGGATAGCTCAGAACAAACAGTCGAAAAGCGGCACTTCCACAAAGCGGGATTTTTTTTATGTGAAAAATGCTGATTTTCTGCGATTGTCCCCACCACCACCACCACCTTGCTCACTGCATTGAAATCAGTGGTAAGAATCCCCCCTCCACCCACAATTAAAATGTCCTCTTTTCCTGCGAGGATAGTAGAAAAGGGATTATAGGTTCCCGCAGCATGTCATTCTGTATTTTTTTTTTTTTTAGAAAGAAGAAAGCAGCACAGTTCGGGAAAACAGGCAAATAAAGTGGAGTTGGAGTTTAGTTTAGGGAGTCTATGAGCAGCCAAATTCCTCTCTATGTTAGGGGAGTCTGGGGACTCTGCAGATGTGAGAAGGGAGAAAGGTGATTAAAGGGATAGTGTTGTCTCATTTTAATAAAACTGAATCTTGTAGCCATTAAAAAACTAAACTATTCCAGTCCTCTCTCTCAAACCTTTATGGTGTGAGATAATTGCAGCTAAAGTTTCCCCCTCCCTCAAAGTGTGCTTGCAAACCAGGCACACTTTGTAGACTGTTCCAGTGATGTTATTTCTTTTTATGTCGCGTGATCTCGGCTCTGCTGAAGAGCCTCCGACGGTCCCAGGACCGGATTCCCCAGCAGTCAGCTAGAGCGCTGACATCAGGGAAAGAGGAGGTAGGGGGAAACTTTAGCTGTGATTATCTCTCAAACCATAAAGGTTTAAGAGATAGGACTGGAATTGTTTAGTTTAGTTAATAGCAACAGTTTTATTAAAATGAGACAAAAAACTATCCCTTTAAGCCAACATAACCCAGAATCTTGTTTTACTGATAAGAGACAGGCAGGTGATGCAAGTTTCTTCTCGAGCTGGATGAGCCTCTGTTACTGACAAGATGAATTGCAGACTGACACCCAAGAGACAGATAAGTACAACTAGCACTGAAGGTCTATTGCCAGCTCGCACAGGGAATTATTCATTTTATTTACCTTTAGTGACAGATAAGGACCCTGATATGAGCTTGACTGAGGCCAACAATGACAGATACTATAGACAAAGACTTGCATGAAACAACAAAACAAAACAAGCAAACAGTTCTGTTGTGCAGGTTACTGACAAAAGCCACAGCAAATAGACGTATGAGCAAAGTTAGGGTGAAAGGAGTAGGATTTGTGCAGTAAACTGGTAGGCCAAAACCTGAAAGCAGCCATGGTTGCTGCAGCATTCTCAAACTATAATGAGCTTTCACCTCCTCATAAAATGTGATTGTGACATAAAAGTCCATCCACCAGCAGTATTAATAAACCATGTAAACACACTGAAGACTTGTACGAGTCACACTCTAGTGTTGATGGCACAATGTTCGGTGGTGGTGGGGAATAAATGTGTGAGACTTCAAAAAGCCTAGCCGAATATAAAAGTTTTGTGGAAGAAGCGGCAACCGATGAGGACGAATTTATAAATGTTGATCTAGTATATATCCCTTCAACATCCCCATTTTTCTTCAAATACAGATAAAGTTTAGAGTGAGAGAGATGAGGAAAGACCATAAAATAAGCTGAAAAGAAAAGGCTCAATCTGCCATCTCTGAAAAGAAGCACTGTGCCCGTTTATAAACTGAGAAACCAAGTGGAAGCCTGTATATGGACAAGTAAAGACGCCTAAAAATATACAATCATCTTGTCGGTCATCAGCATCTTCACTGCTTCAAAGTCCAACTCTCACCCAGCCACACACACACTAGTGTTGGGAAACCACTGGAAGTCAAAGTCCTGTGAAGACAGGTCCACACACGAGGAATGAAAAATAGACAAAACCCAGTGGTAGGCCTTAGAGGAGACAGGCTTCCTAGACTGAATCATAGTAGGAATGTCCTCAGTCGTGAGCTGAGACAGGTAGAGTGTTGTCTGGTACATTTCCTGAGAATGGCCAACTGCAATTTCCTCCCATGAAAATGAAAATAACAGCTTCTAAGACTGAAACTAGATGGCCTAGAACTCACATGTACTCACGAACTGTCACCGATGGCAATGAAATTACTAGAGACACTTCTTGAGATCGAGTACCCAACAGTTTTGCTCCAAAATGCTGCCTCTTTTGAATATGTGATATAGGATTGTCTATGATGGAACCTCGAGTAAACGGTTGTTTAGATAAGGAGTCAATGTAATGGCTTAAAGGGATAGTAATGTCAGAAAAGTATTAAACTATATGGTAGATACAATTAAAAGAGAGTATTTGCACTTATTCGCATCTCTCAAACTGTTATGGTTTGAGAGATATAGGAAAATAAAGTTCTCTGGTCCCTCCCCTTTCTGCTTGACGAGCTGTAAAGCTGTCAGAAGCAGACTCTGGTGGCTTGACCAGATGCAGCTCTTCAGCAGCACCGATATAACGATATCTAAAGACAAATACTTCATTTAGAACGGTCTACAAAGTGTGCCTGGTTTGCAAGCACACTTTGTAGACTCTTCCAATTAAGTATTTATTTCTAAACAGTGATTTCAGCTCTGATGAAGAGCCTCTGTCTGGTCAAATGACTGGAATCTGCAGCTGTCAGCTAGATGGCAGACTTGAGTGAAACAGCCAGGAAAAGTTAACTTTAGCAAGTTATATCTCTCAAACCATAAATATTTGAGGGATAAAACTTATAGATGTTAACTTTTTTTTTTAATGTCTACAATATTAAATCAACTTAAAATTAACCATTACTATCCCTTTAAAGGGACAGTAATGTCCCATAAAAAAATATTCTTGTTTTGAAGAGGTTTAAAAAATAAGTTATTTGGCACAAATCTTATGTCTCAAAACCCTATGGTTTGAGAGATATTCACTTGTAAAGTTTTCCCTTTTTCTGATGTCAGAAAACCATAAAGGTTTGAGAGATAGGATTTGTGCCAAATATACTTGTTTTGTAGAGATTTAAAAAATAATTAAATTTTTTTATGGGACGTTAGTGTCCCTTTAAGCATGACTGAGACACTAAAGTAGACATGACCTTCATGAATGTCCTTGGAGCAGACACCAAACCAAAAAGAAAGGGTAGTGAACTAAAGCGATTGTACTAAAAGGCAAAGAGCAGAAAATCCTGATGATCTGGATGAATCGAAACGTGTACATAAGCATTCTGGAGGTCTAAGGAGGCAAAGAATAGTCATGGACACATAGCCGTGATGATAGGTCGTACAGACTACATTCTGTACAGTGAAGCTACCACAAAGAGGGTGAGGCACTTTATGTGCAGAACGGGAAGGCAGCCTGTCTCACCCCCCCCTCCAAAATAAAAAGAAAGAAAAAAAAAAAAAAACACATTATAAACTGGTGAAACACTCCTATGCAGCAACAGGGACCAGGACTTGCTTTTCTAGAAAAGGAGGTTACTGCGTATCTCAACAGACATTCTAGAACTGGGTCCTGAGGAACCCCAGAGAAAAGAAATGGTGATGAGGAAGGGATCTGACGTCTATGTGGTACCCTTCCGAAATTACCAATCACACTCATTGAAGTCTCCCAATGCAACGCAAATGTGAGCTACGCAACAGCAAACAACCTGGTAGATCAATGTAGTTGATGACCAAAGAAAGCTCGCTATTATGAAGAAAAACCCTTTAACTTTCAAAGAGATCAAGACGACTCTTCAGGATGTGGCACAGAAGTGTCAAAGAGTACCATAAAGAGAAGAATACACAAGCAGATCCAAAGGGGGTTTTTACCACCAGATGCAAAGAACCGGTAAGCCTCAAGAAAAGGAAGGAAAGGTTACAGATTGCTTATACATAAAAAAAAAAAAACTGCAGAGTTCTGAAAAGTCTAATGGACAGAGGAGACCAAAGATAAACCTGCACCAGAGTAATGGAAAGAGGAAGGAACTGCTCATTATTCAAAGCATACCACCTCATATGTGAAACATGCTGGAGGTAGAATTATGGCTTAGACTGCTGACAGCAGCAGCCTGAACTGTGAAGTGTACAGAAACATCTGATCTGCTCAGAACCATCCAAATGCCTCAACACTCGTTAGAAGGCACTTCACCTTGCAGCAGGAAAATGTCCCCCACAAACATATTGCTAAAGTAACCAATGAGTTTTTCAGGGCCAAAAAGTGGAATGTTCTTGACTGACCAAGTCAATCACTCGACCTGAATCCAATTAAACGTGATTCTGTTGCTGAAGTCAAGACTGAAGGGAAACATGCCCAAAAACAAACAGGAACTGAAGATGGCAGCAGTACAGGCCTGGCAGAGCATCGAGAAGATATCCAGCATGCTGGTATGTCTATGGGTCACAGACTTCAAGCGGTCATCAAATGCAAACATATGACAGCTTTTTAAAGTCTGTTGTTTTCCAGTTACTTTTGGTCCTCTAAAATGGTGGTATTGTTTATAAGAAGGGTTGCAATTCCTACACAGGTCACAGTGTATGGATTTAAATACCCTCAAATTAAACCTGACAGTCTGCACTTCATGCTCTTCATAATGGTTTAATTTCAGATCCAATGTTTTGGAGTGAACCAAAACAACAAAACTTGCACCACCATCCAAATATTTACGGACTGCACTGAAGATAGAAAGGCTTTCCCGCTGTGAAAAAAAACAAAAACAAGGATACTACCACTCCTGAGAGTTTATTCAAAAATATATCACAGCTCAAGGAAACCTAATTAATTCATTGTCCAGAGAGCTTTACAGTCAACCAAGACATTCTCCATAAACAAAACTGCACCACCCAGTAGCCACGTTTATACATTTGTTTTATTACAGAAAACAAACAAGTTTCAGCTGTTATAACTTTTGAATGAATTCTCGCAGCAGGAGTACAAATGTAATACTAAGCAGGAAGTTTCCTACAATATATTTTTATAATAAAACATTAATATCTCTGAACTGCATCTATGATACAAGTTGTGAATTAAAATTACTAGAAGGTGTAAATTAAATTATAAAAATGTATTAAAAATTCCAGGACAAATTATTTGTTGTAAATGTAAATAAAGGCCATAACCAGTATTTTTATGTAAACTCTAAGCTTAGAATTTAAAAATTAATGATAAATGACGCCTGGATATTTGAACAGGTTTTAACATGCATTGGTACCTGAAGTGGAAGCAGTTCGTCTTGCTCTTAAAATAGGGTAGCTTCCGACTTCTAAGGATTTTGTCAAATCTAAATCATGCAATATCAACAGGTAGCCGGTGGAAGTAGAAATCAACATTCTTGAGCAGTCAGGAGTCAACCTCATTCTCATTAGGAAACGTGTGTGAAAGAACTTTTTGTGTGGGCAGCCATCCTCCGTACACCTAAAAGATTACAAGCAAAGTAATGCACCATTGGATCATACGTTTAAAGGGATAGTAATGTTTCACAATAAAAGCAGCTCCAATTAATCTTCATAGTATTTGAACCATGGAGAGTGTTATTTCAATACTGTGAGAGTTGTAGTTCAAGAGTAATTGAATGATAAAGTATCCCCCTCGCGTCCCTTTTACTGATGTAGCACTGCTCACTTCAGAGCAGCAAGACTGTCAGGATGGATCACAGAGAGGGACAATCTTCAGTGAGCATAAGGAAAAACCTGTCAAGGGGGCAGGGGTTTCCTTATGTTCACAGGAAGATTGTCCCTTGCTGTGAGCTGTCTGGTCTTAAGACCAGATTCCACATCTGAGGGGAGGTGGCTTACACTAGGTAAAAGGGGCAGGATGGAGAAACTATCATTCGATTACTCTTGAACTACAACTTGGAGACTACTGAAACAACACTCTCTATGGCTCAAATACTATGAAGATTAATTGGAGGTGCTGTTTTTTTGTAAAACATTACTATCCCTTTAAAACCTAATATGAGCATGCATGCTAGAGACGAGCCCCAGGGAGACAATAAAAAGGCCTCAGTAAGATAAGAGACTAGAGAAAGTACAGTAAGTGGCATATTCTATCAATTACTCTTGAACTACAACTCTGACAGTATTGAAATAACACTCTCCATGGTCCAAGTACTATGAAGATTAACATGAGCTGCTTTTTTGTGAAACATTACTATCACTTTAAGGTTAAAAACTACTGCAGACACATGAGAGAACAAAAACACACAGACGCGCACACACACACACACACAGACACACGCATACGCACACACGCATACGCACACACGCATACGCACACACAGACACACCACACACGCATACGCACACACAGACACACGCACACGCAGACACACGCACACGCAGACACACGCAGACACACGCAGACACACGCAGACAGACACAGACAGACACAGACAGACACAGACAGACACAGACAGACACAGACAGACACAGACAGACACAGACAGACACAGACAGACACAGACAGACACAGACAGACACAGACAGACACACACACAGACAGACACA
This sequence comes from Rhinophrynus dorsalis, assembly GCA_037306005.1. NCBI lineage: Eukaryota > Metazoa > Chordata > Amphibia > Anura > Rhinophrynidae > Rhinophrynus > Rhinophrynus dorsalis. The sequence continues at coordinate 356,134,579 of CM074718.1, forward strand.
CACACACAGACAGACACACACACACAGACAGACACACACACACAGACAGACACACACACACAGACAGACACACACACACAGACAGACACACACACACAGACAGACACACACACACAGACAGACACACACACAGACAGACACACACACAGACAGACACACACACAGACAGACACACACACAGACAGACACACACACAGACAGACACACACACAGACAGACACACACACAGACAGACACACACACAGACAGACACACACACAGACAGACACACACACAGACAGACACACACACAGACAGACACACACACAGACAGACACACACACAGACAGACACACACACAGACAGACACACACACAGACAGACACACACACAGACAGACACACACACAGACAGACACACACACAGACAGACACACACACAGACAGACACACACACAGACAGACACACACACAGACAGACACACACACAGACAGACACACACACAGACAGACACACACACAGACAGACACACACACAGACAGACACACACACAGACAGACACACACACAGACAGACACACACACAGACAGACAAAATGCCACAGTACATGAAGTTAAAGGGGTTTAATGTGATTGATAAGACAATTCTAGAAAATACTGCTAGCATTTTTTTATGCAGTTCACTTACCTATTTGTGTCCCAAATTATTACATTTCCATCAAATCCAGAGGTCACCAAAAGCCTTGTATTCGTATCATACTCTATATTCTTCACCCAGCTGGTATGGCCATGCAGAGTGCACACCTTAGTGTTTAATTTTCTCAGATCCCAAAGGGCAATTGTAGTATCATCAGAGCAAGTTGCAAACAGTCTGTTGTCAAGAAATCTATATACATAAAAAACAGGCAAACTTAGATGTACTAGCCGACACAGGAAAATAATATAACATTACAAGAGCTCTGTGCTGTACTTACCGGTGACTAATTACCAAGTAAAAATTAAGTACTTTTATTGAATATAAACATGATTTAAACATATACATGGATGAGAGAGAGATGGATATAAACACAGCATAGGTTTGATGTGTTTTTGTTATTTTGTTTGGGTCTTGGTCTATCTTGCTAAGAAACTTTATGGACATATTCTAACTGCATGAATGCACAGAATGCTCCCAGTCTCTGCATCAGACAAACATTCTGGCCTTTTATATTATAGGATGTGAGAGGAAAGTCAGTGGCAAACAGTTCTCTATATAAATGTGATAGGAAGTACTGAGTCATACTGTCAGTTAGAACTTTCTGGAAGTAGAAACACTGTAAAATGTACTTCCTGATTATCTGAACTGTTATAACTATCAACAGTGGGAGTACCCTTGTTTTACTCAGCAGGAAAAGCTCTATAACAGATTTTCACAAAAAAAGGTTTACTGCTCCTTTAACACCTTAACGACTGATGAGGTTCCAGGACAGTCATCGGTCTTTGCGCATTAAGGACAAGTGACAGTCCTGGCACATCATGGAATTCTGGGATCACAGAGCGGTGCATTGGTGTAAAAAAAGTGCCATGTTCCTTTAGAACTGCCCAACCCCAGACTGAGCGGTCCTTAAGCCAGTAAGTTACTTTTTGATTTCACCAACCTGATATTATTTACACAATCTTCATGGGCTTCTGAAAGCGTTTTAATGTGCTTTGAGGACACAGGATCAAAAAGCAAGACTTCCGTTTGCTCACATGCAACAGTTAGCACTGACCTGAAAGAAAGGGAAGATAAGGGAAGATAAAAAAAAATAAATAAAAAAATAACTGTAGAGACATGGCAAAACACAACAGTTACCTACTGCATGAGTAATGTACTGCATGAGTAATGTATACCCTCTCTGGCACTCCAAAGATAAACAAAACTTGTGATTCTTTACACCGAAGCCCACACCAATGTAGACAGTAGAGAGTTTGTGCCTCTGATGCTTGTTGTAAATATGCACCCCTCAGAGGGTACCTGCATGTTACCCTGGCAGAAATAAAAAGTGATTTGTGTGTGCTTACCAATAAATAATTTTGTATTAGTCTTTGTGGAACATCGGAACCATGGGGGTTAAGTTACTACCACTAGGAGGCAGGGCACTTACAGACAGAAGTTCTCTTAAAGAGGAGAGAAGGCCTCCCAGCTCCAGTTAAACCCCATCCATCATCAGTTGCCACAGTTTTATGTAGAGCAAAGCTTTAAGGAAATTTAAGTGGTGCAGGAAGGCAGTAAGCCAGAAAACAACTAAAACGGACTCCCTGGAACTCAGACAATACATTTTTCTCCAGGAGGGATGTCTAAGGACTAAGAGAAAGGATTTCATGAGTAGGTACACAAAAATCCATTTTTCTTTGTCCATTGTGGAACACCAGAAGCATGGTGACATACCAAAGTTATAACAACCAGAATTCCATAGAGGGGGAGAAAAACTCATAACAACAAATCTAGAGTCAAAGACAAGCCATAAACAACCATGAACCATGGACAATGCCATAAAAACTAAGCAACAGCAGAAGAGTTACAAGAGGAAAAAAAAAACAAAAAACAAAACAAAACAAAAAAAAAAACACAAAAAAAACCCTACACAGGCATTACCACCTGCAGGACTGTTTGCCCAAAGCTGGCCTCGGCTGAGGCCAGCATGTTGGCTCTGTAATGTTTAATGGATGTGTGAAATGATGACCATGTCAATGCCTTGTACAAATGCTCTACAGCACTCTGCTGGAATGATAAATTACTGTAAAAAGTACCAGCCTCAACTTAATGACACAGAACCAGTGAATGGTCACTTTTATCCAAGAGACCACTATCCCCTTAGATGCCACTTTGCTCGCACAAAGAGCTTCAAAAATAACAGAAAAAAATTTACCCGATTTGTAAAAGCATTCAGTGAAAATCAACAGTGAAGGTCCTGTCTCACCCATAAGAAGGAGCATGACATTGAGAAAGAAGCACAATTTCCCAACTGATACAGAAAACAACTGTGTGGGAAAAAAAGTTTAAGCAGAACAATCTCTACAGCAGACCTACACAGCCCCTAGAAAGAACAAAGTATTCAGTGTCAAAGAGACTCAGAAGCCAATGGTTCAAAGGTATTCCTCTGAAGAACTCAGAAAACCAGATTTAGGTCCTTTGGAAGAGTGTGATCCCTGAAGAGGATGTTGGCACATGCCACCCCATGTACAAAAGTCTGAATATCTGACAACAGAGCAATACTCTTCTAAAAAAGGACAGACATGGCCAAGATATGAACCTTGACAGAGCTAAGACAAAGCCACTTGTGGAGGCCATACTAAGAAAAGAGCCATGGTCTTCACACCAGTTGAAAACAATGACCAGACCTTAAATAGTAAGACTTAGAAAAGGGATAGTAATGTTAGAAATAGAGTAGATTGCCAAGTCTTTTTTATAGTAAATGTAACACATTGCAATATGTTTAGCTACTTAGCTTTTGTGTAGTTCAAAAGATATTAAGTGTAGAAAGATCCCCCTCCCACCCCCTCTGGCCATGTCACGCTGATTCTGCAGTCTGGTCCTGGCAGATGCAGCGAGGGACAAACTTCACTAAGCAAAGGAAAATCCTGTCCTCCATCAAGGGGGGGCAGGATTTTCCTTATACTTACTAAAGTTTGTCCCTTGCTGCGTCCGTCCTGTCCTGGGACCAGATGTTAGATTCAGTGGTAGGCGGCCAGAAGAGGCGGGCGGGGATCTTTCTACACAAAGCGGAACTACCACCCTATATAATGTGCCCCCCAATAATTAGGTATATGGCTACTATCTAATACCAGTACCAGGTTCTTAAGTAATCCTTCCTTTTTTGAGACTGATGGCCAGGCTTCTTGCTTTAGAGCCGTCTGCGCTGTCAGTCCCTTCCAGTACCTAAAGGTACCATTCAATGCCTCCTAGAGGAGACCGGGACGGACAGCACAGGAGTGCAGATGTCTCTAAGCCAAGATGTCTGCGTGCAAGCCTGGCCGCCGGTCTCAGAAGAAGGATTACTTCAGAACCTGGTACTTGTGTTGGATAATAGCATTATTAAACAGCTAACTGCTACATGCATAATCTTTGGGTTGCACTTTATATAGGGTCATAGTTCCGCTTTAATATCTTTTTAACTACACAAAAGTTCCACAGTGCTTCAAGTAAGCTCAATGCTGGTATGACTTCTGTCTGCCTTTTAACTCTTTCAGTGCCAAAGGGGTATCAAATGCATTGCCTACAATGTGCTGAATACCACCTTTGGCACTGAAAGGGTTTTTTTACCAACTATATACAGAGAACAGCATTAAATGCATTGCTCTGCTTTGGGGTAGTCAAGGAGTTAAATAGTGCTGTATAAAAACAGCACTATCCCGATAAACATATATTAATGTCATTTAAAAAAGTTCACTACTCTTAGTCTCTAATACATTGATTTTCAAACAGTTGGTGACTCTTTAAATTCCAAGGGGTTAATTTTTTATTTTTTTTTAATCTAAGGGGTTAATGTATTCCAGAGTTGCCTAAACCCCCTTATGCTCAGATTTCAACTTTGTAGCTCAGCACCTGAGCAACATGCCGCAGTTCTGCTTTTCCTTAACCCTTTGAGTGGCAGGCAGGCACCTAACGCATTGTGTTGCAATGCATTCAATACTTCTCTGGCACTCAAAGTGTTAATAGCATATTGTACTCTCTTACTGATCGCTATCTTCTACCGGTATGGAGCTAGAGTCATGAAATAAGAACTTTTTATATCAATTTTTCCTTTATTGTGCTTGCATCGTTTTTATATGATGAACATGCAGAGACTCTTCATATACTTTGTCATTACACATGCAGCTTACAGCATAACTCACAATGGACACTCCAATGAGGTTCACATATTTAGTCACTGACCAGGAGCTCTAAACCATTGTGTGGGGATTTAATTTAATAGCACTACTAGAAAATGAGCCATGATGTTGCCTGTGGGGATTAAGTCCTTTGAGTGCTTCAGAGGTATTCAACAGATTGACTGACAATGCTTTGGGTACATTTGTGGCAGTGATCGTCTTGGGTACTTCTGTGGCACTAAAGGAAACCAACACATTGCATATTTTCTTTACGTTATTTAAACTCCTTCAGTGCCAAACAGCTATCCAACACATTTCACTGCATGCATACCACTTAGGCTCTCGAATACTTAACCCTTTCACTGCCCCAAACTTAGCCAAACCAATGTCAATCACTGCATTGAGTACCCCTCAAGCACTCAAAGGACTTAATGTGCACGTTTTGCTAGTGAAAGAAACAGAGGGGGAGAGAGCAGAAGTTGTACGTGTGTGTACTGTGTACACTGACACTGCATGTATTAGTTCTTGTGTATATGTGTGTCCAAACAAGACTGCACACTGTGCAGAAAACCTACACCCCAAGTGCGAATTAGTGTGCCTATGCTTCTTGACATGTAGGAGATTGTATAAAAGTGTAATTAATATTTATGTGACTAGAATGGGGGATTGACATTTGTTATGTCCACTCCTCTGTTTTATTAAAACGCACATAGATATTACTTTGCAACCACAAAAACATAATCTTACCCATCCGGTGAGTACTCCAGGTTAAAGACGGCACCGTGTGTCCTAGTGCTCAAGTTTACAGAATCGGCAGGATGAATAGAACTGTACAGACTTGTCATTGTCCTATAGTTGTCCCTTGCAGGATCCACGCATAGACCCCTTCCAAGGCATCTGTCTTTCAACCACCAGAAGAGGTTTCCTACAGGGCCTGCTCCACTACCTGGCACAGCATTGCAATCTTTCGCAGTGCTTTCTAGCTCTGCAGCGCGTTTCATTTCCGCGGGGGTGGAGCTTCTTCGAGCCTGCACGTTCTCTGTGTCTACTTCATCCTCCGCGGGTAATTCCCCGGAGTCCTCCTCTCTTCCCCCCTGCTCCGTTCCTTCTTGTGGAATGCTCATTTTGCGCTCTTGAATTACCAGATAATGAAAGCAGAGAATGCGTTCTTACGAAAAAAGCCGACAACCCGAACAGGGGCTGGGATTTATTATTAATCACCTCCTCCTCTTCATCCGTTGGTGCCTGCGGACCTCAAGGGATGTGCGGAGCACAAAATGCATGACAGCTAGGTCGAACTTACATGACGACACCACATCCAGACGTCTAGTGCGCCCATGGCCGTAACTAACAGCAAGTGACCTGCAGCCGCACGCTCCTTTCCACCTTAACACTCTTTGCAGACAAATTTGCGGGTTTCACCGGACATAGCAACCTACGAGCACCGAAAACCTTTCGCCAGCCAACCAGTGCCGCGCGCGTACCCGTACTATAAACCAGTCAGGCACACAGGAGGCTCGCGCACGGCTCCGTTAGTCATGGGGGAGGGTTTGCTCTGGTGACGTCACTGCAATAAGTCGGTCGGCGATTTTTGACAATGGAAATTAGTTATAATGCATAAACATAAATTGCAATACACTTATAGCGACGATAATTACCTTTCTCCAAGGACGACCCTGGGAATTTTAAGTAGTATTGCTATCGTATATCTTGCAAGTGTCAAAGATTACCAAGACCTTCCCCAAACGAAAGATGTCTACTTGGGTACTTCCGCTTCCTTCTAGCAATAGGTTTGTCGTCATAGTTGCGCGTCCTACAAGAGTAACCCATATTGGGTTTCTTTCTGGCAGATGTGGTGTTGGCAGAAGTTTAATTAAAGTATTTGATAATAGGTTGTTAGAGGTGAATTAAGGCTGAGCTTAACACACAACTAATCTGTGTCACAATGGCAGTGTTATTTTGTACGTTTTTTAACACCATTATCTAGTGCATTGCATTGGATGCCTTTGTGGCACTCAAAGGTTTAAGGACTAAAACTTGTGCAACGCATTGATTTAAATTGTTAACTTTTGGTAATTAACATATAAGTTACTAGACATCATCATTTCACAGATGAAAAAAGGTACACTCTTAACGGAGAACGTTCACTTTTAAAAAGTTTTTACTATATGTTTAGTTATTAAAGTAGTAGGAAACGTGTTTTTTTTATTTACATACTTTTAAAGATATCCAACCTTCAAGCTGTGCACTTCTGCATAATGCGGCATGTTGAATCTTCGGCACAGTACTTCATGACTTCCCAGTGCTACTTAATTCTCCTCCCATCTCTCTCACAGCTGCCCCAGGGAGCGAGTCCACACTTCCCTTCGTTGTGGTATGAATTGCTTCTATCGTTACAGCAAGCTCCAGTTATCATTATACTAAGCTTGCAACCTCTATTTCACAGAGTCTACCTAGGGTGACCACATTTCCAGTCTGCCACTCTGGGACATGTGGTCACCCCAACTCGGTCTCACTTGCCTGGAGAAGACAAGTCTGTTTGTGCTGCCAGTTTGCCACTGCTGCTGTGTCAAGCGCCTGTTCCGTTCCATATCTCACCTCTGCACAGGCCGACACTTACTCTCACATTCACTCCCAACAACTTAAAGCATACACCACCAGCATACATATGTGTCACACACACTGCACGCACCAGCCAGCCAATGAGGAGAGGTCTATTGTAATACTCTCCTTTTTCACTGGCTGGTGGTGGTGCGTACAGCCTTGCTGGAAGTAAGTAGGCTGTGATGTGACTGAGTTGACTGGCGCTGGCAGGCAGAATAGCCCAGCTGAGTAGGCTAAGTGGACAGATTGGGTCGGAACTCGGGTGGCTTTGCTAATTGCTGCCTTCATTCCGGGACTCTTTATTGTCCCGGTGGGGGATGATTCGGGACGCGGGACACAGGAGAGACTTAAGGGACAGTCCCGGGCATTCCAGGACATGTGGTCACCCTAAGTCTACCAGGCAGCTTACAGTGGGTGCATAGTCTGTAAGATCATTACGCTCAGATTTTTTTTACGTGACGTGTTTTTAATGTAGTCTATAACGTCTATGGATACAAGAGTTAAATCTATAACATCTGATTTATGAAAGTGAGCCTCCTCTTTGTTTGTCCTACATACTGTTTATTAAATGTACATTGGAGTAAATATTTTACCCCTTTAGTGTTGCAAGTAATAACTATGTTAATATTATAATGTTGACCTGTTACCACTGAATTAAATGTTTTAACCTTTTTTCAATATTAACATTTTCACATTAACACATTCTCCACATTTATAAAATCCATTATCAGTATGTAGCCAAATCTAACGAATTGTCTTGCCAAGTATGATGCAGTTCCCAATATCCCATATACAAATTTGTATAACTTGGAGCAAACCTGCTGTCCATGGCCGATGTTTTAATTTGTGGATGCACATTGTCATCATACCAAAAATTGTTATGATTCAGTATGAATGAAATTGTACAGCAACTGAATTCAATTTGATCATTCAGTAGTGAAGTATATTTTTGTAGAAAATAATAAGCAATCACTTCTGTAACAGAACCCCTAGGCCCTGTAACTCTGGTTGAGGGCACCTATTAATCATGATTTCATGCTCCGTCCCCTATCTACATTGACTTCCCATATCCTCACAGTGTCCAGATGGTTAATAGCCGAGCTATGGAAATCCCAGACTGCCCCGTCCCTCGAGCTGCTGCTTGCCCGCCTCCAAATGGCTGAGTTGATGGACTACCTCACAGCCATGCTCCACGATTCCCTCCCTAAACATAAAGCGGTATGATACTTTTGTCCTCCCTTGTGCAGCACGAACAGCACAGATTGTTATGTTGTTCTGCATTTCTTGACCTTCAAGCATTGTGAAACCTACTTGTTGGTCCTTTGGCTATTTAGCCTGATTTTTATTTGTCGGTCCCCTTTCTTATGGGGTCTAATGTTTTGTTTGTTATAATGCTAAAATCCTCCAGTAAACAAAAAATATCTTTTGAGGATTATAATACAAACTAGGAAAAGGGAGATGGAAAATTTGGACCAAATAATGAATAATCTTTTTAGGGAGCTAGAAGTGTCCAAATAATTTGAAAAATATAAAACATTGCTGAATAGGACATATCAGGCTGTAGAAAAAAATGGAAGGGGTCATTATAACTATAAAATAAAATAAATGTAATAAAGATTATCACAGAATTATTACTAATTATGAAGAAGAGGGTTGGCAGGAAGTTAAAAAGGGTAAAAGCCTTGTCACATATCAGGAGGAAATGAGACTGAGCTTGATCTGACTCTGGAGAATAGAAATGATGTACTTCAGGATGATCAACAACCAAGTACATCAGCAGATTTTAGTAATATAGATAGAGAATATCCAGATATAGATCAGGAATCTTTTTTAGTTCATGTATGAGCGCCACAAGAAATATGAATAAACAGCAAATGTGGAAATATCAGCGATATCGGAATTCAAAAGACAACCCTTTAAAACATCAAAATGGGAGGAATCAATATACCCAGATATACCCATGGAAAATTCCAAGGGGTGTTCCATGGAGATCATATTGGGACAATCAGCAGGTACCACAGTTTCCATGGAACAATCACTATCAGGTGTTGCAATACAGATTAAAAAGAATATGAGAGAAACAAGGGGAGGAAAAAGTAAAAACAAAATATTAAGAAGACATCAAAAACAGGAATCTTCAACTTAAGTAATAAGGAGTTAGATGAGAATTTAACTACACTTTTATCTAAGAGATTGAAATATGCCTCAGGTCAACCTTTCATCAAGTTTATGGCATATATTAGCATTCAAAAATGTTTACCTATACACTAAACAGTAAACTCCTTGGGGAATCTTCATTATAGAAAGATTTAAAAGTACTGATAGGCGATGCAAAGTCACTCAGCTTCTGCAAGAGCAAATAGGGTACTACCCTGCATACAAAGAGTTATAGATGCATGGGATGCAAATATAATTCTATCTCTTTATAAATCCTTGGTAAGTCCTCATCTAAAATATGGAGTACAGTTGTGGGCACCAGTTCGTAAAAATACATTATTGAACTGGAAGAAGTGCAGAAACATGAAACAAAACTGACAGGGATTGGAGGATCTGAGTAACTAGACAAACCAGAAGGGACTGACGGCGCAGGCACACAGATTCCTCTAAAGCACGTCAGTCTCAGCAGCAGTAGGATTTCTCTATAACGTGGTAATTATTCTGGATAATACTACTATTGTTCAGCTAATCTCTAGATGGGTAATTGTTGGGGGGAAACTTTATTTGGGGTGATAGTACCCCTATTACAAAACCCTTGTGAGGGAAATAAGGGAGTTATTTATACATTCCCAGTTCAGCTATAACCTGATTATGTTGCTACCAACCAAGAGAGGAGGAGCCAAAATGACATACAAAAACATAAAATATACATGTTCCTGGCCCAGTACTGTACAGCCTAACATCATTCTTCACTGTTATTTCAGCCCTCTGTAATGACCCACATCATATTTGGTGTCTTGCATTCAAGTGGACTGCAAACAAGCGGAGTTGGAAAGAAACTGGTAAAAAAATACATCCAAGTTTGTTTGGGTGTTTGTTAAGGGTTAAAAAGGTATGTTCTTTTATTCATTTTTGTGGGTATTTCAAGGGTTAAAATCTAATTAGTGTGTTTACTGTGTTCTTTTCTCCTACGTGATTAAGGGTGATTGCTAAGGGAATTCACCTGGCTGAAGTCATACTTTATATATAGCCTCTAGGCTCATTTGAGCTTGCTCCTTGCGGGTGCATCTAAGTGGACTGCAAACAACTTGAGTAGGAAAGAAATGGGAGTTAGAACAGAAGCAGGAGTAGGAATTAGTAGAGCTCTGTTGTGAAGGTAATTTCAAGGGATTTACTGCATTTCATAGTAACATCATAAATTAGTTTGAATAAAGATACAAGTCCATCAAGTTCAAACTTTGCCTCATACCCCAGTGACATGAGAATTGTATAGCTTTCCTGCTACTAAATAAATTAGTAATTTATCAGAGCTTCTAAACCTCCTTTCCTCTAATCTCAAGGGGTGCCCTCTGGTCATTTGATCAGGCCTTGGAATGAATAGCTCACCACAGAGATCCTTGTATTGACCTCTCATGTACTTGTACAATGTAATAAGATCTCCTTGTAGTCGTCTTTTTTCTAGAGTAAATAAACCAAGTTTGTGTAGTCGTTCCTCATATGTCAAGGCCTCCATTCCCTTAATTTATTTTGTTGCTCTTCGCTGTACTCTCTCCAGTTCTAGTATATCCTTTTTCAGAAATGGTACCCGAAACTGTACTGCATATTCGAGGTGAGGTCTTACCAATGATTTATACAATGGCAAAATTATGTTATCCACTCTTTCTTCAACACTCCTTTTTATGCAAGACAGGATTTTATTTGCTTTTGCTAATGCTGTTTGACACTGGTCATTGTATCCAAGTTTGTAGTTGACAAGGATTCCCAGGTTTTTCTCTAGCAACGAGTCCCCTAAAATGATTCCATTAAGTTCATAAGTAGCATTGGTATTTCTCCTTCCCAAATGCATGACTTTACACTTTCCCACATTAAACTTCATATCCCATTTGTTTTCCCATTCTGCTATTTTATGTAAATCCCTCTGTAGAGAGCAAATATCCTGTTCTGAATTAATTACCCTGCATAATTTAGTGTCATCTGCAAATATTGACATTTAACTTTCTATATCTATTTCCGGGTAATTTATAAACATGTTAAAAAGCAGTGGACCATTCACATTTAAATTTGGTTTACTTTACCTTAGAGTGAGCATTAGAGGACAATATAAATCTATTTGAATTGTAAAACCAAGCATGAGTGATAGTAGGTTAGACAATCTCACGCAGTACACATCTTGTCACATGTTTGAACACTTTGAGCTATGGTTCAAGGGGACATACCCCTGTGCCAAGTGTGAGCATATTTTCATTTTAGAGTCTAAGATACTGGATTTGGAAGGAAATATTGCAACATTGCATGACATTGGAAACCTGGAAAGGATTTTAGACCTCACAGAGCAGGTAGTATATGGGGTTATGGTGAAGAGGGTGGAGTTGTACATGAGGAGCAACAGGTAGGCAGCTGGGAGACAGTAAAGAGGGGAGGTAGTGGGCAGAGGAAGAGGAAGGCCAATTCTGAGATGACTCAGTCCAACAGATTTGCAAGATTGTGTAAAGATGTTGATGTGGATTGCTCAGATTTGGCAATACTGGAGAGGGCTGATTCCTCTAGTAGCTAGGGGAACAGTCCTCCTTCTAGTTTATATGGGATGCATAGTAGACAGAAACCAAGGCAGGTGGTGGTAATAGGGGATTCTGTTATTAGGAGGGGGATAGGGTAATCTGCTGCCAGGAACATGAATGCTGAACAGTATGCCGTCTCCCGGGGGCTCAGGTTTGGCATATTGCGGACAGGGCTGACAGATTATTGGGGGGGTCTGGAAGCCATCCAGCTGTCTTGGAGGTCTCTAAAGAATGATTTCAGGGATTTAGGGTGCAAGGTCAAGGCAAGGACCTCTAAGGTAGTGTTTTCTGAAATACTTCTTGTGCCATTCGCCTGTGTAGGTAGGCAGAGGGAGCTCAGGGAACTTAATGCATGGCTCAAGCATTGGTGTAGTAAGGAGGGTTTTGGGGTTTTTAGAGCACTGGGCCGACTTTGCTCTTGGGTACAATCTATATGGAAGTGATGGATTGCACGTAAGTGGTAGGGGAGCCACAGTGCTATGGGAGAGAATGCTAAGAAAGTTGGAGGATCTTTTAAACTAGGAAAAGGGGGGAGGATATAGATAACAAAACTTGGGTAGATAGAGTAGATAGGAACTGGGTCCAAATAAATGATCATGGGGATGGAGAGGGGGTGGGGATAAATGTAGTCAATAGGGAGGAACGCCTATTAAATGATAAATCATATAGCTCTCTATCATATGATACATGTTGTGCACTCCCAGGGGAACAAGGCTGGGGGTCAGACAGCATCTATGGGGATATGTGGCTACCACTTGCCACGAAACATAAATAAAAATGGGGAAAGTAGAAGATCGATTTTACGATCTAATGCTGATATAAAAAGAGTAAGTTTCTCTAGTATAGAACAAGAACCATCAGAACTAGAGCAGAGAACTGGTTCTCTCCTCTCTTCCCCACAGAATAATAGAGAATAAACAATGAATGAGGTATTTACGGATCAGAGACAAAGTAGAACCCCAAAAAACTACAGGCAAATAAGACATTCAAGAAACAGGTCCAACGATCAGAATCATGTCATAAGGAACAGCGATCGTATAGACCGACGAGGCGGGGGAGACGCTTCAAGACCAATGCGGAGTCAGCAAGGAAGAGGTCGGAGCAGGAGGTATTAAACCTCTCTGAGAGAACCCTAACCCAATTTGAACTTCAATTATTATCTAAAGGATTGGGCTTTTGCCCTACAAGACATTTTAACTTGCTAAATACAGTATTGGACTTGAATAGATTTGTCAGAAAATTTACTTTGAGTAAACATTTTTTCCATCAAAAAATAGATGAGGATTGTGATAATGTAGAGGTTTTGAATTCCCAACTCAATAGTCCTGATGGAATAGTCACTAATCCACTCATATCCATTCCAAATACTGAATCGACTGAACAAACTGATCCATCATTTTCTGACCTGTGTGCTTTGTATGATTTAGAAAGCCTGGAGAGGAAAAGTAACCCATTAATAACTAATATCATACATACCTCGCAGGTCAGGAAGAAGTGGACAGGTATGCAGGGTTCAGATTTTTATCCTGTCCAGACTAGAGGTGTATTTATTGATGCCTTTCAATCGATAGTAGAGAAAGAATTGTACAATTTATATGAATGTTCTAAAAACAAAGTGAAGAATTTCTCAAATTTATCTAAAGCGGAACGAGAAGCATTGATGACTTTAGAATCGGATGATTCTACTGTAATTAGAAGTGTGGATAAAGGGGTTTGTGTTGTTGTATTAGATAAGATGGTTTACCATCAAGAGTCATTAAGGCAGCTTCAAGATCCCAAATCATACATTATTTTGAATAGAGATCCGACAAAATCCATATCCAAAGCCTTGTCTAGATTGGTGGATGAAGGCATGGATTTGGGTATCATTACATTGAAAGAGTCTGAATTTTTGAAAGTAAAGAATCCGATTATTCCCATCTTCCTCCATCTTCCTAAGGTTCATAAGTGTGAGAGACCCCCAGTAGGTAGACCCATAGTCTCTGGTATAGCTTCCCTTAATGAAAATCTTTCAGAATTTGTAGATGTTTATTTACAACCGTTGGTTCTGAGATTGGGAAGCTATATCAGGGACTCTGTACATGTCTTATCTATTTTACAGAATATTAAAGTGAAGTATCGATTTGCATGGGCCTCCATGGATGTGGTGTCTTTGTTTTCAATGATTCCACATGAAAGAGACATGGAGGCCGTTCTTTATCATCTTAATGTATACAGCTTATATGATGATGATCTGAAGGATTTTTTAATGAGATCGATTGACTATCTATTGAGGAACAATTACTTCAAATATGATGGAGTTTTTTACCTGCAGGCGCGTGGGACCTCAATGGGGGCAAAGTTTGCTCCTTCGCATGCCAACCTTTATATGGGTTGGTATGAGGAGACCCACATACCTGCAGGTAGTAACCCTTTTCGATCGCATATTGAGCTCTATAAGAGATTTATAGACGACCTTCTATTTATTTGGAATGGGACTGTGGAAGAATTTAAGGACTTTCTCACATACGTGAATTCCAATGATTCTAATCTGATGTTCACTAGTGATTTTCAATCTAGAGAAATACAGTTTCTGGATTTGAAACTGTACTTCAAAGATGATGGAGTGTGTTCCACACTGTTTAGGAAACCGTGTTCAGGGAGTTCACTCCTGCATGCGAGATCATGTCATCCTAGACGTGTGATAAGAGGCATACCTAGGGGACAGTTTTTGCTTGTACGGAGGAATTGTACTGAAGAAACAGAATTTCAGGAACAGTGTAAACTCCTTAGAAATAGGTTCCTAAATAGGGGATATCCAAGATCACTTTTGGAAGATTCTTATATGAGAGCAAAGAACACAGATAGAAGTCTTCTATTAGATTTAAAGAAGGAGAAAGAAAGAGGAGATATAGGAAGAAGGGTGCTTTTTATTACTGAATATAGTCAGGGATTCCATCAAATTAGGCAGATTATATGTAAGCATATTCCTATACTAATGGGAGATGAGCGATTGAAGCAAGTGGTTGAGGATGGGAATGGTTTTGTGGCTAAGAAAGCTCGATCTTTGGGGGCTAGATTGTCCCCCAGTCTTTTCCACAGTGATGAGCGGGTTAAATCTACCTGGCTCACCACCGTAGGTATATATAAATGCAATGCCAGGAGATGCGTCTCATGTACGTATGTACAGTCAGGAAATTCCTTCACAAGTAAAGTTACTGGAAGAACTTATAATATTAAACAGTACATAAATTGAAAAACTACAGGCGTGGTTTATTTAATCACTTGTGGTACATGTCAGAGTCAATACGTGGGACGTACCAAACAAGCTCTTAAGGACAGAAGTAGAGAGCATATAAGAACAAAAGTGAATAAAGATCTTGACAAACCAGTAGCTCGACACTCATACTTGTAATAATTTTGATTTGTCGGCTTTTTCATTCATGGGCATTGAAAGAGCGGTTTTATCTGAAAGAGGAGGAGATCTAGATTTACGTCTAGACAAGATAGAGGTTAAATGGATATATTACTTGAACACACGAATACTTAATGGTTTAAATTCTAATCATGATGTTATTCTTTTTTTACACGTCAATGAGTTTTATAATGTATTTTTGATTAATCACTAAGGAGTATTATTTCTCATCTTTCTATAAAACAATTTTGTGTTATTCATATACTCTTGGGGTTGAAACACATTAGTCATGTATTGACTCATATAGTTCTTGTGTCCCTGAATTTGATGTGATGGTTGATTTTGCATCAATTAATGTGGGATAGAATTGAACTTAATACGTTGGTGTTGAATGAATGAATGATTGACATGGTTGCTGTGACTACGTGTATCAGCATTTCAGTTTGATGAAAGCTGAATGTCCATCCATAGTGACGTCAGTATGGCGGTAGTTTGGGCATGTCGGCATGTCATACAGGTGTTCCAGTTTGAGTCGTCATCATTCAATACGTGGAGAATGGGGTAATGTGAGTTCTATTGGTCACTTTGTGTATATACTTTTTGTATTTATATCACTGGTGTAATCAAAATGTTTAGCCTATGATTAAGTATTTTTACACGAAACGCATTAGGCGTACGTGTTGTGTCTCTGTATCCCGGTGAGGGGAACAGGGTTATGTGTTTGATGCTTTTATCAAATTCTTAATAAAACTTGAAGTTTTTAATAATTCAATGTGGTGAAATTGAGCCTGGGTGGTCCAGTGAGCGCTTCCGTACGGTGGTCCTCTTACTACTTGCCCCCAGCCTTGTTCCCTTGCCCATTGGTAGCCATAGAACCCCATATACACTGCTTAGACCCCAGACTTGTTCCCTTGACCACTGGTAGCCACAGATCCCCATGTACACTGTCTGACCCTCTCCAGCCTTTTCCCCTTGCCCACTGCTAGCCACAAATCCCCATGGGCACTGCCTGGGCAAAGGAAGAAGGCTGGGGGTGTCAGACAATGTATGTGGGGATTATAAACAATGGTGTTGTTCCCCATGTACTGCCCACCTCCAACATATACTGCCCCCCCCCCACATATACTGACCCCCAGTTCAATTAGACATGCACTGCACCCCTCAGACATATACTGCCCCCCCATTCAATCCGACATACACTGACCCCCCTTTGCTCAATCTGACATGACTGCTGTCCACAAAGTTCACCCTCTGAGTACCAGAGAGGTATGCAACACATTGCTTTGCAATGCGTTTGTGTACCCCTCTGCCACTCAAATGGTTAACAGGCAACGTATGCGTCTGCATTACATTTGCCTTTATGTGTAAAAAAATAAACTTTTTTTTTTTTTTACATATAAAGGCAAACAATGCAGATGCATAAATTGCCTATTAACCCTTTGAGTGCCAGAGGGGTACACAAACACATTGCAAAGCAATGCGTTGCGTACCTATCTAGTACTCAAAGGGTTAACTGTGTGGACACCAGTCATGTCGGATTGAGCAAGGGGGGGCAGTACATGTCAGATTGAATAATGGGGGTCAGTATATGTCGGAGGGGCAGTTGATGTCGGGGTGATGCAATGCATGTCGGATTGAACTGGGTGGGGGGCAGTATATGTCGGATTGAGCTCGGGCGGGCAGCATGTCGGATGTATAGAATGTTGGGCAGCATGGGGAACAACACCACTGTGAGTTAGCTCCACGTACACTGCCTGACCCCCCCAACCTTCTTCCCTTGCCCAGGCAGTGCCCATGGGGATTTGTGGCTTGCAGTAGGCAAGAGGAAAAGGCTGGAGAGGGTCAGACAGTGTACAAGGGGATCTGTGGCTACCGGTGGTCAAGGGAACAAGTCTGGTGGCCAAGCAGTATATATGGGGTTCTATGGCTACCATTGGGGAAGGGAACAAGGCTGGGGGGCAAGTGGTATCCATGAATCCACATAGATACTGCCTGACCCCCAGCCTTGTTCCCTTGGGAGTGCACAACATGAATCATATATGATACAGAGCTAAGGGGATAATTGTGTAGTGCTTGGTGTATTTATTTTTTTACCCTTTGAGTGCCACAGGGGTGAGCAATGCACATCCCTATAGCACTCAAAGGGATAAGGGAGTGAAGCTGTCCATGGTGCTGAAAGTATCCTCTCCACTCTCCTACTGGCCAAGTAGGGAAGCAGAGTGAATGTTCTTCAACGTCAACATTATCATAGTGTTGTTGATGAGTGAAGGGAGTGTCAGGACTTTGGTCTGGATTAGCGTAGCTATAAAGCCTAGTTCGGGTACGGTGACGGTTACCAGTTGTCCCGTTCTGCAGCAGAAGCCGTGTATAGGTGCTGGCCACGAAGCCAGATGTACAACCCTAGTTGCACCGGGGCCCAGACTAGGATGAGATAAACTAGAGAACTGTGTACACTCCAGACCAAAAAACCAAACGAAGTGTAAGATCCTATTGCAGAGAAACTGTCTGGCCAGTGACTACAAATGAAAAAGCAAGAATTAACCCTTTCACCATCACGGGAAGGACCAAAATTAGACAAGAAGAGCTCCACTATAAACACGGTACAAAGAAGAAGGATATACCACAATCAAGTGTACCTGTACCCACAAGGGTGACCGGAAGGTTCTTAAGAGTGATATGGACAGGGCAAGACCGCCTTAGGGGAAAGACCAGAAACTACATACAAGGACAGAAATGCCTGTTGCTTGGCTAGGAATATAGGACCACAACCACCATAAGCCTTTGGAGAGCACAGTCTACACAAAAAGTGCAAACTCTAATTTCCAGAGGGCAAATAGGCCCCTCTGAAGTAATTCACTAAAGTCAATGAAGGGTGCCCCAGAAGCCTCACAGTGAAGTGGGCTCTTACAGCAATAGGAAACAGGTGGGCAAATGGGCCCCACAGATAATAGAACAACCAAGGTTTCAATGCCCCTAGAGGAGCCTGTGTACCACAATGGAAGTGGCCTGTACAGGATTAGGAAACAGGTGGGTAAATAGGCCCCACAGAAAATAGAACAACAGGGCTGCAGTGCCCCTAGGAGAGCCTATGTACCACAATGGAAGTGGGCTAGGCCAACAGGGATAGTGAATAGAAATAGGCCCTACTGATGCTACTTGATCCTAGGTAGTAAGGAGACACTACAGCTATACACACGCCAAAGGATAATCATCTGCTCAGTCAGGTAGCGGAGTAAGACCACCTCCATCCCGTGGTAGCACTAACAAATCGTCCCGGCAGCTGAATTATCTCCTCGGCAACCAGATTATGACTGCCAGTAGATAAACAGAGGATCTCAGACCCCTGTCTCTTATGCCCAGAGGCAAGGCCCTGAGGGGAGAGCCAACCCGGTGCAGCCTCAACCGGTGTTTAGGCCAGAGGTAAGCAGGAGACAATAACCCATAAGGTAAGCAAATACTTATAGCCAATACCAGGTAAAGTCATCAAGCCGGGTCATACACAGATTGGGAGCACTAGGCACAGATAAAGTCAGTTCAAGCCGGGTCAAACACGGAGAATCACAGACACAAGTCCCTGGGGGGAGACAAAATTCAAAGTCAAGCAAGCCTGGGTCATACATGGATCAAAAGCACAGTACCAAAAGGGATAGTCAAGAGCACGGTCAAATACGGAAATCAGGTCACAACTTCATAAGGCAATAACACTATGAAGCCAAATAATTGGCAGAGAGCTGATGAACAGCCTCCTCCTTTATATCAGTCATGCCCAATGAAAGGCAAGGGGGAGAATCTAAGTGAAAAGGTAACGTGGATCTTAACGGGAGTCCTCCGGAGGACCAGGTTTTAAGACTGATGACATTTTTTCACCAATTTAAGAGCATGAACATCTCGTGCCAGGATCCATGAACGATCCTCAGGTCCAAATCCTTGCCAATCAATTAAATATTGAAGCTGTCTTCTGACCCTCCTGGAATTTAGTATATGATGAACCACATATTCCTCATCACCTTCAACTAGTACTGGATGAGGAGCTGTTTTGGTTTTGGAGAAGTGGAAGGTGTTATGAATCCGAAATGAAGAGGGTAATCCAGGGAAAAGGAAACTGGAGTTATTTGTTTGATCATTTTGTAAGGACCGATGAATCGTGGTCCCAGTTTTGAAGAAGGCTGTTTAATATGAAGGTTACGTGCAGATAGACATACCTTATCCCCAGGCAAGTATGATGGGGCAGGCGTACATCTTTTGTCTGCCACCTTCTTTTGGGCTACCACAGTAGTTGACAACTGTGACTAAATTTTGGACCATAGAGTATAATGTCTTTCAATCATGTTTGTAGCTGCTGGAACCGTGGTAGAAGTAGATAAAGGAATGGACCTGGGATTGTATCCCTTGGCTGCAAAAAAAGAAGAGAAGATTATAGACTCATGGTAACAATTATTAAAAGCAAATTCTGCCAGTGGAATTACATCAGCCCAGGTTGTCTGGTCAGATTCAATAAACTGGGGAAGATATAATTCTAGTGTCTGATTAATGCATTCCTTCTGGCCATTAGATTGAGGGTGGAAGGCTGAGAAAAAAGTGAAGGGAGATCTTAAGACCAAAAAAGAAAGCTTTCCAGAAATGGCAATAAATTGCAATACTCACTATATGAGACGGGCAGCCATGAATTTGAAAAACGTGTTTAGTAAATATCGCAGCTAGTTCAGAAACAGAAGGTAATTTGGACAAGGGGATGAAATGAGCCGCTTTAGTGAACTGATCCACTACTAAAAGGGTGGTGGTAAAACCTTTAGAAATGGGTGATCAACAATAAAATCCATGGTTATGTGAGTCCATGGGGTAGAAGGAATAGGTAATGGACACAGAAGGCCTGCTGGATGCTGAGGGGATGGGTTGTGTTGAGCACAGGATGTACAAGCTGTGACGAAATTCAAAACATCTTGGTGAAGTAATGGCCACCAGAATTGTCTTTTGAGGAGCTCCGTTGATTTTTTAATACCAGGATAACCTGACGCAGTATGAATCCACTGAAGAATTTCAAGTCTGTAGCAAGGAGGAACAAACTGAGTATCAGGAGGTTGAGTATCTGATAGCGCCCCTTGTGCCTTAGCTATCCCTTCTAGTGTTGATGTGGACAATGGAGCAATAATGTGATCGATAGGAATAATGTTTTCTGGAATACTCTCAGTAGTAGGCTCGAACTGACGAGACAATGCATCTGCTTTGTTGTTTTTTGAACCAGGAATATAAGATATTAAAAAATTAAATCTAGTAAAAAATAGAGCCCATCTGGCTTGCCTAGGATTTAGGCATTTAGAAGATTCCAGGAATTGAAGGTTCTTATGATCCACGAGAATAAGAACAGATTCTGAAGTCCCATCTAAGAGATGATGCCAGTCTTTAAGGGCCATTTTTATGGCCAGCAGCTTTGTTACCAACATCATAGTTACATTCTGCACTTGAACAGTTTTTTAGAAAAGAAGAAGCATGGATGAGTCCCGTTGGTAACAGGATCTCGTTGAGACAGGATTGCTCCTGCTCCTTGTTCAGATGAGTCTACCTCCAGAATAAATTGCCTTTCAGGATCAGAGAAGTGAAGTATAGGAGCCCTGGTAAAGGCTTATTTGAGCTTCTCAAAATCAAATATTACTGCTGCAGACCATTTTTGGGGATTAGCTCCTTTCTTGGTTAATGCAGTAATGGGAGATATTATTTTAGAAACATTTTGAATAAATCTTCTGTAATAATTAGAGAATCCTACAAATCATTGGATGGCTTTTATATTATTAGGAATACTCCATTGTGTAGCAGCATAGACTTTGGAAGGATCCATTTCTAATCCAGCAGGGGAAAATAATATACCCCAAAAAAGATACAGTAGACTGTTCAAATTGACATTTCTCAATTTTGACGTATAAGCAATGAACCCATAAGCGCTCAAGGACAAAACGAACATGATATCTATGTTGTGATAGGGTGGAGGAGTATATCTAGATATCATCCAAATATATCAACAAATGAGATAACAACATATCACAAAATATATAATTAAGTAGACTTTGAAAAACGTCTGGGCTTTACAAAGACCGAAGGGCATTACGAGATACTCATAATGCCCATAACGAGTATTAAAAGCGGTCTTCCGTTCATCCCCAGCACAAATCTGTACCAGATTATATGCACCCCCGAATCCAGTTTTGAAAAAATTGTAGCTTCTCTGAGTTGTTCAAAAAGTTCAGTGATAAGTGGTAATGGATAGTGATTTTTTACTGAAATCTTATTTAGGCCCCTATAATCCACACATGGACACAAGGTACCATGCTTCTTAGAAATAAAAAAGAATCCTGCCCCTGCTGGCGAGGAAGAGGGTCTGATAAACCCTTTTTGCAAATTGTCCTGAATATAGGACGCCAAGGCTTGATTTTCAGGGCCAGAAAGAAGATATGTTGTACCCCTAGGGGGTAGAGTTCAGGGAAGTATTTTGATAGCACAGTCATTAAGAAAATGGGGAAGAAGGGTTTCAGCCTTTGTTTTAGAGTAGACGTCTTGGAATTCATCATAAATGTTAGGAACTTTATCCTGAGAGATGTATTTAGGAATTATTGATGCGAAATAAGGGGAAACTTGTGATAAACATTTGGACCTGCGTGATGTACTCCATGATGATAGTTCTCCAGCTTTCCAATCAAAGGTAGGATTATGGGCCTTCAGCCATGGGAGACCGAATATAAGTGGTGCCTTGGGCAATGGGATAACATCATACATTATTTCTTCCTGATGAGCACCAGTAAAGATACAAAGAGGTATAGTTTCTAAGAGAACTAATACATCACCCAATGATTTACCGTCAATTGTAGAAACCAACAAAGGCTGTGACTTAATGGAATACCAGCCTTCTGAGCCCACGCAAAGTCAAGGAATAACCCTGCTGCTCCAGAATCCACTAGGACTTGGGTAGACCTAGAAGATTGATTCCAGCAGAGAATTGTCAGAAGTAGTAATCGTGAAGCTGTAGGAAGATGACAAGCAATGCCTAGGGGTCCTCCTACTGATGTTGCCCAGTCCCACTGGACATTGTTTAACAAAGTGTCCTTTCTGACCACAATACATACACAGACCAAGTGATCTTTTGCATTGTCTTTCAGTGTCAGTTAATTTGTTAATATTGCCCGCTTCCATGGGTTCTTCTGGATTGAAATTTGAGAGGGGTGGGTTAAAATTTCCCCTAAGTCGTCTGCTTCTGTTCTTCTCCACTTGTCTTTCTGTCATTCATATGTCTAATTCAAGGCACCTAGACATAAATTCTTCTGGTCCCTCCCGTATGTCTTTACAGGTCAGAGTATCCTTTGGTCTATCATTGAGGCCGCTTCTATCACAGTCTTCCTTGGGCTATCCTGTGCTTCCTTACATCTGTATGGCTGCAGGCCGGCATGGTCTCTGGCCACTTCCTCATTGCTACATCAGGTAACAGGCACTAGCATGGATGCCTGTTTATGGGCCTATTCTAGGTGGCCTTATTGTGTCCCGCTTCCTTCTGCTGCTTTATAAACCTCCCAGGGCCTGGGAGTCATTGCCCTTACGTGGTGTTCCTGTTAGTTACTCTTGTGCTCCGTTGTTACCTGTGCTTATCTGAGAATCTGCTCTGTGTATGACCCCAGCTTGTTTGACTACCTACATTGGTTCTGACCTGTGGCTGTGGCTGACTAACTAGCTCCTTGTTAACCATGGCTTGTCTGACTAACCACATCGGTTCTGACCTGTGGCTCTGGCTGACTTACTCGCTTTGTGTACGACCCCGGCTTGTCTGACTACCCACATCGGTTCTGACCTGTGGCTCTGGCTGACTCAGTCACTCTGTGTAGTCCCCTGTTTGTCTGTCCTCCGGCTCCTATCTCGATCAGTGTATCTCCGGCTTGTCTGACCTGTGGCTCTGGCTGACTACTCGCTCTGTACGCTCGTAGCCTGCCTGACCGTTAGCCTCTGTGTCCCGCGGCTCTGTCTGACTCTCGCTCCCTGTTGCCTTTGGGCTCCGGTACCTCACAGTAGCGCAGTGCGTAGCACAGTGTGCAGCTCCGGGTAGGAGCTTACACCCTATCATCCGGTGGTCTGGGGTTGTGTGGGATATTGTCATCACTATATCTCATACATTATTATCACTGTATATTCCAATAAAAGCGGTTATATTTTATTACTGTGTCTGTCCTTCTTTGCCTGATTACCGTGACACCTTCTGAATGCTGCTTTTAAAGCATCAATATTCCATTTGGTTTTGTATGCCAATATCCGGAATTCCACTGCGTATTGTCCCACTGGTCTGTTGCCCTGTCGAATTTCCAGAAGTTCGGCTTCAGCAGATGCTTTACTTTCTGGAGCATCAAAGACCATTCTGAACGTCTTAATGATGCCTTCAGCATCTTGTAATAGAAGGGATTCTTGCTCAACCAACAGTGATGCCCATGCTAATGCTTCATCTTTTAATAATGAAATAATAAATGACACTCTTGCTGAGTAAGAAACAAAAGACTGAGGTAAGGTCTGAAATTGAAGCATGCATTGCATTCAGGGAGAGGGATTTTAGGTGGTTTGGGATGGCTCAACCCTCTCCCCCTGCAGCTCCAACAAGACTGCTCTGCCCTCCAGAAGACGTCACTGCTGGAGGAGACGGACTAGTGATAGGTGTACTTCTTAGCATCTCTAAAACTGAATCAAGCTTTCCTTCCAGACTTTGTAGATGAGCCTCATGATTAGATAGTATTGTTCTTGATGGTTTAATAATTGCTCTTGATGATTTTTCTGGCCAACAGTTGCACCATTTCTGGTGGATCCATAATTTAGGCCGATCATTGTGTCAGGACCTTGGTCTGGATTAGCGTAGCTAGAAAGTGAGGGTAGTGAGTGTAGTTTGGGTACAGTGACGATTACCAGTTGTCCTTTGCTGCAGCAGAAGCCATGTAAAGGTGCTGGCCATGAAGCTAGATGTCCGACCCCAGTTGTGCCGGGGCACAGACCAGGATGAGATAAACCAGATAACTGTGTAGACTCCAGACCAAAAATCTAAAAGAAGAGTAAGATCCGATTGCAGAAAAACTGGTTGGTCAGCCACTACAAAAGAAAAACAAGAACTAACCCGTTTACTATCAAGGGAAGGACCATAAATAGACAAGAAGAGCTTGACTATAAACACAGTACAAAGAAGGAGATACCACAATCAAGTGTACCTGTACCACAAGGGTGACTGAAAGGTTCTTAAGAGTGATATGGACAGGGCAAGAACATATCAGGGGAAGACCAGAAACTACATACAAGGAGAGGAATGCCTGTTGCTCAACTTGGAATATAGGACCACAACCACTATAAGCCCTTGGAGAGTACAGTCTCCACAAAAGGTGCAAACTCTAATTTCCAGAGGGTAAATAGGCCCCTCTGAAGTAATTCACTGAAGTCAATGAAGACTGCCCCAGAAGCCTTACAGCGTAGTGGGCTCATACAGAAATAGGAAACAGGTGGGCAAATGGGCCCCATAGATAATAGAGCAACCAAGGCTTCAATGCCTCTATTGGAGCCTGTATACTACAATGGAAGTGGCCTGTACAGGTATAGGAAATGTGTGGGCAAATAGGCACCACAGAAAATAGAACAATGGGGTTGCAGTGCTCCTAGGAGAGCCTGTGTACCACACTGAAAGTGGGCTAGGCCAATATGGATAGGGAATAGAAATAGGCCCTTCTGATGCGATCTGATCCTAGATAGTAAGAGGACAATACCGCTATACACACACCAAAGGATAACTGTCTGCTCAGTCAGGTAGTGGAGTAAGACCACCTCCGTCTCGTGGTAGTGCTAACAAATCCACCCGGCAGCTGACTTATCTCCTTGGCAACCAGAATATAACTGCCCGAAGATGAACTAAGGATCTCAGACCCCTGTCACTTGTGCCCAGAGACAAGGCCCAGAGAGGAGAGCCAATGTTGCTTAGCCTCACCCAGTGTTTAGGACGGAGGTAAGCAGGAGACCAGAATACACAAGGTATGCAAATACTTATAGGCAATACCAGGGAAAGTCTTCAAGCTGGGTCATACACAGATGGGGAGCACTAGGCACAGATAAGGGATAAGGTAGGGAAGAGTCAGTTCAAGCTGGGTCAAACACCCGGCTTGAAGCAAGTACCTGGGAGGAGACAAAATTCAAAGTCAAGCAAGCCTGGGCCATACATGGATCAAAAGCACAGTACCAAAAGGTACAAACACGGTCAAATCCAGAAATCAGGTCACAACTTCAGAAGGCAATAACAACCGAATAATTGGCAGAGAGCTGATGAACAGCCTCCGCCTTTAAGCCAGTCATGCCTAATGAAAGGCAAGGGTAGGATGTAATTAAAAAGGGAACGGGGATCGTGACAGGGAGGACATCCCATCCACACCGACAACAGTTCACAACCCTGCCTCCCTGCTTGTGATTGAACGCTTTTACTTCATAGGAAAGTACAGGGAGATCCCAACTTCTCCAAACTCAGGTAGGTGAAGTTGAGATTGTGAATTCTGACAGCAGAGGCTGCTACTGGAGTTTAGTGAATGTGTCGAAGTACCACATTAATATATCAACACACACCCCTGCATATGATCATGGCTCATTATCCTGCATTTCCACATGGAAATGAGTCATTATGCTTAATGCATTATGCTTGATTTCCATATGGAAATAGGCCATTGTCGATGTGATGAGTGAAAATTCATAATGGATGTCAATCTGGACAGATTTTTGTTGTGATGTGATGTCGAAGACACTTTAGCGAATACCAGCTCCAACAGAACATTGACATTTTCAGCCATATCACGGCGCCCGTGATCAGGCGTCATTCTGTCTATCTTGTGTTGCTGCTGTCCTATTGGTTGCGCTGTACTGTTCCTCCCAGTGACAGCCTTCTTATACCCTGGGCTGTCACTTTGCAGTTGCACTTTCGTGGTGTACCTGATGCCTAGCGCTAGTTTTGCGATCCTGATACCAGTGTATGACCCCGGACTGCCTGACCACGCCATTGTCTCCGTTCCTGATCTGTGTACCAATTCGGATTGGCTGACGTTCCTGCTTCCTGTTCTGACCCGGCCTGGCTGACGTTCCTGCTCCGTGTACCGACCCGGCAAGACTGACGTTCCTGTTCCATGTACCAACTCAGCTTGGCTGACGTTCCTGTGCTGTGTACCAAATCGGCTTGGCGGTGGTTCCTGCTTCCTGCGTGCCCGGCTGGGCAAACCCCGGGCAGTTCCGGCTGCTTACTACTTGCACGGTTCTCTCATAACTGTGTCTCATTGCTCCGGTACTCCAGTACCTTGCTCAATCCTGTCAGGTGGTTCAGAGTCTCAGTGTGCCAGTATTCTTTCACACCGTACTGTGATTGTTTGGTCTTCACTTGGGTTCAGTTGGACGCATCCCGTGGTTGCCGTTATCCAGACCTTTGTGATCATTAACCCCTTCGGGGTGGTGCCTCATTACCAACTTGCTACACCAGTGTGGTTTGGGTCCGTTACTCTGTGCGTACTGATCCCATAGGTCCGTTGGGCACTTCCGGTTGCTATACATTTTATCTAGACGCACATTAACCCTTTGTGGGTAGCAAGAGCATTGGTGTTGACAGCTCCGTAGGGCCTCCGGTTTGGCACAAGCTCTGACCAGCCTTGTGTAGTCCACGGTGGGCATCCACCGTTGTATACCCGTGCAGGTGCTCCTTGCCTGTCTGCTGTTGCAGTCCTGTCATTGTCGCCTCCTGCTGCCTTTGGCGACATTGGGCTTCCGCTATTTCTGGCCACACAGCCAGTGGCTTCACTGTACATATTGGACTCTCATACACTGTATCAAGATAATTACCTGACCTGTGTCAGTATTGTGTTTGTGTACCACACTGGACCCGTGTGGGTTAACCTGTTTGTAACCTGTCCTGTGTCAGTTTTACTGCTATTTACTGGACCCGTGAGGGTTACATTATTCCTTGTGTGTTTCAATAAAATTGTGTTTTACTAACACCTACCGTGTCTGAGTGTACTGAACCGTAACATAGATATGGAGGAAATTATTTTGAAGTTGTAGCCCTGTTATCGTTTGTATTTAAACATTTTAAACAAAATGCAGAATTGGTGCCTGACATGTTACCACAGGTTGAGCTAGAGGCAGCTTTACCTTTATTGCTCTTGGTCTTGTTTTCTTCCCTTTGCTCTGCCATAGTTTCAGAATTGATATAAAAGTAATTTCAGTTATAATACTTTTATTAATATTGTGCCAATGGAACTTTTAATGAAGTGACATATATATTATATTTAAGGTGATTTTAATAATATTGCCCCAACAGAGCTGTTATTTATCAGGTAATTTGGTAAAATCTGCTCCAGTCGAGCTAGATTTTGTGCTGAGTTATTCCATTTCTCTGAGGAGAATGCCAGTGTGCGTGCATTTAATGTCTGAACATACACTTGCACCTAGGACAGCATGCTGCAAAAGAGGCTCATAATTACCCTATGTGTGCTCAGTGTGTAATATGAGTGAGAGAAAATAACATTTATGTCATTTCAACTTGTTAGCCTGCCTCTCTACGAGCGGTCATAGACATATATCACCTTACTTCATACCTCCTCCAGAGAACAGTACTGTGCCAAAATATTAGGCAGGTGTGAAAAAAATGCTGTAAAGTAAGAATGCTTTCAAAAATAGACATGTTAAAGGGATAGTAATACGTTCTAATAAAGTGCAGGTTGGAGTCTTCTTCTATTTTGAGCACATAGCACTTTATTTTAATAATAACAGGTTTGTAGTTCAAGTGCAATCGAATCCGAAAGGATTCCACTCCCGCCCCTTTTCCCTGTATCACTCATACTTCTCATGATGGTCCAGAGGGTTTTCTTTATATTTACTGAGCAAAGATTGTCACTCGCTGTGATCCATCCGGCCTAACGACCGGATTCCAGATCTGGTGGGAGGAGGCCAGAAGGAGGACAAAAGCCCCATTTAAATCAATGGGAATATGCAGAATTTTAGTTTCTCTGTTTGAGTAGTTTTCCTCAAAACTTACTCTCTTTGTCTTGATGCACTATGCTCAAGGACACATTTCCTCTTACTTTGAACGTCTCTGATTTTAACCCTTTGAGTGCCAGAGGAGTATCAAACGCTTTGCACATGGGTATCCCTCTGGCATTCAAAGGGTTCTTGTTTTTCAATTATTAGATCATGACTCAAAAAAAAAAAGTCAAAACAGGAGAAAAGAAGACGACAGAAAAAGAATGTAAATGATTTACATACTTCATAAGGTCCGGGGAATGTGAGACTGAGTCCTCAGGAGAGAAGCAGGGCAGCAACAGGAATGCAGTTATAGGAGCAAATTAACATCTTGAGTGCTAGAGAGGTCTTTTTATATCACTTTACAACATGTTAATAGCCTCTCTAGCACTGGGTTAAGTTAGAAAGCATAAAAATAACAACTGAGGCTGTCAAGTGGCTGCTTCACTCGGGGCACCTTTGAAATGCAGCTCAGCAGTCTCTTTCACATTATGACACTGATATCACTGCCTCTGCCACTTCTGTGGGGCTGGAGTCTACACTGTAATTTTGCGAAGCGGCCCTTCCCTGTCAAGAAGTAACCGGCCCACCGGGGCATGCCCGAATGCCCGATAGTACAATCCGCTCCTGTGTATATATATATATATATATATATATATATATATATATATATATATATATATACACACACACATATTTATAAAGGAGAAGCTGGTCATGTGACCAGCAATTCTCCAGACATGCCAAACACACCCCATAGGCGGTCAGGAGGAAGAGATATGCATCCTCCACCATTGACATTGCTCCAAAGATTCACAGGGGGGTGATTTTCACCTGGGAAAATCTCTGCAGTGAGTCAGGCCAGAAGTAAAATGAAAACAAAGGAAGGGGGTGGCTGGGCCTCCATGGTCGGTGGGACGGGTCTGGGGGTGGGTATTTTTACACCTGGCAGGGTAGGAGAGTATAAAGGTGAGGTCAGTCAGGCTGGCCTCACAGTTCTAACCTTTTCCAGATTGTGTCGCCCCCCCCGAAGCAGGTGCTGGAGCAGCTGGAGGGCGACCAGACAGAAAAACGCCATGGAAGTCGAAGGAGAAGATGAAGGCAGGGGAGGGGGCGAAATGCGACATTCCCTGAGCCAAGGGGTAGGTTAAACACCCTAGAAGATGGCGGTGGTGCTGGCCTAGCTGATAACTGACTGTGTGATCAGGCTCAGCGAGGGCAGGAAGGGAGCAGGCCTAGCCACCTGGTCAGTGGAGAGCACTGCAGCAGGCACTGACTTTGTGGTCAGGCGTACCGGAGTGCCATAAAGAAGGGGGCTAGCGCCAGAGAGCGCAGGTGAGGAGGGGGGAGGGGCATGGGGACCAAAGACATTTGGGGATGCCCCTTGGACTCCCTCGCGATAGCGGCTGGGTTTGGGCGTGGCTCAGCTGCTAGCAGTTGGGGGGAGGGTGAAAGGTTGGAGACATCTGACCTGCCCTCCCCAGGTATGGTTAGGGTGGAGCAGGGGCTCCACTAGTGAGGGCAGTTGGATGAAGGCGAGATTCATCTGCGGTGGTGGTCAAGCGCAGTAGTGGCTTGTCCACCGACCCTTGGCTGGGGAGGGGAATGCTGCATTTGGTTCTGTGCTGCGCACAGGTTTGGGTTAGTCTGTTAAACTAGGAAAATAAAATACTTCAATTTTGCCAAAAGAAAATGTGTGTATTACTGCTGTCGGATCATGAGAAGGCTGAACAACAGTGCCACAACCAGGGACACTCCACCAAGCCACGTAGAGCCTGTACCTCTCCCCTTCTCCTCCATGCCCTCTCTTCCCACACTTCATACCCCATTGCCTGCCATAAGTTGCTGATCAGTGTCCCAGGAGAGCAAATTTATGCAAGGCCTCATATAAATTTAAACATCATGTAAGTTGTAGTCCACCAACAGATGAATGGCCTGCAATTAGCTATCCCTGCCTATGGTGCTCCTTAGGCTTCTGCTGAACTATATTTCCCATCATGCTCAACCATCAGCAATGCTACATATAAAATGAGTCAACATTTTCTCAACACTATTAATAGCTGATCAAATAGGCTTTACAATTGTGTACGTGTGTGTGTTTCTGTGTCTCCCCACATAATTTTTGCATTACACCAATTTTTTCACTCTCGCTGTCCTTCTTAGCCCTTGTTATACAGCAGTGGTAGGCAAGCTGTGGCTCTGTAGATGTTGTTGAACTATAAGTCTCATTATCCTCATCCGGCCAATGGCTGGCTGAGGATAATGGGAGTTGTAGTTAGACAACACCTGGAGGGCTGCAAGCCGCCCACTCTTATACTGAGGACTACCTTTGTGCCACCATAATAAAAGTGAGTGTTCCCTTTATCATCATTAGCACAAGAAGCCTCAGACACCCTACAGAACAGGTTGTCAATTGTTGCTCCTCTAGCTGTTTGGGACTACAGCTTCCATCATCTCCAATCATCTGTTAGCCAGTTCAGAATGCTTTAAGCTGTAGTCCATGAAGAGATGAAGGTGCAGTGGCTGGTGTCCAGCAGGAGATCGACATCTTGAGAATGGAAAGAAAACATGTTTGATGTTTGGGAAATGTGAAGCCATGTTGGTGATTTGGTGTTCTTGGCTTGAGGTGGGTGTATGCATGATACTCACAGGCAAAGTATTCCCTGGTGACCCTGTTCCGTGTCTCCTCACCTCTAGGGGTATCACCCTTCAATGGCTGTGGCACTGGTACCTCATCAAAGGGATCAGGGTGGAGGTCAGCTGATAATCTGGTTTCCACAGCAATAATATACAAGATTACACTTGTCCATTAGTTTGGGTGCTTACAGGGGTTAACTTGATACTTGTCCATTAGTTTGGCTGCTTTCAGGGGTTAACTTGACAGTTCTCCATTCATTTTGTCCTTAGAGAGCATGCATGTATGTATTGTGCACTGCTTTTGTTGAAACGATGGTTTAAACCATTGTTGTGGCTTCTATGCCTCAACGTTGAGGTGCATAATTACCAGCATAAAATGTAACCACAAAACACGCTACTGACCGTAGTTAATAGTATGCTACTTGCGTGTTGTTTTTAGTTGTTTCTTATGGGCTTTTTTTTACTGGAGGTGCATAGAATTACAGCTGGTTTTGTTTTAACAGCTTGGGTAATAGGAAACTAAAACCTGACTTAAAAAAACACCTTTTTTTTTTTTTTTTTTTTAAGCGATGGTAATGGTATTGGGCCCCAAGGGTATTATTCACAAAAGACAAGATGGGCAATTAGGGAGCAGACCAAGTGAACCATAGTGGACAAATAAAATGTATAATTTTTAACCCCTTAACGACCCTTGACGGTCATAGTACGTCAAAGGTCGATTTGACTTAACGACCGATGACGTACTATGACCGTCATCCAGTTCCGGGCTCCCCCCACGGCTGCATGCCGTTCGGGGAGTGCGGAACGCAACGGAGCAATAAAAAAAAATTGCTCCGTGGTCGTTGAGTCGTGTCCGCGTCCGGACTCCCTGGTCGTTAAGGGGTTAAAGTGGAGTTTTTAATCACTAGAATATTACAGTGGTCTCCATTGCCCCTCTCCAACTTTCAAGGGGTTAAAAGTCCCATTTAAATAAATATTTTTATCTGTCCCATATGGAGGGGTTGGCTTGCTCCATAATTGATCTGTGATTTTGTAAATAAGGCCTCGGTTTTATCTGTGACATAAGATTTGACCTCTTCCCTTTAAAATGTAGGGTTTTGGATATTTGCTTATTTCCCTCAATTATGACACTAAGGACCCTATTCACAAAATAAGTGAGATTTAATCTATCTATATATTGTGGAGGATAACTAATCATTTATTTTGTGAATAAGGCCATAATTGTGATTATCACTATTTAGGAAGTCAAGGTTCAAGTAGTTCCTCCCAGCTAATAGTATATACTCGCTCCTGTGCCCTACAGTGCAATATGGGCTGTTATCTAATAGATATCCCCACTATATGATATTTAACTGAAAAAGAAATATATATATACACATATATTTGAAGTGTCCTACCTCTTTTCTTATTCCAGAGGCATAATTAGAAGCCCCCGGTCCCTGGTGCAGAAATTGCCATTTGCCCCCCCGGCCACATTGTCCCCCCACTGCCCCCAATATACACATTGCCCATCATTGCCCCCAGTCTCCACATTGCCCCTACTCTCCACATTGCCCCCAATCTCCACATTGCTTCCGCATTGCTCCTAAGCTCCACATTGCTCCCAATCTCCTACCTCCTTGGTGGTCCAGCGGCGTGGCAGGAGAGGTCTGTGCCTCCTTTTGCACAGACCTCTACAGCTGGAGCTCCCGCGCGGTCGTCTCTTCAGTAATTCAGAGCGTCGGGAGATGATGTCATCTCCCAGCGCTCTGCAGTACTAGAGTGCAGAAGAGGCCAGCTCAGCTGCTAGAGGTCTGTGCTGAAGAAGGAACAGACTTCAGCTTGTCGCTACTTGCGGGCAGCAGGGGGGGGTCGCAGGGGGCGGCCGGGCATAACCGCTATTGTTACTCGACTGTCTTATTCCCAGCTGTCTGCCCATGTGTAGGACAAACACTTTTCTCAAATATAAATATTATTTTACAAATTCTAGCTAGGAAAACACATTATTGAAGATGTATGAATCATTTTAATTTTTAGGTCCACCACAAAAAGTGCGTATCTTTAACCTCTTTTCAAAATTATCAGTTATGAAAGATTAGACCAGCCTCAGAATGTCAGGTTCTTCCCTGTTTTTCCAGGCTCTTTGGCATTCCTTGCCTGGTCTTTTGTTTTGTTTCTGATTTATATTCCTCACCTTGTTGTGTGACACTCTTTATGAACCTTAAGCAATGGCACTTTGTGTTGGCATTTTATCAAAGCATTTCTGTTGTGATCTGAGTTCAAGCCTTGTTCTAGTAATTCCTGTGTATTGACCCAGCTTTCCTCGACTCCCCTTACATTATCTGATTTGGCTTTGTAGCTGTTCTTATCAATATTTGACCTTGGCTCCGTTTCTCTACTCTCCTTCTGCCTGCTCCTTGTGTATTGCCTGTGCCCGACTGGATTGTGACCCTGGCTTGTTTGACTATACTTCGTCTCCTCCTAGTACTGCATCTCCCGTCCATTGCTGTGTCGGCCTGTCTCCGACTCTGATGGTTCTCTTCCTGCACCTTTCAGACAAGTTTGAGTTCCTTGACCACCAGCTGAATTCAATTCCCTTGGCCACAAGTTGAGTTCGACTTCCTCGTCTACCAGTCAAGCTTCTTCTCCTTAGACTTTCAGTAGAGTACAGTCTCCTTAAACGCTGGTCGAACCTTGTTCCTTTGACCTTAAGTCTAATCCAACTTAAGCTGTCCCTTGATCCTTCTATCTTCTGTTTCACCAGTGACAACTATACTGCTGGTTTGTTTCTGTTTACCTTGTTTCCTGTCTCAGTGAGTAGCTGCTGTGTTTTGGGTTGTCATTCGGGGCGCGATCTTTCTCCTCCAGTCGGCACTAATCTGGCCTTACTACCAGCACCTTTAATCCAGCCAAGGCTGCACCAAGGCTTCCTAAGAGCAGCCACCTCCAGCCAGCAATGCCCTCCAGATAGTGAACTCTAGCTTTTCTCTCACTGAGGCCTACTTGGCAGTATACTCTGTATTGTTTTCTGTTGTTTCTGTT
Source organism: Rhinophrynus dorsalis (assembly GCA_037306005.1). NCBI lineage: Eukaryota > Metazoa > Chordata > Amphibia > Anura > Rhinophrynidae > Rhinophrynus > Rhinophrynus dorsalis. Next base: position 356,168,802 of record CM074718.1, read on the forward strand.
TTCTCTAATAATAGCGGTCTGTATACTCTTTGTGGAGATTCCACTCTGTAAAATATAACTCCGGCTGCTTACACTGGGTGCTTACAAAAACAAAAGTGTAACAAACACTGCTCAAGAGTGTTCTGCTCAAGTCACGTTTTTCTCTCTCATATGCCATTGCAGAGAGAAAATTTCCATATTCATATCAGACTGGTCCTACCCACAGACAGTCCAGCTCCAAAATGTCAGGCAAATCCTCTCAGCACAAATGAAACAGCACAACCCCAGCCATATGTTTTGGTCTATGTAGACCTCATCAGGGGGGTGCAGCTGATTCTCTCTAGGCACATGGAAGCATGGGCCCATGCCTGGCATGTCCTTCCACTTACGGAGACTACAAAAACAAAAGTATGCCTAGAGAGAATCAGCTGCTTCCCACTGACGAGGTCCACATAGACCGAAACGTACGTCTGGGGTTGTGCTGTTTTTCTCTCCCAGAGAAGATTTGCCTGACATTTCAGAGCTGGACTGTCTGTGGGCAGGACCAGTCTGGTATGAATTTGGAAATTTCCTCTCTGCAATGGCACATGGGAGTGAAAACGTGACTTGAGCAGCAACTGAGAGACTACCAAGCCTTAAGCAAAATGCTTTATTTTGTTCTTTCTCAGTGTGCATTCATCACATTCTTTTGTTTTTGTAGTCTCCCTAAGTGGAAGGGCATCCCAGGCATGGGCCCTTGCTTCCATGTGCCTAGAGAGAATCAGCTGCTCCCCACTGACAAGGTTCACATAGACTGAAACATACACCTGGGGTTGTACTGTTGCTCTAGTGCAGAGAGGATTTACTTGTCATTATAAAAAAGGACTGTCTGTGGGCAGGACCAGTCTGATATGAATATGAAAATTTCTTCTCTGCAATGGTGTATGGGAGTGAAAAATGTGACCTGTAGCACCATAGAGGATCCACTATGCCTAAGAACAAAACACTTTATCTTGTTTGTATCGCCCTTCTTGGTCGCCTCCTACCTTCAGTCAGTGTGGCCTGTTCTGTGTCGCCTTTCTCCGCTCTTTCCTATCTTGCCAGGTCCCCGTGCTCTTTCCCCCGCCTGTTCCGCTCACTCATATCGCCATCCAGTACTTCTGGGTTTGGGGTTGGCGTGTCACCACTTGGTGACGTCATGTTGCCCGCTCCTATATTAGGCAGAGTCCTCGGACCGACGTAGCACTTTCACAGTGTTCCATAGAGAGTGTGTTCTTGATCCCAGGCCCAGAGTCTGCCCAGTCTCTAGTTAGCTCCCAGTATTCTTTTCTTTGGTTCTTGATTTTTTTCGCCCAGTGTTCCAGACCTGTTAGGTTAACTCCAGTTTTACCTTGTTTTTTCCCCAGTTATACCTGTGTATGACCTTTGGCTCCAGATTTGACTACTGTCCTTGCATGCTGGTCTTGTCCAGTAAAGACTACCTGTGTATGACCTCTGGCTCCAGATTTGACTACTGTCTTTACCTGCTGATTCTGCCCAGTCAAGACTACCCGTGTATGACCTCTGGCTACGGATTTGACTACCCAGTTATCTTGATGAACTGTGCTCAGCCTGGGCTTTCCACTTGCCTCTGGTAGTCCTATCCCTATTCATCTTGTCCTACTTCTTCAGCCTCCACTTAATTGGCTCTCTCTAGCTGTCTAGGAGAGTTCACGCTATTTATAGCCCATGTACTCAAGCCTCATACCCTACTCTTCGCTCCCCAGCAGGGGAGCTTGTGCTGCAGGTAGGAGGCCTGTTCTGAAGTTTTCTGCTTCTCTGCATATCTACTGGCAGCCAACGTTGCACGAGCACCACTCTCTAGCGTCATACTCCAGCACTCCCTCTCCTGCAGGCTTCGGCCTGTGTTTGACATTTTGTTCTCGATGGGTGCTCGTCACATTCTTTTGTTTTTGTAGTCTCCCTAAGTGGAAGGGCGTCCCAGGCATGGGCCCTTGCTTACATGTGCCTAGAAAGAATCAGCTGCTCCCCACTGCCGAGGTCCACATAGACCCAGACACATGTCTGGGGTTATACTATTTCTCTTGTGCAGAGGGTATTTGTCTGACATTTCTAAGCTGGACTGTCTGTGGGCAGCACCAGTCTGATATGGAAATTTTCTCTCTGTAATGACACATGGGAGTGAAAAAATGTGACTTGAGCTGCACCTGAGAGGCTACCATGCCATTAGCAAAACACTTTATTTTGTTCTTTCTTGGTGTGCGTTCGTCATTCTTTTGTTTTTGTAGTCTCCCTAAGTGGAAGGGCATCCCAGGCATGGGCCCTTGCTTACATGTGCCTAGAAAGAATCAGCTTCTTCCCCACTGCCGAGGTCCACATAGACTGAAACATATGTCTGGGGTTATGCTATTTCTCTTGTGCTGAGGATATTTGCCTGACATTTCTAAGCTGGACTGTCTGTGGGCAGCACCAGTCTGATATGGAAATTTTCTCTCTGTAATGACACATGGGAGTGAAAAAAAGTGACTTGAGCTGCACCAGAGAGGCTACCATGCCATTAGCAAAACACTTTATTTTGTTCTTTCTTGGTGTGCGTTCGTCATTCTTTTGTTTTTGTAGTCTCCCTAAGTAGAAGGGTATCCCAGGAATGGGCCCTTGCTTCCATGTGCCTAGAGAGAATAAGCTGCTCGCCAATGACGAGGTCCACATAGATCGAAACGTTTGCCTGCGCTTCTGCTGTTCCTCTCCTGAAGAAAGGATTTGCCTGACATTTTGGAGCTGGACTGTCTGTGGGCAGGACCAGTCTAATATGAATATGGAAATTTCCTCTCTGCAATGGCACATAGGAGTGAAAAACGTGTCTTGAGCAGCAACTGAGAGACTACCATGCTTTGAGCAAAACACTTTATTTTGTTCTTTCTCGGTTCTTTCTTTTGTTTTTATATTGGGTGCTTCCTAGTCTGATCATCACACAGAATTAGGAACGTCATTCGGAAGATAAAGATGCTTTTTATTAAATAACCCAACCTTTCCAGAACTCTCCAGGCATCCAGTTGTCTGGTGAGATAATTGTTTGGGACTAAAGAGGTGCATTCTTATTAGCTACTACATACACACAAGGTAATCTACACCACTATAAATTATAACTATTAAAGATAAGGCTAACTTTATTCCAACAAAGGGCTGCAATTTCAATAAACCAGAGAAGCAGTTAAATCTTTAGTTTCTTTCACAAAGATGACACCTATAGCAGTCCTCTGCTATAGTTCCACCACCAATATTCTGTGCTCATGTTTCCCCTATGTTCTCCCACTGATCCCCTCAAAGGGGATATGGCTAATAGCATTGCTAATAGTATCATCACATCTTTGTTGTGTTCTTATGTGTAAGCACGAATATGATGCTTGATGGACTTTGGTGCATTCATACAAGGTAATAGCCACCAGTGTGGAAGGCACCACAGACCAGCATTTTAGATTTTACCACAGTGATTATAATCAAAACACTTCAATACATTTATGCTTTGTGACAGCAATGTGAAATGGGCTTAAAAGTAATAGGCATCCTAATAAACTCTCACTTACAAAATCTGGACAGAAAATCCAAATTGCTACCATGAATTGGTTCTAAGGAGATTGGTTCACCAGTCTTAATATTTATTAAGTACTTGACATCATGAACATGGAGGCACACATGATTCTTCGTTGCAAGACAAATGGGTCTCAATCTCTTCACATTGATTATTTCCTACATATATTTTAGTGTGAGGAATCTGATGACTTGGAGCAGGCATAAAGAAAGAGGATGGATTCTGGGGTGAAACTACTATACCATAGAGGGAAAAAAATTCCCCTTGATTTAAATGGTGCCTTTAACCCCCTTGAAGATTCTGGAGGTCTCTCTAGAATTCAAAGCATTAAAATTCCCACTTAAATCAATGGGAATTTGGGAAATTTTTATTTGTTTCCTTTGGTGCAGTTGTTCTGTATTGCTCTTCTTTGACTTTGTGCATGAGTCCGTAGTAGTGCAGATTCCTTTATGGCAAAAAGTTTTGTTAATGAATAAGCACTGCGAATGGGAAACGCGTTGGCTTTGGAGATACAGCCCTGTGAACCTGGAGTTTGTGAGTCTTTATTTTGATTCTCTCATAAAACCTTTTATGTTCTTAGTCAGGATAGATGTAGAAGATTGGTATCATATTTCCACTATATTGTTTGTTTGATGGTGCAGATTTTCATGTTTGTTTGTATTACTATACTTGGCTTGGGGAGCCCTTAGTGAGCACATCGACTTACATGAAGATAGTGATATGGCGCTCAGGTATTTATGTTTTTATGTCCTGACTGCATATCTTTAGAGCCACTAAACAAGCTTTTTGACATTTGACATGCCAGTCTTAGATAGTCAGATAGACTCTAATCTGAGAGACCAACTATACTAGTTGCACTTTTTATGATACTTGCCACCACAGGCTCAAATGTAACCTCAATAATTATAGAGATGCCTCCAGCAGAGCTGGCACCACCTATAAGTGAGGTAGGAGTCGGCCTAGGTGCACATCTACTGGGGGATCAGAGCCCAGAGCAGGATCATGGGCAAATATTGAGGGTACCATGAATGTGCACATAATGAGTACACAACAGTGAGATATTACTCCTGTGCTGGGCCAGAGCAGCACTTAGATGCTGGGATGAGCTTTATTAGAAGCTTTTGACTTTCTCCATCGGAAGAGAGAGCAGCAGAAAAGAGCGGCAGAAAAGATACAACCGCAACCAAAAGGGATTGGCAAATTTCAGTCCCCACAGCACCTCTCCTGAACAGAAATTGACATGATCTATGATTAGTTTATTCTTTAATTCCATGAGGATCAGAGGGTTGTGCAAAGCATTGTGGGTTAATGTAGCTGAGCGTCCCAGCGTAGCACTTGCTGAATTTATGGTGTTGTGCATTCCATACCTGGTCAGCTCCCTGGTTTGCAGCTTCCTACCAAATATATGTCGCACTCAATGACCCAGGCAACAGGATTGCTTACAAAGTGTTGTGTTCTCTGCTCTGTTTTTACTAATTCCTGATCTTATATGATCTAATAGAATAAGCCACTGGAGTATAGACAGAGCAGAGCACACATTGTAAGCACTTGTCTGACATGATTAGAAACAGGAGCAGTAGTTCTGCTGGTGCAAGGCAATGGGCCAGGGGCCCAGAAAGCTTCAGGTGTGTGTGTGGGGTGGGTGGATTAACTATCCTCCAGACAATTTCCATGAGGACATTTTTACTACAACTCTCCCGGAGAGTCCTGCCATCCGCTGTTCTCTGTATACCTAGCGCATGTGCAGGCAGGGAAGCCATTAAAAGAGATACTTTCTGGAACCTGCACATGCTCCAGTCATGTGGAGAGAACAGCTCCGGACTGGTGTGATGGCTCCTACACAAGTCTTCCATCTCCATGGCACATTTTATAGTTTTTGCTCTTCTTGAACTTGAGCTTCCATGATTTGAATTTGAACAGCTCAGGTAGGTATCCTTTTAAAAGGTTGCACGCTCTGCGACCATATAACATATTTACCATGTTGCCATGATAAAAATGGCTACCTGAGAATCTCGCATTGCATGAAAGCGCGAGATTCTCAGTCACATTGTGAATCATTGCAATGAAATGTTGATGAGCTCTCTCCCTCTTTCTATCCTCCACTGTCAAGGTAACCCAGGCAAATAATCACACAACACAGTACAAGTAAGTTTAACCAGTTTATTGAAGAAAATAATAGCAACAGAAATAATATGAATGGTAATAAGAGTGAACACTTCCTCACTCTTGCAGAGACAGGCATAAGGACAGTGTAGTCCACTACTCAAGCTGACACTGAACTGCAATCGGATAATAGTTAACATGGGTACCGAACCAGACTTGGTTCTCACCTGGAACGCCAGGAATAGTAACTGAGAGTACCCGGACAACCTCCTGAGAGAGATGTCAGATGATAGTGCAGAGTAATGTACAGCAAGGTACGGAACGAAGGTCACACAGTGGAGGGGCGCTAGGAGGCTGCCAAATACATAATTGCAGTAGCACAGTGCAAACCCAGAGTGAGACAGGCAGAGACAGCAGGGAGCGCACAAAGGTAGTGTACCAGGAGGCAACTGGTATAGCGATATAGGTAACACTACAAGCCCTGGGGCAATAGGATTGCACAGTGCAGAGGCAACAACAACGCTACCAGCAAGGTGGGTTGTACCGCCTAGGCAATGCCCGGAGGCAAAGGGATCGCACAATGTGGAGGCAACTAGCAACACTACAGGCATGATAGCAGATGCACTGAATAGGTAAAGTGAGCCTACAACTATACCTGGGGACAGTGGTAGCCAGAAAGGAGTGAGAGTAGCACGGAGCGTAGGTCAGACAAGCCACAGTCAGGAACCGGATCGGGTAGTCAGCCACAGCAGGGGTCTGCACAAAGCGGGTAGTTGGACAAGCCAGAGTCATACACGGATCAGTTAGACAGAGCCAAGGTCATACACTGGATCAGATAGTCAGACAAGTCAAGGATCGAGAACCAGGAGATATCAAATGCCAAGCAAAGGTCAAAACAAGCAACACTGGAATGCGCACAGAAACACCACAAAAGGGCAACTAAGCCTAGTTTGTGGGAAGGTTATAAGACCGCCGCCGGGGCTGGAGCAATCTAGGCCATGCATACAGGAAACAAAAAAATAGCGAGCGTGGCATCATCGACGCATGCCCACCTGTAGTGGCAGACCAGAAGATGCATCCAGAACCCACCACTGGATAGCAGAGCAGACAAGGTATTGTGATATCTACTCTGTCAGTCTACACACAGAGAGAGAGGGAGAGGTGCAATTATGGAAGCAGTACTGTATAAAAAAAAATTAAACTAATAGTTACCCCTACCATAGTTACCAGGGTCTTCGGCTATGAAAGGGTTAGCAGCAAACATGTAGTAACGAGGATCTGCCGGATTGTGGATTAACCACGCCATTCAGTTGGATGCAACGTAGAAGACCTTTTAAGTGAATGATTTCTCTTTTTATTAACAAGATCGCGGCTCAGCTTAAGAGCTGCCGGTCGGTTGTACAACAGACTTACCCTGCAGTCAGTTACAACACTAACTTCAGGGAAAGGGGAGGGAGGGGGGAACTTTGAGAGTGGGGGCAAATAATTTCTTTTTTTTACTCCTACAATATTGGGATTAGTAATTTTAAAGTATTACTATCCTTTTAACTCACTGGAGAGTTTTCTTTAAGTATAATGTATATTTATTTTCCATCTTATAAAATGACTTGTAGCCAGCGGCATAACTGCAGGGGGTGCAGCTGTGACAGGTCACAAAAACCAAGGGTCTTCCACTGACTTTTGCACTATCCAGCAAAGATTTACAATCATACCTGTTTCCCATGTTGGTTGTCAGTTGCCTATATCTTCACACACACAGCCTTGTGTCTGCCAGTAAGATAAGTATAGCATTCCTGATTAACCCTTTGAGCACCAGAGAGATGTCCAACAAATACTAAGCAATGAGTTCAACACCCTCATGGTACTCAAAGGTGTTAACTGTCAGCATGTCAGTAAGATGCAGCAGCTTCCTGGCAATTCACATGAACTTATTTTCCTCTCTGTCTTTCCCTATCACATGAAGACCTTCTGAGATCTTCCAGTGGTGAATTACACCTTGGCTCCATGTCAGCAGCTGATTCAAACTTGCTCCTAGACTTACGTTACATATCTGTATGTGTTCAGACTTGCACCAGACATTGTGTGTGTATGTGGTGGTGGTGGTGGGGGCAGTAGGTACATGCCTCTGCTTGTAATGTTAAATGAGTCTTATCAAAAACTACATAGCTGTTTTTATGCTATTGTCCCACACAATAGGTTGTATTGAGAGGATATGCCAAATAGTATATATATATATATATATATATATATATATATATATATATTTAAACTAGCAATGTGGGACAGTGTTGCCCGCCATTTTATTTAGGTAATGTATAATTTGTAATTGATTTGACTTCATGTTTGAAATTGTGTGAGGATTCAGAATCCCCTTTGGCAGACATTGTTCTGAGTCCCCTTAACCTCTTTGGATCACATTCCTCTTCACTTGATCGGCCACCCCTCAACTTCCACTGATTGGCCCACTCTCTGTTGGCCAGATGGCATGACATTCCCCTTCACCTTTGTGTGCCCTCAACTTCCTTGTGCATGGAAAACAACAGACACACAGAATACCCTTTTTGGACCCCTGAATGTAACAGCTGAATTTTTGTGCTAACCATTTGAATGCCAGAGGGGTAGGCAATGCATTGAGAAGTAATACATTGCGCATCCCTATGGCATTCAAAGGGTTAAGGATGGAGGGTACAAGTGATGAAAAAGTGGAAGCCACTCCACGCTGTGTTCACCCTTTGAATGCCAGAGGGGTACACAATGTTTTCTAAGCAGTGCATCACATACCCCTCTGGCATTCAAAGGGTTGAGGATGTAACCCACTAAATGTTTTGCAGATGAGGGGGAAAGAGGGGGTGAATGGCAAGGGTAAGTTACGACTGTGGTGACTGAGTGAAGTGAGTCGCCCGTTTTTTTTTCTCTTCCAGACAGAAGTTGAGGGTAGGCCAACTCCTTGCAGAGATTTTGACAGGAGTGGCAAGGGGGTCAAAATCATGCCCCCCTGTATCTCCTGGACTGGCAGCATAGAGGATATTTGAATAACTCCTCCTTACTACCGCCCCGGGTGTGTTTGTCAAGCACCCAGAAATCTACTTTTATATATATGGATCTTGATACACAACACGCTTATGTGATTTTATTATGAATCATAGTAAAAAAAAGCTAGACTTTAACATTAACAAGACAAGACAAGAGAACTGTGATCATTTACATGTATTTAACCATTTTGATGTCAGTAAAAGCAAACTATGGCAGATTCATCAGTTGGTGAATTTATACCAACATATAGCTAAAAAAGGCTTGCAATAACAGTTGTTCAGGACACATTAACCCTTTACTTTGTAATGCACTGGACACCTCTCCAGCACTCAAACTGTTAAACCATTAATTTCACCCTGGGGGTGACAACTTCTATACTATAACATGTTTGATATTATAGTGCAGTTGGCTGCAATATTTTATAATATAGATTCAGTTGAAAAAATACATTAAGCATATATACTATTGTTACATCTTAATTAGTGCAAAATAAACAATGTTCAGTTTGTTCTCTTTGCAGAGAGAAATACAAATTATATTTTCATCATGTTCCTTTCAAGATCAAATATAGACAACTATTTTTACGATTTGATTTTTTTACTTAGTTCTTTGGTGACTAAATATAAGCAATATTATTTCTATTTTAGCAAAGTTATATATAGATAGAGTTAAGCATGAAAACAGTTTATGAAGCCAAATATAGTGCCATATTACGAGCAATTAACTAAAAAATGAAAATATACAAGCTGAAGTCCAGTCTTTTGCTAGTTAATCACTGTCAATCCCACCTCTGGCAGCTGTAGCATTATAAACTTACATCTTTTAATGTCCAGGTTCCCTCTTGGGTTTTCTCTCCCCAGCTATGAGCTTCAGAGAGGCAGCAGAAGATTTTTGTTAGTCTCTGTGATGTCATATCCACATGGACAGCCAATAGAAATAAGGCTACCACTGGCAGCTATAGCTCTTGCCATAGGCACAACAAGGGGCTTGGGAAATACCTGTATAACTAGGACTATAACATTATTATGCTGCTACTTCCAGATGTTTGAGTAACTGGGATCACACACACCCAATAAAACCAAGGATATGCACTAAAATATCTATGGGGAGAATAAAATTCAACAATCAAAATAATTATGCAACTAATAGGACACTGAGTCAATCACCCAGTTTGTGAATAACTGGGTGATTGATTCATTCATGAAAAGTGCTGCACTTTTCATGAACAAGTGAATCAAATGACCGAGTTCACTAGGGGCGGTCCTACTCGAGCTGGCTATTACAGTACAAGCAGCCGGATCGAGTAGGTAGAAAAGGAAGACAGCAATTGTCTTCCTTGTCATCGCATTGATCACCTATCCTACTGGATTGGTGATCAATGCCAGGGGGTATCAGGAGGGGTCCTGATGCCACCCGCAAGGTCTGATTTAGATTTTTAAACAATGAGCATTTGTTAAACACTTGAAGGCAAATGGTTTGCGGCCACATAAGTTGCCTATTAACGGGTACGCAAAAGCACTGCAAAGCGATGCGTTGTGTATCTCTCTGGTACTCAAAGGGTTAACTGTGGACAGCAGTACATGTTAGATTAAAAAAGGGGGGCAGCATGTCGGATTGAACAAGGGGGGCATTGTATGTCGGAGGGGGGCAGTGTATGTCAATATGAACAAGAGGGGGGCAGCATGTCGGATGTATAGAATGTTGGCCAGCATGGGGAACAGCATGTGTTAGCTCCACATACACTGCCTGATACACCCAGCCTTCTTCCCTTGCCCAGGCAGTGCCCATGGGGTTGTGTGGCTAGCAGTGGGCAAGGGAAAAAGCTGGAGAGGGTCAGACAGTGTACAAGGGGATCTGTGGCTACCAGTGGTCAAGGGAACAAGTCTGGGGGTCAAGCTGTATATATGGGATTCTATGGCTACTAGTGGGCAAGAGAACAAGGCTGGGGGGCAAGTGGTAGCCACAAATCCCCATAGATGCTGCCTGACCCCCAGCCTTGTTCCCCTGGAAGTACACAACATGTATCATATATTATACAGAGCTAAAGGGATAATTGTATAGTGCCTGGTGTATTTTTTAACCTTTTGAGTGCCACAGGGGTGAGCAATGCCTATCCCTATGGCACTCAAAAGGATAAGGGAGTGATGCTGTCCATGGTGCTGAAACTTTTCTCTCCACTCCCCTACTGGTCAAGTAGGGAAGCAGATAGACTGCTCTTCAACTTCAGAACTGTCATAGTGTTGGTGATGTGTGACGGAGGAAATCCCTTCCACAACAACAACAGCTCACAACCATCCCTGCTTGTTATTGCTTGAGAGCTGTTACTGCATAGGAAAGTACAGGGAGGTCCCAACTTCGCCAGCCTCAGGTAGGTGAAATTGAGACTGGGAACTCCGATAGCAGAGGCTGCTATCGAAGTTTAGTGAATGTGTTGAAGTGTCACATTAACATATCAACACCCCCCCTTGCATATGATAATGGCTCATTATCCTGCATTTCCATATGGAAATGAGTAATTATGCTTCATTTACATATGGAAATAGGCCATTGTCGATGTGATGAGTTAAAATTCGTAAACCTGTTGGGTGGATATCGATGTGGGCAGATTTTTGTCAGACTGATGTTGAAGACACTTTAGTGAATACTATCAATGTGCCTACAACACTGCTCCTACAGGACATCAACAGTTTCAGCCCTCTTCGATCTTTAGTGAATCTAGGCCAAGGAGTGGTGACAAAAATAGTTTTTGATAACTGTTAATAACCTCCATCTGTACATTGCCCATGCCTCCCTTCCAAAAGCTGTCAACTGCATTATTAACACCTATACCAATTTGAACTGTGAACATCCTTGACTCGCTCTTTAACTTGTTTTTTTCTTATGCTCTACGCTGCCCCTTCTATTGCTCCTGCTATACTAGAAGGACTCTAGAGAGGAAATATTGAAAGTATAGTTTTGTGCTATTTAGTCTTATGATGAACTTGGACTTTTGATGCTGATTTATTAGCTGTACTAATTCATGCAGCTTTTTCCCCCTTTTTTCTGATATATACATATATAAATTGGCCTGTCTATATGTTATATAATTATTTTGATTAAATGTTTCTTCCTCATAGATGTTTTAGTGCCAGTCCTCAGTTTTACTGGGCGTGTTATTACTTTAAGTGAGTGACTGGATTCTCGAGTGGAGACTTGGTTGAGTGCCCTACTATTGCTATTGCCCTACTAAGGGGCAAGGGGCGGGAGAGTAGAACTGGATATTTGCCATATCTACCACTCATGTTTATGTTTAGTAACTGTGATTAACTAGAAAAAGACTGAGGTCAAAATATACTTTCTAATTTTTTTTAATGTTGGTTGTCATTTAATATATGGCCATGAGGACATATGGTTATATGTTTTATGCATGTAAAAACAAATGCTTTACTGGTTTATATTAAAAACGAGTCTCCACTGATACATGTACTGAGGGCAATTTAAGGCAATACAGATATTGTGCTAGATAAGTCATAATTTTGGTTCTATAATTGCTAATATATAGGCTGCAGAGGTGACAACGGAGTAAAACTAGCATAGTCAAACAATGAAACACTGATGAAAATGTTAGACAAAATGAATATGTAAAGATCAGTGCATTACTGTTGACTGGGTAGAAAGATGTTCATTAACCCTTGAATGCTAGAGATGCCTGATATGCACTGCCTTTCAATGCACTGGAAGCATTTCTGGAATTCAAGGGACTAAATGAGTAGTAAACCTTTATTATGGACAAAAACATATATTGTAGGGCATGCCCAGCTGAGTAAAACAAGGGTACTCTCACTGATGCGAGATGATTCGTTCCAGAGTTATTTCAGCTCAGGCTGCTTTTATTTTATATTAAACTATTATAAACAGTATTGCTTACTGTTCACACAGTTCAGCTAATGTTCAGAATGTTCATCTTGTGTCCAGTTTTTCAGTTGCACCCTATAGGAGAGATGAGCCGCTGGCTACAGTTCTCTATAGAATATGATAGTAACAGCTCCATCACTTCCTTTTACTCAGCAGGAAAAGCCCTAAGATATAAGTTTTTTTTTATTAATAAAACGTTATTGATCCTTTAACCTTGTAATTTACATTTCATCTGTTATATTACATATGCATTGATTTCTCATAGTAAAATTGTGCAAAATCTTTATATATATATATATATATATTTTTTTTTTTTTTTATCTTTTGGGGTTTTTTTAGAGTTTCTGACAGCATTTTCAGAAAAAAATTACAAAGTGGGTAATGATAGAGAGCACAAAGTTTAGTCATTTTCCATTTCATGAAGACATTAATGTTCTGAATTGCTGGGTCAGGCAAAATACAGCAGCAGTAAGAGCAGTACATTGCCTAGAAAGCAGTTTGAAATGTAAGCCCCGGCTCTCTGACTCAGAGGCTTTTTTTGCAGCCTGAACAAATTGATGATAGGTGCAGATAAGATCACCAAGATTAGCCTGAACATCCATCTGCCTTCTGCTGCACTGATCACATTTTGAAAGCTGGAGGCACACATCTGTCATCTGTAAAAGGCTGAAGAAGGTCTCTTCCACTGCATGGTACATCTCTTCTGTTGACTGGTTTGATTTCAAGACTTTCTGAGAGATGGACATCAACTTCCGAGAGACACTACAGAGAGAAGCCTTTTGTTCTGCAAAATGAACTGCACATTTGTAGGGAGGATGCATCTCTCCTTTGTTTTTATATTCTTCTAAGATATTTTGCAAGTCCAACACACAATCTTGCAACTTCACAAAGCCAGTGGGAGCATCATGTATTGAACGCTGTAAACGGTTAAGTGCCTCTCTGTGTTCCAAGAAGACCGTGCTGTCACTTGTGCTGTTCATTAAACCAAAGTGTTGTCTTTCCAGAAATAATACATTCCCTGACAAAGGAGGTATTGTCTTTGGTAAAGAGGACACGATTCCACCAAAGTCAACATTTTCATCTTCAGGCTCGGTGTCTACACCACGAAAACAGCTGGTGTAAGGCAACTGGCAGCTGCAATTTCTTGCATTTTCTGCTTTGGATATTTTAGGTTTTTTTTGTTCTGGGTCACATAAAGCATACCATTCATTTTCTACACCGCATGCATCATCGTTAGTACTGAAGTTTTTGTGTGATGGATCCTGTCTGCTTGATTGTGATGCTGATGGATGATTCTTGGTGTTCAATGAATGTGCATCACAGATTTCCTCTGAAATATCCCCACATTCCCTCTCTTCCTTGTTTTCATCATAACAAAGTTCAAGAGTGTCCAGAGTGGAGTAGGAAGAATGTGGGGATGGAGACATCATATCTTTCCTGTCAGTTCTACATCTTACAATATTAGGCAAACCTGTGCATCCTTCTTTTGAGTCTGTGTTATGTAAGAGATGTTCTTCCACATCACCAGGACAAACGTTATAAACAGTGGACACTAATGAAGATGCTTCTTCTTTTAATGACTGGTTTGTGAACTGAGTACAAATATTTGTAATACCTTTGAAACCGGAAAGGAAATAATTTGAGGTATTACAGATATCAAATAATTCAGTATGATAATCTATTGAAGAACTTTGCAAGCTGCCTACATTGTCTTCACATTCAGCTGACTCAGACTGTACTGAAGTGGGTATGGAGGATGTAAATCCATCTTCTGATTTAGCAACGTATAGTGACTTTCTGTCTGTATAATCTGTGCATGATATTGAATCAGTATGTTCATTTAGCTGTTCACACTGAACCCCATTTTCAAATATATTTTTGAATTTTGTAATCACTGGCTCAAAGTCTTCTATGACATTTTCATTCTTTAATAAATGTATTGAGTTGCTGTCATTAAAATCAAGTGCTGTTAGAGAGAGATCAGATAGACCATTAATACTTATATTTTCCAGCTGAAGTGAAATTTGAGAAGGGCTTGCACACCCACTTTGTTCTAATATGTTCCAGTCTGAAATGCTTACAGAATTATTACTACTAAGTGGGCAATGTTTACCATTCTGTCCTCTGTCTTCTGCCCCATGGTCAGATCTCAGCCTAATAGCAGAGATGGAAGATACAACAGAGTCAGTCACAGACTTGGTCTCCATAGTGTCAGGTTCCATTTCCATTAGATTTGGGGAATGTGTTTTGCTTGCAATTCTAACTGTAGATTTGTGTTGGATAAGAGGTTTGGTCTCTAACAAAGCAGGTTCCCCCTCTGTGTCCTTAAGACAAGAAACAGTAGGAGAAAGACAACCATCAGGCAAGTGAGACTCTTTCTCATAGCAACACACATGATCTGTAGTCTCCAAAGAGTTAGATTGTGATAAAGGAAAAGTGACCTGAGAAGTATAATCAGTCTGTAAGAAAGATCTTCTTTTTCGTAAAGCTTTTTCAGACTTTTTTGAATAATCTGTTTTTTGGTGATTTTCTGTTGAATTTTTCATTAAGACATGTGAGTCCTGTATTGATATCTTGTCTGGAAAAAGACATTTAATTTCTTCAGTGTTGGAAACCGATTTACGACCTGGGAAGAAAAATGACAGTGTGTGAAGGAACAATGTGGGAAACCAAACTACAAGAAGCACAATGATGATATGATAAGCAGCAACTATAACACTCCTAATATTCAATAGACTTCACATTACAAATGGCCCTTTATAATTTTTGTATGGATCAAAAATATATTTCATTATGAATTTGCTAAGTTAAAAAGAAAACAAATCCTACATTTTCTCTTTTTTATTAACGAGATAAATATTAAAGGAGCAGTAAACATTTTTCATAGGTTATACAGTTTTTCCTGCTAAGCAGATTAGTGCATATTGAGTGTGTTGTCGCCAAATGCTGCTGTTCCTGTAATTTACTATGGAGAGCAATAGTCAATGATTCAAGCTCTTCCACTCATATATAATAATAAACTGCATTTTGTGTCCCGGCACAGGGAACTGTTTGAACTGTAATAACGTTTGAATGAATCATCTCCCAGCAGTAAGGGTACTCTTGTTTTGCTCAGCAGGAATGGCCCTATAATAAATATTTTTCATTAAAAAAGTTTACTGATCCTTTAAGGAATTATTCAAGTGGACCTATCACTTTCAGTTTTCTTTACATGTATAAAAACTTCATTCAAAACTACCTATGTGTCATAGTAACCAAAATTCTAGTATAGTTTAGGAGATATTCACACTTTTGTTTCTGGGAAAAGTGAAAGTAAAAATGTCCTGATATTGTAGAGAGCTTCATTAGCATATCACACATGCCTGAAAGGGCTTCATTAGCATATGAAACATCAATGAAATGCTTAATTTGCATATGAAATGTACAGGAAAATAAACCAACGCCACTCTCCCATCAAAGGACTAGACAGAATGGAGAGTATATTTATAATTATAACACAGAAGAAGGTAAAGTCAGTGTCACAATGGATAGTAACATAGGCATGTTCATCAAATGGTAAAACAAACAGTATCCAAGAACGAGAAAGATGTGCCCTTACATCAACAAAATCTTGATCGTTTTTCTGATACTACACTTAGAGAGTTTCATTTTGCGCTTTCCTCTTCTTTTTTTTATGCAATTGAAATGTAACTGGTACTGCACGGTTGTCACAATTAGCATACATTAGCATATGGTAATGAATATCTCCTTAATTATACATTTGCTGCTCTTTTGGCTAAAATGACACATAGGCAGTTTACAAATATACAAACTTGAATTAAGGCGAAAGGTCCACTTTTAATGAAATTATTAATGGCGAGAGGAATAATTGTATATGAGAGCTCAGTCAATGTGTCTAAATCCCAGCTTCTTCTTCAAAAAAGAGAAGAGAACAGCAGGACATTACAATAAGATATGTAGCATAAGTCAGGGTAGCAGAAGGTACAGTAAAATCTTACACAGTAACAGCCTGGATACTAAAGAGGTCTCTAACTCTTTAAAGTGTTAGTAATGTCCAAAAAAAGTTTTTTTTTGCATATAGAAGAGCTTAAAAAGCTGAGCTATATGCAAAAAAACGTATCTCTCAAACCGCTATGGTTTAAGAGATACAGGCGTTTAAAGTTCGCTGTTTCTGCTGACAGCTGTAAAGCTGTCAGCAGGAGATTCGTGTCGGTCGACACGGTGGCGCTTGAGAAGTGCCGAGATCTCGTTACTTACAAGGAATCCCATCATTGGAATGGTCTAAAACATGTGCTTGAACACCAGGCACACATTTTAGACCATTCCAATGACGGGATTCCTTGTAAGTAACGAGATCGCGGCACTTCTCAAGCACCACCGTGTCGACCGACACGAATCTCCTGCTGACAGCTTTACAGCTGTCAGCAGAAACAGCGAACTTTAAACGCCTGTATCTCTTAAACCATAGCGGTTTGAGAGATACGTTTTTTTGCATATAGCTCAGCTTTTTAAGCTCTTCTATATGCAAAAAACTTTTTTTTGGACATTACTAACACTTTAAGAAGCAGGGGCTGGAGGTGGAAGTTAAAGGCACTGGGCTAGATAAGTCATAATTTTGTTCTATAAATGCTATTATGTAGGCTCTAGGGGTGAATAATTCGGAATTTGTGCAATGTTTATTTGTCCCCTATGATGCAGTTAGTGTGCTTCAGAATTGCTTTTCTCTTACGTCCACTGTGAAACACAGATACCATGGGTTTGAGTTCTTCCAATAGAGGGAAGGACGCGTTTCAAAAGACAGTGTCTTGTGGGTGGAGACTCCAAACTACTCCTCCAGCTCAACCCTAACCCCTCCCCCGGCATGAATATATCCTCTGAAGAATACAGATGGAACAGTGACATTCTCTTAGTTTTTCGCTTTTTTTTTATTAGTTTTCTATTAGATATGGGACTGTAAAAATTCCTCCATTAGTCAGGTTAACATTACTGGGCTTCCCCTGGAATGGACTGACCAGTCTATAGGTGCAGTGTGGACCCCTGTAGCCCTGTGGAGGCAATCTTGCAGGCCAACTTTTTCCTCCCAGCAGAGTCTCCCTGAGGCTGTGTCTCCTTCACAATGTTAATCTGAAGGTAGAAGAAGGTGAGTAACCCTTTGAGTGCCATGGTCCACATTGTCCCAATACTGTGACTCTCCACACAGAAGAGAAAACAAAGAGATAGAGGGCGCCCAATAGTGCCTGTAAATGTCACAATAGATGATGTACAAAGAAAATATGAGATATACTCATAAGTGAAGTTGCTGGTCAAAGGTCTACACCAAAACCAGCTGTTAGGCTTGTGGGGAGGATCAATCTGCCACCATTCAGATGTATCCAGTGTTGTAGCCAATGATCTCCAGTATCCAAAAGGTTAAAAATGTATAAAGTGAATTCGGCTGCTGGATAACTAAAAAACTGTTTATTATATAAAATACAGAATAACAACCCAATTTAAAAATAATAATATATGTAATGTTTCGCAGTGCTATGACTGCTTTCTCAAACACAGAAGCTATTTTGAGTCACTGTTGGATCCTGCACCATACCAGCCAACTGTCACGATTTACGCGGGACAGTCCTGATTTTAGGGTCCAAACCCGCTGTCCTGCCCGCATAGCTGTTTGTCCCATTTGTCCAGGCCTGTTCTAGTTTTGCCCACACACTACCGGCTCCAGCAGCTAGACGTACTGCACGCTGATCATGTGACTGTGTGTGAGCCCCACCCTGCAGCGTGATCTGCTGAGTGACATCACTCTGCACATGTGTGCCACACACTTGTTATATGTGCACACACACGCAATCACGCCATAGTCCGCCTGCCAGGAGAAGTGAGTTAGAGTGTGAGGCTGAGAGACATTCTGACTGCCACTGCTCAGAACATCTCCAGCGACTGCCGGCACCACGCCAATTTGAAAAACTGAGCTGCGATCATCTCTCCTGGTCCTGGTATCCTCTAGCCTACAGGTACACAATATAAATAAAATCTGATTCTGTGTGTCCCGATCGCGGTGGTGGCTCAGAGCTAATGTGTGGGGAGGGGAGAGTGGTTGAGAGGTGCTGTCAGTGTCACTCTCAGCCACTGAGCCTGGCCACAGCATCCTTTGTTACACAGGAGGCATGAAAAGGAGGATAGCTTAGCCAGGCTTCGGGGGTGCTGTTGAGAATCAACTTCATAACAGCGCATGGATCAGTGGTGTGCCTGAGGAGTGAGTCATGCACCATACCACTACCAGCAGCCTCAGCAGCCGCTGCGCACATTGATTACTGTACTTAAAGGGATAGTAATACCTAAAATGTAAAAAAAAATATGTTGTAGGGTTTATCCCCCTGAGTAAAACAAGAGTACTCCCAATGCTGAAAGATGTTTCATTCAAAAGTTATTAATTTTCAAAGTTGAATTTTTTAGGTGCAATATCACAGTGGCCTGAAATTGTACAGTGGCGCTGTTGCTACACGATCCTATGGACAGCTCTGGTCTCAGGACCATAAATCTCCATAGGATGGTGTAGCAACAGCGCCACTGTAAAATTTCAGGCCACTGTGATATTGCACCTAAAAAATTCAACTTTGAAAATTAATAACTTTTGAATGAAACATCTTTCAGCAGTGGGAGTACTCTTGTTTTACTCAGGGGGATAAACCCTACAACATATTTTTTTTTACATTTTAGGTATTACTATCCCTTTAATGCTGCTTGCAGCCTCCAGTGTTTGCCTCCTAACTCTCTGAAAGAGCAGTGCCAAGGTGCACAATGCATAGTATACCTTCTGGCACTGCAGGCACTCAAAGGGTTAACCCTTTGAGTGCCAGAGAGGAATCCAACGCAGTGCGTTTGGTATCTCTCTGGCACTCAAAGTGTTAAGGACATTTAGTTTCATCTTGAATAAAAAAAAAAAATAACAAGTCAGTGCACATTTTATTTTTATCTTGCCATACGGTTCCCCAGTGCTTTGCCCTGCAATCAGTGGGTCATAGGTGCAGTCTCTACACACTGTCATGCTCAGTGAGCTCAGTTTCAACAATAATGCCATGACCACGGGTCCCCGACTCCCCCCTCTGGTAAATAAGAGGTTAAGTTAAGAATGAGTTAAGATGGTAATTGAATGAATTGCCTTCTTAACCTATTGTCAATGGGAAGTTAATTCGGTATATTTTGTTTGCGTTTTTGCTGACTAATAAATTTGCTTCTAGGATGGAGGCTTCTTTGAAATGGGGGGGGGGTGCCGGGAAAAAGTGTCCCTCTTTGGCAATTTCAAATGTTGGGAGGTATGCTGCACTCATGTTGGGTAAATGTATTATCTGAGTTTTGGAGCATGGATGGCTGCAGTTTGCATGGTTAACTCTTTCACTGCTGGTTTTCACTAGTTTGGGGGTGTTGTGGGTCTGTTTTCTCCTTCCCTCATTTTTTGGCTATCCTCACATGTCCCCCGGGGTTTTTGGGTAACTTTATTACTTTTGTCGGATTTTGTGTTGCAACCCCTTGATGAATGGGTTCCCGCGCCACCGTCATCTTTGCTCCATTGGCTTCTATAGGCGAACTTCTTTTGGACATAACTCTCCACCTGTTTGACATGCAGAAGTCAGAGTGGGCTCTCCTCATGCACTTTTATCAGGCTGACCACCTGAGTGTCTTGGGGGCCCTGTGGCAATCCACAGATGTAGTTGTACACATTACTAGGCAATATTAAATGAGAAGATTATGTTTCCCAGAATGCCTTTTTTGCTGGCTTTCTTCCAATTGGCTGCCTGTTTTGCAGTCATCATTTTACTACTCTTAATATGCTTCACAGAGGCACTCTCCTTGCTGTCCTTCTCCAGATTAACCTTTTGCCTGTCAGTTAAGTTAATTTTCTGGGCTTTATAAGTTGATTTATTAATCTGGGGATATCATTTACTATTTTTATATGAGTTTAAGACACTTGTACTGTCAAGGATGGATGTCAAATTCTAAGGGTCTTAGGAGTAAATCCAAAACTAAGGATTCAGGACGTCACTTAAAGATCCAGCGGACAAGAGACTGGATTCTATTCTCATGGCCAGCTTAGACCTATCTTTGATTCTGCCTGAGTCAATAGAGCAGTTGCTGTTTGGGGTGAGCACCTTATGGAGGATGTACTTTCCGAGGTTTCCAGGGATGACTTGTTGGTTCTTTTGGCCAACATTAAAGAGGCCAAAGCTTACGTGTCTGAGGATCTTTTTGGGGTGGTAAGGCTGTTTGCCAAGGCCTCTGCCTTTTCTATAGCTGTGCAATGCACCTTGTGGCTTAAGATCTGGTCTGCGGATCAATCCTCCAAAAAGTCACTGGTTTGCTTGCCTTTTCAGAGCAAGTCCCTGTTTCAAATTAAATCAAGCAGATCATTAGTGAAGTTACTGGGGCAAGAGCACTTTGTTGCCTCAGATGTCCTCCAAACATCCAACTATATAGAGGAAACTGTAACTTTTCCATCCCCACCAACTGGAAGCGCAAAGGCTTCAAGCTTTGCAGGCCTCCTCCACTCTCTCCTCTGCCAAGACAGCAGTGGCATCCCAAGCGAGCAGCTCCAAGTGCTAAGTCTGTCAAACAATCTTCCACATGACTCACAGAATGCTGGCCCGCATTTACCAATAGGAGGCATCTTCACTTGTTTCAAGATGCCTGGGAGTCCTCTGTAGTCTGTTATGCAGGTTATCTTGGATGGGTACCTAATAGATCTGGCATCCCTTCCACCATTTAGTTTCTTTTTCTCCAGAGTGCCAAGGAGCCAGAAAAAGCTTTGGCTGTTTCGGGAGGCAGTGGACTCACTGCTAGCCAAGGAGGTTCTGATACCAGTTCCTCCCCAAGAGCGTGGTTCAGGTTTTATTCCAACCTGTTTGTAGTATAAAAGAAGGATGGCAGCTGTCATCCCATTCTGAACCTGAAGTGTCTCAACAAATGTATGGTGACTACATGCTTCAAGATGGAATCTTTGCATTCTGTTATCGCAGCTATGTTCCTGTAGGAGTATCTGGCATCTCTAGACCTTCCGGATGCATATATACACATCCCCATTCACCCAGACAGTCAATGCTATCTTCGTCTTAGCCTACAACTTTGATCACTACCAGTTCACAGCTCTGCCATGTGGCCAGGTTTCTGCTCCCTGGGTGTTCACCAGGGTCATGGGGGCCTCAGTGGCCTTCATTCACACCAGGGGCATTTCCATGGCTGATCTGGTTGATCTGGTCAAAGCTCTATCAGAGGAGCTTCTGGCCCAGCACGTCCAAAACTGTGCCCAGCTTCTGGCCCAACACAAGAGGATTCTGAAAATGCTGAAGTCCTCTCCAGTACCTTCCCAGGAACCATTGTTCCTGGAGATGAGGTTCGACACCTGTCTAGGGAAAGTCTTCCTGCCAGAGGAGAAGATCTCTGCGGTGATGTAGTTGGTGTCTCAGGCTCTGGAGTGGCTCTCGGCCACAATCAGGGAGTATATGAGAGTGTTGGGATACGCTAGTGTCTACACTAGAGGTGGTGTCTTACTCTCAGGTACACACTAGGGAACTTCAAAGGAATGTCTTCCAGAGTTGGTCAGGGAATCCAGATTACCTGGATCCCCAGATTTCTTTTTCCCTGAGGCCCACTGGGACCTTCAGTGGTGGTTGTGTCCGCGCAACCTGGAACAATGTAAACCCTTTGTGATACTAGAATGGACTCTGATGATGATGGATGCCAGTCTGAGTGGTTGGGGTGTGTTTCTTGGTCACATGGGGGTTCAGTGCAGGTGGAATGTGGAGAAGCTTCTTCAGTCCATCACTGTTCTGGAACTCAGGGCTATTTGTCTGGCCCTTGTGTACTGGACCACACACTGGAGGGCAAATCCAGTGAGGGTTCAGTTGAACAATACCACGGCTGTGGCATGCATAAACTGTCAAGGCGGCACTTGAAGTGCCACAACCTAGGCTGGGCAGAGGCCCACGTTCTGGCCATTTTCGCTGTGCACATTCCAGGAGTAGAAAATGTGCTGGTGGACTTTCTAAGTTGCTAAGGCATGGATCCCAGAGAGTGGGAACTGAATCCGGAGGCCTTTTACCTGGTTGTGCTGAGGTGGGGTGTGTCCACAATAGATCTCATGGCCACCACAGCAAACGGTAAGGTTCTGAACTTCTGCTCCCGGAGAGGAGATCCTCTTGCCTTTGCCACGGACGTCATGTCGATTTCATGGAACTTCCATCTGGTTATGTCTTTCCTCCAATCCCTCTCATTTCCAGTGTACTCTAGAAGATCAGGATGGATGGGCCAGCTGTGATTCTGCTCTCTCCTTACTGGACTCAGATGGCGTTTGTGGACCTGGTCAGTCATTGGATTCAGGACCCGCTCCACTTTTCTCCCAGGCCAGACCTCCTTCTCCAAGGTTACCTGTGGAAAGAGGATGTTGAAAAGGTGGCTTTGACAGCATGGCTATCGAAGCCCACATTTTGAGGAGAAAAGGGTTCTCCACTGAGGTGATTTCCACTATGATTCAGGACCACAAGCATTTTCCAAAGCCTATCATATGATTTGGTCTCTTTTTCATTCTTGTTGTGTGGACAGGTCTCTGTCCTCACAGGACTTTGACCTTCCTTAGGAGTTATCCTATCTCCAGGAGGACCCATACAAGGGACTCAACTTGAGCTTTTTGAAGGGTCAGATTTCGGCACTTTCTGTGTTCTTTCAGATACTTATTGCCACCATTCCAGATGTCAAGGTGTTCCTTCAGGGGGTGGCTAATGCCCATCCTACCTTTAAGGTTCCTACTGGTGGAGGGACTCAACCCCATGGTACCTGTGTTCCATACAAACTAAAGAGAAAATTATTTAACAGGTAAGAACAATAAAATCCTATTTTCTTTTGCTTTCTGCATGAGGCTCACTATAGCATGCTCACACTCCTTTAGAGTCCTGTATTCTGGGGAACCAGTGGGGCAAATGTATTAATTTGCCAGTGTAGCCTCCCTGGCATTAGCATCTAACGTCAGATGCTTCACTTCAGAGTGTACATACAGACTGAGGAATTTCATTTCAGCACCAGATTTAGTATGGCATCAATAATGTACACCCAACTCAGTATGAATGGTTAGAGTAATCAATATTGGGACTTAAAGGGATAGTAATATTTAGTTTGTAAATTATGATCAGATCTTCTTTATACATTTTTATAACAATATATAGCAGAATAACCTTCTATAAAGTTGTCATTTTATCCTTATTCTATAATTAAGTTTCCTCCTCCCGCCCATTTTACATGCATAACACAGCCTCAGCAAGTGGGTCTGGACTGATTGTGATGAGGGACAATCTTCTTTCAGCAAAGGGGCAGATTTTCCTTATACTGAAAGAAAGAAGATTGTCTCTCGCTGCGATCTGTCTGGTCCATTGACTGCATTTCAGTGAGTGGAGGCTGCTTTACTTATGTAAAAGGGGCAGGAGGGGGAAACTTTATCCTATATAATAATTCGCTAAATGTGTATTTGTCAAAAGCTGTCATGTGCAGTACAGTTGGCTGCGCGCACTGCAGTCATGTGCAGTACAGACTGCCCGCGCCGCGGCTGATAATGGAGCTGGCCGCTCCGAATTCAGATCATAGCAGAGAGGAGCACCCCGCTCTGTATCAGCTGCAGCGCAGGCAGTCTGTACTGTGCATGCAGAGGCGTAACTAGAAGCTGGCTCCAAAAGGGCGCACGGACGTCACTATGGCAAGATGTCCGTGCTTCCTGCTACTGTCAGCCTCCGAATAAGTAGAAAATCTTTTAAACAAGGTAATATTTCTGGCAACTAGCACTACTAAGCAGCTAGTCGCCAGATGAAGACTTAATTAAGATGAAGTTTTTGTGGGGTGGTAGTTCCCCTTTAAGTGTATCTATATGTAGTGGTTTTCCTTTAAACTCTATTTATGTCTAAAGCTGAAGGATTGTATTTTCCAGTCATACCATCTTTTGGTATTGGTTTGGTATTGGTTTTCTCATACAGAGATTTAACCCTTTGAGTGCCAGAGAGGTATCCAACACATTGCAACGCAATGCTTTGGATACCTCTCTGGCATTCAAAGGTTTAAAGGGATAGTAATGGTTCATAATAAAAGCAGCTCTAATTAATCATCATAGTATTTGGACTTTGGAGAGTGTTATTTCAATTCTGTCAGAGTTGTAGTTCAGGAGTAATTCAATGGCAAAGTATCTCCCTCCCGCCCCTTTTACTGATGTAACATTGCTCAGCCAGATCAGAAGGGAGGTGCCCAGGTAGACTGCAGAGAGGAACAATCTTCAATTAAGATAAGGGAAAAACCTGAAAAACCTGTCAAGGGGGGCGGGGCTTTCATTGTTCTCATAGGAAGAAGATTGTCCCCTTCTGTTATCTGTCTGGTCTATGGACTGCATTCCACATCTGTGAAGAGATGGCTTACACTAGGTAAAAGGTGTAGGAGGGGAAACTTTGCTTGTGAATATCTCTCAAACCATAAAGGTTTGAGAAATAAGACATATTATTCTTCATGTTTTTTAATGCCTACAAAATAAAATAAAGATAAAACAAAGTATTACTATCCCTTTAATGCTTTTTGAATTTTGCAGTGACTCTCAACACCAGTCCTTGAGGCATACCAACAAGTCAGGTTGAGGATATCCCTAAGAAACAGCCTGGTTCGCAAGTTGTGAATCAGTGCTTGTGAACAGGTGTTTTTGTTTCTGCTACTCATGCAGTTTTAGCCATTAACAGTGAAGGAAAAGAAACCATAAAAATAAAAGCAACCACAAATAAAGTGCAGCGTCAGAAATCCACAACATTAGTTAAGAGTGCTTCTTGAAATGGTGACTGTTTCAGTGAGCTATCAAAATTTTTATTTTGATAAAGTAGGTTACCATGAGCAAGCGGGTTACTACTACTATTTATACTGTAATGAAACTCATTACTGTGATCAATTGGGTTGCTACAATTTATATTGTCCTCATTTGGGAAACTACAACTGTGATCAAGTGGATTACTGTGGTAAAGTAGGTTATTACAATGTATACAGTGATCAAGCAGGTTGCAACAACATATAAAGTGAGATATTGTGATCAAGAGGGCTGCTGGAACAATTTATATTGTATCAATTGGGTTACAACTTGTCATACCTCTTGTTTGTCTCCGGTCTTGCTGCTGCTGCTGCACACTCTTCCACTCTTACTTGCACCGACCATGAACGTTTGTTCTTTGTTACTCGCCTATGATAATTTGTGTGTGTCCCCACACGTCAGTGTGCATGGGTTTTTGCGATAACAGCTCAGAGCGTCCCTGAAGTGTTCAAACCATTGTGCCTGATTGGCTCAGGCCTCCTATTTGAACCCATATTTACTGTAGCAGCTTGCTCAATTATTCAGCCTGGTTGTGCATCTCTGCTTACTCTCCTTGGAACTTGGCTAGACTTTAGACTTCGCTTGCATACCTCTCTGGCACCCAAAGGGTTAAACAATGCACAGATGTCAGGGCTATGTTTGGGCACAGATAATTTAAGAAGACTTTTTTTTCACAGGAATGATGGAACAGAGAGAAAGAAGAAGGAAGATAGAAGACGAAGATGGACAGTAGCTGACTAGGGTGCTGAAGACTCAGCTGGACATCAGGAATAATGGTGTTTATTTTCACTGGCCGTTGCTTTGTAACTTAGATTAACCCTGCGAGTACCAGTGGGGTAAGCATACCCCAACTGGCACTCGTAGGGTTAATTCTACTAACATTTCACACATTTTTTTCAGTGAACATTAGTTACATTAAACTAATGGTATAGTGGCAGATTACTCTCTGGGATTATGATTTACCTAGAGTAATCACGATATAGTATGGGGTTGCCTTAAACCTGATTGTAGGTACAGACCTCATGGGAGAATTTATTAGAACCTCCAGATTGAAGAAGGAAGATAGAAAGAGGAACACAGGAGAACCCCAACATAGAAATAATAAAAGTAGGTCCCACCTACTACAAAGTAATCCTAACAATAAAGATTCCTGTCAAGGACCCTCCCCTTCATATAAAGGAGGATTTTAAACCCCTAAGAATTATAGATTCTAGAATGATGGTACTAAACCTGAGGATGCTTCTCACCATTACAGGCCGAGACATTATATTAAAATACCAGACAGATTTGATCAAGGGAGAAGGGATGTAAGGTTCAGGAATAGAACCTCAGGAAAACAGTATAGATAACAAGAAAGTGGCACCTTAACTACCCCTGCATCCATAAAAATAAAGTAGGGAAAATTAGGAAGAGCCCTGATAATCCCTCATCAGATGTGCACCCCAAGAATGAATTGCACATTATTACCCAGCCTGTGGGGTTGGATAGTCCCTTCCTCCTGACTGGAGTTTGTGTATATCTATCTATCTATCTATCTATCTATCTATCTATCTATCTATCTATCTATCTATATCTAATCTATCCTATCTATGTATCATTTATGTATGTATGTATGTATGTATCTATCTACCTATATTTTTTCTGGTATTATTCTTCCTCAGTGCCTGATTATCGTGTTGTAGCCTTGTGATTTTCTTGTAATCCAGAATTTGTTTCAATCATCTGTGCACCTGATACTGAGCCTCATCCTGATGATTCTGATTTGTCACTTTGTTTGCCTCTGGTACTGACCCTGGCTTAGCTTTGACCTCCTACCTGCCTTCTGATTCAACCTCACACCTGATTGTTATTTTGTTTTCAACCAGATGACCATCCGTTTGCCTACTGTTTCTTTTGTTACTACCCTGTTAGCCCTCAGACTATCCTATCACCCTCTGATTCTGCTCTGTTGCTGGTTGCTCTGGGTTCCACATTGAGCTCCATCTCCTTACCTTACATAGTCAGAAGAGATTTGATCTGATCTGAAAACCTTATCTCTGTCCTGAGAGAATACATCTGAGCACCAGTCTGATACTTGGGCAGAGAATTGTGATCTAGAGAAATAGTCTCCAAATACAGCTGAGCACCAGTCTGCCACTTGGGCAGAGAGTTCATTTGATCTGCAGAAGTAATCTGTGAATACAGCTGAGCACAAGTAACCTGGGCAGAGAATAAATCTGATCTATAGAAGTAAGCTGTGTCCTAAGAAATTTCATTGTAATCCTCCATTTTATCAACATTCTCCCCAGGTTCATAATCCTTATCTCCTCACTAGAGCATCTCTGCATCATAGGAGTCACCCTCCATTTCCTCAGATATTGGTCCCTCACTGCTATTCCCTCAGCTGCTTGATACCCATTCAGGTCTAGGCCCAGGCTCAACGGGGGTCAGTCATCTGGCTTTGTGGCCAGTGCATTTAACACTGGTGTTAACTACAACAAGAGTATCAAAGATGCTGTCTATGATTTCCAGCTTTGCATCCCAGCATCGCCTTCTAGCTTCTTACAGCAGTGAGTGAGTCTGTTCCCTCTGACTATCAGAACAAAGGAGACATGAATATGACTAAACTAAAAATACAATATATGGAGGAGGAAGATTCAGGGAATCTAGACAAGCTGAAATTAGAGGATGAAGACACAAGTCTGTTTTTTTACACTGATATAAAAATAATTGGTTGATGTAGACACTTTAGTGGAACAACAAATAGCCTAATCGTCTGTTAATTCTAAGGATTCCCTACAGCAGTGCCTAAACGGCAGATGTGTTTTCCAACAATAGGAAAATTAGGCTTGTCATAGAAAAGATGTATGCCACCATATAGCTACAGGTACTGTTATTCCTAAGAAGCAAACACAAAATAAGATGAATTATGCTGCCATTCCCAGTATTCAAATTGTGATTAATGACTTGTTAAAACAAGATGTGTTAATATAACAATATAGTCAAATTAATACTGCTGTTTATTCTGTCCCTAAGTCAGATGGAAGTTGGAGGACAGTATTAGATTATAGGGAATTTAATAAAGTTACTCCCTCAGTAGTAGCCCCAAACACTCACTCAAATCCACCTTAGATTTATGTAATGGATTCTGGAGTCACCCTATCAGCCATGATAGTTATTGGCTCACAGTTTTTACCTGGATGGGAAAACAATACGTTTGGATAAGATTTCCATAAGGATTTGTAAATTCACCTGCCTTGTTTACTGTTGATGTAGTATATATAGAAGCCTATGTTGATGATATATACTTTTCTCTTGATGAATAAGAAGAGGTTTAGACTTAATGAAGTCCTAGCTACTTTCCTTTCAGCTAGGTTCATTATATTGTTGAAAAATTCCCAAACAGTGAGGGAAAGGGTTACCTTTCTCGGATTTGTCATTTGTGACCAAGGAAGAGGCTTACCAGATGATTACATGGAGAAAGTGGCATCAATTACTATACCTCACAGCCTTAACCATGTAATATTAGTCTCTTTAATTATTCTATGTAATGTATACCTAACTTTAATGTCCTCATTGGTCCTCTCCATGCAGCTGTTTCTTGTGAAATAAAATCAGAACAGCAAAATATTGCTGATTTACCTTATTATGTGGCAATTTGGGGAACCAATAATACTTTTAATGATTTAACATATGTTTTAAACAACATTACTACTATTGATGATTGTGAGACAGATGAAAAAGGTATTGGTTGAAAATTGTTAAGTAATGTTGAAATCTTAATTACCACTGGGCACATATTAAGTGATACTGTAACTATAATTAGCCACATCTCAGACTCAAAAGAAGAAGAAATTAAGCAATGTATAATAGTGTTAAGAAATCATATGGTTACTTTAATGTCAGCAATATCACATTTAACTACACTCTCTGAGAAATTCAAGGCTGTTATATTATTAAATAAACTTACATCTATGAGATTAACTATACAGTCAGGAAAAATAGAAACCTCATCGTTATATATTGAATAGATAAGTAAACAACCATCCCGGAATATGAAACAATCTGAAATACTGACACGCCTCCAAAGCCATGATTTACAAGACACAGGTAAGTAAAAAACCCTACTAATTGCCAATGGGAGCTTTTCATTTAATATGCGCTCATCATCCCAGATTAAGTTTATACCACTAATTGGGGGGTTGAAAACAATGGTCATCTAATTAGATTAGCTGGCCACTAATTGGAGTCCTACAACCGAACCCTATCAGTATATCTCACAAAAATTTGAAAAACAGACAAATCTTAGTGTTAGTAATTGTCATGATATTGTGTGTGAAAAAGCAATCTCCTGCTTACCACGTGACCTTACTGGACAAGGTTCTGAACGTCTCATTACTGAAACCCCTGTGAGGACAACTGTTCCTATATAATCATGAGTAGTGAGATGATTGCAATATCCTACCTATGCAATCTTCTGTTGTTACTGTGAACCAATCTACTGAATGTGTTGAAGAAATTTTAACCCCACCTTTACTTACCCAAACTCTTTCAAAAGGAAGCATAGACATTCATATCTCACATAATTATTTACAGCTAGCTTTCATGTCAGCAAATCTGAGCAGGTTAAAGGATATGAAGATTGCTCTAGGCTCCATCCATTAGACAGTGGATATATTATTACAAAGTGCACATGCAACCTTGCTTAGAGTTGGTTTGCATTAGGGTGTTTTTCCCTCTTTAGATACAGACCCATGGTAAGTCCCTTGAGACTTTTTTAAATGATGGGGAAATTGATTACATCTCTAGGTCAAGGGTTAAGAAGTATAAAAAGAGGAACTTTTGGAAGAATAGGTAGCATATTTAGTCTCCTAGGACATCTTAAACCTATATTGATTGTTATAATTAGTATCATTCTATTTGTCATTATCAGGCACTTTTTGTCTTTTTCCCTAAGGGAAAGAAGAGGACGACAGAACAAATAAATCTTATCTTGCTAGAACATGTGATGTCCTTGGCACAATCCCATCATCTGCTAGGAAGATGTTTGTCATGAAGAAAGTTGCTAAAATTCATCAACTTGTTTCCTAGCAATTTGCATACAGTGGAATAAATGCAAGCAAATACATGGAGAGCCCAATAACCCTTATGTGTTCAGATCAGGGGATTTTTACAAGCTCTGACTGAAACTTAATTTGTTTTGTACTCATACTTCTAAAGTCATCTGTCTGTTTCAATGCACCTTCACTTAAATCCCCATTTGATTCACCTATATCTCCTACTCCTGCCACTCTGAAGGATGGTGTTTATACAATTATGCAGCCTTCTATTACTATACATTTAAATGTTTCTCTTAACCATGTTTTTGAGTGTCTGCAATGCAATCATTACATTCTGTGCATTCAATAGTTAAATACATACAATCTGCTCTATAATACTATTTTAGGTACAACATTTGGGTGTATGAAGTTCATTTACAGACGGTATTATAACAAATTATATAGAAATGCTTTTAGCCATTGACATATTCAAAATAATTAGTTAACGTGTTATTGTATTTCATGGTTTCATAGTTCCATAGAAAATTAGGTTGAAAAAGACACAATTTCATAAGTCCAACCTTTGCCACAGTTTTACTCTGAAAATGAGAATTATATAATCCTTGCTGACTCCAAAATGGGTATGTCTGTTTATCAGAACTTTCTGTTTTACCTGCAACTACAAAGTATAATCCTGTATGTTCCCTTCTGCTAGAAAAGCATCAAATCATCTCTTAAATGTATCCATTGTATCTGCCATTAACACATCCTTGGGCAAGGAATTCCACAATTTAAGAGACCTTACTGTAAAAAACCTTCCTCTGTTGAAGTTAACATCTCCTTTCCTCTAATACTAAGGAGTAGAAAACCTCACTGGAGAGATCCTTGTGTTGATCACATATACTTATATACATGATCTCCTCATAGGCATCTTTTTTATCTAGAGTAATTAGTCCAATTTTGGCTAGATGTTTTTCATAATCCTCCGTTCCCTTAATTAATTTTGTTGTTCTTCTCTGTACTCTATCCAGTTCTAGAATATCCTTTTTCAGAACTGGCACCCAAAACTGCATTGCATAGTAGAGGTGAGGTCTTATCAATGATTTTTACAGTGCAAAATGATGTTATTCACTCTGGATTCAATACCTCTTTTTATGCAAGAAAGTTTGTTTGCTGTTGCTACTGCTGTTTGATATTGAATACTATTTCCCAGTTTACAAGGACTCTCAGATCTTTCTTTAGCAAAGAGTCTCTTAAAAATGATTCCAATAAGTAGCATTGTGATTTTATTTCCCAAATGCATAACTTTACACTTTCCCACATTAAATTCCATATTCTATCTGTTTGCCCAAATTACTATTTTATGTAAATCCTTCTGTACAGAACAAACAATTTATTACATTATATAATTTAGTGCTATCTGCAAATATTGAAATGTTGCATTCTATTTCTATATCAAGGTCAATTATAAACATGTTCAAAAGCATGGACCCAGTACTGAACCCCGACACTCCACTCTCAACAGTAACAGTAATGGAGAATTTTCAATTTACAACAACACATTGTTCCCTGTTCTTGAACCAATTTTCTATCCAGTTATCTCCTAAACTCAATTTCCTTAATTTGTACACCATCCTCCTGTGTGGCACTCTATCAAATGCCTTTGCAAAATCCTGATATACTACATCTACTGCTTTAACATTATCTATGGTGTTACTTACTTTTTCATAGAAGCTCAAAAGATTTTTATGGCAAGATATGTTCCTCAGCAAACCATGTTGATTCCTGCTAATAATTTTATTTTTCACAGTGAAATCCTAAATATAATCCCTTATTGTCTCTTCAAGTCATTTTCCTATTATCAAAGTAAAACTCACAGGTCTGTAATTCCCAGGTTCTCTTTTAGTTCCCTTCTTAAATAAGGGCACTATACTTTCTTTATGACAGTCTTGTGGCACTGAGCCTGTGGAACGAGTTTCTTTAAAGATTATAAACAGTGGTCTTGCTAATACTGCACTGAGTTCTGAAAGAACCTTTGAATGTATGTGACCCGATAGCTGATAATTGTATGGTTTTACTTTCTCTGGTATACACTGATAAAAATAATGTCTTCAGAACATCAGCCTCATCCATATCCTCCTTAATCAACTTGCCCATATAATTTTTGATAGGTCCAATGTACTCCCTCTTAAGTTTTTTTCTATTTATGTATTTGAAAAAAGTTTTGGATTCATGTTGCCATCCCTTGCAGTTCAAGTTTCATTTTCTATATTTGCTAGCCCAATTGCATTTTTGCAATCTTTGCTGCATTCCCTCAGACTTAAACAGTTTATATGTCTTTTTTCTTGCCATTTCCTTCTTTACATTTGTATTTAATCACATTGGTTTTGATTTACTTTTTGTATTTGTTCCCCAGTGATATACACTGTTGAATATATTTTTATAGCCTAAATGTAAATTCTAACCATTTTCCCCAGTACTTTTTCCCTTGTACTAATTCATTCCATTACATGTGTTGCACTGATGCTGTAAACATCTTATCTTTTCTAAAAGAGTTTTACTTGAACCTATGCAGATTTGCTCCTTTAAATGTATCTCAAATTAAACCATTTTATGATCACTATTTGCCATTTGTTCACCTTGTTTAATACTAGAAATCATGTATATGTTATTTCTTACTAATAAGTCCCATACATTGTTATTTTTTGTTGGCATTTCCACCCTTTTGTCATGTAGCTAACCCTACTCTTTCTACAGTTTATGTCTAAAGAGTAACTTAAAATATCCCATGATCATAGTATGCCCAAGATATGCACATTTTTTATTTGCAATAAAAATTGGGCCTCAATATTCTCATCAATATTTGGTGGTTTGTAATCATATACCTACCAACACTTTTTTTTTTACCTTTTACACCACAGTACGTTTCAATTTCTACCCATAAGGACTCCACATTATCTCTAGTTTTCATACAAATATCTCCCCTTAAACATGGATTTTGATCTGGTCTCAAATATAGAAACACGCACATCCCTCTCATCTATTAATCCTGTCTCTCTTAAACAGGGAACATGCACAGTCCAATTGTGTATCATCTCACCATGTTTCAGTTATACCAATTATGTCCGAATGCTCAGTAACCAGCAGCAATTTCAGTTCTCGCTTTTTTGCCTACCATACTTGCATTTGCCAACATACAACATACAACCAGTCAAAGATGTTTCAAAGTTTATCACAAATTAGAAAGCATCTGACATATTTCAGGATCTACTCTCCTTTCATCAGAGATATCCATGTATAATGAATGATCAGCCGCATTGGCATAAGGCTGTCCTTAACTTAAAAAAAGACCAAGGACCAAAAAAGGTTTGAGGTTTTTACTGTAGGGAAAATGGGAAGACTAGATGGGCCGAAATGGTTCTTATCTGCCGTCAAATTCTATGTTTCTATGTTTCATTGGCATTGTGGTATTTTAGGAGCTTTTTATGTGGGGGCCAATTCATTATATATGGATATCTCTGATGTAAGGATATTATATCCCGAATTGCTTCCAATGCTTTTTATGTTGTTTAAAATTTTATGCTAATATGTTTGTGATTAACTATTTGAAAAATCTCCTTTTTGAATGATGATCATCATTATACAAGGCTATCCAGGATACGCTGGAGGCACCTCTCG
This sequence comes from Rhinophrynus dorsalis, assembly GCA_037306005.1. Classification (NCBI taxonomy): domain Eukaryota; kingdom Metazoa; phylum Chordata; class Amphibia; order Anura; family Rhinophrynidae; genus Rhinophrynus; species Rhinophrynus dorsalis. Next base: position 356,202,937 of record CM074718.1, read on the forward strand.
GGGTTGTTTGTCCGTTCAACCAGTGGACTATTTTATATATATAATCTTATTACAATTGTCATTTGTTCATTGGATAAGCACCCTTGTTCTTCTTTCCTGTTCTGGTTTTTTCATTTATGGGGTAGTGTCTGTCAGGGACTTACAAAGCAGAGCTACACACAGGTGATTCCCCTTTTTCAATCAACCCATCACACCCACAGGAAAAAATAATAATTCCTTCACACTCCACTAGTCTGTAAGCAAGAGCAGATTCCAAATGAGCCAGGCACTTGCATATGAAGCAGAGCTAAACATATGTGGATCCCTTTTTAATTAACCTCTCACACCCACACACAGAAGGGAAGAAAAAATGAATAAAAATAATTTGCTTTTTTAACCCTACCCAAGCAAACTCGTCCTTTTATATATTTATTTCCTGATTATTCCAAACTCCACCACAAGAGCAGGGGCATATTAAACATAATGTGTCTGTCACAAACCTTCATATCTATTGTTTAGAAACAAATTGATAGAACACACTTGGCTTTTTCATAAGATGCTAACTGCTATATGTTCTGAGCCTTAGGTGTTTGGGCTTTCTCAATGACAAGGAAGATTTTTACTCTGATTAGTCTGAAAAAGAGAAATGGGAAGAGAATAAAAATGTAATGTTGTAAAGTGTTGATTTGCCTATGTAAGGAAAGGAGTTACCTGATTTATTAGGAAAAGAGAGAGAGAGAGAGAGAGAAAGACGATACTAAGGACCGATTGGTATGCTACCCATTACTATTGCAAGCATATTAATTATAGTCTTCTAGTTGTATTGTATTTACTAATGATATGTTGTTACTAATGATATCCTTTCTATATTTCTGTATATCTATGGCATATGTATGTGTGTGTGTATATGCGTATATATATATATATATATACAGCAAGCAGAAATTTGGAAGCACTTCAAGATATATAGGCCCAGGTGCACAGTCCTCAAACAAAGTGATAAACATATATATATATATATATATATATAATGAGAGGCAGCACCAGTGGGACTTATTGCAAAATGTTTATTAATTGGGCAAAATAGGCAACAAAAAGGTCGACGTTTCGATCCAAAGGCAGGATCTTTCTCAAGACAAATTGCAAAATGGCCTTTTGTAATTTGTCTTGAGTAAGATCCTGACTTTAGATCGAAACGTAGACCTTTTTGTTGCCTATTTTGCCCAATTAATAAACATTTTGCAATAGGTCCCACTGGTGCTGCCTCTCATTTTATATATATATATATATATATATATATAGTCTTATGGAGCTTTGGGGTGCACTCTCTATAACAATCAGAATCTTGCCTGGGTGCACCAGTCAGAAATTATACATACAGTTTGTAGTTTGGACACGGCACTCACAGGAACTTTTTGATCAATTGTGCAAACAGGTAACATTTATTGTATCGAAGTTTGTGAGGTCTTCTCTTTGGAGGGAAGTTTGGGAAAGTGTGGCTATCCTTAAAAAATGATTTGGACCTTTATCTGATGTTGTACTTTCACTATCCGATGTCGATGCGGCTGCTGAAGTTATGTCTACAGTATCAGTTGGTTTAGTAACTTGTCTATTCCGTGTTGCATGTCTTTTAAACGGTCTTTGTCTTGGTTGGGTGCCTGTAAGCCACCGGTATACTCGATGTTCTTTATAATCAGTCTCAACCTTAGTTGCTTTTTGTTTCTTAAAATGGTGTAATTCTTCTTTATATGTTGCTAATTGTGTCTCAAGTTTTTCTATCCAGTTAGTATCTTTATCATTCAATAATGTCTCAATATGTGTTGTCCTAAAATTCTCCAATTCAATCTTAGTGCTCTGCAGATCTTTTTTAACCTCTTCAATCACTAAGAGCATTAGGTCTAGGGAGCATTTATTAAGAATCCCGCACCACTTTCTACAGAATTCAGGATTATACCTTCCAATTGTGGGTATGTTAGTAATTCTAAAGCCTCTGGAGATATGCTTAAAGGGATAGTAATGTTTCATAATAAAAACAGCTCTAATTAATCATCATAGTATTTGGACATTGGAGAGTGTTATTTCCGTTCTGTCAGAGTTGTAGTTCAGGAGTAATTCAATGACAAATTGTCCCCCTCCCGCCCCTTTTACTGATATAACACTGCTCAGCCAAAGCAGAAGGGAGGTGCCCAGATAGACTGCAGAGAGAGACAATCTTCAATTAAGATAAGGGAAAAACCTGAAAAGCTTGTCAAGGGGGGCAGGGCTTTCATTGTTTTCATATAAAAAAGATTGTCCCCTGCTGTTATCTGTCTGGTCTTACAACCAGATTCACATCTGAGAAGAGATGGCTTACACTAGGTAAAAGGGGTGGGGAGGGGAAACTTGCTTGTGAATATCTCTTAAACCATAAAGGTTTGAGAGATAAGACTTATATTGTTCTTCATGTTTTTTTAATGCCTACAAAATAAAATAAAGTTAAAACGAAGTATTACTATCCCTTTAATGCGATAATAGTCTGATAAGTAAACTCCGTATAAATTAAGATCGATGTGATGTTTATTTAATCTCAAAATTTGATGATATATATCAGACGGTCTTAATTTTGCATCTATCCCAATGGCTGTTTCATCAAATAAAATTTTATTAGCTTCCGAATCTGTAAAGGTAACGGGGTCAATCGGGGTGGTCAAAAAAGTTGAGGTTTGGCTGTCTTCCATATTATGGATGTATATTTTATAAAAAGTCAATAATAGTAAGAACTAGTGAAACAAAAGTCCGTGGGGTGATTAGATTTATGTTTTTGAGTATGGAAATGTCCATATACAAGATATATTTTGACACTTACATCATCACGTTATTAATATTGCTTTAATAATTGATTTAAGTTACACGTTACTCTTAAGCAGTATGTTGTTTCAATCAATAGGGACGATCTTTGAGTTGCATCTGTCATTTCGGGTTTGTGATCAATATGGGATTTTTCATATTGATATGTCTCATACATTTTTGCATTATCCTTATTTTACATACAAGTATGTTTCATTGGGATTTCTTGATATTAAATGCATGATGTTTTTTAACAGCTTGTTGATTTTCACGTTACTACATGTTACATCACGATAGGTGTGATTGTAATTATTCAATTAAGAATTTGAATCTGTCTTGGCGCCAATTCCAATTGGTTGTTTGTTTGGGAAGAAAGGGTTTATAATGTGAAATACATACATACATACATAAATACATACATACATACATGTGAAATGTTTCACATGAATGTAATCTTGAGAAAGGCTGCTTGGTCAGCCGAAACATTGATACAATAAATGTTACCTGTTTGCACAATTGATCAAAAAGTTCCTGTGAGTGCCGTGTCCAAACTACAAACTGTATATATATATATATATATATATATATATATATATATATATATATATATATTTAAATTTAACCCTTTGAGTGCCAGCGGGCTAGGCAAAGCATTGCTCTGAACTCAAAGGGTTAAGTATGTTGGAAACTCTTGCCCCTTTCTTTACTGTACTCTCTATATTCTATGTTGAATGTGGGCGCAGTCAACATAAATTAAGTCAGGGGTAAAGTGAACCTGTAATAAGAGAATAGATATCCCCTGAATCCTTGTATGGGAAGAAAGGTATAATCCATTACACTATGGTCTAGTTAAGAGAGTCCAGAGGAGAATAAGCAGAGATGTATAGCCAAACTCTAACTGACTCAATAATCATGTAAGGTGCTGCAGGAAATCCAAGTTCAAATAGGATACCTGAGCCAGTCAGGTGCAAGACTTCATACAAGTCAGGAACTCAAAAACCTGTGAACGCAGTGTGCAGATATATATAAATGACCATAGCTAAAATGCAAAGTGCTCATGTCATCACTGGAAAGACTGTGGAAGAGGGCACAAACAGCGGCGAGACTGGAGACAGATAAATGGTATGACATCAATTACAGCTTGTACTGTGTGACTAAGTCATTACTTCTGGAGGATGACTCACCATTACCCTTGTCTCTCCCCTTCCATAGGTTTGGTCTGAATCATTTCTCACAGGGACAAAAAAGTTTTAAAGGTGAAAGGTGGGACCAAGTTAACCAAAGGAAACAGTTTTTCATATTTTATCTATCGATTTGTGAAGACAGTCATTCAGCTCTACTGATTACTTCCTGCCATCAAGAAAGAATATCCTTAAAACCTCATCAACTGGTATGTCCTGAGGTCTAATGTTGAGAAATATATCTACTGCAAAGAGATGGGTACTAAGTTCAGACTTACAACAGAGATCTGTAAATACATTCCCCTGCAGATGCACTGCAAACAACACACAGACAGATCTACCCGACCGCTGTATGTCCTTTTGTTTAATGTTTCATAAAAAAAGCAGCTCCGATTAATCTTTATAGTATTTAGGCCATGGAGAACGTTATTTCAGTACTGTCTGATTTGCAGTTCAAGAGTAATTGAATGAAAAATTATCCCTCTCCCGCCCCTTTTACCGATGTAACACTGCTCACCTCAGAGCAGCAACACTGTCTGCATGGATCGCAGCAAGGGAAAATCTTCAGTGAGCATAAGGAAAAACCAGAAAAACCTGTCAATGGGATCAGGGTTTTCCTTATGGTCACAGTAAGTAGGTTGTCACTTGCTGCGACGAGACCGGATTTCATATCTGAGGGGAGGCGGCTTACGGTAGGTAAGAGGGGCAGGAGGGGGATACTTTATCATTCAATTACTCATAAACTACAACCTGACAGTTTTGAAATAACACTCTCCATGGCCCAAATACTATAAAAATTAAACTGAGTGGCTTTTTTGGTGAAACATTACTGCTCTTTTAAGGAAAAAAAAAAAATGGAAAGAATAACATTATGTAATTTATCTGTTTCAAAGATTTTACCAGGAGAGTTTAGAGTTGGTGTGAATCGATCTTTGGCATCAAAAAATTCTTCTTCAGAACTACTGTCCCCAAACCCAGGTGGAGGATCCAGTATAAGTGTATCTACTTCATCATTCAGACTTAGACTACAAAGCTGATCCTTTATTTCTGATTCAGTTACCAGATCTGTCACAGAGTTGATTTCTAGACTATTGGAAATGTTTCTCTCCACGCTGCTAGCCGGTGACACATTGGAGCATAAGCTGTAATATTCCATGACATTGTTCTCTACAAGATGACATCCAATATAATAACCATTGTGCTCACTGTCTTCGGTACATGAGGTGTCTCTTGGGGACCTAGAAGACTCTTTCATATCCATAACAGAGTCTGATGTACTGCTGGACAGCTGCAAAAAACAAAGCAATGGATCAGATTCTACTACTCCATCTTCTTTGATTTTCAGTTCTTCATTATTATTAAAAACTCCATGTCCTTTCAAGGTGGGGTTAAAAAACTGAAAGAACTCTGGTCTGCTTGAAGAACAGGTCTCTAGGTCATCTTCTTCCAGAGCATCAATAGAATCACTTGACCAACTAATTTTATAACCATGACTCTCTGTGTTAGCAGAATCAGACGCTTCGGAAATACTATCTGTGTCATTATTGTCTCCATCATAGCACCCTTTCTCGCCAACATCACAGTCCTTTTTTTCTCCATTTTGCTTGAAGTCATGAATGCTTCCTTCCTCTTGTTCCTCATCTTCCTCTTCCTCAGGTAATGGTTTTATGCTGTGATACTTCAGAAAGTGGCGATCTGAAGAAAACTCTAACGAGGAGTCAATATCTGAAGATTCTTCAGAGTCACTGCAGGCCCTAGATTCATACCCTTCAATTAAAAAAAAAAATATTGCATTAATCAATGAAATATATAGATGTTACTTGGAAATATAGAAGCACAAAACATTGATTTTGACAGCAGATAAGAACCAAATGACCCACCCAGTCTGTCCATTTTACTATCTAATCAAATACACAACCACTCATATTTCTTAGAACAGACATATCCCATTTTGAATTCCCTAACAGTATTAGTCCCTACCACCTCTGCTGGGAAGGTGTTTTACAAGTCTATCACCCTTTCTGTAAAGTAGTACTTATGAACAGTAGCTTCCACTCTTGAAATTTACATTATGTCCCCTTGATATAGTGTTTCTCTTTTTCTGAAAAACATTATTCCCTCCTGAACTACATGAAATCCCTTAATATTAAAGGTTTTTATCATACCACCAATCTCCCTCTTTTCTTCAAAACTATATAAATTGCATTATTTAATTCTATCTCTGCATCATGAAGACCATGCACCATTTTAATGACTCTTCTTTGAAATGTCTACATTATATTATTGTCCTTCTGGAGATGTGGTCTACAGAACTGTACACTGTATTCCAGGGGAGAGATGCATTAAGCAGCGATATTAGGGCAATGTGTATCTGGTGACGTGTGGTAAGCACAACGCCTTGACGATGGAGACACACATAACCCTATGCATTTAAGTATGCAAGGGGAGGGAGGGAGAATTTACTCATTAGCATGATGGGTTATTGAACTGTTGGCTTTGCGTAAGGCATGTCATTCCTTACACATATACAGCAGTTTGACAACCCTGAAGTCTGAGCACATCCTATCTGCTCCCCCACCTGCCAACTGGGGGAGTGGAGAGGATTTGCTCAGACATAAGCAACCCAAACAGCATTGCTATCTTAACCTGTTTAGCCTTTGATCCTATTACTCTCGACCTCTGGCACGCAAAGGGTTATGCCAGGCATTTTTTTTCATTTAAGTTTTTATTTTATTTTAAAGGACAGATTTAAAAGAAGATAAAAAGACAGAAGATTGCAGAAAAAAGAAGGAAGATTGAATAAGAAGATGGACAGTGGGTGACAGGTAAGTGTTACACAGTTGTGGGTTTCAGGGTAATGTTAGTGCTAGAATTGTTGCACTTTACTGTTATTGGTAGTGTAAGGTTAGTGGGAGGGTGACTGCGCGTTTGAGATAACTGTCGGTGCTTGACAGCATGTCAGGCAGGGATCATTAGCTCTTTTCTTTGATGTTCCTATTTTTCATGCTATGTAGTGTGCATTTTGGGAACTCAACACATAAAACGGACATTTGGCCACAAGTCCATTTCTGTGGCCCAATGTCTGTTGTGGTTTCTGCTGGTAGGACAATTGGATACCGACTTAGACATTTATTTTTGTTGGCCAGTAGCCAATTTTGCTCTACTGTAAGTTTTAGAGGAAATAATTGGACCAAGTCCCTAGTGTCATATGAATGTTCAACATACACCCTTGTGGCACTGAATGGTTCGCAAAATGAACAGATATTGTCAGCATTAAGTTATCGTTGACAAATGGCAGAGAAGCTATCACATATAACAGCTTCCCTGCCATTCTGTAAAAGATAAGTTAATTCTGGAAATGTCTGTTAATGTTATAACCTTTTCAGTGACACAGTGGTGTACAAAGAATATCCCTATGGCACTGAAAGGGTTAAAGGATGCCAGCTTCTGTCTCTATTCTCCAACAGAGACTTCGAGCTGTCATCTGGCTCCAAATAGAGCCAAAGGGAGATCCCAACATCTCCAGCCTGAGGTTGGCGATGTTAGGACTGTAAACTCCAATTGCAAAAGCTGCTATCAGAACTTAGTGCATGTGGCGATGTGTCACATTAACATATAAACAGACCTACATGAAAACGACAATGGCTAATTAACATGCGTTTGTAAATGAGCCATTATCAAACAAAATGTAAACATGTCTAAGGTATGGCGGATTCATGATGATGTCAGTGGATTGTGTCAGATTGGTGGATTCATGGATATGATGGCGAATACACCTTAGTTCATACTGCCAAAATGACATCAACACCACTTCACCACCATATACCCACCCTGGCCCCTTATTGCCTCTTAGTGCATCTTTCCTTGGTGAGGCTTTACCAGTGATCTACAGTGGCATTACTACCTCTGCCTTCCTGCTGCTAATGATTCACCCTATACAACCAATAACCTGACTTATTGTTCCCACTTTACTGCATTGCTTATTTATCTTCAAATCCCAAGTCCTTATGCTCTGATGATTTTGTCAGCAGAATACAATTAATCCTCTCCTGCACATCTGGGTTTCTGTGTCCTAATTGCATTATTTTGTACTTTTCAGAATTAAACTTTAGATTCCACTTGCCTGTCCATAATGACAATTTTCCTAACTCCTCATGCATGTTGTTTATTCCTCGCACATTTACCTTGACTATCACTGGTAATATCACTAATGCCCAACACATCCAAATTATCTCTAGCCATTATTGTGATTAGGGAATAAGATTCCTGAACTAAACTACAAGAATGTCTACACATAACTTAGGTATCATTTCCAGTGTTTATTCCCTGACATTTTTGGTTTTAAAGACACCCTTTCTGTTACAGCTTACCTTGTTTTCAGCGTCATCTGCAGGTGCGAGGCTTCAAGCATGCAGTAGGCCTGTGTTTTATGTGCCATGCTTCCTGTAGTCCCCTCCTACGTACTTCCTTCCTGTGAGCTGCTCCTCCTACCTACCTACTTACGGAGGAGGGGTTTAAAGGGCAGTATGAGTCCTGACTCAGTTGTCCTTGCATTTTTGTTCATAACAGTTCTATTACCTTGGGCTCTGTGTATGAACTGGCTAGTCTTCCATCCAACCTGGTGCTGACCTGTGGCTCTGTCTGACTATTCTTTTGTCTATCCCTATAGTGAACACCCAACCTGGTGCAGACTTGTGGCTCTGGCTGACTACCTGAACTGTGTGTATGACCTGGCTTGTCTGACTCCCCCCTCTGGTGCTGACTTGTGGCTCTGTCTGACTATTCTTACGTTTGTTCCTTGTACCTAGCAGACACCCAATCTAGTGCGGACCTGGGGCTCTGGTAGACTAGCTCCGATATTGACTGCAGACGTGGGTCAGTTATCCATTTTCTTATACTGACTGCAGGCGTGGGTCAATTATCCATTTCCTTATACTGACTGCAGGCTTGAGTCAGATAACGCTCTATCCTGACTGCAGGCGTGAGTCAGTATTCTCGCTCATCGGATCAAGATCCAGTGTTCCTGTTCCTGCTCCTGTTCCTGGTTCCTGCAGAGACTACCAGTGGCTGAGGCCTAGTCTCCAGCAGAGTGGTCAAGCTTGGCAGCCTACTATTCCTGATAGCAGTGCTCGCTAGCTTGTACCCTCTGCTTGCTACTTGTCTATATAGTGTGATCTACTTTTCTATTATTAATACATTTTGCATTTAACTATACTGACTCCTGAACATTATTGGTGTTACCGTGACACTTTCCCTATTCATCTTATGTCTTTTCATATGAATTGCAATATCTCTTTCTATATCATCAGAGACAGACTATCCATAATATTTGTCAATAAGTGGGGGGCAGCTGGCTATCTCATATATTATTTGGCTACCCCATTATCTAGTTTAAAGGAATAATAAACTCACAAACTAAGTCAACTTAAAACCTTGTCCATGTGTCCCTGACTACATATAAAGGTAAATCTGGGATTAATATTGCACCCAATCACCTGCTGTGTGCTAGCGCAATTGTACAGAGTGGGGATTTCAGCTTTGTGCAATTGATTTAGCACTGTGTGGTTTGAGAATTTCAGAAGTTTCTTCCTTCTCAGCCCCCATAGCAGCCACTCACTGATCAAGCCAGAAGTGAAGCGGTCTTCACCTTACAGTGCAACAGGCAGCAAAGGAGTAGATAAGCGACTAGGTGAGTATTACCCCAGAGCTACAGGAGCACTTAAGGGTAGTCAGGACACATGGCCAATGTTTCAAGTTAGTTTACATCATGGGCTTATTATTCTTTTAAATTACTGCTAATAACGTTTATAAATTCTGGACTTACCGCTACCCCCCTACTAGAAGGATGATAAAAGGTTTCTCTTGAACAGTCTTTTATCAAACCAATAGCTGCCACAACCAATAAATCAAAATCAATTCTCTTTACACTACATACTTAACCAAGAGTTTAATCCATTTATTTAATATAACACATTAGCTTCTGCGAAAAGTGTGCAAAATATACTTTTTTTGTAAATCAAGTTAGTACTTATAGGAACACTAACATATTTTAATAATATCCTCACTTACCTTAATTTACCAGCAAACCATAATAGCCACAATAAAATTAATTTAGAAGGCTTTAGTGGGAGAAGTCTAGACTTTAGTGGGAGGTGCCTGGGAGGAGTCCTGCAGAGAAATCATGTCTGCTTCCATGGACATGATATTCAGCACTAATTAAAGGTTCATTTTGGAGAGCAAATACACTCATGTGGCCATTAGGATCTTCTGCCCATCAAGCCTTCAATGCTTGAAAGGTTTTCAATGTATTGTATAGCAGTGCATGGAGATCTATCTAGAATACAAGGGGTTAAAGGGATAGTAATGGATGGAAATACATGTAGCGCCGATGATTTCTCCTATATTATGGGTCAGATAGCTCTGTACCCAAGTAGTGTGTGACTTGTAGTTCAAAAGTAAATACATTTTTAAGTATCCGCTCCCGTCCCTTTTACCTCTTCAATGCACCTCCACGCAGATGTGGAATCTGGTCTCTTGACCAGACATCTCGCAACAAGGGACAATCTTGACGAAGGAGGGCAGGATTTTCATTACAGTCACTGAAGATTGTCCCTCACTGTGCACTGTCAAGACTGGCAATAGGAGAGCATCCAAGAGGTAAAAGGGGCAGGAGGGGGATACTGATTTACTTTTGAACTACAAGTCACACACTACTTATGTACAGCGCTACATGACCCATAACATAGGAGCATTAATCGGAGCTACATTGATTTGAATCCATTACTAGCCCTTTAAATGCCTAAAACATAATGGTAAACATTTACACAAAATCTATTGGCAGCTGCAATCCCATTGTTCTTATAAAATAAATATATTGCTTTGGCCATAGAAATTTTTTTTTTTTTTTTACTATTACACAATGTCTGGATTTGTATTGTTCACTGTCACCACATATAATATTACATTATCTATTAAAGAACAATGAAATAAAATACTCTGTCATTACAAAATACAGGAGGAGATGGCAATAGCTAATTGGCTAGCTGGAATGATGGGAATTGTTGCCCTGAATAACTGGAGGGCCTCAGGTTACCTGGCCCTTTTATAGATAGTATCCAAGGACTGGATTTATGAACCCCACTTCTAAAGAAATGACTGGGTCAAGTGCCAGATATTTTCTACTCTTCTTTTTCCAAACTGTTGCACAACGAGAACTTGCCTTACCTTCTTCCGCAGATACTCGATGCACTTGGCTGTTCCCAGGATACAGAAATATATTAGATGTAGATTCCACAAATAACTTGCAATACCCAGAAATGAGGCATGCAATGTCCTTTGCATTGTTTGATTCCAGTAACAAGGAAAGTGGCTTTAGGAAAAAAATGAAATAGCTTTGTGTCAATGTTAAAAAAACATGCAAATGGAAAACATAAAAATGAACTCAAATGGATATTTTTACAGTAGCAGTGAGCAGCATGTGGCCCTCAAAAGGCTTCTCCTGCAGCCCCCATTCTGTTCTCTGGTGCACTGGGAATAATTTCCCTCTTCCACATAATGCAACCAAACACACACATACGCACACATACACCCCACGCCTCGCACACATATCACACACACACACACACATACAAACATGCACGCCACACCGCTCATGTGTACACACACTCACATACACACCTCACATATATGGCACACACTCACCCATATGCAACATGCAGGTCTCCCACACATACACACACACACACACAAACTATATACCACACACACACATACGCATATACACACACCTCATACACACATACACGCACAATACACTTCACTCGTACACATGCACACACCTCACACATACCTCATGCACACCTCAGGCACACACCTTAGACAGACATACAGAAACACACATACACACACATACACACTTCAGACACATACCTCTTCCACACATACGAACACAAACCATATACCTTGCACACACACTCATACATACACTCATATGTATACACACACCTCATACACATACCATACAGAAATATATGCGCAATACACTATTCCTTTGCACACATGCACACACATCTCACATACATGCTGCACACACACACACCTCTCACACACATATATATACATACAAACTATATACTTAACACACACCTCATGCACACCTCAAACACACCCACCTTACACAGACACCCAGAATCACACATGCACACTTTAGACCCACATACTCCCCACACAGACACATATACAAACGATTCACACATACTCAGATGCACACACAGAAACACACACACATACTTCATGAACATCTCCGACAGGCACGTGCACACATAGACACCAAGGGAGGCTTGAGCACCTGCCCTTTTTGTCCAAAGTGCACTTGTGCCCTTTTAACAAAAAAAAAAGTTGCCTCGCCGCCCGCACTAACCCCCCCACCGCCCAGTCAGGTCTGTGCCTCCTTCAGGACAGACCTGTAGCTGCTGCGCTCCCTCGTCGGCTCTTTAGTATTACAGAGCGCTGAGAGATGGCATCATCTCCCAGCGCTCTGCATGAAGAGAAGACCACGCGGGAGCTCCAGCAGCTACAGGCCTGTGCCAAAGGAGGCACATACAGACCTCTCCTGCCACTGGACCCCCAGGGAAGAGGTAGGAAACAGACACTGGGGGGCAATGTTGAAATGATGGGGCAATATGGATCTGATGGGGGGCAAGATGGAGATGATGGCAATGTAGAGATGATGGGGCAATGTATGTGAGGGTAAGTTGGAGCTGATGGCAATATGGAGCTGATGGGGACAATATGGAGATGAAGGGGGCAATGTGAGGGTATATTGGAGCTGATGGGGCAATATGGAGCTGATGGGGCAATATGGAGCTGAGGGGGGCAATATGAAGATGATGGGGCAATGTGAGGGTAAGTTGGAGCTGATGAGGCAATATGGAGCTGATGGGGGCAATGTGAGAGTAAGTTGGATGAGGCAATATGGAGCTGATGGGGGCAATGTGGAGCTGATGGGGGCAATATGGAGCTGACTGGGGACAATGTAAGGGGAATATGGAGATGATGGGGGGCAATATGGAGATTAGGAGCATTGTGGAGGTGTCCAGTGGAGATGGCCAATGGGGGGGTGCTTCAGATTTCTGTGCCTGCAGGTTCCTGAGATGTAAATCCAGACCTGAGTGTAAGGTCCCTTTAACATGCCAGCCGGGTCCTTTTTACGTGCCACCGGGTCTTCTCCTCTTGCATGTGTTGGATTCTCTCCGTTTACGCCTTGCGAGCAGCGGAGATGCTGCCGTTGGATGTGACAGGGCAGCAATAATTATGAGAAGTGCCCTTTTTTCATTTGAGCCCCTGCCCCCCAAAATGTCTGTGCACGTCCCTGATCTCCGACACACACACACGCAAACACACACACTACAAGAAGACACATAGAAACACAGACACACACAATTGTAATTTCATATACCCCCACAATCTCATTGTTTTGACTCATAGCATAAGAGCATGTCTCCATTTCTACTTATACTCTCTCACCTAAAGAGTTTTCCATTGTAGCAAAGTGATGGACAGATCTTTAATATACAAAAGGTTAATCAGCTTCCTTGATCACTATTTAGAATGTCTAACCATATGGTTGGCTGGATGGCCATTTATATGACCCTTGGAGTGAATCTAGTTGACTGTCATTGCTTTAAATATTACATAAAAATACACAGAATATTTTGAATATATAGTGGCGCTCACTGTAGATGCAAAATGGGCATATCTACTATGTCTGTAATTGAGTATTTGTAATCTTAATTCGATATCAAAGGAAAAACCAAGCACATATAATTCAATTCACCACATTGTAAGCAATACTACATACAATAATGAATGATACTTATTGGTGGAAAAAATCAAACAATTTCTTTCAACTGAAAATAGAAGCAAGAAGAGTTGAAGAATAGAGTTAGTTCCTATTGAGGATGAGTGAAATGGATGAGATGATGATGCAGATGAAGATTAGGTGGATGAGGATGATTTCAAATGAGGATTACATGAATGGGCTTGATGATTGAGTAGTTTCTGGCTCGCTTTAATTAGTCATTCATCCGAAAAAACCACAGAGGTCTAGGCAGCTGTCTTATTCCCCGGAGTCCACTCGGGTCAGGTAAAGTATATATAGAAGAAAACAAAGAGACAGCGCACAAAGACTTCTAAGTGTAGTAAGATGAAGTTAATTGGTCAATAAATGGTAAAAGTATAAAGATAAGGAGAAATAAAATATATCATTTATTAGGCATAGTCATAAAACCTTTAGTTATAATTAGGTTCACATAAAATTCTAAAGATAATAATAATAGTGTTATCCAGAGATTGCTTGAATTCTCCGGTATTAAAACATGTTAGGCTAGTGATGGCACAAAAGTAAAATAGAGACAGGACCTATAAATGGGGGATGAAATATCCTGGAGCATCTAGACAACGTTCGTATGGGGTACTGTATCCGTAATTAGAGCAGAGTTCACATACGTTTAATTCATTACATGCGCTCACCAGAATGTTTCTTTGCAAGTGGGCCCGTAATCTGTTTCCTCGGTGGCGCGTCTGGTACCTCTGATATCTGCTCCGTTCCCCTGGTTCTCTGTCTCCGTTTCAGCCAGCCAGCAATGTCATTTAAAAGTATTTTCCTCCGGACTATCTCTTAGTCTGATCTCTTAAAAGTATTTTTCTCCGTACTATCTTAGTCTGATCAACGCGTTTCGGGAATTTCAATTCCCTTTCTCAAGATCGGTGGTGTATAGAAAAAATCACAAAAAACCCGCGACCCTAAATACCTCCTCCATCCAATCACCGAATCGTTTGTCAAAGGTCAAATGTTAGCATTAGGCAAAATAATTTTAAGGATAATTCCTTTCACACTTTTGTCTACATAATCATGTAGTGTTCAATTTTATAGTTGGATCATGTACATAATAATACCAGAAACAAAATATAGTATTCCCCTGCCTGGTTGTAAATAGTGCCGGTCAAATGTAGTGCCGTTCATCTATTTAGTACCATATCATTGACACAGATGAAGCTTAATGTCTAAGACATTTGTCAAAGTAAATGTATCACAGACCATGTATAAAGTATCTTTTCTTTCATCTAGTCATATACATCATACATACTTATTCGTATCGATCCCAATAATGTATCTAAGGGGAATCTTGTTACATTGTCATAATGATCGATAGTGCCGATCAAGGAGAATATCAATCATATTTTTTTTTTTTGGGGACATTGTGTCAGTTGTTAAGAAACAAAGTAATTCATATCCAAAAAATGTCATATCCAGTTTCATTATCTAACTTCAATATTTATCTAATGATGGTCTCTTCCTTAACTATTTGAACGCTATAATCCCCATGTTGGTCTGGTCTGTATTGATCTAGTAAATATTCAGTAAGCGATTATGATTTATTGTTATTAAATTCGTTCCCCTTTGATTTAGTTTGTTGGTTACTATATACTATTAGGAATACTCCTGTTTATTTAGCTACATTTGTATTTTATATACTCAATGTTTTCTGCATCTCCTACTTAATCACATAAAGCTTTGAAAAACTACGTGGGTCTTAAAAATGGATAACTAGATTTCTGTGAGCTAACAGATGTCTACAAGCACCAAAGGTCTAGTTCTTCATTAAGACCTAAAGGGGCCAATGTTTGCAGCTTAAAGATCCAAAAACTTTCTTGTTTTGATAATTTTTTCACCCTGTTACCTCCCCTTAGAGTGGGAGGAATATGTTCCACTCCTATCACTTTAAGATCAGTGAAATAATCACTCTGCAAAAATATACAGATAAAAAACAGATACCTAGGGGATTAAGAATTATAAAAGAGCCAGCTTTTGGGAAAGAAGAGCCAGAATTTATAAGACAGTGGCACGCTACTTTAGACCAATGCTCCTTTAAATTAATGTCTCTGATTATTTCTAACAAAGAAAGAAAATTAGAGGAATCAGTGAATAAAATAGAAAAATTAAAAATGACCCTAGAAACTTTTAGCGAAGACCCAGATTTTAAAATTTTGGATAAACAAATTAATGAAAGGGTTGTAAAATTTGAGAAAGAAATAACAGAAAGGAAACAAAGAAAGTTAAAAAGAGATGAAGAAGACTACAACTCAGGAAATATACGAAAGTGGCAAAGAAACCGTATTAACCCGAAGAAATACGAATACAATCAATCCTATCAACAATTGGATAGAAGAGAAAGTTTGAAGTACAATTCTGGCCTCACCAAAAAAGAAAAGGTCATAGAGGAGAAACAAGCAATTTTAGGACATACTTTGGAAGAACCCAAAAACAATAATAAGCCGGAATTAGAGGGACCCAATATTTATCCCAATAAGAAAATTTCCACAGAAGGAGCCTTGGAACCTACACCACAATCATCAAAACATGATTCTTTAATCACAATTGAAGCTTTGAGAAAAGAAACATCGGATTCAAATACATCAAGGAAGAAGAGAAAAATAGAAAGAAAAAATAAGAACACTAATAATAAAGAAAAGCCTACCACAAATACCACTATGTATGAACACTTGGGTGCAAGACCACGTACAAACCAACAAACAGATCAGTCAAGTACAACGTCTCATTTTTTACCCAGGGGCCCACAAACTCCGATTGCAGCCTGGGTAAGGAAAGAATGGAATCTAGAGAGGGACAAAACAACCAGAAAAAAGAGAACGGAAAGACCCAAAGGGGGACAAGAGGAGGAAAGAGAAAACAAGAGGAAAAACGAAAGTCCAACCAAGGGAACCTAGGTGGAATTTTCAATTTGTCCTCCTACACTTTGTCAAGAGATGAAATTTCATTATTAAATAAAGGCTTTAAATTTGCACCTCATAGCAAACCGAACGAATTTGAATTATTCATAGATGTTCACAAATTCGTGAGAAAGCTCACATTGAAAAGATTTTTTCTTAAGAAGGAAGAAGAAAGCCATCAAACACCAGATGAAGACTTATCAACAACCATCATTGATGACAATGACCTTACAAAAATCTTATTAAGTCTATGGCATGAAAATACTAATGAGGAACAATTGGAATCAAATAGCCTTTTGGAGACAAGTGCACAGTACAGACACACCTCATTGAAACCGGTTTCTAGATTTAATCCAACTCAAGCACGTGGACGCCATATAGAAACCTTTCTAGAATTGGTAATCAGAGATATTAAGAAATTATTCCAAACCCCATTAAGGATCAAATACAACCTATCCAAAAAAGAGAAGCTTAGTCTTGACCAACTCATGAGGGAAAATACCCTGATATTTAGGGAGGCGGATAAAGGAGGCGGAATAGTAATACAGGACAAAGAAGAATATCTGAAAGAATCAAGAAGGATACTCGAGGATAAGGAATTCTACGAACAATTAAAGGATAACCCACTAAAGAAATATAAAGAAAAATATGACCACCTTATACTGCAAGCATTCCATACAGGTATCCTCAGTAAACAAGAATTTTCCTTTCTAACAATTCAATATCCTGTAATACCAATTTTCTATCACATTCCAAAAATCCATAAAAATATCCGTAACCCTCCAGGCCGTCCAATAATATCGGGAATTCAATCACTCACGAGTAATCTATCAGAATACATTGATCATATATTGCAACCATATGTTCAGAACACACCATCATATATCAAAGATACCACACATATCCTTAATAAATTACGGGATGTACAATGGAAGAAAGAGTTTCTATTAGTCACATGTGATGTAACTTCCCTTTACACCATTATAGAACACAATGCGGGTATAAGAGCAATAGAAAGAATTCTGAGAAGAGACAGAGATCTACCCACAGAACAGATTGAATTTATATTGGATGGAATTGCGTTTATACTACGTCATAATCATTTCATGTTTGATGGGAAGCATTACCGCCAAGTTAGAGGGACAGCGATGGGAACACGCTTTGCACCCAGCTTCGCAAATCTATTTTTAAGTGTGTGGGAAGAAGAACAAATATAGAATGGTCACTTTAAAAATATGGCACTATATGGACGTTACATCGACGATATTATTCTAATTTGGAAAGAAGGAGAACAGTCACTAAATGAATTCATCACTTCAATCAACAATAACCAACTGGGCCTTCACTTTACCCATACAAGCAGTGCCCTTTCAGCAATATTTCTGGATCTTCAAATTACCATAGAATCAGATACAAAGATCTGTACCAACACCTACCATAAACCTGTAGATGTAAATGGATTTATTGAAGCTTCAAGTAACCATCACCGCAAATGGCTTCAAGGAGTCCCTTACAGTCAATTTCTAAGGTTAAAAAGAAACTGCACAAATGAGGAAACCTTTTTAGAAGAAGCAAACACATTGAAAGAAAGATTCCTAGAAAAAGGTTACCAAAAAACTACCATTCAGGAGGCGTTCCACAAAGCTATGAACATGCCAAGAAATGACCTCCTGATGAGTAAAGAAGAGAGACTTAAGGATTCCACAACACACAATCAAAATAAAAAACCTGAAATCCCGTTTATAACAAGATTTACATCCTCGACTAAAAGTGTGGAACATATCATAAGAAAACATTGGAGCATACTACAAGGGGATAAAGTCCTATATAAACTTTTACCAAAAAGACCATCTTTTGTATATAGAAAATCAGCGGATATAAAGAAAAAATTGGCTCCATCTATAATAGACACTAACACCAAAAAAGAAAAAACACAAATGAACCTTTCAGGAACATCAGTAATAGGAACCTACAAATGTGGACGCAATAGGTGCATTACCTGTGAACACGTCAAAAATGCCTGTAAGTCATTCTCTTCAAAACACACAGGAGAGACGCACTATAACAAACAATTCATCAATTGTTCATCAGAATTTGTGGTATATCTTTTGGAATGTGCATGTGGGTTACAGTATATTGGACGAACTACAAGACCTCTAAAAAGGAGATTTTTGGAACATCGAAACAACATTGTAAAAAAGAGTAAATCCCATTCAGTTTCTAAACACTGTATCAGTTGCCCCCTTTTTAAAAAAATCACTGATCTTAAAGTGATAGGAGTGGAACATATTCCTACCACTCTAAGGGGAGGTAACAGGGTGAAAAAATTATCAAAACAAGAAAGTTTTTGGATCTTTAAGCTGCAAACATTGGCCCCTTTAGGTCTTAATGAAGAACTAGACCTTTGGTGCTTGTAGACATCTGTTAGCTCACAGAAATCTAGTTATCCATTTTTAAGACCCACGTAGTTTTTCAAAGCTTTATGTGATTAAGTAGGAGATGCAGAAAACATTGAGTATATAAAATACAAATGTAGCTAAATAAACAGGAGTATTCCTAATAGTATATAGTAACCAACAAACTAAATCAAAGGGGAACGAATTTAATAACAATAAATCATAATCGCTTACTGAATATTTACTAGATCAATACAGACCAGACCAACATGGGGATTATAGCGTTCAAATAGTTAAGGAAGAGACCATCATTAGATAAATATTGAAGTTAGATAATGAAACTGGATATGACATTTTTTGGATATGAATTACTTTGTTTCTTAACAACTGACACAATGTCCCCAAAAAAAAAAAATATGATTGATATTCTCCTTGATCGGCACTATCGATCATTATGACAATGTAACAAGATTCCCCTTAGATACATTATTGGGATCGATACGAATAAGTATGTATGATGTATATGACTAGATGAAAGAAAAGATACTTTATACATGGTCTGTGATACATTTACTTTGACAAATGTCTTAGACATTAAGCTTCATCTGTGTCAATGATATGGTACTAAATAGATGAACGGCACTACATTTGACCGGCACTATTTACAACCAGGCAGGGGAAATGGAATACTATATTTTGTTTCTGGTATTATTATGTACATGATCCAACTATAAAATTGAACACTACATGATTATGTAGACAAAAGTGTGAAAGGAATTATCCTTAAAATTATTTTGCCTAATGCTAACATTTGACCTTTGACAAACGATTCGGTGATTGGATGGAGGAGGTATTTAGGGTCGCGGGTTTTTTGTGATTTTTTCTATACACCACCGATCTTGAGAAAGGGAATTGAAATTCCCGAAACGCGTTGATCAGACTAAGATAGTACGGAGAAAAATACTTTTAAGAGATCAGACTAAGAGATAGTCCGGAGGAAAATACTTTTAAATGACATTGCTGGCTGGCTGAAACGGAGACAGAGAACCAGGGGAACGGAGCAGATATCAGAGGTACCAGACGCGCCACCGAGGAAACAGATTACGGGCCCACTTGCAAAGAAACATTCTGGTGAGCGCATGTAATGAATTAAACGTATGTGAACTCTGCTCTAATTACGGATACAGTACCCCATACGAACGTTGTCTAGATGCTCCAGGATATTTCATCCCCCATTTATAGGTCCTGTCTCTATTTTACTTTTGTGCCATCACTAGCCTAACATGTTTTAATACCGGAGAATTCAAGCAATCTCTGGATAACACTATTATTATTATTTTTAGAATTTTATGTGAACCTAATTATAACTAAAGGTTTTATGACTATGCCTAATAAATGATATATTTTATTTCTCCTTATCTTTATACTTTTACCATTTATTGACCAATTAACTTCATCTTACTACACTTAGAAGTCTTTGTGCGCTGTCTCTTTGTTTTCTTCTATATTTACATAAAAATACACCTGCGTTTGGAAAATAACTAGATAGTGAAGTAACATTTTATTATTCCTGCAAAATATAATCTAACAAATAGTTATGTTAAAAATAATGGAATTTACATAATTAATATATTAGCTATCAATATTATGTGTCAACTATTTTACCATTTTTCTACTTAATTCCATAATCCAGCACTAATTAAGATAAAGACTCTTATGGTCAAAAGAAAAATGGAGTCTTTCTGGGGCAAACCATCTGCAACAAAGGGAAAGAAGTTCCCAAAATTCCCCTTGACTTCTCAGTGCATTGGGGAATTGTCTAGTATTCATGTGACTAAAGTCCCCATTTAAGCCAGGTGGATGCTTTGTCCCTCGACAGTATGTTGCCTGGGGCACAAATGTTCCACTGTTCACACATATATTGTCTGCTTTTTTTCAGCATTTTTCAATTGGTAGCCATGGAACAGACATACAGATTCCTCAGCCTTGTTCCACTGTCCCACTGGTAGCCATTGAACTGCACATACACTGTCTACTTCCTCAGCCTTGTTCCACTGTCCCACTGGTAGCCATTGAACTACACGTTCACTGTCTGCTTCCTCAGCCTGGTTCCACTGTCCCACTGGTAGTCATTAAACTACATGTTCACTGTCTGATACTCCAGCCTTGTTGACTCCAAACTGCCTCCTCTGGTAGTTCTGAATTCAAGTGACCTCATTGCAACATGGTGGCTAGTAAGTGTGGAGTCAGCAGATCAGTTCCACATAAGAAACCCAGGATGTGAGACACAGGCACACCACCATTACCTGCAGAAAATAATAGATAAATAAAAGCCTTTGGGCCTACTTGGAGATTTCCCAGTGGGACAGTTTGCACCTCAAGAAACATGCCACCTGAGGTACATGTTTCACTATGCCTCATGACAGGAACGGCTCTGTAATTACTCTCCATTTCTTTTGAACATAATATGAGGCTCTATTTTTCTTCATACAAGTTTTAGCAGTAGTAGCCCACACACAGAAATAGCACATTTATCAATATTTAGGACCGAAAACATTCTATGACAAAAATAATATATACCATTCCAGAGACCTCAGGAAAGGCAAGGCATTCCTGCCAGAGAAGTAACAGGAAGAGATGCCCTGTGTTCCCCATAGGACCCAGGAAAAATTAAATTTGTTGGTAAGTATCACAAAAATTCTCTGTTCTCTATCATTAATGGGAGATACAATGACTATGTGGACATGTTAATGCCATCCCACACTATTATCAGGTTGGGTGAGAAAACTGATGTAACTCAGTTAATAAAGGACTCCCACAGTATGGTAAACATAGTCCATACACTTGCCCAGTTGTTTGATGGAAACCACAAGAGAACACTCAAAATATGGGTGGCAATGGCAACTACTGCCTCAGCCAAGGCAAACTCATAATCCCTAATATGTTTCACAGAGGTGTGGAGAGAAGACCTGTTAGCAGCTTTGCACAGTTTCTCCACTGATGCCTCTTGGAAATGAAAAAAAGAACATCCAACTTGCAGAATGACCTTCTTTGAAAAATGTAATATTTGAGACTCTGGACTACATCCAGAGTATGAAGTTTAAGCTCTTTGCTGTTTGCCAAATGTGGACAAAGGGAAAGAATAACTATTTCTTGATTTGAATGGTAGAAAACCCTGTGTTCTCAGAAAGACTGCTTTGACTGAGCGAAATATATATATATATATATATATATATATATATATATATATATATATATATAAACTCACCAGCATGCAGTTCCAAAACTCTGTGTGCCGATGCTATAGCCATCAAGAATACCATTTTAAACATTAAGCAGCAGATCTGAGTAAATGCCATGTGTTTCTGCTAAACAGTCAAAAACAGATTCAAGTCACAGGGATGAGTAGGAACCTTGAGGTTAGGCTTTCTATGAGAAACACCTTATACATCCAGTATAAAGTCAATTTTGAGATGAACTATAATTTAAAGTGTGTATATCTGCACCTTAATTGAGTTTCGATGTAGGCTTTTCCGTAGAGTGTCTTGAGGGAAATTACCTTGGCAAAATAAACATTCTAGGTAAAAGCTGATGCTTCCCATGCCACTTGAAATTTAATGCCCAAGGCCTATGATAAATCTTGGCCGATATGGCTTTCCTAGCTTTGAACATGGTGGTGATACCTTTTGTGGAAAAACCCTTTTGTTACAAAATGTCAGCTTCAAGTGCCACATGTTAAAGAAATCTTGATGATGGAATGGACCCTGTGTTAGCTGATCCAGAACCAGAGGAAGACAACGCAGGCTGTCGAATGAAAGTTGTTAGGTTGATGTTCCACACTCTTAGCTGTCATTCTGGAGCTATGAATATGATGTATGTCCATCTTGATTTTGCAAATCACCCTTGGAAGAAGCCATGCTGGTGGGAATATGTACACCAGTTTGAACAGCCATGGTATGATCATTGCATTCACTGTCCATATCAGAGGATATCTCGTCCTTGTGCAGGACATCTGTTACATTTTTTACTTTTTTAAATTTTATTTTGAAAAGTATTATTGACAGGTAAAACAATACAAATGAAGTAAATCACATATAGTGAAATATAGCGAATACAGTGAAGGTATATAGCATGAATACAATGCTTAGACACAAAGTGCAGGCATAAATCTAACATAATCAAGAGGCTATAAGGTCCAACAGAGTTAACAGAGGAGTTCAAGTCTGTGTAGCATCTAGTTCGAGGACAGTGATGCTCGACATATAACTGCTAGCTTGAGCAAATCTTAGAAGCGTTACTACTTCACATAATCCAAAATACCTAGGACACATTGTCTCATATCTGGAAAAATAGAGGCTGATCCTCAGGACCTCGCTTCAACGGGTTTATCGCCTTCGGAAAGGAGATAACTGTCACACAGGGTGGACCAGACGTGACGAAACCCACAGGAGAGGGAGTGCTCGAGTGCGACGCTTGTTAGCGATCCTCGCCGTACGTTGACTGTCTGCGGGAGTACCGTGCTGCGGCCTAAGCCAGGTACAGTGCCGGCCGCAAGGCCAGATGGCAAACCCCAGAGGAGCTGGAGGTTAACCCTGGATGGTAATCCCACAGGCAGTACCTGCTCTCCTGTGGGGGAGAGTGAATGCTGGGGAGCGCAGTATAGGGAGCGAGGCTAGAGAGCGGGGGCCGGACGGCTGGAACTCTCTTAGTAGAAGAAAACAATAGAAAGATACTCTTCTAGGATGGAGAGAACAGACCTGTCCTGTAGTATCAGCACTGGCGAGGTGGAAGAGAAGAGCTGAACCTGTAGTCGTCCAGGAGGATTCCTGGGAGAAGTTCAGTAACACACGAGGCCTACCAAAACTCAGGCAGAAGTGACAGATCCAGAATACCACTGGCAGAGGACTGACTTGGAACAGGCAGGGAGACAACACAAGCTGGACTGCTAGACCAAAGGGAGCTGTCAGGAACAGGCTGGGTGGAAACCCACAGGTGGAAGCCAGCTGGAGAGACTGGAAGTACTGGAACTGACCGGAGCAGATACAGGCTGGGTGAGACTCAGGCTAGAAAGCTAGAACTGAACACAGAGCGCTAGGGAACACTATCAGAGTGCACCCGCACCTTGTCTGGAGCGTCATGAAATAGACGCTACCGGATGAAGTCATGGTGCACGAGACGCGACGTTGGGGGAAACCCGGAAGCGGACTGAGACTGCCACGAGCGCAGAGTGCTGAACGGGACGGAAGGTGACAATAACTCTCAGGTAGTATCACTTCAAAGTGAGAGAGTCAGAGGTAAGAGATACAAGTATGAGCTGAAAGAAGGAGCTAGAGAAGAGGGTAATCAGTAGAGGAAAGGTGAGTAGAGAACAGGGTAGAAGAGGAGAAGAAGAAAGGGAAGAAGGTATAGGAAAGAAAAGGGGAGAGCAGAGGGGGAATACAAGGCTCACCAGGGGAGAGCTTGCATCCAGATTCCCTGCAAGTATACTCTAATACACCTATAAAGACCCTATCTGAATTAAAATTAAAATTAAATCTCTAAAAGTCAGATGGTCTATGTGAGTATTGATATCATTTATCATTTAGCCATCATTTTGAAGAAAGTATCTCTCTCCTTGCATCTCGTTTCTTTTCTGTGTTCCAAAGGATTAACATGTACATGTTCCAAACAGTACAATCCCTGAGCGGCTGTGGTAGTCAAATCTAAAGGAGAGACCCCCCCCGCAGAGAGCCCCCTGGGCCCCTTGGGGCACCAGGAGGCGTGTTCAGACAAGTCTATCTATAGTAACGCCACAACGAAGCCCCGCCGATAGACCCATCCCTGCCATATAGCATATAGCATGTTGCAGATCTAGCATGGAAAAGTAGTCACAGCCAAATTGTCAGGCGCCCCAGCATTGTAGTCCGCGACAACCGGGCCCACACCACACCCCAAAGGGCGAGGCAAGGACCCATCCAGCACCGAAACAAGAAAAAGCAAACATGCCCAAGGAGCCACAGCCCAACCCACCTGGCGGCAAACCCCAAGCAACATAAAACTGGTCCCCAGGGTCCAGGGAGGTGGCCAAGAACTGGCCAAAGGAAAAGAGTCTGTGAACACCTCCCCCACCCAAGCCCCAGGGAACCTGTCTGCCAAGTATCAACAAGTAGCGCAACATAAGAAAAGCAATAGTGGGGGGGGGTTGACAATCAGCAGACTGGGCAACAACCCCCCAGCAACTAAGTCTCAAAGAATGCACACAACGGTTTGTAATAATGGCATATTGCTGCCCAATATATAGCCCCCAAGTCCCCAGAGTGAGGTGGACCCCCAAAGACCCAAAACGGCTAGGGAGCCACCCCACCCAGGGGACCAAAAGGGCTCCCAGACACCCCAAGGCTCACGGTAGGAGCGAGTCCCCAGCCCTCAAGAAGTCCGTGGTGCCACTCCAACGTAAACATAAACCCAACATCCCAATGGTGCACTGAGGGAAAGCGAGACAGGTCAAAGTCCCATCAAGCACGAGGACCAGGAGGCCCCAAATACCTGATCACATTAGGGAACCCCCCACAGTTAGCTAGTACGGACTGTACCCCTAATAATGAAGCAAGTCACAGGCCCCTCAGAGACAGAAGAGTCACCCTGCACAAATCAAGGAAGACAAAGCACATCAGTTTTCCATCTAATCAGTGTGCAAACAGAAAGTTCTACAGATGAGATAGTCAAACAGCCACAGGTCCAGGGTGGCAGGCCGTCAAAAGTTCAGCAAAACACATCACTGCAAGGAGCAGCCAGGGTTAAGTCTCATCTGAGGCCTTTTTAGAGGACTGACCAGGGGCAAGATTTTGTCTTTGTTTCTTCTGCAGCAGAAGGTAAGGCGCTTTAGATGTAGAGAGCAGGTTCTCCACATCACCATCCTGCGGGAACTCCAGAGCTGGGAACTGTAATGCATGCAGAAGGTTCTGGCTTCCTCCAGGGAACTGATGTACACCATTGTCTCCCCCTTCTGAACCTGTAAATGAAAGGGGAATCCCCAATGGTATTTTATCCCATGTTTCACCAGGTGCTCTGTAAGTGGTTTCAGGGACCTCCGCTGTTGCAGTATGAAAGGAGAGAGGTCATTATAGATTTGCAGCTCAGTTCCATTGTAGATCAGGGGCTCAGCTTCCCTGCTCCGGTGCAAGATCAAGTCCTTTTTAGGGTAGTGGTGTATGCGACAGACCACATCTCTAGGGTGTTGATTTGTTCCCCCACGGGGTCTCATTGTGCTCTGTGAGCTCCATCCAGGTGCACTAAGTAATATTCAGGTTTACCCAATAGAGACTGGAAGATCACTTGCAGCGTAGACTGAAGATCTTTGTTGAGTATTTCTTATGGCAGGTTCTTGATCCTGAGATTACACTTTTGCCTTCGGTTGTCTAAGTCATCAAGTCTGAGCTGATGGTTCGTGATGGTCTCCTGTTGCTCAAGTACATGTTGCTTCAGGGCATGCAGCTGCTCCTGGCATGATTTCCCCTCAGTCTCCAGCAGCTGTGCTGTCTTTCCGAGCTGCTAGACATCTGTCTTCACCTCTGTGATATCCCGTTTAAAAGTCGCTTTCAAATCAGCAAACATCTTGCAGAGGTCAGCTCTGGTAGGCAGATCCAGGAAATCCAAGGACTGAGACACATCTGTCATGGTGCTCTGAGAAACCATCCATGGCTCACACAGCTTAGAGACCCGCGTCGTCGGGTAGCAGTGGCAGGAGAGGCACTCTACCTTCCAAGATGGCATCTGACATTTTCCTGGGCTGCTGTCAGTCCCGGCGCAGTTCTGTCCTGGTGTAGGCTTTGGATGTATCTGGCATCTCAAGGAACGCTGTGATGACATGAGATACTCTCACCGACGGCCCACTAGTTATCTCGGCTCACAAAATCAGATAGGGGCCCTTGGAATAAAAGAAGAGTCCCTTCCTAGCAGACCTAAAATGCAGCCATCTTGGTGGTGCGTCAGCTACTCCCCCTAAGGTTACAATCAGATCCACCTCTGGGATCCCCCACTTTCTCACTATCGAGTCAGGAAAAACAAACAAGGAGGCGCTCATAGGCTGAATAGTTATCCAAGATACCGGGAATTATTTAAAGGAAGTTAACAATATCCTTATGGATATTGATTATCATAAGGCCTTAGGTACAGATCCTCCTCCCTTATTTAAGAAACAATTATGTGACCGAATAGAGTAGGCATATTATGATGGGTTCATCTCTGGAATGAATACTATAACCTCAAATATATCAGCATTTTTAGATTTTTATTTACAGAGATATGTAGTAGGATTGCCATCTTACCTCAAAGACACCACCCATCTGTTGGAAGAAATTAATGGGAGACAAACTATTACTGGATTACTTTAGATGTTAACTCTTATATTCTAACATTGCTCATAACCTTGATAGTAAAAGTTTTTTCCGAGATCAAGATATTTTTATGCTCTCCAGACAGACAGAATTTTTAATAAATAATATAACTCTTATTTTCAGTAGTAAATATTTTCTTCAGATTAAGGGGACTTCTATAGGAATAAGATTCACTTTGAGTTTCACAAATTTATTTTTGGACTTTTTTGAGTCCCAATACATCTATGCCAATTCTACGTATGGCACAAATCTGGTTATTTATAAGAGCTACATCAATGATTTGATTATAATCTGGAAAGGTGACCCATATGACATTGCTAAATTTGTTGAACATCTTAACACTAATTATTTGGGTACTTGTTTAATGGCTAATGTACAAAATCTAAAATACAATACATTGATGTTGATCTTTAAATTGAGGAGTATGGTTATGTAAATACCAAATTTTTTTTTTTTTTTAACATAAGAGTTGGTTTAATAATATATCTTTTAGCCAGTTCTCTAGAATCATAAGGAATTGTACTACTTATGAAAGTTTTGATGTACAATCAAATGTGTTAAAACAGGAATCAGCAGTCAGAAATCAGCAGCAAAGTTGTACAGAGGCCAAGGTCATACACAGAAATCACAAAATAAACTGGAACACTGGAATGCAATACACTTGAAGAATGCATGCCTGGTGTGCGAGTGAAATATAAAAAGACAGGAGGACCAATTAAATTGTATCCTGGTAGGCAAAATATGATGGACAGAGCTGATCGACATTAGGATATTGTATACAGATGATCGAAATGCCAAGATGTGACTCCAGGTTTGTCCAATTGAAAAGTGGAGGTGTCACCCTTTTATAATAGGCCAACACAATGAAATAATCCTGAGGTTTTCTGAATGTGCAGATTGTGTACGATGAGTCCAGAGGGTCTCAGCAAACGTTTGGAATCAGTGCTATAAGTTTTAAGGTTTTTTTTATATATTTTTACATGTACATATATTTTTTGGGGTTCTTTTCTTTCTCTGTATCATAATTTATTAGGATATATTTTTTTTTTTTTTTGATTATGCTTCATATTGGTATTATGCCAGTGGTGTATTGTACACCGTTTTATATACAATTTTTTTTAGTAACTTCCATTTTGCCTGCTCCGACTTTGCTTTTTCTAGTGTCTCCATTAATTTTATTATATACCTCTATTAAGATCTAAGAATGTATTTTATATATATATATATATATATATATATATATATATATATATATATATACAGTTTCTTTTTAGTTATAGGTGCACACCAACTGATGAGATCTGACTCCAGGTTGACTCTCACTTTTACTATAATTATTAGTACAATAACTGTTTAGATGAAATCGTCTTACAAGTTAAAAAAAAATCCATAAAGTTATTAATATAAGAGATTCATATCACTCACACCCAGCACAATACATTGCTTCAAATATATATATATTATTCACTTTTTTCCATTTGATCCATACTGCATATTGTAGATAGAGATTTCTGATTATTATATTTCACCAAGTCATACATTTATTTATAAAGGTATAAACAGTATTATAGTGTTCGTAGCAGTACCAGTAGTAGTATAGTATTATTAGTAGTATCACTGTTCAGGCAAATTCATTTTAGTAACACAATTTATTTATAAGGTTATAATCATAAGAAATCCATTCTCATTATATAAGGTTATAAATACTACAAATGTATACATATTATGTGTAATATGAATAATTTATATACACCTAATTGTTTCATACAAATATCAGTTTTATTTTTTTTTATATATTATAGATAGAGACTTTTGGTGTGTTAGTATATTTAAAAATGCATATCTATCTATCTATCTATCTATCTATCTATCTATCTATCTATCTATCTATATATAATTTTATCTGTCAATGTTTATAACCACAGACAACAATATTGTCAATTTCTGACACTGTTAGCGATTTTTAAATTGTATTCTACCCATTGGTTCATAGATAAAGTTAGTTACCACTTGTTAGTTTGGGTCCAAAATCTATAATGTATTTTTTATGTAGCAATTAATATACTGGTGGTATTTAGCAGCTAATAGACTTTTTATTTATCAACAAATAGATCGACTGCATTTGTACATGCATTTGTGATTCTGTTATGATCAGTCTAAGATTGTTTAAAAGGGATGTATCACCTTACTAAAAGTTTGCCTTAATCTCTTTCTTTTTACTACTCTAACAATGCTGTGTTGTTGTTGTTGTTTTTTAAACGCTATAGAAATGCAGTTTGACAGCTTAGTTTTTCCCAGTGACATTGTCTCTTCATTCTGATCGGCATCACGCATGCCAACGAGAATACAGGAGAGTTCCTCCTCCACGCTGGTCTGTCTGTACACTGCAGCACTCTCATTGGCTAGATATCGATCTCTGCTAATGAGAGTGCTCCAGCTTACAGACAGACCTGCGGGGAGGAGGACCTTTCCTGTATTATTCTCGTCGGCACGCTTGGTGCCAATCAGAATGAGGAGAAGTTGTCATGGGAAAAACTAAACAGTCAAACTGCATTTCTATAGCGTTTATAAAAAAACAAAAAAACACAGCATTGTTAGAGTAGCTAAAAGAAAGAGATTACGGCAAACTTTTAGTAAAATGATACATCCCGTTTAAATTGTTTGAGGTCATCTTCCAACTCCCCCCATCCCTGTACACACCTCCATCATGATAGGTGATTGGAGCCGGTTTACATGTTTTGGTGGTGGCTTCATTATAGTCTGCACATCACGAAGAAAGGTTGATCCTGAAGCTTATTGACTAGGCTGTATATTTTTTAATTTTTTTATTTTTATATATTTCAATAAACACTATTATATTTACATCTGACTGATTATCATTCTGAATCTTCAAAAGGCTGGTGCCTATTATGACAGGGTTCCTGTTTTCCACGAGAGTGCCTATTTTGAAAGGGTTCCTGTTTTCCATAGACTCCTATTATGAAAGGGTTCCTATTGTGAAAAGATTCCTGTTTTCCAAGAGAGTGTCTGATAAGGGGACATCTCTTCCCCATACCGGTTCGCTAACAACTTGGGGAATTTTACATGTAAATATATTTCCTTTACATGTATTCAAGCATATATTATCTTTTATCCATTTTTCTTTGTATGTGCAACAATGGAGTCAAACACTTCCTGATTGAGTTGCCATTCTCCTGGATCCAATATTTGTTGACTTAGAAAGTCTGCTTACAAGTAGTTTATCCCAATATGCGCACTACGTTTAATAGAAGCAATGGAATTTAGATGTAAAATCAATTTGCATGAGTGTACAACCTATCAAGTATTTTGTGTTCAACTTTCATTCTGGATATACCTGAAGAGGAGACCTGGGTTGTCTTGGAGTCTTTTGCATTCTGAAGATAGTTAGCCAATAAAGGAATCACTTTTACTCTACCAGTCTTCTGTTTTTTCTACAGCTAACATTACCTATGTTAAAAAGCACAGACAGTAGCTGTCCTCCCTTAATCTTTTCAGTGCTATAGGGATGTGGATTGCACACTCCAGTGGCACTGAAAGGGCTCCAGAATAAGAGACTCACAAGTCACTTCATTGCAGGGTGCCATGCAAGACCTGTGTTTAATTAAGAAATGGAGGAAAGAGGGAAAATGTTGAAATCGGTGTAAACTAAAATGTAATCTTTCAATAAAAGATGTATGAAATACTCTTATGCTACAGTATAACTGTATAAGATATAAGTATAAGCCTCGGTTAAATATAATAATAACTGATCTATGGTTGATTCATCCACAGGTTAAGGCTGCTACCCACAGACCTAAATGCCACAATACAAGTAATACCCGGTTTATTCAGCCAATAAATCCTAAAAGTAACAATAGATTCTAAAGTTAGTCCTTTAACAAAATACTCATTAATCTTCAGAGCTCCTTCTTGCTTGAGTGGTTTGTACCTCCACAGTATTCACCCCAAGGAGAAAAAGAAAAAGAGAGGGGGAAGTTCATTATTAGTTCATTAACTTCAAGTATGAACATATGCAATTACTCACATATCAGAGATCCTTTATATATCCATAAGATATCCTCAGAATGGAGGGGAGCAGGGTATAATCTATGTGGAACAGCTGCCTAGATATATGTCCTTCCCCCCACAGACTCATAAATATAGAAATTAACCAAAAAATATGTATCAGGCACTAATACTCACATCACAACCCTGGTCAAGAGAAAAATGTAAAAATGTTATTTATTAAAAACTTTAATTAACCTTCAAATAAAAGTGAATCAGCATCCAAGATGATAATAAAAAAGTTTCTATCTGATAATAAACCACAGTTTTTTGTGTCTGTCACACTGTAGAATTCAGTAGAACATACTCCTTTGATGCTTTAATTGGCCAATATTTAACCACTCACTTTATTGGGGGCATTCTAATACAACATATATGAAAAAAGGAAGATGCTAGAGGATTGTATAGATACTCCAGACTTAGTAGTAACATCCCTTTGTATCAGAGCTACATACCACCAAATTCCCGAATTTATCAGACAATACTCCTGCTATTTACCAAGAAAGTATACTATATGAAACAAGGAAGAAATCAGAAGATTGTATAAAAACCCTGGCCTATAGTGGTAACAAACCTTTGTAGTAATGCTATATACCACCAAATGCCTGAATCTGACAAAAAATACTTTAATTTAATTACCAAAAAAGCATCTTAATCTTTCTATATACTTAATGACGATGTTACATACCACTGTTATATCGCCTAAAATATAAATATGTTGAACATTAAAATGAATAAAGTGTCCACTTAAATATTATGTACCCCAACATATACTGCTTGAGTACATATAGTTAGCGTTACATTATTAATTACTCTATTTTCAAGTTCTCATGCGGATTATCTATCAGCCAGTAACTTGATTCGGGGAAAAATATAAATCTATGACAAATATGACAACAATATTGTTATTAAGCATGTCCAAACCCAATAACACCAAAAAGCCGGCAATTAAAAAACTCATGCATATTTTTCTTCCTATCAGTTCAGAAGAATAGGAACAATTAATGATACCAGAACCATTAAAAATTAATACAAGAAAGAAATGTCACTAGATCTTTAATGGATGTATTTAATGTGAACTTCATATATATTCATCTCTAGAAAAAGCATATAACATTGGGATATAGCAAACTGTTGCAATCAAGATATCTACCCCTTAATAATGACCATAAGAAAATATCACTGGATATAATATGCATCTTATGGAAAGTTAATTTACAGCTGACCATATTATTGTGTCAGGTATTGATGCAGATGGTATACTGTGCTGCAAGTGCACACTTATATGTCTTTCAGCAGTGTAAGTTTAAATACTGTTCAGCAGTGTGGATTCATTTTCTGGGCATTTGCTTTATAGCAATAATTGGAAACAATACCTCCATTACTTCTTTTCCTCAATTGGAAGTCAATGTCCTCACTTGGCTTACCACCAGTGTGCTTAACCTTCCTCTGGAGGTTACTGGAGATCAGTAGTTCTCAACCCATGCCCTCAGTGGCTACTAACAGGCCAGGATTTGAGAATTTCCTTTTAAGAGCACAGGTGAGTTAATCAATATGACTGAGCCTCTGATCAACACGTGTTCTAGCAGGGAAATTCCTAAGTCCTGGCCTGTTAGTGGCCACTAAGGGCATGGGTTGAGAACCTCTGCTGTGGATAATGATTCTCCGAGTCACTGCAACTTCTGTAGCTTGTAAGATCTTTGATCTTCAATACTTGCTAACACTGTGAAACAATATAAAAGCATCCACAACTGATTAATCTATCCATATTTTGATTCCATTCCAATGCTTTTCAACGTTAGCTCACTTCTTCCTCAGGAAATATATGAATCCCTTCCATGATCTCCCTTTTTTAACATAGGATGTGATCATTATCCTTCTAATCAAGTGATCCATTTAATATATGATTTTTACCTGTTGCTGGGTACTGCTAAAGGGCTATTCAAAATCTCAATAAACAGACTATAATATAGTTGTCATCTATTAGATATCAGATCCCAAAAGATTCATAAAATAATTACACCTTAATCCTGACCTTAATAAGAAATGAATGTCAAACTATGAATTACAACATTTAGAATCTATTTTGTCTACATTTCAATATCACATATGAATATAAGATTATAAAATGACAACCTCAATGAGAAATGTGTAACTGTAATTATATATTTTGAATGAGAACAATTGGGATCTGTTTTGCTCTTAATGACTTATTTGGTAAATCATTTTGGTGTGACAAGACTCACCATACTCCAGAACAGAAAAATCCCCTGGACTATGTAGTCACGTGCAAAAACACGTCACAAGCAAACCAAACACAGCAACAATCTTACATTACAAGACAGTCACATTATAGTATGGAACCATGTGAATAGATTCTACCACCACCTGTATGTGTGAATTTATGTCAGGCCATAAAGGATTCATTTGGAGTTTATGATTATATAGGTATATGATAGGAAAGGGTTTGACTGTGAAGTGTTTTTGTATGCAACCACATAGTCCAGGGGATTTTTCTGTTCTGGACCAGAGTGAGTCTGGTGGGTCCATGTCACACAAAAATGATTTACCAAATAAGTAATTAAACCTTTGAATGCCTGAGGAGTACATATTGCACTGCAGAGCAATACATTGCATACCCCTCAGACCCTCAAAGGGTTAAGATTGAAACAGCTCCCAATTCATCTTATTCATCTGCAGTGATAGAAAGTAGAATATGCATGAGTTTTTAAATTGCCAGCTTGTTGGTGTTATAGGTTTTGGACATGCTTAATAACAATATCGTTGTCATATTTGTACTAGATTATTTTCTCACCAACTCAAGTTACTGGCTGATATCAAATAGTCGGCATGAGCAACTTGAAAATAGTGTGATTAATAACGGAACAATAACATATGTACTTAAGCAGTATATGTTGGGGTACATAAAATTTAAGCGGACACATGCCATTAGTTTTTAATTTGGCGGTATGCAGCATTGCTACGAAGGGTTGTTACTACTACAGGCCGTGTTTTTTTTGGCAATCCTCTGATTTCTTCCTTGTTTCAGAGTGTACTTTTTTGGTAAATAATAGGAGTATTGTTTGTTGAATTCGGGCATTTGGTGGTATGGATCTCTCCTCCAAATGGTTGTTACTACTACAGGATGGGGTTTTTAGACAATCCTCTGGTATCTTCCTTGTTTCATATATGGTGTATGAAAATTGGCCCATTCCATTATACATCGTGGAGTGAGTGGTTAGATATTGGCCAATTAAAGCATCAAGGGTATGCTTGGTGTTATAGGTTTTGGACATGCTTAATAACAATATCGTTGTCATATTTATACTAGATTTATATTTTCTCACCAACTCAAGTTACAGGCTGATATCAAATAGTCGGCATGAGCAACTTGAAAAAAGTGTGATTAATAACGGAATGATAACATATGTACTCAAGCAGTATATGTTGGGGTACATAAAATTTAAGCGGACACATGCTATTAGTTTTTAATGTTCAACATATCTATATTTATTAGGCGATTTAATAGAGGTATGTAACATTGTCAGTAAGTATATAGAGACATTAAGATACTTTTTTAGTAAATAGCCAGAGTATTGTTTGTCAAATTCAGGCATTTGGTGGTATGTAGCATTGCTACAAAGGGTTGTTACCACTATAGGTCGGGGTTTTTTGGCAATCCTCTGATTTCTTCCTTGTTTCATAGAGTGTACTTTTTTGTAAATAACAGGATTATTGTTTGATAAATTCGGGCATTTGGTGGTATGGATCTCTGCTCCAAATGGTTGTTACTACTACAGGATGGGGTTTTTAGACAATCCTCTGGTATCTTCCTTGTTTCATATATGTTGTATGAAAATTGGCCCATTCCATTACACATCGTGGAGTGAGTGGTTAGATATTGGCCAATTAAAGCATCAAGGGTATATGTTCTACTGAATTACACAGTGGGACAGACTTAAAAAAAACTGTTGTTTATATCAGATAGGAACTTTTGTATTATCATCTTGGATGTTGATTCACTTTTATTTGTGTGTGGTATACACTTCATCAGGGAAATGAATTAATTAACCATAGATTCAGTTATTATAGTATTTATCTTGAATACTGTTAAACATAGCTCTGACGATTATACTTACATTTTATACAATTACACTGTGGCATAAGAATGTTTCATACATCTTTTATTGAACATTGTAATAAAGGTTACATTTTGGTGTGCACAAATTTCAAAATGTTCCTCTCTTTCTTAATTAAACACAGGACTTTTAACCCCTTAAGGACCAGCGGTCCTGGGGTGTGCGGTCCTTTAAGGACCAGATAGGAAACTTTTATGTGCCATCCCACGTGACTGATCACGTGGGGCGGCACGCCGAACGGGGGACTGAAAGAGATCACTCCGTTCTTGGAGCGATCAACTTCAGTCCCCGGTATTACTCACAGTGCTCCTACAGGAGCGTGGTGAGTAAAAGTACGTGACGTGCCTGGAGCGTCACTGGTCCTTAAGTGCTGGACCAGTATGACGGTCCTGCCACGTCAATGGTCCTTAAGGGGTTAAGACACTCTGCAACAAAGTGCCTTGCAAGTCCTGTGTTTACCTGAGTTGATTGATTGGGGAATAGCTGTATCAGCTGGTTCATTCAGTACAGAACAGCAGAGAAGCTATTATACATAGCTGCTCTGCCATGCTATCATTTTGGGACCCTTTCAGCGCCACCGGGGTGTGCAATCCATATGGCGCTTAGACTTCAGGGTTGTCAAACTGCTGGCAATGTGTAAGGGAGGGCATCCATTACACATTGCCAGCAGTTTGACAGTCCTGCATGCTAATGAGTACATTATCCATTCCTCCCCTTGCATACCTAATTTTTAGTGCATATGGCAGTGTTTCTCTTTTGCCAAGGCAATTTTCTGGCCACACATAGCCACAGCATCACTCCTTAGTGCACCTCTCCCCTCGTGGATCAAATGTTAGATTAGATCTTCACATCTATGTATTGCAACTAGATACTTAATGTCAAAATGTTTAGAAGGCAACACGTTCCTATTAAGACATTCCTAGTCATCAAAAACAATCT
The DNA here is from genome assembly GCA_037306005.1 of Rhinophrynus dorsalis. NCBI lineage: Eukaryota > Metazoa > Chordata > Amphibia > Anura > Rhinophrynidae > Rhinophrynus > Rhinophrynus dorsalis. The sequence goes on from CM074718.1 coordinate 356,239,629, forward strand.
GTTTAAGTTTGTCATATGCCAGAAATACTGCAGCAAATTTATTTTTATGCTTAAATATTTTATTAGAGGATGCTAGTGTTACTTGTCCCTCTGATACCTGTAGTGTTTTGAGAACTGCCCTAAGAAGGCACCCTTAGATATTTTCCCATAAGAATCAGCTGCAGCAGAGGACATCCTTATCCACTTCCTGTCTATCTTTCCCTCCTCGAGGGATGCTATGCACCCTGAGGCAACAGATAACTCAATGACATTAGGAGATTTAGCCCTTTTTCCGAAAGGCCGAGTAGAGTTTTGAGAAAATTTAGACAAACCATTCTGAAAAAGCAATAGATGCTTACAGAAAATCTGAAATCACCATAACCATACCTGGGAACTCTCCGGATTTGCCCCGGAGACTCCGGTTCTGACAGAGCTTTACCGGGTCTCCGGGGCAGAGGCTGATGCCTCCGGATGTGGAGAGTTTCTATTGAAACTCTGCCACATCTGTTTTTTCTCCCGTTGTGCCTCCGTTCCCAGCCTTCTGTGTGACACCTTTAACCCTCTGAGTGCCAGAGTGGTACGGAACGCAATGCATTCCGTACCACTCTGGCACTCAAAGGGTTAAATCCCCCCAACACTCGAGTTAAGCCCCGCCCCTTTTTGACGCGATCAGCGTCAATTTTGTTACCCCCTGCTGAACAGAGGACTACCCTCCGGGTAGCCCTCAACTGAAAGTTCCCAGGTATGACCATAACCCATTCAGGTTCTAGTCTGGCACGTTCATTTATCAAACTGGACCATCAGAAAGTGGGAAAGTTACCCAAAATGCCGTTTTGGAAGCATAGTTTCACACACTTTGAAAGTGCGTATAGTTTGGGAAAAATTTGTCAGGCCCTGAATCCCTAATCCTCAAATTATCTGTGTTTTTCTGACATGGTGTGTAAGAGAGAGAGAGAGAGTGTGTCTCTCTGAGCAGGGAATGAACTAAATATTACCTTCAACTTTTTCCTCATGAAGCCTTGCTGAGAAAAAGCGGCCTCCTCCAGTAGTTCTGAGATAACTGATCTCTTTCTGCATTCTACCTTATGCTCCCTCTTCTTTGATGACTAAATCTTTTACTTAGTGAAGACGAGGCATTTCCACGTATAGTAAGCTTCCACAGAAAGCATAGACCACAGTCTCTTGTGCTTTCTTAATACACTGTCATATAAAATTATACTGACATAAAATATTAAAAATCTTCACATACAAATTGCTACCTGCTAGGATGACATATTTAAAACTAAGGAAAGGGGTGGGGCTAACCTACAGTTGAAGGAGCTGAGAGAGAAAGACTTTCTCTTCCGGTGGCTTTGTTCAAGTGCCCTGCCTTCCGAAAACAGAGACTTTTAACACCCACCGTGGTTCCACATCAAAGATTGAGAAAGAACATTTTAATAATCATGTCCTGTTTTTTTATATGTTAAAATAGCATTTTTAAAATAATGTACATTTATGGAAAGTCAGCTAGGAGTTGCTGCTTATCTTGCTTTCTATGGAGAAAAAGAGTTGGACTATATGTAGTTCAGGACCAGACATCCTCCATAAACAGCAAAATAATAATTTGCATTTGTTGTCTTATTTAAGCTGCAGTAACTTTTGAAGCAATGTATCAACCAGCATTGGTAATACCTTTGATTTACTCATCAGGAAACTCTATTTAAACACCCACAACATTAATAAGAAAACTCAATATAAACATCCTCTTAAAATAAGTATTTCCGCACAGTATATAAAGAACGTCTACCTAGGAATGTCCATCTTTTAAAACAAAGAATCATATTTCTAAAGACATAGCTGAAGCCATTGTTATGGCTGGTCCCTGGTCAACCTTTTGGTTGTTTATCTTTTTTGTTAAAGGGATAGTAATACTTCGTTTTATCTTTATTTTATTTTGTAGGCATAAAAAAAACCATGAAGAATGATATAAGTCTTTTCTCTCAAACCTTTATGATTTGAGAGATATTCACACGCAAAGTTTCCCCTCCCTCCCCTTTTACCTAGTGTTAGCCATCTCTTCTCAGATGTGGAATCCAGTCCATAGACCAGACAGATAACAGCAGGGGACAATCTTCTTCCTATGAGAAAAATGAAAACCCTGCCCCCCTTGACAAGTTTTTCAGGTTTTTCCCTTATCTTAATTGAAGGTTGTCCCTCTCTGCAGTCTACCTGGGCACCTCCCTTCTGATCTGGCTGAACAGTGTTATATCAGTAAAAGGGGCGGGAGGGGGATACTTTATCATTGAATTACTCTTGAACTACAACTCTGACAAAATTGAAATAACACTCTCCAAAGTCCAAATACTATGATGATTAATTAGAGCTGCTTTTATTATGAAACATTACTATCCCTTTAAGAAAGGCCCTATGTTCAAAAGAATGCAGGAACAATTATGAGGCAAATAAGGTTCACTGTGGTGGGGCAATCATAATTTCCAGTTGACTGAAATGGGGCTTTTAACTCATTTAATGCTAGAGAGGTTTCTGAGACCTCTTTAGCATCCAAGGGGTTAAAAGCCCAAATTAAATTAATGGGAATTTAGGGAATATTTATTTGTTACAGATGGTTTGCCTCAGAATTAGTCCACTTTTCTTTTGAACATATATCCCTAATGTGTTCTCAATTCCATAGGAACCTGAACTAGTGGTGCGTCTTCTAAGATAATCTATTACCTTGATGTCCTGCAGGTAGACCTTCACCATGCTAATTTTCTCTGACTCTGGGGTAAGCTCTATCCTACTGATGTTGGAGAATTCAGCCAGGCATGTCATGATGTTCAGTTTGTTGTTGATAATCTGACTTATGCCATACTTCGCTCCAACAAGCAGGGTGACATAGGATTCTCTGTCCTGCAGCTGCAGAAAGAAAGACATTTGTGAGACATTGTTTATACAAGTCATGCACACACCAAGGCTGCACTAGAATATGGCTTTATGATTTATGCCGAGATTACATTGTAAGTGTTAGCTTTATTACTGGTTGTATCTAAACAATTCCACCTAGACTTCAATAGAAGTATGTGGGTTAATAGGGTAGCCAACTGTCACTTTTGACTAGAACAGTCCAGTTTTGGGATCTCTTGTCTGGTTTTGTCAACATTGCCAGGGTTTCAGGGGTTCTGGAACCCAAAAAGATTCAGTTTTAGGCTCTTGTGCTGCCATTGGTTAGCTCATGCATCTATAACCAGAGCACTAATTCAAATTGGATGATTGTACACTTTCTTGCTGATTTAAATGGGGCTTTGAACACTTTGAATGCTAGAGAGATCCCCAATGCATTGCTTGCTTAGAACAAGCCTGCAAAGTATAAATTAGGATTCCCATTGGCAAAAATTGTGAAGTGTACAAACTGACCACCAAAAATGAGGAATATCACACTACTTTTAGCACTAAGATTCGTGCCTCTGTTTGGCAAGAGTAAAAGATAGCAAGCCTAGAGATAAAACCAGTAAAAATACTTATCACTTGCAATGTAATCTAGGGCTTGGACAGCTGCAATACATTCTTTGAACACCATTAGTTAAAAATGAAGAAATGTTAGATAAGAATGTCTTATTTTCATACATCATTACTAAAATATATTGTTGTTTCAACATTAATCTGTAAGGTATAATAACAATATAAAAATATATGGTTAAATAAAATATGATAAGCAACTGTCAGTATCCCATGTCAAACCTCAGCCCAGAAGGTAGCAGAAAACAAATATCAATGAAACAAAACCTTGAAAGTGATGTGTAGGGAACCATTTATTTAACCCCCAAAAATGCACTAAGTAGAGATGATTAACATACATTGATGAAAGGCTGAGATGGAACGTGATGATATTTCTCTCAATGGAGTTGATATAAGGAACAAATTATCAAAAATGATGTTTTAGTTTTGTATGGAATGTATGAGGCTGCTAAGATACAATTTATGGTCTTGTCAACCAAATAGAAAACAATATCTGGCAAAGTATAGCACAAAACCAGACAGAACAGGAACAAGCAAGGATAAAAACTAATCTAAATGTAGTAAAATGTATTCATAAGGGTAAAAAGGTAACAACATAAGTCATCTTGGTCTTGTAGCTTGTAAGGGGTTCCTACCTCTGCTAGCCAATAAACGTTGACATTACTGTCCTCTGCTATTCCTGGTACAAGGGCGTCTGATGGATTCTGATGTGGGAAAAGTTTGATGATAAGATGTGTTAACCATCTAAATCTCTCTCCGTAGTGCTCATGAAAGATTAAGAAAGTCTTAAAAGGATCTTATGAACCATAAGGATAATACATTCCTAAGATGTAAACAGTTCAATGGCTCTCATGGAAACAATAGCAAATGCAAATGTTCATCTCTGCAGGTCAACACCACCATCAGCTGGTGGACAGCCAAACTAGGAGTGGAGGGTGGTTTCTCCTCTGGAGTGCTAGCAATTGTGGCATTCCTGTATCTTCCCCACTATTTATTAGTGGTATCAGCTTATTACTATCAATCAGCAATTACCAACGGGCTACAATGTATCTGTCCAAAGTGCATCACACAGAATTACACCTCCCAGCATTCTGTGCATTCAGGCAGTGTCTACTGCGCATGACTGCATCGGACAAACATACAGAGTTCAGGCAGTCTGTACTGCACATGACTGCATCCTGCATTCGGGCAGTCTCTTCTGCGCATGCACGGACAATCATACATCTGGCCTTTTATTATTAGTGATGATGATGATGATTATTTGCTGCTCCCCATGATTCTGGATACAATATATGTACAAGATAGTTGCCTATCTATGTTGCTAGCCAGCTACGTTATCTACATCTGCTCTGCATCTTTACACATTACTTAGGTGCCCCGTCAACACTATTTTGTATACAGTGACCCTACTGTGCTGGATGAGTCAGCTCTCTTCTTAGCAATGTGTGGGCACCTGGTCTGACATACGAACATCACACATATCATGGAAGATCTTAAGGAAATTACATATTTCTGTTCTAATGCCACTTAAAGCTCAGGTTTGTCTCATGTCCAATACATTGTTGAGACTCCTGTTTTATCTCTCATATTCTTGACCAGCTATTAATGGGCTCTTTGTATTTATGATGTTAATGCCTCACTTGCACAGATCTGATGCTGAGCACTGCATTACCTCAATTTAGCAGGTGCCGTGCATTATAATGCACTTTTTTCTCATCTCATTATTTGTGCTTGCTTTCTTTATCAGCCCAACCCTTTTCTGGCATTTGTGGCATTCACATTCATTTTGATCCTCTCTATTACTTATTATTGACACTAATCCACCACCATTATCATAGTAGGCACCATCTGAATTAACTCTAGGTTACGTAGGCAGTTCTAAGAATTAACACTAATATTTATACTGTTTTATCACTTTGCTACATTCACTGTTTTCTGTGTCTCTCAGTAGTTCTTTTATTTTCTTTCACTTTTATTATATCATGACATTTCGTGTACATCACTTTGGAGACCTTTGTTATTGTTTTTACATTTTGTAGTATCTTTACACTACATGGGCTACTCCACGCATTTCCTAGGACTACAGTTTTAGAGATATTTTCTTTCACTTGGGGTATGATTGGTGCTGTGTATCTGTCTTGTGGAAGGACATGTACTCTGTCCAAAATTATATCTATCTATCTATCTATCTATCTATCTATCTATCTATCTATCTAGCGATCTATCTAGCGATCTATCTTTCTCTCTGTCCATCTACTAGAAATGTGTATTCTTTTTGTAACAAACTTGAAATTAACAGAAAATTACGTGTTTTGTGAGGTTCAGACAAAAAGGACATACTAAAAGAACAGTGCACAAAGTAACTGAACAAGGATTTGTTCATTCGTTCTTTGTTATACGTGCTTTCAGCAGGAAAAGTGAGAATGGACTGTGTATAGAAGAGTAGAGAGAGGAGAAGTGATTGATACACAGAATATCAAATACAATCCTGGCACGGAGTAGAGAAGGACTGTCTTCTTGGTTACAGCTGTGATTGATTGTTGCAACAGCCTATACATCTCTAGTTTATCTGTGCTGCATTTTATACTCTGGCCAATCCTGCTTTCCAAGGTGATGCCCCCCAACTAATATAATCTGGATGCAGCACATTTTCCTTACTTTCAATTTAGCAGCGAGAAGCAGTGTCACAGTCACTGTGATCATCTCATGTCTGCATTTTTTTTAAGAAAAAAAAAAGTATTATTTTTCACTATGGTTCTTCTTATTTCTTTCCTTTTAGTTCTGGTGACTGTACTAGAGTGGACTGGAGGAGATAAAAGGATATAGGACAATTAGGCAAATGGACAAACCTCAGTCACTATTCCTCTTAGTTGGACTACAGTAAAAGGCTGAAGTTTTATTCTACAAGTCCTGCTAGTACATTGTTTGTTCCCATTTTTATTGAAAGAACAAGGTATGCAGAAATAAACCATAATAAAGCACACATAGACAATTATATCATGATATCAAGTGGGTATCAATGTGTATACAATTATACCAGATCAGATAACCCAAACCAAAATCCTAACTGGAAACAAGTACTGAAGTAAGTCAAACTCAATTACAGAGTGATTTTGAAGAAAGAAATGCAATCCAGGTCAGTGTTCATTGTATGAGAGAAAAAGATAAGTGTCATTAAGAAATAAACTACTTGGGGAATCCTTGTTAGAGAAAGATTTAGGAGCACTGAATAGGGATGGGACAAATATTTTGCCTCAAAAGAGAAACAGGAGAACAATGGCACTTTTCACTAAGATGTAAATTTTTCACGAAAAAGTGAAGTTTTTTGCTTTTGTTTACCTAGCTCATTGCATTGAAATCAATGGGAAGACTGAATTTCTCCCCCTACATGGCAAATTTCCCTTTTGTTCCCACAAACATACTATAAAAGGGGTGTCATATTCCAGCAGCATGCTATTCTGTGTTTGTGAGAGGAAGAGGAAGCAGCACATTTTTGAGCTAGAGAAGACAGGCAAATAAAGTGGAATTGAAGCTTAGTTTAGGGAGTCTTGTAGGCAGAAAATCTATTCTCTGTATTACGGGAGTCTGGGGGACAGGAAGGGAGAAAGAGGTTGGCCCCAAATACCCCCAAATTTTGTGTGACTGACTGGGAAGACACAGGCAGAGGTGATCCAAGTTTCTTCCTGATGGACTGTTATCTCTGTCCTAGTGGAGTGTGGGGGTGTGAGAAGGGAGAAAAGGAGTTTTACCCTAAATACTGCAACATTTTGTGAGACCGAGTAGACACAGGGAGCCGTGATCCGGTTATTATCACTTTGTGCTATGGGAGTCTGAGGGTGTGAGAAGGGAGCAAAGGAGGTATAAGCCATCTTCCCCAAAATTTTGTATGACAGAGTAGACACAGGCAGCTGTGATCCAAGCTCCTTCTGTGTCTGGCTGTTATTTCTGTTTCAGAGGAGTCTGGGGATGTGAGAAGGGAGCAAAAGAGAATTACCCAAAATATCTCAAAATTATGTGTGACTGAATGGGTACAGATAGGTAGAGATGATACAAGTTTCTTTCTGATCTGGCTTTTATCTCTGTCTTAGGGAAGTCTGGGGATATGTGAAGGGGGTAAAGGAGGTTTACCTCAAATAACTCAACATTTTTGTGACTGAGAAGACACAGGCAGCTGTGATTAAAGTTCCTTCCTGATCTGGCTGTTATCTTTGTATCAGGGAAGTTTGGGTGTGTGAGAAGGGTGCAATGGAGAATTACCCCAAAATTCTGTGTGACTGACTGGGAGGACACAGGGAACTATGATCCATGTTTCTTCCTGATAGCTGTTTTCTCTGTCCTAGGGGAGTGTGAGGAAAGAAGCACATGAACAGGATGTGTGCTTTTTTTGGTTGACAATGAGAGGGATAGGGGGGACAGTTAATCAAACTAAATAAATAAATAAAATAAAAAATATACATATTGTAGGTGACAGAGACAGGGACTCTGATGTGAGCTATGACTGAGGCAGACTGATAGTAGACAAGATAGATAATTTTGTAGAGCTCCAAGGCAAGACATCACACATAATTAGTTCTATTGTGTACGTTACAGTAAAAACACAGAGAGTGGTTGAGTAATGTCCAGAAAACACACAAGGTGGGGGGAGTAGGAGTAGTGCATGGATGTGAAAGTAAAGTGGTAGTCCAAAAAACTGACTGAGCCATGGTTGCTTCAGGGTGTGCAATAAATGAAGGTGATCCCTCTTCTTTTGGGGAAGATGTATTTTGTCATAGTCACAGCAAAAGTTCCACCATCACCATCAATGATATTAATAAACCATCTAAAAACACTGAAGATGACAAAGAGTTGCATTCCAGTGTTGATGGCATAGTGCAAGAAGGTATAGCAGCTCAAACTACTGCTGCATCTGATAGTTTGTCAAACAAGCACAAAAACACTTGTCCGGAAAGTACTAGAAAACATTCTGAAAATTCCTCAAAGGGGAAAAGCAGTAATAAATTGTTTGAGACCTCTACAAGCCTAGAGAAATATAAAAGTAGAGGGCAAGAAGTGGCAGGCGATGCTGAGGATGACCAAATTAGTGATGATGATGATGAGGTAGATCTAGAATATATTCCTCCAGCATCCTCCTGTTCTTCAGATACAGATGAAGCTGAATGAGAGAGATGATGACATGACTAATTGAAGTTCACCGTATGGAGATACTGCACTCGTGATCCAAGAGCTGAGCATGTTGCTATCTGTTGTCGGTGTAAGAAGCATATTAGTAGGGGGAAAGCAGGCTCACACCTTGGAACCTCCTCAATGAAATCCCATCTGAAGCACAACCACAGGCCTGACTGGGAGACACACCATCAACAGGACAGATGTGCTAAAACTCCTAAATACTCCTAAACATTCCATGGGCTCTGGGTACACAATAGAAGTGTTGTTGATGTGATGCCAAGATGTTCCGCTCCTGCTACAGAGGAGTATGACTATGAGTTTGTTTTTGGAGGTGACAAGAATCACAGAGTGCCCACACATACTGTCACCAACCCATCACCTCCACAAGTCATGTTGTTAAAGCAATAAAGTTGCAGAGTTCTACCTTATGTACTGCCATCCCACACTTACTAAGTTCTTAGAAAGAAGTCAAACCCTGCACAAAAATAATGCAAAAGTATGCCTGTGGAATAGTAAACTTGCCAAAATGTTGGTGGTTGACATGCTGTCCTTTGCTTTTGTTGAAAACAGGGGCTTTAAAGAACTGATGTCATTTGCTGCTCCCTGCTGAAATATCCCAGTTATTTTTCAAGGATGGTTGTGCTAATGTTACTTAAGCAGGAAGTTAGTGCTGTGAGCAAAGGACTCACAACTTTTACTTTCAGCTCTTTATGTCTCCACTCCAGCCCTCAGATGAAGTAATACTGATGCAGGAAGTTTTGCACTCATAGAAAACATAGGTGAAAAACAGCAAAGTTTTTGCAGGAAATTTATTGGCAGCATGCGGAAATTTTTGAGAAGAAAGCGGGAAATTGTTCCTTTTTTCAAAAATCCAGCAGGACATTTCTCTGACTTCTCACCCATCCCTAGTACTGATAGAGAGTAGACTTCACAGCAGTATGCTGAGATTCTTTCACCCACCTAATCACAGTAGCATAGAAAAATAGTGACAGCTGATGGGGCTGAAAAAAGACGTGGGTTCATCAAGTTCAGACAATGACATATCGACCCTGTTGATCTAGAAGAAACAAAAACCCAAGAACCTTTGAAGTAATTTCCAGTTAAGCCCCAAGTGGATAAAAAAATCCTTCCTGACGCCAGATGGCAGTTGGATAGTTCCCTGGATCAACAATGGCAACAGCACTGAACAATTTTCTCCCTGCAACGAAACGCTTTGTTTCACTAACCGAATGCAAAGGAGAATTAAGTTTGTTTTTGCCGAATAGTGGGAAAAAAATTAATGAATCATTTGGACAAAATGCATTTTCTTTCCATGAACAATTCTACTATCTATCTATCTATCTATCTATCTATCTATCTATCTATCTATCTGTCTGTCTATCTAAAGAACCAATCCATGAAGAATTGATTTAAAGCACCTTATGTATAAAAGGTGCAATTTTGAAGTAAGGCAACAGGGAAGAAAAAACATTTGATTTAAAGAGCTTTCAACCCAAGGATGGGAATCCTGGTGCCATTCAGCTGTTGCGCACTACAATTTCCATCATCCAGCCATTAGCTGGATGTATATGACGTATATGATGGCAGTTGTAGTCCTCAGAGCTGGAAGGCCTCAGGCTCCCATCCTTGTTTCAACTCTTTGAATGTTAGAGAGTTCTCCAATTCATTGTTTTGCAATGTGCGGGACAAATCTCAAATGGTTCAAGCTTGGACTTGGAGATTAAGATCATAATATAAAAGTAATAAGAGGGTAGGTTTGTTCTTAGTAAATATAGTCAAACTATATACAATTTCATTCATAAAATGCAATTATCACCTATATTTTACTTCTACTTACCATTAATGTGGCATTGAATATTTTCCCCCCGTAGGTTTTCAGATCTCCAAGTATCTTTAAATAATTTAGCCGTACTTGAGCTGCAGATATTGGCTGCTGAAATGAAATAACTTAATTAACACCATTAAATCATTTTTTCCAATATCATATCTTAGTAAAAATAGAAAAATTTATAATGTGCGCTGTATGTAAAATGCAATAATATAGAGTAACACAGTAGCCCCTTTTACGGATGTAACACTGCTCACCTCAAAGCAGCAAGACGGATCGCAGAGAGGGACAGTCTTCAGTGAGCATAAGGAAAAACCTGAAAAACTTATCAAGGGGGCAGGGTTTTCCTTATGCTCACAGTAAGAAGATTGTCCCTTTCTGCTACCTGTCCTGTGAAGAGACCAGATTCCACATCTGAGGGGTGGTGGCTTACACTAGGTAAAAAGGAGGGCAATACTTTATCATTCAATTACCCTTGAACTACAACTCTGACAGTATTGAAATAACACTCTCCATGGCCCAAACACTATGAAGATTAATTGGAGCTGCTTTTTTTGTGAAACATTATTATCCCTTTAATGAGGTTCAAGAAAGACTTGTCCATCAAATTCAGCCTTGTTTTTTGGAGGAAGGCAAAAACAAAACAAAAAAACTTGTTGAAGCCATTTCCAGTTAAGCCTCACGTAGGCAAAAACAATCCATCGGGGCTATGAAAGGCAGTTGGATATTTCCTGTACTTTATCACCGGTAGTATATAACTTCCATCATCTCTAATCAATCAGTGGCTGGTTGGGGATGTTGGGAGTTGTAAAGCTGGCAGTTCTATATTATAAAATGCTAGGATGTTTGTCTGATGCAGTCATGCGCAGTAGAGACTGCCCTAATGCACTGGCCTCCAGTCCCAGTGTAAGAGAAGAAACAAGATGGTGCCGTGGCTGATTCGGAGAGGGGAGCTCAGAATGGCCCACCATCTGTCTCCGCTCCCGGCACCGGGGCCGCAGCCCAGGCCGCTGGGTGGCACTTTGGCCCATGTACATGGGTTTTTTTACTAGTATGTCATAAAAAAAAAATCTCAGGGACACTTTTCCTCATTCCACATTACAAAACATCACTAATGGGCCATAGTACCATGTAGTGTGAAGTCAGTAGATTATCATTTAAGATAGGACAGACATGACTTACTTCAAAATACTGCATGAAAAAATATATAGATAGGCAATATTAACACGTATGGGGAAACCCATAACTTAATCACATTTTAATTTGCAATATCAAGGACAAAAAAAATTGCACACTGTTGCATAACCCACTGGCACTGAAAAGGGTTAATCCCCAGAAAGTGAACACCATCCAATTAACATTACATACTTACCCTGTAATTCTGACGTCCAGTGGGGTCTTCTGCACCCTAGTCTTTCTCTTTAATTCTTCTTCTGTAAGCTTCTTTCTTCTTCTTCATCTGTCATCTTCTTCTTCATCATCATCTGTCATCTTCTTCTTTCCTTCAGCTATGCTCTTCTTTGGTCTTCCTCTTTAACCCCTTAAGGACCAATGACGTGCCAGGACCATCATGGCTGTCTTGCACTTAATGACCAATGACGGTCCTGGCATGTCATGGAATTCAGGGGTCCCAGCGTAGCTGAATGCCGCTCAGGGACCCCTAAATCCAATGCCAGAAAAAAAATGCCCCCTGGTCCTTAACTGTGTCCTTATGGGGTTAAACTTAGTGTTGCCCCTGAAAAATAAATATTGTTATTAAAATTAATATTTGCATAAAAGTTATGCTGCCCTCCTTGTACCTTTCAGTCCGTTGACCGATCTACATTATGGGAGCGTGGGAATAATTTTGAACAGGCACTGGCCACATAAAAGTTAGTCCCTGTTCAAAATGGTTTCCACTCTTCCATTGGCTGGGATGTGGGGTTAGCAGGGCATGAGAGGTGTGGTTTCTGCAGGGCATGTTCCATGCCCTGCGTAACCCCTCATCTCAGCCATTTGGAGTGTGGGAACAATTTTGAACAGGGACTGGTCATATAAAGTAATTCCCTATTCAAATTTCCCACAGAGTGGATTGGGCAATGGCCTAAAAGGTACAAGGAGGGGGAATTTATAATGGCAGTATAACTTTTATGCCAATATTAATTTTAATAACAATATTTATTTTTCTGGGGCAACACTGAGTATTAATTGGAAGACCAAAGAAGAGCACAGATGAAGAGGAAGAAAGAATAATATAACAGATGAAGAAGAAGAAAGAAGAAGATGACAGATGAAGTGGAAGAAAGAAGAATATAGAAGCTACAGAAGAAAAATTAAAGAGGAATCCCAGGGTGCAGAAAACCTCGCTGGACGTCAGACTTACAGATACGTGTTACAGCTATAGCATATTGGAGATAGGATAGTGTTCGGGCTAGTATTTGTGAACTTTATTGTTAATGTTAGGGGGTGTGTAGTGCCAAGGGTAGGGTTAGTGTTTGGGAGGGTCACTGTGTTTTTTAGCTCAAGCTCGGTACAGCTTGACACAGTGTTAAACACCGAGTGTTAGCTGGTTTCCTTTGATGCTCCTTTTTTTCATGCAAATTAGATTGAGTTATGGGAATAAAAACCACAACAAACATTGGGTCAAAAGTTAGTTTCGGTGAGCAGTGCTCATCATGGTTCATGTGGGTAGGGCAATTGAATTCTGATGGTACCACTAAGTGTGTACCATTTGGCATTCATTTTTACCCTACCATGTGTTTTATCGGAGGTAACTGAATTGAGCCCTAGGAGAGAGAGAGACACAGAGGGAGAGAGAGAAAGTGGCCAAGAGATAAAGACCAAAAGAGATATTTAATACCTAAAAATACTTAACATGAAAATGCCATATAACAAAAGCTACATGCTATTAGCCTATCTATATTCTCCAAATGCTGTACACAAAACATTTCAAGCTGACACTATATTCAATAAGAAAACTGCTATACTCATTTGACAATACATTATATCGTATACTCTTTATACAATAGGCAAATTGATATAAGCAACATACAATATGCATAATATTATTAAGCAATATGCTATACACAATGCACTAAACAGATATCACTATACTCAATAAACACATACTCTTTCTCACATGCTTTCGCTCATGATTTTGCTCATATATGTTTATGCACACACTCGCACAAATTCTCAAACACATACACACACGTGTTCACTGATGAAGAGTAGTGTAATACTGTTCTTTGGAATGCATTAAACATCTTTTTTTAGTCTAAAAGAACTAAAGATTTATGATTTAACAAGTCATTCCTTACATCATTCAATATTTACACTTTTAGTGCAAGAGGGGTATTCAATGCATTGCTTTGCAATGTGTTGCATACCCCTCGGGCTCAAAGGGTGAATCACACTATCAACACCTTTCCAATATTACTTGTATAAATACATATAAATAAACACATTCACAGATACTTATTTATGTTGGTTTCACAAATATTAGTCTTCACCTTCTAACTTTATTTGCTATGTCATTGTCAAGTTGAAGAAATTCATATGTCACCCTTATGACAATATAGTATGTATGCATATATGTATGTATGCATGAATGAATCTACCATATTCACCTCAATTGAGAAATGCAATGTCGTTCTACTAATATTTCAATGTCACTTATTTAAAAATGTCCGTATTTTCAGAACTCTCGTTCTGTCAGCTTTTTTTCGTCTCCCACTTTCTATGATCGTTTTCTGACAAATTTTCAAAACAACGGAATCTCATCTGAATATACTTTACTAGTTTTAAGCTAATTCTATATGAAAACTTACACATAACTTTCACAACTTTTTGAACATCTCACCTAAAAGAGAGAGAGATACAGACAAAGATATAGTCAGACTGACTAAGAGACAAGTATCAACTGACTCTATGTGAAAAATAGTGTGTTTCTGTAATGACAGATAAAAATCCCCCTGGCTGATATTCCATTATAATCTGCCCTTGAATGTAGGAAGTCAGACATATATAAACACAGATAGCTTGATTTAAGGTATAAAACAAGTCACCCTAATTAACAAAGCATTACAAATCTCCAGCTGACCTGTGCAGGATGGGATGTGGATAATTGGGGCTAACCCTAAATGAACAGCCCTGTGGGGCTCTGTAAAATCTCTTATTGTGGACTGCCTGGTCCTCTCTCTGAATGTTGACCCTACATGTCTGCTCTTCTTTAAGCTCTTCATTGCAGGTGATTGGAAATATTGAGTCCTTTCACACAAAATAGGATCCAAGGCTAATCTATAACTCTACATTGATGAACATGGATGGAGCCCTCCCCCACAATGAAATGTATATATTTGTATATAGCATTGTATCTACCTGCCATGTAGGTATGCCCTCTATGTATGCCTTTCTGCTACCCCCATTTTATTTTTTGTGTACCCTTAAAACCTTTCAACAAACAAGAAAAAAAAAAGACGTAAGCCTCTGCTCAATATGTACTGAAGAAATATGTCAGTTAATAAATGTTTGAGAATTCTGGTAAGGTTGGTGCAACACTGTAAATAAAATACATCACTAGATAAAATAGTCCTGATAACTGAGATCAAGACTTCTCAGCAGTGGTCCTCAAATCCTCTTACCAGTTTAGTCATTCAGCATATCCCTAGGAGGAAGCTGCATATGACCAAGTTCATGTCACACTCAGGCAAATGTCCTGCTTTCGCATCTACTACAAAAATATTTACTGCAATTGATACATTTAGGCCCCAATGTAGAGGGCCAAATAAAACCTCTATTGATTAATATGGTGTTTTAAACCCCTTGACTGCTAGAGAGTTCTTCAAAACATTGCAAATCTATGCATGACTACCTCTCTAATACTCAAGAGGTTAAAAGTTCCATTTAAATCAGAGGAGATTTGGGGGATTTGCATTTGTCCCCTATAGTGTAGTTGGTTTGCCTCAGAATTACTCCAGGTTCCTGTTGAACATAGGGACCTTTAAACTCTTTGTGGCTAGGGATTCTCCATGCATTGCTTTGCAATGGGCTGTACATATCATTAACATTCAGAGTTAAAATAAACTGTGCGTTGTAAACCATGTAAGTCTTGGGCATTCATTGCTAAAAATATTGGTTAAGGATTGTCAAGGAGGACAACATAGAGGAGAGCATATTAAATGTATGGGCAAGTCAATAAGATCAAAGAGCCGAGCCTGTAGCCTGTCAGTCAGAAAGTAGCACTCTTACGCCTTTCATGTCAAATAGAACTTACATCCACATGATGCCAGTGACTAAGTGTTATTGCACACAAAGGCCCTTATGCAAAAAGCAAAAGGATTCTGGAGTGCATCATAGAGGAGAAATTACAATTCTCTGTCCCTTGAAAGGTAGAGAGCTTTTTAACATAATGCTTGTTAATGCACTGGAGACCAATATAGCATTAAAGGGTTTAAAGGTTCCACTTAAATCAAAGGTAACATTTACCCCCTACCTCTTAATGGTGCTGTTGGTTTTACCCAGAAATACTACTCTTTTGCTTTCTGCTTATTTGATAAAGTAAGAGTGCTATACACTGTATACATTTGTTCCTTTGATATTTTTGATTTGCTTTCATGGCATATTAACCCGTTGCATGCCAGAGCAATGTGATGGATATCCCTCTGGCACTCAAAGGGTTAATATTTTATTTTAATGAGCTTGGGATGATCACCTTTGTGCTTTTGACTGATGGGATATTCTTTTTCTGACTAGTTTTTTCTTTTTTTTATTATATTGGCCAATCACAGACTGATAATGTCCCAGCCTATAGTAGGCTAAATGTTCTACTATCTAATTAGGGGCTGGGTAACCTGAGGCCCTTCAGCTGTTGTGGACTACAACTCCATTCATCCCAAGGGATGGTAGGAATTGTAGTCCAAAACAATTAGAGAGTCTCGGTGTGCCTGCCCCGACTTAATTCAACCAATAAACTTTATTGTCAACAGAATATAAATAGAAGACTTTTATTAAGACATTAATAAGGAGCCCTGAATTCCATGACAGTCCTGGTATGTCATGGGTCCTTGTGGCTCCCCAACCCATGATGTGCCAAGGCTGTCAAGGGTCCTTAAGGGGTTAATGGAAATCAAGATTGAAAGAAATAAATCACTGAAGACAGCCAATCATGGCTCCCTGATTACTTTTAAAATATATAGTATAACAGTTTAAAATGTCCTATAGTTTTTAGGCATTGTCCTCTCAATGGCTGTATTAGCTTTTTGGCATTTTGTGTTTGATTATATTTTTGCTTTCGTTTCAGAGATCAAGGCCCTGTGTAAATCTAGGGTGAAAGAACTGTAGCTTAGGGGGCAAATTAAAATATCACAAAATCCTCATTGATTGAAATGGGGCTTTTATCCCCTTGAATGTTAGTCTTTACCAATGCATTGGTTTGCAATCCATTGGAGATATCTCAAGTATTCAAGTGGTTAAAAGTTCAATTTCAATCTACTGGAACTGTTACTTGTTAGGGATGGCTCTCCAATATATTACAAAGCAATACATCTGAGACCTCTAACAGCCATGGAGTTGAGAGTATTTTATATTTTTAATCTTAAGGGCATTTTTGTTGTCAGGCTACAGTGAAGAATGTGGGGTGTGACCACTTTTTGTTTTTTGCCTACAGATATCTGTGATGTAAATCTGGTCCTGGAGAGCACCACTTTGTGCATTGCAACCTGTGGAAAGAGTAGCCTTACTTTCTCTCTGTACCTCTTCTCAAGGAAAAATGATTACTCATTTTTTATCAAATAAGAAACGTTTCCACTGTTGTTTAGAGATATAAAGCCATGAAAAAAACCTTAGCAAATCCTGGATAATATATTTTACTATGTTCTCAAAGTTGGTACCCTAGACAAACCAACAGTGCACTGTTCAGCAAAAGCCTTATGTGAACACAGCTGGATCAATAAGTGTCTCAGACATTCTGACAGATTTGTTCTGCATACAAGAAACATTTAGTCAGTCTATTGTTTGGTTATTATGACTGACAGAAAAGAGACATATGTAACTGGAAGGACTTAATACTTTGTCAAAGAAGATATATTACATAATACAGAGCAACAATCATAATGGCCTAATGCAGAAAAGTCTACCCTGATCACTAGTCTTGCTTACCTTTTGCCTTGGCTCTAGAATGCACTGGTTTCTCTTCATGTGAAAACTAATGGCTTTTTTTATGTCTTTCCCTCTCATGTTCCGGAGTAGTGTTGGAGATAAGAAGTTGTCTATTCCCCAGTCCTTTCTGTGGGAATGAGAGAAAGAAACAAAATAAGATAATTCATAGCCTGTGGCATTCAAATGCTTAAATTGTGACATCTAATTGACCATGTTGCTTAACCCCTTTAGTACCACCCGTGCGGCCAGCAATCAAGGACCATGAAGCATTTTTTTTTTCTGGGAAATGGAATCAGGGTTCCCCGGGCAGCATGCAGCCATGCGGGAAGACCTGAATTCCGTGATGTGCCAGGATAGTCATGAGTCCTTTTTCATCACAGCAAATCATTTTTATAAAATAATTGTTTGCAAAAGGGAGTGAAACCAGAGACTTATTGGATGATTGGTCAGCTGACCAGGTTTTAAGCAACAAAAAAGGCCAAGGCCTTGCCAGAAAACCTAGCAGCGTCAAAGGCTGCTTCATCATGATAAGCATTAAATTCAAGATCCTTGGAGACCAACCCCACCAGGTTGTCCTTAACAGCACCCCTTTGGATGGCGTTCACGTCAGATAGCCATGGCCCTAGTTACTAGGCTATAAGAAATGTGGGACATAAGGTGACACCAGAGGCTGCAAATTCACTTTCAGAAAGGAATCCAGGCTTTTATCTGTCAGATCCTTAAGGGCCGCGGCATCCAAAAAACAGACAAAGACTACACTATATATAGAAAATAGAGATTTCAAGCCAGGCAACAATCTACATGAACAAGTCAATGCCAGATAACAGACTACAGTGAGGTAAAGGCTGTAAAGCAAGCAACCTCCACATGCTTGTGGTCTTGAAAAAGAACCTGTGCAATGGACAATCCATGAAGTAGGAAACCCAGAATAAGATTATATAGCCCCATATACTGGGTAATAAAAATAAAAAAAGACTAAGAGAGCTGTGCCCATGTTACCTCTTGATCACAAGGTCACTTAAAACTGAGCTTGGCAGGCAGGGGTAAAGTGGAAGGGAGGAGGAAGTCTTTGACTCAGAGACCTTTTTTTGAAGAGACCTGCCCTCCTGGAGGAGGAGGCTTTACCCCATGTTCATGTGTTCCAGGACAACAGACAAACTAAATTCTGCAAATTCCAGCTGAGTTTAATGGAATTTTTAAACCCATGAACGTGAAAGAGGTCTCCAACACATTACTAAGCAAGGCACTGGAGCACTCTCTAGCATTCAAGGGGTTAAAAGCCCCATTTAAATCAAGTGTGTGTGTGTGTGTGTGTGTGTGTGTGTGTGTGTGATATTGCAGCAGCTAACAGGAAAAATCAGCTTTTCTCTCTGAAACTCACAGCATCAGCTCAGGGTAAGCCAGAAAGGAACCTGTAAACTGAGGGCTGTAAGTTTATAATACTGCTGCTATTAGAGGTGAGATAAGCAGATACTATGTAGTAAACCAATGAACGTTATTATTTATTTCATTATGTTATACTAGTTGAAGAGCCCATTACACTGGTGACAGTGTCACTGCCAGCCGGTCATGGGGCAGTCATGCACAGTAGAGACTGCCCACGTCGCAGCTGATACAGTGCCAGCCTGTCGCGGTGCAGTTATACTCAGTAGAGACTGCCCACGCCACGACTGATACAGAGCTGGACACTCTGAAGTCAGACCTCCGGTCTGACTTTGGAGCACCCCGCTCTGTATCAGCCTCGTCACGGGCAGTCTCTACTGCGCATAACTATTTCATTACACACGTTTTAGCGAATTATTATATAGGATGTTGGTTACCCTTCAACGGACTCAGAAATCTGGAATTCAGTTACCAATGACTTACTCTATATACTTAAAAGATATCTTCTGCGGCTGGCCACAAGTATGAATCCGTTCCTGAATGTGCAGGGCAGCCAGACGTAAAGCTACGCTGCATTTCATTTCCACGGCAAACCTTTCCTGAAGCACATCACTGCAGCTCTACAGACAGAAAACAGTCATTAGATCAGTATGTACATGTTCACTTCACTGAAAAACAAGGAACCATATGTATAATGAAAAGATGAACAATTCTAGGGCTAAGCAACTGCACCAAGGTGAACAAATACAAATTCCAATTGATTTTAAGGGGGAATTACTCCCTAGGATAAGTGGTTCTTAATTTAACAGAAGGATTTACCTAGGAAGGTGTACTTCAATCAGCAGTCAGTTATATATATATATGCTATTTTAGATTCAGGCCTATTGTTTGTTTGTTGTGATGAGGTGTGGCCTAAAGACAGACCTAAACAGAAATCACTATATATACAGTACTATGCAAAAGTCTTAAGCAGGTGTGAAAAAATGGTGTAAAGTAAGAATGCTTTCAAAAATAGACATGTTAATAGGTTACTTTTTATCAATTAACAAAATGATAGTGAGTGAACAGAAGAAAAATCTAAATCAAATCAATATTTGGTGTGTCCACCGTTTGCCTTCAAAACATCATCAATTCATCTAGGTACACTTGCACAAATTCAGGGACTTTGAGGCATATAGTATAGTGTTTTATTAAATAACTAGTGTAAAAGCCCGTGTACACAGGTCAAGGTCTGAGTAATGTTAACCTTTTAAGTGCCAGAGGGTTAAGCGGCCACTGCCTCACTGCTCCACACAATGCAATTATGCGCAGTAGGGACTGCCCAAATGCGCGCAGTCTCTACTGCGCATGACGACTTCTGACAAACATTCTAGCGAATTATTATAAAGGATTATACCAAACAGGTGATAATGAGAATCAATTTAATATATGGGTTGAAACACAATCATTAACTGAAACAGAAACAACTGTGTAGGAGGAATACAACTGGGTAAGGAACAGCCAAACTCAGCTAACAAGGTGAGGTTGCTGAAGACAGTTTAATGTCAAAAGTCATACACCATGGCAAGACTGAGCACAGCAACAAGACACAAGGTAGTTATACTGCATCAGCAAGGTCTCTCCCAGCAGAAATTTCAAGGTAGACAGGGATTTCCAGATGTACTGTCCAAGCTCTTTTGAAGAAGCACAAAGAAACAGGCAATGATGAGGACTGCAGACGAAGTGGTTGGCCAAAACTTAGTGCAGCCGAAGAAAAATACATCATGCTTCCCTTCACAATCGGAAGGTGTCCATCATCCCAGAATTGGAAGAAAACAGTGGGATCCTTGTACACCCATCTACTGTTTAGAGAAGTCTTGTCAGAAGTGGTCTCTATGGAAGACTTGCTGATAAAAAACTATACCTACGATGTGGAAATAAGGACAAGTGATTCAACTATGCATGAAAACACAGGAACTGGGGTGCAGAAAAATGGCAGCAGGTACTCAGGAGTCAAAATTTGAAATAGTTGGCTGTAGGAGAAGACAGTTGTTTGCCGAAGGGCTGGAGAGTGGTACTAGAATGAGTGTCTGCAGGCTGTTTCTTGAAAGCTTGAGGCTGCATTTCTGCAACTGGAATTTGGGGATTTGGTCAGAATTTATGGTATCCCCTAGGGGTGCACCGAAATGAAAATTATGGACCGAAACTGAAACTTGAGGATGCACTTGGCCGAAACCCAAAAACGAAAATGACTTCTTTTAATTTATAGGGTGATGCCTAAAAAAAGAAACAAAAAATATAGTAGCGCAAGCGCACATGGAGCAGTCAAAGTGAAAGTCCCATGAACAGAAGGTTACCAATTTGCTTGGGAAAAAAGTGATCTTTCCATTGCGGTTACATTATCCGCAAGTCCCATTTTTACTGATGTGCCACACATATTGTTCGTGAATCACACACACACACACAGGCAGACACACACACACACACACACACACACAGACAGACAGACAATGCATTGCATACCCTACTGGCACTCAAATGGTTAAATAGAAAAGTGTTCAACACGGAGGCGCTACACCTTTTAAAAGGATACCAGTCCATGGTCCCACCGCACCAGTCTCTCGAGTTCCGGATCTCCCGCTCCTCTAACCCTGCCATCATCCATCACACCATGGACTAAAGCAGCTACCACAGCAACAGAAGCACGGATCTGCTTCCGGGATCCTGAAACCTGGCAACACGACCAAAAGGCGGAGTCACTGCGACCCGGATGTGCTAGAGAACATCTGACAGCTCAAGTAGGAGGTGTTTCGGTGCCCCGTTTCGGCCATTTTTTTTTTTCAGCTTTTTGCCGAAAATACGATTTTAGCCGCCAAAATTTCGGTGCACCCCTAGTATCCTCAATGATGAGAAGTACAGGCAGATCCTTATCCATCACGCAATACCATCAGGGAGGCATCTGACTGGCCCCAAATTTATTCTGCAGCATGACAAGGACCCCAAACATACAGCCAATGTCATTAAGAACTATCTTCAGTGTAAGGAAGAACAAAGATTTCTGGAAGTGATGGTATGGCCCCCACAGAGCGCTAATTTCAACATCATCAAGTCTGTCTTGGATTACAAGAAGAGATGGAAGCAACTGAGGTGCCTAAATCCACAGAAGAACTGTGGTTAGTTCTCCAAGATGTTTGGAACAACCTACCTGCTGAGTTCCTTAACAAACTGTGTGCAAGTGTATCTAGAAGAATTTATGCTGTTTTGAAGGCAAAGGGTGGTCACACCAAATATTGATTTGATTTAGATTTTTCTTCTGTTCACTCACTATCGTTTTATTAATTGATAAAAATAAACTATTGATATGGCTATTTTTGAAAGCATTCTTACTTCACAGCATTTTTATACCAGCCTAAGATTTTTTCACAGTACCTGGGAACATTCAAAATGAGCTGACCCTGAGATATTTGAAATATTAATCTTTAAAGTAACCCATAACAGATTCCAGGTGATATGTTCCTTCTTTTGCTAACCTAACGGTGATCGTGTTGGTCCACAAGGACCTTTTAACATACTACATACCACTGCTTGAACACATGTAAGACAAGCAGGACTTCTTCCTCTGCCTTTCTGGTAGAAATGGCACAAATTTAGAGACTAAAGAAGCAGTTAATTGGGGCAGATCATATATTAGGTAAAAGGACTCACACCCTGAGAAACTGAGACTTGGGTCAAACCAGGCAGCCAGGCACGCGGACGTCACTATGGAAAGATGTTCGTGCTCCGTCCTGCCTGTTGGTCCTGGAGTAGAGGCTCATTCTCATGAATGCGGTAAGAATTCTGGCGGCTAGCGCTACTGAGTAGCTAGTCGCCAGATGGGGAATTATTTGGTACAATGTTTTTTAAGGGTGGTAGTTCCGTTTTAACCCTTTAAGGGCCAGAGAGGTGCAGAACGCATTGCTAAGTAATGTACTGCACAGCCCTCAGGTCCTTAAAGGGTTAAAGAATGTTTTGTCACATAACAAAAATGTACCTGTAAATAGAGGTATTCAAAGGTGACTGGGTCCTCCTGCATGAGAGCCAATGGATCCTTGGGAACAAAGCAGACTCTGAAGAGGCACCTGTAGTCATGAGACTCTCTCTTCTGCACCACCTAAATACACAGATGAGATTTAACCTGGGGGATATGAAGCAGAACGGGGGTAGGCAAGATCTACTAAAGGTCAGCTTTTCAGGATATATCTGTGTGGTTTTGTCATGACAGGGGCCACAGAACAATTCCTTTGTGGTCAGTTAGGGATATAATGAAATTTGTACTGTTAGTACATCTCGAGGACTTGAGTTAACTATCTCTGAAGTAAAGCTTGCCTGATCCTATTAGAATTGAGTATACCATAGCCCAAAGCAAATCACATTACCCCTATAACACTGTGTGGCCATTAACTTTTATGGAGATTTACTGACATTAGAGCCCTAAGTTCAATGAAATGCAATGCAAACCAACTAATGGAAGCAAACACAGTACATTGGCGACCCCCCATAAAAGCACCATGTGAATCAATGGATATTTAGTAAATTTTTATTTTTCCCCGTTGTATAGTTAGACTGGTTCAGAATTACTCTAAGGCGGAGATGCACTAAGGGTGGATGTAATAGTGAAGTGTGTTGTGATGTGTGGAGATCACTTTGTCATGGAGAATAGGACACACTTTGTCACATGCACTAAAATGATACATGCAAAGGGAGGGGGTGACACTTTAATAATTAGCACATAGGGTTGGCATAATGCTGGTTATGTGGTAAGGAGGGCAAATGGGGGAGCAGAAAGGATGCCGACAGACTTTAGCAACAAGAACATCACAGCCCTCCCTTAACTCACTGAGTACCATAAGGATGTGCATTGCACATCACTGTCACCCTAAAAGGGTTATAGCATGAAAAACGCACTTACTAGCTTCACAGTTTATTCAGAAACCGAGAACCAACAAAGCATCTGTTTAAAATAACAGTTTCTCAGCCAGTTCTGTTCTTACATGAAAAAGCTTATCAAATGTTTCTAGTGCTCAGAGGACTAGCCACCTATCAGCTGATTCAGGTAAACAGAGGACTTGCAAGGCACTCTGTAAAGTGTTTATATGAATCAGCTGATCTGCAGATAGTCTTCTGAGGACTAAATGCAGCTGATCAGGTGTTTCATGTAAGTATAGGACCAGGAAAGAAGTTGTGATATGTAACAGCGTCTCTACTGGTTCTCCCAGTTTCTGTATCAACTGAGAAGCTGACCAATGTATTATTAATGTTATAACCATTTCTGTGCCACTGGAGTGTGCAATTCACCTCCATATGGCATTCTAATAATTATAGGAGGGCAGATGTTTTCTCTGCTCTCCAGCAAATTGCCTCCTGCTCCATAGAAAACTATGGGGAAATCCCAATTTAGCCATCCCCAGGTTGGTGAAGTTTGGACTGTGACAGTAGTGTAATTTGTCATTACAGGGCCCTCGTGCAAACATGTTTTTGGACCCTCCAACACAAAATATTTGCACAGAGGCATAGCTAAAAACCACTGAACCCTGGGGCAGATGGGACTCCCATGGATGCTGGGCCCTGGTGCAACTTCACCCTCTGTACTCCCTGTAGTTCTTCCCCTGGACTGTGAACTCTAACAGCAGACACAGCTATCGAAGCATAGTGCATGTTAGAAAGTGCAACATTAACATATAAATATACCCAGAGGAATTCAACAATGGCTCATTAAGCTGCAATTCAATATGAAAATGAGTAGTTGTCAAAATGGTCACTTCTAAATTGTAAACCTAGTGAAGGCATAGCGATGTTGACTTATTTGTGGCATATTCACAGGAATATGATGGCGAACAAATCTTAGTTCATATGCCAAGGTGGTATCTGTGCAAATATGCAACAATATCGCCAATCTGGCCCCTTATTGAATCTTAGTGAACCCCACAAGGTCCTTCTATTGCATCAGTCTCAATGGGGTGAATGTATGAATCTGCAAGCTCCAATGGTGTTCACCTCCAATCCCAGTGGCTACACTTCCAGGTATGCACTACAGCTTATGATCACTGTATACATTCAGGCTCACACATATACCACTATAAAATGCAGAGAAAATGAAGCAATGTTATACCAGTCTCCTCAGAGCTGTGTTAGTACATCACGTACAATGACAGTGCAAAGGAACACCGTAATAATACCATAGACCGCCCCATTGCCCTCCCCTTGGTGGAGTTAAGGTGAGAATTTTTGAAGTCAGTAAATTGTCATTGGGCAGTCTTAGGATTAGTGAATGGATTCCAACACCTGGTTTACAGTGGAATTGTATGTGTAAATCCCCCAATGTGATATTGCCAAAATCAAAGGCCTTAACAAGTATACAGAGAGAAACCATATACAAGAAATAGGTTTTCAAAATTAAAGGAGAGGCAACACCTCATAATAATAAAAACCTCCCCTACCACCCACACACACACACTTACTTTGTTATAGTCAGAAAATTCTACTAGCCCAATGAAATTTGCCCTTTGTATTTTGTTCAAGAGATAACAAATTGCACCAGTCGTGGAAGTCATGTCCATGGAGGTGGACATGACAGTTGCTAACAGGACCACAGGGCACAAACTCCTTCAACTGTACAAGGTAATCTTAACCTACAGGGGTGTGCAACACATTGCTTTGCAATAATACATTGTGAACTCCTCTGATTCTTAACCCGTTGAGTGCCAGAGGGGTACTCAAAGCAACGAGTTGCATACCCTTCTGGCACTCAACGGGTTAAGGAGTTAAGTAAGCTAATAAACTCCTCCTGCTCCAGTCTGAAGGAAAAAAAAAGCAAGCAACCGTCATGTCCGCCTTCATGCACATGACATCCAGCATGAGCTGAAGAGGTTATCTATTGAACAAAGGCACAAGGGAAAAATTCAGGGGGGCCATTAGGATTTTCTGGCCATAATAAGAGGGTGGGGGTAATATTAGCAAGTGTTACTTCTCCATTAAGGGCATATTGCAATCATATTGCAATCAGTTTTCCACTCCCTCTTAAAAGAACACCTATACTATCATGCATGTGTAATGTGACAGAACTCACCTGTTCAATGAGTTCATCCTCGTGAAGAAGGTAAAGCTTTGAGATGTTGTACTGCTCTTCCAAAGCTAGTGCAAAGTGCTCAATGATATTGATTGATAGTTTTTCCTTAAGGGTTAGGATGATATCCTGAAATATAGATATATAGATATAAAAACATCAGTTTTGAAGCTTATCCCAAAGTACACAGCACTTAATTCATATAAATGGCCAGGGACAGATTTCCTATTTTCAATGCGTTGCATACCCCTCTGGCACTCAAAAGATTAAGCAGAGTAGGCATCCACCTAGGGAAACATATTTGTGATAGGTGTTTTGGCTTTTTTCCTGGCCATTCCCATTATGCCAAGTGTGGAGGTTGCCAGGACAATCCCAATGCCCCTGCCACAGACATCCGCTCCTGGTTCCCTATATATTGCCAATATAAATTCAATCAGTTTACATCCTTCTGTTCAGGCTAGATCAGTGGTTCTCAACCCGTGCCCTCAGTGGCTACTAACAGGCCAGGATTTGAGAATTTCCTTTTAAGAGCACAGGTGAGTTAATCAATATGATTGAGCCTCTGATTAACACACTTGTTTTCTAGCAGGGAAATTCCTAAGTCCTGGTCTGTTAGTGGCCACTGAGGGCACGGGTTGAGAACCTCTGGGCTATATTGTCTTGTATTGTATATTATAAGCTAAGGGTACCAAGCATTTGAGGAGTTAAAACCCCATTTAAATAAACAAATATTTGGGGATTTTTTCTCCTCTATAGTACAGTTGGTCTGCCCCAGTATTACACCTGTTTAGCTTGCTGAATATGGCCCGTGGTCCTTAGTGACATGAAAACTCCTGTTAACCCTTCGGATGGTAGACATACCCACTGCAGTATGAAACGAAGGGCTAAACAAATTATTATAACACCTTTCTAATGCTAATAAGGATTGGATGGAGAAGTAAAATGCAAATATTGCCAGCAGGCAACAAGGTCATTTACACAACACAGATGCCAGGATTTAGCGTCATGTTTGAGTTAAAATAGAACTGTCACGTTGTAAAAAATAGGTGATTTTGAAAGAGGTTTTAAAATTACATATTATACTAGTCATTTTTTTTACATTTTAAACAATAGGATGAGCTGTTTTGCTTCATTTGTCTGAGTAAGCAAATTACCTAGTATTGGCTGGCAGGAAGTGGCAGCTGGTAATGTAGAGCAGTGTGGAATGTTAAGAAATAAAGACAAAAAATATTTCATAGACTATCTTTTTAAATACAAAATGTTTAACATAATTATATGTGCTTTTGAAAGCTCTTTCATAACTTCCTGTTTGTTACAGTGAGAGTTCTTCTGTAACTACTGTCACTACTCATCTTGCACCTTTCCTTTTTTAACAGAGTGAGTGGAATGTACAATTCAGTGGTGCATCACATGGCCTGCTCCTGTATATAATTTTGGTAAATCTGTGCTGAACATTGTATCTAAATGCAGAATACACCAGCAAATGGAAGAAGCTGTCAAGTTTGTGAAGTGCCAACGTTTTGACCTTAACCACTTAACGACCCTGGAAGTGCCAGGACAGTCACGCCGGGTCTGGCACTTACAGACCAGTGGTGGTGTGGGCAAATCATGGAATTCCAGGGTACCCATGCAGCTGCATGCCACTCAGTGACCCTGAAATCCATTAAGACAAAAAAAAAATTACCAGTGGTCCTTAAAAGCTGTCAGTGTGCCTCATCCGCCGGTCGTTAATGGGTTAAGCCACACCCTCTATGCAGAATGGCTAATCTGTGATAATGTGCAGAATAGCCAACATATGACAATGTGACCACTTCTATGAATACATATTTCTTGTAACTTTTTGCCGTCATTTGAACACCCTGGGTACCAGCGAGATCTGCAACACATTGCTTAGCTATGTACTGCCCACCAATTTGGTCCTTAAGGGGTTAAAAAAAACTCTTCTTAAAGTTCAATGAAAATTAAAGGGATAGTAATACCTGAAAATAAGTTTATTTTATATTGTAGCCCTTAAAAAAACATGAAAAATGATATAAGTCATATCTCCCAAACCTTTATGGTTTGGGAGATATTCAGAAGTAAAGTTTCCCCTGGAGTGATGTCATTGCTCCACCCTCCAGATTTGGAATCCGGTCGGCGGACCAGCAGTGCCTCTCCAGAAGTGCTGAGATCATGATCTTTAAAAAGAATTTCTTAATTGGAATGGTCTACAAAGTGTGCTTTCAAACCAGGCACACTTTGTACACAGTTCCAATGAAGTAGTTCTTAATCAAAGATCGTTATCTCGGCACTGCTAAAGAGCTGCCGGTTGCTATGTGGACCGAATTCCAAATCTGTCCACTAGATGGCAGACTTGGCTGCAACAGCAAGGAAAAGTGAACTATACTATATTTTACATATGAATATCTCCCAAACCATAAAGGTTTGGGAGATAAGACTTATATCATCTTCTGTGGTTTTTTAAGGGCTACAATATAAAATAAACTTATTTTCAGGTATTACTATCCCTTTAAGATGAATTTAACACTGTTAATAAAGTTCCATCTCTATCACCTCCATTCAGATGAACATGCCTGCTGTGTACACGCCTTCCAAACTGAGGAGGAGACTGCTTCATTTTTTGAGCACAGTCTAGTGATTGAGACATTTACTCCCTGCACAGAAAGTAGCTCTACATTTAGGGTGAAATGTTCAAATAGTGGTGGTAACTTGAAATTGTCTGTAATCAGAATAAAAGTCCGTCAATTCTCAGACATGTTATCATCATTTTTTGGATCCAATTGTGCCATCTCAATCAATGGAAAAATTACCATGGTCCTTAAAGGCTGTCCTCTTGCCGCATTGGCCAGTCGTTAAGGGGTTAAGCCACACACTCTATGCAGAATGGCCAATCTGTGATAATGTTGAAACTGGTGAGTACTTCCAGTAGCGAAAAGCACGAGCACTTACTTGTGCAGAGGATATTTACCTCAGCGATCTGTAGCTCAATCCTTTTATTGACAGATATTTCACATATGCAAAAAAAAAAATGTCTACTTACGCAGTTAGATAATACAGCAGCAGGTGATTGACAATGGTGTGGATTTTTTAATATTACTTGATTGGTTAGAAAAATGTGTATTTGCTAACGTGGTCTAATGTACAAATAAATGTAAGCTATTATGTGTTGTTTCCTCCCCTTTAAAAACTAAACCCTTAACCCTTTGAGTACCAGAGGGGTTTGCAATACATTGCTTTTGCAATGCATTGCATATACCCCCTGGCACTCAAAGGGTAACATGCCTCCCTTCCAAAAAACCCCACAAAATAAAACAATTCGAAATGCATAGAAATGACCTGCTGAGCAAACCCACCTTCTTCCAAAACCTGCACTGATGAAATGAGATCTTCTGCTTCAGCCCCACATTACCTACCACATTCCCCACAGCAGCACTTTTGGATTCCTCTTGCCCTCCCTGAATTGGAGCAATGACCTTGGTGTACTCCACTGGACAGACTTAGAGTATCCAATTCATCAAAACTGTAACCAGGTGAAAGCAAAATTCCCCCTTATGGCAGTTAGGTATTGAAGGGGGGTGTCATCAATTTGGTCCTTAAGGGGCTAAAAAACTCTTCTTAAATTTCAATGAAAATGAAGATTAATTTAACAGTATTAATAAAGTTCAACCCGTATGACTTCCTTTCAGATGAACATGCCTGTTGTGTACACGCCTGCTTCATTTTATGAGCATAGTCTAGTGATTGAGACATTTACTCCCTGCACAGAGAGAGGTCCTACATTTAGGGTGAGAAGTTCAAACAGTGGTGGTAACTAAAATTGTCTGTGGTCAGCATAAAAAAGTTCTTGTTC
This sequence comes from Rhinophrynus dorsalis, assembly GCA_037306005.1. Taxonomy (NCBI): domain Eukaryota; kingdom Metazoa; phylum Chordata; class Amphibia; order Anura; family Rhinophrynidae; genus Rhinophrynus; species Rhinophrynus dorsalis. The sequence continues at coordinate 356,269,548 of CM074718.1, forward strand.
CATGATCAGTCAATTTTTAGACAGGTTAGCATCAATTTTTGCATCCAATCTGCCATCTCCATCAAAGGGAAAAAACAGTTGTAACAGTGGGCGTGGTAAAATCTACCGTCATATTGTAAGGTATTTTCAGAAAGAAAAAATTCTTTTAACTGTCAATGTTTTGTCTGATTAACGGTATTTTTTCCTGTCAAAATAAAAATGGTCTAGACTTGTAGAAGACAAATTAAAGTACTGTTCGCAGGAGTGATAAGAAGTACTATAGAGTTAACTGGTAAAAAAAAGTATTTGTTTTTTTTTAACATTTTTCATTTTAAAGACAAAAAAATGTCTTTGTTTCTTTGATAATTTTCATTTCAAAGACAAAATCAAAGACATTTTGAACATCAGAATTTTTAAGGGCAGTATTCATCAAGATTTTCTTACTATCATTTTAAATTCTTTATGACACATTTTCAAACATGATCGATTTACTCCTGAAAATATTGTCCTTCTTTTACCACCAACTCATGATCTGACAGTTTTTTCCTTATGAGGACTTTTTGAACATTTCACCCATTGTTTAGAACCATATAGAATAACAACAGTATCTTTCAAACCAACCAATTTACAATTCATTAATTTAATGTAAAAGTCATTTGTAGCAATGGCTGATACAATAACTACAAATTCTGCCTTGTTGCATAGTTTTTTGTATGAATGTTAAAGTGGATGTGTCACCTCAATATAATGTAGCATAAATAGCTAGGTTTTATAGCGAAGATTACTAAAACTGTCTTAATTTTTTTTTTTTTTAGCTTTATTTGTTGTAAATTTAAGTTATAAAGTTGGTCCTGCAGCCACTTCTACATAGACTGCAGTCCGTCGCTCTCCCCCTGCTCCCCTCCCTCTATCCAGCCTCCTCCGATGTAACGGTTTTATTTGACACTCAGACACAGTAGGTTAGATAAAACACAGTTTTATTAAAAAAGCACAGAATAATAATAAACCTCGCGGGTCCAGTAATATATGTACACAATATAGTACTGACACAGGTCAGGTTACAGTAATCAATACCCACACAAGTCCAGTATATGTATATATCAGCAACAATAATATACTGACAGCAGTGAAATGGTTACTATTAGGCCAGGAAGGCTGATAGGCCCTAATAGCGCAAGGCCCTCAAGACTCTCACTCTGCAGAGAGTGACAGAATAGCGAGTAATGCCACAGGAGTAAACGGAGGTCCAGGACAAGCTGTGGACTGCTGTAGCAGTAACGGAGGACTGCATGCTCAGAGGAACACCCAACGGAGACTGCATTGACTGAAATCCGGTGGAAAATGGCACCTCCCCCGAAGGGGTTAACGAACGCTCTGGCCTAATGTCGACTGCCAGATGGAGAGAGCAGCCTGAGGCGCCCAGAGTAAGACCAACCTCAGCTTGTGGCAGTAAAAAGTCAGGCGTTCCGTGGTGCAACCAGATGGATCTACCACACCGGAGTGTCGCCCGCGCAACACAGTATGTGACAGGGTTACAGTGACTAGACTGCCTGAGCGGCAATGAGGCAACAGAGGCTCTGTCCGAGGACAGAGAGGACACCAGATGACAGACCCCAAGCCGGATACCGGATGGGACCGCAGGCAGGCCCTGATACACGGACAATGATCGCCCAAACCGGTTCGGTACACAGAACAGGAACTTCAGCCAATCCGAGTCGGTGCACAGAGCAGGAACGTCAGCCGGGCTGGGTCGTTACACAGAGCAGGAACGTCAGCCAATCCGAGTCGGTACACAGAGCAGGAACATCAGCCAGGCCAGGTCGGTACACAGAGCAGGAATGTCAGCCAATCCAAGTCGGTACACAGAGCAGGAATGTCAACCGGGCCGGGTCGGTACACAGAGCAGGAATGTAAATAGCAGAGTAGTCAGGCAGTCCGGGTCATACACAGAGATCACACGAATAACTGGAACAAGCGCTGGCAATGGAAACACCACGAAAGGGCACCGGGGAAGTGACAAGGCCCATTATTTAAGGACAAATACTGGGCGGGGCAAAGCCACACCAACCAATAAAAGGCAGCAGGAAGTAGAACTGACAGAATGTCACCAGCAATAGCACGGTCACCGTGATATCTGATGAGGGAGGCTTCTGTCTGTAAGCTGGCGCGGTCTCATTGGTTAGATATCGATCTCTGCCAATGAGCCTCAGTCATAGGAGGAGGCTGGATAGAGGGAGGGGAGCAGAGGCAGAGTGGCGGACTGTGTTTACAGAGCTGGTAACAGCAGTCTATGTGGAAGTAACTGCAGGACCGACTTTATAACATAAATTTACAACAAATAAAGCTAAAAAAAATTAAGACAGTTTTACTAATATTCTCTATATAGCCTAACTATTTATGCTGCGTTATATTGATGTGACACATCCACTTTAAAGACTTCTCAAATACATTGTAAAGCATTGTACTGTAGATGTCTCTAATGCCTGTGTTTAATAATTGCTCACATGAAAAGCTATTAAAACAGTTAAAGACATAATTATTTTAATGATACCTTTACTGTAGTTTTCGTCTCAAACTTAAATGCCTTTGTCTGTCCATTTTCTAAATAAACCTTGAGAACATTAGGCATAAAAAGAAGAGAGTTTCCCTGTAAAATAATAGAATACAAAATAAGAAGACTAAATACTGATGCAAAATACTTTCAGTAAATTCGAACAGGACAAATGTATTCATTGACCAGCTCGATATTTCTGTATGCGAGTTCTTCAGTGGAACAAATATACATTTACGCTGATTACATTTGATTTAGGAAATGAGATAGCAGGGAATCAATCCATTTTACTGTATACTCACTTTAATGGAGAGCCAATGGAAATGGGTAAGAGTGGATATCAATGTAATTTGGAGACATATAGATATGGAGGGATACCAGATCTATAACACAATTATGGCAGTAGAAATGTGTTTAAATGTCACTAAGTGTGTGAAGTAATGCTAATTTTAAATGTCTTAGGTTTTATGTAGTAGATAATATAATACAGCAAGGAATTCTGAGTAGTAAATGCAAAATGTGAAACAACACACGTACACACACGAACCCACACACACACACACACAGTATAGTATAGTATAGCAGGGCTTATAATTTTAAGTCCTTTGCTACTAGCCAGACCTGAAAAGTTACTCGCCACTGCAAGCCATAACATACCCACCAGGGCTGAATTTCTACTCACCAGGGCTGAATTTTCACTCGCCATTGGGTAGTGGAGAGTGGAAATTTTGAGCCCTGTAGTATAGTATAGTATAGAATCTGGAGGTTCCATATGGAGGTGAATTGCACACTCCAGTGGCACTGAAATGGTTATAACATTAATACTCCATTGGTCAGCTTCACAGTTGATACATTCAAGCTTATTTTAACCCCTTAAAGCGGAACTACCACCCGACACAATCTTTAGCTTCACTAAGTCCCCATCTGGAGACTAGCTGCTTAGTAGCGCTAGTCGCCAGAATAATTACCTTATTTAATACATTTCTGCTCTCTTCCATGGCTGACAGGCAGGACGGAGCACGGACATCTTGCCATTGTGACGTCCGCGTGCCTGCGCTGTCAGTCCCAGCCGGAGCGAAATGGCTCCTAGCAACGCCTCCTAGACCCGGCTGGGACTGACAGCACAGGCACGCGGACATCACAATGGCAAGATGTCCGTGCTCCGTCCTGCCTGTCAGCCATGGAAGAGAGCAGAAATGTATTAAATAAGGTAATTATTCTGGCGACTAGTGCTACTAAGCAGCTAGTCGCCAGATGGGGACTTAGTGAAGCTAAAGATTGTGTCGGGTGGTAGTTCCGCTTTAAGGACCGGCCGCGAGGGGAGCCCGGAATACCATGACGTACATGTACGTCCTTGGTCCTTTAGGGACCTCCACCTCATGACGTACATGTACGTCATGGGTCATTAAGTGGTTAAATGTCTCATGTTTTATGTAGTAGAGAATATGATACAGCAAGGAATTCTGAGTAGTAAATACAAAATATGAAACACACACACGTACACACACGGACACTCACACACACAAAGTGTAGAATCTCTTAACCCCTTGCTAAAAATCTAGCATTTCAGATTACCTCATTCATAAAAGGCTTTGTGTAACATTTCAATATGGTCTCACATAGGTTCACACATCTTGCCGAGGTACAAACCAAAATCTGCAAAACCAAGTTTCACTAGGAACATGAGCTTCAAAATAGGAAATGTACAATATGGTACCATGTTAGCTATAGAAAATGTAGGAGACTAGTAGAGTAAAACCAAGCTTGCATCCAAAGCAATTCAATTAGCCAATAAAGGTATCGTTTTTATTCTACTAGTTTCCAATATTTTTTACACACAGATATGCCAATTCAATCTTAATTATTAACATTTTGCATCACATTTTTGCTTCTGAAAGGCACCTGGATTTTCCAGTAGTAGTTAAATATAGGGAACAGCTATAGAATGAATAAGTTAATGACAGTGTAGGATTATTGTTGTATAACTCTGCAAGAATGCAGCTTTTGTGTACTAGATCATAATGACTTAGCCACCTGTGCTCAAAAAGGGTAGTTCACAAGTCTTAGCCTGTTACTTGGCATGAGTTGAGAACCACTGTACTACAGTGTAAAATAACTGATAGCATGCAGAGAAGTGTTGCCAAAGCAGGAATTTAGGGCTCATTTCTGTTGCAGGTGAAAACTTTATGTTCAATTTTATCTACTAATTCCTCCACTGACTTCAACAGGAAATTATGTGATAAAACCAGGGATAGTTAAAAACTGCAGTAGAAGCCAGCCCTTTTTTAGGGGTTACAGCTGATAACCTAATCTGCACAGGCTCGTCTCAAGGCACCCCAAATATGTTATACAGAATTTTCAGGGCATCCATAACATCTTATGGCTGGGTTATCTGTAAGAACTTAAAATTAAGAAGCGATAACTCAGAACACACAGATAGATTTTTTTTTATGATAAGATCATAAAGCATAAATTCCTGGCAGGGTCAATGCTGGTGTAAAGATCAAAGCTAAGACACCAGACTAAATTGATCCAAAATCTGTAAACCCACACTAGACCAGTGTGCCAGATTACGGTCCATTCCCTCAGAATGGCTTTACAACAAAAATAATGGTCCTCATTCCCTGGAGACTTGCAAGCTACTTCCTATGGCAGCAGGAAGACCAGCTCAGTGTCAGAGGGTTCTAAGAATCACTGGGTTCTATCAGGCTGCCTTTGGTCTTTAGACATTGGAACACTTAACATTCAATTTATGAGTATGGTTTCATGTCTAAGGTGATATGATTACCATTTACAAATATATTCAAGGTCAATACAAATAACTCTCTAACATACTATTTATTGAAAGAGCTGAGCAAAAAAAATTCCTTCAGGATACTGTGTTTGCAGATATTATAGTTGTTTTAAAAAGTAATGGCTAACTATCTAGCACAGAACAATATTGAGAATTATGACAGTTGGCTTCACAGCAGATAGAATACAGGGAAATATCTGACTGCCATTTGGAGTTAGGGAGGAATGTTTTACCCATTTGTGGCTTAATTGGAAATTGCTTCAGTAGGTGTTTTTTTGCCTTTCTCCAGATCAACAGGAGTGGTATGGCATGGGCTGGACTTGATGGACATGTCTTTTTCTCCAGCCTCGTCAACTATGTTACTATTTATGTTAGATTGTAAGTTCTTGCGAGTCCTCTCAACCATTTGCATCTGTCATGTGTTTGTAATGATTTCTCTACTTGTACAGCTCTGCAGAAAATGCTAGCTCTTTTATAAACTAATGATACTACTAATAACTATAGTATGTACAGCTCCCATCAGGACTATTACTCGATACTAGTTGAGGGGATTAACATCCTAGATCTCATGATGAAAACCCCAGTCTTGTTGCCAGTTTGGGGCATTTAATGGTGTTAATATCCTTACTAGCAATGCTGCAGAGGGGTTGCACAGTGCACAAATAATGCATTAGCATAGCTGGGAACTCTCTAAATTTGCCCCGGAGACCCAGAAAAGCAGTAGCAATGGCTGAATCTCTGGATGTGGGGAGTTTCTACTGAAACTCTGCCCCCATCTGCTCTTTCCCACAGTGTTCCTCGTTTCCCAGCTGATTTTTGTTATTTATGTCACCCCTGATAAGCCCTGCCATCCCCCCCCCCCGCTGCTTGTGTTAACCCCTGCCCCTTTTTGACACAATTTGCACCATTTTTCTCAACCCTTCAGCAGCACAGGACTCCTCTCCAGGGAGAAAACACTTCCAAGGTATATGCATTAGGCTGGACAAAGCCCTGAGTCTTTAGTAAACTAGCAATTATCCTGCCTCCTATTATGATGTAGCTGATGTAAAAATGTAGATTAATAAAACATGAGTAAGGTGACAATACAGGTAAATGGTTTTGGAATAATGCTTGCTGACACTCAGAGGGGGTTATGCACTAAGGCGCAATAAAGAGGTGATAATGTGGAGATAACTTCTCCAGTGATATCACATCTCCACTTTCTATGTTATTCTATAGAGCCTATGCACTATTATCTCTAAAGCTGGAGACATCTTTGTGAATTGACTCCATAGAAGAACACCTTTATCGCACCTTAGTGCATAACCCCCTGACACTTGTATTAAAAAGAGAACTGGATCAATTCCTGGACAAAAATACATGCACTGTAGGGGAAGTACAAACATGCCCACAAATTCACTTTGATTTAAATGGTACATTTACCTCCTTGAATGCTAGAAGTCTTCAAGCTCACTGCTTTACAATGCATTGGAGGCCTTTATAGCATTTAAGGGGTTAAAAGCCTCATTTAAATTAAAAGGACATGTTTATATCTACCCTGTGGCACAGTTGGTTTGGCCCAGTTCTTAGTATACAATCATGACAAGACTTGGCACCAGAACCATTAAATGACGGGGACTCATTCTCTTGCCTTCTTAAAGGGATAGTAATGTTTCAAAATAAAAGCAGCTCCAGTTAATCTTCTTATTATTTGGGCCATGGAGAGTGTTATTTCAATACTGTCAGAGTTGTAGTTCAAGAGTAATTGAATGATAAAGTATCCCCCTCCCACCCCTTTTACCTAGTGTAAGCCACCTTCCCTCAGATGTGGAATCTGGTCTTAAGACCAGACAGATCACAGCAAGGGGCAATCTTCTTAATGAAAACCCAGCCCTGCATTGACAGGTTTTTCATGTTTTTCCCTTATGCTGATTGAATATTGTCCCTCTCTGGACACCGCCTTTCTGTTCTAAGGTGAGCAGATTTACATCAGTAAAGGGGGCGGTAGGGGGATACTTTATCATTTGATTACCCTTGAACTACTCAGTACTGAAACAACATTCTCCTTGGCCCAAATACTATGAAGAATAATTGGAGCTGCTTTTATTTTGAAACAATACTATCCCTTTAACCCATCTTGAATATATTTCTAGAATACTAACCTGAGTGTGGCCATTTACAACAACTTCCTCTGCAAATCTCACTTTCACAGGGTTGCTTCTTAATTTGGCTCTTTTCTCTGCTGTAAGGAAGGATGATTTGGGGCTCTACATGACATAAGAAAAGCTTTGTTCAAATATTGTACACACAGTATAAGACAGATCTCATTTATTGCACATTAACACTTATAGGAGCTTTAAACTGTCTTATGAAATAAATATACATTGTAATTCTGTTTCTGCTGAGAAAAATAACAGACGTCACACTGCTGGGAAATTTTTTACTCAAACATTATATTAAGTTATATAGTATAATACAATTTGCCTTTTGGACACTAGCTGGTGCTGTTGTTCATCTTTTAATCCCATATAATCAGCAGAGATAAAACATATATTAGTTTAATAAATTTTTACAAATTACTAAAAAAGAAAATAGGACATTAAAGGCATTAAAGGAGATGACACTTATCTAAAGTGAAGGTGCCAAGTAGTTATAATTACAGGAAGAAAGGAAAGAAGAAAGAACTACTAAAAGGCACACTTATAATCCCTATTCATACATTAGTATAGTCATACAAACCCTCAGTGTATTTGTATCAGTTGTGTTGACTGGTTCTTAAAATGTAATTTTTATTAAATTAAATTAAAAAAAATATATTGATTTGTTGAAAATTTTTTTAAAAATATATACAGATCGTGAGAGTTCAACATGCGTACAACTTGAGTCAAAAATACTCAACATTTTTGATGTCTATAAAGTATGTGTTGTTAAAGTGTGGTAATCAAAGACAATTCTTGCTGTACAGCTGTTGAATTTTATTTCAATAGAGTCGCATGTTTTAAAACACACCAGTTCTTTTGGTTTGAAGCTGCTTAATTTTGTTCTAAAACATAATTATTTTACATTCAATGAAAGTTTCTACTTGCAAATGGGGAAGCAATCGAAAGTGCCTGTGCACCTACGTCCGCCAATTTATATCTGGGTTGGTGGGAGCTTAATATTGTTTTCTGTGAGGAGAAGGACAAATTCACAGACTGTGTAACAATGTATTAATGGTATATCAACAACATTTTGTTTTATTTGGCAAGGCAGTATGGATTTACTTGTTGAATTCATTACGAAACTTAAAGGGATAGTAATGTTTCATAATAAAAGCAGCTCTAATTAATCATCATAGTATTTGGACTTTGGAGAGTGTTATTTCAATTCTGTCAGAGTTGTAGTTCAAGAGTAATTCAATGACAAAGTGTCCCCCTCCCGCCCCTTTTACTGATGTAACACTGTTCATCCAGATCAGAAGGGAGATGCCCAGGTAGACTGCAGAGAGGGACAATCTTCAATTAAGATAAGGGAAAAACCTGAAAAGCTTGTCAAGGGGGCAGGGATTTCATTGTTCTTATAGGAAGAAGATTGTCCCCTTCTGTTATCTGTCTGGTCTATAGACTGCATTCCACATCTGAGAAGAGATGGCTTACACTAGGTAAAAGGGGCGGGAGGGGGAAACTTTGCTTGTGAATATCTCTCAAACCATAAAGGTTTGAGAGATAAGATTTATATCATTCTTCTGGTTTTTTTAATGCCTACAAAATAAAATAAAGTTAAAACGAAGTATTACTATCCCTTTAATACCAATGACCTTAATTTTCATCAGACTTTTTTACATCTAGTCTTGATTAAGTCAATTTTTTAGATCTGAAGATAATTATAGGAAAAGACTATTCCATCATTAAACCTCTATAGAGAAAAGACTGCCACTAATTAAATTTTGCATTATAACAGCTCAAATCCACAATCAGTCAAAAACAATACACACAGGAACATTTTTAAGATTGAGCAGAAACTGTTCCACAATGGAGTTATTTAAATCTAACAGTGAGAATCTCAAACAAAGGTTGCAGACAAGGGGCTATAGTCATACATGTATGAAAAAAAGCATACCACAGGCCTTTAAAAACCGACAGGCAGAATTTAAACACTAAGAAACAACCTTTTTTAATGAATATACAATCAGATCACTACAGGTTTTCAGGTTAATACATCCACAATAAGTAAGATCCTTAACAGACATTCTGGTGTCTTAAGATCTGATGCTAACCTTAAGGAATATGGGAGTAATAATATGCCTGTTACCATTAGATGATGTCCCAATTTGCGGGACAAACTTAAAAGCCACTATTCAAGAACAAAGAGAACACCTACATAAAAAGGATCTTTTGTCATACTTGTAGTACCTGCTGATTTATGATCAAAACACATAGGTTATTTATCGCTCAGGGTACAGTCATAACATTCAGGATTTTTTTAATTGCAAGAGTAAGGGTGTTATCTATTGTATACTATGTAATTGTCCAAAGAAATATGTGGGTATGACCAAGAGGACATCACACAAGAGAATTATAGAATATTTGAGGGACATCAGAAAGACTATTAATAAAGCTCTTAATGCCAATAAAACAACTCAGTTGAAAGACATTTCTTTGAGCATCATAATGGAAAAACTGATGCTTTCTTAACATGCTTACAAAAAATCTTTCTTGGGATAAAAGGAATGGACCTGGTACAGAACCTGCTCCAAAGAAAGTTCAGATGGATTTTAAATTAAACACTGTACAACCCCATGGCATAAATGAAACATTAAACATTGGAGTTTTAATTTAATAATGAACATTATACATGTGTAGGAAGAAGCCTGTATCTAAATAGTGCTGAAAGTACTAATGAATAACTCTTCACAAACATTACTTGTAACAAAATAGAATTGACTACTTAGTAATGACAGGTCTGTTTTTTAGTTATGCAGCTGAATGTAACAATAATATGCACATTAATTTACACCCTATTTAGAAAACACATTTATGGAACACATATTCTTCCATCATATGTTATATTTTAAATGGTCTGATTGCAGATTGTCCTAATGTACTTGGTTATTGTGTATGCATGTTACATAGAAAGGGTGTGTACTTTCTTAGCACTGCTGATCGGCTTTTTCATCATTTGACGTCATGCAATATGCTATCGGACGGCTTTAGTATTAGAAATTTGAGTGAGGGCCTTGTTTTGCTTTTCAGTTGGCGCAACTGACAACAGATCACTAGGATTGACTAGAATCTGAATTTTAATAAAAAACTAAATTACAGACCACTTAATAGGGTAATCACCACCCCCGTAATATATGCCACAAAAGATAACGCTATTTCAGTAATTAACTGACTTTGTGCTAATCCTGAATCTCAGTATATTAGGCCTGCTGCGCCTTTGCACTGGGAATATCCGGAATTCCCTAAGACCTTTGTGCAGACTTATGGTCATTCAAAGCAACTTATGACAACATCAATTTAAACAATATAAAAAGACTCAAAGATTTGCTCGTCGTATTGCACTGAAATAATGCATAACTCTTTTCACCTGTGTCAAAAGGCTTCCTCAGAGAGAAATACCAGCTTGTGGGAAAACCCTAGTTTAAACAGTATGCTTACATGATCGACCTTCCGCCAAACCACCAATTAAAATTGATACAAAGTAAAGCAGGAAAGGAATAAGTTCCAATTAACAAAAGTGACCAAATATCCTTCTGAACTCCTTCCATTATTTACACATGATAAGTCAAGAGACATGTCAATCAAAGTAACATAGAAACTATTCTCTACATACTTTTACCTTCTTACTTTTGGGTTTTAGAGGTGAACAGTTGAGGGCATACTGATCTTAGGGATGAAGGCATAAACTATTGCCCAATTCCTGTTATAACAGTTTAGCACGGTTTTCCACAAAACATAATTAGTTTGCGACTTTTTATTACCTGATATGGTATCAACTATTCAGAGCATCATTATGCTTGGGAAATTTATGGTGCAAATCGAATAAAGATTGTATTTGATTACTGCATTTTAACGACTGCTACTTTATAAGCATCAATGAGAAATTCTAGTATTTTTGACTCAAATTATGTGCAAGTGGCACTGTCAATCAAAATGTGTGTATAAAGTTTAATTTTGTTTTACCAAATTAATATTTTAGTTTTTTTTATTCAATTTGATAAAGGTTACGTTTTATATATACACATCGAGGCCTTGCATGACTGTACTAATATATGAATGGGAATTATAAGTGTGCCTTTTAGTAGCTCTTCTCGGTTCCTTGCTTCCATTTTTACAAATATCTTGGCTGTGGTCAGGGCCATATGTGCAAAGTAAGAGAAGCAATTTTGTAGCAAACAATCTGCTCCATTGAGGACAAATAAATATTCTTTAAATTCCAATTAATTTAAATGGGGTTTTTAACTCCTTGAACATTAGTGGGAAGCATGGTCATTTTCATTGCAGCTGATAGGCTCCAGAATTCTTCTTCTTTTTTATTTTGTCCACTTAAAGTCGGTTTTAATTAAGTTAGTATTTTTGCAAAAAGCTTTCAAAATTCCTTATGCATCATTTTCTATTCCTTCATGAGGTTAAAAGTCCCCTTTAAACACCCCTCTGGGATGCAAAGGCTTAGCAAAATGGGACTATGGGTATTTTTTTTTATTTGTACCCTAAGGCACAGATGGTTTGCTCCAGAATTGTATTTTTATGTTGCATTTACAGAGATCACCACCCAGAAATAAATTATTATTATCTCATTAATAATGTGTTTTTTCTTTCTTTTTTTGTTTTGTTTTTTGCTTTATTTTTGTTTTACAATAGTGATAAATAGGTGGTTTTCAATGGAGTATGCAAATATGCAGATGACAGGTCTACTTTAAAGGGATAGTAATGTTTCATAATAAAAGTAGCTCTAATTAATCATCATAGTATTTGAACTTTGGAGAATGTTATTTCAATTCTGTCAGAGTTGTAGTTCAAGAGTAATTCAATGACAAAGTATCCCCCTCCCTCCCCTTTTACTAATGTAACACTGTTCAGCCAGATCAGCAGGGAGTGTCCAGGTAGACTGCCGAGAGGGACAATCTTCAATTAAGATAAGGGAAAAACCTGAAAAACTTGTCAAGGAGGGCAGGGCCTTCATTGTTCTCATAGGAAGAAGATTGTCCCCTTCTGTTATCTGTCTGGTCTTACAACCAGATTCCACATCTGAGAAGAGATGGCTAACACTAGGTAAAAGGCGCGGGAGGGGAAACTTTGCTTGTGAATATCTCTCAAACCATAAATGTTTGAGAGATAAGACTTATATCGTTCTTCATGTTTTTTTAATGCCTACAAAATAAAATAAAGATACAACGAAGTATTACGATCCCTTTAAGAGATACAGTTGCAGACCAGACCATTTAGGGAGATGCACTAGGTGTGATAAAGAGATGATAAAGCAGAGATGACTTCTCCAGTGATATCACTTCTCCAAGTCCTATGTTATTTTACAGAGCCAATGCACTAAGATGTTTCCAACTCTGGAGATTTTAGTGCATAGACTCCATAGAATAAGATAGGAAATGGAGAAGTTACATCACTGGAGAAGTCATCTCCGATTTATCACCTATTTATCACTCCTTAGTGCATAATAATAATAATTTTTACAAAGCCAACAGAAGAGCAGATAGAAAACATGGTGCTACATCAGGGCTAGACAACTTGAGACCTTCCAGTTGTTGCCAGACTACAAATTCCATCATTCTCCATTGGATGATGGGAGTTCTAGTCAGACAGCAGCTAAAGGCCTCACATTGCCCATTTCTGAGTTACATAATCAGACTACAGACTCCTGCCACACTGATATAGACATCTTATGATAACAAATACAAATTCTCCAGATTCCCAAAGGAACATTAACATCTCCTTATAACAAAACCTTATTTATCGTAATATGGGAACATAATCCTAATGGCTAGCATGAATCAATTCTGCATGGCTTGCTTCTTGAAAATCCAACTTTAATTAGTGGTGGAGATCACGTCCATGGAGCCAGGCATGATTCTTGTTGCAGCCCCCAAACTACTCCCACTCACAGTTTTATAGGAAGCCTACAGTGGGAAGAGATTGTTGTCTTTTCAGTCCTGCAAGACAAAAAAATCATATCTGCCTCCATGGCATGACATCAATGGCATATGCCTCCATGGCATGACACTGATTGAAGTTTAAAGTTGAAGAACCACCTTATGAGGAATTCATTCATAGTGGGGTGATGGAAGTTTCTGCCTATTGTAAGATGCTGGGACCTGGAAGTTTACATAAATACTGTGCATACAATTAAATAAAACAATTATTCATATTTACCAAGGTATTTCGAAGTACAGTCAGTGTAACAGAGTCCCCTGATTCCCTGTAAAATATAAATATAAATGCAAAAATATTTACATTGAGATGAAGGGTATGTTGTTGATTCCTTGGATGCCAATGGCATCTGTAAATGTCAAACAATATAGGGTTAATTATCCATGATTCACATTAAATATTAAATATATAACCTGTCACTTGTCCATAAATGAGAGCATTACATTATAACCCGGGGCTTCCAAGTCTTTTGTCATATTCCACTTGATCAGACATGCATATTTCTGAGGGTCACATACATTTTTTATTGTTAACAATGATAACAATAGTAAATTATATATTATATACGTTGAATCAATTTTATTGATACAAAAGTGCATGTTATAGGCCTTGTGTTAATCACCAATTAAAGGGATAGTAACACTTAAAAAAAAAAAAAAAAAAAATATATATATATATATATATATATATATATATATATATATATATCTCCTGAGTAAAACAAGGGTACTCACACAGCTGAGAGCTGTTTTATTCAAACGTAATTGCAGCTCAAATTTGAATATTTTAAGTACAGTATATCAATGTCCTGAAATGTTACATTGGTGCTGTTGCTACACCATCCTATAGAAATGTTTGGTCAGTTGACTAGAGCTTTCCATAGGATGATGTAGCAACAGCGCTGTATATGGATTGTTCATCATGTGACCCATGACAAAACGTGGAAGCCCTAGGTTATAATGTAATGCTCTCAATTACTGACTTGTGACAAATTATGTATTTGATATTTAATCTGAATCATGGAGAAGTAACCTTACATTTCTTGATGCTTGGAGAGTACAGCAACTGAAAGAGATGTACATAATTTTTTTTGACAGAGGCTATACTTTTGCTGGATGTACAACTGACCAGATGTGGGAACCTCTCACAAGATGAACTTGCATTGCAGCATTAGACTGAGGTTGGCCATGGGCCAATCAGATACACCTATTTCAAGACACTGGTTGGAAAAAGGACACAGCTTATCAAGTATGAAAACATTGTTGCAAGTTCCACCAGAAAATAGAGAGTGACAGGAACAAATATTTATTGTGACGGGAAGAGTACTGGATCTACCATCACAAGTCTGTGACTTGGCCGAACCTTCGGGTCACCATTAGCTGGCACGCTAGAAGCACAGGTATGATTTCTATTGTGTTTTCCCTAAGGGGACATAGAATTATTGCGGTTCGTTTTTTCCCAGAGTGTTAACTATCAAGTAGAATAGGTCATTAGTGTAACTATATCCTCTTCTTTCATTCCAAATTATTAATATTTCACTCATATCGACCATAATAACACTAATACTCATGTGAGTTGATTACTGTAGGGTAGACAACCACTATGAGTTCAATAATTCTCTTATGATATGAGTTAAGGGGTACAAACTGATCAGGAGGCTACATCTCGCTCAAAATCTAAGAATTATTACTAGCTGCAATGAATCTGAGTAAAAGTTAATGTCTGCATTACCTGACCAACTCTGCTGCCTGTTCAATGGAAATATTCTCCACATTATCATTGTTTATCCTGAGTATCTGATCACCTGGGAAAAGCTTGCCTTCAGCTGGACTGCCTGGGAGGGGAAAAGGAAGATTATGTATTGATTACAGAAAAGGAAAAATTCAAGGCTTGATTATGAGCAACCTTTACTAAAGGGCCAGTTGATATTTTTCACCTGATTTAATGGGTGTGCATGTTTTCATGAATTACCAGACATATACATATATATATATATATATATATATATATATATATATATAAATAATTAAATAGCACCAAACAATGACAATGGCACCCCATACCACTGGAATAAAACAGATCAGTCCTCAGCATCTCATAGACCCTGAATAAAACATAAACATGCAGAACTGCACAGCAGTGTGCATACAATTCCTTCATGAAAACACACATGAAGCACAGCAGCCATCAACTCATGAGATGGAAGGAGACAACCAGGGGGCCACATGGTGTGGTGGCAGAAACTGTGTGCAAATACAATGGAGGGAGGGATGCAAAGGGAAAGAGGGGAAACAAGATGAAGACAAGAAGATATAACAATGAAAGGAACGAGAAAATGGAGAGAGGAAGAAAACGGACTGAAAAGAAGTTGATGATGAAGAAGAGGGTTGGAGGAAAGGAAGGTAGGAAGAAGAGGAAGGGATGGACAAAGAAGATGAAGGGAGGAAAAAGATGGAGGGATGTACAAGACAAAAGGAAAAGGATATAGGAAAGGGAGAGATGAAAAAAATGGAAGTAGGAAGGAGGAAGAAGCCGGAGGGAGGAAGACACTGGAGGGTGGGAGAGCCAGGAAATATGTGAGAGGAAGAAGGTAGAGATACAAAGGAAGAAGATGGTGAAGGGAAGATGGAATGAATAAGACGGAGGAAGAAGAGGGATGGAGGGAGAACAAGGAAGGAAGGAGGAAAAAAGAGTGGGAGGAAGAAGATGGAAGAAAGAATAATATGAAGGGAAGGTGAGAGATTATGGAGGGAACTAGAAAGTTACAAGTGCTGGTAAAAAGGATGAAGGAAAAAACTGGAGGAACTTAAAGAGAGAGGAAAACACATACTCTGGCATACACAGTGAGGAAGTCACATTCACATTGGCATGACACGCACATGTCAAGGTTTGGCTGAGCTGCTCTAACTCTGCCTATTGATTCTGCTGTCTGAGCTAATCTAGTGCTCTGTTATCCATTGCTGCTGCCTTCTGTGTTCCTGGGTCAGGCTGAATCAGCTGACCTCTCTGATTACTCACCTGACTATCAGCCAACCCTCTCAGGGTATTTAAAGCAGCTTGGCTCACTCCTTGATTGTCCTTGTGTTTGTTGCTGCTGGCTGCGGTGGATTCTCCTGCGCTCCTGTTTAGTTGTGTTCCTGACCCTTGGCTTGTTCCTAACATTGCGGACTTCTGTGTTCCTGACATTGGACTATTCCTGACATCGCTGACTTCTGGGTTCCTGACTCTGGCTTGGCTGAATACCTGCCTTGGTTCCTGACCCTGGCGTTTCTTTTGGCTTATGCTCTTGGATCACAATTCTGTTTTTGTTACTTAAATAAAGGTTTATTGCATTTACATTTTTGTGTTCTGTCTGGTTCCTGTTCCCTAACAGCACATGATGACATATCAGGATATGCCAGAATAATTAAATGTATAAATGTATTTATATATGGGAACCAACGAGGCAGGTCAACTTTATGAAGACCAGCAGAAGACAGTTACATGAACGCAATGGAGCATAGCCGTTCTGGTGGCTAGAAAGGCACATGCTGACATACTGGAACACTGGTATGCAAGTACATACATATATCTTGGCTTAAAGATGAACACACAACTTGGTATGAAGACGAACACACACACTGTGGAGTGGAGACACACACACTTTGGAATTAAGACACAAACAACTTGGCATAAAAACACCTAAGAGTGGAAGCACTCACTCCTTGGAGTGAAGACACACACGCAACTTGGAGTGAACACACATACACAACTTGGAGTGAAGATACATACATACATACATACACCTTGGAGTGAAGACAAGCACATACACCTTGCACACACACATCCTTGAGTGAAGACACACCACCACTTGGCATAAACACACACACACACACACACACACAGACCTTGGCTTAAAAACAAACAAAAACACCTTGGCATGCAGGCGCACACACACACACGAACGCACACACATATACACACTGTGACTTGAAGACACACATATACCTTGGAGTGAAGATACCTATCCCTATTGAAGTGAAGAAAACTACACATGCACACACCTTTCACACAAGTCCTGGAGTGAAGATACTCACACACCATGGAGTGAAGACATATACACACCTTGAAGCAAAGACACACACATAGACACACACATCTGGAAGAGAAGATACATACAAACCTTGGGGGTGAAGACACACCATACCTTGGAGTGAAGATATACACACAGACTTTGGTGTAAAGACACGCACACAGCTTTTTGTTAAAATGTATACATGCACAACAACAGCTGAACAGCACAGCACTCTCTACCATAGTTACTTGCTCAATTATTCCGTCTCCACCAGTGATGCACTGTGTGCAGCCAGGTGAGTTGGAGGTTCTTGACTTGGGACTTTGGAAAGAAGAAGCAGAAAGACCGACTCTGACAACCTGTGCTGCTGGCTGGCTGAGTGGGACCTGCAAAGCTCTACACTTCCCTTTAATAGGTGTGAATGGGTCAAATTAGGAGTCAAGCTACCAAAATCTTACAGGGCCAGATCCAGTGAGCACCTTTTGACACAGGCCCCTCCCCATGCATCGCGTAGAGCCAGTGAGCCCAGACATTATATCCAGGCTCTCTGAAAAGGACAGTTTACACATTAAAAAGAAAGTTTAAAATTATATTTTAGGCATGTAACATATGAATAATTAATCTTTAAATATGCTAACTACAAGTCTGTGATATTTTAAGTTATACAAACCTTTTTTTTTTGGTGTTAGAATTCGAGTAAATAGGATTTTAGTGAACTTACTAGGGTACTTCCAAAAAAGTCTCTGTGGCAGAGACTTCCTCTTCCCTTCCACTTTACCCTACACCTGACGTGCTTAATTATAGTCCAAACTGAAGTGATCCTTCTACTAGCCATTCTAAACATGGCATAGCATACCTACACTGTAGCAGAAGGCAGTTTGTTTGCTGAAGGGCTGGACAGCGGTACAAGAATGAGTGTCTGCAGGCAACAGTGAAGCATGGTAGAGATTCCTTGCAAGTTTGGGGCTGCATTTCTGATTTGGTCAGAATTAATGGTATACTCAGTGCTGAGAAGTACAGGCAAGTACTTATCCATCATGCAGTACCATAAGGTAGGCCTCTGACTGGCTGCAAATTTATTCTGCAGCATGACAACGACTCCAAATATACAGCCATAATCATTAAAGGGATAGTATTACTTAAAAAATACTAATCCCTATGTTAAAGCCCTTGAATAAAGATGAAAAATGCCCCCAGCAGCATTCTAACTGACAGCCTGGGAATCCGGTCCCAGGACCGCCTGCGGCTCTGCAGCTGAGCCGAGATTGCATTAACAAAAAAGAAATCCTTCACTTAAAAGGTCTTCTACATGTGCTTGCAAACCAAGCACATGTAGAAGACCTTTTTGGTGATGGATTTCTTCCTTGTTAATGCGATTTCGGCTCTGCTGCAGAGCCACCAGCTGATCTCAGGAGAGGATTCCCAGGCTGTCAGCTAGAATGCTGATGTCAGCCAGGGGCGAACTTTGAAAGTGGTTATCTCACAAACCATAAGGGTTTGAGAGATGCTGCTGGGGGCATTTTTCATTTTTATTCAAAGGCTTTAACATAGGGATTAGTATTTTTTAAGTAATACTATCCCTTTAAGAACTATGTTCAGTGTAAACAAGAACAATGAGTCCTGGAAGTGATGGTACTTCCTCACACAGCCCTGATCGCAACATCATCCAGTTTGTCTGGGATTACATGAAGAAAGAGAAGCAACTGAGGCTGCCTAAATCCACAGAATAGCTGTGGTTGGTTCTCTACCTGCTGAGTTCCTTAACTGTGTGCAAATGTACCTAGAAGAATCAATGCTGTTTTGAAGGCAAATGGTGGTCACACCAAATATTGATTTGATTTAGATTTTCCTTCTGTTCACTTACTATGCATTTTGGTAATTGATAAAAATGTCTATTTTTGAAAGCTTTCTTACTTTACAGCATTTTTTCACACCTGTCTATAACCTTTGCATATTACTGTACATGCATATGTACGAAACAGGAAGGTAGAGGCTATACACCACTTTATATACTAAACCAGCTGATAGGAATAATCTCCTTCCCCCAAGTAACCATCACCGTGAACATTTAAATGGGAGTCTACCTAAATCCCAGATGTTGCAATTGAGGTGCATCATAAGTGATGATAAACTTCTACAACATAAATACGATGACAAATTAATTGCAGGGGGCTACAAACAAGAATTGAAACCATTGCCAAAATGATAAGGATGGACATATTTAGAAAGAATCAAAACAAGGCAGACAATCACTTAATCATGCAAACCTCCTTTAATACAGCTATCAGATTTAATAAAAAATTAATTAACAAAAACTGGCCATTTCTATCCAGTGACTGCAAACTCCCAGAAGACACAGAAAACCCTCCTATATTACCATATCAGAGAGGCAAGATCCTGAAGGATCTACTTGTCAAAACACAGTTACACCAAACAAGCTAAAGTTGTTAAAAAGCGATTTTTAAATATGAATCTTGCACATTTCATTACTACTTGCAACTTCATGACGTCAGACACCCACTTCAAAAATCGAGATATGGGCTATAAAATTCCAATTACATATAACTTAAACTGTACCGATCAATACCTGTCCTTGTGGATTAATGTATGCTGTTAAAAGTATGAGCACTTTTAAAGAAAGGATGGGGAACAATCGTTCTGCCATCAAAGGAGCCTTGGAAGCAAAATCTAATCCAAATCGAAAATAGTTTTCCAAGCTCAAAGATCATTCTGTTGTCACACATTTTGCCAAATCCTATCATCCTCTACATTACGTTACATGGTAATTTACCATGTACCAACACTATCAAGGGATGGCAATCTTGCCAAAAAATATTACAAAAGGAGGCATAATGGATAGCCTTCTTGGACACAATAGCACTTAAAGAGTAAATGTACAATTATCCCTATGTTGTTTTTCCTAAGTTGAACATTGGGCATTTGGCCTCTCTGGGGTCCTGGAGACGCATGAGCTGTTGTGTTACAATAACTTGTTTGCCCCTATGGTCCTAGGAACAGTGCTTTATGGGACATTTTTGGTCATTTGTTCAAGAGGTCATTAACTCATTCTAGAGGATAACTGACTACAATAAGTCAAGGAGTTTTTTACAGTACAGGAAGTAGGTTTTTTTTTTTTACCCACTTGGAACTTAAATTGAAATTACAGTTCCACAGTATTTGAGAATAAGACGACCAGAATGATCTGCTCTGATCTGCGGTTCACTTTTAAATGGTCGCCTTTGAAATATCGCGCAGCTGCACACCTGGTCTGGTTGAAAAGGCGACATGAGAATCTCACGCTGTTTATAATCCAGAGGTTCTCATGTGACCTCATTAAATGCCGCATACCTGACATTGTACTTGTACTGGCTGCCAGCAAACATCAGCATACCTCTGATCTGCACTGAGACACCCCACTCCCTGTTGCACTGATAGACTGCTCCGATCTGCACTGAGATACACTGTTCCCTGTCGCACTGCTCTGCAGCATTTGATCTTTCATAAGAAGCCTTGCACTGAAAGGGAGATCAGATTGATCATTGGCTGGCTGAAGAAGAGGTGCCAATACGAAAGTAACTTTGTATGCCAAGTACTTTGGTGCTCAGTCCAAATCTTGCAGAACCCCCAAGCCTAGTTACCCAAATACAATTAATTTTACATTACATCTCGCCCTCTAACTTGTTCTTTAAACTGCTCCTGTGACATGTAGTCTTCTACTTCCAGACAGCCAAGGAGACAACCAGTGGGGCAATCTTTGGGAAATGTGATATCTATAGGAGCAACAAGAAAGGTGGTTACATTGGACCAAAGGGCTACAGATACCTCATTAGAACCAGGCAGGAGCCAGACCCTGCGGGTGGGCAGTACAAGTACAATGTCAGGTATGTGACATTTAATGAGGCAACATAAGAACCTCGCGCTTATAAGCAGAGCAAGATTCTCATGTCACCCTTTTCAACCAGACAACATGTTTAATGCGGTGTGCAGCCGCACACTATTTTGAAGGTGACAAATTAAAAGGATACCAAGTGTGTCATGATGTTATAGGCTGAGTGACTGGGCTTGCAACCAATCAGAGAATAGACTCACAGAATGTTTTATAATGATATAGGCTGACTCACCGAGCTTGCAAGCAATCTATCATTGTGTATGATTGTGTGTCTGAGCATACAATCAATCAGAGAACAGACTCACAGAGTGTATGATAAGGATACAGGCTGAATTACTGACCTGGCAATTGATCAGAGGATAGACCCAAAAAGAATGATAAAAATACAAGCGGTATCACAGGGCTTGCAATAAACATGAAAAATTAAACCCTCATAGTGATAAAGATACAGACTGAATAAAAGAACTTGCAACCTGTAGGAAAACTGACCCACAGACCATACAATCAATATGAGAATAAACAGGCAAGGAATAGAAGAAAATGAGGAGAGAAAGGGCAGTGACAAAGAAGTAAGGTGATGAAAGAGGGGTAAGAAGGGTGGAACAAAGATGCAAGAGAAGGTGGAAGGAGAAAAAGGATAAAAAAGTTATGAAGGAATACAACTTTGCTTGTGCTGGATATCCTCTAAAGATATGTATGTGTGTGTGTGTATGTAAAAAAGCTAAAGGGCATTTACATCCTTTTTTCCAAGCCAGACTGCTGGAAGTGCATTCAAAGTAATATGATGAGAGACGTCTGAGAGTGCTCAATTACTAGTTTGCCCCCATTAAAACAGTCCTTGGTTCCTTCTCTCCCCAGGTCTTCCATGCTATAGGCAGAAATTGAATATTGTCCCTGCTAAAATAAATATCTTTTCTATCTTGTTCTTGAAGTTGGTGGTATCTTCTTTGGCCTGCCCAGCTTTGATGTGCTACACTGCCTTTTTCCTCTATCATCTGTAGTCTTTGGTGTCCGGAGCAGTTTGACTGCTATGTGCTGACATCAAGTACTATAGCAGAAAACAGAAGGGAAATGTAGACAATCTGGGCAGAAAACACCATTAGCTTCAATAACAAAGTTAGACAGGATTTATATTTGTTTTAGCAGCAGGGACATGCTCATGCCCCCTCTGCAGCAGAGAAGACATGGAGGCAGGAGCAGATTGATAGGTTCTCAAATACTCTGGCTTGAGGCCACTCACCCATGGGGGCCCTCTCTATGAATACTTTGAGTTCTTATAAATCTACCACACTTTAGCTCAGGAGAAGGTCATCTTAGTCCCTCCAGCTTTAAGAGACCGGTTGGGGATGATGAAAAGTGTAGTTTCCAACAGCTGCAGAGCCGAAGATTGCCTACCCCTGACCAATATGATCTGATGAGGAAATTAATCAACATGGCAGATGTTACTGTAGCCTCGTTCTGTGGGGTACAACAAATTGGGAGATATTTATGAAAACATTTGCAGCAGCTTGATAAATATCCCTGAGGAAAACATATATTGTGAAGTCACGTTGCTTTCAAAACAGTTTATGTGGATAAATGTTCCCTATTGTGTTTTGTGGTTTGTCTGCCCTAGACCTAAATAAACATCAGGAGCATGTACCTTATTATGTCTCTAAAACCCTTTGAGTTTTCCTGTAATGAACTGGCAAAAAATAACATAGATGATTTAACTACTTAGATTAATGTCTTGAGTAGTTACAAGAGATATCTGTATAATACACTGTCAAATCATGAACAATTAAGCAAGGCAGGGCCATTTTAAGAACGTCTGTGGCACCTAGCAAAAACGTGAAAAGAGGCCACACAATGTAGGATTTTTCAGGATTCTCTTAACCCATTGGATGCTTGCGAAATCTCCATCATATTACTTCACAATACATCACCGATATCTCTAGCATACAAGGGGTTATATTACATTGAGTGCAATACTTCCTTAGACCCTTTAATGTCCAAAAGTAAAACAGTGACAGTGATATGCTGAGCCCAGATGACAGTTCTGCTCCTCCCCAGTCATATGACCACACAGTTATATTGGATCCTTGTAGACAAATGGAGACCAAAGTGAAGCCCCCAGGAATAAGAGGCGCCGGCGAAAGCCGGTAATGTCCATGCATTAAAATGTCCCTGGGGCCTGTCATTACCTCCGTGGGTGCCAGACACATCTCAAACCTAAAGTATTTGCAAAACATAGCATTGGATATGTCTCCAGCATCCTAGGAGCTAGAAAGCCAAGCTTCGGCACAGAACTTTAAAGTTTGTAGAAATGAAAATACTTGTCTTACCTGCAGTGATAGCTGCTATTGTAAGGGGGAGGTTTCGTGATATATCAAATCCATAGTGGTAGAGAAGTGGATCTTTCTGTATCACTAAGGTTAGCTTTAAGGAACAAGTGTATTGATTGCTGCCTCCAGCTGGACCATCCACTGAATTCCTTCTGCTTTATAGATGAAGTATGGAATACAAATCACAGGAAATGCACATGAGTAGTAGGAACACAGAAATGATTTATTATTCAAGCAATACATAAACCTATCCATTAAATAGCATCAACATAATGTACAATACATATAATCTTCTTTTATGAAGACATGGAAAAAGTAGTCAGCTGCTATCTAGTGCAGTCTTTTTATAGTGCTGCCTATGAGATATGCAGAATCTTTAGACAAATATAAAGAGCATTATATTTTTACTGGCAACAGTAAACAACAGATATATGAAAGCTGGTTGAGGTGAGGTGGATGAGGTATCTAGAGACTCTGAAGGGATGTAGAGGCTGCAGTATGAAGCCCTCCTGAATCAGAAGTGCTTCCCATTACCAGTGTGGACAGCACTCCTAGGCTGTTCCATTGTAGGTGACTACTGAATTAACTATGTGTGGCAGTAAGACTTACATCTGCATCATATTGGCTACAGGATACAATACAATGATCAGCTATAATCTCTCGATTTAACTGTCTTTCAACTTGAATTGTTTTTGCTCTTTCACAGAAATCATGGCTTTAAATCATGCATTAAAGCCACAACACAACATACCCTCCTCATATTTTCCCATTCTTTCTTATATTTCTTATTGAGACATTTTAGTTTCATATCTTATGTGCTTTTCATACGCAAGATGTCAATGATTTATCTAAAGAATTACAATGTAGTGTATATGTAGCATGTTTGTTTTTGCAGCCCAAATACATAACCTTACATTTATCTACATTAAACGTCAACTCATTTTTCCACTCATTCATTCAGTTTATCCAAATCTTTCTGCAGAGAAAAAACATCCTGCTCTGTATGTATTACACAGCTTAGTTTCATCAGCAAAGAAAGTCTCATTTAATCCCTTAACGACCCTGTGATGTGTCAAAGCTGTTGCCATTTTTTTCCCTTAAGGCCCGGTGACGGTCCTGGCATGTCACGTCCTTTTTATTTACAGCGCTCCTGTGGGAGCGCTGTAAATAAAAACGGGGTATGAAATTGACTACTTCAAGACCAGAGCAGTCTCTCTCAGATCCCTTTTTGGTGTGCCGGAACACGTCACATAACGTGTGCTGGCGTGCCAACAACGATCAAATCGGTCCTTAAGGGAAGGTAATTTCCCTGGATCACTGGTCTATGTCTTATTTCTTTATTGAATAAAATGTAACTTTTATTAGTTAAAGAATGAAGCCTGGCTTAATCTAGAATGCATGAAGGGTTAAAAGGTAGGGTCCTAATTCACGTTTTGATGGTTAGATAGTGTGATCTGTTGATAGACTGGTGGAGGTGAAGTTCTCCCTGTTTGGCATGATTATTAACTTATAAAAATAAAGTTGTTACATATACATTTCTACACCACTTCTACTTTTTAAAAAGAGAAGAATATATAGGGCTATGTATGTTAGTATTGGGATTCATATTTATTTAGTGCTTGTTGATCCAAGAAGAAATCTGATTGCCATTTGGAATCAAGAACAAATTTTTTCCCCCCAGTCAAAGCAGAATTTGAAATTGCTGTATTCAGGGTTTTTTTTGCCTTCTTTTGGATCAACGACGGTAAACAGGAATAGGAAAAGGGTTGAACTTGATGGACGCAAGTCTTTTTTCAGCCTAAATTACTATGTAACTACCTTACTGTACTAGAATCTGATTATGTACTAAGTTTGCCGCTATATCAAAGGAAATATTAATTTGTATGTGATCTTGTACAAAAGTCTATTGTCAGCTAACAAATTTTAAGTTTAACTAATAAAAGTTAAGTTTTATTCAATAAAGAAAGAAGACATAGATTTTGCCCATATCCTTACTTTCCTACTCTATATATAGGTGTATTTATTCCAATAAAAGTGTTTTTCAGGTGTGCAATACAGAGAATACTTTCTCTTTTTCCTTTCTTTGTTCTCTGTTAAATAAACCAGCCAGAATAAACCCGGAGTGGGTATCTCATACACGGGCACTGGGCAACATCTAAGAACAAATATATTAGCACTATGTCTGCCAAGAAAAGCTGTGGTCCGACAATGAAACTAGGACATTTTGGAGCAATATAGGTTGAGCTGAGTTACAGATACCCAGGACAAAAGAGCAGTAGTTGAGGAAATCACAAACATATAATAAAGAATGAGGTTCATTGTTGTTGAATTCAACTGGCCAAAATTTGGAATGGTGAATGCTGAGCCAGAAGTAATGATATTGACGGCCTTGATTAATTGCAAAAATTGCACAAGGGACTGGCCAGCACTAGCTCCAAAATAATATAGAGCTGGGAAAATATAAGCAAAATGCTTGGTGTTCTCAGGGAAAACATAGATACAGATACTAAGGCCGGGATTCATCAAACTGTAGGAAGAGGAGAGTATCAAATACGCTGCGCTTCGCCGCTATCATTGATGGATACCTTCGGGTATTCATAATTGTTTTTGCATGTTTCCCTGCTTTGTGTATGTGAAGCAGGGAAACCTGCGTAAATTGGTCAGTCATGGTCAAAACACACGTATACGCATAAGCGAAAATGTGCATGCTGTGTGTTCGCTCCATGCATACAAATGGAATACGCCAGCTTGAAGCTAGCAGATCACATTTGCGGATCTGTCTGGCCATCGCTTATTGAAAAATAAGCAATGGCCAAATACAAACTGAAAGTTGCTGAATGGGCGAATGGTCGATACGCAGAGAAATCCTCTGATTTTCCTGCATTTTAATCCATTCGCACCTTGATGAATCCAGGCCTAAATTGGGGATAAGAAAGAGAAAATCCCCACAGCAAAAACCCACTAATGAAGCACTCAACCCAGAAATAGCAAAAATAGAAAAGCATTTGTTTCTTTATTGAGATATACAAGACTCAATTTTAAAACATAAAAAAATTAGAAGGGGACAATGATATCAAGTAAATATATATATATATATATATATATATATATACTTACCAATCAAGATCATGCCCAAAGGAAGGGAGAAAGAGTCAGTATCACTGGGAATAACAAAACCGGTCGCCCCTCTAAGAACCACAATCCCAACGAGTATCACCACAAGGCTTCATCAGGCACTCCAACAGTACATCTGTTAAGGCTATCCTCAGTTAAACACAAATGAACATTGTTAACTCAGGAAGTTTCTTCAGAATGAATGAACCACTGATGAACCTGTGTTCATGTGAGAAGAAACTGTAAACCTGCACCGAGGACAGGGTTGAGCTGCAAAGTATATAGATTAGTAGTAGGTTAGTCCCAGTACACAAATTTTGATTTCTTAAAATAGGATTTTAGTCTTACCTGTTAAATCCTTTTCACTTAGTCCATACAGGTCACTGGTACTCTGGGAGGCGTAAGTCCCCTTTAATAGGCAGGAACAACTATGCAAATAATTTGCAAGGGGCGGAGCCTCCCCTCTTACTTAAGTCACCTTCTGGCCAGAGCCACTTTAGATTGATTTGAGACCCTAAAACTGACCTCAGGTAAGCAAAAAGAAAGACTCCTGTGAGCATGCCCGAACGGTCTCCCACTGAATGCCACAGGAGAGCCAAGACTGGTCCCTTGACAGGGTGGGAGACCAGTGACCTGTATGAAAAGGATTTAACAGGTAAGACTAAAATCCTATTTTCACTGTCGTCCAATACAGGTCACTGGTACTCTGGGATGTACAAACATTGAGCTGATCCAGAGGCGGGAAGTAAGGCAAGGACCAGGCGCAAGGCCCAAGTCACTAGAACTGCTATGACCAGTTGATAACATAGCCCAAACTGTAAGTGTCAACGGACACCAACCAAGGGAACAATCCCTGAACTAACACAGCACACGGAACTAGAGCCAACCGGGCTCAACAGTAAAGAAGCACTAAGGATCACAGAGCGGAAGACCTACACAGGCAAGACTGCCTCCAGGACCTTCCTTCCAAAACTGGCATCAGCCGAAGCCAGTACATCAACTCGATAGTGCTTAGAAAAGGTGTGCACAGAGGACCAAGTGGCCGCTCTGCACAGTTGATCAGCAGAAGCTTGATTCTTGTAGGCCCAAGAGGCCCCAATAGATCTGGTGGAATGGGCAGTCACCCGGAAGGGAACATGCTTATTCCTCAACCTATAGGCTTCACGGATGGTAGCCTTAATCCAAGAGGCAATGGTAACTTTGGAAGCCGGTCTTCCTGCCCTAGGCCCCTCAGGAATGACGAATAGAGCGTCAGACTTCCTGATAGACTCGGTGCGATGAACATAAAACTTGAGGCAACGCACCACATCCAACAGATGGAGATTTCTTTCCTTGTCAGATGAAGGATTAGGGCAGAAAGAGGGAACCACAATCTCCTGAGTGATGTGAAACTCTGACACAACCTTGGGTAAGAATTCCTTGGTAGTGCGAAGCACAGCCTTATCCTTGTGGAACACCAGGTAAGGAGGTTTACAAGACAAGGCCTGTAACTCTGCTACCCGGCGCACTGACACAACAGCCAAGAGGAAGGCCATCTTCCAAGTCACAAGACGTAATGGAATGGAAGCCAAGGATTCAAACGGTGGTCGCTGAAGAACTCCCAGCACCAAATTGAGATCCCACTGGGGAGCAGGACTCTTAAAGGCAGGTCGAACATGAGTCACACCCTGGAAGAAGACTTTCACATCAGGAAGGACAGCAATCCGTTCCTGGAAAAACACAGACAAGGCAGAAGTCTGAACTTTGAGGGAACTCAGACTGAGCCCCTTATCCACACCGTCCTGCAGGAAGGCCAGGACAGTGGGAAGATGGAAGTCAAGTGACAACTTCTTGTCAGAGCACCAAGTCACGACACAGGCTTACGAGCACTGAGCATCGTCGATACCACAGAAGGAGAAAAGCCTTTCTTTGCTAGAATCGAGGATTCAACCGCCATGCCATCAAACGGAGAGAGTGAACATCCTCTTTCCACAGATACCCCTGAAGAAGCAGGTCCGGACGGGCTGGAAGTGGGATTGGATCCTTCACTGACATGGCCATCAATTCCGGAAACCAGGACTGGCGAGGCCAGTTTGGAGCAATCAGGATGACAGGGCAACGTTCCCTCTTCAACTTCTGGATAACTCTGACTAATAGAGGAAGAGGAGGGAAGATGTAAGCCAGGGAGAAGTCCCAAGGGATCGACAAGGCATCCACTGCTAGAGCAAGGGAGTTCCTCAACCGGGAGCAAAACACCGGAACCTTCCTGTTGTGTCTGGTAGCCATCAGGTCCACCACAGGCATCCCCCACCGCTGAGTGAGCATGTGAAACACCTCTGGATGAAGAGCCCATTCTCCGCTGTCGACGGTGTGACGACTGAGGAAGTCTGCCATGACGTTGTCCACGCCTGGAATATGAACCGCAGAGATGACAGGCACGTGATCTTCTGCCCAAGACAAAATATCCTTGACCTCCCACCAGGCGGAACCGCTTCTTGTGCCGCCTTGCCTGTTGATGTAAGCCACCGCCGTGGCGTTGTCGGACTCCACTCTGACTGGAAGACCGGTCAATTGAGACTCCCAGTGCCTCAGGGCCAGCCGGACAGCTCGAAGTTCCAGAACATTGATGGAGAGCATGGATTCCTCCAGACCCCATTTCCCCTGAGCACTGAAGCGACCCCAGACTGCACCCCAGCCCCGAAGGCTGGCATCCGTAGTGACTGTGGTCCAATGAGGAACTAGAAAGGATTTCCCTTTCAGGAGATGAGAGAGATCTAACCACCAGTGCAGACTCGACTCGACATGAGGAGGAAGAGAAACAGACAGATGCTGATGATCTGGATGAGTCTTGCACGTCTGGATCACAAACCTCTGAAGATCCCGGGAGTGGGCCATGGCAAATGGTACTGCTTCGATTGTGGAAATGAACTTCCCCACTAAGGACGACAACTTCGGAACTGGAATCTCGTCCATGTCCAGAATTCCAGCCACTCTGACAGCTATCTGGTGAGCCACGTCCTCTGGAAGAAACACCATGCATTGGCGAGTGTCGAACAGGAGACCCAGGAACAGAAGCCTCTGAGATGGAATCAAGTCCGACTTGTCCAGATTCAGGATCCAGCCATGACGGTTCAGGGTGTGCATGCACATCTGTAATTGCTGAAGGAGAAGCTCCGCTGAGGAGGCCTTCAGAAGGAGATCGTCCATGTAGGGGGTCACTCTGATCCCATCCTGATGGAGCACCGCTATCAATGAACCCAACACCCTCTGGAAGACCTGAGGGGCTGAAGTCAGCCCGAAGGGGAGCGCTGCAAACTGAAAGTGTCCCCTGTGGCAGGCAATCCTGAGATACCTCCTGCTCTCTGGATGAATAGGGATGTGAAGATAAGCATCCTGAAGGTCCAGGGAGGCAAGAAACTCCCCTGGAGACATTGCTGCAATCACAGAGCGCAGGGACTCCTGGCGGAAGTGGGAAGTCACCACATAAGCATTGAGATCTTTGAGATCCAAGATGGGACGGGCTCCTCCGTCCTTTTTGGCTACCACAAACAGGTTGGAATAAAATCCTGAACCTGTGTCCCCCTGAGGAACCGCCTCCAGGACCTCTTTGTCCAAGAGATCCTGAATAGCGTCGTCGAACAGACGCCTTTTTGTGGGTTCCTGAGAAGGACGAGTAAAATGGAACCGAAAAGGAGGAAGGGAAGAGAAAGGGATCCTGTATCCCTCTGACACCACCTGAAGAACCCATGGGTCCGCCACTGACTCCTCCCAAGTCCGGCGAAAGATGCGGAGACGACCGCCTACAGCCGGATGCGGACCCGGGTTCGGCGAGTCATGCCGAAGCAGTCTTGGAGGTCTTGGCCTTGGAGGCGACTTTGGGCCTCCAGGACTGTTTGGGCTTGGAGGAGGAGCGCGTAGTGGGAGGACCCGTTTGGGCCGAGGAGCGTGTCTCAGTCTGAAAGGAACGAAAGGACCGATTGCGTTTGGCTGGAAACTTTTTCTTAAAGACTGAGGGTAGAAGAGTACTTTTACCGCCAGTAGCCTCACTGATCATTTCTTTGAGTTCAGACCCAAAAAGCAAATTCCCCTGAAAGGGCAAGGAAAGCAAAGCCTTCTTAGAGGCAGTATCAGCAGACCAAATTTTCAGCCAAAGAGCGCGTCTAGCCACCACAGAAGAAGTGGAGGCCCTCGCCATCATGCGCACAGCATCAAAAGCAGCATCAGCAACATAGTTCTGAGCTTCAGTGATATTAGCAAGAAGCTGCAACTGTTCAGATACAGGCGCATCCTGGCGAACCGCTTCAGTCAGTCGTTCAGTCCAGGCCGCAATAGCTCTATTAACCCATGCCACAGCAAAAGTGGGGCGCATGGCTGTGCCAATGGAGGCAAAAATAGACTTAAGAGAGAGCTCTAGCTTCTTATCCGTCCAGTCCTGCAAGGCAGAGGCATCTGAGACAGCCAAAGCAGTGGATTTGGATAGTCTAGACACAGGAGCATCCACTTTGGGAGGATGAACCCATTTTGCCAGCTCCGCCTCAGGAAAAGGGTAAAGTTTGGCAAACTTTTTGGAGACAGAGGAAGATCTATCAGGATTCTTCCATGCCTCAGAGACCAGACGGGCAAGAGTAGGGTTAGTTGGAAAACAAACAACTGGTTTAGATGGCTTTTTCTGAAAAACATCAGTTGGATCATAAGTGGATTCCTGAGTCAGAGGAAGGTTGAGCGTATTCAGAACCGCTCTGATCAGACCCTCAGCCGAAACTTCAGGGTCACACTCATAGGGGTCCCCAATGGACCTGTTAGATTCAATAACAGTACGTTCCTCAGCATCAGAATCCTGTAAAAGTTCTTCTTCAGAAGAATCAGTGATATCAGGAGCTCCCTGTGGCTTAGGCAGGGAGGTCCTGATAGTAGAGGGGGTCTTCCAGACCTGGAGAGCCCCCTGTACCTGAGAGGGAAAGAGTTGAAGCGTGGATCTGAGATCCCTAGTGGCAGCTTTAAACTCCCTCACCCAAGATGGCTCAATAGCGTGGCTGGGAAGCCCAGGGTTGCTATCTTGACCAGTACAATTAGGGCATAGATCCCCCACATTATCGCCATCCAGCCCAATGTGGCAAGAGGAGCAAAACGCCATGGGGGTAGCGGACCCCCCATCCTCCTTAGACTTGGGTCTAGCCCCTAGCTCCAGTGAAGTAGACATGCTCACAGCGTCAATATACCCCACTAATAACACTATCACCCAGAAAAAGTGTTAAGATTAAAGTTTCACCCCAGAAATGTTCTAAAAACGGACTTATCTGGCCAGCGAAGGGTTAATCTGTTGAGGAGAGAGAAGGCTCGGTCCCTGCGTAGTGTACTCGCCTAGGAAAAGTACCACAAAATGGCGGCCGTCGTGACAGCCAATCAGAAACGAGCGCGAACCAAGCGCTCATGGGAAATGTAGTTTTTTCCCTACAAGTACCCCAAACAGTGCCCGAAGCCCCCCTGAACACCCCACATAAATAAAACACATTCCGGATGATAGAGCAGGAGCCTAGAATCAAAATGAGCCCTCTCTGAAGTTGCTGTGACAAGCGGTTCCAGAGATATGTCCCATACTGTGAATTCCCATAGAGAGTAAAGGAGCCCTTGCGTCTGAGCGGGAAAAAGCCGCGCTTAAAGGCGCGGAACACCATTTTTAATAAAGTTTAGTAAAACATTAAAAAGTGCCCAAACAAGCATGAAACACATGAGAAACATAAATAAATGAATACCCAATGCTCCAAAACTCAGAGAATAACACAGAAATTGCATAAACAGTAATAATGCAATAAAAACACCCTATGAGTGCTGGAGTGTATTAAAACTCCCAAATACAAGCCCATCAAAGGGACACTGTGGGGACAAGTGGACCTTCAGCACTCAATGGGTGACTCACCTTTCTTGCTGACTTCTGTCTTCAGGTGACCATGATAGGGAGGGAAAGAACCAGAGGTAAATTCCCCAACAGGGGAGCTGCTTAACACAAGCTGTCCCCTCTTCAGGGTATAGGTCCACATAAAATCCCTGGAAGCTGCACCAGCCACTTTAAAGAGGGCAATTCACAGCCATGGTCACCCTCCTAATGGTGGTATTCCATATTTGAATAAAAAATAATAAAATACTAAGATGCATAGATGTTCTCTACCTGGTGTGGAAGCACACCAGGAACAAATCAATCTAAAGTGGCTCTGGCCAGAAGGTGGCTTAAGTAAGAGGGGAGGCTCCGCCCCTTGCAAATTATTTGCATAGTTGTTCCTGCCTATTAAAGGGGACTTACGCCTCCCAGAGTACCAGTGACCTGTATTGGACGACAGTGAAAAGATGATTTTCAAGGTGGAAAGAACACTTAAAGGTATAGTAATGTTTTACAAAAACAGCAGCTCCAATTAATCTTCATAGTATTTGAGCCATAGAGAGTGTTGTTTCAATAGTCTCCGAGTTGTAGTTCAAGAGAAATTGAATGATAAAGTTTCCCCCTCCCGCCCCTTTTACCTAGTGTAAGCCACCTCCCCTCAGATGTGGAATCTGGTCTTATGACCAGACAGCTCACAGCAAGGCACAATCTTCTTATTCTGAGAACAATGAAAACCCTGCCCCCCTTGATAGGTTTTTCAGGTTTTTCCCTTATGCTAATTGAATATTGTCCCTCTCAGCAAAAATGCTGACATCAGCGGAGAGGCGGGGGGAGCGAAGTTTAAAAGCGGCTATCTCCCAAACCATAAAGGTTTGAGAGATGCCTCTGGTGGCATTTTATTCAGTTTTACAAGGGCTTCAATATAAGGGATAGTAATTTTGAAGTATTACTATCCCTTTAATCTGTCATTTTCATCTGTCATCTTCATCTTCATCGTTCTTCTTCTGTAGTTAGTGTTTCACCTGTAAAGAAAAAATATAGTTATTAAAATCAATCTATCCACAGGCGGCTATGGCAGAAAAAATAGAGCAAAAAAATCCCCCTCTTTGTATCTATCTGGTCGTTGCCCAATGGCAACTGAGGGAAATTTGAACAGGGACTGCCCTTTATGTGGACAGTCCCTGTTAAAAATTTTTCCCATGCCCCCACTGGTTGGGAGGTGGGGTTACAGAAGGCACGGAATGTGCCCTGTGTAACCACACCTCCCAGCCAATCAGCTTCTAGCTGGAGGGTTGACTCAACGTGTTAGAAGCTGATTGGCTGGGAGGTGTGATTACTGCAGGGCACTTTCCATGGGTTCTCATTTTTCTGCCAAGTAACTTGAAGGATAGGTTGATTTTATTAACAATATTTATTCTTTACATATGAAACACTAAGTTAAAAGAAGAAGACTAAAGAAGAGCACAGAGGAAGAAAATAAGAAAGAAGTTGATGACAGATGAAGAAGAAGACAGAAGCCTACAGAAGAAGAACTGAAGAAGAAGACCAGGGTGCAGAAGACCCCACTGGACATCATGATTACAGGTAGGTGTACATTGTAATTGTATGTTGTTATGTTGGGGGAATTAACCTTTTGAGTGTCAGTGGGGTATGCAATGCTGTGCTGTACATTTGATACCCCACTGGCACTCAAAGGGTTAAGTATTTTTTACATTACACACTTTTTTTGGAAACAATGGCAGTATTGATATGGGGCTTAGGGACCCATATCAATACATCCATGGGTCACTTGTGTAGGGATCCCTACTTTAGCATTTTTTCTTATCTTTTTTGACACTTCACTTACAAGTTGGTGGTTAGGCACACAAGTTTGGGGACTTATCACCAAATTTTCTATTTGGCGATCAAATTGAGTCCCTTAACGCGTGTTACTAGCCACCACATGTAATTAAATTGCAAATTGAACTGCTTTGTCATTGCTTCCAATGGGCGCAAATTTAGCAGACGTTGTGCATTTTTTCCATTCTGCAGAGTGTCATAACGCAGGTTGTGAATTAAACCTACGGATGGTACTTTTTGTTTAATGCTGCCTACTGAACTGAGCCCTAAGTGAGGTCAAACTAGTGATCTGTACAGTGGAATTAGGGGAGTTTTAAGTTACACTCTGTGTCTGACACTGTCAAACACCAACTGTTAGCTGTTTACCTTTGATGCTCCCATTTCTTGTGCTATATAGTGTGAGTTTTGGGAACAAATCACACATGACGAACTTTGGGCCAAAAGTCTGGTTCTGTGTCCCAACGCTTGTCGTAGTTCCTGTTGGGCAATAGGATTCCTATGGTAACACTGTGTGTGTACCATTCAGTATCCAGTTTTGCCCTACCGAGAGTTTTACATAGGACAATTGAATCAAGCTCTAGGACCTCTCTTTTTCAGTTACTAATGCTTCTTCCTGTGTAACTCAGTATCCTGCTGGCTTTCCCCGTGGCTTTGCTACATTGCTTACTTACTTTTAAATCATCACCATAGTACAAATAAAATAAAAAACAGGAAGGAATTTATATTTTATTCTGTAGCATATATAGGAGATACGACTGCTACAGCTCACAAAATAGCTATTTGGACTGCAAATAGTTTCCATATAAAAAGACTAAAGAACTCTCTGGTACATAGGCATAGCTTCCTCGAGTATTCAGTAGGGATCTCAGTTCATTTCTGCACTGTCCCCAATTAGATCATTTCTGCACTGTCCCCACCTTCATACATGAACATATCTATAAAACATAAGCAACTGAAAAATAAAAATAACTATAACGATGAAATGGAATAAATACATTTCATAAAATGACAATGTCTGAGGCCAGAGTGTAAAACGCCAAAAGGCAAATCAGCAAATGTCTTGTCACAAGCAAATACGCAAATAATTTTATAGATAAGCTAAAATACCCATGAATTTCTCTGACTATAAAAAGGTCAGGCTGGGATTGTCAATTTATTATCTAGAGGACTGAATTTCCCATAGGCAGTGTAGGGCAATTGTCTCGAGTGTCATATTTTTAGCTTCAATTCAACTGTGGTGGTCACACCCACATTCCTATTTATGGGTGTAACCAAGGAAACCCAATACACCTACAACAGACACTTGCTCCTGTATAATACTTGGTGATATATTTACCAGTTTACATAACGTTTTACAGACAATTTTATAGGTGAAGTAAATGTTAAGTGATGGGTTACAGTGAATGGTACTAGGGGATGTGTCATGGGAACAGAGATGTGGTCACAGGTGTGACTAAAGCTACCTAGGATGCTTTTCCTAAGGGATGAGAGTTGGTACCGTGTTAGCCGTATAAATACAGGAGGCAAATATAGTTTTTGATACCTTTTATTGGCTAACT
The DNA here is from genome assembly GCA_037306005.1 of Rhinophrynus dorsalis. NCBI lineage: Eukaryota > Metazoa > Chordata > Amphibia > Anura > Rhinophrynidae > Rhinophrynus > Rhinophrynus dorsalis. The sequence goes on from CM074718.1 coordinate 356,305,628, forward strand.
AAGCAGATTTAAATGCAAGTTTTCAAGACCTTAGGTCTCTTCCTCAGGCATGTTATACAGATAAATATGAAAACATCTCTCTTAAATACAAGTACACATCACATTGTTTCTCCCACATACAGAGCTGTTGGGCATTTTGCACACATGATAAGGTATATTACATTGGATGATTTACAGGTGAAGGTACCATTGATCTTATGGTGTAACTGGGAACTGGACAAGCACTACATAGGAGATTTAATTCCCACAGATCCAGTGTTAATAACAAAAAGACAGAGACACCAGTGGGAGAACATTTTTGCCAAAATGGGCACAGTTTTAAGGATATTAAATTAACTGTATTGATGGGACTGTTTCGCACTCAGAGGGACAGAAAGGTATGGGAGGTAAAATTAATGTTAAAATTTAATGCAATTTGTAGTGGGTTGAACAGGGATAAGGAATTTATATCAAAATATAATTTCTAAGCAAAAGCCTACAGCACCTGGTAGTCCCAGGCGGTCTCCCATCCAAGTACGAACCAGGCCTGACCCTGCAAAATACAATTTAGTTGACTGACCTTTCCACAGACCCAAGAGCATCGTAAATACCTCTAAAGCCTCAGAGGAAGAGTGCAATTTACCATTGACTGATCAAAGATATCTGGATCTGGACTGCATTCTGTTATCTGATTTCCATGCTAAACAATGTGATGTGTACTTGTATTTAAGAGAGATGTTTTCATATTTATCTGTATAACATGCCTGAGGAAGAGACCTAAGGTCTTGAAAGCTTGCATTTAAATCTGCTTAGTTAGCCAATAAAAGGTATCAAAAACTATATTTGCCTCCTGTATTTATACGGCTAACACAGTACCAACTCTCATCTGTTATCAAAATGGAAGATACCCCAATGTACCGCACACAAATGAATATGAGAAACCTCCTAAAGAAACTTGCACAACGGGATAGTGACATCTTCTTCTTGACTGCATGCAAAAAGGAAAATTTAATACCTAAAGGCCTCATGCTGAAAAATCCTACACTGGACACATACAACAGCAGGTTTGCACAGCAACTATGTACCAGGACTTCCCAGAGGCTACGCAACAACCTTATTGGGATCTGCTACAACAGGAAATCAAAGATACAAGCAGAAATATCAGCTCTAAAGGAACAGCTTGGACCAGACACTGAGGACATGCAACAGGCCCTTAAACAGTACTACAGGAAACTACAAACACTCCTCATCAACACCAAGAGGAAGAAACTACAGAGACTGAGGTGCAAAGCAGGTTTACCAGCAAAATCTGTAAATCAACCGGAACAGAACTGCGTTGTGAACCTTTCCAAATATAAGCCAAGCAGAGAGGAAATATCTGTACTTTCAAAGGGCCTGTCATTCTGTCCCACTAAACCTGTGGACAGGGTAACACTCTGCAGTGACATGGAGGAGTTTTTCAGAAAACTCAGACTCAAGGAATTCTTCCATGACAGAATGGATAATAATTATAACACCACAGAGCTACATCACAACGTCAATGCACCCACAAAAAGATCCACCTGGACTCCAAAACCAGGAAGTAACCCCACACTGGACAGATACATAGAGAGTTTCATGAACAGAGTCACTACAGAAATACTGGAAAGACAATGTGAACCAGCACCCAACCTAACCCAAAAGGAACAAAAAGCCATACAGTCACTTAAGAATAACCAGGACATTATTATTAAGCCTGCAGACAAGGGAGGAGCTGTTGTTATAATGAACACTGTGGACTACATTCAAGAAGCAAATAGGCAACTCTCTGATGAAAGATATTATGCAAAATTACAAGAAGATCCCACAAAAAATTATACAAAACAACTTAACAGGATCATAAAAGAACTACCCTCCAACACTGAAGAACAGATAAGGCCCCTAATACCAGCAGATCCAAAAATAGGCTCCTTCTACATGCTACCAAAAATACACAAGGAAGGAAACCCAGGAAGACCCATAATTTCAGGGATTGGTACACTCACAGAGAATATATCTGGCTGGGTAGAAAATACCCGAAACCCCTTGTAAAACAAACACCCAGCTTCCTTCAGGACACCACGGATCTTCTAAACAAATTAGCTGACTTGGGGCCAATTCCAGAGAGCACCATCCTGGCCACTATGGATGTAGAATCCCTTTACACCAACATTCCACACACAGATGGCATAGCAGCATGCCAGGGATATCTGGAACAAAATAACACAACCATGGAACCGGTAACAAAACTCATACAGTTTATTCTCACCCACAATTACTTCAAGTTTGGACAGGACCTCTACCTTCAGAAAATGGGGACTGCAATTGGTACCCGAATGGCACCACAATATGCCAATCTGTTTATGACAAAATTGGAAGAGGACTTCCTGTCCACCTGCCAGATTAAACCCCTGGTCTACCTCCGCTACATAGATGATATTCTTATCATCTGGACCGCCAGTGAGGAGGAACTTCTCAAATTCCATGAGAATTACAATACATTCCACCCCAATATCAACCTAACACTCAGTCACTCACGCACAAGCATTAACTTCCTTGACACAACTATCAGTATTCAGAAAAACTCCATCCACACATCCCTATACCGCAAACCAACAGACAGACCAACATACCTGAAAAGCAATAGCTTCCACCCAAAACACACAAAGAACTCCATCATATACAGCCAGGCCATCAGATACCACCGCATCTGTTCTGACAGGATGGACCGTGACAAGCACCTCCAGGAACTCAAAGGAGACTTCATAAAACACGGTTACAGCGCAACTATTATTGACAGTCAGATACAGAAGGCTACCCAAATACCAAGAAAAAATCTGTTACACTACAAAGAACAACATAAGGGAAACCGGGTGCCACTGGTGGTCACTTACCACCCCCAGGTTGAAGTGCTACGCAAAATTTCAAGAGAACTTCAAAAGAAATTACATACAGATGAAAGACTCAAGAACATATTCCCACAGCCTCCCTTACTCTCATTCAGACAGCCTCCAAATTTGAAACAACTGATGGTGAGGAGTGCCCTGAGTAAAAATACAAAAAATGGCACATCTCCCTGCCTACAAAAGAGATGTGAAACTTGTGCACACATTTACACCACGGACAACATACCAATTCCAAACACCCAGTTACACCATAAGATCAATGGTACCTTCACCTGTAAATCATCCAATGTAATATACCTTATCATGTGTGCAAAATGCCCAACAGCTCTGTATGTGGGAGAAACTGGACAAGCACTACATAGGAGATTTAATTCCCACAGATCCAGTGTTAATAACAAAAAGACAGAGACACCAGTGGGAGAACATTTTTGCCAAAATGGGCACAGTGTCAAGGATATTAAATTAACTGTATTGATGGGACTGTTTCGCACTCAGAGGGACAGAAAGGTATGGGAGGTAAAATGAATGTTAAAATTTAATGCAATTTGTAGTGGGTTGAACAGGGATAAGGAATTTATATCAAAATATAATTTCTAAGGAAAAGCCTACAGCACCTGGTAGTCCCAGGCGGTCTCCCATCCAAGTACGAACCAGGCCTGACCCTGCAAAATACAATTTAGTTGACTGACCTTTCCACAGACCCAAGAGCATCGTAAATACCTCTAAAGCCTCAGAGGAAGAGTGCAATTTACCATTGACTGATCAAAGATATCTGGATCTGGACTGCATTCTGTTATCTGATTTCCATGCTAAACAATGTGATGTGTACTTGTATTTAAGAGAGATGTTTTCATATTTATCTGTATAACATGCCTGAGGAAGAGACCTAAGGTCTTGAAAGCTTGCATTTAAATCTGCTTAGTTAGCCAATAAAAGGTATCAAAAACTATATTTGCCTCCTGTATTTATACGGCTAACACGGTACCAACTCTCATCTGTTATCAAAATGGAAGATACCCCAATGTACCGCACACAAATGAATATGAGAAACCTCCTAAAGAAACTTGCACAACTGGATAGTGACATCTTCTTCTTGACTGCATGCAAAAAGGAAAATTTAATACCTAAAGGCCTCATGCTGAAAAATCCTACACTGGACACATACAACAGCAGGTTTGCACAGCAACTATGTACCAGGACTTCCCAGAGGCTACACAACAACCTTATTGGGATCTGCTACAACAGGAAATCAAAGATACAAGCAGAAATATCAGCTCTAAAGGAACAGCTTGGACCAGACACTGAGGACATGCAACAGGCCCTTAAACAGTACTACAGGAAACTACAAACACTCCTCATCAACACCAAGAGGAAGAAACTACAGAGACTGAGGTGCAAAGCAGGTTTACCAGCAAAATCTGTAAATCAGCCGGAACAGAACTGCGTTGTGAACCTTTCCAAATATAAGCCAAGCAGAGAGGAAATATCTGTACTTTCAAAGGGCCTGTCATTCTGTCCCACTAAACCTGTGGACAGGGTAACACTCTGCAGTGACATGGAGGAGTTTTTCAGAAAACTCAGACTCAAGGAATTCTTCCATGACAGAATGGATAATAATTATAACACCACAGAGCTACATCACAACGTCAATGCACCCACAAAAAGATCCACCTGGACTCCAAAACCAGGAAGTAACCCCACATTGGACAGATACATAGAGAGTTTCAGGAACAGAGTCACTACAGAAATACTGGAAAGACAATGTGAACCAGCACCCAACCTAACCCAAAAGGAACAAAAAGCCATACAGTCACTTAAGAATAACCAGGACATTATTATTAAGCCTGCAGACAAGGGAGGAGCTGTTGTTATAATGAACACTGTGGACTACATTCAAGAAGCAATTAGGCAACTCTCTGATGAAAGATATTATGCAAAATTACAAGAAGATCCCACAAAAAATTATACAAAACAACTTAACAGGATCATAAAAGAACTACCCTCCAACACTGAAGAACAGATAAGGCCCCTAATACCAGCAGATCCAAAAATAGGCTCCTTCTACATGCTACCAAAAATACACAAGGAAGGAAACCCAGGAAGACCCATAATTTCAGGGATTGGTACACTCACAGAGAATATATCTGGCTGGGTAGAAAATACCCTGAAACCCCTTGTAAAACAAACACCCAGCTTCCTTCAGGACACCACGGATCTTCTAAACAAATTAGCTGACTTGGGGCCAATTCCAGAGAGCACCATCCTGGCCACTATGGATGTAGAATCCCTTTACACCAACATTCCACACACAGATGGCATAGCAGCATGCCAGGGATATCTGGAACAAAATAACACAACCATGGAACCGGTAACAAAACTCATACAGTTTATTCTCACCCACAATTACTTCAAGTTTGGACAGGACCTCTACCTTCAGAAAATGGGGACTGCAATTGGTACCCGAATGGCACCACAATATGCCAATCTGTTTATGGCAAAATTGGAAGAGGACTTCCTGTCCACCTGCCAGATTAAACCCCTGGTCTACCTCCGCTACATAGATGATATTCTTATCATCTGGACCGCCAGTGAGGAGGAACTTCTCAAATTCCATGAGAATTACAATACATTCCACCCCAATATCAACCTAACACTCAATCACTCACGCACAAGCATTAACTTCCTTGACACAACTATCAGTATTCAGAAAAACTCCATCCACACATCCCTATACCGCAAACCAACAGACAGACCAACATACCTGAAAAGCAATAGCTTCCACCCAAAACACACAAAGAACTCCATCATATACAGCCAGGCCATCAGATACCACCGCATCTGTTCTGACAGGATGGACCGTGACAAGCACCTCCAGGAACTCAGAGGAGACTTCATAAAACACGGTTACAGCGCAACTATTATTGACAGTCAGATACAGAAGGCTACCCAAATACCAAGAAAAAATCTGTTACACTACAAAGAACAACATAAGGGAAACCGGGTGCCACTGGTGGTCACTTACCACCCCCAGGTTGAAGTGCTACGCAAAATTTCAAGAGAACTTCAAAAGAAATTACATACAGATGAAAGACTCAAGAACATATTCCCACAGCCTCCCTTACTCTCATTCAGACAGCCTCCAAATTTGAAACAACTGATGGTGAGGAGTGCCCTGAGTAAAAATACAAAAAATGGCACATCTCCCTGCCTACAAAAGAGATGTGAAACTTGTGCACACATTTACACCACGGACAACATACCAGTTCCAAACACCCAGTTACACCATAAGATCAATGGTACCTTCACCTGTAAATCATCCAATGTAATATACCTTATCATGTGTGCAAAATGCCCAACAGCTCTGTATGTGGGAGAAACTGGACAAGCACTACATAGGAGATTTAATTCCCACAGATCCAGTGTTAATAACAAAAAGACAGAGACACCAGTGGGAGAACATTTTTGCCAAAATGGGCACAGTGTCAAGGATATTAAATTAACTGTATTGATGGGACTGTTTCGCACTCAGAGGGCCAGAAAGGTATGGGAGGTAAAATGAATGTTAAAATTTAATGCAATTTGTAGTGGGTTGAACAGGGATAAGGAATTTATATCAAAATATAATTTCTAAGCAGAAGCCTACAGCACCTGGTAGTCCCAGGCGGTCTCCCATCCAAGTACGAACCTGACCCTGCAAAATACAATTTAGTTGACTGACCTTTCCACAGACCCAAGAGCATCGTAAATACCTCTAAAGCCTCAGAAGAAGAGTGCAATTTACCATTGACTGATCAAAGATATCTGGATCTGGACTGCATTCTGTTATCTGATTTCCATGCTAAACAATGTGATGTGTACTTGTATTTAAGAGAGATGTTTTCATATTTATCTGTATAACATGCCTGAGGAAGAAACCTAAGGTCTTGAAAGCTTGCATTTAAATCTGCTTAGTTAGCCAATAAAAGGTATCAAAAACTATATTTGTTTCCTAAGGGAGACAGAGATATAAAGCCAGCCCTGTCTACTTTAGATTTTATCTCTCAGTTCAAGACTATGTAAACCAAAGTACGTACACAGCCTGAAACTTACATTTACCACTTGGATTATAAAGATGTATGCAGTTCATTGCAAAGCATTGTGTTAGAGATATTTCTAGCATTCAAGGGGCTCATATTAAAATATAATGATTACGCTTACCGGGATGAATTATCTCGTGACCGTCGCAGCCATCTTACTACCATCTGTTCTATTCGATGTCCTTTACGGGTCTGGAATAAAGTTGTTTCTGGATCTTCCATTTACCTAGGATAGTTCGAACAAATAATTAGATGTGTTAGTACATTCATTTTGCTAGCAGGGTCTTGGGATATGTAAAACTAGCAACACTTTATCCCTAATGTTCCCATATATGTAAAAGCCCATGTGCACAGGCCAAAGTCCAGGTGGTGTTAACCCTTTGAGTGCCAGAGGGGTACGCAACGCATTGCTTTGCAATGCGTTGCGTACCCCTCTGGCACTCAAAGGGTTAAGAGGCCGGTCCTGCTCCGCACACTGCCACCACCTCACTGGCTGCGTATGTGATGCAGTCATGTGCTGTAGTGACTGCCCAAACGCACAGAATGCTACCAGCATTCTGTGCATTCGGGCAGTCTCTACTGCGCATTACTGCATCGGACAAACATTCTAGAGTTTTATTATATACGAGGATTATGTATAGTGTGCTGCTAGAATTTGTGGTCACACAAGAAATGTTTTTTGAGATACTTCCAGCAATCAGAAGAAACCCATGTTTGCTTCAACGTTTATGTGTCTGATAGTAACCAAATTTTTATTTTCTAAACTGTACAATAAATCCAACAGTGTTCGTAGGGATAAGTTAAGTTAACCATCAAAACCCAACAAAACATTTACATATTTAGTAGTCAGGGCTGCAGATTCCTTAGGATTAAGACAATTATGTGATACTAGTTGAAGATCCTGTGTACACGGGCCACAGTGACACTCAGCAACTCCCGCGGTGCAGTCATGCATAGTAGAGACTGCCCGCGCCGCGGCTGATACGGAGCAGGGCACTCCAAATTCAGACCATAGTCAAAGAGGACTATGGTCTGAATTCGCAATGAGGACTACAGTCTGAATTAGCAGAGAGGACTACGGTCTGAATTCGGAGCCCCGCTCCATTATCTGCCACTGCGCGGGCAGTCTGTAGTGCGCATTAATGCAGTGCGCGCAGCCGTCTCTACTGTACATGACGGCTTCTGACAAACACACATTTAGCAAATTATTATATAGGATTATATTGAAAGGCTATATTATTTACCAGGGAACCATTCTCCACTACTTGTCAGCTTTAATTTGCCGGCATTTCTCTATAGTTCTCAAAGACTGTCATGCAGGCTTACTCAGAAAAGCAGTGGCAAATGGTGTTCTTAGTGAGTACCAAAGGGTTAGTGTACAAATCATTGGATCAGACACCACACTGGTGCTCAAACAGTTCAATGACAGTAATTCCTTATGGAATACATTTATAAGGTATGGATTTTCCTGCTGTTTAAAAACAACAGTACTCCCATTTCTGAGAAACGCTTAATTTCAAAGTCATTACAGTGCAAAATGCCATTATTTAGAATTTGAGCTCATGTGTTTGTGGCCAGGGAGCAGTGTTGCAATTGCTCTCTGTGGAGAGCTTGTGCTTGTGAATCTCCGCACTCTATAGACAGCAATGAAACAGCACAAAAAATCTTGGCTTCAACTTTGAAAACAATGAATGTTTGCACTGCAATACATTCTGAATAGAGCATCTCCTAGCAGTGAGAATACCCATGTATTACTCAGCTGGAAAATCTCTACTGCCTATTAATGCTAATGTGTGAAGGACGATCCTATGGCAAATCCAGGCAATATTGGATTCATTCTGGAGGTTCTGGCTTTTTTCAGATGTTTACCATTATTCTTACTATATGCCTGTCTGTTCACCATTGGATCTCCTATAATGCATTATACAGTTTACCTATTCACTGGGCTTGCAATGAGTTGATGCCACTGAGGCTGATGCATTAAGAAGAATTGGAGCATTTATTGAGCCAAGTGTGTACCATATTTAACAAATAAGATAGCCACAAATTCTGCTTTATTTAAATGGGATTTTTAAACCTTTGAATACTGGAGAGGCCTCCAAAGCATTGCATAGCAACGTACTGGAGACGTCTCTAGTATTCAAGTGGTTAAAAGCTCATTTAAATTAAAGGTGGTTGTCAGAGTTTTTTCATGGTTAACTCCAGAATTGCTCCAATTCCCCTTATCACATCAGCCTCGGTGAAAGGTTTAAAGGGATAGTAATACTTCGTTTTATCTTTATTTTATTTTGTAGGCATTAAAAAAACATGAAGAACGATATAAGTCTTATCTCTCAAATCTTTATGGTTTAAGAGATATTCACAAGCAAAGTATCCCCCCCTCTGTTCAGCTAGATCAGAAGGGAGGTGCCCAGGTAGACTGCAGAGAGGGACAATCTTCAATTAAGATAAGGGAAAAAGCTGAAAAACTTGTCAAGGGGGGAAGGGCTTTCATTGTTTTCATACAAAGAAAATTGTCCCCTTCTGTTATCTGTCCTGTCATACAACCAGATTCACATCTGAGAAGAGATGGTTTACACTAGGTAAAAGGGGCGGGAGGGGAAACTTTGCTTGTGAATATCTCTTAAACCATAAAGGTTTGCGAGATAAGACTTATATCGTTCTTCATGTTTTTTTAATGCCTACAAAATAAAATAAAGATAAAACAAAGTATTACTATCCCTTTAACTTTAGTAAATACTAGCAACGGTGCATGGTGTTGCCCATTTGATTGGGTGAGCCGTGCACTTCGGGCCCCCTGAGCCACTACAGTAATGTGTCTCACTGCAGCAATTTTCACAGGAGTTGTGAAAATCGACACCCCTGATTTGCTGGCTTCGGCCGATCTCCACCCCCCTTCTGCCCCATGGTAGGGTGGACAACAAATCAGAAATAGTTAAAATTTGACCAATATAGATAGGCAAATCACCTTTCATGGTCCAAAAATATTTTCTTGGGCAAAATGGCATTCATCACTTTGTAAACTGATTTATTGTGGCAGCACTGGCAATGAAGAGGGTAAAAGCAGTATAAACATACATAAGATTTCCATATCAGAGAAGAAAAAAAATGGCGCAAACAATCCTCTAAGCTTAGTATTTTCTTACTAGGATGATCCTTCCCCAACACCCATAGAATACTACTCACATTTGACAGAGGCCACCACTTGCCTCTCAGTATTTTCGCTTATGCTGGTTTTCACTCCAGTTCAATGTGCTTTAATTTGGGCTTTCAAATTCAGGCCGTTTACCTTTCCTCTGGGATTCAAGAAATATATGTGTGGAAACAGCCACTCTAGCCCAGGGCCATATAATGCCCAGTGCACTACTGGCTGAACCTTCTTTATTCTTAAAATCCCCTTATTTAGAGAGCTTGTAACAAAATATTACTCTCCAGCATAGAATGAATATTAACACCCAAATAGTGAGCATATACATGCTTTCTGTGTTTTTCTTTTTCCATCATGTATATCCTATAATATAAAAGGCCAGATGTCAGATGCAGTCATGTGCAGTAGAGACTGCTTGAATGCACAGAATGCTGGGCAGTCTCTACAGCACGACTGCATCGTGTGCACCGCCAGTGAGGTGGCGGCAGTGTGCGGAGCAGGACCGGCCTCTTAACCCTTTGAGAGCGTTGCTTACCCCTCTGGCACTCAAAGGGTTAATAATAATAATAATAATAATAGATACTGCAGAGCAAAATACAATTATTTTCCAATCTACCAGTCTACTTTAATAATGGAAAAAAAAACGTTACATTTTTAATTCTACCAAGGCTTTCCATCTATATCACTGACATCTAAACATTTGCCTTATAAGTGATCTTGATTTATTTTGTTTTCTTCTAAACACTTTGTCTAATTGTTCTTGAATTGTCTTTGAATTATTCTTGAATTTGATTTAAATGTGTTGGACTCAAGCCTCGGCAGATTAAATGGTGCAGACTGTGTGAAGTATGTCATGAAACAAAGCTAGATGAAGTCACGACAATGATGAAACGCTTTGGGAGTTTCAACATATTATTGTTTTCATATTTTTATACTTGTGGTCTACCAATAAATAGAGGCTCTTTTATAATAGCCCAGGTAGTGTATTAACCCTTTCTTTTTAAACGTGGATTGTGGAGAGCTGAGAACACTGTGGTGTTATTCCTTACCACAGTGGCATTGTATTGATGTGTATGTACACCCAGAAGCTGGTTTTCACTGAGTACCCATATAAAAGTGGGAGACAAATATAAGAAAAAGGAAAAGGGCCTAGACTGCCAAAAGAGATTGCTCTTAGAGGCACTGTTGCTCTGTTTCTGTAAATTGTACTTTAATATTTAATAATTACATATTTGGGGTGTATAAATATATATATTCAATTCTGAGAATTTGTGTGTCTACTGAAAAAATAGGCTTTAAAAAGAAGTATTGTTTTTTCTGGTCAAACACCCCTAATTAGCCCGAGACTCATAGTGGCAGGTCTTTTATAGGAACAGTTTAGATATGCAGCAACCAATGACAGCTGGTCTTTTGCCTAACATGACCTATAGCTTTTAGTGAAGTTTTCAGATATGCAAACTTGATTCATGGTCCACGTTAAATAATACTTAATTAATAGGCCAAATTAAACTCACTTGGGTGCTAGAAACATCCCCATAGCATTGGAGACATCTCTGCTATCCAAGTTGTTAAATAAAACTGTATTTAAGTGTTTAGTCATAATTATTTTATAATTCTAATTTTTGATTTTCAAGATTTTTATGAGTTTTAACCATTAAAGGTACAATAACTGCACTGAATGAACAGTAATGTTATCGGTTAATGAAAATATATGTTGTATGCAAATTTTATTGCACTATAGCCCACAGTCAAGCATTGTAAATATTATTTTTCAAAACAAAGGACTTTATGCTGCTAAGAATATATAAATAATAAAGAGTAAATCATCTCACATAACAGTTCCACTTTTAGACAAAAATTATGTTTTAATTCCTGTTGATAAAAATAGCAGCACTCGTGTGCTGGATTGTTCATATGAATATTTAATGCCAACTTAGAAACAGGATCTGGCAATGCATACATACATCAACTGATGGACAGCTTTATGGGTTGCGGCTTGATAACTATTGCTCGGGTAATTTTAATTTAAGAACAGCGTGTTCTTAAAAGCTGTCATTTGTTCAACCTTGGTTACAGTTCCAGGACACCATGGTGTCCTTATTGAATCAATGGTGATAATAATAACAACGCATAATAATTATAATAAGAAGTTAAAATACAATCTTACATCAATGGGAAGTTTCATTTGTCCTCTATGGTGCATTTGGTTTGTTCCAACATTGCTCTTCTGTTCTGTTGTGCATAAGACCCTAGGGCCTAGATTTAAAGGCAACCGTTAAACCAGCCGCTAAGTGAAAAAGGCACATCGCTCGCAAATAATACAGGAGTTACGGCAGATTCAATAGCTACTCTACGAGAATAGCTATCGAGCGTAGGCACACAAAACACACGTAACACAAAACCCGTTGTCGCTCATGTTAATGCACAACGGGCGGACAAATCACACGATAACTGAGCTCCAAACAACATGTAACATAACGGCTGCCGTTGTCAAGCAACCATGATTGATGCCAAAACAAATTCAAACACACATCCAATCCCAAAGCCCCAATGTATCAAATAACTTCAAATACACCTATATATACCCAAAAATAACCGCCACACACTGTCTGTTATCGAGTTCTTCAGAGCCAGATATCAGGACCCAGGAGCGGAGGATAGTGATCAGAGAGAGGGAGACAGGAGCGTTCATTGGAGGTAGAGGAGTTTTGGAGTTTGGAGAGAGGAGAGCATTGCACAGAATACGACACATAGCACACCTTTGCACATATTACATACACACATACAAACAGATACACATACATACACATAGTCCTTTTATTTTATAACACCTCACACATTTTACTTTTATTTTTGACAGTGTGAATCTGGGAGTGAAAGTGTGTGACAGAGAGTGACTGGATCGAGTGTGTCTGTGAGGGCCTGTGGGAGTGCCTGGGTGTGACTGGGTGAATGATGGCGAGGAGAGGAGGACAGGAGAGAGGGATGGGGAGAGTAGTGGAGGAGGAGGAAGATCAGGAGGGGATCCCTCAGCAGAGCAGGGGTGGGAGAGGGAGATCCGCAGGGCGGAGGGGGACCCGGCCCACAAGAGCAGGAACACGCAGGACAGGGACAGAACCTGCAGTGGGACGAGGGGTAGTTGCTGGGGAGCACCCCACACAGTCAGGGTCAGACCAGGCAGGGCACTCCGGCTCTGAGTCATCCCATGCCGGAGCTGATGAGGCCAGGATCAGAGACCCAAAGTATACAGAGGAGGAGAACACGGCTCTTGTGGAAGCTGTCCTGGAGAGGCAGAGTGTTCTCCACCCGACAGCGAAGGTCCCTGGCCTGTCAGCGAGGAGGAAAGCAGCCTGGAACCAGATCTGCAGCCGGGTCAACGCGGTGGCTCCATGCAGACGGGACGTGGAGTCCATCAAGAAGCGATGGGGCGACTGCCGGAGGGTGGTCAAGACCAAGCTCTCCGAACTCGCCAAGCACGCCCGAGGCACTGGAGGTGGCCCACCTGTCCCTATCACCTTCTGCGGCTGGGAGGAGATGGTGCGCCAGAATATGTCCCCAACCCTGATCGAGGGGGTTGTTGGAGGAGCTGACACTGGGGATGAGAGGACCCTCCACACTACCGGTAAGTGCAACACTACAGAACAACACACTACAGCAACCAACACCAGCTGCACACACACTCACACCTCAACACATGTCCATCATTCATGCACACAACTGCACCAACACAGCACCCTGAGGGTTAAAAACAGGACACAACACAAGGACAAATATCAAGGTCCAACTTGGAACAAACCTGTCCAAGTCCTACTTCAACCCTCCTGTCGCTGTGCTCATCACACACAATACACAAACCATGCAGTTCCAAATGTCGACTGTCATCACTGTTCACACACAATGTCACCCATGTCCCCGCTGGGATGTCAGCACTTAACCCCTCGAGTGCTAGAGGGATCATCAATGCATCGATCAACAATGCTTTGGCAACCCCTCTGGGACTCAAAGGGTTAACCAGACAACAATCAAGTCAATAGGCCAACGATCACATGCTACACAGGGGACATTCACTAAGCGGTGACAAACACATGGTGGAGAGAAATTCACCCTCACACATCCTCATTTCACCAATACCAGTGTTAGCCTATGGAGAATATGCAATAACATGAATCAAGTTGCTAAGGTCCCATCGTATACACTCCATAGAAAACACTGGAAATGGGGAAATGAGATCACTGGAGAAGTCAGCATTATGTACACTCCATCATGTCAACAACACCGCTTACTGAATCACAAAAAGGATGGAGCAGGTCACACATCACAGTGGCACTGAGAATAACTGCTTGTATGTGCAACACACAGGCCTCAAACAATACCCCAGAATTAAAGGGGGAAAAAGTAGGCCTTGGTGTTGTGTCTGCAATCATTTACCCTAACTTCAAATGACATATCTCACATCTGATTCCCACATGGATCCTCAGGGGTGCTGATGCCATGGATGGATGGTACACCAGACACTGTTTGCAGGATACACATGGGAACCAAATATCATCCATTGTACCTTGGTCACCAACAGGCCATGAATGATAGATATCTCGGATTGAGTACGGTTGCCTCACTCAGAAGGATGGATGGGCTCATACTCAAAGAAAAACAGGCCTCAATCAGAGATATCCCTCACTACTGGCGTGATTGTTGCCCTTCAGGATTCAACTGGAACACACGACATGGACAGGATCCTGTCCAGTTCATCAATCTCTGATTGCCAGGGTGGTATCCCATGCCCTACAATGAAATGCATAGGATATGATCCTGACAACCAGAGAGTCACCTGTCAAGTAATGAAAAATTGTGAATTGGACGGGATCAGCTAAGAAGATAGGGTTGAATAACACTTGATTCCCACTGCACATCTGTTCAAACAAAGATATGCACACAAAGGAAAATGGTCAGATATGTACCTTTCAAATGGCTCAAAATATGTCCCAACACGATGTGAACCCAGAGATCATCTCACTGCCTGTGATTGCCCTACTGGCCAGATATGTGCATCCATCAGAAACTAACTTACATTGATACCATCCAAATACACATACCTAGTATATCCCACTCTACGTAGATGGGATATACGAGGTATGCTCATATCCATCATATCAATCCAATGTATATTTTGATGGGTACACATATATAGCCAGTAAGGCAATCACACCTACTGAAATGATCTCTGGCTTCATATCTGGAAAGGATATATTCATATCCATATGAAAGGTACACATCCACATGCATATATGACCATTTCTCCTTGTATGTAACTGTAATAGCATAGCAATTGTTAATTTCACCAACATGTGGATCCATGTTAGTCCTATCCCGCCAACCCTCATGGTTAGACAGATATCGCTCTATTTGACAGCTGGAGATTCCAGTCATTAGAACACACGGAGGCTCTTCAGCAGAGCCTAAATTGCCCCATTCAGAGATGGAGACATCTTTGAGATGGTCAACAAAGTGTGCCAGGTTTGCAAGCACACTCTGTTCACCATTCCAATGAGGTTTACATCTCTGAATGGGGCAATTTAGGCTCTGCTGAAGAGCCTCTGTGTGGTGAAATGACTGTCAAACATGTCAAAATGACTGTCAAATAGAGCAATATCTGTCTAACCATGTGGGTTGGAGGGATAGGACTAACATCGATCCACATCTATCTCTTACAATGCCTACAATATTACATCATGGTGAAATTAACCATTGCTATTCCGTTAAAGGGATAGTAATACCTAACATGTGAAAAGAAAAATATATTGCAGGGTTCATCCCCCGAGCAAAACAAGGGTATTCCCACTGCTCAAAGGTGTTTCATTCAAAATGTAGCACAGCTCATAGTTGACTACTCCAGCGGCAATATCACAGTGGCCTGGAACTCTAAAATGGCGATGTTGCTAGACCATCCTATGGACAGCTTACGTCCAGACGCAATAAATTCTCATAGGATAATGTAGCAACAGTGCCAATGTACAACTTCAGGCCACTGGGATATAGCACCAAAGCAATTCTACTCTGAGCTGGGAGACTTTTTGAACAAAAACCTCCTCCAGCAGTGGGAGTACCCTTGTTTCACTCAGGGTGATAAACCACAAAACATATATTTCCCTTTCTGCATTTCATGTATTAGTATCCCATTAATCCCATCATGGCTACGTTTACTAATCACACAATCTCAATTCTCCACACAGCTTATGGGCCTCCATCGCAGCAGGAGCCCGTGGAGGAGCCGACCACACCACCCAGTGAGGAGGATACAGAGGAGGGGACTAGCCACTGGGAAGCGTCTACAACCACCACACCTCCTCCCCAACTGGCTGCATCACCACTGCCTGCCTCTCAACTGCCTGCCTCTCAACTGGCTGTCTCTCAACTGCCTGCCTCTCAACTGCCTGCCTCTCAACTGCCTGCCTCTCAACTGGCTGCCTCTCAACTGCCTGCCTCTCAACTGCCTGCCTCTCAACTGCTTGCCCCACCACAGGATGCTCAACAAATGTACAGCGGCTGGATTCAGGGGGAGAGATGGATGCATCCCACTAGCACCGGGAGCTATTACCCTCCAGCAGCAGCACCACCACCACCAGGGAGGCAATGGCTGCCCGGGAATGTGGCCACCAGCCAATATGGGCCATATTCCACCGAGATGGATCTACCCTCCTGGATGGCTCCCCAGCATGGCCCCAGGTATGATCCCAGGTGGGGGCCAAGCACCTACCACTGGCCAAGGTATGACCCTTGGCCACTTGACTACCAACACCTGGGCCTGATTGGGGAGCCCCAGCGCCCTCAGCCAAGGGACTTGTTCACCCCACCACCTCAACCAGCACAGACATCAGTGGGCAGCAGTGGGTCCCTTGATGTGGTGGGCACCCACACACCGTCTGTGCAAGCCACTCCACCAACACAAACAGCAGTAGCAGCCACAGCACACCCAGTACCAGCAGAGGAGACAGCAGAGGCTGGGGAGATAGAGGCTGAGGAGACAGCTGAACCTGTTGAAGCAGAGGCTGAGGAGACAGCTGAAGCTGGGGAAACAGAGGCTGAGGAGACAGCTGAAGCTGGGGAAACAGAGGCTGAGGAGACAGCTGAAGCTGGGGAAACAGCACATGTGTCACCGGCCATCTCATCTCCAGCAGTCAACGCACCCCAGATCTGGAGGCTGAGTGCATGGCCCTTCAAAGAGGACAGCTCCGGGCAACCCACGCCACCAACGACAACCTCACGAGGAACCGGAGGGAATCCCGGAGGAACACGAACAGGTTGGAGACCAGAATCCAAGCTCTGGAGTCAGAGGTTGCCAGGGGGAATACACAACTCCACCAGATACATACGGGGATGATGGACATGTTTGCACAGGTGCTCGTGGAGTTGCGAGAGATTAACCGCAGGGAGAACCTGAGGATGGAGAGGGAGAACCTGCGTTCCACAGAGGGGTCCACTGCACCCACCACCCCTTCCAGTGTTACCCCAGAAGCCACACCTAGGGGACAGAGGGTGACAAGGCAATCAGCCAGGGCATCCACCTCTGGCACCAAGTCTAAGGCCCCCCCCCCCCAAAAAAAAAAGAAATGAAAGGCCCAACCTGTCATCTGCCCCCTCAATAAATGAAAATTGTGCTTTTGAATCCTGTCTGATCTGCTGTGTAATCACTTATAGATTGGGTGGCAGGGTTGTCTCCAATGCATTGCCAAACAATGCAGTGAACTCAACTCCTGCCTGGGGGAAATGTTTGTGTGATGTTACAACATGGGTTCACACACACCCACACCGTTGTCCAAATTCACCTGGCAACCCATCCCTGTAGCCATATAACACAACAGTGTTACATGGCCATGATGTGTGTCAGATTTGATCAGAACATACCCCTTAGCACAACAACTGGTGCAACACTGAACATTCGTCTGCATCAATTGTTGTGTTTGAGGGGAAAACCAAACTAACAGCTATGCGACTTAGCAGGGAAATAACAAGCAGGACAGATTGAACATGCATCAATATGGTCTTTAAATCAAAATTCTATTGTGCAGCTGACATACTGGGGAACACAATGTACACCCTAGGATCTCAATGTGTGTGTTACACATTGTGATCCTAGGGTGAGCATTGTGTTCTCCAGCAAGTCAGTTGCACAACAGGAGTTTGAATCACAGCCTAACTTACTGCATAACCCAAAAATCTTCCTAAGATTTCATTGTGTAGCACGCACATTGGAACCTTAGGCTGAGCATTGGCTTATGTATTAAAGGGATAGTAAACCTTGAAAATAAGTTCATTCTATATTGTAGCCCTTAAAAAAACATGTAAAATGATATAAGTCTTATATCCCAAATCATATATGTTTGGTAGATAAGACTGATATCATTTTTCATGGTTTTTAAAGGGCTACAATGTGAAATAAACTTATTTTCAGGGTTTACTATCCCTTTAAGTTGTGTTGTTGTTTAACTAAGGTTATAACACACTTCACCAGTAATAACACTTGTCCACATGGTTGTTTTTGTTGATGTAGCCCATGTACTGAGATATGACAACCTACAGCAATCTCAGGACATTGATTATATTGAGCAACACACAAACCATGGACATCACATCACAGTGGAAGTGTGTCCCCTGTATCACCAGCTAATCACTCACAACACACATCAGTGTATCACTGCCATCATGTCATTGCATGTATACATCACAAAGTCCACTCATGGTCAGGCAACTAGTGGACTCCTGTGATGTAAATCATGCCTTCCTTTGTATGAGGGATACTCTAGCCTTGGGTACAGTTCCACATTGACAGGTGTTTGATCCAACATTCATTCATACAGACACGGATTGAGTAGTGATGTTTCTTGTGTATGTAGCCAATATGCATTAAACACTTGTATGAGCACAAAAAGGTACATCTGAACTAAATAGGAATACATTAGAAATGCTAGTGAACTGCTCATGTGTTGTCTACATCGTTTGGCATCTGTGTATGAGCAGTCTTACTGTACAGGTCTGATACCTGGATGTTAGTACACACATAAATTTGTGTCCATATGTGAATGTTCCAGTAGAGGTTGCTGTGAACATCAGGTCAAACATTGCATCACCAACACAATCACTTGGAACGCCAAGGGGTGAGCTTCATGGAAGTGTTGTCCAGACTTCAGTCCAGTCATATGGAAACTCCTCTGTTCAAGGATGGATCGTGCTATGGATGCCTGTGGGACAAGAGGACAGGATTTGGAACATCACCCTCAAAGTGATCGTCATGCAACAGCTACAACATCATGATCCTCTTAATCTTTCCCGTTACATAAGTCTACACAAACCACTGCTTTGTAATGTGTTGTGTACTGGTCTATGAACCATCATGGGGGGAACTAAGGGGATGTTAACCATCCTTAGGGATATTTGCCCCTGACATGGTTACACACATCAACAAATATGTCCTAATAGCTTCCTGACAACAATATATTTGGGCTGCCACTGTCAGAGACAGGCCAAATATGTTTGGTTCATGGAGCTAGTAGGACATATTTGTTAATGTGTGTATTTCTTTCTGGGGCACATATCACTGCACACACATACACACACACAGGGCAGCATGGTGTCCATGGAGATGTGATCCACATTTCATGAGCTCCATGTTGTGTAACACACTATTACTGTCGATCCACCCCTCTGCTGCTTTATTCAACTGTAGCAAGCTACTGGTCCCATGTCCCCACGAATGCCCCCTGAACCCCTTATATGACAGAGTTCTATCCGATGCATTGGCTTGGATGAGACTCCCTTGCTACAGGGGTACCATGGTTGCTATGGGTCTGATCCTAGCAGAACACTTTAGTTGGTGCCTAGGGAGCTGTGGGATATGCTGAACAAGGTTAAAGTGTTGTACCTTGGTTTCCAGGGGGGGCATGCATGATATCCTTGAGGTAGCAGTATCAACATGAACGACAGGTTGTCAGGTGTATTCGGAATCTCTAGGCCCAATCTGACTGGTCCACGGAATAGTTGATGCTGGTGGTCCATACTGCAGCCAGTGACAGGGCTGTGTCACTGATCCTGTGGGGTGAAACAGAACATGTGTGTTGTGGTGGGTGTGTATGCATGGATTGTGTGCATACATGTATTATACTCACAGCAGAAGTGATCCCTGATCAATCTGTCCCTTGTCTGCATCCCTGTTGGGTTTTCCTCACACTCAACGATATCCACAGGGTCTTCAGGTCTGGGTGGGGGATGGACATCGTCGATGAGTCTGGTGTCCACCGCGATATTATGTAGGATGGCACATGCCACGATGATGTCGCAGACCTTGCCTGGTGCATACTGCAATGCTCCCCCCGAGTGGTCCAGACATCGGAATCGGGACTTGAGGAGGCCGAAGGTCCGCTCAATGGCATTCCGTGTTCTGGCATGAGCCTGGTTATATCGTTCCTGGGCATCGTTTTGGGGATTGGCTACCGGGGTGAGGAGCCATGGCTTGCATCCATAGCCAGCATCACCTGTGGAAAGTGAGTGACATGGTGTGACAAGGAGCACATATTGTGTAAATGTTGTTTTCTGTGGTGAACGTACTAGCACATGTGTATGTGGTGTCATTTGGTGCTGTTAACTCACCCAGAAGCCATCCGCCTGTATAGGTCCCATTTTCGAAATCCCTCTGCACAGATGAATTTCTGAGTATATGTGAATCGTGACAGCTCCCGGGAAATTTTGCACAGACATTCATTATGGCCAGGTTGCTGTCACACACCATCTGCACATTCATGGAGTGGAAGTTTTTGCGGTTCAGGAACATATGTCCCTGACGTGCTGGTGCTTTGATACGGACATGGGTGCAATCTATTGCACCCATGACCCTGGGCATGCCTCCCCTTGCATAGAAGCCCTGCTTCAGATGTGTCCACTCCATATCGGTGATGGGGAAACGTATGTAGGTACTGGCCTTGGCTTTGAGGGCTGGCAAGACCTGGGCCAGCACCCTGGAGAATGTGGCCTGGGACATGCCAGATGCGTAACCCTCTGTCGACTGAAAGGCGCCACTTGCCATGAAGTGTATGGCACACAGGAGTTTTTGAAGGCCAGTTAGAGCATGGTTATGGGTGCATATGGGATCCACCTGCTCCTTGATGACCTCATACAGGGCTATGATGCTGTGTGGCCTCAACCTGTAGCGATCAATAACCTCGTCATCGGTCATTCCAAAGAGAGTGACCCTTGGACGGTATACCCTGGGCCTTGGTGGTCGTCTATGCATCCTGGGCTGCTGCAGGGGTCCCTGTGGCAGCTGGGGAGCATCCTGTTGCTGCAGCTGTGCATCTGCAGGCAGGTGTCCTCCGGGTGGGGATGGGCTCCTGTGTGGCTGCTGAGCCAGAGCCTCCTCACTTGCAACAGGTGGAGGCTGTTGATGAGGCGTGCTTGGAGGTTGCTGATGTTCCCCAGCTCTCTCCCTTGCACGCCTTCTCCGCAGCCTTCGCAACAATATGTAACCCAACATACTGTTTGCTCTCTCTATCTGTCTCTATCTGTCTCTCTCTCTCTATCTCTCTCTATCTCTCTCTATCTCTATCTCTCTCTCCCTCCCTGAGTGGAAAACAAGCCACAAGTGAGTGTGTTGAGTTGTCCCTTTAAGTACTTGCTAGGGCGTTGTGTAGGTGTGTTGATGAGGTGAGTGCTGACCAATGGTGAGTTGTTTTTGTCCAGGTAAGTGTTAGCAGGTGTGTGTGTGTTATAAGATGTGGTGTGTTGTGCTTGTTCTGTGTGTGCCATTTGCGGACGTGCAGTTGTGGGGTGCAGGTGGCGTGTTGATGTTGCCCAGGTGAGCTTGTATTTGCAGGTGTCCGCTTTGTGTGATGACCCCCATTGTTCCGTGCCATGTTGTGTTGTTGTTTTTGTGTGTTGTTGTCCCTGTGGTGTTGGTTGTTGTTGTTTGTGTAGTGATTTGTGTTGTGTGTGCATGTTTTTGTGTTGTTTTGGCATTGCACGGGTTAATTTTCCCATTTACATGGTTGTGCGGTAAGCATTTGGTGTGTTTTCCTCTGTAACGGGTGTTTTGTTTTGGCCGTTAAGTGTCTAACGTGTGTGAGAAGTGGGTCTTAACTTTTAGCCGTTAGGTGTGTCTTTTTTTCAGCCGTTATCAGTACCGCAAGCCTTTGAATAGCTCTGGGGTATGTTTTTCCATGCGTCTGAATGCACGTAAGTGTATCGGCCGTAAGGATTCTACAACTGCCGTTAGCTGTTGTTTAGACGGATCTTTGAATTGCAACATGACACTTAACGCACCCGTTAGTGATTTTTTTTGCTAACGGCTGCCTTTAAATCGAGCCCTAAGAGCCTTATGCACAAAAGAAAAGAAAAGCAATTCTGGAGCAAACCAAGTGCACCATAGGAGAGTCCCCAAACTTCCCATTGATTTAAATGGGGATTTTAACCACTTCAATGCTAGTGAGGTCAGGAATATCCAGCAAAAAGTTTTATTTGTTCCCTATGGTGCAGTTGGTTTGCACAGATGTTACTCAAATGAATGATGTTATCATCAGATGAGCACAGAAATCTCTGTCTGCAAGTAAGTGAAAATACATATTACACGTTATTAAATCCTTAACATCCAATGCCGTGCAAGGACTGTCACGGCTGCCCGGCACTTAATGACCAGTGACGGTCCTGGCATGTAATTGAATTCAGGGCTTCCTGCGTGGCTGCACGTCACTCGGGGAGCCCTGAATTAGATCTACAAAAAAAAGAAAATGCCCCGTGGTCTTCAAGTGCCGGCTGCGCGTGCGCACGCTGGTCGTTAAGGGGTTAATTACTAGTGTAAAAGCCTGTGTACACTGGCCAAGGTCTGGGTGATGTTAACCCTTTGCGTACCCCTCTGGCACTCAAAGGGTTAAGAGGCCAGTCCTGCTCTGCGTACTGCCGCCGCCTCACTGGCGGTGCACGCGATGCAGTCATATGCTGTAGAGACTGCCCGAATGCACAGAATGTTCCCAGCATTCCTACACCTCCCAGCTTTCTGTGCGTTCGGGCAGCCTCTGCTGCACATGACTGCATCTGATATCTGGCCTTTTATATTATAGGATATACATAATAGAAAAAGGAAAACACAGAAAGCATGTATATGCTAATTTTAAAGTTTTATCAGAACAAGCTTTTGCAAATTCCCAAACAGTGGCAATCATACATACACACACACATTGTGACACATGCACGCACACACACATATACACACACACACACATTGCGACACATGCACATGCCCACACACACACTGCAACACATGCACATGCACACACACATTGCAACACCTGCACACGCGCACACACACACATTGTGACACATGTACACACACACATTGCGACACATGCACACACATTGCAACACATGCACTCGCACACACACACATCCATTCATGCATGCACATACAAGCAAGCACACATATGCACTTGCATAAACATTGCAAGCATGCATACACACTGACACAAATTCACCCACTCAAATGCGCGCACACTCAAAGGCATATGCATGCATGTGCACACGTCCACCCTAAGCAATACTGGGGTAAGTAAACTATATCACAAGTGATATATACAGATTCCCATTGATTTATATGGGGATTTTAACTCAGCAAATTCTCTGAATCTCTTGTATTCATGGGGTTAAAATGAAATTTAAATCAATGGGAGCTTGTATTTGTCATCTATGGCACAGTTTATTTGCAGCAGAATTGCTCCAGTTTTCCTTAGCCAGACACCATGAAGCAGTTTACAAACACTTGATTGCAGCAGCAAAAATAGCTGAAATTTTGGATTCCTGGTCTGATTGGCAATCCCGTCAATCACTGCATGAAAATTTTGTTTTGTACTTTGTGAGTACCAAACTTCAACACGTTTCTCCCGTTTGGCACTATGAGAAACTGTAGTCAAATCTACAGCCCAAACTAGCTTATGGATTGTTAACAATATTGGCGAGGAAAAGGACCCTGATAATTTATGCCCATAACAAATGCTCAGCAGAGAGCGCAGGTGGAGAATGTGAGGCCCTCCAGCTGCTTCCAGACAACAACTCCTATAACCCCGCACCACCCACCAGCCTATTCATTTCTCAGTGTATTTATTACATTGGATTCAGAGGTTACAATCAAATAGGATTTACTCACTGGAGAGTCTTTAGCATTCAAGGGATTACTACGGAATTAAAGCATCATACTACTTACCTGTGTATTGTAACACCTTGAATGCTATAATCCAGTATATAACTAAGTAATAAATGCATTAAAATTGCTACCCCTGCATTTAACACCTTGGATGCTAGCATCCAAGGGACTACTGGGGAATATACATTAAAGCTGCTACCTAACTATTTAACCTCTTAGATGCTAGCGAAGTCTCCAAATGTATTGGAGACCTTTCTAGCATTCAACAGGTTAAAAATTTTAGGCTGGAAGTGGCAAGTGACATTAAAGGAGCAGTAAACTTTTTCATTAAATCCTCCATCTTACAGGGCTTTTGGATTTTCCTGCTGAGTTTAGTTTAGTGCTGCTGGCTCATGATTGCATTAGAGGTCGGCTAGCATTGTGGAGATGTGGTGCTGGTAGAACAGTGTTGTAGTGTAGAGCTGCTGCCCTCTGATGTGCAGTATTAGCAGGGGCATTTGTGTTGTCACCAATGATGCAATTGGTGATGTAATTTGTGATGTAATCGATTGTGTCATTTATAATATCATATGGGATGTCGTGTCATTGATGATGTCAGTTGTGATCCCATGTTTGATGTCATCAGCACATAGGTGCATGGAAGAACTTACACAGAAACATACATTTTGATGCCAAAAAATAACTATCTGACATATCCAGTCTGCCCATTTCCCTACTTAATAAAACACACAGTCTTACATACTTCTCAGAATAGACTTATCTATCCCAAGCATTTTTGAATTCCCTAACAATATTTGTTCCTTCAGCTTCTGTTGGGAAGATGTTCCTTGGTTCTATCACCCTTTCTGTAAAGTAGCACATACATGCACTGCTTCTAAATTTTACTCCTCTGACTTTAAATCATGACCTCTTGTTCTAGTATCCCTCTTCTTTTGAAAGTATATTAAATCCCTTAATATAAATATTTATATATTTCTATCATATCACCCTTCTACCTCCTTTCCTCCAAGCTGTACATATTAAGTTCTTTGAATCTATTCTGGTACCCTGTGCCATTAAGACCATGCACCATTTTGGTGTATCGTCTTGGAAATTTATAAATGTGTATTCAGAATTGTACACAGTAATCCAGGGACTCGATTCAATTTTCCCTGGTAAAAAAAGTAGCCAGCAGTAGTTTTTCAAGCACAGTAAGCCATCCAAATACCATCCAAATACCTGTGCTATGAAAAAACCTACATAGGGAGGAATGACGAACCCCACTAGAAGCTGTTTTTCCTCAGAGTTATCTAAAGGGAGGAACTTTGCTCCAGCGGATCTGGCAGCAGAGTACACTTTTAGCATATCTTTGGGGGCTTTTCATATTTAAACTTCAATATTCTTTTTATTTCTAGTGGAATAATATTTTGCAGAATAGAAGAAAGAAGATATGAAGAAAGAAGAAGATGCACGATAGAAGATTAAAGAAGAAGCCTAACAGTGGATGACAGGTAAGTGTTATACAGCTCTGTGTTAGGATAGTGTTAGGGCTAGTATTGTTTCACTTTCTTGTTAGGGGTAGTGTAGGGTTAGTGTTTGGGAGGGTGACTGTGTTATAGCTCTCGCTTGATGTTTGATAGTGTGTCAAACACAGAGCGCTAGCTGTTTTCCTTTGATATTCCCATTTCTCACTCTATATAGCGTGAGTTTCGGGAACAAAAAAAAAACCACGCAACAAACATTTGGCCAAAGGTCAAGTTCTGTGTCCCAACATTTGTTGTGGTTCCTGTTTGTAAGGCAATTGGATTCCTACGGTAACACAGTGTGTGTGCCGTCCAGTATCCATTTTTGCCCTACCAACAGTTTTATCGGTGATTATTAAATCAAGCCCCAGATGACATACCAGATATCTATAGAAAGGTTTTAGTAGCTCTTTCTTCCTGCTGCTAATGCCTCTTCCTATATAACCAAGAACCTATTTTGCTTTTCCCATTGCTTTACTGCATTGCGTGCTTATCTCCATTCATCTGAAATAAAAACACCCAAGTCCCTTTCCTCTGATAGTTTGGCAGCACAGTTCCTTTAAGCTTATATTCCTCCTCTGGGTTTCTATTTCCTAAATGCATTGTCTTGCATATTTAAGCATTACATTTTAGATCCAAAACATTTGTTAATTACTGCAGTTTTCCTACTCTCTCATGCATTTGGTATATCCCTCCTGGAGGATCAACTCTATTGTAGATTTTAGTAACATCTGCAAAAACGTCACTAGTAACCCTGGGACTAATATAAAGATCAGTAACCCCGGGACTAATATAAACGTGATCATAGCAAACAATGAGGCGCCAGTAAACTAAATCTCGTGCATATACTCTGTTAATATAAATTAAGCACAATATCTGTAAATCTAAAAGAAGATATTTATGTGACAAATTGTGTGAGCCGCTACTCTTCTACATAGAAATAATATCTATCTATGAAACATAATAAAAAGAAAAGAAGCGCTCAAAAACAAAAAATAAAATAAAATTAAAAAAAATTAAAATTTCAACAAATGCAGTAATCTTGTGCAACGATAAATACGCAATGGTATACAGAAATATATTCCAACAGTATATTTCACTCATAACTGCTGAAATATACTTATGGTAGCAATGGCAAAGAAATATACAATCAAAAAGGAATGGTATTCACAACCCCCCAATCTGACACTGATAGAGAACCTTAACAGAGATTGGATATCTCCAAATATTGGATCGCTGATCACATAAAAAAGATACAAAACAAATACAAATTGTGATCTGTATACTAAGATCTTCAAACACAAGAAATAGTCCATTATATTTCTATGAACATTATTTCTGCCATAGAGTATGAAAATAGAAGTGCACTTGGATCTACAATGAATACGAACAGTCTCTTGTAGGTTCACCGCCTGGCTGAAACACAGGTCAGTCAAGCTAGAAGCATACGTGAGGAGTACAGAGACTGTCCCGCTCAGTCAACCACTGTATCCCCCGATCATCAAAGATAAATGGAATGTATCATATAATCACAGAGTAATCTTTTACCAAAAGGTATGATGCCACACTCGGGTTTAAAAATATGGGGATAATTTTCTGAACCGTCCCCACTCGGTCTATACAGTGTCATATATCCTTCGCCAATGTTGTTCAAATAATATCTGCTCCAATTTAATCTCAGCAAAAATAATTATTATTAAAGTAATGCTCCCACTGTATATGTAAAAAAACACTACAGTGGTTGTAACTGATAGTCCTGGGACTCACCCCGTGGCACTCCACTAGTAATTCATCCTTCCTCTGAATAAATACCATTGATTTTGTCATATTGTTTCCTGTCCTTTAGCCAATTATTTATCCCATCAACTACTTTAGAGTGCATTCCCATCTTATAAATCATTGCCCTATGTGATACAGCATTAAAAGCTTTACAAAAATCCAAATATGCCTATTATTTTACTTTCCCTTTATTAAAAATGTGTAAATAGATCAGACATATATAGAGTTTTACTATAATTGAGAGATAACTACAGAAATATTGCATGCCTGAAAGTTTTCATCCAGATGTGATCTCTCTTCTTACTTATAACTTTGTACGAGAAATCTGGATTATCTTATAGTTTGTAAGATGTTTTTCTTTGGAAAAATGCAATCAAAATTAGTTATTTAAAAATACCAAATATGCTACATCTACTTCCCTACCCCAGCTATCACTTGATTGGCATAATCAAGAATCTTAACCCTTTGAGTGTCAGAGAATATGCAATGCTGTCAAGGTTTGGCTGAGCTGCTCTAACTCTGCCTATTGATTCTGCTGTCTGAGCTATTCTAGTGCTCTGCCTTCTGCTGCTGCCTTCTGAGTTCCTGGGTCAGGCTGAATCAGCTGACCTCTCTGATTGCTCACCTGACTGTTATCAGCCAACCCTCTCAGGGTATTTAAAGCAGCTTGGCTCACTTACGGATTGTCCTTGTGTTTGTTGCTGCTGGCTGCTGTTTATTCTCCTGTGCTCCTGTTTATCTGTGTATGACCTGGCTTCCTCTGATGATCTTTCTGGCTCCTGAACCCTGGCTGTTCCTAACATCGCAGACTTCTGTGTTCCTGAGTACTGGCTTGTTCCTGACATTGCGGACTCCTGTGTTCCTGACTCCGGCTTGGCTGAGTACCTGTCTTGGTTCCTGACCCTGGCTTGTCTTTTGGTTTATGCTCCTGGATCATGATTCTGTTTTTGTCACTTTAATAAAGGTGTTTTGCATTTTACATTTTTGTATCTGTCTGGTTCCTGGTCCCTAACAAACACATTGTTCTGCAATGCTTTGTGTACCCCTATGGCACTCAAACTATGCACATATGTGACAGTTATTTTTGTGGCACACATTTGAAATGTATTTTACAGAAATGAGAGAATGAACAGAAGAAGACAGAAGAAGAAAGAAGATAGACAGAAAGAAGAGAGAAGACAGAAGAAGGAGATTACAGAAAAAAGAAGGAAGATATAAGAAGACAGTGGATGACAGGTAAGTGATACAACAATCTGGGTGTTAGGCTATTGTTAGGGGGAGTATTGTGGTACTTCACTGTTAGGGGTAGTGTAGGTTTAGTGTTTGGAAGGGTGACTGTGCATTTGAGCTATCGGTCAATGCTTAACGTGTCAGGCACTGATTGTTAGCATTTTCCTTTGATGTTCCCATTATTGCTGCTATTTAATGGCGTTTCGGGAATTTAACACATATAACCGACGTTTGGCCCAACGTCCTTTGTGCTTTCAGCTGGTAGGGCAATTGAATAGCTCCACTAGCGCAATTTGCTAATGGGACATTATCCAATTTTTACGGGCTGTTTTAGCTGGGACATTTAAATAGAGGCCTAAGTGAACAAATAAAATCATGACCACACAGAGCCTATAAAGGTAATAAAAATGGAGCCAATAGCTACAAATGTCTGATGTCAGAGAGGGGCCAAGGTATGAATATGTCAACATCTTCAATTAATCTAACTACTTGTATTATAGAGGACAATGCCGAATGTCTTGAACATGACAAAATAAAAGACTTTTGCTTGTAAAAAGCTGTGAAATATTCCACAATCACCATTACCAGAGGTGGATGTCACAAAACACTGACCAACGCTTGCTTGGATTTCCTGCCTCATAGAAAAACACACCTTAATTTCCTGCCGGCATCTATTATAAAACCTAAGGATTTCCCACAGTTCAGAGTGGGTTTTTCTAAGTAATAAGAGAGAAGCAGAGGTGATTGCAAAAGTTTGTAAAGTATGTGTGATTTAGTGTTACATTAGTGAGGGTCAGTCAAGTTAGAGTTAGTATTAGGGCAGTGAGGGTGACTTAATTTGTGAATTAGTGTTAGGGCAGTGAGGGTCATTCAAATTGTGAGTTAGTGTTAGAGCAGTTAGGGTCAGTGAAGTGTGTAGTGTGAGTGATGTGTTTTTTTATTTTTTTTATAATAACTTTTTATAATACTTATATTTCTTTATAATTTTTGGCGTTTATAATAAGAGACATGTTCATTCTCAAGCAGTAAGATTTGGAGTGGGCAGGGAGTAATTGGGGCATCATCCTCATCAAGGGGGAATAGGTCACACCTAAATCAGGGTGCTTTCTCACTTGCCAAGATAAAAGGGGAGGTTGTAATTGTTAGCAGCAATGCAACTGCTACTGCCACCACCAGCAGCACTGCAGTGTTGCCCCAGCCACCTGCACCAACAGTGGTGGTAACACCAGGTGTACCACCCTTGTCACCAAGTAATTTAGATTGTGATGATGATTCTTCAGAGTCCTTCACTGTATTCCAACATTTTTTTTTTTTCACTAGATTAGCTTGGAGAGGATCAGAGAGGAAATAGAATAGGTGAGTGGATGAGGAAGACAGACTACAGTTGGAGGCAGGAGTAGTCCAAAGAGACTTGTGACTCTCTTGTGAATGGGCAGCAGGAGGATATAGTGGAGGATCATGTGAGTAGGCAGGAAGAAGAGGAGCAAGTCCTGGGGAGGGGAAAGATTCTGGTTGTGAGTGGGCAAAAAGAGGGGCAGGATCCTGTGAGTGTTCAGAAGGAAAAGGGGCAGGAACAGGCTGTGAGTGGGCAGGAAGAGGGGCAGGTTCCTGTGAGTGGGGGTCAAGAGGAGCAAGTTCTGGCAGTGAGTGGGCATGAAAATGTGGTGGTGAGACTGATGACAGCAGAGTTTGAAGAGAAGAATGGGAGAGGAAGAGCCTAATGTTTGTTCATCACGGGCTGGGTCAGACTCAGGGTCTGCAGAAGGTGTTTCAGTGACATCTGCTACTCCTGCACTGAAGTCATAAGTGTGGGAATATTGAACTCTGGGGTCTGGAAAAGTGCAGAAAACTGTAAATTCTTTATGTACAGTAAAGAAGGGGAAGGAGGGATCCCACCTTGGCACATCTGCTTTACTTAAGCATATGCAGTATGAGAAAAAAAGTAAACATTTTCACTGAGCCTGCTAATATTACCCACCATCAAAAAAAGTGAACACAAGAAAAACTCCACTAAGAAGACCAAATTGGCTGAAGAAACCCCATCATCAGACATCAACATGAGAATGGTACTCATTGTCATCGTCAGTGTTCTTGCAGCAGCGGTGATGGATCTTTTTTTATGTTACTTTGACAGCCTCCTCAGAAAAAGAATTATCATCATCAATTATTGTGCATGCTGCAGTCAGTTTTTGGACTACCACTTTACTAACACTTCCCTGCACTGCTATTAGTCATTTTGCCCTACCCCTGCCCCTAGTACATTTTCTGGGCATTATTACAACAGTAAAGTACACAACAGAATTGACTGTGTGTGGTATCTTGCCCCTTACAAAATACTATAAATCCGCTAGTATCGGTCTGCCTTTTCTTAATAGTATTTTTTATTTTTATCCTTGTGCACTATCACGGTCCCCGTGATTCCTTGTCACTCTTTGTGGTGGTGCTCTTCCATTGGCAGAGCTTGATTGGCCCGCCCAGGGTGTCCCTTTATATACTGGGCCTATGGCACCTGTCAGGGGCCCTTTCGTGGTGTTCCTGTTCCTGCACCTTTGTTGCTGTGTTCCTGCGTTCCTGTGTACCGACTCGGCTCGTCTGACTACTCTGCTGTTCCTGCTCTTGACCCGGTTCTGGCTGACGTTCCTGCTCCGTGATTGACCTGGCTCTGGCTGACTTCCTGCTCCGTGATTTGACCCGGTTCTGGCTGATGTTCCTGCTCCGTGATTGACCCGGCTTTGGCTGACTTCCTACTATGTGATTGACCCGGCTCTGGCTGACGTTCCTGTTCCGTGATTGACCCTGTTCCGGCTGATGTTCCTGCTCCGTGATTGACCCGGTTCTGGCTGACGTTCCTGCTCCGTGATTCAGCCTGTCCTGATCGACGTTCCTGCCTGGCGACATTCTGTACCTGCTCGCAGCTTGCACTGACTGATCACGCCTCCTGTGTTACTGTGGCCTCCGATACTGAGCCCGTTTGTTGCCTCCGTTACCGAGCCAGTCCGAGAGTACCTGCCGAGCTATTGTCATGGTTACCGAGTCTGTCTGAGAACACTTGCTGTGCTGGTTGCCTCCGTTACCGAGCCTGTTTGTATACACTTGCCAAGCCTTATTGCCTCCCATCCTGAGCCGTTTAACACTTGTTGAGCTGTTCCCTCCATCACCGAGCCTATCCATTATCACTGCAGAGCAGTACCGTTCTTTAGGTGCTCGTTCCCTAGGAGTTATCGCACCGCGTGGTGCTATTGGGCATTCCAGTACTCTGTCAGTGTGTTGCTCCGTTCCGGCACCCTTCCGGTGGCTCTGGTCTCCTCTCGCTCACAGTGTTGTTCCAACAGATCACACCTGGTAGTGCGTTTGGCTCACGGTATATTTGCATATGCGGTGTTTCCTCCGTTACCGCACCTAAGGGTGCTCCTGTCTCTGGCTCCATCGGCTCTGGCAGTGTCTCTCCTCCGTTACTACACACTAGTAGGGGTATTGGCTCTAGCTCCAGTTGGTCCTTGCTATACTATTGGGCATTACGATACAGCTATCTGGTTGTGATTCAGTTCAGTCGCACTGCTTGAGCTTGCTTGCTGCACTACTACTCTGGGACTGTTTATAGCACCAGGTGTTGGCTAATCACCACCACAGAGACTGAATACCTGGTTTGAGCATTAACCCTTTTCTGTGTTACTGCCATATTCTACCTGTTCCTGCTATATTGGGCCTGTATATCGTCCATTACTTACCTCACTGCAATACCGATTCTGGCCCCCAGGGGCACTGTTCCTTATTTTATCTCAATAAAACTGTGTTTTATTTCTAACCTTGGTCTGAGTGTCAGAAAACCGTAACATGCACCTGCTTATTCCCCCTACATTCCCCTAACACAGAAAGGAACTAGTACCTTAGCTACCTATGTCTTCATCAAAATGCCAGTGTCTCCCAGTCAGTCACATGACACTTTGGGGTTTTTGAGGTAAATCTCCTTTTCTCCCTTCTAACAAACACACACCCAGAGTCCTCTAACACAGAGATAACATCCAGATCAGGAAGGAACATGGATCAGGGATGCCTGTGTCTTCTCATTCACACATCATATTGGGGTATTTGGGTCAAATCTCATTTGTTCCCTTCACACACCCCCAGACTCCCCTAACACAGAGAACAGCAGGCAGAAACAAACTTGGTTCAAAGCTGTCTGTGTCTTCTCAGTCATGCAAAATGTTGGTGTAAATCGCCTTTGCTCCCTTCACACACCACCAGACTGCCCTAACAAAGAGATAACAGTCGTATCAGGAAGGAATGTGGATTACAGCTGTCTCGCTCAGTCAGCTGAGATTTTGGGGTATTTTGGGTAAACATCATCTTTTCCTTCCCACTCCTACACAGTTTCCCAGTCTCTCTTAACACAGAGAAGAAACTTCCTGACTACAAGACTCCCTAAACTGCACTCCATCGTTTCTGTATTTGCCTATCTTAACTAGCTCAAAATTGTGCTGCTTTCTCTGACTATGTCATAAGATGGTTAATTCTTGGGATTTAACTTTATGTGGGGTGATAATTCCCCTTTACCATTGATTTCAATGCAATGAAAATGTCCTGTTTGCCGGTAAGTGCCATTTTTCGCCTGTTTCAGTTTGAGGTGAAAAATTTTGCCCATACCTAATTGTAATAGCTCAATTTTTCATAAGGGGAAATCTCCCAAATACAAAATATCCACATTGAGTGTCAAATTTAACTCTAATGTAATCTAGACTTTATTTAGCTTCTATTTTATGTATGTATTGCTGTAAGTTGACCATGAAATATGTTATACTGCACATCGTTTAGTAGCAAGGTGTAACTCATCAAGCTAAAGAGGAGCAATCCAACTGCATCACGGGAGGGATGGGCAAAAAAAATGCTCAAGAGGTCTCCAACACATTGTTTTTCAATGCATTGGAGACCTCTCTAACAATCAAGGGGTTAAAAGCCCAATTTAACTCCTTAAGGACCCATGACATGCCAGGACTGTCATGGGAAAACTTGCATTAAGGACCCATGATGGTCCTGGCATGTCATGGAATTAAGGGGTCCCTGTGCGGCTGCACACCGTTTGTCAACCCCTGAATCCATTGGGCCAAAACAAAAAAAATGCCCCGTGGTCCTTAACTGCCAGCCACTAAATTAATGGGAATTTGCAGATTTGTCATTTCAAACCCGAAATGTAGATGGTTTGCTCCAGAATTGTATCTCTTTAGCTTTGATGCATAATGACCATTGGGCATCACCTTGGAGCCTAATGCCACCATTAGCAGAATGTTAAACCCTACTATATATATATATATATATATATATATATATATATATATATATTCATGAAACAGTGGTGTAGATACTACATGATTACTAGTGTTAAAAGCAGTAGTGGAAAATTATATGATATAATTTATATATATAACAAAAACATGGTTTGTTAAACGCTCAGTTCGGCTTACAAAACATAGTCTTGAGAAAGAGTATCTGTAGCTGGGCACTAAAGGACATGTTTACAGGTCCTTTCAATCTTCAGATGCTACAAGAGGCTGTGTGATTAAAAGAAATCGACTTCACAAAACTGTCTTGTCCGCAATTAAATGTAAAAATAAACCAGAAGGAGTCACTGGATTTTATTACAATGTTCTAAGTAAGGAAACAGGGCCTTCTTAATCAATATGTGCCATCTGTCAATAAGCATAAAGCACAGACATCTAATTAAAAAAAAAAAAAAAAGCATCGCCATACTGAGACAAAAGTAGTGCAATTCTAGAGTCTAACAGATTTACATTTTTAAAGCAATCTCTACAAGGTTTTGACCCACAGTTTTTTTCTTGATGGATATGACTTATCCTATGAGATTTCTAGCTATTTTCTTGCAGGAATAACAGCTTTCAGAAGTTGATGAATTAAAAAAAGGAGAATAAACCTAAATTAATTCATTTTCATTTTTATTAATTCATTTAAATATGACTTTTAACTGCTTGAATTCTAAATAATTCTGCATTGGATTGCTGTTCCACCCATTGGAGACTTCTATAGCATGTCAAGGGTTGGAAGCACCATTCTCATCAGTGAACATGTTGATCATTTTGATTTGTCCCCTATGGTGCAGTTAGTTGCTCCTTAATTGCTCTAGTTAACCACTTGAGTGCCAGAGAGGTATCCAACTCATTGTTTCCTATTTATCGATATTGGGGAAAATGTATGAATTTCCCAATGCTGGCCAAATGGCGTTAGTCTGTAACACCAGAAGGGCACACAGGGGAGAATGTACAAAACTGATTCAGAGGCAAATCAAGTACAGGAGTTGATGTTGAGTACTTACACACTGTCAATTTACTAAGCTGCATATGCACTAATGCTGCCTGTGTCAGAGGGAGATGTTTGTGGGTGTTTTGGGGTTGTCCTTTTCTCGACACTTTGCTTAGGCCAGTGTACTAAGCAAGATGTAGAGGAAATGGTGCTAATGTACACAATATCCCTGTGCATGCTATGGGGCTGGTGGTATGGGACTTGCTGGCATTAAAGTCTAATGTTGGTGGAGTGAATCCTCCAGGAAGCACTACAGCAATCATACACTCTCTTGTATACCCTTAACCCTTTGAGTGCCAGAGGGGTACGCAACGCATTGCAAAGCAGCTGCAAGTAAAGGAATTTATACATTTGTCTCACACTCCACTAACGTTAGACTTTAATGTCAGCAAGCTCTGGACAGCAAGTCAAATAGCATGTCCAGGGAAATGGCATGCACTAATTCCATTTCTCCTATGCCTTGCTTAGTACATTGGTGTAAGCAATGCATATAGGAAAGGACCATCCTAAAATGCCTGCAGACCACCCCCTTTTCTTCCCCTTGGCACAAGTGGTGTAAAGGGGAGGATTTTCTGTGTACGGAGCTTAGAAACTTGACATTAAACATAAGTAGAGGACAGGACTCCTATTCAAGGGCTTGTTATTGCACAATGCATTCACCCCATGGACAATTCCACTGCTCTTATATTCCTGTTTAACCTTTCAGTGCCTGACGGTTGGCCAATGCATTGATAAGCAATGCACTGCACAACTCTCTGGCACTGGAAGGTTAAATCAATATTTTATTTCCCATCCCACATACCAAGTATCAAAGTAATTAATATATTGCATTTTTTGGATAGATGTGTATCCTTTATGAGTATAAGCCCTCAATGCTATTAAAGCATAATCATGAAACCTAGCATATGAAAAGTCACTGCAGAAATATATTTACTCTAAAATAGTGATGCCTTTGAAGGTAATAGCTGTTTGTTGTACCAATGTATAGGGAGAATCACCTTTCACAACAACACCATGATATTAATTGACTTGGGCTCCATTCTTTTTTGGAACATTCAGCTTTCACTACTTCTTGAGGCTCCCAGGCTCCCCATATCTGTAAGGAGGTGACATGTATCCCATCACGTGAGTTTTGTGTATATATACATATATATATATATATACACACACACACACATATACATATATATGACAGTTTCACCTTAAAGGTTCAGTCTGTTAAAGGTATAGTAGCCCTTAAAATTCTGAATTCAACGATACCAGTGGCATCTCTCAAACCTTTATGGTTTGAAAGATATCCGCTTTCAAAGTAGTGGTCTTTAAAGGGATAAATATGTATAGCAAAATGCCTTATTTCATTTATCTTGAATATCATTCAAGGTGTCTAAAAGCAAGATTTATGTACTACTTTTCTAATGTTTAATTAATTGAGCACTTCAAGATAGTCCTTAAAATTCTGAATTCAAGGATATCAGTGGCATCTCTCAAACCTTTATGGTTTGAGAGATATCTGCTTTCAAAGTTCCCTCTTTTTGTCTTTCCCCTGACGTCAGCGTTCTAGCTGAGAGAAGGGGAATCTGGTCCTGGGACCGGCGGCAGCTCTGCAGCAGTGCTGAGATCTCATTATAGAAACAGAAATCCTTCACTAAAATGGTCTTCTACATGTGCTTGCAAACCAAGCATGTAGAAGACCATTTTATTGACGGATTTCTGTTTCTATAACGCGATATCAGGGCTCCTGCAGAGCTGCCACTTGCTCACTGAGAGGATTCCCCAGCTCTCAGCTAGAACGCTGACGTCAGGGGAAAAGCCAAAAAGAGGGAACTTTGAAAGCAGATGCTGCTGGTATCGTTGAATTCAGAATTTTAAGGGCTGCAACATGGGGGATAGCAATAATGAAGTATTACTATCCCTTTAAAGACTCCTATAAGATTGTATACACTTCTAGTTGCAATATTTCTTTTAACACTATGCAGACCAGAGAATTATGCAACACATTAGTTTTTAAAGTGTTGTGCTTCCCACTGATCCTCTAAGTCCTTAACCCTTTAAGTGAAAAAGGGGTATGCAACGCATTGCAAAGCAAAGTGTTGTGTACCCTACTGGCAGTCAAAGGGTTAAAGTATGTTTTACACTAATCAGAGGAAACAGTACCAGCCTTCAATTATGGTGAGGTTACATACTTAGAAAGATGAAAGACAGGCCAGTCGACAGGTTTGATTGAGTTCAACCTTGGTTGCTTTGTTTTTCATTAAAACTTTGATAATTTATGTTTCTATGAAGGTTATTATACTTGTCTTCTCTCCCTCTTTTTAATCTTCCAAAATGAGCATATGGAAAAATGTTCCTGTATAGAATTTTCAATCCTCACTTAACCCTTTAAGGGCCAGAGTGTAGTGGTCCTTAAAGGGATAAATGTGTACAACAAAATGCCTTATTTCATTTATCTTGCATATCATTCAACGTGTTTAAAAGTACGATCTATGTACTACTTGTCTAATGTTTAATTAATTGAGCACTTCAAGATATGGAGGGGGTGATTATAGTGTGGATGGAAAACTGCAACTTCACAAGATTTTGTAGTTTATACTATAACACACATATATATATGTGATATCTCTAAATAGTTATACAATAACATTTATGCCTTCAGATAAAGTTGCAGTTTTATGGCTTCTGGATCTACATAGTAACATAATCCATGAGGTTGAAAACAGACATGCATCCATCCAGTTCAGCTTTTGCTATACCTCCTATTTTTGTTCATCCAATAAAAGGTAAAAAACAAGAAAAAAAAAAAAAAAAAAAAAACACTGAAGCCATTTCCAATGATGCCCCAAGTGTAAAAAAAATGTGTTCCTGATTTCTGAAAGGCAGTCTGAATTCTCCCTGGATCAACATCCTATCTGCATTGAAAACAACTGTCATAATTATCTATACTGTTCTGAACTAAAAAGATATCCAATACTTTTTAAAAAGTACAGCCCTTCGTGTAAAAGAAGCACCTTTCCTCTAGCCTTTAAGGATGCTCCTTTGTGTTCTGCCCAGCTCACTGAATAAAGAGCTCAATGGAAAGTGCTTGCATTGGCCTTGAATATACTTATAAATAAAGTTATTGTAGAGGAAAGAATTCTAGCACTCACTGGACTTTCTTACAAGGAAAAGTAAGATTAATAAAACTGTATGTCAATGTTTCGGCCAGGCACAGCTGGCCGAAACGTTGACATACAATTTTATTAAACTTACTTTTCCTTGTAAGAAAGTCCATTGAGTGCTAGAATTATTTTCTCTACAGTAGTTATCGTGCCTTTTCAAGCACCCAGGCTATAGACTTTTAAAATGTGAGTGCTTCCACCCACCCATGCTTATAATTAAAGTTATATATCCCCCTTAGATGCCTTACTCCTAATGTATACAAACTCAATTTGAATAATCTGCCTTTATAACTAAAATCTTCCAAAGCTTTTATAATTTTTTGTACTTCTCTGTACTTTGACTAATCAATAGTGTGGTGTCTAAAACCATACTCCATACTGTAGATGATTTATAAAGATGTATAATTATATTCCTATCCTTTGCATTTACACTCCTTTTTATGCATGATAGTACCTACTGACTGTTGCAGCAGCTGAGTGACAATGCACATTATTGTTTAGTCGGTTGTCCCAAATCTGTTTCTAACAAGGATTCCTCAAGAAGATTTCCATCCAGCATTTGTGTAGTGTGCTTATTTATGTAACCCAAATGCATAACCTTACATTTATCTATAGAAAACCTCATCTGCCACTAATTTGCCCATTCACTAAGTTTATCCAGATATTTCTGCAGAGAAATGCATCTTGCTCTATGTGTGTTTCCTTACATAGTTTAGTGTCATAAGCAAAGACCGAGACACTAGTTTCAATATTCATTTCAAGATTATGAATAAAATTAAAAGAATTGGGCCTAGCAGCACAAGTCTTACTACTTTAGACCAACTTGAAAGATTCAATGTAGATCAACTCTCTGCATTCTAGTATTTAACCAGCTTTCTACCCATGCACAAATATTGTTTACAAACTTGATCCATTTCAATATGTGTCGAAAACTTTTATGAGGCACAATATCAAAGACTTTAACACAATCCAAGTATAGTTATGCCCTTGTCTAAGTTACCATTTTCTCTTTCATGGAATGCAAGTGCATTCATTTATATAATTGAAGTCTGTAGGATTTGTCTTTTGAAATTATTTTCTCAATATTTATTTTAGCTATCCTAATTTAAATTAGGCATCTGACCCTTCTAACAATTTAAAAGTTGGCTTCTTCCTCTCTGTTTCTTGGGGAGCCACATTTTTAAAACACACTGGTCTTAATTTGTTCCTCTTGCATTTATTACCCCTTACAATCTCAGCTTCCCGATCTTGCCAGTTTAAGCCTACTTTCTGACATCTGAAAACTAGACAGATGCAAGACTGTATACCAAGTCCATAGGACATATATATGTAAAGACAAAAGTGGAGCAATACTGGGGAAATGAACTGCATTATCTAGAAAAAAAAATACAGATGATCAAACAGGGCCTATATACCCTGAAATACTAGAGAAGCCTCTGACTCACTGAATTAGAATGTTTACATGAACTTAATACTGGCTTTAACTAAGCTTTTGTGCATTTTAATTTCTATAGTTTTTTATTTACCAAAAATGTAAAATCAGCTTGTCCCCAGAGACCAGGTAAATACATCTGAAAATCAGAGTCTCCTAGGCAGATTTGGAGAGTTCCCCTTTAAATAATAACACCTAACCTTATCTTTATGGAAAATTTGGTGTCAGTCTGTTCACAAGATTTTGCTGTAGGTCTGATGGAAATAAATATAATATATTATGACAATTTATAGGAAATGGCAAAGTGACCAGGAATATAAAGGGTTAGACAAACTAATTGGGGCATTATTACAATTTGAAAATACTTAATTTGTCATAGATACCCGTGGCAGAGCTGACACTCTACTACATGATTAATGTTAAGTTTGTTTTGTTTA
Organism: Rhinophrynus dorsalis; assembly: GCA_037306005.1. Classification (NCBI taxonomy): domain Eukaryota; kingdom Metazoa; phylum Chordata; class Amphibia; order Anura; family Rhinophrynidae; genus Rhinophrynus; species Rhinophrynus dorsalis. The sequence goes on from CM074718.1 coordinate 356,345,778, forward strand.
TTTGGCAAATATATTAAGGTTAATACAAATAACTTTCCGTGACAAAGACCACTTCTGAAAACTTTTTTTTGCAACGTGCATCTCACAATAAATGGTCTGAATAAATTACTAGTAACCGCCTTGAATTCTAGTGAGTGAGACATCTGCAATGCATTGTGATACATAGCTTCCATGAGACTGAATAAAGTAAACAAGTTTGCCTGCACTTTGTATAATTGCATTGATCTTCCATCAGAGGCCTGCATTTAAAAAAATGAACCAGTTATTATGTTTCAAATATCCCAGTCATTTGAAGATACTTGCACTTTTTGTGGGTTAAAGGCCATATTTTTTTCATTGATGAGAAGAGAAAAACAAGAGTGTTATCAGCATCATTTTGCCACTGTACAAGATGTCACCTGGAACATGCAGTGCAATTTTGGACACCTGTTCTTAAAATGTTCCAGAATTGCTGAGAGTGCAGAGTAGAGCAACAGAATAAGTTAATGAAGGAATTCAAGTAAGAAGAACATCAAACTTGGTTTATTAACTGTAGAGAAAGATACTTAAGGTAAGAATGTGTTACACTTTACAAGTAAATGTGAGATCAATAAAGGAATCACTCAGATTAGCATTTCATTCCAAGGCCTTATTAAATAACTAGAGGCCACTGCTTGAGATTAGTGGAAAGGAGGTTTCAACTCCATCAAAGTAAGGTGTTGTTTACAGTAAGATCTTTTAAATTATGGAATTCTTACATAAGGATGTGGCGATGGCAGTGAGTACAGATAAATATGATTAGATACATTTCTAACAGAAGAGGACATACAGGATTATACTATATGTTAGTAGATTAAACAGGACGTTCTGATAAATATACTAACACCCAACCTAGAGCCAGGAAGGATTATGCAGTTCCCATTACTGGAATATAATGTGGCAAAGGTTGAACTTGATGGACAACTGGACATAACTTATTATGTAACTATGTTATATGTAACAGAACTGAGGATGAACAAAATCTAGTTTAAGCAGAATTTTGTCAAATACCAAATGGAATCCTATTAAAATTTACCTACAAAAAATTTTGATAGATCATGAAATGACTAGAACCAAAAGCTTCTTCTTTCAGATCTGTTGTGAATATATAAATAATTTATGGTAGACTGTAAATCAGGAACCAGAAATAGAGGATTTAGATTTGGCTAACTGAATCATAAGGCATCTGGAATAGCTGTATCAATAACAGTTACACAGTTATATGATTGACTTTGCCTAAATTGATTTTACCTTGACATGGCAGTCAAGTTCATCTTGACCAGTCTGTTCAGACCAAGGGTAGACAATCTTTGGATCTCCAACTGTTGAAGTGTCACATTCTGTCCCACTCGGTATGTGGCGCCTGGGACAGTCTCTCTCCGCTTCCGGGTTTCCCCCGACGTCGCGTCACATGCATCGTGACGTCACCTGGTAGCGTCTATTTCATGACGCTCCAGACTAGGCACGGGCGCACTCTGATTGTGTTCCCTAGCGCCCTGTGTACCTAGTACTTGTGTCCTGGCCTGTGTCTGCTGCAGTACCTTCCTGCCTTGTCTGCCTCTCCAGCTGGCTGAGGAGTAGCCAGTATCTGCTCCAGTATCTTCCAGCCTTCTCTGCTTCTCCAGCTGGCTGAGGATTTCCCCAGCCTGTCTCCTCTCCAGACATTTCCAGTTCTTCCAGTCATTCCAGTTGGTCTCCTCTTGTGGCGTGGCTTCCAGCCTGTTCCTGACAGCTCCATCTTGTCTAGCAGTCCACCCTGGACTATCTTCCTGTCCGTTCCCAGTCAGTCTTCTGCCAGTGGTTTCCTGGATCTGTCGCTCCAGCTTGAGCTTGAAATATACTGGTGTGTTTTCAGATCTTCTCCCAGGAACCCTCCAAGTCATCTGCAGGTCCAGTTCTGCTCCTCCATTGCACCAGTGCTGATACTACTGGACAGGTCTGTTCTCTCCATCCTAGGAGAGTATCTTTTCTATTTATTTTATGTCCTTTTCTAGGAGAGTTTCAGCCACCGCTCTCTAGCCTCGCTCCCCATACTGCGCTCCCCAGCCTTCACTCTCCCCCACAGGAGAGCAAGTACTGCCTGTGGGATTATCATCCAGGGCTCACCTCCAGCTCCTCTGGGGGTTGCCATCCGGCCTTGTGGTCGGCACCGTACCTGGCTTCGGCCGCAGCACGGTAATCCCGCAGACAGTCAACGTACGGCGAGCACCGCTAGCCAGCGTCGCACCCGAGCACTCCCTCTCCTGTGGGCTTCGTCCCATCTGGTCCCCCTGTGTGACATGAAGACACAAACTCCCATCATCTCCAACCAGGTATTGGCTGTTTGGAGATGATGGGATTTGTAGTTTCCAAAATGTGGAGGTCTAAAGATTGACTAATCCGGATATAATCCATCAGTAAAAATATCAAAGTATTTTACTAGGAAGGATACATTCAGACTGACTCTTGTTTTCAAGTATGTCCTGGGGTAGAGATATTACCCAATTACCCAATATAATGGTATTTATTTCATCTAGATCAGAAGAATGAAAGGCTGAGGTGACCCTGTTGGTACTAGAACCTGTAACTCTGAGATTAGAACCGATTCTAGAACTGGTGCATTAACCACCTGAGCCATCTCACAGAATAATTTAAAGAACATCAGATGATAAGCAGATGTGTTATAAAAATAAAAAATAACACAGAGTTCACTATACTGTTAAGAGATATTCACCTAATTATAACTATGGGGAATATCCAAAGAGGAACAATTATTTGTTAAACTAACTGTACCACAGGGAACAAATAAAAAAATCTAATTTATTTAAACTGGAGTGTTTAATCCCATTATATGCTAGCAATCTCTGTTGGAACCATTTATTGCACTCAAGGGGTTAATTCCCCCTTTTAAATCAATGAGACTGTTTATATAATCCCCATGGTATAGTTGGTTTGCCCCAGAATTGCTATTTGTGCTTATACCCACATATGTGCTTTTTTTAGCTTTCTGGAATATTGTCATTATCGGTGGTGGATCTAGTGAATGAGGTCCCTGATGTTAAATACTTTTAGGCCCCTGGTTAACAGATCACCACTGAAAACTCCTGCACAGTTGCTGTTTTCAGCATTCAATAGGCCACTACACTTCAGGGCTCCTGTGCTTTGCACCTGCAGCACCAATGATAGTGCTTGTTCTGGTCAACACACAGGTTTACTGTCTATTTCATACAGTTTTTGAAAGTGAGGGGTGTAGCTATGTAAAAACAGCCCATGAAAGGTAAATTTAACATTCAAAGAAAGTAAGATATCTGGCACCCGCAGCCAATGGCTGAGTGAGGCTGATGGGAGTAACTGCAAACTACCGCTACCAGTCACTAACCAAATATAATATACTAGTTGAAGAGCCTGTTACACAGGCCACAGTGCCACTGCCACCCGGTCGCAGGGCAGTCATGCGCAGTAGAGCCTGCCCGCGCTGCGGCTGATACAGAGCTGGACATGGGCAGTCTCTACTGCGCATGACGCGGCATTACACACGTTTTAGCGAATTATTATATAAAATATATATATATATATATATATATATATATATATAAATGAGAAAATTAAATGGTAAATAAAAATAATATGAATAATATAAAGATGAACAGAATATCTACATATAAAAATGAGAACAGTCTCAATCAAAGTGCATAAAAAATGAAAATAAATATTGAAAAATGTGTAAATAAAAATAAATCAAGGAAAGGTCACACCTGTTCAGTCATGGATAGGATCCAGGTATCAGGCAAAGGGAATGATCAGATGAATCATGATATGAGGTAAGGAAGATTAATGGAATAATGAAATAAGTCCCTCTGTACAAGTTCTTGTTCTGCTAGTCATCCCTGGGGGTCTTGTTTAGCACCATACACCAAATTCAAGGCAATCTGGACTGCGCTTGAAGAAACCCGAGACCATACAGTAATGAGAAAAAACACAGTAGAGGGTACAGTGCTGCAAATTTAATTAAAAAAAAATGAAAAAAATAAAAACAAACTATGCACACATAAAACTCACAAAGTCATAACTCCCAAGTGTCCCTCTTTTAGACCCAAATCCCTCTGTCCCTCTTTCGCACCCTGATGTCCCTCTTTTTAGGAAATCAGATTGTGTGGTGTGTATATAAGTGTATAACACTGCTCTACAACAATAAAACTCACATTATTGTCTGTTTAAACATCAGTAAATGTGTTTATAAATTAGTATGTGTAAATAAAATACTTTGGTCTTGTTATAAGTCATTTATTACATTACACAAGGAGGTGTCAGTAGGTCATGAAATAGCCTGAAATTATCGGTAATGCCCCGCCCACCAGCCACGCACCCAGCAACACCCCCTAAAACATAAGCGTCCCTCTTTGGCAGTTTGAAATGTTGGGAGGTATGCAAAGTGTATACTGTGTCACTGTGTCCACAAGCCCCCAGAAGTCTGTGACCACCAAACCCCCCTAAGTATCTGAGGGGTAATATTTAAAACATGTAAATTATACCTTGTTACTGCATACAGGTAAATAGGGCACATCCTATATAATAATTTGCTAAAACTTGTGTAACGCCGCAGTCATGTGCAGTAGAGGCTGCTGCACGTGCTGGAGTCATGTGCAGTACAGACTGCCCGCGGCGCAGCTGGTACAGAGCTGGGCACTCCGAAGGAGCTCTGTATCAGCCGTGGCGAGGGCAGACTCTACTGCAAATGACTGCCCCGCAACTGGCTAGCAGTAGCACTGGGGCCCGTGTAACAGGCTCTTCAACTAGTATGAGATAAACACACAGAAATGCCCATAAACATTCCCACCGCCCTCCACTGCAAGTGGTATACAGAGGTCACATTGCAAGGTAAGCAGCAGAGAAAATTAGCATTAGGCAGATGCAAAACTGAAATCAATTCCATCAGCTATTTTAGAGCAGATTCAGTATATTCCCCTAATGTTTTCATGGGATCAGTATTTACAATGACTGTGTGCCTTACAACAGAAGTACAGACCCAAATTACAAAAAACAGCCATCAGCCATCTAGGTCCAATGTTATGGAAAACAAATCTCAATCAAAATGTAAGTCTTAAAAACACAAAACAACTATCACAACCTCTGGTCAGCTATTAAAAAAATCATCTGATCAGCCCTTAAAAAAAACCCCTCTTTTCAGGCAATAATAAAAACTCTGATCATCCATTAAAAACACTCTGATCACCCAATAAAACACTTGGATCTGTGCTCTGTCATTATAAAAACTCTCTGATCAGCCATTAAAAACCCCTCTGATCAGCCATATAAGATTCTAATCAGCCATTAAAAAAATCATATGATCAGCCACTGAAAACCCTTGTGATCAGCCATTAGAACAACACTCTGATCAGCTCTTATGAAACAAAAAAGGAAATTGGTAAGGATTATACCATGTGGAAATCAAGCAATTCCGGGGCAAACCAACTGCACCATAATGGACAAATAAACATTCCCCAATTCCCACTGATTTAAATGGGCCTTTAAAGGAATAGTAATGTTTCGTAATAAAAGCAGCTCCAATTAAACTTCATAGTATTTGGGACATGGAGAATGTTATTTCAGTACTGTCAGAGTTGTAGTACAAGAGTAACTGAATGATAAAGTATCCCCCTCCCACCCCTTTTACTAATATAACACTGCTCACCTCAGAGCAGCAAGACTGTCTGGATGGATCTCAGAGAGGGACAATCTTCAGTTAACATAAGGGAAAAACCTGTCAGGGCTTTCATTGTTCTCATAGGAAGAAGACTGTCCCTTGCTGTGAGCTGTCTGGTCCCAGGACCAGATTCCACATCTGAGCGGAGGTGGCTTACACTAGGTAAAAGTGGCAGGAGGGGGATACTTTATCATTCAATTACTCTTGAACTACAACTCTGACAGTATTGAAATAACACTCTCTATGGCTCGAATACTATGAAGACAAATTGGAGCTGCTGTTTTTGTGAAACATTACAATCCCTTTAAACATCTTTAATAGTAGAGGGGTCTCCACTAAATTGATTTGCAAAACTCTCTTGCATTCAAGGGATTAGAAGCTGATTTTTATTTATCCCCTATAGTGGAGCTGGTTTGGCCCAGGACTGCTCCATTTCTACTATGTACATCAACCTTTGCGTCAGTCTTCAAAGCACATCAGCCTTCGTGAGAGCAGATTCCAGAGGTTCAGCTTGATGAAGTCAAATCTGCTCTCATCCGCTCACATCGCCAAATATCCTTCTGAAAAGCAATGTGATGGAGATGTGTGTCTAGGACCTATGCGGCTGAATAACTGTGTAGTCAGAACGTTGATGCATGTCACCACAAGAGGAAGTATGGGTTAAGCTTGTAGTCAAGATGGTATTTTTCATCATCGGCCACTATCATCTTGTCCATTATATTGAAAATTAATATTTTAAAGCAATGACTCAGTACCTGAATTCCCATATGCATTGTTGCTGTAGTGAGGGTAAATCCGTAAACATATTGTAGGCATGTAAGATTCATGACGATGTCAGCAGATTGTGACGAATTGATGATGGTTGAAAAAAGACTTGTGTCCATCATGTTCAACCCTTCTCCTATTCCTGTTTACCATCGTTATGATGATAAAGACATCTTAGTGAATACAGTTAACATGCCATCGCCACAAATACACCACCACATTGCCATCAATCTTTAGTGCATCTTGCCCAAGTTCACCATTAGGATAACAGATGGCATTAATCCCTTGAGGAGCAAGGTGGTAAAGCAAAACAATGTGCTTCACACCTTTCTGGTCCTCAAGAGGTTAAATTATGTGCACAAATTTCATAAACTTAAGGGAACTCTCAGACGATAAATACAGATGAAGATTATCAGTGACAATATGGATGCTTGAAGCAATGATAGCTTGTCCTTTTTCCTTGCAAACAACACAATAATCATTAAAACAGATTTATCTTCTAACAGACCAAGACAAGCTGTCAGCAATTATGCTTATTTACTGTTGCTACTATTCTGCTGTTAAAAGCCTTTTTCAAATCCTGTGAGATTCAGTGCTAATTACTGACAATGACTTGACATTACCTCCTATAGTCATAAAAAGGTGGGCCCCTACTTGCACACTATTAACTTAAAGGGATAGTAATACTACGTTTTATCTTTATTTTATTTTGTAGGCATTAAAAAACATGAACGATATGTCTTATCTCTCAAACCTTTATGGTTTGAAAGATATTCAAAAGCAAAGTTTCCCCTCCCACCCCTTTTACCAAGTGTAAGCCATCTCTTCTCAGATGTGGAATGCAGTCCATAGACCAGACAGATAATAGCAGGGGACAATCTTCTTCCTATGAGAACAATGAAAGCCCTGCCCCCCTTGACAAGTTTTTCAGGTTTTTCCCCTATCTTAATTGAAGATTGTCCTTCTCTGCAATCTACCTGGGCACCTCCCTTCTGATCTGGCTGAACAGTGTTACATCAGTAAAAGGGGCAGGAGGGGATACTTTGTCATTGAATTACTCTTGAACTACAACTCTGACAGAATTGAAATAACACTCTCCAAAGTCCAAATACTATGATGATTAATTAGAGATGCTTTTATTAAGAAACATTACTATCCCTTTAAAGATCTATCTGTGCAGTATTGGAGGTAGTATATCTGGAAGAATCTTTAGACACAACAGATATAAAATTATTTTTTAAACAGATTATCTATAACATGACACAGACCACTTTTTTGCCTTGTTTACCTTGTCTTGTTTATTTTATACTACTTTGGACCTTGGCTGTATTTTTTTTTTTTTTTTTTTATCTTAACGTTACACTCGCCTAAAAATAACTTTGGTGATTTTTAAAGAGTCTTCAAAATCACCCATATGCCCCAAGTCCCCAGAGAAACACAAAAGGGATTGTCCAAATTATGCATTACTCATCATATTGTGGGTGGGACTTAATCTGGTGGGCGTTGATAGTTGGTTGAAAGGAGGAGGTTGCCATGAAATGGGTGGAAAAGTGAGCAGAATGAGGCAGAAATCGGCTGAACAGACTAGAAAGTGGGTGATGTTATAGTCACCGGTCAGAAGCATCACGTTTTAGCTCTCCAATACCATTACACAGAAGACATTTCCACATATATATTAGACTAATCCCACCCAAAAGGGCAATCCAGTTCCAAAATGATGGGCAAGACCCTCTCTTCATGGGACCATCAGCTAACCCCAGACAAATGTTTCAGCCTTGCAAGGCCTCATCAGTGAGGTTCAGCTGTATTCCCTAGGAACTGAGAGCAAGGGATCCACGTCTGGATTACCCTTCACTCTTAGGGAGACCCCCTAAGAGTTTTCAAAATATATATACAGAGTGTGCTGTTGTTCATCCCCAGAAGCCTCTCACATTTTGTATGCATGTTATCATCAGTTGAAAGTAGAGTTTAAAGTATCGCTTTGTAAGAAATAGGGTATTTTTAAAGAGATTTCAAATTGTAGAGAACACACAATGATTGTAAAAGAAGCGCTCCAAAGATACACAAAAATATGTCAGATGATATATATACAAAAACTGATGCCCCTGAGGAAGCAGATAGTGATCTGCGAAAACGTTTGGGCTTGTCTATACGGATCATAGACAACGGACTTGTTTCAAAGCCTCCTGTGGTTTTCTCCGTACCATCTCCTCCCTATGTTTCCCGCGAAGTTTTAATACATTCAAGTTCTGGATTGGTTCTGTGAGGAACCGTGGAGTCCTTTTCCAGGATTTTTGTGGAACAGGCGAGATCAATAGGAGATCGGGAGATCACAGAAATTTGGCGATCGGGAGATATACTTATTGATGCGCATTAAGCCCAAGAAGGGCAAATGTGAGTGTAACATCTTTTGTTTTTACTATTGTTTATATCAATAAATTACTACACTTAGATGGACTATTCCTCTCTCCTATCTGTTATTTTTGCGCTGTTTTTTTGAGTTGCTACAGGTACAAGATTTCAAATTGTATCTATGTTAGCCTCATTTATTTTAGCCATTTCCTATTTAACCCCTTAAGGATCAGCGGTCCTGGGAAGTTACCTTCCCTTAAGGATCTATTTTGACCCTTGCAGATGCACCAGCACACGTGACCCTTGAGTCTGGTTAATGGTGCTGTCAACATTAGGACAGTGGAGGGTACAAACAAAATGTGATGACAGGAGGTTTGTGGTACGCGGCTGCTTTGTCAAGGCATGTATATAGCTATGAACTCTAGGGCCCATATTTATAAAAGAAAACTAAAGTTATTTTGGAGTAAACTACAAGTGCCATAGGGGACAAATAAAAACCCCTGTTATATTGTTTTTAACCACTTGAATGCAAGAGAGGTCTCCAATGCATTGCTTTGATTGGCATTCTAGGGGTTAACACACTCTAATCAAGTGCATGGGAATTTAGGAATTTTTATCTTATCCCCTATGGTGCAGCTGGTTTACTCCAGAATAACTCCAGTTTTTATAAATATGGGCCATTATGTGCCGTGACAAAGTGACTGTGTGTCTCAGGGGGTTTTGTTTGTAACTGAAAACAATGAGTACAGATCTGGTTCTCTGTTTGTGTATGAACAGGTTCATATGCTGGAAACCTCTTTAGCATTCAAGGGGTTAAATGTTCCTTTTAAATCAATGGGAGTTTTTTTCTTTCCCCATGATGCAGTTGGTTTATTCCAGAATTATATCAGTTTGCTTAGAACATCAGCGTTTCTGTCAAGTACATACCTTCCAACAATTCAAATGGTCAAAGAGGGACACTTTTGTTTTAGGTGGTGGTAATGGGGGGCACAGCTGGTGGAAGGTGTGTTACTGAGAATTTTTAGGTTATATTATGACCTGTTGACACCTCTGTGTGTAACCAAATAAATGATTTAGACCAAGACAATTGTATTTGATTTACACAGACTAATGTATAAACACAAATACTATGTGAGTTTTATTGCTGTGGAGCTATATGATACAGGTATATACAAACCATACAGTCTGATCTCCTAAAAAGAGGGACACCAGGGTGAGAAACAGGGACAGAGGAATTTGGATCTCAAAGAGAGACTGTCCCTCCTAAAGAGGGATACTTGGGATAGACTAGTAGATTATTTAATACATTGAGACAAGCTTACTACAGAGAGCTAACGCAAACCAACAAACCACTGGAAAAAATTCCCATAACTTCCACAGATTTAAACTGGACTTTTACCCCCATGATTGCTAAACAAGCCTCTGATGTATTCATAAGCAAAGCTTTGGAGACTATTTAAATTAATGTGAATTTGGGGAATTTTTATATTCCCCCCTGGTACAGTGTTTTTGCGCCACAATTGCCCCAATTTGCCTTAATACATTATCCTTAATGTTTCCCCTACGCTTTGATCTTAACTTTAGATCCAAAACTAGCTTATGCAATTAGTTTTTAAACAAATCAGCCAGATTATAAGAGTTGACTTCAGATAAAATGGTGGAAAACTGTTACAGAAAATGATGTGGTTCCATGTTCTTGATGTATAGAAGATATCCACTTGCGCTATGCAAGTTCTGAACCTGCATTCATAAAGAGTTCCAAAAAGAACACCTCATTTTCTGCATCAAGGGATTGTGGGTGGAGACATGTAAATGAGAGCCCGTTTAACTATGTCACCTCTTCAACTTTACTCCATGAGTGGGTATTTTGTAGTCTTCCAGCTACTATTTGAACTACAACTCACATCATTCTCAACCGGCAGATGACCAGCTGAGGATGATGGGAGTTGTAGTCTAAAAGCAGCTGTATGGCTTCAAATTGCTCTGCCTGCTTTACTCACTTAACATTGCTGCATAGGCAGGCGGAAACACTTCTTTGAGGGATGTATAAATATATAGATATTTGTTTTAAAATAAGCTAAAGGTATTTATTTTGTGCAGTGCCTAACACCTTTTCACACAGACAGCTCCCCACTTTGTGCCTGCTGTGCCAAGGAGTGGGCATTGTGGAAGTTTTCTGACATTTTTTTGGGGTTCCTCTGCACCCTGTTTAATGTCATGTTCACAATTTTTCTTACATCTGCTATAAGTCTGTTGCTAATGGCTTGCTCACATTAATAGTGCCAGAGGAGTGGTTTATACCCGTATGTACTAAAGCCTCTGTATATAAACACAGGAGAAAGTGCAGAGGAGGGCTACAAAACTAGTAAGGGGAATGGAAAGTTTTAGTTATGAAGAGAGGCTAGAAAAGTTAAACTTGTACACACTGGAGAAACGGCGTCTTAGAGGGGATATGATAACACTATATAAATATGTTCAAGGCCCATATAAAGGGCTCTCTAAAGACCTGTTCATTAACAGAACAGTACACAGGACAAGGGGCCACCCGCTTAGACTTGAGGAAAGGAGATTTAATCTACAACAGCAGAAAGGTTTCTTTACAGTAAGGACAATAAGGGTATGGAATGCACTTCCGGAGGAGGTGGTGCTATCAAATACATTAGATGCCTTTAAAAGGGGCCTGGATACTTATTTAAAAGAGCATAATATAGAGGGCTATGTACGTTAGTATTGGGATTAATATTTAGTTAGGGCTTGTTGATCCAGGGAGAAGTCTGATTGCCATTTGGAGTCAGATGCCTTCTTTTGGGTCAGCGATGGTAAACAGGAATAGGAAAAGGGTTGAACTGGATGGACGCAAGTCTTTTTTCAACCTAAATTACTATGTTACTATGTTACTATGTTATGTTACTATGTTAGGTAAAGCACTGGATTTGCAACCTATATATTAGCACAGCAGATGCTGGTGGATTCATACATTTCGTTTCATCAGTGCAAGGCTATTTCTGGCTTCTGCAGTGTAAGTAAACATACAAAGCCGTTGGCTAGAAAGGCGGCTGAAAAATTTCCACTACAATGTTAAATAATCCAAATCTTATTATATGTTACATATTTCTATGACTAAACAAAATAAAATATATCCAGTGCAGCTCCCATAATATTGACTCACTCACATTTTTCCAAATGGCATACTGATATGAGAAACACAATCCTAATGAGCATATGGCACAACATCTCCAAATCTCCCTAATAGGATTATAGTCTATTTAAATACTCAATATTGCATCAACCACTTATCTGGATAACTGCAGATGGCCTCATTTCAAATTCTTGGCTACCACTAAATGAGATAGTCTTTTGTTTTTGTAATTTTTCTTCTCACTGAATTATGGATTGCGGTTTCTTCTACACCCTTCTATTTCACATACATAGATTCAGTTCATTTTCATGTAAATGTAACCCAAAGAGTTTGAGATAAAAGGTTTGGCGTGATCACTGGGCAGTGGGAGAAGAAAGAGTGTTACGGCTCTCCTGCTTTTCACTTAATTACATGGAATATTCAATATAATTTTATCAAAGGAAGAAGTCCGGAACAATGGCCCAGAATTATTGTTCCACTTCTGCTTTTCGTAACAGTCAATTAAAAATCTAATTTCTAATATACTGAAATGTTCCAAGAAGACTTACCGTATATAAGCAATTAGCTGTGCATATTATTCTTGCTGCTTGATTAGCAAATCTGCTACAAACATTCTCATTATTTTTATGAGCAAATTCATTCTAATTTTGAAATGATGGACAAACAGTAAGAGTATAGTGTACTGCTATACACATATACCTATGTGAATGGACAAATATTTATAATCTATAGTAACATAGTAATTTAGGTTGAAAAAAGACTTGCGTCCATCTAGTTCAACCCTTATCTATGATTTTTATTAATAATAGTATAAGTAACTTTCGTAATAATTAGTGTTGAGCGAGCACCCCGATGCTCGGGTGCTCGGGTGCTCTGACCGAGCACCCCCTGAGGCTCGAGTGCTCGGCCGAGCACCCGAGCCCCATTGAATATAATGGGGCGACACGAGCATTACACCAGGCACCCCCTGCTCTGATGAGGGGAGGGTGCCTGGTCAATGCCCCCCTTCATCTCCGCTATGCCCCCTTCATCTCCGAATGCCCCCTTCATCTCCGCAATGTCCCCCTTCATCTCCGCTATGCCCCCTTCATCTCCGCTATGCCCCTCTTCCACAATGTCCCCCTTCATCTCCGCTATGCCCCTCTTCCACAATGTCCCCCTTCATCTCCGCTATGCCCCTCTTCCACAATGTCCCCCTTCATCTCCTCTATGGCATAGAGGAGATGAAGGGGGACATTGTGGAAGAGGGGCATAGCGGAGATGAAGGGGCACATTGTGGAAGAGGGGCATAGAGGAGATGAAGGGGGACATTGTGGAAGAGGGGCATAGCGGAGATGAAGGGGGACATTGTGGAAGAGGGGCATAGAGTCTATGCCCCTCTTCCACAATGTCCCCCTTCATCTCCGCAATGCCCCCTTCATCTCCGCAATGCCCCCGTACCTCCAGTCCCTGGTGGTCCAGCGCAGCGTCTTCAGATCTGTGCCTCTTCCGGCACAGATCCCCGCCACCCGAACATGGCGGGCGAGCACATGGCGGTACTCGACGAGTACCGCCATGTGCCGAGCAGAGCGATGCTCGAGCCGATCCGAGCATCGGCCGAGCACGCTCGCTCAACACTAGTAATAATCCATATATAGGTCATCCAATGTGTTATATAAATCTTTCAATGCCAAGGGGTTGTGGAATTATTTGTACCCTGGTGGCATTTTTGCTATCTGTTTAGGTAACGTTTGTATTTATATATGGACTAACATTTGTGGCAAACCTTCGCTCGTGTGGTGAACCTTGTTTTTTAATTCCAATTGTATTGTTAAGGTCAGACCTCGTGGTGGGCATCAGTACCCCTCCTAATGCCCCACCACGATGTCTGAATTTTTTTTTCTAAAGGCGTGTGGGCAATGCAATTTTTTTTTTTAACACAGAGATTTTCAGCAAAGTGGCTAAGTGGTTGGTTAAGGAAGCAGGGGGCTCCTCCTCAGCCAATCACACTTTCTATTGTCACACCCCCTGACAGTGAACTAGGAACACTTAGAATTTTATATATAGACCCCTGACAGTGAACCATAAATTTATATATATAGAAAACAATATATTGTTTTTATCTTTGGAACAATTTCAGCTGTGTCATGGTGCCTCACATAAAGTAAATTTTGATTTGTGTGACAAGCAATGATGTCTTAAAATTACTTATTTTGCAAATATCATACACTATATATCAAACACAATGATGTTGCTTGAGCATGTTTCTATTATTTTTAAGAGCCCTGAGTACAAAAATACCAATATAGACATAGTTTTCTCTGCATGCCTGGCCCTCACTAACCCCTAATTAACTGGATCACAAAGGGCATTTTTAACTTTATGAAATAAACATGCACATTTCATTGGTTAAACTACCGTAAAATAGCTCAATAACTATATAAATGCATGTATTTACTGAAAGTTTCTTCCTATGTGAAATAATTAAAGACATATTCTTAAAAAATAAGGGTTTTTCAGAAAGTTTTCAGACCTTTAAACTACAGTCACAGTGTATCATACAGTGTATCATGCAGGCTTACCATAACAAAAAAAAGGTATGAAATATGAATGACACATATTTTGGATATTTTGGAGTATTGTGTACTTTTGGTGCTCGAATGTATGTCCTTTCCTGGGACCCCAAATTGGCAACAGAACATAGAAGTTCGATTCACATTTTCATTAAGTTACTCAAAATGCACAATACATAATTTGAAGGCATAGTTACCCAGTAACACCAGAATAACTCCCTAAAAGCATACTTCTCCTGAAAGCTGATATCCCATTTCATCAAACGAGGGGCTTCTTGTCTTTCTACCTCTAGTCTGGTGAGCACAAATGTTTCCATAAGGTGGTGATTAAAGCTTTTTTTACATTTTAATCCCTGCAAATGTACCAGAATATATGTAATTTCCAGCTGTGTTCATTAGCTACTCCACTCCCAAGAAAAATGGCACCCAATCGGCATGAGTTAACATACTGTAGGGGTGCCAGAAGCACAAAACTATACCAACTACAATCTGTCATTTTTCTTACTTTGTTTTTAAACGTGACTAAAATGGTTGTAGCAAGTACATAAAATGAAGAAAAATGTAGAGAAAACATACAATTTTGGAAAAAATAACACACCACATAAGTGAGAGGTCACTTGCTTTTATACCCTAGCCTGGTATGTACAAATGTTTCTAAAAGGTGGACATAAAGGAAAAAATATTTTTTTACATTTCCACCTCTTGAAATACTGAAATCTTTGAAAACTGTGGAATTTCTTACTGTGTTCATTAGCTGCTCCTCTTCCACAAAGAACTGTACCCTATTGGCATGGTGTAGTTGAATTGCACCCCTGTGGCTCGTTGAATAAGGCCCTATAAGCCTTAGGCCAAATACAAGTGATTGTGGAGCAAACCAACTGGATCATGGGGATATAAAATTCCCATTGATTTAAATAGGACTTTTAACCCATTGAATTCCAGAAAGGTCTCTAATACTTTGGCTGATAACTCTAACATTTAAAGGGATAGTAATGTCTTAATTATATAAAAAGTAATATTGTAGACCATAAAATAAGAAATCCATAGATGCAATTCCTATCTCTTAAACCATTATGGTTTGAGAGATAGAGCGTTCTAAAGTTCTCTTTCTCCTGATGTCAGCTGTAAAGCTGACAGAAGGAGATCCTTGTCAGCCGACACAAGAAGGCTCTTCAGCAGAGCCAGATTATCGTGATTTAAAAAGAAATACTTCTTTGAAACATTCTAAAAAGTGTGCTTGCAAACGAATTTGTAGACCATTCCAGTGAGGTATGTATTTTTAAATCTCGCTATTTTGGCTCTGCTGACGAGCCGCCTGTCGATCCCTGGACCAGGATCTCCTGCTGTCAGCTTACAGCTGACGTCAGGAGAGGGGGAAGGATGGGGAAACTTTAGAACGCTCTGTCTCTCAGACCATCCATTGATGGATTTCTTATTTTATGGTCTACGATATGACTTTTTATTTAATTAAGACATTATTATCCCTTTAAAGGGTCAAAAGTCCCATTGCAAACTATTTGAATTTAGAGAATTTGTATTTTCCCCATAATTTGCAGGTGGTTTGCTCCAGGATTGCTTAGTTTACTGCTATTTTACCAGCCTAATGGTTTCTTATGGAAGGATTTATACTAGTACAGTACTGGTTTTAGAATTCACTAGCGAGGATTATGAGTTGCACCAGACTGTGTAGGTAAACTGTTCTATAGTAAACTCTATTGGCTACACATGTATTGTATGTGAAGGATAATACCTCATTCAACTCAAAAAGCATGGTCAGGCTGTTGGGCTGCCAAAGGCATTTTGACCTCATCAGTGAGAATAGGCAATTAAAGTAATTTTGAAACACTGTTTTGCTTCTACTGCAAATGCTAATGCACTGTGGTAATCCAAATGGGTGAAGACACATTAAATATGTATGTAATAATGCCCTGTTATTCATTTTTCTCTTGCATGCATCATAAAGGAAGAACGGTATTTCAGCAATTGTTTTGAAAAACTAGAAATTGACTAAGGACAATTTTAACCCCTTAAGAACCAGTGGGATTAATGTTCTTAAGGGTTAATGCGGATGAAGTACTAAAAACAACTGGGTCAACTCTGGGGTATACTAACACTATAGGGGACAACTAAAAATTATAATTGATTTAAAGTCCTTTGTGTGTCAGGGACTTAGACCATTGCTCGGACCCTGTAGGCAGACATATTTTCAGCATTTTTGCTATCTGTTTAGGTATGATTCCCGCAGGTAACTTTATTGTTACATATGCAAAACTATATACCATTTTTATCAGAACAAACTGCATGGTTCCTCACATGAAGTAAATTTTGTGAAACAAACTATGATGTCATAATGACAAAAAAAAGTAAAAAAATTACTTATTTCGCTAAAATCACACACTATATATCAAAAATATTTATACTGATTATGAAAGTTTCAATTATTTGAAAAAAAGCATTGAATCCCACCAAGTACAGTGCAGCTGGTTTGCTCTAGAATTCTCTTAGTACATCTTATAACATCAGCGTTCCTGTCTTCTTTTCCTACCTGGGAACTGACCAGATTTGCCCTGGAAGCTCTGATTTTTTTTCAGTAAATTACCAGGTATCCAGGACAGAGGATGATTCTCCAGGTGAGTGAATTATCTGGTAACAGCCGATTCTACCCCCTGCTCTTTTCTGCCTACTTTCTGGGTAAACCCTGCCTTGTCTTCATCAATCCCGCCCACTCCCATAAAACACTACCCACTCTGTACATTTGTACAACACACATATCATATTCAAGCCCATACACACACAAATATACCTGCTGTATTCTCATAATTTAACCCCTTTGATGTATCTAGTATGCAAAGGGTTAAACAGCCACCACAGCAAACATAACACACATTAAATCTATACAAGAAACACAGGCTACATTTAATTTTTGAGTGCCAGAGTAGTGAGGAATGCACTTCAAAGGGTATTATTCTCCTTAAAAGAGCAGTAAACTTTTTTTATGAAAACATATATAGTAGGGATTTTCCTATTGAGTAAAATAAGGGTACTCCCACTGCCAGAGGTTTATATTTCCAGAGTTATTACAGTTTAAATGCATGGTTTTTTACATTAGCAGTGCCCTCTAGTGGTCAAATTCTAATTAGATTTCCTGTTAGATTCTAATGGAGAGGAAAGTCAGAAAAGTCAGAGACATACAGTTCTCCATAGAATGTGATAGAAACTGCCTGTCACTTCCTGTCAGTTAGAACTATCAGGAAGTAAACACAGTAAATTCACTTCCTGATTATTTAAACTGCTATCATTTTTAAAAAAAACATCTGACAGCGACGGGAGTGACCTTGTTTTATTCAGCAGGAAATGCTCTATAAAATATGTGTTTTCATGAAAAAAGTTTACTGCTCCTTTAATGTTCACAGACTCTTCTAGAAAGAGAGAGAGAATGGGACATTGCTAGTCAGTTATTTAACCCTATGAGTGCCAGAGGGGTACGCAACGCATTGCAAAGCAATGCGTTGCGTACCCCTCTGGCACTCAAAGGGTTAACAAATGTCACTATTTATATGTTTATGTTTAATTGTATACTCCAATTATGGAATAAATCAACTGCACCACAGAGAACAAATGAAAATTCCCATTGCTTCACCATGTGCTGGTGACATCTCTAGTATTCAAGGGTTTAAAAGCGCCATTTAAATCTATGGGAATTTGGGAATTTTTATTATTACCCTACAGTGCAGTTGGTTTACTCCAGAATTGCACCACTTTCCCACAGTATATCAGTCTCAAAATAAATACCTATATAAGTTGACAGGATGTTGATCCAGGGAAATAGCCAACTGTCAGGAAGGAATTGCTTTCTCATTGGAAATTGCTTCAGTGTAAACGTAATATAAACGTAATTCTTCAAGGACCAGACAGGTATACAACACACTGTGAAACTGCACATAAGAACAGACATTACCCTAATGTAAACCTTACATGAAATTATATATATTCACACTCTTATGTTCACTCACCCCTAAAGAGCAGGGCCCTTGTCACCATTCTTTTTTATCTGTTTCTATGTGTCATTGTACATTCTTCTCTCCCCAATTTTTGTACAGTGCTGTGGAATGTGCTGGAGCTAGATAAATAAATAAATAATATATACACAATGTTAACAGCAAATCCGAAGATGCTGTGTGTGTGTGTGCGTGCGTGCGCCATTGTGGTCATAGCTTATCTCCTACACTGTTCAAAATGTGCAGAGGGAATGAGTGAGATTCATCTCTGATTTAAATCTTCCTTTCTACACATGAACTAGCAAATCAGACAACAGAAAACTATATAAACAGACATGTACAGCCTGTCCTTAGTGGGGATATTATTCACTGTCCCCAGCACTGTCTATTTTTACTTAGTCCACTGTTTGGGGTAGGGTCCTCTTCTCAATGTATGATTCCCTTTGCTGTACTTTTCCTATGCTATTTATGTTATGATCACACTTTAGCTTGATGCTCTTATCCCTGTCCAGTTTTTTGTATTGTACTATTTATGTAAAGTACTGTGTACATGTACTGCACTATATAAATAGATATACATATTCATACATATTCCTGGCTGGGGATAGGGAATTAAACCTCCACTGGGGCAGGAAAAAGAAAGGAAAGGATAGAAAGGGGGAATGGATCCCACTGCCCCCTCTGGTAGAGACACCCTGGGCTATGGCTATTACTGACCTTCTGCAATTTCTGAAAAATCTGATTGAATTATATTACATATTTAACTCTTTGAATGCCGAAAGGGTATGCAACATATTGCTAAGGATGGCATTCCAAATAAACAGCAAAGCAGAATGGATGGAACACTAGTTTATTAAAAACAATAAATAAATGAAACAAATTGTGTCCCTCAATGTGTTTAACAACAATCCTGATCATTTCCATACCTCCCAACATTTCAAATGGCCAAAGAGGGACACTTGAGTTTTAGGTGGTGTTGCTGGGGTTGTGACGGGTAGGCAGAGAATTACAGAGAATTTTAGGTTATTTCATGACCTACTGACACCTCTTTATGTAACTGAATAAATGATTTAGAGCAATACCAATGTATTTCTATTTATACAGACTAATATATAACCACATATACTGAAGTTTAAACAAACATTAATGTGAGTTTTATTACTATAGAGCAATGTGACACACTTATTCACACACAACACAGTCTGGTCTCCTAAAAAAAAGGAACACCAGAGTGGGAAAGAGGGACAGAGGGATTTGGGTCTCAAAGAGGGACTATCCCTCCTAAAGACGGACACTTGGGAGGTATGTATTTCCTCAGGAGGCAAATGCCATCTGAAGAAATTACAGGACTAATAATGAAACTTCCATCTAGACCAACTGTGCCTATACACCTGAAGACTGAATGAAGAAAAGAAGATGTCTAGCTGCAAAAAAGAGCAAGGTGATATGAAAAAGAGTTAAGAGAGCTGCCATCTTGGAGGGAAAGAGCAAAAAAAAAAAAAAGAATAGGAAGTGCTCAATGTTATAGAAAGAGTGACAGCTGCTAGAAGGGGAGACAGGTGCTGGGGAGAGATATATCGTACTGTATGAATTTGTGTTATTGTGGTTCAACAAAGGGTTTTTTAATCTGAATGTGGCTTAGCAGTAACAAGCATGCTGCTCAATAAATAAAGCAAAAGCATGTCTGTGTCCTGTCAGTATGACAGAAGCAGGGAGACAGACCAGTGTCAGAGAGAGAATGTGCTGCATGCTGGGGGTTGTACTGAATGCAGTGCCAGTGTGCTATAGATTCAAACATATTAGACACAGAGCATGCAGCTCACACTGACATCACACTGAATGTAGCTCTCCAGCATGCACCTTGTTCTCTCTACCTGTTTCTCTGCTCCTATCATAGTGACAGGAGACAGGTTGTGTGGTCCCTTAGCTCATTTAAATTCCCTGGGGGGTTATGCACTAAAGCATGATAAACAGGTGATAAAGCAGAGATGACTTCTCCAGTGATATCACTTCTCCAAATTCCATGTTATTCTATGAAGCCTATGCACTAAGATCTCCAAAGATCTAGAAATCCTAGTGAATTGGCACCATACAATAACACAGGAGAAGTTATCACCGCTTTATCGCCTCTTTATCATGCCATAGTGAATCCCCCCCTCCTTGTTTGCTTGTGTAGTCACAATGCATTGCGGAGATTACTCTAGGACAGAAGAGGTTAATGCATGGTGTGTGACTGTGCATTTGTGTCTCTGTGTGGCACTGTCATTAGCTCATACTGGAGAGTCTCTGTCATATGCTTTTCACCAATAAATGTATTACATTCAGTCTCCTCCTATTCTATCATTCAATTGATATTTAACTGGGAGTAGTTCTAGAATTATACCATAACTGGTAACAGTTCATAAAAAGTCAAGAGACACATTGCACAACATCACCAGTGTCCACAGCACTGCATATTCAATATTAGATAACATGGGGCCCATGACAAGAATAACTGGTGGGGCCCCTATATTTCAGTGTCCTCCTCACCCTCACTATTTCACCCTACCCACATCCCTCTCTGCATCATTAAACAATATAGACACATTGATTTGTACAACCCTCCACAGGGAACAAATATAAATGCCCACTGAATAACACCTTGCATTCTATACAGTGATGCTTTGGAAACTTCTTTAAGATTCATAAAACTGATGATAATTTGGGTAATTTATGTATTTCTTTCGGATCATGCTGAGTTTGTTCCAAAAACAAAAGAATATGACGAAAGCACACAGAGAAAGAACAAAATAACATGTGCTGCTAAATACACATTTTTTCACTCCCATGTGCCATTGCAGAGAGGAAATTTCCATATTCATAACAGACTGGCCCCACCC
Organism: Rhinophrynus dorsalis; assembly: GCA_037306005.1. Classification (NCBI taxonomy): domain Eukaryota; kingdom Metazoa; phylum Chordata; class Amphibia; order Anura; family Rhinophrynidae; genus Rhinophrynus; species Rhinophrynus dorsalis. Next base: position 356,367,164 of record CM074718.1, read on the forward strand.
TCAGACATTCCAGCTACTAAATGTCAGTCAAATTCTCTCTGCACGAGAGAAACAGCACAACCCCAGACGTACAGTTCGGTCTATGTGGACCTCATCAGTGGGGTGCAGTTGATTCCCTCTAGGCACATGGAAGCAAGGGCCCATGCCTGGGATGCCCTACCACTTAGGGAGACTACAAAAGAAAAAAAAAAAAAAAGGGACAAAAACACCCTGAGAAAGAACAGAATAAAGTGTTTTGCTCAAGTCATGTTCTTCACTCCCATGTGCCATTGCAGAGAGAAAAATGTCCATATTAATATCAGCCTGGACCCACCCACCCACAGACAGTCCAACTCCAAAATGTCAGGCAAATCCTCTCTGCACAAGAGAAACAGCACAACCCCAGACATACATTTCAGTCTATGTAGACCTCAAAAATGGGGTGCAACTGATTCCCTCTGGGCACATGGAAGCAAGGGCCCATGCCTGGGATGTCTTTCCACTTAGGAAGACTACAAAAACAAAAGAATGTGATGAACGCGCACAGAGAAAGAACAAAAATAAAGTGTTTTGCTCAAGGCATGTTTTTCACTCCCATGTGCCACTGCAGGGAGGAAATTTCCATATACATGTCAGACTGGTCCTGTTCACAGACAGTCCAGCTCTAAAATGTCAGGCAAATTCTCTCTACATGAGAGAAACAGCAAAGCCCCAGACATTTATTTCGGTCTATGTGGACATCGTCAGTGGGGTGCAACTGATTCCCTCTAGGTACATGGAAGCAAGGGCTCATTCCTGCCCCTTGAGTGCCAGAGGGGTATTGCATCGCATCACATTGCAGAACAATGCGTTGTGCACCTCTCTGGCACTCAAAGGATTAACTTTAGGCATCTTTCAGAGGGGTGTCAGGACTGTTGTAGCCCCTGCTCTAGTCTGGTTGCCAGTGTTGCTTCTCCTGCCTTGTCCTGTGTTCCACCATTGATCCATACACAGGAGAGGTGTATCTGATGGCCTGCCCATGTGAGTGCCATCCAGTATAAATGGCTGGTGTGCACCTGGGTTGGCTATTCATTTGAGGTTACAATGAGCATTGCTGCCTTCATCAACGCTCACTTTCCTGTGTGACTGCAGTGAAGAAGCAGCATGCTAGACTTTGGCGCATTAATATGAGGTGATAGCTGCCCATTTAAAAGGTAACATAGTCCAGCTTAGTATCTTTCACAATGGATAACATCATCATTACAGCACTGAGGTGAAAGAGACCTTAATAATAGCACAAAACCTATCTAATTGCAGAATTAAAAAAAAAAAAACATTTTTGCTGATAGCATTCCTTTAAAGTGATAGTATGAAAAAACTAAATTAATTCCACCCGGTCCTATCACTCAAACCTCTATGGTTCGAGAGATATAAGCGTTGAAAGTTCCCATTTCCCTCACCTTGCACATACGTCAGGTTTCTGAGTTATAGAACGAGATCCCAGTCCATAGACCATCCTGTGGCTCTTCAGCAGTGCCGTGATCACGCCAGTTAGGCAGAAATACTTCATTTGAACGGTCTACAAAGTGTGATTGCAAACCAGGCCGTTCAAATGAAGTATTTCTGCCTAACTAGCGTGATCACGGCACTGCTGAAGAGCCGCAGGACCGTCTATGGACTAGGATCTCCTTCTCTAACTCAGAAAGCTGACGTACATGCAAGCGGAGGGAAATGGGAACTTTTAAAGGTTATATCTCTCGAACCATAGAGGTTTGAGAGATAGGACCGGGTGGAATTAATTTAGTTTTTTAATACCTACAAAATTCTAAATACTTTTATGAAAGTATTACTGTCACTTCAAAGAAAGAATGTCTGCTTCTTTAACCCTTTGAGTGCCATATGGGTACGTAACGCATTGCAAAGCATCTGGCATGCAAAGGGTTAAGTTAAAAGACAACTATGATTCTGTTTTATTCTGCTTATTGTAACAGCAACAACATAATAGACAGAGGCTGATGTATTAAGAACTGGGGAAAACCAACAGCACCATAGAGGACAAATAAAGAGTCTCATTGGTTTAACCCGTTAACGTCCAGTGACATGTCAGGACCATCACTGCTATTTTTTCCTTAAGGACCGGTGAAGGTACTGGCATGTCACGTATTTTTTACTCACTGTGGGAGCACTGTGAGTAGCAGCGAGGACTGAAATTGACTGCTCCAAGACCGGAGCGATCACTATCAATTCCCTATCCAGCGTACCGGCACACGTGATCAGTCATATGTGCTGGCACGTCAAACTTTGCTATCTGTTCCTTAAAGGACCACACACCACAGGATCGCTGGTCCTTAAGGGGTTAAAACTACCTTTGAAAATCTTGATTGCAAGAAAGATTTCCAAAGCATTACTTAGCAATGTGTTGGTGTATGTTCTAGCATTCAAAGGATTCAATTCCCAATTTAAATCAATAGTCATTTTCATTTGTCCTTCTACCATGCAGTTCGTTTTCCCCAGCCTCACTGTGTTTCTAACCATATAATTATATTAGCAGTGTACCTGAGACATGAAGGTCTGTGAGTCTTGGGGATGTTTAATTCCAGGTTCATTGAAGAGTATAGTAAAACTTGGAATCACAGAGACTGAACAAGATCAGCTGGCCCAGGATATTAATTCTCCAGTGCTCCTGTCATAACTCTTCACCCATCACTATGCTGATGGAATAAATGTTATCAGGCCAGAAACGTTGCTCTGTTTTAATTTCTAATCTCAGAACTCAGTCACATTACTACAAAACCTGATGAAGACTCACTTTACATTTTATTACAACACATTGGCACATACCACTACGACATCTATTCTGGAGTAAACCAACTGCACCGTAACGGGGAAAAATAAAAAGTCTCAACATGCCTCTTGATTTCAATGGGCATTTTAACCCTATAAGTGCCAGAGGAGTGCACAACACATTTCTTCACAATGTGTTGTGTACCCCACTGGCATTCAAAGTGTTAACATTTCGAATGATAGAGAGGCCTCAGAAGCAAAGCAATGCTCTGGAGACATCTTTTTCACTTAAGGGGTTAAAAGCGCCATTTAAAGCATATGGATTTTCTGGATTTGTATTTGTCTCCTTGATGTAGCTGGAGTGCTCCATAATTGCTCATCTTTTTCTTTGTGCATTAGGCCCTGTGGGTTAAAATCCCTATTTAGATCAATGGAAATGCATATTTACTCTTTAAAGATTCTATCACCACTGGCTTAGTGCCACAGGATTGCCAAAGAGCTAACATAGTGCCTCTGTTTAAGAAGGGAACTAAAACAGAACCTGGGAATTATAGACCTCTGAGTTAGACCTCTGTAGTGGGAAAACTGCTAGAAAGGATAATAAGGGACTATATTCAGGATTACAACACAAAAAATAAGATCATTAGCAGGAATCAACATGGTTTTATGAAGAACAGATCATGCCAAACTAATCTTTTCAGCTTCTATGAGGAAGTAAGCAGCAACCTTGACAATGGCAAGGCAGTAGATGTAGCATATCTAGACTTTGCAAAGGCATTTGATACAGTGCCACACAGAAGGCTGGTGTATGAAATAAGGAAATTGGGGCTAGGAGATGACCTTTGCAATTGGATACAAAACTGGTTGAAGGATAGGGAACAGTGCATGGTTGTAAATGGAAAATTATCCGATACAGTTAAAGTGGAGAGTGGAGTACCTCAGGGTTCAGTATTAGGTCTGCTTCTTTTTAACATGTTTATAAATGACCTGGAAATAGATATAGAAAGCAAAATATCAATATTTGCAGATGATACTAAATTATGCAAGGTCATTAATTCAGAACAGGATATTTTCTCTCTATAGAGGAACTTACATACAATGTCAGATTGGGCAAACAAATGGAATATGAAGTTTAATGTGGGGAAGTGTAAAGTCATGCATTTGGGAAGAAACAATCCCAAGGCTACTTATGAACTTAATAGAATCATTTGCTAGAGAAAGACCTGGGTATCCTTGTCAACAACAAACTTGGAAACGGTGACCAGTGTCAAACAGCAGTAGCAAAGGCAAACAAAATCCTGTCTTGCATAAAAAGAGGTATTGAAGGAAGAGTGGATAACATTATTTTGCCATTATTCAAATCATTGGTAAGACCTCACCTTGAGTATGCAGTGCAATTTTGGGCACCGGTTCTGAAAAATAATATACTAGAACTAGAGAGGGTACAACGAAGAGCAACAAAATTAATTAAGGGAATAGAGGACTTGACATATGAGGAACGACTAGACAAACTTGGTTTATTTACTCTCGAGAAAAGACGACTAAGAGGAGACCTTATCACATTGTACAAGTATATGAGAGGTCAATACAAGGATCTCTGCGGTGAGCTATTTATTCCAAGGCCTGATCAGGTGAACAGGAGACACCCCTTGAGATTAGAGGAAAAGAGGTTTAGGCTTCAGCAGAGGAAGGAGTTTTTACAGTAAGGTCTGTTAAATTGTGGAATTCATTGCCCAAGGAGGTGGTTATGGCAGATACAATGGAGACATTTAAGAGAAGATTAGATACATTTCTTTCAAAAGGGAACATAACGAGTTATACTGTTTATCAGTAGGCAGCTCAGGAAGGTCTGATAAAGACTAACTTAATTGGTAACAGGAAAGCTATAAAATTCTCAGTTACTGGGGTATTAGGAGAAGGTTGAACTTGATGGACTTGTGTCTTTATTCAACTTAATTTACTATGTTACTATATTTGTTCCTCTGGTACAGTTGGTATAGGTCAGAATGACTCCAGTTTATCTCCTTTCCTATGACTCACGGCTATGACTGCAGTCCAGAAAATCCATGTTTATTTTTTATTTGCTGCTAAGATACACTATCAGGAGGATATGAAATATATTTCATTGAACAATGCAGCAGCACTGAAAGTGTTCATGACCCACGAACCTGATAGCACAGGAGAAAGTATTGGGAAGGCTTGGGAAACATGCTCCAACATGCAACTATGGTTGCTTTGTTTAAACAGCAACCATACCTTAGCACACATATGCGTTTTCATGCAAGGATAAAAAAAAATCTGTCACTTCACACCAATAGCTGATCAAATCTAAATGCTGAATCTGTTGTGGGTTTTCTGTTACCTCATTAACAGTGGGATAGACAGGAAGGAAAAATCAATACTGCAGGGTATTTAGAAAATCAGTATCAGTGACATGATCACAGCTAATTGAGTTAAGCACAGTGTGGGAGTAAAATGCAGGACAAACTCTTTTTCCTACATTGCATATTTGCTATAGCCAAGCCAGAGTAGTCACTAGGCAACCTAGGCTACTTCCTAGGGTCGGTGGCAATGTAAGGCTACATAGAGATGGTGAGACGTGTGCAAGGCCATTATTTTGTAAGCAATATGGGCGCCAAACATTATATATGTTTTGTTAAAAAAATATATTGTCCTCCATCATACATCTCCAGTGATCCCCACTGATTTTTGCATTTTTTTATTTCACATTCCTCTGGCACTCAGGCAGTTAACTTCCCTATTCTCTGCCTTCCCTTTTATTGCAAAGCCAGGGAGGGTTTATTCATTATATGAATGCCAGAGGGGTGTGTAACTTATTACTTTGCTATGCTCTGCACAACCCTCTGACACTTGATACTAAGCAAAATAATTAAAAAATAGTATAATAAACCTGGAATAATAATAATTTATAAATTGTACCAAGCAGCAGGCTGTCTGAGATATATAAATGAGTACCGTTCCTGTGCGATGGGTTATGTGGATAATGAATTACACAGGTATAAAGGTTGTTGGCTTGGCAGACATACTGTGCACTGTGAAGATGTTATACACTGTGTTTTTGGCTGTTTGATCTTAATGACATGCCTAGGGTGAGATCACTTTAAGAATATGATCAACTGACAAACACATGAGGTACAAGATTATACCTGGTTTGGCCATGATATCTGAATTGTGCAATGATGTTATTCTCATTGGGCTCGAGCCTTGAGCACCACAAAACACTGGCCCACAACTCAGGACCACAGTTCAAGTGGATCATCAGTACTGAATAGTGATATTGCTTAAAGGGATAGTAATACTGCATTTTATTTTTATTTTATTTTGTAGGCATTAAAAAAATGAAGAACGATATAAGTCTTATCTCTCAAACCTTTATGGTTTGATGGATATTCATAAGCAAAGTTCCCCTCCTGCCCCTTTTACCTAGTGTAAGCCATCTCTTCTCAGATGTGGAATGCAGTCCATAGACCAAACAGATAACAGCAGGGGACAATCTTCTTCCTATGAGAACAATGAAAGCCCTGCCCCCCTTGACAAGTTTTTCAGGTTTTTCCCTTATCTTAATTGAAGATTGTCCCTCTCTGCAGTCTACCTGGGCACCTCCCTTCTGATCTGGCTGAACAGTGTTACATCAGTAAAAGGGGTGGGAGGGGGACACTTTGTCATTGAATTACTCTTAAATTACAACTCTGACAGAATTGAAATAACACTCTCCAAAGTCCAAATTCTATGATGATTAATTAGAGCTGCTTTCATTATGAAACATTACTATCCCTTTAAATCCCGTGCAACGGAGAGCACCTTTCAAGGCAACATCCAGAAAGCCGTTGATACAACTATGTCAACCCAAGCCATCTGACATACCAGATCCTCAATCTCTGGATGAAATGACCACGCCAAGGTCTACCACTGCCATCACTGCACAGAATCCACTGACAAGAATGGTTCCGAGTCTGACAGCACTAGAGGAAGGAACATTCAGTTGTGCATATTTGTGTCTCAAATGTTAATCTCTTGTCTCTTATGTTGTCCCATGCATATATATGTATTTTATGACAATCCCATATCAACTTTGTGGCGTTGCAGCAGTTCCAATGTTAAATTAAAATATCTGTGTAAATATATTGCAAATGTGTTTTCCAAGACAATGGCTTGTCAGGACTGTACACTTAAAGTACTTGAAAAAAATGTGATTGTACATAGTGACTCTGATGTACCAAGAAGAACTGGAACAAAACAAGTGCAGCATGGAGACAAATACATATCTGTTAAACTCCCACTGATTTAAATGGGGAATTAACTCCTTGATTGTTAGAGAGATCTCTGATACATTGCAAACTAGTGTACTGGAGGCCTTGCTTGCATTCAAGGGAATAAAAGCCCCTACTAAATCAGTGGCGATTTTTACCTGTCTCCTATGGGACAGTTGGTTTGCTCCATTTTGCCTTAGTACATTGTCTTCAGTAACATTGCTGTACTAAGATGATCTAGAGAAATTTCAGGGTCAACCAACTGCACCATAAGAACAAATAAAACACCTATTTATTTACATAAAGCCATTAATCCATTAAATATTAGAGAGGTCTCTAATCCATCTTTGTCATGTTTGGAGATTACTGTAGTACTGAAAAGGTTAAAGATCCCATTTAAATTAATGACAATGTGCGATTTGTATTATTTGTAACCTAAGGTTCAGCAAGATGCGGAATAATTGCTTCTGTTTTCTATATTAAATCAGTCTTTTTTGTACATAAAACAGCTATATGAAGTGAAATGATATTGACTGATGGATCCATGCAACCCTAAAAAGTAAAAAGCTTTTACATACAACTAGCGAAAGAAGCAGGATGTTGTCCATGCAGGAAGAAGCAGTGTAATGGGAAAGGTTCACCTGTCCCACTGGTAATCGCAGAGCCACACATACATTGTCTAACACTCCAGCCTTGTGTCAATGTTCCACTGGTAATCACAGAGCCACACATACATTGTCTAACACTCCAGCCTTGTGTCAATGTTCCACTGGTAATCGCAGAGCCACACATACATTGTCTAACACTCCAGCCTTGTGTCAATGTTCCACTGGTAATCGCAGAGCCACACATACACTGTCTAACACTCCAGCCTTGTTCCACTGTTCCACTGGTAATCGCAGAGCCACACATACATTGTCTAACACTCCAGCCTTGTGTCAATGTTCCACTGGTAATCACAGAGCCATACATACATTGTCTAACACCCCAGCCTTGTTCCACTGTTCCAATGGTAATCACAGAGCCACACACACACTGTCTAACATCCCAGCCTTGTTCCACTGTTCCACTGGTAATCACAGAGCCACACATACACTGTCTAACATCCCAGCCTTGTTCCACTGGTAATCGCAGAGCCACACATACACTGTCTAACACTCCAGCCTTGTTCCACTGTTCCACTGGTAATCGCAGAGCCACACATACATTGTCTAACACTCCAGCCTTGTGTCAATGTTCCACTGGTAATCACAGAGCCACACATACACTGTCTAACACTCCAGCCTTGTTCCACTGTTCCACTGGTAATCGCAGAGCCACACATACATTGTCTAACACTCCAGCCTTGTGTCAATGTTCCACTGGTAATCACAGAGCCACACATACATTGTCTAACACCCCAGCCTTGTTCCACTGGTAATCACAGAGCCACACACACACTGTCTAACATCCCAGCCTTGTTCCACTGTTCCACTGGTAATCACAGAGCCACACATACACTGTCTAACATCCCAGCCTTGTTCCACTGGTAATCGCAGAGCCACACATACACTGTCTAACACTCCAGCCTTGTTCCACTGTTCCACTGGTAATCGCAGAGCCACACATACATTGTCTAACACTCCAGCCTTGTGTCAATGTTCCACTGGTAATCACAGAGCCACACATACACTGTCTAACACTCCAGCCTTGTTCCACTGTTCCACTGGTAATCGCAGAGCCACACATACATTGTCTAACACTCCAGCCTTGTGTCAATGTTCCACTGGTAATCACAGAGCCACACATACACTGTCTAACACTCCAGCCTTGTTCCACTGTTCCACTGGTAATTGCAGAGCCACACATACACTGTCTAACATCCCAGCCTTGTTCCACTGTTCCACTGGTAATCACAGAGCCACACATACACTGTCTAACATCTCAGCCTTGTTCCACTGTTCCACTGGTAATCACAGAGCCACACATACACTGTCTAACATCCCAGCCTTGTTCCACTGGTAATCGCAGAGCCACACATACACTGTCTAACACTCCAGCCTTTTTCCACTGTTCCACTGGTAATTGCAGAGCCACACATACACTGTCTAACATCCCAGCCTTGTTCCACTGTTCCACTGGTAATCACAGAGCCACACACACACTGTCTAACATCCCAGCCTTGTTCCACTGTTCCACTGGTAATCACAGAGCCACACATACACTGTCTAACATCCCAGCCTTGTTCCACTGGTAATCGCAGAGCCACACATACACTGTCTAACACCCCAGCTTTGTTCCACTGGTAATTGCAGAGCCATACATACACTGTCTAACACTCCAGCCTTGTGTCACTGTTCCACTGGTAATCACAGAGGCAAAGATACACTGTCTAACACCCCAGCCTTGTTCCATGGTGCATCACAGAACCACACATTCACACTGGTAGCCACAGAATCTAACATACACTGTCTTACACCGCACTGGTAAGCACAGAATATAACATACATTATCTTATACTCCACTCAGGGCCGGATTTACCATTAGGCAAAGTAGGCACCTGCCTACAGGCGCATGCCAACGAGGAGTGCCTTCCATTTTTTTTTTTTTTTTTTTTTTTTAATTCTTTCTCACATTGCCCGCCCCCCAGTCTTGTACCTGATAGAGCTCCCTCGTCGCCTCTTTAGGAAAGCAGAGTGCTGGGAGATGACATCATCTCCCAGCGCTCTGCATTCCAGAAAAGGAGACCGCGCGGGAGCTCCGTCAGGTACAAGACTGTGCCAAAGGAGGCACAGACATATGACAGATTTCCTACCAGGGAGGTAGGAAATGGACAATGGGAGGGGGGGAGGCAATGTGGAGCTAATGGGTGGCAATGTGGAGCTAATGGGGGGGCAAATTGGAGCTGATGGAGGGCAATGTGGAGATGGTGGGGGCAAGTTGGAGCTGATGGGGTGGAGGGCAATGTGGAGCTGATGGGGGGGCATTGTGAGGGCAATGTGGAGCTGATGGGGGGCATTGTGAGGGCAATGTGGATCTGATGGGGGCAATATGGAGCTGATGGGGGGCATTGTGAGGGCAATGTGGAGCTGATGGGGGCAATATGGAGCTGATGGGGGGCTTTGTGAGGGCAATATGGAACTGATGGGGGGCATTGTGAGGGCAATATGGAGCTGATGAGGGGCAATGTGAAGGCAATGTAGAGCTGATGGGGGGCATTGTGAGGGCAATGTGGAGATGATGGGGGGGGCAACGTGGAGATTAGGAGCATTGTGGAGGTATCCAGTGCAGATGGCCCACGGGGGGGGGGGGTCAAATTTCTGTGCCTACAGGCTCCTGAGATGTAAATCCAACCCTGACTCCACTGGTAACCATAAAATCTAACATTCACTGTCTTACACCCTTTTTCCACTCTCCAATGAAAGGCACAGTATCACTCATACACTGTCTGACACCCCAGTCTTGTTCTGCTGGTAGTCAGAGAATCACATGTACACTGTCTGCTCAGGATATTGAGCCGGGGAACTATTTGACACACACACACACACACCTACACTGGAAATTGCTCCAGAGGGCTTTTTGTTGCCTTCCTCTGGATCAACGGGAGTGTTATTGGCATGGGCTGGACTTGATGGACGCATGTCTTTTTTCAGCCTTATCTACTATGTTATCTTATGTTATCTACTATGTTATCTTTTAACCCCTTGAATGTTAGAGAGATCTCCAGTGGATTACTTAGCATAGATAGATCTCAAAGATGCATATTTGAAGGTGTTGCCCTTACATCAACATCTGTCTCAGTTCATTTTGAGAGGAAAGAAATAGCACTATCATCCTTCCCATGGTGTTTCACAGAATTGATGAAACCAGCAGTAAATACTCTATGGAGCAGGGATGTTTGCATGATCATATAACTAGATGACATTTTAACAATATCACAAGATTTGGAAGTTGTAAACATTCATGCAGATTAGAAAATCCAAATTTTTACAAAAGTGGGTTTCCTGATAAATTGGAAGAAATTGATATTGATTCTGTCCAGATGCATGGAATTATTAGGTTTCATGATAGATTCAAAAGAATACTCTTTAAACCTACCAAGAGCAAAAGTAAAACTGATTCACAAAGAAATTTGAACAGTAATCCGCATAGAACAAATCTCTGCTTACACTGGTTCTATTAGTTAGCATCTTGTCAACCTACATTTAAAGCAGAACTTTCAGATCTTACTAAGTCACCATGCATTCATTAAACGCATGGCGACTAGCTTGGAAATCCACCTCTTACCTTTAAGAAACAGCAGATTGTAAAGAAATCCTTCCCATTTGGGGACTGACGGGCAGGTTAGTGCGGTCTGCGCTCCTGTGCAGTCAGTCCCTTCCTGTAACCTTATGGTGCACTGCAGCGCTACTCAATAGAGGCCGGGACTGACAGCACAGACGTGCAGACAAAATGTCTGCTCTGTCGACTGGGTTCCAGTCTCCAAACGGCAAGGATTTCTTTACAATCTGCTATTTTTTAAAGGTAAGACTTCGATATCCAAGCTAGCCACCATGCGTTTAACAGGGCTCAAAATTTGCACTCGCCACTAGCCAATGGCGAGTGAAAATTTAGCCCTGGTGAGTAGAAATTCAGCCCTGGTGGGTATGTTATGGCTTGCAGTGGCGAGTAACTTTTCAGGTCTGGCTAGTAGCAAAGGACTTCAAATTTTAAGCCCTGCGTTTAATGAATGCATGGCGACTTAGTAAGATCTGAAAGTTCCGCTTTAAGCAATATTTCCCAGTCCATTACATTACAGAGCTCTTCAGAGGTTCAAAACAACTCATTTAAATAGAGGGTTGAGTTGTACGGATCTGATTCCATTATTATAACACACAAGAGAGGAACTAATCTGGTGGTTAAAACACATAGATGCCTAGGCAAGACCCTATTTGGGACATCCCCTGACATTATAATCGAATCAGATGCCAGTCTTGTAGTTTGGGGAGCAATTTTAGGAAATGTTACTACAGGGGGAAAGTGGTCCCCTCAACAATTAGATCACCACATAAGTTGTTTGAAACTTTTAGCAGGCTTCTCTGCCATAAAAAGTTTAGCGAAAGACAAGGTAAACTGTTGCATCTTATTAAAGATGGACAAAATTTCAGGTGTATAGTATATCAGCCGTTTAGGCAGAAGCTAATCAAAAACTCTTGCAGATTTAGCAAAATATTTTTGGCATTTCTGTATAAAGCAAATGCAGAATACTTGCCGGACCTACCCAATGCAGTAGTAGATTGGAATTGCAGATATTTGGTAGACTACTGTGATTGGATGCTGCACAAGAGAGTTTTCTGTAAGATACAGGAGATCTGGGGCCCATTGGAGATATATCTATTTGTGTTCAGCAACAAATATCAAATTCAGAGATATTTCAGTTGGTGACCTGATCCAGAAGCCATGAAGGTGGATGTGTTTTTGCAATCATAGAAAAAAGGGCAGGAATTACACATTCCTGCCCTTTTCTCTGATTGCCAGGATCATCCTCCAGATCAGGAGTCAACAGGATCCTATAGTACTGATAACACCATTCTGGCAGATTCAGCCATGGTCCCCTTGCCTGCTGGAACTTAATGGGGTGACTCATTTTGGGAACTCAGGAATAATCAAATCAGGGTCTCAGTCAGGTCCTTTTTTCAGAATCCTGGGCATTGGATACTAGATCCAGTTACAAAACAGCTGGGCTAGCTGTATCTCATTTGGAGTCACAGACCATTTTAAGAGTTTCTGAGGCCTTTGGAAAAATAGAGTTAAGAGCCCCCAAATTTAGAATTTTTGTAAGGGAGCCCTTGAATCTCATGAATTTTAGAGATTTCTCTAAAGAATTGCTTTGCAATGTACTGGATATGTCTCTGGCATCTAAGGAATTAAATTGAGTAGACAGATTATTTAACCTCTTTCAAATTCATAGACTAAGCCAGTGGTTCAACCAGGGTGCAGTGGACATCCATTTAGGGTGCCCCATTGTTTCTGTTTAATTTTAAGTTTCCAATTAATGGAAATTGTAATGCACAATATGTTTGCTTCTGTTATATTGATGGTTAGATCATATAATAACTAAACACTGTATAAGTAACCTTCATTACTCCCATAACAAATGGCCTAATGAATGTTAGCTGTGCACTAGAAATTCTAGACTGGAGTCTGCTTTGACCAAAACAAATTGTGTATAACTGGGTTAAACAATGAGATGTGCACTAAAGACAGCCCACGCTTCCTCAGCATCTGACCATGCAATTAAATTGCTTCCTTGTAATAAAACTAGGAAGAATGGGATCCTAAGGTGCAGATCCTAGAACAAGAGGTCCCTACGAATGCTGGCTCCTATAAAGTAGACTTAAGTTAAAATCCTGGGGCTACTCTACGAAGCACTGAAATTGTTCCTGTCAGCCATTCAGGTAGCTCATAAAACTGCCCCTCACCTGGCATCAGGCTAGGTCACAACATTAATGTTGTGGCTCTCAGCCACAAAGTATGAGAGTGTAGCCTCCATAGACTCTTAAGGTATGATATTAAAATAATCATCATAATGTTGGGATGGTGGAATTGAATGCAAAAAATTATTGTAGTAAGTCTGAAAATTGCTGAATCACACAGTAAGAACATTTTCAGACTCAATGCAGACAGTTTCGGTTACCACAACTTTATGAACATCACACCATTAGTGCCAGGATTGGAAGCCCTTTAATAGTGTCTATGGGGGTTGTGGACGCAGCCCAAAGATACTGAACTGCAAGATTTCACAGCTGTCACAGTTAAGTCTCTCTTGAGGGACCAACAAAGGGGGAAGTGTAGGGAGGTCTCATTTGGACCCCTGTTCTGCTCCCCTCTTGGTCAGACAGGGCTGACAAAGCAGCTCCAACTCAGTCTTAGGAAGCATACCTGCTGATATGGTACTGGCCATGTGCTAGCTGCCCTTTAAAATGCCCCTGCCACAGACAACTCTTCTCTTTGTGTAGAGGTCGCAAGAGAATCAGGCACTCAGTAATAATGATACCTTGATCTCCAGGTGCCAGGTCAAGCAGGGACAACTGAGAAAGTGGTGGTATGATTCCTCCCAATCCACTGTTTTACTCTAAACTAACAAACCACCCATACTACCAAACACCTTCACATAGTCTATACTGTCACCATTTAACCCCTTTTGTTGCCAGACTGGACTGAAAGCACTTTGCAAACTGATAGGAACAGAGTTGTTAGACAATTTAAAGTCCCTGACTCTCCTTCCTTACTTACCAGTCATTAACCCTTTCATATCCAAACAGGGCTACAAAGTATTGCAAAGATTATTCTGAACAATAAAACAGTGAAAAGCAGCTATTTCCCAGAATTCCATTTAATAATTCAAGGTGACAGCATGTCACTCCTTCTGCATTTTTTTCTTTTTTCTTTATTGAGATGAATTATTGAAGGCAGAATTTTGACAGAAATACAATTGAGAAGATAATTGTTAAGTACTATTTCCCTCATATTCTAAAGCTTCAAAGTACAAAAAGCAAAGTTAAACATTTTTTGGTAATACAAGCAATTGTTCTGTATCAGGCATTCCCATGTGTTTTTCATGTTATGTATGCACTGATTCTTAGCTTTGGAAAAAATGTTTTTAACAAAATAAAAAATAAAACTATAACTCTTGTAGCTCCATCTACAAGAATTTGCCACAATTCCTAAGAAGGGGAATCATGTCAGGGCTGTGCGGGGATCAGTAAAGTGGTCCAGGACTGGAGGGCTCCTTTAATTGGTAGTTAAGCTGTAGGCAGTGGGATTTAAAAAAAGGGGTTACCTGTAGCGTCACTTCCTTTGGGAAGTGAATCCAAAAAGAATCGTCCCTCCCTCCCTGTACTTTGGAATTGTTGTGTGGTGGTATTTGTTTGTGTGTGGGTTCAGGTCGTAAAAGCACCTGGGGGGTTCTTCTGTTTGTCACATCTTTGGTGCTTTGGGCCCTTGCCAATAGAAAAAATGGTACATCAGTTGTTGGGAATATATTGTTAACAGGTGGATGTCAGGCCAGTGTCCTTGGGACATGAAGCACCCAGACCACAGTTGCAGGTTGTAGGCACCACACCCCATTGAACTGCCCAGACCAGCTAATGCGGTGTAGTGGGATTGAGAAAAAGATGGGCAGAGCCTTGGTTCAGTAGGGTGGGGCATAAGAATTATGCCTAGCAATTTGGCAAGGGCTTGAAGTTGTGTTAGTTTGTAATATGATAAGAAGTTAATAAAGCTGTGGCCTGGTTTCATCCATGTAAGTTGTGTGTTTATTTATTTGATCTATGACATGTCATTTATGTGAAAATAGCACAACAAATATAACTATTTCTGATATTCAAAATATAAAAATGGATGACTAGCTACCCACTTCCTCCTTGTTCCTTTCATTTCCATTTAAAGTGTTAGTAATGTCCAAAAAAAAGTTTTTTGCATTTAGAAGAGCTTAAAAAGCTGAGCTAAATGCAAAAAAAATGTATCTCTCAAACCGCTATGGTTTAAGAGATACAGGCGTTTAAAGTTCGCTGTTTCCTACTGATAGCTGTAAAGCTGTCAGCAGGAGATTCATGTCAGTTGACACAGAGGTGCTTGAGAAGTGCCAAGATCTCATTACTTACAAGGAATCCCTTCATTGGAATGGTCTAAAACGTGTGCCTGGTGTTCAGGCACACATTTTAGACCATTCCAATGAAGGGATATCTTGTAAGTAAGGAGATCTTGGCACTTCTCAAGCGCCTCCGTGTCGACCAACACGAATCTCCTGCTGACAGCTTTACAGCTGTCAGTGGGAAACAGCGACCTTTAAACGCCTGTATCTCTTAAACCATAGCGGTTTGAGAGATACGTTTTTTTGCATTTAGCTCAGCTTTTTAAGCTCTTCTAAATGCAAAAATATTATTTTTTGGACATTACTAACACTTTAATAATCTGAAATTCGTGCATCCACCATTGTCTTCTTTGGGCTCCAGAACTACAGTGAGAAAGAGGCATGGAATAATGCTGGGGCAAACCTGCTGCACCACAGGGTGCAAATAAAATTTTCATCAAATTAAATTCTAAATGCATTATATAGCAAAGGTTAAAAACCCAATTTAATAGGAATTTCTATTTCTGGTTTGCGCCAGTTAGCCTAATCAGGAGCATGATATCATGTCTTCCTGAGTCCAACCTAATTCACAATAAATGTAATATTTTTAAAACGTCTATCTATCTATCTATCTATCTATCTATCTATCTATCTATCTATTTCCACTTTCACACTGTCTACCTCCATAAAGTCCATTCCAGATGATGGCCCCCGGGCTGACAGAGCAGAGCTGCACTACTCGCGCACTCTTCTTCTGGTTACTATATCCTGTGCTTGCTCAGTCAAGGAATTTGCTTCATTGAGTTCTAGTCTCACACTGATAGTACTCGTCACCACAATTCTTCTACCCCCCACATTTTTTTTCCATAGTGCTGCTGCATGTGTTGTTTGAAAGTAACATTCAACCCTTTGAGTGTCAGAGTGGTTGTACATTACATACTCCACTGGCATCGAAAGTGATAAAGAAGAATCTGACAATCATAGAGGGAAGAAAGGAAATATAAAAACAGACAGGCCCTTTCATCTCTGAGCTAACTGTGCTTTGCTGTCAAAGTTACTCCTCTGGGTAGAGAGGAGAAGGGATGGGAGCAAGGAGGAGTGGCAGATAGTATAATGTGTTTCTGTCAATTTGAGTGGACAAAAGAAAAGGTTTGAGGTTTCAGAGTGTGCTTGCTTAAATAGAAGTGGACAGTTTAAGGGGGCGCAAGTGTTTTTTTTAGATGAAGTAGAGTGGGCAGGGAAGTATGGAGGAGACAGAGAAGGACACATGGGTGGGTTGCAGGGCCTTCATCCTCTACCCCTGCCCAAATCACTGCCCCAGCCATCTCTGTAGTGACACTTGATTGGGTCTAATTTCAGGTTATTGTAGATGACAGTAACGAGGAATTTACATAACTCCCCCCTACTGCCACCCCTATGCAGCTTTATCCAGTCAAGTTGGAGAACAAAGATCTGCTAAAATTGAGTAGTTGAGGAATGTAATCTCTAAAACTATTCATCTACTGGCAAAAAAGCACACGTTACAGGCAGTTTAAATAGATACATTTTACTAAACCTAAAAGTTGTGCAAGTAAAATATTCACTTAAGAAACATGATATGAATGGCTCAGGGCCGGATTAACGTAGGGGCTGAGGGGGCTGCAGCTCCAGGCCCACAACCGAAAATAGACCCATGCCACCCAGCACCCTCACCCCCCAGCCGCCCAAACTGAATCCACTCTGGTTACCATAACGAAGACTGACTGACAGCAGAGTCAGCAGACTGAGCAGAGCAGGGCCGGTCCAGATTGACTTCATGTTGCGCAGAGAGGGCCACTCAACATGAATCTGGTGGTAATGTAATTAATATCCAATAGAAACATTGGACACTGCCTACAGGTAGTGTCTCAGTGTTCCATTGGATACCAATGGGCTGGCTGACGTCATGCGCAACGTCACAGTGAAGCATTGAAGGAGCAGAGTAGCAGTGAGCAATCAGTGAGTGCCTCAGTTTGTGAGGAGTTGTTTTGGAACGGGGCTGGCTGAGTATTGAGCAAGCGGCGCACGTATAAATTATCTGCTGGTAAGCAGAACATTTGATGTCCACAACAAACCCCTTATAGCTGCTAAATTTGCATCTGGAGTGTTCACCCAGCCTCACCCTTAGTCAGGTTGATAAGAAGAAAAATAAATGTATTTAAAGAAAGAATCATACATATAAAACTTACATTCAATAGAGGCCCTTAACCTCAGAGAATGCATTTTTTACATACATATATAATTCATTACATATAGAAAAGATACTCTACCTTTAAGAGAGAATACAGTTTGACCCATTAATGTAATTCGGATATAAATGGAAATTTCATCTCTTCTGGATTTTTCTCTCCATTTGCCCATAGTCTGAGATTGCTACTTGCTTTGTATTTACAGACTACAATAATATGTTTAACATGTCAGCCATAGCCTTAACCTTCACTAATTAATTCACCTACCTTGATTTTACAAGGACCAATATCAACCTTAATCCTTTTGCCATTCATAGAATTGTTTATTATTTTTCATGCTCTCTTTTGCAATATTGTTCCTTTTTATCTAGCCTAATTGCTTGTTTGCAGAGTCTATTTAATTATTTTTATATTTTAAATGATGCATCTGAACCTTCTGATCATATTGATCTTAATTTCCTTCTCTTATATTTATTACCCAATCGGTTTCTCCCTTTGTTGGAAGATGGTAGTTTGATAAAAATGAGTGAGGAGAATAAAGGCAATTTCAGGATAAGTGATTAATGAATTATGCAAGCTGTGCCATAGAAGTCAGAGCTTACTTCGGTTGAGGTTACAGTCCCTAACTACTAAACTAGTTATACCTAAAATCCTTTCACTGACTGTCCTGAAATGAAAAAATTGTAAGACAAAGATGAGATAAACTGTCCAATGAGAAAAACTTTCCATTCCCTTTGCTATAGAAGGTAGCCTATGCATTGAGATAGCTTTAACTTGAAAAGAAGGTCCACAGGAAACCAAATAAATTGTTCATCTTCCCTTATTTCAGAATTTAACTAAGCTTAGTGCAAAATCCCCCTACAGTGCTGCTAGACTCACAAAAGACACATCTTGGACTCACCCATTAGTGCATTATAAGTGCAATGCACAGACCAGCTGTATTATAAAATCAAGGAGATCAGCAATGTATTACATCATCGCAACTATAGAGAGTATTACAGCTTTACAATTGTGGAGATCAGAAGAATATGCCAGTGTTACATTTAATGAGCTGGGAATAAGATATGAGCTTCAATCTTTTGAGGATCAGTACAATGAATTATATACCCATCTGGTGATCAAGGGGTTAAACATGAGACACAGTGCTTGAGCCCCTCCTGCCAATGCCTAGCAATGCCCGTACACATTAGAATATTATAGCTGAATAGAATCACCCATGAAAAATAAAATAGCTCAGGTAAATTATGTACAGTACCTTGTGCAGCTAATTACATAGGGAATACAGATTTTATTAAATGATGTAGTTCCCTAAGAAAATTCTAAACCATTAATGGGCAATTGTATAATATCTATCTATCTATCTATCTATCTATCTATCTATCTATCTATCTATTGCAATAAGCCATGATCACAGAACAATCCAATTAAAGTAGAAAAAAAGGTTGAAATACTGAATGTTTAATATGGCCTTTGACATACGACACCATCATTAACTGACTGATCTCTGTTTCTCTGTATTCTAAACTAGTGGTGGGCAATAGATGACCATAGGGCCACATGCATTAGTCAGAGACCTCTCCTACGACCCCCCAGTCTTGAAAAAGAAGATAATCTCTCTATACCAAATAACACACACAAGACATTAGAAGTGAATCTGGTTGCTGTCACTGTTGTAGATTGTGCTTGAGAGATTCTCACTCTCTTTCTCTTTAAATTCAAGCATTTCTATTTTATTATGTTTTATGCTGCAGTAACATGTAATCTTGTTAATAAATGTTACTCATACTATATATACAGGTGGTTATTGCACATCAGATATTCCCTGAGGAAGTGGACAGTCAGATCAATGTTGGGACATTTAGAGAATTCATCAGTTCAGTCCTTGTGAGAGAATAACACTCCCAATTATACATCTCCCTCCCATGAGGAAGCCTGCTCTCCTGTAGACCAGGCTCATCTTCTCCAAGAGAGGTTGATAGCCACATAGCCAGCTTGTGAATCCAGATACAATAGAGGCTTTACTATTATAATACAGTATATATGGATGCGTAACAAATATACAAGACCAGCCTCTAAAAGTAATTTAAATGTATTCAGCAATCCCAAGAAAAAATGCACTTACAGAAGTACAGCTTAGTAGCTTTCAAACCAGTCCTAAAGTATTTATAGTCAATGAACCGTGTCCTGCCAAACCAAGATCCAGATGTTTGTCTTCTTCTTTATCCACTCTGTGCCCACATGTAGATCTTACAATCCTTAGTGGTCTTCGTTATTCCAAATCCCATTCTCAGGAGGTTGATGTGAACACAATGTTAGGGTTTATGCAAGTGCATACATACAGAGAACAACTGCAACTCACTGATAAGGCCCAGGAACGATGAAATGTACATCTCGTGCTTGCTGATTCTCTCATTCAGAGAGGAATATCCTATCAGTTCATGACAGAAATGGAAGCAAAAACAGAAAAAAGCCCACAGCGCTAGCTCACCAAAGTATATACAGTACCGGTATCTAGATAGGAGCAAGGAATGAAAGGATTCTTCAGTACCCCCAAAAACATTGGGCCGAAACCCAAAGTGCACATACAAAACTAAGAAAAACCTTTTTTTTTCATGACTGAAATGCCACCTAGGCATGATCAGTTACATGTCCTTCAGGATATTTATTTTCTGTTTATGGCTAAAAGAGATTTCACCCTGGGTATGATACCAATACTATAAGCCATAAAACATTTTAATACACACTGCATGCACATCTGCCACTGAGAGGGGATTTTGGAACAGAGAAGTGTAGTGAGGATTGTGAGGTCTATATCAGAGTAGATGACTGAAAGGGAAGGAGACAAGCATCTGGATCTGGTGTTTGGCCAGATACAGTTCATTGGCTATAAGGAATGGAGGACTGATGTGCAAACTGCCAAGCACTTCTGTAGGTGTATTGCAAAGCCTCATTTAAATCAATTAGAATGTTTACTTGTTCCCTATGATCAGTTGGTTTGACCCAGAATTGCTCCTCTTCCTTAGTGCATCACCCTCACTGGACAGCAGTCCTAATACGAGTCCTCTCTAGATGCAGGAACCAATTTTTTTTAATTCTATGATTGCCTAATTCCAATTTATTAAGCCAGTTACATCAACAATTTTTCTCCATAGGCTGTTATGGCTACTGGGAGGGCTGTGGACACATGTATAGGCCAGGTGTGGATGTGTATTTAGGCCAGACTACAACTCTAACTGATTGGAGTTGTAGTCTGGAAGCAGCAGGAGGGACTCACATTGTCCAAACCTGATATTGACATTTCGGTGAGTTCCTACATTCTGCACCTTATTTATTGCTATGTACTAAGAAAGCACATAGGAAACTGGCATTACTTTACTCCATGTTTGTGCACATGCTATGGGTCATGGAGGGGGGGGGCGGTGTTTGATGACTGCTAGCATTAACCCTTTAAGTGCGAAAGGTATGCAATACATTGCATACTTTTATGGCCTGTAAACGGTTAAAGGCTTTATGACAGCAGATTTTGTATGGGCCAGCATGCACTAAATCAGTCATATGCTTTAGTGCATGTCCCAAAGTGCAGCTGCATGGTTAGTATGCCAGCATCCAAAAGCATGAAGTGAGCTGCTCTGGCAGACTTGTATATTTTCCTTTGTGTTTTATTTTCCATTAGAGACTAAAACATCCATTGTAATGTACTTCATGCAGAATCATTTGTTGAAGGATAACAATGGAGGACAGCTTCTTTCAACATCAACACAAAATGCACTTAGATTACAAGTATGGAATCCCATGAGGCATTGGAAAGAACAATATAAGTGGTTTTTAGTTAGGTTTGGTAATCTTAGTCATTTACCGATTACCACTTATTTACTGGCTATCATTAACGTATTATGTATTCCATTTAGCTATGAAGGGTGAATGAAACACTGATTGCTAAGTATACGTAAGAGGGCAAATATTGTCGAGCTATTAAGAGTAAGAACATATTGACTCCTTGTATCCCAGAGGTGTTTCCAACATATTGTAAACATAACTGGGAAATGTCTGGATCTGACCCAGAGACTCCAGTTATCAGTCTGATTTAACAGGTTGGGAGTTCAGCTATAAACCCCTACCACTTTCCAGTCTATTCAGCCCGCTCCCATTCTGGCCATTTTCTGGCACAATTTATGGAAAACTCTTAATTTCAACCACCCACCCACAACATGACTCAAAACTCCATCATCAGCGCTACAGTGTTTCTCCAGGGACTTGGGAAAATAAGGTTCCCAGGTGGGATTTCAAAGCAATACATTAGAAACTTCTCCAGCATTCAAGTAGTTAAACTGACAGCCAGTAAAAATTCTCTAGAAAGTTGTTATTGGATGGGAATACCCTTGCTTATAACAAGGAAGGACAAAAAAAAGGTTTTAACCCCTTGGTTGCTAGAGAGATCTCCAATGCATTGTGAGAGCTCTATAGAACCCACGGAGTTAACCCTTTGAGTGACAGAGGGATACGCAATACATTGCAGATCAATGCATTGCGTACCCCTCTGACACTCAAAGGGTTAAATAATGTCCTGCAAAGGAGTATAAAACTGGTGCAAGGACGTTGAGATCGCTCTGACCACATCCACAATTCTGAATGTGGGTGTGGCCAGCACAGCTGAGGTGCCCCTCAAAATTTGGTGCCCTAGGCAGTTGCCTAATAGTAGCTCTAGCCCTGATTGTTCACTGCTCTGGTGTTTAAAGCGTGAAATAGGCTGCCTCTTCCAGTATGAAAAGACTGCCAGCAACTGTCATGTCCTGCTCCAGGGACCTGACATACAGAGCTAATTGGAGATGTTTTCTCTTGTACAAAGATACAAGGGCAAAAGTCATAGGAGTCACTGGATTTCCTGGCAAGAGAAAGGTAACTGGGAAGGTACTGTTATGAGTTTTTACTTCTACATTAAGATTTAATATTTTGTATTTCATTCCTGAGTCATGTAAATCACTATACTCTGACAATATGCATCAATGAACCATGGATGAGAATATGAGAAAGAACACAACAGTAATGTAGATATCCCATAATATATGCTTTGGATTCTGCTCTGTAATATTGCAGTCGATTTCCTAGTGCTGTGGCTGCCTAACACCAATTTACTTAGCTACTTAAACTGAAAATGATCCTCTTAATGCTGCTTGTGCCTAGGGAAGAGCAGTGAGAATTGTATGTGTGTTGGTGCATTACTTTTCTCTGTGTCTTGTTCTGCACAATGGGAAAGATGCACTAAGCGGTGATAAAGAGGTGATAAAGTGGAGATGGCATCTCCAGTGATATTACTTCTCCAGTTCCTATGTTATTCTATGGAGCCAATGTACTAAGATTTCTCCAACCTTTGAGATCTTAGTGCATAAGCTCTATAAATTGATAAAGTGATCCGTTTATCTTTGCGTTATCACCTTGGAGACGTTATCTGTGCGTTATCACCATTTTATCACTCCTTAGTGAATAACCCTCAAGCAGTAGAAAGGCCTTTTCCTATGCACATCATGGGACTAAGGGGATTTCTGGCCTTAAAGTCTTAATGACAGAGGAATGTTTGTGTGTCAGTATGCACATAAGTGATTGTCCACCACAGAACATACAAGTGTAGCCACTGGTATTGTAGGCTAATGCTACACAGGAAATAAATAGCCAATATAGCCTCAGGTTGCTACAAATCCTCCGACATTGATACAATGATCATATTCACTCACCTGGCCATATGGCCGCGCGGATCCGGGGCAGCTCCCAACAACCTCAACAAAGGTTTCCACAAACGAGAGGACAACTGGAGGGGAGCACTCAACAGATCTGCTAAAGCTGGATACCAGTCAATCATCAAAAGTGATTTAAAAATTTGTATTTTTTATTGAAAAACCATAAAAAGTGGTACAAAACCACAAAATACTAAGGAGAATAATACATGGCAAGTTAGATGACACCAGTCGCCTAACGCGTTTCGTGCAAGAATACACTTAATCATAGGCTCTATGATTAAGTGTATTCTTGCACGAAACGCGTTAGGCGACTGGTGTCATCTAACTTGCCATGTATTATTCTCCTTAGTATTGTGTGGTTTTGTACCACTTTTTATGGTTTTTCAATAAAAAATAAAAAATTTTAAATCACTTTTGATGATTGACTGGTATCTAGCTTTAGCGGATCTGTTGAGCGCTCCCCTCCAGTTGTCCTAATGCTACACAGGAGCCGGGCCTGCGTTTTTGAACATTCCCTAGAAAGTCTATGTTGTTAGATAAAGATTTTTGAAATCAAAAATTCAAGATAATGTACCTTTATTTCATAACTTTAAATACTTGTAAAAGAAGAAAGAAAAATCAGGGTTAACCATAGAATACAAAATTAAACACCTAGTGTGCGACAATAAGGTATACTTTTAAATACTACTGTGCAACCAATTAAACAGTATATTAACCATGTTGCAGCACTTGTATCCTGCAGTAAATATTTCACTTATAATTTATAACCCCTTAGCCACTGGGGGACCAGTAAATTAGAAATTAAATATTTACTGAAGGATAGAAGAGCTGCGCCCCAATGAGACAGGAGAAGATATCTGGTACCCTCCGGCGTCTAAAGTGGCAAACTACAGGTGGAGGAGTAGGGAACATTCTCAGCAATGATGTCAAGAAAATAGGATTTTAGTCTTACCTATTAAATCCTTTTCTCTTAGTCCATATAGGTTACTGGTAACTTTGTGTAGGCGACCTGCCCCTTTAAGTAAGACAGGAAACTTTCTTGAATAAGAAGTGCTGGGTGGAGCCTACTTTCCCTCTCAGCCTGCAGTAGCCAATACTCTCCAGTTAGATCGATGATGCTAACTATTGACTAGATAGCCAAAGGGAAAAGAGAGTGAACACGAAAGGACTCCCACGTTCTGCCACAGCAGAGCCAAGCATGGTCCCTTGACAGGGTGGAAGACCAGTAACCTATATGGACTAAGAGAAAAGGATTTAACAGGTAAGACTAAAATCCTGTTTTGTCTGTCGTCCAATATAGGTTACTGGTAACTTTGGGATGTCCAACCATTGAGTTTCCTGAGGTGGGAAGTAAGGCAAGGACCAGGCGCAGTGCCCCCAAAGTCACCAAAGCATACATGAGCTAAACAGATCATACACAGCCCTCTAAAAATAAAGTGTAAATGGACATGAAAATCAGTGTAAACACACCAGAAACTGTAACACAGCACACTGAACTAGAGCCAACAGGGCTCAACAGTTAAGGAGTACTAAAGGTACCTAGAAAGACCCTAGACAGGAAATACAGCCTCTAGGATCTTCCTGCCAAAACTGGCATCAGCCGATGCCAGCACATCAACACAGTAGCATTTGGAAAAGGTGTGCACTGACGACCAAGCAGCCTACTTGCACAACTGAACAGCCGAGGCCTGATTCTTGAAAACCCAAGAGGCTCCAATAGACCTGGTAGAATGAGCTGTAACCAGAAAAGGCACAGGCTTCTTCCTCAATTCGTAAGCCTTACAAATGGTGGACTTAATCCAGGAAGCAATGGTAACCTTAGAAGCCAGCTTAAGAGCCCTAGGACCCTCAGGGATGATGAACAATGCATCCGACTGGTTAATGGACTCTGTACGATGCACATAAAACTTAAGGCAGCACACAACATCCAACAAGTGAAGATCCCTTTCCTTGTCAGATGTAGGGTCAGGACAAAAAGAAGGCACCACTATTTCCTGGTTAATGTGGAACTCAGAAACCACCTTCAGGAGACATTCCTGAGAAGTGCGAAGAGCCGCCTTGTCCTTATGAAAAAACAAAAAGGGGGGTTTACAGGGCAAAGCATGTAACTCCACGACACGGTGAACAATCGCCAGGAGAAAAGCCTTCTTCCAAGTCAGGAGATGTAAAGGAATGGTAGCCAAGGACTCAAAAGGTGGACGCCTGAGAACACCTAAGACCGAATTGAGATCCCACTGAGGAGTGGGACTCTTAAAAGCAGGGCGAGCATGAGCAACACCCTGAAAGAAAACAGAAAGCGCAGAAGTCTGAACCTTCAAGGAACTCAAACTGAGACCCTTATCAACCCCATCCTGCAAAAAAGACAGGACCGTAGGGAGATCAAAGTCATGGGAAAGATCCCTATCAGCACACCAAGAGAGAAAAGTAGACCAAACCCGATGGTATGCCTTAGAAGAAACAGGCTTCCGAGCAAGAAGCATAGTAGCAACGACTTCAGAAGAAAAGCCCGTCTTCAAAATTGAGGATTCAAGCTCCAAGCCATCAAACCCAAATGTTCAACGTCTTCCTTCCACGGGTATCCCTGCAGAAGAAGATCCAGACGGTGGGGAAGTCAAAATGGTTCGCCAACGACAGATCCAGAAGCTCTGGAAACCAAGACTGGCAAGGCCAATATGAAGCAATCAGATTGACTGGAGATCGTGCCAGACGAAGCTTCCTCAGTACCCTGTACAACATGGGAAGAGGGGGAAATATGTATGCCAGAAGAAAACTCCATGGACTGGACATAAAAGAAATGGAAAGAAGTGCCAGTGCAATCACTGAAGATTTACAGCGCTAGAACTACAATATTATACAAAATGTGGTACTCACAGAATATGTAGCACCGGTGATTAATCCATACACCGGTGTTTCAAATCGCATGGAGGGATTTTTTTGTACACCACTCGTCCCTGCTTGGGTGTTTCTCCCTGATGGGAGTGTAGATGTAATCTCTGCTCCAGTCTCCACAAAAGGACTCACCAGGAAAAAGATTGTTACATAACATTTAATGTCAGAATGACATTATAACATTAAATGTTATGTAACATTTTAGTGTTGTAAAGATACATTTGTCTTTTATGTGTTTTAAATAAATTTGATACTATTATCGAGCACAATCTTTTTCCTGGTGAGTCTTTTTGCGGAGACTGGAGCAGAGATTACATTTACACTCCCATCAGGGAGAAACACCCGAGCAGGGACAAGTGGTATACAAAGAAATCCCTGCATGCGATTTGAAACATATTCTGTGAGTACCACATTTTGTATAATATTGTAGTTCTAGCACTGGCACTTGTTTCCTTTTCTTTTACTTCCCGGTCCGTTTTCGTGGGATACATCGTGGAGCACTAAATGGACCCAGATGAGCAGCTGAACTACTGAGTTTCAAGTAAGACACCCAAGTGGAAGTGGGGCCCAATAATTTCGTCCATCTGCGACTGTAGTCTAACTCACACGTATGTGTGTGCTAGACCATTTGTTAATGTGAGTACCCCCTTGATAAGGGGTTGTAGGAGTGGGTTGGTTTGCTGTGATTGACATACTATCCTATGAGGCACCCCTGTCTCCTTTCTTTTCTTTCCGATGGACTGGACATGGCATCCGATGCTAGAGCCTGAGGGTCGTTCCAACAGGAGAAGAACAGCGGAACCTTCCTGCTGTGTCTCGTCGCCATTAGGTCGATCTGAGGAAGACTCCACTTCTGGACAATGAGATGGAACATCTCCTGATTCAGTTCCCATTCTCTGCTGTCGATGGTGTGTCGACTTAAGAAGTCTGCCAAGACGTTGTCCATGCCTGGAATGTGTAGTGTGGAAATAGCAGAAACATGATCTTCTGCACAGGCCAAAATAGCCTTGACCTCCAACCAAGCTGCAAAACTTCTTGTGCCGCCTTGCTTGTTGATGTAAGCCACGGCCGTGGTGTTGTCTGATTGGAGTCGAACAGGACAACTCTCCAACTGGATCGTCCAATACCGGAGAGCATGGAAGATTGCTCGAAGCTCCAATACGTTGATGGGAAGGAGACTCTCCTCTGGAGACCATCAGCCCTGGACATTCAGGTGACCCAAGACGGCACCCCATCCCGACAGACTGGCATCTGTGGTTACAGTCATCCAGAAGGGAATCAGGAAGGCCCTACCTTTCAGGAGATGCTAGAGGTCGAGCCCCCATGATAGACTCAGTTCCATATGTAAGGGGAGAGAGACTGATATCTTCAAGAGATCTGTCTGACCCTTGCAGGCCTGCATCACAAACCATTGAAGGTCCCTCGCATGAGCCATGGGACTGCTTCAATGATGGAAATGAACTTCCCCACCAGAGACGTCAACTTCTTGGCTGGCACCGGATCCAACTCTAGGACAGTGGATACTTTGCGTGTGATCTCATGAGCTACCTCGTCCTTGAGGAACACCATCCTCTTCACTGTGTCAAAGAGAAGTCACAGGTAAACGAGATGCTGAGATGGAACCAGATCCGACTTGTCCATGTTCAAGATTCACCCATGATGGGAGAGAACGTGAATGTATTCCTAGACCTGGTGATGCAGAAGCTCCGGAGATGAGGCCTTCAGCAGGAGATCATCCATGTAAGGAGTAACTCGGACTCCAGTCCTGTGCAAGAGCGATAGCAAGGCACCTAGGACCCAGTTGAAGACCTGTGGAGCAGTAGACAGACCAAATGGAAGCGCAGAAAACAAAGTACCCTTGGTCGCAGGCAAACCGGAGGTATTGCCAGCTCTCTGGATGAATGGCAATGTGCAGGTATGCATCCTGTAGATCCAGGGAGGCGAGAAACTCTGTCTTTCCTCTTCAAAGGAAACGATCTAACTGGAGAGTATTGGCTACTGTAGGCTGAGGGAAGGTATGCTCCCCCAAGCACTTCTTAAAGAAAGTTTCCTGTCTTACTTAAAGGGGCAGGTCTCCGACCCAAAGTTAACCTATATTGGACGACAGAGAAAATAAACTGTATCGCTATGACAGCCCACGCCTGCTCTGCACCCTGGAGCGTGAAGTGTTGCTCATCATGGAAAGCTGATTTACCACTAGTGGGTCCTGTTCGTAATTAAGTGGTTAATCGTTATTAAACAATGCACCATTTTGCAGCTGAGAATTGCATTGTATACAGCCACTCAAATGAGCAACACAAGCCCATGACATGAGAATCTCACCCTTTTGATGCGGGCAAGGTTCTCATGTCACTCTTTTCGTCATGGCAACATGGTTAATGTGCTCTTTAGTTGGTCACACAATAATATGCAACATTATGATAGTGAACTAATTGGACAGATAGGTTTATAAAAATAGAAGACAAAAAGAGAAGAAACAGTGCCGTTCTCTCAATGTGTAGCATGTTTCTTGAATTCACAGATATAAACTCCCACATACAAGCCTCCCCCTCATGAACTCACATTTCCCTGAGCATGTAACTTGCCTCTCAGTTTAAGAGCCTCAACTGAGTCTGACCCTCAGTCCTGGTCTCTTTCTCTGGCTCCCTTAGATCTTTCCTCCAATGTTGAGCCTTGCATCCTCAAGAATTTTTACAGGCCAAATAGCTCCTTCACGCAACTCATATTATCTTAGTTAATTCTGGTGTTTCAATAATGATAACGAGACGAGACTCCAATATAAATACATGTAGTTTTTTTTTTAAAGGGATAGAAACACTTAATATACAGTACAGTATATATTGTAAGGTTTATCCTCCTGAGTAAAACAAAGGTACTCCCACTGCTAAGAGGGATTTTATTCAAATGTGTTGGGGAAAAAGCTATATCCTATAATCTTTTTCTAATAACTGTACTGTACCTTTAAAAGCAGTGCATATGCATGAATACTTTTGCTCCATAGAAAAATAGGAGTTTTAAATTAGTTGCAATATAGAGCTAGTTTGCAATGTCAGTTTGGTAAGTTTTTTCCTCAGAACAACAGAGCTTTCTTCTATAGCCCCCCTTCAAGGACATACCAGCTAGACAGACCAGATAGCACTGCTGAAGACTGTTGGAGACTGCTGATTGGGCAATAACAGGGGGGTGGGTTACCAGTGGCTTATAGTTAGTGTATAATTAAAGGGGTCCCCTATTGTGTGGGGAGAGAGCTCTCATACAGAATTACCTGTAAGTTGTATGTACGTCACTTACATGTTATTGCTGTTTTGCTGTGTTATTTTAAATAATAACCAATCTATAATTTGGAACAACTGTGTCACTGTTGCATTATTTATAACCATTTTGAATTTCCCTTACATTTTGGTGCCGAATACATCTGGGAGTCTGAAAGCAGAATAGATGGATGCAGAGCCTGGGACTGCGAGAACGGGGGCCCAGCTAAAGCCGGCTACTAACAGGTGAGATCCTTTGTGTCTCTCAGTTGTTCCCCTCTTCTCTCTCCCATAGCTTCTCTGTCTTCTGTGAGTACAAACTTTCAAGAACTTGACACAGTTGTGTATATGTTCTAATACCTTTTGTATGAATGTGTGAGTAAAAGGGATATTGGTGGTTTTAAACCCATCATATCAGTGTGAAAGAGGTCCTTTACTGCATTTGTGTGGGGCTATCTCAAGACGCACCTTCTTTGATAAGTTTCTTTGATAAGAAGACAACACGGTGGGGATAGCTGTATGCTAGTGAAAGAGGACGCTTCATGAGCCTCAGACACGTATGTTTTCTATCTTCTGAGTTTGTCAAGTAAAACGTTACTAACCTTGATCTGCATGAGCAAAGGGATTAATTACAGAAGGAGTGTAGGTAGATAAAGTGTTCTGAACTGGTTTAGCCTTGGATTGTCAGTGCAAGTCTTTGGGTACCCCTTGTGCTCAGCCTCTGGACATAGTTGATTAAATTCAGCTTAGTCCACTGCTGCTATTGGGTACAGGGCTACTCCCAGAGAACGAGAGTGACCTGATCTCTGATCACCTCTTGGCTTGCTTCTGTACAGCCTTGTGTTATGCTGGTTTGAACCTGGACTCTCCCATGCTAAAGGGCCTGTACCAGATGCTGTAGCAGATCTGTGTCTCCCCCATGAATAATTATACTCAGACTACTGGTAAACATAACTCCCCCCTAGCGTGGTTTGACTTAGAGGATACTAGAGGCCAGGTACTTCTTGCTATAGTACTCCTGCTGGGTGTCATTTGGCTCTGTTGGAAAATTTGGAGGGATCAGAAGCGGGGATTTGTAGTGTGTGAATTTCCCTGACAGCCCAAACCCAAACCAGCCTGCTAGGAGTTGAGAGAGATAGAGGGGTAAGAGTCCCCTCAACCATAGCCAGGCTATGAGAAGCAACTCTAGCAAAGGTGGCTATGGGCCACAGCAGAGTAATGGATGTCCAGAAACTCCTCGAGGAGGAGGATCTCCTCTGGGAGATGTGTAAGAGATGTGGTTCGTGGGTCAGCAGGAATTGTCTATGGACAAGCTGACTAGGGGATTATATTTGTGGGATTCCCAAAGGGGGAACTTTTGACTTACCCCGCTGGACATCCCTCTACCAAAATTGCAAGCAACAATTAACAGAGCCAAATGAGAAAGCAGCATGGAGTAGGTGGATTGCAGAGTCTTACTGGAGACAGCAGAAGGCCAAAGGTATTTTTGTTTTAGAGACCAAGACAGGGACAGCAGGAAAAGAGCAGGGAGAGAAGAAACAGTCTGAGCTAGAAGAAGAAGGGGAGGCAGAGATGATAGAGCAGTTAGCTATATCCCTGGTGTAACCCACCGGAGATACTGCGGGACTTCCTGATTCCAGTACTCAGGAGGCTCCGGTAGGTATAGGGGCCAAGCCCAAGACCCCCACTGCACCCACTACACTGTACCCCTCAGGAGACTTACGTCTTCCTCCACCCCCTCAGTATATTGAATCCCCAGCAGGGGCTACTGCCCCACCGTTTGTGTCTCCTACTACCTCATGGCAAGGTATAGCTGACCCACGGGGAGGGAGGGTCTTATGTGGAGTAGAAGGTGAAATCCTGATCACCCCAAAAAAATCAACGCAGAAGAGGTAAGTAGGATGGATGAGGAGTTTTGTTCACCTCAGGCTTCAGTACACTGTTCCCCCCAGTCTCAGCTTACCCTGTTAGACAACAATTCATTCCAGGTACAAATGGTCAGGCAGACAGACATATTACCCAGCATGTCCCATGGACACCTGGGGAGTTAAAGGGTTTTCTCTCATCAGTCCCTAAGCCAAGGAGTAATCCATGTGGATTTGCAAGTGAACTGTACAATATTGCGGTCAGTTACAACCCCAGATGGAGAGATTTGTTGCAGATAATAAGAATTGTAGCAGGTCAAATAGACACTGCTGCAATATGCACCAAGCTCACCCTGCCCCTAGACCCATCAGAGCAAGAGAATACCTCCCAGAAGGCTTTGGAATGTGTTAACCAGATCAAGGATAAAATCAAGGAGATATTCCCTCCTCAATCCTGGATCTGGGTGACAACTATCCAGCAAAAGGTTAAGGAGCCAGTGGAAGATTATTTTGAAAGATTCAGGCAGGTTGTAGAAGAGGCAGGAGGTAATCTTGATAATCAGGGAATGGGAATGATGCTCACTGCTACATTGGTGTCTGGACTGAATAAAGATATCCATGACAAATTGGTTTCTGCTCATTCTGATTGGCGTGATAAGTCAGTTCCAGCACGAATGAGTTTAGGCGAGCTCAATCCAAAGGAGTATGAAGGTGCAGGAAAAGAGAACCCAGAGAGTAATGCTAGTTAATGCCCCTGGGAAACCTCAAGGGAGGCAGTTCAGCAAAGGGAACAAAGGGGAGCCTAGGAAAGTGAGATGTTACACTTTGCCAGGGACCGCACAGCTCCATTGCAGGAGAAACGGGAGGACTATTGACAAACAGGGCTTCCAGTTCTACCTATCATCTCTGAGAGCAGGGGGGGTGATGCCTTTGTCCGTCTCACCCTCTCTGAGATGCCATACCATTCTCTGGAGTGTTTGGTGGACACTGGTGCTGCCCGCGGTGTTCTCAAAAGATCAGAAGTCCCAAAATTGAACATTTCTGGACAAATTGATGCTGTAGGACTGACAGGTAATACCATCAGGTTGAGGGAGACTGAGGAAACCCCTGTGACTATAGGTCAAATGAAAACCTCTCTTTCCTTTGTCCTCAGTGATACTGTTCCCTGCAATTTGCTGGGAAGGGATGCACTGATGAAGCTAAAGGCAAATATTCAGTACACAGAGGATGGACCAATTGTAACTGCCTCAGTGGGATCAGAGGATCTCAACACTTTGGAGAGTCTGGTCCCCCTGATGGCAGTTCGAACTGTTTCAGAACAGGACATTCCTCCTGACCTGAAGGATGTTCCCCAGACTGTTTGGGCTCAAAAGGGTGATCCAATGGGCCTGATCAAACAAGCAGACCCGGTGGTCATCAAGCTCAGACCAGAAGCTCATCTACCCAGGATTCCTCAGTATCCCCTCAGCATGAAACAAATGAATGGTGTTAGACACCAGATTAAAGCTTTTGTGGATCAGGGGATTCTGGTTCCCACTAAGTCACCTGTGAATTCCCCCCTTTATCCGGTGGCTAAGCCTGGGAAACCTGGCCAGTTTTGACTGATTCATTATTTGTGCCACATCCTCACACTATTCTAGGTGAAATCCCTCCGGATGGATCCTGCTTTAGTGTGATTGATTTGGTAGCTGCATTTTTAAAGCTACCTTAAGCCATAGCACTTTATGTAAATGTCAAGCTCATCAGAGAGCTACAGATCCTATCACTATGGGTAATAAAAGGCTGCATTATGGTCTAAAAACTACTAGCATGATACATTTGTAGTCCAAATCAACACTACATTGGTATAATCACTCCCCCTATTAGACAACATTTTAACAATAGGACCTTTTAGAAAACAGCTGCATTGGTAACCTTGAAATGTGTCTAATCTCAGAACAGAGGGAACACGGGGGAGAGGTAGCAGTGTGAAATAGCGAGGGGAGGGGGACTCATAGCTGCACAGTTTTTCTCACAGTATCAACATTTTACAAGCATGGCGGCTTAACCCCTGCCTTGCTGTCACTAAGTGAATGTATAATGTGTTAATGCCTGATTCTGACATCAGTAGGGTGTTGGAAACATGAGGATGGTCGATTGTGTGTTATATCCTGTCCTAGCTCACTTATCCCATCTCCCTTCTCATGTTTCCAAAGGGGGAATGATGGAATGATTGTGAGTGTTAGCAAATTTTGGTTTGCACCAGGCTTCTCACAATTTGGAACAGAATGGTGTGTTGAAAAACAAAATAGCTAAGATCTGTAAGCAGACTAATCTCACTTGGGTACAAGCATTACCACTAGCTCTTTTTGCAATAAGACATACCCCAAAAGAAAAGCATGGCCTTTCACCTTTTGAAATTCTGTTTGGCAGACCACCACTGACAGGTCTTTTCTTTCCACAAGAACTGCATGGACAGTATGCTTCTTTAACTGAATTATGTTATTCATTTGCACAAGCAATTGACTAATTTGCATGGAGAGGTTTTTGTTTTTTTCTTCATTACCAGATCCTGGAGAGACAACTGGAACCCATCACCTGCAACCCGGAGATTGGGTGGTGATAAGAAGATACGTGAGGAAACATCCGGAGCCCCGGTTCGATGGCCCATTCCAGGTGCTACTGACCACCCCCACCTCAGTCAAGGTGGAAGGGAAGCCAAACTGGATACACACCTCTCATTTTAAAAAAGTGGACTTCCAGGTGGGTGATGTAAACTAGCACCATGAAGGGTAGGCCAGAAGGGGACGAAGAGGATTAATAAACCGCTAGGATGCATGTACTGGCTCTCCTGTTTCTTTTTGCTCTATTCATCCATGCACAGGTTAAAGGTGAAAAGCAGAAAAATTCTGTCTGGCTTCTGCACCAACAAACTGCCAAACAGTTAAATGTTACTGACTGCTGGGTATGTTCTAAGATTCCTGCGACACATAAGGGAATTCCTTTAGTGGGGGTTCCATTGTCAATGAATGATTTGAATATCACAGATTATAGCTATGATGTCCAGGTAGATGTGGATCATATTGCACATAATGCTCTTGCAAATCACGGAACATATTTAGAAATCATTGGTTTAACTTCTCCACCCACTATATGTCTAGGACCCATGTATGTGAATCACACAGTTGATATTGCTAGCAAGTCAGTTAGTTTACCCAAGGCTTATGTTGGGGACACAGATTGTACTAATGCTACTTTGGTATTTACCATGGAATTTGACTCAACTTGTGACAAAGTACATGCTGATTGTAATAACTTGTGTTTTTGTCCCACCATGGATGCCCGCTATGCCCCCAGATGTGCTTGTCCTGATCACACAGACGAGGATGACTGGATCTGTGAGAGTAAGATGCGGGACAATATGGAGTGGTTTCATAAGTGGCTGGGAAAACATGGTACGGTAATTCCTAAAGTTTTAAAACAAGGAGTATATTACATATGTGGTAAAAGGGCTTATGCTTGGCTTCCTATGGGGGTATGGGGTAACTGTATTATTGGTAGAGTTGTGCCAGCCATTAGGACACGCTCCAATATATCACTTGTGCTATTATAGGAGAAGAGTGTTGTACATGGGTTGAGGATTCTAGTGACCCCATTGAGGCCAATTTGAATAAGGTGAAAGAACTCCAACATAAAGCTAGAGACATATCCAAAGAGGGATGGAATCCTTTTTCCTGGTTGGGGTCTATTGGCACATGGTTTAACAACATGCTCTCAGATTTTTTTACAGCCTATAGTGGTAGTGATGTGATTGATTTTACTATGGTCCATTGGTTTTAAATTACTAATGCTTTGTGTTTCTCGTTGCAGTAAATGAATAATCGGTTTGCAGTTACTAATCTTTTGTATTTTTTTTAATTGCAGTAATTGTATGGGCAGATCTGTTTCTTTGGTGGGATGCAGCAGCTTCGGTGATGATCGTCTGATAGCTCAGCTCGACTACCTGCCTTTCCTACAGACCCTTCGGATATTTTGAAAGCCAGGTGGAGGACGTCATCCCGGAAGGGGTTGTATCTCAGCAGCCTAGCCAGATGTCCTTTCGGACCTAGTGCAGCGGGGGTACATCTCTGGCTGCTGTTGCTTCCCCATACATAGATAGATAGTGTATGTGTGTGTGATGTGTGTCCAAATAAAGATGTGTGAATGCTTAGTGGACATGATCCCTGTATAGCGGTCTGGAATGGATGTTACATCCCACAAGGTATGCAGGTTAGCTGTGTACCTGCGTGAAGTACGGACTTGTCTAGGGGGGTCATTTCCAGGTAGGCAGGACACTAAGTTAGATTAGCAGGATGCACAATGCCCATATTATCCTTATATATATATGTGTGATAATTGAATTATCAAAAGGGTGGGAAATGTTGGGGAAAAAGCTAAATCCTATAATCTTTTTCTAATAACTGTACTGTACCTTTAAAAGCAGTGCATATGCATGAATACTTTTGCTCCATAGAAAAATAGGCGTTTTAAATTAGTTGCAATATAGAGTTAGTTTGCAAGGTCAGTTTGGTAAGTTTTTTCCTCAGAACAATAGAGCTTTCTTCTATAGCCCCCCTTCAAGGACATACCAGCTAGACGGACCAGATAGCACTGCTGAAGACTGTTGGAGACTGCTGATTGGGCAATAACAGGGGGGTGGGTTACCAGTGGCTTATAGTTAGTGTATAATTAAAGGGGTCCCCTATTGTGTAGGGAGAGAGCTCTCATACAGAATTACCTGTAAGTTGTATGTATGTCACTTACATGTTATTGCTGTTTTGCTGTGTTATTTTAAATAATAACCAATCTATAATTTGGAACAACTGTGTCACTGTTGCATTATTTATAACCTTTTTGAATTTCCCTTACAAATGTTATAGCAGCTAATAGTTAATTTTTTAGGTACAGTATCTCAATGGCCTGAAAGCTGTAAGAGCTTTTGGATGCATAATGCTACACATTTAATTATAGGTATTATTGCATAATTGTTTTTTGGAAACCGTTCTTTATCAATACTTGTCTTGCTTCTGATGAGTATGATCGATTAAATGCACACCAGCGTTCGCATTATCAAATTGTTAAAAATTTAATGTCAGCAAGCCCCAAGTGCTAGCCTTTAGTATGAACAGGAAATCAATTGATTTTATGGTAACTTCATCTGTACTTTGTTAGTACATAAAGATAAACAAGGCAAAGAGTGCCTCAAAACACCATACACTCCCACAGTGCCTTCCTATACAAGTTGTAAGGAGGAGAATGTTCTGTGTAGGTAGCTTTGAACATAGGCTTTCAACATGCAACCTGTCTGAAAATGGGGTACAGCCATGATAGTTTTAGCAAGCTTCTTTTTACCTAATTAGCTAGCACCAAGTTTTTCAGCTGCAAATCCTTGAGACCTTGCCTGCTGGCCTATGGAAGATGGAAAAGTAAACATGGACTTCACAGCTATTTTTCCCTGTGACTGACTGCTATCACTACCATTTAAGACCACAGAAGAAAGAGAAGGGTTGGCTGGAAGCTTTGCTACCGGAGAGATGTGCCTTGCTATTTGTTGTCAGGCTATGAAACAACAGCTTCAAAAAAAGAAGAGTGTATCAAGGTGTTGGCTCTCCTGCACAATGGAGTGTTACATGTAGCCAATTATTCCATTTCTTTCTCTATGCCCATGCCTCTCTCTCTCACTCCCCTTTGCCCCTCTCTTCCTATATTGCTTCTTTTGGCCCCCAGGTATTAATCTTGCTTTTCTGTGTCACCTTGCTCCCATGTCCCAGTCTATTTTCTCGTTGCCACTCTTGCTCTCCATCTCCTGTGTCACTGTCTTGCTCCCATGTAACCCTTTTCCTACCTATGCCATTGACTTGCTTTCTTGTGTTCCTCACTTACTCTCCTGTGCCCTAGTCATATCCCTCTTTCTGTGTTTTTCCCTTCTTTACCCCTCATGCTTTCTTGTGCCAATGTCCTGCATAGCTGTGCTACTGTATTGCTCCCCCATGCCAATGTTTTGCTTTCCTGTGCCTCTCTTTTGCCTTCTTGTGTACTTCTCTTGTTTCCCTGTACCCATGATCCCTTGTGCCCCATCTTGCTTCCCTGTACTTCCTTGCTTCCTTTCTTACCCCCTGTTGCCTCTGTGCTGTCTTGCACCATTCTATCTCTTGCTGCTATGCCACTCTCCTGTGTCCCTTTTTGCCACTTTTTTCCTCATTCTTGCTTGTGCCATATCTTGTCCCTCAGTTGCTGCCCTGTGCCCCTCTGGTGACCTTCTGTTTTCTACTTTTACATGTTACTACTATAATATATAGCCTGCATTTATTTCTCATTAAAATCAACTTGCCACACATTTTAAGATCAATTCTTTTTCAAGTTTCAAGGGGAGTAACTCAAAGGTCAAACAATCCTTGGGACAGTGCCTTTTATATTATTTATCAATGAATTTGAAAAAAAACAATTGCTGTGCTTTTGTTTGTTCCCAGTGAACATTCACTTCTGAGCTTCTCCTTTTTGTCACCCTAGGGAGTATCCCTACAGATGAGTGGTATACTAGATGTGAGTACCTTGTTCAGCTCCACTTCATGAGGCCCAGGAAGGCTGAAACATACATCTGGGGATTGATAGTATTCTCAAGCAGAGGAGGGACTGCACTGTATTTTTGGGCTGGACTGCCCTTATAGGCGGTGTCAGCTCAGTATGCAAATGAGTATTTATACTTTGTAATGGCACTAATAATAATAATAATAATAATCTTTATTTATATAGCGCCAACTTATTCCGCAGCGCTTTACAATAGGGGATAGACATACAGGGATATTAAATAGTACAAATCATATGTGGAGAACAGAAGGATCAGAGGGCCCTGCTCGTGAGAGCTTACAGTCTAGAGGAAGGTGGGTAGGACACAGAAGGTGTAAGTGCTATTGGGTGTAAGTGCCTCCTGCCACATGAGCTGCCAGTCAGTGGGTGGGAGAGAGAAGTGCTAGTGAGTGTAGTATTCCAGGGAATGGTGGGTTCTTGGTGATAATATTTATGTAGGTAGTTGATAGGCTTCCCTGAAGAGGTGAGTTTTCAGGGAGCGTCTGAAGATCTGAAGGCTAGGGGAGAGTCTGATGGGGCGGGGGAGGGAATTCCAGAGCTTGGGTGCAGCACGGGAGAAGTCCTGTAGGCGGGAGTGGGAGGTTGTAATGAGAGATGTGGAGAGGAGAAGGTCCTGTGCAGAACGAAGATGGCGAGTGGGAGTGTATTTGGAAATGAGAGATGAGATATAGGGGGGTGAGGTGTTAGTAAGGGCTCTGTAGGTGAGCACCAGGATTTTGAATTTAATTCTGTGTGCTAATGGGAGCCAGTGTAGGGATTGGCAGAGGGGACTGGTGTTGGAGAAGCGGTTGGTTAGGTAGATTAGTCGTGCTGCTGAGCTCATTATGGACTGTAGTGGGGTTAGGCGGGCAAGAGGGAGGCCAGTTAGTAGTGAGTTGCAGTAGTCAAGACGGGACATGATGAGTGTTTGGATTAGAATTTTAGTGGTGTCTTCATTAAGGAAGGGTCGGATTCTAGAGATGTTGCGGAGGTGGAGGCGGCATGATTTGGAGATTGACTGTATGTGAGGAATAAATGATAGGGCGGAGTCGAATGTGACCCCCAGGCAACATGCTGTAGGGGTTGGTTTGATGATAGTGTTGTTGACAGTGAGGGTAATATCTGGAGTAGGACTGTTAGGAGAGGGAGGGAAGATAATTAGTTCAGTTTTGTCAAGGTTAAGTTTGAATTGACGGGAGGACATCCAGGAAGACACAGCGGACAGACAGTTAGATACCTGGGACAGGAGGGAGGGGGAGAGGTCAGGGGAGGAAAGATAGATTTGGGTGTCATCAGCATAGAGATGATGGTGAAACCCAAAGGAGTTTATTAGTTTACCCAGGGATGCAGTGTAAATTGAGGAGAGCAAGGGGCCCAGGACCGAGCCTTGAGGCACTCCAACAGACAGTGGGAGGGGTGGGGAGGTGGAGTCAGAGTAGGACACACTGAAAGAGCGGTTGCGGAGATATGATGAAAACCAAGAGAGGGCAGTGTCACGGAGACCTAGAGAGTGGAGGGCTTGGAGGAGGAGTGGGTGATCTACTGTGTCAAAGGCAGCAGACAGGTCCAAGAGAATAAGTAGGGAGTAGTGGCCTTTTGACTTGGCAGAGAGCAAGTCATTGACCACTTTAGTGAGGGCAGTCTCGGTGGAGTGATGAGGTTGGAATCCAGATTGCAAGGGGTCTAGCAGGGAATGGGAGCAGAGGAATTTAGTGAGCTGGTTATATGCGAGACGCTCAAGGAGTTTGGAGGCAAACGGGAGTAGGGAAATGGGCCGGTAGTTTGACAATGAGTTTGGGTCCAGGGAGGGTTTCTTTAGAATTGGCGTGATTAGGCATTAGGGAGCAGTGACTAGACAAAGAACAATCTAATGAGGTACTTTTGTTCATTATCAGTAAATATTCACTTCCTGACTCTGAAGTGAGTTTTAAAAGGAAAGCAATCCATACTTGCATATGGCATAAAACTGGGTAGTGAATGGATGTCCAACATGTGTCCTGCAGGCGAAAGGTGACCCTCCAGAACTCAGGGTTCTGACCACTGGAGTTTTTTGTTTTTTTTTAACAAAAACATATTTTATCCAATTAGCTGTCATAGGCCAGTGACTTGACCAAAACTGATTTATAAGTAGCACTAGGTCTATAACTATGAATATATTACATTATACTTTTTTATATACAGCTTTTGAATTGCTGCAAAAAAGCCATATTTCTGAATAGCTATAATCCACCATAATTATTTATGAAAAAATAGTATGTGGTCCTCACACATACACATTTCTGATCGTGTGCCCACAATGGAAAACAAAATGGATGTAGGGTAATACATTTAAAACAGGATGATAATTCTTGGCAGAGGGATTTGAATAAACTTGGGTAAAGAGCAGGTTAATTGCAATTCATGTTCATTGTAAACAAGTTTAAGATTAATACATTTATTCTATTTGTGGAGTTAAAGGAGAAATAACACCTCCAATAATAACCCCCACTTACCTTACTATTGACAGTAAGAGATGACATTTTCAAACCTGAATGTTATGTCCATGGGGGCAGACATAACAGTTGCTAGAAGGACCAGAGGATGTAAACCCCACTGCACATGGGAACCTTAACCATTCAAATGAAGATTGGAGGGGCGCAATGCACTGCTCCACAAGGCACAACTGTAAATTCATTGGGGCCATTTGTATTTTCTGGCCATAGTATGGTAAGTGAGCTGTTATTAGAAAGAGCTGTTAGTTTTCCTTTAATGGGATTATTTTTGGAGAACCCATAAGGCATATAGAGTTAGGACTCCGGAATTTGTAATAGCACTCAATGTCAAATAGTTACAGAAGTGAATAGGACAAATGCAGAAAGAACTTGAACAATTCTGCAGCATACTAACTCATTTAAAGGAGCATACTAACTGATTTAAAGGGATAGTAATGTTTCATAATTAAAGCAGCTCTAATTAATCATCATAGTATTTGGACTTTGGAGAGTGTTATTTCAATTCTGTCAGAGTTGTAGTTCAAGAGTAATTCAATGACAAAGTGTCCCCCTCCTGCCCCTTTTACTGATGTAACACTGCTCAGCCATAGCAGAAGGGAGGTGCCCAGGTAGACTGCAGAGAGGGACAACCTTCAATTAAGATAAGGGAAAAAGCTGAAAAACTTGTCATGGGGGGAAGGGCTTTCATTGTTCTGATGGGAAGAATATTGTCCCCATCTGTTATTTGTCTGGACTATGGACTGCATTCCACATCTGAGAAGAGATTGCTTACACTAGGTAAAAGGGGTGGGAGGGGGAAACTTTGCTTGTGAATATCTCTCAAACCTTTATGGTTATATCGTTCTTAATGTTTTTTTAATGCCTACAAAATAAAATAAAGATAAAACGAAGTATTACTATCCATTTAAAGGAGACTTTGAACACCACAAATGATATAAGGGTCTTTAAATCACTTCACAATACTTTTGAGACCTCTCCAGCATTCAAAGGGATAAAAGATAAATTAAAAATGGAAAATTTTTTATTTTCCAAAATTTGTTCAGTTGTTATGCTCCAGAGTTGTGCTTCTTTCACTGTCTGTATCAGGCTGTGTAGTGTGTAATCCTATTGCACCACTTGGGTGGGGCTTAATAGACGTGGGTGGGATAGGGATGAGGGAAGTTTGGAATTTGTCCCAAAATGGGAAGAAAGATTCAGTGTTGTAAAAACAATGTTGGGAGTAGGTAGGGATACTATAGATCTAGCTTACCTGGTGAATCACCCTCTGCCCCCAGTGACCTGGCGAATCACCCTCTGTCCCTGGTAATTACGTTCTCTGGGGCAGATCTAGAGAGTTCCCAGGTATGACCATACACAATCCAAGCTGGTGACAAAACCAGAGTATTTAAACATGAGACCTGGACTTTAGAATCTTCATCCAGTACTTAATAACACTTCTGCCCTGAAGGCAACATGATTTTATCAGTTCCAAATAATATATTACTGAACTTGGGAGAGTACAGAGGGTAACAACACATTTAAAGGATTGGTGTTGCTGAATTAAAAACAATTAATAGCAAAACTGAACATGCTTATACTAGAAAGGAGGAATTTAAGAGAGGATTTGATTACATCCCACAATCTAAATATATTCAAGGTCAATAAAAAAGATCTCTTAAGGGAATTATACATCTTGAGTAATGGTCAAATAATGAAAGGACAACCCTACTGAAGGAGGTTTCAGTTTCAGAAGAAGGGATAGTTTACATTAAGGGAATTCTACTAAGAGAGTTGATGATGGCAGATACGACTGATATCTTTAACTCTTTGCACACTCCTCTGAAATTCAAAGGATAAAGAAAAGTCAGTCTAGTTTCTAGTACATGTGAGGATACACATTTATTTTAATTAATCAAATGGGCAGTGTATCCCAGATAAAAACAATTTTTAATAAATATAGCAGTGGGTAGCCGATCCCTGACACTAGTGTAGCTTCGCAAACCTTAAAAATTAACAGTAAGTTTTTGGACTTTTCATCACTCCCTGAATTTCTCCAGAGCCTCTAAAATCAGTTGAATTTCTCTTCCTTCTGCCCCTTTTTTAGTTTTAACCTGCAACTGATGATCAGAATCCAAACCCCCTGATGCCAGTTTAAAAGAACAGCATAAGCTGAGAGGGCTTTGTGAGATGTGAGTAAATCCCCAGAGTAGAAGAAATTGAGAGTAAAATATTTTCTCATTACCACAGCAATACAAGAATCATATCAACCCTTTGAGTGCCAGAGGAGTACACAAAATTTTGCAAAACAAAGCTTTATGCACACCTCTGGCACTCAGAGGATTAAATTGAACCTCTCATGGTGATGGACTTACACCAACAACCATGGACTCATGTAAGAAGCTGACTGAGGATCAGAAAAGAAAGATATTTGACTCTTAAAGCAGGGGGGCTATAAAAAAAATATATATATATGCTTCTTCCTTGCAGTTTCCACTGTCTGAAATGTCATTACGAAGTTAAGGGGAACTGTTGAAGTCAAGACCAGATCTGAAAGACCAAGAAAAATCTCCTGTAGAACTGCATGTAGACTGTTCAGTAATGCAACGCAAAACCCCCATATCATTGCAAAGGACCTGCTGGAAATGTTATCTTGCACTCAATAGTGGTGCACCTTTCCACTGTGCAGTGTTGCTTGCAAAACAAATAATCTGCATTGGAGTCATCAGAAGCAAACCTTACCTGCGATCTCATCACAAAAGCCAATGTCTGAAGTATGGAACACAATCCTTAGATAAGCCAGAGGTGTTTTGGAACCAAATGCTCTGGTCTGATGAAGTTAAAATTTAATTTTGGCTACAATCACCAAAGGTACATTTGAAAAAAGTACACCTTTCTACCTGTTAAGCATGGGGGGGGATCTACTATGTAATGAAGTTGTATCTTAGCCAGTGGCACAGGAAATATTGTGCGGGTACAGGGAAAAATGGATTTTATGGAGTTTCAACAAATCCTGAAAGCTAATGTCACATAGTCAAAGAAGAAACTGAAGCTGAAGAGGTTGGATATTACAACAAGACAATGATCCAAACCATACCTCAAAATCAACCTCAAACTACTTCAAGAAAAGAAAGCTTAAGGTTTTGAACAGGCCTGCACAGTCCCAAGACTTGAATATTGTTGAAATTCAATGCATGAAAGGCAACCTAAGAATATTTCTGAAGAAGTGTCTTGGGATACCACAGAGTTGCAGTCTACTGCTCAAGGATTGCTGTAGAAGGCCACACAGCTGGTGATATTGTAACAATGTGTCTCTATTGTGAATATATGGATATGCTTCTTCTTAATGCTTTCACTGTTATCTTTCTCCCCGCTTAATATGGCTACAAGTTGACTTGCTTGAGACACTAACCCACACTACCTCCTTTATTCACACTGGTCTGGATATTAAGATGGATATTTATTTTCCGCTAACATTCATGCCGCTTATTGCCTTTTGATCATATTATCTACATCTGTGACTTTTTATTGCTTCCTGGATATCTCTAAGAATTATCTGACTGTTATTACTTTTGCTGCCTGATTTCAGACTCTATACTGGAATGGTTATTATTTACTACTGCCATATTAACACTATCAGCGCTGGGCCCAGCTCTTCCCGAGTTGTCCCTATATTTTGTTATCAGGATCTATAGTCCTGTGGACTGAGTGAGTGTATATAGTCTTTGATCTCTACTTCTGTTTTAAGGGGCTATAGGTGGTGTATGGAGGGAGGAGTTTTTTATTATGGCTGCTTTTTGAACCCTATTATTGTAGGTTTAAAATTTAGATTTACAGTTGTATAATAAATATATATTTTGGAGAAGCTTGAGTGCTCTTTT
Organism: Rhinophrynus dorsalis; assembly: GCA_037306005.1. NCBI lineage: Eukaryota > Metazoa > Chordata > Amphibia > Anura > Rhinophrynidae > Rhinophrynus > Rhinophrynus dorsalis. Next base: position 356,411,648 of record CM074718.1, read on the forward strand.
AATTTTTTTTTCTCTTTTTTTTTGTATTTATGGCTATTTAGGATTGTTGAAGCACTCTGTGTGTGCCAAGCACATAGTTTGTCTTCCCCCTTTTAATTAAGGGGTGCTTGACTACTATCTGCCTTTGGAGTATATACCTCTCGCACTCACAGGGTTAAGCACCAGAGAATATTTGGATGCTACAAATAACATCTCCTACACACACACATGTATATACTGTATATATATCTATTTATCTCTCTCTTTCTCTCTCTCTCTCTCTCTCTCTCTCTCTATATATATATATATATATATATATATATATATATATATATATATATATATAAGCCAGCACTCCCAGGACATTGCTATCAACATGAATAGTTTCAGTAGGACATTTAAATTTCATCAGTACAGTCTGAGGACCCCCATTCACTATATATATAAGCCCAGCCAAATTGCAGGTACCATGTCACCTCTGACATCATCACATCCCCTCATTGCGTATGGACAGGGTAGTGGTGACTACATAATTTCCATAATGAAAACAACAACACAGCCCCATCGATACAGCAGAATGAAATGCATAGGTTACATCTAGTGCTGAATCATATTGCCAGCCCTCAAAGATGTGAAAATGAACAAAAGGACTATAAGAAAAAAGGACACAAAACAGAAAATTAGAAAAAATTAATGTACAATATGCAACTCAAGCTTTGACATTCATTAAATTGATGTACTTTGTTATTAGGAAAGTTAAAGCCTAAACATATAGTCTAATGAGCACCATAATACCACAGGAAAAAATGAAAAGAATGATATACTAACAGCTATGTATCAGTGTGTGTCAAGCCAAACAATGAAAGGATGCAAGAACATTGCAGCACGTAAGGCAACTACATTCCCACTCACCATCGATGTAAATGCCATCAGTCCATTAAATCCAATAGTGAAAGAAGAAAAGTCAGACTAAACATGATAATGCAGTAGCGTGGGTCAGTAAGGAACTGGGAACATCATTAGGTGCTCAGATAGGCATACATGTTTCATTAATAATTGTCACGGTTTTTTAGGACTCTCAGACCAAATAAGTGAAAATAAAACACACTTTATTAAAGTGAATAAGGCACAAGTACGCCCTCTAGAGGCGGTAGGTAATACACAGATAAGTAAACTGAGGTATTTACAATGGTAATAGCACAAAAGACATAAATGCAAAACAGTATGCACTAGGATGATATTGACCCCCAAGGGGTTAATGTCCATATAATAGTCTGTCTCAGATGTGGAGGTTTGACACGCCCTGGATGTTAAAAGGGCTGTACTGTATAGACAAAGTTCATCAAGTGTTGAGGATAGAGCTGCCTTGCCAAGGTGTTGGATAGTAAGCAGAAAGGGAATCAACTTAGCCCCCACGGGCGTAGTTACAGGAACTGCTTTCGTTTGTGCAAGTGCCAGTAGCCCCCACGGGCGTAACGGAAACCGGCCGGCGGTGCAAGAGCTAACAGCCTCCTTAAGTGTAATCGAATGCTGGAATAAGAGAGCAAGAGCCACTAGCCCCCTCGGGCGTAGTACCGGATAAGCCAACACTGAAGCCTTTCTGCCAACACTCTGTGTCAAATGATATCGTTGGTAGTCAATACCGGAGAGCCTTAAGCGCCCAAACGGCCCAACTATGTGAACACTCTGCAATGGTGGACTAGAGTTGCCGACGGAGAGCGGCCAACTCAGCAGCAGTATCACGGGTAATGAGGCTCGTACAGGAGATAGCGAGAGTGAATTCGAGGCAGCACTGCAAGAGTTAAAATGCACGTTTACTCGAGGCTTCAGCACTACAGCAAGGCTCTGCACAGAGAGGAAGGCCCACAGCATACACACAACTCTGCACAAGGAACGAGGCACAGCACTAAATCGAGGGAAGCACCAGGCAAGGCAGTCACTCTGACGCGGGCAATAGAGACTGGAAATGTCGCGGCGGCGACAACAGAAACGCAGGTCACTGGAACAAGCTGGAAGTCGATCTTCGGAGCAGGAAGTCAGCCGGGCCGGGTCGGAGCACGTACGAGGCCGTCATACAAGCCGGGTCATACACGAGCAGGAACGTCAGTCTAGCCGGGTCAGGATCCAAGGGTGGTACGCAGACGAGCCGGGTCATACACAAGCAGGTACACTGGAGAATGGTCAGGACAAGCCGAATCGGTACACAGGAACTCAGAATACAGGAACACAGCAACAGCACTACTGGCTCAGGAACACCACGAAAGGGCATCAGATAGATGTGATAGCCCGGTATAAAAAGGTCATCAGGAGGCGGGTCAAACTCAGTTAGCAAATCAGTGGCAGCCACAACTGAGAGTGACAGGAATCACAGGCACTGTGATAATAATGCTCACAGTGGCCAAGTGCAAATGAGCCAATATCCCTAAGGTAATTCAGATAATGCTAGGGGACCAGTGAATGTAGTACCTACAGCTCCCCCATGCAGACAACAGTCCGTTCTCATGGAGACTCTGAGGTTATCCATACCTCCCCCTAAGCAGTAAAAATGTTCCGACAATAAGGATAGCTCCCCATCACTGTTCATGATGGGTATAGTCCATAGAACATCAAAGGAAAAGGTCTGCATGGGAGAGGGTGCAATTTTAAAATATCAAAGTGGCTCTGGGAAATGAGCAGAACATGAACAATGAGTGCAACAAAAAGGAAAATTGAAACCAATCTAGGCAAACGACTACTACTGCATAAAACAAAAGAGTGAAAGTTATGGCTTCAATGAAATTATGATACAATACATTGGTGTCTAGAGATATGGACTTCGGAATTAATAAATAATACTATCTAAAGAATTACACAGCATGATCACACGTAAAATCAGCCAAACAATAAAACAGCCTAAATAAGCAGGAGGACAACATCTCATTCAGTCCTTTAGATGATACTGTATCAAAATAATGGATCCAATTAGTTTCCCTTTGCATTAAAAATGAGTCCCTGTTACCTCTACTCCTGGGTTGTAACACATGATCAAACAGCATAGTACTCATACTAGAAAAATAATGTCCCTTCTCCAACCATGACTTGCAACAGGCTTGGCAGTCTGCCTCTTTCAAATACCATAGAAGGTCTATGGTTGGCCAACCTTTTGCAGAATGTAGTGGTGGTTTGCCAACATCACTTAATCCACAAGGGCACATGATGAAATACATACCAAAGCCAAAACCCCTAATTTTAATTTTTGCACTCAAATGAGGATGTCTGTATGTATTTCCCACAGTCGTAGGATTGCAAGTAGGGTAATTTAGACATTTTATGCAGACTGCTTTGGGTTTGGTAACCATTTGCCAGGTCCTTTTTCAGTTTGGATTCTCTAGGGTTTTCTACAAATCAGTCAGTATGCATCAGCAACCTCCTTAGCCTTTTCCCCCTTCTAAAAGCTACATAAGGAGATGGTTTGATGAAAAATGGTAGTGTTAATTCCATAGAAATAATGAGCCACAATTTCTTAACGGTCCTTCCTTCCGATTTTGTTTGCTTGTGGAGAATAGTTGCATACAAAAGCTAAACACTGGTCTTTTCTCTAATATGACTTTCAATAATTCTTCCTGTGTGACACTACAACTTCATTCTATCTGTGGGTCAAACATACCTTTTGAATATTCTCCCTCTTTCCAGGAACCTACCATACATTTCCTTGATTTAAACAGATTTCCTACTGCCATCAGAGTTGTTACAAATTACCCTAAAAAATGTATAGCAAGGAGTCTCCTGAATTTGTGAGGGAGGGTGATTGTTATCTGATATAAGCAATGAGTTTCGGTCTGTAGTTTTACAGTAAAGGATGGAGCCCGAGGTGAAGTCCTCAATAAACAGTTTTAAATAAAGAACTTAATTTGTTGTGTGCTGTATTTCATGTTAAAACGTACAGGGCTAGGTAGCTGGTTCAACTCATTGTACCAGGCAGTAAGATCCTGTTTGCTCCCTTTCCATAGAAAAATAGATCATCAATGTAGCATTTGTAGATAATGATAAATTGATGTCATATATGTTCTTCATAACTGTGCATAATAGATTTGCATATGAGGGAAATACATTGGATCCCATTCCTGAGCTTGTGAGCTAGAGAAAGAACCTGTTGCAATATCTTAAGTAATTGTGCATAAGTGTAGTGCGTAGCAGATCACAATAAGTTCAATAGTTGCAGGACCTGCTGGTGGGGATTCTGACTGCATGAATGCCTTGGTCATGGGGATAATAGTGTAAAACTGTTTACATCCACTGTTACTAAGATGGTCTCCCTGTATTCAGGGGACACCCTAGACCACATTTAAGAAGTCAATTGTGTATCTAACATAAGAAGACATCTTACATAGGTTGAAGAAGGGAGTCCAGATATGTTGCAATAGATTGGTTAAACGATCCTCAAGCAGATATGATTGGTATATTTTTCAGGAGCAATGAATCCCTGCTCATAGGGGTAAGCTGTGATAAATGTACACTAATACCATCCCTCAAGAATTGGGACACATCTCTTACAAAGTTAGCCTCTCCATAATGAAATGCACATGTTGGCATTTAAATGAGGACTGTATCTCATGTTCCCTAGAACGCAAACAATCTAAACCAATCTGTCCCAAGTGAGGTGTTCATAGAGATTGCTCTCCTCTGTCCATTGATGGAGGGGCTTCTATTGAATTAAGGCGTTTAGAGCTATAGGAACTCTGTCCCATAGATCTTGGGGTACATCCTAGCATTTATAAGGGTCGTGTGTGTACCCTATATTGTTCCTTTAATATGTTTATCAGAAATTTACCTAGGGAGGTGCCCTTCACATAGCAGTCAAGTACTTCACAGCTATTTACTTATAGTTTGTTGCTAGTCACTTTTTCAGTTCACAGATCTGATAAAAACAATAATTTCTAATTAACCATCAGAGTTTTTTTTAAATATAGGATTTCTCATTCAGATTGCTGAAGCATGTTATGTGTTGGAGGTGTGAATTAAACAGGCTAAATGCTTATTATACCATATAGACTATTACAGATACAATGTACAATTTATAACTAGATATACCTGACTACTGTATGAAGAATTCCTACCTAAGGTAATGTGATAAATTAACCCTTTAAATGGATAGTAATGTTTCACAAAAACAGCAGCTCCAATTAATCTTCACAGCATTTTGAGTATCCCCATCCTGCCCCTTTTACTTAGTGTAAGCCACCTCCCCTCAGATGTGGAATCTGGTCCTGGGACCAGACAGATCACAACAAGGGACAATCTTCTTACTGTGAGAACAATGAAAACCCTGCCCCCCCTTGACAGGTTTTTTTCCTTTATGCTAATTGAAGATTGTCCCTCTCTGTGATCCATCCGAACAGTCTTGCTGCTCTGAGGTGAGCAGTGTTACATCAGTAAAAGGGGAGGGAGGGGGATACTTTATCATTCAATTACTCCAACTACAGTTCGGACAGTATTGAAATAACAATCTCTATGGCTCAAATACTATGAAGACTAATTGGAAGTGCTTGTATTATACATATGTAAACTGGCTCTTTTCACAAATATGCATATGTATGTGGGGCGGGTGACGGTAGACATTTTAGTGCAGTCTCCAATTGTGAGTTTTTATATTGGTGTGTATATGTGCATATATTGTTTTCATTTTGGGATGACTGTTTCAGTTTGAGTGCCGATGATCCGTGTTCAAAGTTCTGGATGATGACAAGTGGCACTTACTTGTTACAGGTATTTCCCAAATAATTTGTGATATTGGAGCTTATGCCGTTATAGAAACACCGTATTGTGTACTTACTTTTTGTGCACTTTTTTTTTTACTCTTTTCACAAATAATACACAATGTTGCTTATATGGGTATCAACAGAAAATCCATCATTTGGCATAAATTGGGAAATGAATGCCCTGCAGAACTCATTTCTTTATATCTATGAATAAAAGTATTTTTTTCTTTCTTATTTTTATGAACTGAGGAACATGTACTGATTTAGATATAAGAGAGCATAGGAGAGGCTGCTTTCCTAGAACTGAGGGTAAAAAACTGATGTTTGTGGTTAGGGTGCAGACACTAGAACAAATGTTTGAATTTGCCAGTGCAGACACATAGAAGTTATGGCCATATGTTCAAAGAACAAGTGGAGGAGTTCTGTGGCAAACCATTTGCACTATAAGGCAGAACTAAAAAATTCCCATTGATTTAAAGCAGAACTTTCATTCAAATTAAAGTGCCCCTCAAATCATTATTCAAATAGCGATAAGCATATCAATACTTGTATTATCCTGAATAAATCCGTCATTATTGAGAAATCCAACTTTTTCAGAGACTCACCAGCAGCCATCTTGCTGTAGAGGCATATGTGCTCCTGCTCCTGTACCTTAAGGTACAATACAACTCCCCCCTCACCAATCCTAGAGGAGACCAGGATGGACAGTACAGACTCACAGATGCCTCTTTGGTAGGATGTCTGCACTGATGCCTGCCGGTGAGTCTCCGAACAAGTTGGATTTCTCAATAATGCCGGACTTATTCAGGATAATAAAAGTATTAATATGAGTATCGCTATGTGAATACTGATTTGGGGGGCACTTTAATTTGAATGAAAGTTCTGCTTTAAATGGGGGTTTTAACCCCATGAATGCTACAAGGATCTACAAAGCATTGCTTTGCAATGCATTGGAGACCTCTTTAGAATTCAAGGGGTTAAAATCCCCATTTAAATCAATGGGAGTTTTTAGGTCTTCCCTATAGCTTGCAGAATACGTAAAACAGTTGCAGAATATGTAGTCAAAAAGCTGGTTGACTGTCACTTTAATTCTAAAGCCAAAGTCATCAAAGCTTCCTGTCCATAGACCAGACCCGTGTATCACTAGGGCTTCCTTCAGCTGCTGTTCTTATCACTCTCAGCCAGCCAACACTGTAGTCCAACAACAGCTGGAAAAAGACCACAGCTTTTCTACCTCTGCAACAGGCATACTCACAAAAGCTGCAAGCATTTCTCAGTATTTGGAAGATACTTTGGGGGAGATGCACTAAGGTGTGACAAAGAGGTGATAAAGTGGAGAACACTTCTCCATTGATATCACTTCTCCAGTTCCTAAGTTATTCTGTGGAGCCATACACTAAGGTTTCACCAACTCTGGAGATTTTAGTGCATAGGCTGTATAGAATAACATAGAAATTAGAGAACGGATATCACTGGATAAGTCATCACCTCTTTACGGAGGCTTAGTGCATAAACCCCTTAGTCTCTTTATCTGGCATGCAAGAGGAATCCAAGTGAGATTCTGGGAAATGAGAAACCTCTCTGTCTGATTTTGGTTAACACCAGCTACCTGTTTTAAGAGATCATAAACATTGGTGCTATATGAATTCCACCATTTCCTTTTGGATATATGAAAAAAGTATTATTTAAGTAAAGTACAGTGTTTGCCATAACTGTTTAATCTGCTATGCTTTTATAGCTTTTCTAATTTCCAAGATGAACATGGATTATACATTACTGTGAAGCATTAGCGGTTTCTAGATACCATACTGTTGACAACAGTAGCACATCTATTTTTAATAGGCTAGAAAGGCATCTCTACCTCCACCATTATAGATGTAGCCTGTGAGGAAATACTACAGATTACAGGCCTCATACACAAAAGCAATATGGAGCAATTCTGAGGGAAATATTTCTTTGTTGATATTTATCTTTATATAGGGTTTTATTGGGTTTGTGGGTTGGCGGAGTAAGTTTTGGTTGTGTTTAGAAATATTCCCTGTTGGGGTGTTGGCTCTTTACACTTCCTGATTTTGTGCCAGCAGCCTCATATAGCATCAAACTTCTTCCCTTCCGCCTTCCCTGTAGTTGTTGTTTTTTCCTTCGTTTGTTTGTTGTCTTTTTCTCTTCTATTTCTTTCTTCTTTGTCACTGCACCTTTCCAGGTCTCTTGTTGATGGTTTGATGCTTGCCAGTGGATGCTCAACTCTTGTCCTGCCTTATGGGCGTTTCGGAAGTTAGTCTCTCACACACAAGGGCTCGGGTGAAGTCAGAGACTCTTGGTTGGAGTGTGCACTATCGTGCCACTAACATATGCAGGGCCGGACTGGGAATAAAAACCAGCCCTGGAAAAAATTGCTTACCAGCCCCACAGCACTGTGTCATTATAACAGCCCCATAGCACTGCGTCATTATACCAGTCCCCATAGCACTGCATCATTATACCCGTCCCATAGCAAAAAATTTTTCTTGTTCATAAAACGGGAAACTATGCATTTTAAAACACATTTGAATGCCACCACCAGAGCAATAAAGTTATATGCCACCACCAGAGCAATACAGAGCATGCTGTTGACATAACCCTCTATTTCTTATTTATATTTCTTATATACCACCACCAGAGCAATACAGAGTTATGCCACCAGCAAAGTAATACACAGTTATGCCACCACCAGAGCAATGCATATATGCCACCAGCACATCAATACATAGGTATATGCCACCAGCCCAGAAAACAACAGAACCAGAGCAATGTGTATATGGCACCAGTACAACAATAGTTACATGGCATACCAGAGGGTTATATATATGCCACCAGCCCAGCATCAGAGGTATATGCCATCACCAGAGCAATAGAGAGAGTCACATGTAACCAGAGAAATAAGCCACTGTATGCCACAAGCAGAGTAATTTGCCATTATATGCCACCAGCAGAGCAATACAGCATGATATGCCACCACAGTGCTTCACTACCTCCCACAATAGCACTATAATTCACAATATATGCCAGAGTAGGGCATTTCATACTCATATTGGTATATTTGGTAACAGCAGTGGAGCACATTGTGTAACTGATTTGCCACTCCACTTATATGTATGCATCTTTGGTGCCTAGATTTATGCAATGTGATGTGGATGGTGATAATTAGTATAATCTGGCCCATATTATTCTAAATATTAACATCCATGCCACATTGTATTAATCTGTACAGGGCACCAAATGGGCATGCAACATGCAAATATAATAGCAAATTAGTTATGTAATGTGAGCAACAGATGTTGCCAAATTTACCCTTATGAACTTAAAAAGCTCCAATTTGGAATATACTGTGAGTTAGAATGCTTTTATCGGGGGGAGAAGAGTTAAACTCTGCACATTCATTTTAATGCCACTGTTTCAAACAGCATTTTACAGACAGAAAACAGTAAAAGACTTTAAAAAAAAAAAAACTTCTGTTTAAAATAGAACCACATGTTCTCAGTGAAGAAATTCATAAATTAACCCTTGGAGTGCAACAGCAAGAGCATATTTTATGAATTTCTAAGTTCATTTTACCACACTGAGCACACATTTAAAATTTAAACCTACATCAATATTAATTAACCCTTAATGTCAATGATAGAAGCATATTTTAAAAGTATCTTATTTACTCAGATAACTACAGATTTGTCAGAATAACTAAAATAGACAGTCGTGTGCACAGGGAAGAAATTCATAACATACTATTGTCATTGACTGACAACATTAAGGGTTAATATCAACTTCTACTTAAAATATAACAATATGCCCACCTCCTGTCCATCTCCACATTGTCCCCACTGTCCATCTCCACACCCTGTCCACTTCCACATTGTCCATCTACACACTCTGTCCACTTCCACACTGTCCACCTTCACACCCTGTCCACTTCCACATTGTCCCCCTCCACACCTTGTCCACTTCCACATTGTCCCCCTCCACACCTTGTCCACTTCCACATTGTCCCCATTGTCCCCCTCCACACCTTGTCCACTTCCACATTGTTCCCATTGTCCACCTCCACACCTTGTCCACCTCCACACCTTGTCCACCTCCACATTGTCTCCATTGTCCACCTCCACACCCTGTCCACTTCCACACTGTCCCCATTGTCCACCTCCACACCCTGTCCACCTCCACATTATCTCCATTGTCCACCTTCACACCCTGTCCACTTCCACATTGTCCCCCTCCACACCTTGTCCACTTCCACATTGTTCCCATTGTCCACCTCCACACCTTGTCCACCTCCACACCCTGTCCACTTCCACATTGTCCATCTACACACACTGTCCACTTCCACATTGTTCCCATTGTCCACCTCCACACCCTGCCCACTTCCACATTGTCCATCTACACACACTGTCCACTTCCACATTGTTCCCATTGTCCACCTCCACACCCTGCCCACTTCCACATTGTCCATCTCCACACCCTGTCCACTTCCACATTGTCCATCTCCACACCCTGTCAACCTTGGATGTCACAAAGCAGACACAGTGTTTAGTTTATAATTAATGGTTAATAAACACTGTGGCCTTTTTTTACCCAAGCAGTTTCGTTAGTGTATTTTCTTGGGTGTGAAAGGTTGGGGCTTGTGGTGTTTGATGGGTTATGTACTAGATCAGCAGTCAAGGATTTCAGGCAAAACTTTGCATTTTTTTACTAGTATATATAAACAGACAGAATGAACAGATTAGACTAATGAAACATTTTCAGACTCAATAAGTAAAAGCATTATAAACTTCAATATATAATTTTCCTAAGCTTTGTTGTCATAACAATTACTGGTAAATGCTAGCATCAAAAGTGATAATGGCTTTGCTATTTGGTGCAAATGATGTTGCTAAGTGATAGCAATTATGCATATTATATCTTCTCTAACTACCTTCAAATGTGTTTTATGTTTTCTAAAGCTTTGACCCTTTACATGAAGTTCTGAAACAAATGCAGCTTGACATATAGATAGATAGATAGATAGATAGATAGATCGATAGATCGATAGATAGAGAGATAGATAGATAGATAGATAGATAGATAGATAGATAGATGGATGGATGGATGGATGGATGGATAGATAGATAGATAGATAGATAGATAGATAGATAGATAGATAGATAGATAGATAGATACAAACAAATTGACAACTATACAGTGGACTGAAGTATTTAGCTCTTGAGTACAAGAGTGGTATCCAGTGCATTGTGAATCACTGTGTTGGAGATATATCTAGCATTCAAAGGGCTAAAAGCTTAATTTTAATGAAGAGGAAATTGTATTTCTTCCCTAATGTATAATTAGTTTGCTCTAGAATTGCACCATGTTAACATAGTCCATCAGCCTCACTGAGGAAAATGCACTAAGAAGAACTGGGTCATATCAGCTGAACCATACAGATTGAAATAACAATTACCTGCCATCCAAGGGGTTAGAATGATAAGAGGCCTGAAAATTGGTGTTTGAAATGCCTCTACTTTGATTACATTTTTCAGTGCTCCAGGATGCTATGGATGTATCATAGGAAGATATTCAGCATTGGCCCATAACATAACATTACATTTAACCAGAAAGGGTTAAAATGTGGTGTAATTACCACAGCCTTAATTTCAATGGCTCTTGAAGCCAGAAATAAATAACCACCAAGTACTAACATAAAAAGGCTTCACCCAGGGACCCATATGCATAGAGATACCCTCAGTGTTTTTTGCAAAAGAGCCAAATTATGGAAATGTTTGTGCATTACAGCCCAGTTATACAAATGGAAGTGGCCCCTCATATGAAGGGACATGGTATATAGTTTAAATATATTAGTTTCCATATATTACGACATATCTACCTAGTCTGTTCATGCCTAGATTTGTTGTGATCATATCAATACAAACATCATAAAAATTTGAGTGTGTGGCACATTCAGTTTTGTGCTCCTTGCACCATCTACACTATGTCTAACCATACCAATAGGTACATTTTTTTCTCTGGATATTCATAGCTGTTTAAAGGTATGCTATTGCCTAAAACAACTTTAGTGATTTTGAAAGAGTTTTCAGAATCACCTATATTTTAGGTGCATAGATTATGCAATTTAAGGCATGTCTTGCAGGAACCTCCTTTCTTAGTCCTACATTTCCTTACCCACTGCCACTAGGCAGCAGTGCATTGTCTCCTTCCCCTAGCAGTGATGAGGTGACCTGTCAATGAGAGGGGAATGTAATGTAGTGATAAAGCAGGAAGTGGGAAGTGCCGGCATAGCATGTCTAAATTAGCCTAATCCAGGGGTGTCCGAAGAAAATTTTCCAGTGAGGAGCCAACTTGTGCTAAAGAAAAATATAGAATTTACATATTTGTAAATAATTGTTCAAAAGAAAACTTGTGACGAAAAATGGGGAGCAAAATTCTGAAAATTTACTCACACCCAGCACTGAAAGTTAAGGGGTTGTGGGACACAATCATATTGCATCTGAAACATCAGAATAAGAGTGTGATTCCTAACCTACTTAAACAGATCAAAACTCTAAATGTAACCCTTTAAATGATAAGGGGTATATAATGTATTGCAAATAATGTGTTGCACACCCCACTGTGCTTTGTGATTCAGAAAAATAATTCAAGATACCTCTATGCCAATCAGGACTGAGATTTAGAATAAGATGCATAATAATTTTGTTGTTTATGACAAGATGCTTGCCAAACGTAAAAGCCCAAGGCAGTATTTTTGACTTGCTTTAGTAACACAATGGAGCAGAATAAATATATACTGAGAGATAAGGATAAGCAAGTTAGTATTCTTGTACAGAGAACACAGGTAAATGCATGTGTGAGTGCATGTGTGTGTGTGTATGTGTGTCTGTATATATGATGTATATTCATGAGTATATATATATATATATATATATATATATATACTTATGTGTGCTCCTTCTTTACATTGAGAATTGATTGCTTAGCAGCTCCACCAATTCCTTTGTGCAAACCACTCCATTGCTAAAAAAATGGCAATCCTCTCTCTTCCAGACCAAAGCTAACAAAGTGCATTTCACACTCGGGTTGCAACAGTGTAAAAGATGTCATTCAAAAAAGCTAAACTTGGATTTAGTCACAGCAAAAACATGCTTTCACTGAAATATGTATCCTTCAAAGATATTGCTTGATATCCCAGTCTTCTATATCAGTGTGCATATTCAGCTGCACCAAAGTGTTTGTTTTAATGAAATACATTAGTCTGTATCACATATATTTTTCCATTTTTTCTTCAGCAATTAGCAATTGCATGCTAATGGAACCTGAGTGTGGCAAGAACTAAGTGCAGATGAACATACACGTTGCCTCCAAATGGATGGAATGCATCTTCCCACTTTAAAGGGATAGTAATGTTTCATAATAAAAGCAGCTCTAATTAATCATCATAGTATTTGGACTTTGGAGAGTGTTATTTCAATTCTGTCAGAGTTGTAGTTCAAGAGTAATTCTATGACAAAGTATCCCCCTCTGCCTCTTTTACTGATGTAACACTGTTCAGCCAGATCAGAAGGGAGGTGCCCAGGTAGACTGCAGAGAGGGACAATCTTTAATTAAGATAAGGGAAAAACCTGAAAAACTTGTCAAGGGGGGCAGGACCTTCATTGTTGTCATAGGAAGAAGCTTGTCCCCTTCTGTTATCTGTCTGGTCTTACAACCAAATTCTACATCTGAGAAGAAATGGCTTACACTAGGTAAAAGGGGCAGGAGGGAAAACTTTGCTTGTGAATATCTCTCAAACCATAAAGGTTTGAGAGATAAGACTTATATCATTCTTCATGTTTTTAATGCCTACAAAATAAAGTAAAGATAAAATGAAGTATTACTATCCCTTTAAAGTCAATAAGAGGCTGTACCAACAGATTCTGCAAGTCTGTTGCTCTGCTTTTTTAACTTTACCACCAAAACAGCCAATGCAGTACAAATTTCTTTTCCCCTGAAAATATTGCTGATTTAATGCTTCGAACTCATAAGAAGTATTCTTTGGTGCCCAATTCAATAGAATAAAATTTTTTCTCAGCGCACATTGAACAGATTTCCTACCCTTACATCTTTTTAAAATCAGATGTTAGGAACCAGGAACCAGACAGGACACAAAATGTAAAATTGCAAAACACCTTTATTGAAATAACAAAAGCAAATAAAGCAAAATCGTGAACCAGAAGTGTAAACCAAAAGACAAGCCAGGGTCAGGAACCAAGACAGGTACTCAGCCAAGCCGGGGTCAGGAATATGGAGATCAGCGAAGTCAGGAACAAGGCCAGCAGTCAGGAACCAGAAGGGCCATCAGAGGAAGCCAGGTCATACACAGGTAATCAGCAACTCAGGATAACACGCTTACTCCAGAATCAGACACAAGGGCAATCAGGTAGTGAGCCAAGCTGCTTTAAATACCCTGGGAAGGTTGGCTGTTGGCTGATAGCAGTCAGGTGAGCAAACACAGAGAGGTCAGCTGATTCAGCCAGCTCAGCAAAGGAAAGGCAGCAGTATTGGATAGCAGAGTACTGGATTAGCTCAGAAGAATAGAGCAGCAGGGCTCAGCCACACCTTGACATCAGATTACATGTTTTTTTATTCCTTGGATGAAAGAAAGGTCTCCATCTCATTGCTTCTTAACCCCTCTAACACTCAAAGGGTTAACAAAAAGAAAATCTTTCTAGCTTTCAAGTGGTTAATCTACAAGACAGACCCTGCTATCTGTTCCAATGATATGATTAAATGAAAGCTACATAGTGTGTGTGCCTATCAACAGATACAGACTATTTTCTTCATCCTTTTCCAAAAAATTATCTCAATGCCATTTATTTTATACAGCTTGTTCTAAAGTCTTAGTCATTTACTACTGATTTAATCTGGGAATGTGTTCTATTTAATTTTCATTATTTTATTTGTGCCTAATCCTACCATTGCTTGTCTTTACTGTCATTGGATATCAAAGGGTCAGAGGACATTGACTGAAATGTGACTTCCTCTGGGAGACTGTGGTAACTACTATAGTTTATGTTAATTTTAACAAATGTTTGTCTTTTTTTTTTAATTTCTCTTTTCCGTATGATGTTTCCTGCAGAGTGTTTTAGCCCATCAAATGCAAGAGTTGTGAACGCTTTGCAATATGTTGCACACCACTCCAACACTCAGAGGATTAAATCCCTTAGTGATGAAGGTTTAAATCAAATCACTCTTCTCCTTTTTACTTGCCACTTTATACATAATTAGGTCTAGCTGTGTCCAATAGCCCTAAAATGTTTATACCAAGGGCACCACAAATCACTAGTTATGCCACAGAGTCCAGGGGAGATAAAAGGGGTTATGATAAAGAAGTTACTTCGGAAACCATGCACTAACATCTCCAAAGTTGGAGACATCTCAGTGTATTAGCTCCACAGAATTGCTAGCACCATACAAGTGAAATCACTGGAGAAGTCATCTCCATGTTATCACCTCTTTATCTCCCCTTAGTGTATAACCCCTGATGTATCATGAAATACAAGTAGTCTTGTTTGCCATGATGGGGTATGTAAGAGAGCATGTGATCACTTTAGTGCTCACACACTTTGCCATTGTTATGACTAAATGAGACGGAACCCTGAATCCCTCCTCTTTAGCATGCACAGGAAAATGGAGTAAACATAACAAGAAGGCTTTTTCCCTTTTCACTAGTATTTCATTTCAGGACTGTAATGCTTGATAACATCTATAAGCTTTGACATAATTGCATTAAGACACAGAGGGAATGTGGGAGCCTTGTTAAGGTTTGTTATATTAAGCTGGCATGCTGGCAGGTCAGACGCTCGTTGACCAAGGGCCAGTTTAGCCAGAAAACATAGGGGTCCAGGTGGGTATTTTGCTCTTCCATCCACTGCTTTTTCTGTTGCAGATGGTGTATATTATGTTGTCTTTTTGATATACCTGCACACTGGTAAATAATACTGTGTATGTATATCCCATTGGATTATACAAACTTTCCTTGAAGGGACAGTAAACTTTTAGTTTGACTTTAGATATTCTGCAAGTGCCTATATTTCTTTTTTTCCCCACTTCAACAATTTTTACCCACGTTTTATATTTCGTACAATGAGCTTCTTAGATCCGTTGGCAGACAGATTTCTGTCAGGGACTATAAAAAAGACACAATGTACAAAAAGATATAATACAGAGCTCTCAGTGCTGGAGGGAAAGGGCTACCTTGCATCACTGTCCTGCTTTGATTGTCAACTGAACAGAAAAGTTTGTGCACATAGAGGTGGAAGGAGGTGTTAATATTGCACTACTGCAATTTGATCTGGTTTGCAGTACTTTCTTGGTATTGCATATATTGTTGAGACAGTTCAGGAATAGGCTCTTAGGACCTTGCATGCTTACATTTTTTCCATATAAAATCTATTCTACCACTAGTACCTAGTGAATTTTTGGAGTGCCTTTTTAATGAGTATTGCGTTAAAGAAACACTGTCACTTAAAATGAAATTGGGTTGTACAGAATATACTTTCAGAGAGTACCAGTAAAAAGTAGTTAATTTATGTTAGATCCCTAAAATCATAAACATCATTTGATTAGTGCATGTTTAAAGTGTTAGTAATGTCTGAAAAAAACTTTTTTGCATTTAGAAGAGCTTAAAAAGCTGATCTAAATGCAAAAAACAGTATCTCTCAAACCGCTATGGTTTAAGAGATACGGGCGTTTAAAGTTTGATTTCTCCGACTGACTGCTGTAAAGCTGTCAGCAGGAGATCCGTGTCGGTCGACACGCTGGCGCTTGAGAAGTGCCGGGATCTTGTTACTTACACGGAATCCCTTCATTGGAATGGTCTAAAACATGTGCCTAGTAGTGATGAGCGAGCACCCCAATGCTCGGGTGTTCGGGTGCTCTGACCGAGCACCCCCGGAGGCTCGAGTGCTCGGCCGAGCACCCAAGCCCCATTGAAGTCAATGGGAGGACTCGAGCATTACACCAGGCACCCCCTGCTCTGATGAGGGGAGGGTGCCTGGTCCATAGGAAAAGGGCAGAAAATGATGGAAACACCACAGAAATGGTTCAGGGACAGCATAGGGAGGATGTCTGGATGCATCTTGGACTCCAACGTCGCTGCTGGGAACGATGTTTCGCCCGTAGTACGCCATTTTTACAGACTGACCGTAAAACACACAAAAAGGAAGATAAAAACGACTTTAGGCGAAAAATTGTTACCAAACAGTATTTGCTGTATATTTACTTGTATATCATCTGCAAATTCTCCCAAAAATTTCCTCGATTTTTCTGAACTGAGGCCATGATTAAGAGGGAAACGTGCGCAGAGGCAAATTCTCCAAAAAATTTCCTTGATTTTTCTGAACTGAGGCCATGATTAAGAGGGAAACGTGCGCAAAGGCAAATTCTCCCAAAAATTTCCTCGATTTTTCTGAACTGGGGCCATGATTAAGAGGGAAACGTGCGCTGAGCCGACCATCTAAAACATTATGGGTGAGGGTCTGCTGCGGAGCTGACCATCCTAAACATTATATGCGAAGGCCCGCTAGTGAGCTGACGCTATAAAACATTATATGAGAGGGCCCGCTAGAGAGCTGACCCAATAAAACATTATATGAGAAGGCCCGCTGGTGAGCTGACCTATACAACAATTGTCAAACTGCGCCCGCTGGTGAGCTGGCCCTAGATAAAAATTATATCACAGGGCCCGCTGGTGAGCTGGCCCTATATAAAAATTATATCACTGGGCCCGCTGGTGAGCTGGCCCTATATAAAAATTATATCCCAGGGTATATGGAAGAGAGTCAACCATATACCCATTTTTTGGGTGGAAGGGGTGAATGGGAATACAGAGTATTCCCATCATTGTAAATAACATATATAAAGTGAGTTTATGTTCCCCCGGGGCTTTCCTCCAGTGGAGTGGAGAAGTCAGGGGAAATCCAGGCCTTGTTCATTTTTATAAGTGTCAACCTATCAGCATTGTCGGTGGAAAGGCGGATACGCTTATCTGTTATGATGCCACCAGCAGCACTAAATACCCGCTCAGACAGAACGCTGGCGGCAGGGCAGGCCAGCACCTCCAAGGCGTAGAGTGCCAGTTCATACCACGTGTCCAGCTTGGACACCCAGTAGTTGTAAGGCACAGAGGGATCATTGAGGACGCTGACACGGTCTGCTACGTACTCCTTCACCATCTTCCAAAACTTTTCCCTCCTTGTGACACTAGGCTGCGCATCAGGGTGAGGGTGCTGGCGGGGTGTCATGAAGGTGTCCCACGCCTTGGAGAGTGTTGCCCTGCCTTTGTCGGAACTGCTGTGTGCTCCCCTTTTCTCCCCTTCTCGGTTGGCCAAGGTAGCACGTACTCTGCCGCCAGCGTTGTCAGATGGAAAATTTTGGAGCAATTTTTCAACAAGAACCTTCTGGTATTGCACCATTTTGCTTGTCCTCTCCACCGGAGGAATGAGAGATGAGAAATTCTCTTTGTAGCGGGGGTCCAGAAGGGTGAACACCCAGTAATCCGTGTTGTCTAAAATGCGTATAACGCGTGGGTCACGGGAAAGGCAGCCTAACATAAAGTCAGCCATGTGTGCCAGAGTACCAACAGGCAAGATTTCGCTGTCCTCACCAGGAGGATGACTCTCAATCTCCTCATCCTCTTCCTCCTCTTCTGCCCACCCACGCTGAAGAGATGGAACTAAAGTTCCATGGCTACCCTCTGTAGCGGAGGCAACCGTGTCTTCCTCCTCCTCCTCCTCCTCCTCCGCCTCCTCCAATTGTCGCTGAGAAGACGAAGTGAGGGTGCTCTGGCTATCACCTTGTGTAAGCTCTTCCTCCCGCATTTCCACCTCTTCCACATGCAAAGCGTCAGTTTTAATTGTGAGCAGCGAGCGTTTCAGTAGACACAGAAGTGGGATGGTTACACTGATAATAGCGTTATCGCTGCTCACCATCTGTGTCGATTCCTCAAAATTGCGTAAAACCTCACAGAGGTCTGACATCCATTCCCACTCCTCACTTCTGATTACAGGAAGTTGAACGGAGAGGCGACGACCGTGTAACAGCTGGTACTCCACTACTGCCCTCTGCTGCTCACAAAGCCGGGCCAACATGTGGAAGGTGGAGTTCCAGCGCGTGCTCACATCACACAGCAGCCGGTGAGCTGGCAATTGTAAGCGCTGCTGCAGCTTCAACAGGCCGGCTGAAGCTGTAGATGACTTACGGAAATGTGCACACACACGGCGCACCTTGGTCAAGAGATCATGCAAATTGGGGTAGGTTTTTAGAAATCGCTGAACCACTAAATTAAATACATGCGCTAGGCATGGTACGTGTGTGAGCTTGCCGAGCTCCAAAGCCGCCACCAAGTTACGCCCATTATCACACACAACCATGCCTGGTTGCAGGTTGAGTGGCGAGAGCCACTGCTCGGTCTGGTGACTAATCCCCTGCAACAGCTCTGAGGCCGTGTGCTGTTTGTCCCCAAGGCAGATCAGCTTCAGCACGGCCTGTTGACGCTTCCCCACTGCAGTGCTACACTGCTTCCAGCTACCGGCTGATGGGTGAGTGGCGCTGCGCGCAGAGAATTCGGAGGTGGAAACGGAGGAGGAGGAGCCAATAACGTAGGTGCTGGCGGAAACCCTGATGGAGGTACGGCCCGCAATCCTCGGCGTGGGTAGCACCTGTGCCATCCCAGGGTCCGAGTCGCTCCCAGCCTCCACGACATTCACCCAGTGTGCCGTCAGGGAAATGTAGCGTCCCTGGCCACAAGCACTTGTCCATGTGTCAGTCGTTAAGTGGACCTTCCCAGTAACTGCGTTGGTCAGGGCACGGGTGATGTTACGGGACACATGGTGGTGTAATGCGGGGATGGCACACCGGGAAAAGTAGTGGCGGCTGGGGACCGCGTACCGAGGGACAGCTGCTGCCATCAGGCTGCGGAAGGACTCAGTCTCCACAAGCCTAAATGGCAGCATTTCGATGGCCAGTAATTTGGAAAGGTGTGAGGTTAGTGCTATGGCCTGTGGGTGGGTGGCTGGGTATTTTCGCTTGCGCTCAAATGCCTGGGGTAACGACATTTGGACGCTGTGCTGGGACAGGGAAGTGGATGTGGTCGCTGATGGTGCTTCAGATGGTACAGGTGCAGGGCGGGAGGTATGCGGGCCTGCGCCTTCGACAGGCGATTGGCCGGCACCGAAAACAGGGGAAGAGGAGGCAGTGGTGTGGCCTGCAGACACAGATGGGCGATCCAGGCGTTCCTCCCACTTATTACGGTGCTTGGATGCCATGTGTCGGATCATGCTGGTGGTGGTGAGGTTTCTAGTGTTCATGCCTCGGCTCATTCTGGTGTGGCACAGGTTGCAAACTACAATTCTTTTGTCGTCCGCACTTTCCTTAAAAAAACGCCATACCGCGGAACACCTACCCCTTGGCAAGGGAGATTTACGCAAGGGGGTGCTCCGTGGAACATTTGCGGGCCGGTTTGGTGCGGTCCGCCTTCTTTCTGTAGCCACACCACTGCCTCTTCCAGCCTGTTGCGGTGCTGCAGATGGCTCACCCTCAGGACTGCTGTCATCGCTCGGCTCTACACCTTCCCAGGTGGGGTCAGTCACCTCATCGTCCACCAAGTCCTCCTCCACTTCCTCACTCTGATCATCCTCCTCATGTCTTGATCCCACCACATACTCAGTCATTGACAACTGTATATCATCCTCCTCATCAAGGTCTTGAGACAGTAATAGTGGTTGATTTAATGGCAACTGTGTCTCATCATCATCATCATCCACTTCCTTTGACCTTAAATGCCGTTCACCTCTGTCATCTTCTTGTGATTGGGTACCCTCTAGAGGTTGTGAATCAGGGCACAAGATGTCATGTTCCTCTGCAAGCGTGCTTGGAGAGAGGGTCAAATGAAGGATTGGTGATGAGACGAGCTCCTCACTATATCCCAGTGTGGGATCACTTCTTTGACCAGACCCTCTATGGTGGGAGGAAGGATGATCAGAGTGAGGATTATGTTGACCAGACTCTTGGCTACTGAGAGTGGACTTGGTGGAAGACAGGGTGGTGCTTAACCGACTGGAAGCAGTATCAGCTGACATCCAACCGACCACCTGTTCGCAGTGGTCAGACCTCGAGAGTGATGTCCTGCGACGCCCTGTAAAATGAGACATGAAGCTAGGTATGGTGGATGTCTTTCTGTCTTGTGCTCTGGCACCAGGCGCAGTTTCTACGCGTCCTGACCCGCGCCCTGAACTATCAGGATCACGTCCACTTCCCCGTCCCTTTTTACCCGCCTTCTTCATATTACACGGAATATGTGCTGCAAATCTGCAACTTTGCACAGTACACAGAATTTGCTTATTAACTGCGGCGACGCACAGTGAATGGAATATGTGACTTTGATATTTTACAGTTTGAAGACTTAACAGAATTTTTTCCTATTCTGAAACTGTGCACAGTCAACAGAATTTGCTTCTTAACTGCGGCGACGCACAGTGAATGGAATATGTGACTTTGATATTTTACAGTTTGAAGACTTAACAGAATTTTTTCCTATTCTGAAACTGTGCACAGTCAACAGAATGTGCTGCTAAACTGCGGCGACGCACAGTGAATGGAATATGTGACTTTGATATTTTACAGTTTGAAGACTTAACAGAATTTTTTCCTATTCTGAAACTGTGCACAGTCAACAGAATGTGCTGCTAAACTGCGGCGACGCACAGTGAATGGAATATGTGACTTTGATATTTTACAGTTTGAAGACTTAACAGAATTTTTTCCTATTCTGAAACTGTGCACAGTCAACAGAATGTGCTGCTAAACTGCGGCGACGCACAGTGAATGGAATATGTGACTTTGATATTTTACAGTTTGAAGACTTAACAGAATTTTTTCCTATTCTGAAACTGTGCACAGTCAACAGAATGTGCTGCTAAACTGCGGCGACGCACAGTGAATGGAATATGTGACTTTGATATTTTACAGTTTGAAGACTTAACAGAACTTTTTCCTATTCTGAAACTGTGCACAGTCAACAGAATGTGCTGCTAAACTGCGGCGACGCACAGTGAATGGAATATGTGACTTTGATATTTTACAGTTTGAAGACTTAACAGAATTTTTTCCTATTCTGAAACTGTGCACAGTCAACAGAATGTGCTGCTAAACTGCGGCGACGCACAGTGAATGGAATATGTGACTTTGATATTTTACAGTTTGAAGACTTAACAGAATTTTTTCCTATTCTGAAACTGTGCACAGTCAACAGAATGTGCTGCTAAACTGCGGCGACGCACAGTGAATGGAATATGTGACTTTGATATTTTACAGTTTGAAGACTTAACAGAATTTTTTCCTATTCTGAAACTGTGCACAGTCAACAGAATGTGCTGCTAAACTGCGGCGACGCACAGTGAATGGAATATGTGACTTTGATATTTTACAGTTTGAAGACTTAACAGAATTTTTTCTTATTCTGAAACTGTGCACAGTCAACAGAAAGTGCTGCTAAACTGCGGCGACGCACAGTGAATGGAATATGTGACTTTGATATTTTACAGTTTGAAGACTTAACAGAATTTTTTCCTATTCTGAAACTGTGCACAGTCAACAGAATGTGCTGCTAAACTGCGGCGACGCACAGTGAATGGAATATGTGACTTTGATATTTTACAGTTTGAAGACTTAACAGAATTTTTTCCTATTCTGAAACTGTGCACAGTCAACAGAAAGTGCTGCTAAACTGCGGCGACGCACAGTGAATGGAATATGTGACTTTGATATTTTACAGTTTGAAGACTTAACAGAATTTTTTCCTATTCTGAAACTGTGCACAGTCAACAGAATGTGCTGCTAAACTGCGGCGACGCACAGTGAATGGAATATGTGACTTTGATATTTTACAGTTTGAAGACTTAACAGAATTTTTTCCTATTCTGAAACTGTGCACAGTCAACAGAATTTGCTTCTTAACTGCGGCGACGCACAGTGAATGGAATATGTGACTTTGATATTTTACAGTTTGAAGACTTAACAGAATTTTTTCCTATTCTGAAACTGTGCACAGTCAACAGAATGTGCTGCTAAACTGCGGCGACGCACAGTGAATGGAATATGTGACTTTGATATTTTACAGTTTGAAGACTTAACAGATTTTTTTCCTATTCTGAAACT
This sequence comes from Rhinophrynus dorsalis, assembly GCA_037306005.1. NCBI lineage: Eukaryota > Metazoa > Chordata > Amphibia > Anura > Rhinophrynidae > Rhinophrynus > Rhinophrynus dorsalis. Next base: position 356,434,582 of record CM074718.1, read on the forward strand.
GTGCACAGTCAACAGAATTTGCTTCTTAACTGCGGCGACGCACAGTGAATGGAATATGTGACTTTGATATTTTACAGTTTGAAGACTTAACAGAATTTTTTCCTATTCTGAAACTGTGCACAGTCAACAGAATGTGCTGCTAAACTGCGGCGACGCACAGTGAATGGAATATGTGACTTTGATATTTTACAGTTTGAAGACTTAACAGAATTTTTTCCTATTCTGAAACTGTGCACAGTCAACAGAATGTGCTGCTAAACTGCGGCGACGCACAGTGAATGGAATATGTGACTTTGATATTTTACAGTTTGAAGACTTAACAGAATTTTTTCCTATTCTGAAACTGTGCACAGTCAACAGAATGTGCTCTAATCTGCAACTTTGCACACTAAACAGAATGTGCTCTAATCTGCAACTTTGCACACTAAACAGAATGTGCTCTAATCTGCAACTTTGCACACTGAACAGAATGTGCTCTAATCTGCAACTTTGCACACTAAACAGAATGTGCTCTAATCTGCAACTTTGCACACTAAACAGAATATATGAAGTTTTTTTTTTTTTTTTTTTTTCCCCCCACACAAAATAAACTGCTGCCCCCACACACAGTAGTCCTAAAAAGGACTTTTGGGTCTTTTTTTTTTTTTCACAATTGCTTGTCTTCTCCCTACACTGACTTTCCCTTCCTATCCTCATCTCTCCCTGGCTAAGACTGAGCCGAACTCGCTGGTCAGGTGCTATACAGCACCCGACCACGGGTTCTGGCCAGCCAATCAGTGTAATGCCAGCAGCCAACATGGCTGCTGGCATTACACTGACGTCAGAGCCTCCCTGCACGTTTATTGGCTGCGCAGCAGCCGCGAAACGTGCGGGGAGGAGACCCGAACATGGCGGGCGAGCACATGCGGTACTCGTACGAGTACCGCCATGTGCCGAGCAGAGCGATGCTCGAGCCGAACCGAGCTTCGGCCGAGCATGCTCGCTCAACACTAGTGCCTAGTGTTTGTTGTGATCATATCAGTACAAACATCATAAAAAATTGATTGTGTGGCACATTCAGTTTTGTGCTCCTTGCACCATCTACACTATGTCTAACCATACCAATAGGGTACATTTTTTCTTTGGATATTCATAGCTGTTTAAAGGTATGCTATTGCCTAAAAACAACTTTAGTGATTTTGAAAGAGCTTTCAGAATCAGCTGATTCAGCCAGCTCAGCAAAGGAAAGGCAGCAGTAATGGATAGCAGAGTACTGGATTAACTGAGACAGCAGAATTAAGCAGCAGAGCTCAAGCAAAATTTGACATCAGATTACATGTTTTTTTATTCCTTGAATAAAAGAAAGGTCTCCATCTCATTACTTTTTAACCCCTCTGACACTCAAAGGGTTAACAAAAACAAAATATTTCTAGTTTTCAAGTGGTTAATCTACAAGACAGACCCTGCTACCTGTTCCAATGATATGATTAAATGAAAGCTACATAGTGTGTGTGCTTATCAACAAATACAGACTATTTTCTTCATCCTTTTACAAAAAATTATCTCAATGCCATATTATTTTATACAGCTTGTTCTAAAGTCTTAGTCATTTACTACTGATTTAATCTGGGAATGTGTTCTATTTAGTTTTCATTATTTTATTTGTGCCTAATCCTACCACTGCTTGTCTTTACTTTCAGTGGATATCAAAGGGTCAGAGGACATTGACTGAACTGTGACTTCCTCTGGGAGACTGTGATAACTACTATAGTTTATGTTAATTTTAACAAATGTTTGTCTTTTTTTTAAATTTCTCCTTTCCGTAAGATGTTTCCTGCAGCATGTTTTAGCCCATCAAATGCAAGAGTTGTGAACGCTTTGCAATATGTTGCACACCACTCCAACACTCAGAGGATTAAATCCCTTAGTGATGAAGGTTTAACTCAAACCACCCTTCTCCTTTTTACTCGTCACTTTATACATAATTAGGTCTAGCTGGGTCCAATAGCCCTAAAATGTTTATATCAAGGGCACCACAAATCACTAGTTATGCCACAGAGTCCAGCGGAGATAATAGGGGTTATTTTATATATGTGGAAATGCCATTCTTCTAGAAAATGCTAGAAAGAGATGTAGCATTTTAGCTGTGCATTAAGATCTGATTGTACTGAGGAGGTGCCTGACCCAAGGAAATAAGTACAGCTCCATGACTGCAACATCTTGGACCTCACACTGGACAGTGACCTGTGCCTGGGGCCAAGAAATCAAAATCTTGATTTGCTGAGAGCTAGCAATTCAAGTGACCCTCTCAGCAATGAATGATATTGATTAAGATAAAGAGATAAATACTCTTCAATTCTTCTTCCTTTGTGCATACATACACCAGCTCTAGTCATTAAAGGGGATCTCTCACCCTACAAAAGTTAGGCTTATTATGTAGAGTATATATCGATATTGTTGAAAACGTTATTGATTTAACCCCTTAGCAACCGGCGGTCCTGGGACGTTTCCATCCCATAAGGACCGCGTTGATGCACGACGACGTGCTGGTACACGTGACCTGTTGCGTGTATTGGCGCGTAAATTTGGGACCTGATAGAGATCGCTCCAGTGTTGGAGCGGTCAATTTCAGGCCTTATTTTTACTTACAGCTCTCCCGGTAGAGCGCTGTAAGTAAAAAGTGTGTGACGTACTATGACCGTCATCGGTCCTGCAGTATTTCAAGGACCGTGACGGTCATAGTACGTCACACATCGTTAAGGGGTTAAAAAAATGCTATTTGGGTTAAAATGATTGCTTATAGAGTGCCCTGCACCCTACTTCCGCATACACTTCTGTTGCCGCAGATTGCTGCTCTGCCTCTGCTCCCTTCCCACTACCCAGCCTCCTCCAATGACGAAAACTGTCTGTCTGTAAGCTGGACAGGTCTAATGGCTAGATATCAGTCTCTGCCAATGAGATCTCTCCAGCTTACAGACAGAAGCCTCCGTCATCGGAGGAGGCTGGGTAGTGGGAAGGGAGCAGTGGCAGTGCAGCAATCTGTGGCAACAGACGTGTCTGCGGAAGTAGGGTGCAGGACACTCTATAAGCTATCGTTTTAACCCAAATAGCATTTTTTTTTAATCAATAACGTTTTCAACAATATCGATATATACTCTAAATATTAAGCCTAACTTTTGTAGGGGTGTGAGATCCCCTTTATAAGGTAAGCATAATCTTTCCATTTTTTTTTACCGGCTACAGTTCATCTCTGGGTCAGACCATGGGTGCATGTTGTGTGGGCAGACTGCCAAGACCAGGATAGGGAATATTTTACCTGTTTACTGGGCTTCCAACACTGTTACAACTAAGGCCAATGGAGGAGGAGTGTGCTTCCAAATTTAAATGAATTGTGTGACTTCAGAGTTTAGATGTTTAGATGCCTTGTAACTACGCCTACTTCAATGCCAGTTCTGGTCATTCTCCACTCTGCTTTTCCCACTCTCCACCTATTTAAGGGAAAAACCAACCTCCCCTCTTCACAATCACACCCACCCCAATCAAGACCCGCTCAGTTAATGACAAAAAAAATATCATGTGGACACTCCCACCCCCAGACCGTAGCGGACCTCCAGAGACTTGGTAGCAAAAGGTTCCCAGACATACACGTATCAGACCCCTGATCTGCTCTACCACTGATCTTCCAGGGATCACAAAATAGCCCTTGCATCACCTGCATGTATGCTCCAAAGAGCGCTAACCTGCCAATGGGACACTAGTCACATGATAGTTGATCTTTAAATATTTAAATACTTTTTGTTACTTTTGTTAACGAGTTTACATGTGTACCTTTTTCACCCCTTGAATGCTAGAGAGGTCTCTAATGCATAACTTTTAGAAAGTGTTGATATCAATATTTTTTTCTTGCACAATGTTGTATTTTTGTGAAGATGTGGGTTGCATTACATGTATTTATATATCAATTTAGCCTCTTACAAATGCAAAAGCTAAACATTAAATAATGGAGTGGGAAAATAATTCTGCAACAGCTAAATACTGTAGGGAAGGAAACAATGTTTGTATGAATTTGTCTAATTTTCTGTACTTATATGTTGACACGGAAATCATGGCCTGAAGTACGAGGGATGTACTAGTGGGCAATGTAAGGCTACCCTACAGCTGCCATTGGGTGATCACAGTCTGGCGGCAGCTGGAAGTTTTCCGTTGTCCATCCCTGTACTAGAGTACATGATTGTTCGTGTGCATAACTTTAGTAAACACCCATTCTTCAGGCTTTAGTGCAAGCAAGCTCTGAATGTCTCCACTGTTGCATGCATAGGAAAATGAACTAATTTTACCAAGATTTCCTCTGTGCCTTAATAATACATGGTTTTAAACAAGACACAAAGGAACAGAATGCTCATATGCTTCCTTACACTATCATACTGCTTTCCATTTGTTGCAAGTGGTGCAAAGAGGACATTTATGAGAGTACGTACTTGACTTCCCAGGCACATATATTGTATATTACCTCTCAGGCCGTTGCTCAAGCCATTCTGTGGAATATCTGAGCAGAGACTGGCTTTTATATGGCATCAGTGTTCCATTAACCCCTTGAAATCTAGGGAGGTGTTGCACTCATTGCAAAGCAATGCATTCAAGACCTCACTAGCATTAAAAGCCCCATTTTAATTTGCTTCCTATGATACAAATGGCTTTTCCCACATTTGCTCCAATTTTGTACATCAGCATCATAGTGTTGATAACGTCACCAGCATCCAAGGGGAAAATGTCACTTTATATCAAAGAGGTGATTTTGAAACACACATATTCATGTTAGATATGTTTATTTTCAAACAATAGCTTTATTTACATGTTAGTTGATGCAGCTGAGTTAGTTCTTCCTGGTAGGAAGTGGCAGTTGGTAATGCAGAGCAATGTGGAATGTTTCAGTCCTGCAGGCATGGCTGGAGGATTTGCTCTAAGACATGCACAGAAAGTAAAGCTAAATATCTTATAAACTATTGTTTTAAATTAAACATGCCTGACATTTTTTTTTTCATTTGATTGTAAGTTGTTGTTACAGAGGGGCAGTTTGACTTTAAATTATTTCAGCCTGATTTTCAAATATTTAGAGAGATTATTTTCCAGAGTTACGAATTATCTGCTGTATATAAGGCAAATTAAATAAAATCCCTGAAATGTGATTATCCAATAGTTGGTATCTTTTGTTCGACTAGAGCTATGCTGGTTTAGATTATACTGATGTGAGGACTGGATGTCAGACATACATCAGACATCAGAGCCTTTAGCTGTCCGGAGATTCAATAAGGGATAAGGCCGGCACATTTATTGTCCTTCACTGGAACAATATATTGTGCTGGCAGATGGTGTACTCAACAAATTATAAGTTTTAAGTACCTTCACAGCCTGAAACATAAAACCAGTGTAGAAACCACAAACACAATTTTTATGTAGCTTTAAGTCCTATTTTTGCTCTTACTAAAGCAGTAAGGTTGAATTCTCTCACTCGGGTTGTTATTACCCATAGTCCTTTGCAATGTAAGGCATCCTGGTTTTGTGGAAAGTGTCAGTTTGTATATTCTATATTATGATTTATTCTGTATTAAAGAATCTGCAGAACTGCCAATCTTTTGCTTACTGCAATAGGTACTTTTTTCTTAAAGGTGAAGAGTGATACAGCGTTAACCAGGAAATAAGTGGAATATGAAGACAAGAGCTAGAAGGTCTTGAAAGATTATACTCTAACTGCTTGATCCAATAGACCCTGTTTAAAAAAAACAACAGCAGTATTTCCAGCACACTAAGCCCCCCAATTACCTGTGCTATGAAAAAATACTGCATTAAAAAAAGAGGATTTTAGTCTTACCTGTTAAATCCTTTTCTCTTAGTGCATACAGGTTACTGGTAACTTTCGGATCGCCTACACAAAGTTACCAGTAACTTTGGGTAAGCGATCCGCCCCTTTAATTAGGCAGGAGCAATTCTAGAATTGTATGCAGGGGTTGGAGCCTACCGTCCCTCCTTGGCTGCAGCTAGCCAACCAGCTCCAGTAAGATTTGAGACACTAACTATTGACTAGATAGTAGAAGGGAAAGAAGACTCCTGTGAGCATGACCCAGAAGGACCCCCACAGTCTGCCACAGGAGAGCCAAGCATGGTCCCTTGATAGGGTGGGAGACCAGTAACCTGTATGGACTAAGAGAAAAGGATTTAACAGGTAAAACTAAAATCCTCTTTTCTCTGTCGTCCAATACAGGTTACTGGTAACATTGGGATATCCAACCATTGAGTTTCCCAGAGGCGGGACGTAAGGCAAGGACCAGACACAAGGCCCCCAAAGTCACCAGAGCAGATATGAACCATCAGATCAGAGATATCCCATCAAGACAATGAAGTGTCAATGGACACTGAACAGGGGTAACAACACCCCAGGAAATGTCACACAGCACACTGAACTAGAGCCAACAGGGCTCAAAAGTGAAGGAAGCACTAAATAACTGAAGAAGATCCTAGACAGGCAAGACTGCCTCCAGGATCTTCCTCCCAAAACTAGCGTCAGCTGATGCCAGCACATCAACACGGTAGTGCCTCGAAAAGGTGTGCACAGACAACCAAGTGGCAGCCTTGCACAACTGATCAGAGGAGGCCTGATTCTTGTAAGCCCAAGAAGTCCCAATAGATCTAGTAGAATGAGCCATGACCCCAAAAGGGAACAGGCTTCTTCCTGAGCTCATAAGCCTTACGAATAGTGGACTTGATCCAGGACGCAATAGTCACTTTTGATGCAGGTCTTCCTGCCCTGGGACCCTCAGGAATGACAAACAGTGCTTCAGACTGACTCAGTGCGTTGGACATAAAACTTGAGACAACGCACCACACCTAAAAAGTGGAGATCCCTTTCCTTGTCAGAGGTAGGATCAGGGCAGAAAGAAGGCACCACAATCTCCTGATTGATGTGGAACTCCAAAACCACCTTCGGAAGAAACTCCTGAGAAGTGCGAATCACCACCTTGTCCTTGTGAAACACCAAAAAAGTTGGTTTACAGGACAGAGCATGTAACTTCGCGACACAGCGAATGGACACGATCGACAGGAGAAAGGCCATTTTTCATGTCAACAGGTGTAGAGGAATAGTAGCCAAGGACTCAAAGGGAGGGAGCTGAAGAATGCCCAAAACCAAGTTAAGATCCCACATAGGTGCAGGATTCTTAAAGACAGGACGAGTATGAGCAATGCCCTGAAAGAAAACCTTGACATCAGGAAGAATGGCAATGCGCCTCTGAAAAAAAACAGAGAGAGAGCAGAAGTCTGAACCTTAAGAGAACTCAAACTGAGGCCCTTGTCCACACCGTCCTGCAAAAAGGCCAGGACCGTAGGCAGATCAAATTCCAGAGACAGGTCTCGGTCAGCACGCCAAGATAGAAAGGTCGGCCAGACACGATGGTAGGCCTTAGAAGAAACAGGTTTGCAGGCACTGAACATAGTAGCCACCACACCAGAAGAAAAACCTTTCTTCTTCAGTATTGAGGATTCAATTTCCAAGCTGTCAAAGCTAGCCGATGAACATCCTCCTTCCACAGGTAACCCTGTAGAAGAAGATCCGGACGGCAAGGGATCTGGAATGGCCCTGCCACTGACAGATCCAGAAGCTCCGGAAACCAAGCCTGTCGAGGCCAGTATGGAGCTCCAGTTTCAATTTCCACAACACTCTGTGCAACATGGGGAAGGGAGGAAAAATGTAAGCCAGGGGAAATAACCAAGGAATGGACATGGCATCCACCGCTATAGCTAGAGGATCCCTCCAGCGAGTGCAGAACCTAGGAACCTTCCGGTTGTGTTTTTTTGCCATCAGGTCGAACATGTTCTTCTGCCCAGGACAAAATAGCCTTGACCTCCAACCAAGCAGAGAGACTTTTTGTTCCTCTCTGCTTGTTGATGTAAGCCACGGCTGTGGCATTGTCGGACTGTACCCGGACCGGGCAGTCTTCCACCTGAGTTGTTCAATGATGAAGGGCATGAAATATCGCCCGAAGCTCTCAACACATTGATGGGAAGGAGAGATTCCTCTGGAGACCACCAACCCTGAGCACTCAGGCAACCCAGGGTCGTTCCCCAGCCGGAGAGGCTGGCATCTGTCGTCACAGTGGTCTAAAAGGATACCAGGAAAGACTTGCCCTTCAGCAGATTGGAGAGGTCAAGCCACCACGACAAACTCAGTTCCACATGAAGACGAAGGGATACTGACGTCTTCAGAAGGTCCGGCTGACCCTTGCACACCTGGATCACAAACCTCTGGAGTTCCCTGGTGTGAGCCATGGTAAATAGGACCGCTTCTATGGTGGAGATGAATTTCCCCACTGGAGAAGACAGCTTCTTCGCTGGAACTGGATCGTGAGCCAGAGCAGCAGAAACCCTGTGGGCGATCTGGTGAGCTACCTCATCTGTGAGAGACATCATGCTCTGCTGAGTGTCAAAGAGAAGGATCAGGAAGACTAGACGCTGGGATGGGACAAGATCCAACTTGTCCATGTTGATGATCCACCCATGATAGGTGAGAGCATGAATGCAGTCCTGAACCTGCTGATGAAGAAGTTCCACAGAAGGGGCTTTCAGAAGCAGGTGGTCCATGTATGGAGTAACTCTGATGTCATCCCGGTGGAGGACGGACACTAAAGCTCCCAGGACACGGTTGAAGACTTGAGGAGCTGTAGTCAGACCAAAAGGAAGAGGTGAAAACTGAAAGTGCCCTTGGTCGCAGGAAAATCTGAGATACTGCCGGCTCTTTGGATGAATGGCGATGTATAGATACACGTCCTGAAGATCCAGAGAGGCAAGGAATTCCTCCCGGGGGCATAGCAGCAATCACCGTCCTTAGGGACTCCTGGTGATAATGAGTCCTGATCACAAAGGAATTGAGATAGCTCCATTGAACAGATGGCATTTCTCTGAGCCCTGAGGTGTATGAGAAAGAAAAAAGCAAAAAGGAGAAAGAGAGACGAAAGGGATCCTGTACCCTTCAGCCACCACCTGTAAAACCCACAGGTCTACCACTGAATCCTCACAGACGCTGTGGTAGTGACGCAGAGGGCCACCCACAGCAGAGTGGGAACCAGGGTTCGGCGAGTCATGCTGAAGAAGGCTTGGAAGCCTTAGGCTTGGAGGACACCTTGGGCTTCCATTACTGTTTGGGCTAGGAGGAGGCACGCGGAGTTGAGAGAACCACCTGACATGTCTCAGTCTGATAGGAACGAAAAAAACGATTAAGCTTGAGAGGCGTTTTCTTCCTGGGGACCAAGGGAAGAAGGGTACTTTTACCCCTTGTGGCCTCACTAATCAGATCCTTGAGATCTGGACCACACAATGAAGTACCTTGAAAAGGCAAGGAGAGCAAGGCTTTCTTTGAAGTAGTGTCAGCAGACCAGATCTTGAGCCAAAGAGCCTGTCTGGCAACCACAGACATGGTGGAAACCCTAGCCACCAAATGGATGGCATCAAATAAGGCAGCAGAAACATAATGTTGGGCCTCAGAAATATTTGCAGGAAGCCGCAACATATCCAAAGTAGGAGCACCCTGACAGACAGCCAGGGTGAGCTGTTCAGTCTAGACCACAATGGCCCAGTTAACCCATGCCGCAGTGAACGCTGGACAAATGGCAGTACCAGCAGTGGCAAAAATGGACTTGAAGGAAACCTCAAGTTCCTTGTCAGTCCAGTCCTTTAGAGCAGATGCATCAGACACTGGCAATACAGTAGACTTAGATAGCCTGGAGATAGGAGAGTCCACTTTGGGGGGATGAACCCACTAAGCAAGCACCGCCTCAGAGAAGGGGTAAAGCTTGGCAAATTTCTTGGAAACAGAAGGTTTCCTGTCCGGTGATTTCCACTCATCAGACATGAGGCAGTCAAGAGTGGGGTTAGGTGCAAAACAAGTAAGGGGCTTTTTAGGCTCCTGAAACAAATCAGAGGGATCTGAAGAAACCTCCTGAACTAAGGAATGTTTAGGGTAGTCAAGACAGCCCTGATGAGGCCCTCAGCCGAGGGTTCAGGATCAGCCTCAAGGAGGAGCCCACAGCAGAACATTCCTCAACATCTGAATCCACCAACAGTTCCTCCTCAGAGGAATTTGATACGTCAGGTACTCCCTGCGATTTTGGCAGGGAAGATTTGACTGAAGAAGGGGTCCGCCATAAATGGAAGACCCACTGTAACTGGGATGGAAAGAGTTGCAATGTAGACCTAAGGTCCCTAGTAGCAGCCTTGCACCCAAACTGGCTCTAATGCATGGCTGAAGGTCCCTGGGAGAGACTCAGGGACATCAGAACATGCTGGGCATAAATGACCTGAGAATTCTCTAGGTAACCCTGAATGACATGAGGAGCAATGCGAAATAGGGGACACAGAGACCCCAGCGTCTGTAGTCTTAGGCCTGGCCCCAAGAGCCAACGGATTAGACATTCTCACAGTGTCAAAAACGTTTAGAGTATAAGGAATCACCCAAATACAGTGTGTTAGATTAAAATGTCACCTCAGAAATCACTAAAAAAAAACACTTATCTGGCAGGTGAAGGGTTAATCTGCAGAGGAGAGAAGGAGAGTCCAAGCCCTGCGTAGGATACTTGTTCTGGAAAAGGCACAAAATGGCTGCCGTGGTGGGAGCCAATCAGAAATTATCGCGAGAAGCTAGCGCCCATGGGAAATGTAGTTTTCCCAGAAAAAGTAAGCCAACAGTGCCCGAAGCCCCCTGAGCCCCCCAACACACTTAAAATGTTAACCAGCTAATAAAGCAAGGGCAGACAATTAAAATGAGCCATCTCTGAAGTTGCTACGTTGAGCTGTTGCAGAGATATGTCCCAAACTGTACAGTCCCATAGAAGTGAATGGAGCAATGGCATCCATGCGGTAAAGCACGCCGAACTCAAATTTTGATAAAGTTGAAACAGTAAAATAAAAGTACATGAAACATCACTAGAACATGTTAGAAGACCCAAAAAAACACTGAGCCCAGTAGGGAAAGTGTCAAAAAAAAAAAAAAAAAAAAAGATGCAAAACCAGCAGCTAAAGGGCTAAGTTACCACATAAACCTGCTCCAAAACACCCAACAGATATAGATAAACCCAAGGAGTGCAGGAGTGTGCAGTAGGAACTCCAAAGGAAACACCCCTGTGCGGAGGGGCACTGTGGGACATGTGGACCTGCAGCACTCAAAGGGTTGCTCACCTTTCCTGCAGACCTTCTGTCTTCAGACTACCATGTATTAAGAAGAAGCCTCGGTGGGCAACGCTTGAGGAAAGAACTTGTACCCAAGATTTTCCCCTCAGGGCTTAAGGTCCACAAAAAGCACCTGGTTACTGAGCTAGCCACATTTAAGGGCATTGTCAGTTATGGTAATCCACCTAATGGTGGTATTCCATTTCTAACAGAAAAAAAAATAAAACATTTTCTAAACCTATAGCAGAACTGTTCTCTTGCCTGTGTCTTCACCAAGGAACAAATCTTACTGGAGCTGGTTGGCTAGCTGCAGCCAAGAAGGGAAGGTAGGTCCACCCCCTGCATACAATTCTAGAATTGTTCCTGCCTAATTAGAGGGGAGGATCGCCTACCCAAAGTTACTGGTACCTTTGGGTGGGCGATCCGAAAGTTACCAGTAACCTGTATTGGACGACAGAGAAAAACATGTTGTGCACTAAATATTGCACCCATTGAATTTCCAAATCTAATTCCATGCGTTGGGCAGTAACATGTGTTAAGGGACGCCATTTTATTGCCAAAAATCTGCATCTACTTTTTGGGGCAGAGTGCCCTAACGTATGTTTGAAACTGCCAACGTTGGAAATGCAGTAGGAAAAAAACCCTGAAAATACCTAGGTTACCAGAGGATGTATTGATATAGGGCACTAAGCCCCATATCAACACATCCAAAAGTACTTTATTGCTCTTTTAATAGCCTTTAGATAGTTTTACCATTTTCAGAACATCACATGCTCATACTGAATCATTGGCCATGCAAACACTTTATGCATATGTGCATACCTGGGAACTTGCCAGATTTAGGGCACTGTCTCCGGGTCTCCAGATGAAACGGCAAGTTCTCCGGGTAAAACAAGCATCTATACTATCAAAAAAAACAAACAAAAGAATAGATCGTGTCGGAAGGCTGAGGCCTGCATCCGGGGCAAGTGACCTCAGCCAGCCAATGAATACATGGGGCAAATGTCAGTAGGAAGATAAGATTGTTTGCTTTCCTGTGTCACACGAGGAGCAGGAGGAGTGCAGAGAAGAACCAGCGCACCAGCCAGTGTTGGCTGGTAAGCATAGTCTACTTTTTCATTTAATCCTTGAGTGCAAGACGGGTATGCATTGCAATGCTTTGTGGTTGCATACCCCTCTGGCACTCAAAGGGTTAATGCAATCTACTTTTTTTTCCCCTCTGGGCTTCAGATCTCCAAGTGAAGGTTTTTTAAAAGTTCCCAACTATGCATATGTGCAGTTATTTTATCACAATAAATATAAAGCCAGTGTGTCAGGGTATATCTGTACAGAGTTACATTTCTAGTGCTGGATCTACATCTTAGTCAAAGTATTCTAGATGCTACCTAGTTCCGCTCATGGCCACACCCCACTTCTCATACATTACTGCCCAAGCCACATCCACTGTTGCCTTTACAGAAAATACCCTTAGTCTATACATACTAACAAAACCAGCTGTACACAGTTATATATACTGTACAAATGAGTATGTACAGCAATATATTAGCCAATAAATAAAACTGGCTAGCATGTATCCCAACTGGTAGGAGCAGGGATCTTGTAAAGAAGCATTTGAATTGTTCAGGCCATATCCATAATATCTCAGAATGGGCATGTCCCACATAGCTGAGGCACTCCTTCCTATTAAGCTTGCCCTGCCAATTAGCCCTTGTGGTACATGTGACAGAAACTGGGGCTTTTAAACATTTGAATGAGAGGTATCCAACACTTTGCAAAGCAATACGTTGGCTTGCTACAAAATGACCTTGGGCCCTGTGATCTAAAATGTCAACTGGCCAAAAGAGGACACTTTAGTTTTAGGTGATGTTGAAGTGGACATGACTGGGCAGGGACTTACCCAGAATTTTTAGGTTACATCATGAAAAGAGAGTTCTTGAGGTTGTTGTAAATAAGAACTGAAGCAATAATGGGGAACCAACATCAACATAGTAGCCAAATGCAATTCCAGTTGATTTAACACATTAAGGACCACCCATACGGATGCACTTAAGGACCACGGGACTTCACTTTATTTTTTTATTTGCTACTAGTTGAACACGGGCCACAGTGCCACTGCCACCCGGTCGCGGAGCAGTCATGCTCCTTCGGAGCGCCCAGCTCTGTATCAGCCGCGGCGTGGGCAGTCTCTACTGCGCATTACTGCAGCATGTACAGCAGTGTCTACTGCACATATCGCGGTGTTACACACGATTTTGCGAATTATTATATAGGATTTGATTCCTGGGTCCCTGGGCGGCATGCAGCCACAGGGGCCCCCCAGAATTGCATGACGTGCCAGGACCATCACTGGTCCTTGAGTGCTGGGACCGTCGTGACAGTGCTGGCATATCAAGGGTCTTTAAGGAGTTAAATGAGGCTTTTAATCCCTTGAATTTAGAGAGGTCTCCAGTGTATTGGAACAGCTGCAGTAGAATTATATCTGTTTCAGAAAAGGCAAAATATACATTGAGGCATATGCATATGTATCAGACAAATCACCTGCACCAAAGGGGAAAATAAAATTCCCATTGAGTTAAATAGGGGTTTTAACGTCTTGCTTGAGAGTTAAATAGGTGTTTTAAGCTCTTGCTTGAGATGTTGCTAACCTGTGGGCGGCCAAAAGTGCAGCCAGTGGGCCATATGGGGCCCACCTGAGCCCAGGGTGCGGCCCAGCTCAGATTTTTAACCCTTTGAGTGCCAGAGGGCAATGATTTGCATACCCTTCTGGCACTCAGAAGGTTAACAAACACCTGATTAACTAGCACACAAGCACTAGAAGGCCAGCAAGGACTAACTGACTGCCAGTACCTTACAGTTCAAGACCAGCTGTCTGTTAAATATATGTATTGCCATTTACTTGTTCAATAAATAAATCCATATATTCTCAGATTTCAATTAAAAAAATTGCCCCCACACACATATGGCTTTCTAATCCTATGGCCCAAAGCTGGAAAAGCTTGGATGCCCTTGCTCTAACATTTCTAACTTTAAAGGGATAGTAGTGTTTCATAATAAAAGCAGCTCCAATTAATTTTCATAGTATTTGGGCCATGGAGAGTGTTATTTCAATTCTGTCAGAATTGTAGTTGAAGAGTAATTGAATAATAAAGTATCCCCCTCCCGCCCCTTTTACTGATTAACTGCTCAGCTCAGAGCAGCAGGGAGATGACTAGGTACATTGCAGAGAGGGACAATATTCAATTAAGATAAGGGAAAAAGCTGAAAAACCCGTCAATGGGGGCAGGGCTTTCATTGTTCTCACAGTAAGAAGATTGTCCCTTGCTATGAGCTGTCTGGTCTGTGAACCAGGTTCCACATCTGAGGGGAGGTGGCTTACACTAGGTAAAAGGGGCAGGAGGGGGATACTTTATCATTCAATTACTCTTGAACTACAATTCTGACAGTATTTAAATAACACTCTCTATGGCTCAAATACTATGAAGATTAATTGGAGCTGCTGTTTTTGTAAAACATTACTATCCCTTTAAAAGGTCTTAAAAGAACTATTTGATTCAACTGGAATCTTTAACCTCTTAACCCTTTGAGTGCCAGACGGGTACGCAACGCATTGCTATACCACTCTGGGACTCAAAGGGTTAAACACAAGAGGGGTTGTGAAGTGATACATTGCACACCCCTAAAGTGGACCCGTTACCTTGAATTTTTTTATATATTTGAATTCAAAACTGTCTATGTGTTATGTTAACATTTAAAACTTCTACATAGCTTTCTAATGTTAAAACGACTTTATATTTTCTACAAGTGCATAGTATGTAAATGAAATCAGAGGCTGACTGTCAAGTTAAACTACATCTTTTCAGTCATATGTGAGGTTTCTCATTAGACATCTATGGAGAAGTTTGAAATACACATCTGTGGAGAGCTTTGAAATATGGTAAACTTTGAAATGTGGAGAAGAAAACTGTGAAATAGACAAACTTTGAACTATGAAAATATGACAAACTGTACTCCAAATATGACAAACTGTACTCATCTTAGGGTGCACCATGTTTTCTATGAAGACTAAAAAAAAATGGACTTTTAAATAAAGATTTATAGAAATTGTTATGTACATTATGTTTCCTTTTGTTACTATTATTGTAAGACCTAATAATAACCGTATATTTATGCATTGTACCTTCATTATGCCCTGTATAAAGTACATTAAATATGTTAGGGGTGCCCCGAATGTTCTATATTAGGTGTTAGGGGTGCCCGAACAAAAAAAGATTGAGAACCACTATGCTAGAGTGTAACCTGAGGACTTCAGATGAAGATATTGCAAAACCACAATTACACAATCCCAGGTAAATTTGTTTCTATCAGCTCTGACAGCAACAGCCTTCAACCTTTAATGCATACAGCAAATAGTCATTTTAACACATAAGCATGCCTTCAGGAATACGAAAATGGCTCATTAAAATGATAGTAATACCTCAATTAAACTTTAGCTCTATGTATTATTTACATTTTTTTAACATGTTGTGCTATATATAATAACCATACCTGGGAACCTTGTTCTTTGGTCTCCCCAGAGGGGAGTTTGTGGTGCCGGTGGGGGGAGAACAATGACGCGATTCGCATCAAAAAGGGGGTGGGGCTTAACAGTGAGTGGGGGCAGCGCTAAATCAGCTAGTAAAAAAATAGGCTGAGCAAGGAGGAGAAGTCGCAGGGAGTAGGAGGAAAGACTTAAAAAGAGCAGAAGTGGGTATTGTTTCAATAGAATCTCCCCATATCCGGAGACTCAGCCCCTGCCATGGAGACCCGGTAATGCAGTGTGAAAACCGGAGTCTCCGGGGCAAATCCAGAGAGTTCCCAGCTATGATAGGAACTTACAGATTTGTAGTTCAAACGCTATTCAAGAGGAAAAGATCCCCCTCCCTCCCCTTTTGCCCGCCTCCCCTTTGGATTTGTAATCCAGTCGTGGGATCGGACGGATGCAGCGAGGGACAATCAGTCAGTAAGTATAAGGAAAACTCTGCCCTCCTTTGATGAAGGAGGGCGGGATTTTCCTTTTGTTTACTGAAGATTGTCCATCGCTGCTCTTCATCTGGACCAGACAGAGAGGCAGCATGACACAAGTAAAGGGGCAGGAGGGTGATCCTTTGGTCTTGAATATTGTTTGAACTACAAATCTGTCAGTAACTATATATAGAGCGCAACATGTTAAAAAATAAATAATACTTGGAGCTAAAGTTTAATTGAGACATTACTATCCCTTTAAGTCAAAAATCAATATGCAAATTAGCCATTAGCACGGAAGACACAAAAACAATGTGAACACAGCGAAGGAGAGACAAAGTAGATGTTACAAGCATAATCACAGGGATAAGATGGCAAAGACATCTTAGTGCATACCACAAGATGGTCAAATAATGCCAAAGAGGATCCTTATCGAGCCCTAATGCAACTTCCCCTTGTTCTTCTAAGAACATTAGCCTCAAATATACATTTTTTTTTTTGCTGGTAAAATTATTACATTTTACAGTGCAGCATTTGAACTAGACACTTGTTAACTAAACAGGATTTTGATGCATAATTTCCCCATCCCGTGGCTAGCTTAGCACATAGTGTAATTATCACTTAGCAGCAATTTGAAGAAGAATTATCTGACTATGCCTTTTTAGGTGAGAAATTCCATCAAAGCACAGCTTGCTTCCTAGTTTGATTTTGTTTTGTGTTGTTTTCAGGATTGCAGTATACTTTATCAGCATTAGGGTTGCCACCTTTTCTTCAAAAAAATACCGGTCATGGCATTCCCTCCATAGACTTAACATTGGAAAGAAGCCAATTTTTTACCGGCCTGCCGGTAAAATACCAGCTGGGTGGCAACCCTAATTAGCATACAGAAACTCTGCAGGTCTCTTGGTTTCTGGAAGTCTCATAATAACATCCTCATTAATTCTGCGCAGAGATAAAAAACCCACATAAACACAGATTGGCATTACCTCAAAATAATTCAGGTTTGGAGTCAGTAAGATAATTCATTATGAGTTATTGGGGCTGATGATGTAAGATCTGGACTAATTCCGGACTAACTCAACAGAATCTTATGGGACAACTAAAAACATCCATTAATGTGGCTTTTGACCCCTTCATTGCAAGAGGTCTCCATTGAATTGCTTTGGAGTCATCTCTGTCAATCAAGAGTTTAAAAGCCCCATACAAATTAACCAGAAGTTGAGTAATTTTTATTTGTCTCCCCAATGCAGTTTGGTATGTGCTACAATTCCTCCAATGTTGACTTTATACATATGGCCCATTGTAGTCTCAGAGCAGTTAAAACATTAAAGGAACAGTAAACATTTTTTATGAAAAAATATATATTGTAGGGATTTTCCTATTGAGTAAAATAAGGGCACTCCCACTGCCGAGACATTTATATTTCCAGAGTTATTATAGTTTAAACCCATGTTTTTTTACATTAGCAGTGCCCTCTAGTGGTCAAATTCTAATTAGATTTCCTGTTAAATTCTAATGGAGCGGAAAGTCAGAAAAGTCAGAGACATACAGTTCTCCATTTAATGTGATAGAAACTGCCTGCCACTTCCTGTCAGAACTATCAGGAAGTAAACACAGTAAATTCACTTCCTGATTATTTGAACTGCTATAATTTTTGAAAAAAACATCTAATAGCGATGGGAGTGACTTTGTTTTATTCAGCAGGAAAAGTTCTATAAAATATGTATTTTCATAAAAAAAGTTTACTGCTCCTTTAAGACTGATGTTTGAAAGGGAACTGGAAGGGGGTTATACACTAAGGTGTTATAAGGAGGTGATACAGAGGAGATCACTTTTTCAGTGCTATTTCTTCTATAATTCCTGTCTGATTCTGTGGAGCCTATGCACTAACATCTCTGTATCTGGAGACACTATAATGCATCGGTACCACAGAATAACATAGGAAGTGGATAGTTTATCACACTACCACACTGGGGAAGTTATCTCTCCTTTATCACATCTTAGTTCATCAACCCGCTGGAGTAATTCAGGAGTAAACCAACTGATCCATAGCGGATTAAAAAAACTCCCAAAATTCCCATTAATTTAACCCTTTGAGTGCCAGAGGAGTGCAGAATGCATTGCTTTGCAATGCATTCTGTACCTCTATGGCACTCAAAGGGTCAAACTTGTTTTTTAACCGTTGAGTGCCAAAAAGATATCCACTGCAGTGTAGTGGATACCCCTCTGGCGCTCAAAGGGTTAAACCCTTGATGCTAGAACTCCCAAGAGATTAAATGCACCATGTAAATGGTTTGCCACAGAATCGTTTCACTTATTCTTAGAACATTGACCTCTTTGAAACTGAGAGCCTTCAGCACTCAAAAGTTTATCCTATTTATCATTACAGCAATTATTACAACTGGAATTGTCTAAACCCTTGCGTGCCAGAGGAGTTCACGGACGCATTGCAAAACAATGCTCTGGCTTCCCATCTGCCACTGAATGGGTTAAACAGCTAACGTGGTGCAGATCAGTTATCGCCAGCAGGGGGGGTTATGCACTAAGCGGTGATAAAGAGGTGATGAAGCAGAGATAACTTCTCCAGTTAACACTTGTCCAGTTCCTCTGTTATTCTATGGAACCTATGCAGAAGGATCTCCAAAGTTGGTAGAAATCTTAGTGTATTAACTCTGTAGAATAACATAGGAACTGGAGAAGCAATATCGCTGGAGAAGTCATCTCCGCTTTATCACCTCTTTATCCCCACTTAGTGCATCCCCCCACGTCTTTCCCAGCTTTCAGAAATAAAGTGCTATGTATTAGGAAACAAGACAGAATACTAATGTAGGAGAGTAGAAATGTAAGGGTTTTTCAGACTGAAACAGGAATTAACCCTTTGAGTGCCAGAGGGGTAAGCAACGCATTGCAAAGCAATGCGTTGTGTACCCCTCTGGCACTCGAAGGGTTAAAAAAAGGAAAAAAGACCCTCTTTGTATACATTATTTGGCTCCTTATGAATAACTATTCGTTGTATTGTCCTTTGATTCAGATTGTACCGGCTCAGTGGAAGGAACACATTGAGGCGTATGAATAAGACGAACTCGAGAGATTAATTTCGATTTGTCTTTTAACCCCTTGAATGCTAAAGTGGCCTCTAATACATTGTGAAGCAATGGTTTGGACAGATCTCTAACATTCAAGGGGTTAAAAGACAAATTGAAATTAATGTCAGATATGAGAATTTTTGTCATCGATGGTGCGGTTCATTTGCTCTCTAATTCTCCAGTTCTGCATAGTCCATCAGCCTCAATATTTTTTTATTTATGAAATTAAATATACATTTTAGGAAGTAGGTGGTAATGCAGTTTAGATATATATAATAACCTTCAACTTGCCATGATTAACCCTTAGATTGCTAGAGGGCGGGGCCTCTGGCAAAAATGTTATATATTTGTATAAACATAAAAAAATAAAGAAATGCCATTTTTTTTTTACCTTTTTGGTGAGCAGGAGTGATCCCCACAACTCTTCCCAAAACATGCTCTGCCCTGATCAGGGAATACAACTCCTACTGTGGGCTGGTGCTTGCCATCCCTTCTGTACTGGCAGGGTTTCTGCTGACTTGGTGAGGCAGGTAGAGTCCCATAAGAAATGGGAGCAGAGAGAGAAAGAGAGATTTAGCTTCTTAATTCCTTGGCTGAGTGTGATCAAGGAGGAGCCAGTGCCAGGATTCACAGGGATAAAGCAGAAGGAGATGTGATGGAGAAGTGGTTGCTCAGCTCATTCTAAGCTCCCAAGACTTCCAGTCAGGGATGATAGGTTACTCCTCCCAGGCAGCCAGACAGCCTCTCTCTGAACAGCTCATGTCTGCAAACATCTTTCTCTGTGAGAGAGAAGGGCAGGCACCTTCCAAAATCCTTTGCAATCAGCCATTCAGAACCCTCCCTCCTCCTTTTAAATGCTTTGCCTGCAATGTGCTGAATCAAACATTACAGAATCAGATGGAGGATAGATGGCGATAGTATCCAGTAGTTCATTCATTTTTATTTTAGTTGATCGGGGGAATTTCATAGTATTTTTTATTGAAGATTTATTATGTGTAAATAGAAGGAACAAGTTCTTATTATAATATATATCTGTATGTGTTAGTATATAAGTGAGGTAACAAATATAATGTTAATCAAGACACAGAGGAAGGGAAGTAACTGGAATTACATTTCCTCACTTTCCTCACCCTGGCATAGATGTGATACAGAGGACAATCTTCAGTAGTAACAGAGTAGTAAATTGGCATAAGTCAAAATAAAATGTTACACATAGTTTAGCCCCTGTTGAGGCTGATGTGCTAAAAAGAACTTGGGAAAGATGCATTACGGTTCACTAAGGGACCAGGTTAGTGATATTGTGGCATATTTGCTCCAATTCCATCTCATCATATGCACTAACAGGGCTCAAAATTTCCACTCTCCACTAGCCAATGGTGAGTGAAATTTTAGCCCTGGCGAGTAGAAATTCAGCCCTGGTGGGTATGTT
Source organism: Rhinophrynus dorsalis (assembly GCA_037306005.1). Classification (NCBI taxonomy): domain Eukaryota; kingdom Metazoa; phylum Chordata; class Amphibia; order Anura; family Rhinophrynidae; genus Rhinophrynus; species Rhinophrynus dorsalis. The sequence goes on from CM074718.1 coordinate 356,455,288, forward strand.
ATGGCTTACAGTGGCGAGTAACTTTTCAGGTCTGGCTAGTAGCAAAGGACTTCCAATTTTAAGCCCTGCACTAAGATAGCAATGCCATCATATCGCTGTGAAAACATCATAAATACACTGATACTGCCATGCTTTCTCCACGCCTACATCAGGTTTACAGTGTTGCAGTGTCTATGTCTACACTACAATGACTCATTTGAAATGCAGCTTAATGAGCCAATGTCATATTCCTTTGGGTGTATGTATATGTTACCCTTTGAGTGCCAGAGGGTATGTAAAGCTTTGCAATGTGTTGCGTACCCTTCTAGCACTCATAGGGTTAACGTGGCTATTTGCCACATGCACTAAGTTCTGATAGCTGGCTATGCTGCTGGAGTGCACAGTCCCAACTTTACCAAACTCAGATGGTGAACTTCTGATCTTGACATAGCTTTCTACCACAGAAGACAACCTGCTTTCTCTTCTGGAGACAGCCAGTAGGTCTGAAATTTGTTAGGTGTCACAGGATGATTGTTTGTTACTTTCGTATTTACTTCTCTATTGTCTTTTAAATATGTGTCTGAAATAAACGTCATGCTTTCACAATTACACCACCAGCCATGTTGCGGGCAATTCCTTCAGCATCTACTTGTGATAGGAGGGAGAACCTCCGTGCTCCAGCACTGGTGCCCTCATAGTGGCTGAGTTCATCAACTATAATTATGTGCATCTATATGATTGACCATCTATCGAATGAGTGAAGTTACCATATATGTTTGTTTGTATTGGACGTACAGGATATCAAGGATATTTATATTTTATACATTGTGATTTTTGTACCTAGAGCAGATCATGTGTTTTTTATGGGTTTACTATTACCTCAGGTTACTGCAAGTGTTCTTTTTTTCCATTGGATTAGTTTTCATTATTCCTGCCAGTATGGGTATGCACCCTCAATTAACCATTGGAGTCCCATAGAAATTCACAATATATTGCTCTACGATGAGCTGCACACCCATGTGGCACTCAAAGAATTATGATATACTGTACATAATCCCCTGCCAGGCTTAACCGCTGATTCAAATACACACAGAACCAGCAGAACAGCTGTTATATGTAACTGCTGCTCTGCCAGTTCTGTGTTTAGCTGAACTGGTTGATTGACCCTGTACAGAGAGGACTATACACCGATAAGCTCAGTCACATAAACATAAGACTCTACTATACTCTGCAAGACACTGCTTTTGCCTTTTGGAGTGTATCAGAGTCCCACAGGGGATTCTCTATATTACAAGTGCCACAGAGGCTATGGCACTCAGAGAGTTAAGGAAGTGCTGGTGATGTTTTAGGGACTGAAGTCTGAGGACATCCACTCTGTTTCCCCACTTGCCCTCCCTAACACATAGCCAGCATTCAGCCAACCTCATATGCTAATAAAAGTTTCTCCCACCGCCCTTATAGATAATTCTTAGTGCATATGGTGTAGGGTGTCCTACTTTCCATGTTGAAGTAATCTCCACACATCACCACTCCATTGAACCTTAGTACAGCTCCTACCTGGAGTAATTCTTTAAACTGACTGCACCATAGTGAAAAAATAAAAATCCCCAGATTTACCAAGCTTAATCCTATTCACTGCTAGGGAGGTCTCTAACACATTGGGGAGGGGGTTTAAATATTTGAACATGTTTATTTGGCCTCTGTGTTGCAGCTGACAATCTTATTGATCAAAGAACCTGCACCAATAAATATATGGCCTCAAAATTCCCATGTCCGATGATTTAAATAAGGAATAAAATAAAAAAGTAAATCATCACTATGGACCCTATTCGTGAAGCTAAAGAGGTGCAAACCTGGAGCAAAGCAACTGCACCATGGGGCGAAATGACATTTCTGCCAATTTCTATTGATGAAGTGGCGCTGTTAATCCCCTGAATGCTTAAGATGGCAATAACGCAATTAGGAAGCATTCAAGGAGTTAAAAAACGTATTAAAAGTATTTGAAATTTTTAAATCCCCTGTGGTGCAGTTGGTTTGTTCCAGAATTTCTTAGAATCTTAGCTTACTGAATACTGCCTCATGTGCCTACTAATATTTTCTGCTACATGTGTGATAATTTACATTTTAAATTTCAAATAAAATGTTTGAGTACCTGAGGGATGCAACATATGCCTCTCCAGCCATTTTTTGGACTACAACACCTATCATTATCATTCAAACATTTAATTGAGGATAATGAGCCTGAAAGCCAAACAACAGCTGGAAGGGCACATGTTTATCTTTATCAATAAATATATCGATCACTAATCTCTGGAAAGAGTTCATGAATGAGAATGCCATGTACAATTACTTTATTAGGTTTTCAAGCTCAAACAGATGAAGTAACACCTCCTAATAATAATGTTGCCGCTACCTTTCTATAGGTATAAAATCCTAATGACCTCTATAATTTATTTGTCTTGTGTCTTGGCTTAAGAGATATTCTGCGTTATGCACTAAGGAGGCATAAAGAGGTGATAAAGCAGAGATTACTTCTCCAGTGATATCACTTCTTCAGTTCCTATGTTATTCTATGGAATCTATGTACTAAATCTCCACAGATGGAGAAATCTTTGTGCTTTGACTCCATAGAATAACATAGGAATTGGAGAAGTGATATCTGCTTTATCAACCCTTTATCACCTCTTTATCACGCCTTAGTGCATCTCCCACAACATCCTATCCTTAAAGGTTATGTCAATGGAAGCTGACATGACAGTTGCTAGAAGGGCCCCAGGACACAAACTCTCCCTCTGCACATGGTAATCCTAACATTTTAAGAACCAGAGGGGTGAGCAATGCAATTATCTTTGTAATACGTTATACACCCTTCTGATCCTTAAAGGCTTATCTAGGCTCCTACACTCTGCTTGATTCAATTTGAAAAATTGCCAGCAAATGTCTGCCTCTATGGACATGGGATCCATGAACATGCTTTGGCAGTGTAAGACCAGTAAAGTGAAGGTAAGTGACTCACTGACTGGTTTAACTTCTTATTAATTATCCAGTCATTTGATCAGATAGTATATGATTGCTGTGGTGCATACTGAAGCAAACTCCCCACTGTCATTAAAACTTTAATACCAGCAACCCCTTTATCCTGGGCAGCATGTGTGGGAAAATTGCATAAGGTTAAACTTTTCCCCCTGCTCATTTCTTATACACAGGGCCGGCGCCACCTACAGGCGAGGTAGGCGCCAGCCTAGGGCACACATGTACTGGGGGCAGAGGCATGCAGCAGAGAACAGCTGCACCCAGGGCAGGTGTCGTGTATCCGTCACGCCCAGGAGGCGTGACCTGTCATTGAGGTCTGCCCGCTAGGCGTGTACAGTTGCATCATGCTCTGCCCTAGCTCCTGCACTCCCTCGTCGATGTCGGCTCTTTAGTAATGCAGAGAGTGCTGGGAGTCAACATCTTCCAGCGCGCTCTGCATTACTGAAGAGAAGACCATGCGGGAGCTCCAGCTACAGGTCTGTGATGGGGGGCAAGTTGGGGCTGAGGGGGCAAAGTGGAGCTGGTGGGGGGCAAGTTGGAGCTGATAGGGCAAGAAAAGAGTTGGGGTATAAGTAGGCAGGGTATAAAGGGGTGGAACACAAGGGACGGAGCCAAGGGGCAGCAAAATTAGGTTTTGCCTAGGGTGGCAAAAATCCTTGCACCAGCCCTGTTAATACACAATGTTAAACAACTAACAAATATGAAAAGGTCACAATAGGAATAGAAAATTCTGCACTCACAGATTAGAGACCATAATTAAATGGTTTCTTCAACAGGTTCAATACATACAATAACAAAGGATGGGGACATTTTACAGGACTCATTGCTAGAGAAAGACTTGGGTATCCTTGTCAACTACAAACTTGGAAACAGAGACCAGTGTCAGCAGTAGCAAAGGCAAACAAAATCCTGTCTTGCATAAAGGTATTGAAGCAAGAGTGGATAACATTATTTTGCCATTATACAAATCATTGGTAAGACCTCACCTTGAGTATGCAGTGCAGTTTTGGGCACCAGTTCTGAAAAAGGATATACTAGAACTAGAGAGGGTACAGAGAAGAGCAACAAAATTAATTAAGGGAATGGAGAATTTGACGTATGAGGAACGACTAGACAAACTTAGTTTATTTACTCTAGAGAAAAGATGACTAAGAGGAGACTTTATCACATTGTACAAGTATATGAGAGACCAATACAAGGATCTCTGCGGTGAACTATTTATTCCAAGGCCTGATCAGGTGACCAGGGGACACCCCTTGAGATTAGAGGAAAGGATGTTTAGACTTCAGCAGAGGAAGGGGTTTTCTACAGTAAGGTCTGTTAAATTGTGGAATTCCTTGCCCAAGGAGGTGGTTATGGCAGATACAATGGATACATTTAAGAGAAGATTAGATACATTTCTTTCAAAAGGGAACATACAGAGTTATACTGTTTTTTTAGTAGGCAGATCAGGAAGGTCTGATAAAGACTAACTTAATTGGTAGTAGGAAAGCTATAAAATTCTCAGTCACTGGGGTATGAGGAGAAGGTTGAACTTGATGGACTTGTGTTTTTATTCAACCTAATTTACTATGTTACCTTTAGGTGGCAATTATATAACCCATTGAGTGCCAGAGGGTTATGCAACCCATTGCAAAGCAATGGGTTGCATACCCACTGGCAAACAAAGGGTTAAGCCCTTGATTGCAGCCAAGAAGTGAATAGATTTTACTGTGCTTATATGTCATAGCAAAAAGGTTGTTGGGCTATGGGTTGTATCAAATGAAGAATGTGGCTATAGGTAGGGCTAAGGGCTCCTTTCTGTGCCTTGCCTAGGAGCGCATGAGATGGAATTTTGGCCCTGGGCATTTACTTCAACCTTGGCTTCACAGGTAGTCTTGGGGATGGGAAGGTTTCAGAAGAACAAAGATAGCTCCTTAACATAAACAAAGAGCCTGATGTACTAAGAAGAACAGAGGGGATATGCACTAAGGATCAATGCTGTGTTGAGTGTGCCTGGCAATGTGTAGGGAGCACAACAACTTGGTGATGTAGAAACACATCACCATAGGCACTAAGAGCTAGGTATGCAAGGGGAGGGAAGAGCTCTTAATTAGCATGCAGGGTTGTAGAACTGCCCTCCCTTACAATTACTAGCAGTTTGAAAACCCCAGTGTCTTAATGCATTCTATCTGCTCCCCCAATTGTCCACTGCGGGAGCGGAAAAGATCCTCTCAGACTTCAACACCACAAACAGCATCCATCCTGTAATCCTTTCAGTAGCAATGGGATGTGTATTGCATTCCCCTGGGGTACTAAAAGGGTTAAAAGCTGCATTATCAACAATTTTTCTGTTACTATTTCTGTAATTTAAAATTTTTCTCCACAAAAATTCTCCCAGAGCCCACCGTAATTATGTAGCAATATAACCCTCTGAAATATTAGCATAAGTACCAGACATGAATTATTTCAAAAAGGATCAATAAATCCTCAAAAATGGTATGAATAAATTTCTAATATACTAAGAGGGAAAACAATACCAACCTAAGATACCATGGGTTCAATCCTAGTTATGAGATATAGAGAGGAAGTGAGTCCCCCTCACATCACAGTGATTACAAAGAAGCAATAAATCAATCTCCTCAACGAATGTCTGCACTGTCGTGGCAGACAATTAAAGACCTTCATAGAATAATCAGAGATAGGGTGCAGAACAACTGAGACCCAAACTGACAATACCGTCTTGTGCAATGTGGAGATGAAGCGGGTCTCCTCCGCATCAAAACGCTGTCATGAAAGTGGACATAGAAAACTCCAGTTACATAAGTCTTTCAAATATGCTTCTTGTATATCCTATCTTTCCAATTTCAGTAACACTGTTCTGCTTTGCCAAGCGGGGGTTCTCCAAACAGCCACACAGCTGCACTGCAGAAGCCATAATTGTCGCTATATAGCCTCGATTTAATTTGCCCCTTCGGCAAAAAAAAAAATAAAGCTGATGGCATTTTTTCAAGAATGGTAAGGCATTCAGTTACTTTTTCTATGAAAAAATACTGGTTTAAAAAAAACGCACCTTGAGGCGCTAAATTTAGTGTCCATTGGAACCCATTATAACTAGTGCAATATTCCCATTCAGTTCCATACATTAGGCAGAAACATGCATTAAGGGACCCACTTTAACTGCTGAAAATCTGCACCCAGTTTTTGTGGGTGCACAGTCCCCTAACGCATGTTTAAACCTGCTGACACTGGAATTGAAGGGGAAAATAATTCTAAAGAAGAACCTATGTGACCAGTGGATTTATTGACATGGGGCCCTAATCCCCCATATCAATACATCCAAAGTACTCAAACAATGCATGTAATGTTAGTAGAATTAACCCTATGAGTACCAGTGGGATATGCAACACATTGCACAGAGCTGCATACCCCACTGACACTCATAGGGTTAATCCAACTAAGTTAACACCATCACATGAAAATAAACACCTACCTGTAATCCTAATGTCCAACCTGGTCATCTATTACCTGTCTTCTTCTGTCATCTTTTATCTTCTGTCTTCTTCTTTCTCTTCATTTTCTGTCTTTTTATATTCTGTCTTCTGATCTTATTATTTGTACCAAAGATGTACCTGAAAAGAAGAAAAAAGTCAACGTTAAATTTGCTCCAAAAACTTATGATTCAAAGATATGCAGTAGTTAACCCTTCGAGTGCAGGAGGGGTATGAAATGCATTGCAGAGCAATGTGTTGCACACCTCTCTGGCACTCGAAAGGTTAAATTTGTGCAGCCAGTCCATATAGAAAAAATATGTTTTGTCCAAAAAATATTTTTCTAATCAGTTCACAAATGTATTTTTGTATAGTCCAAAGAGGAAATATATATTGCGCCAGAGGGTTAGAATACACCGCCACCTCTGCTGGTGTCACCAGAGGTGGTGGCAGAAATGCAGGTGAAAAATCCCCCCCTTCCCTCTTGTTACCTCTCATGGATATTACCAGAGCCTTTCTGTTGGAAAATTTAACAGAGACTGGATTTTATATGGCCACTCTCTGTTCAAAATGGTTCCCAGCCTTCCCATTGGATGGGATGTGTGCTTACTCACCTCCCAACCAAACAGCTTCTAGTTGGGGGATGATGAAGGAGTTATACTGCTGCCTACATACAGTGGACTCTGTGGGATTTTTTGTGGAGAAAAAATGTAAATTACAGAAATATTAACCCCTTAAGGACTGGACAGTCCAGGGGTGGGCGGCTCTAGAGGCCCACAGCACCTTTTTTTTAACAGCGATGCATTCTGACATCACAGAGATGCATGCAGCCACACTGTGATCCCAGAATTCCATGACGTGCCGGGACCATGAAGCTTTTTAACCCTTTCAGTGTCACAGGGACGTGCAATGTGTAATGGGAAGGAGGGGAGGTAGCTGCTGTTCCTGATCTTAGGTAGGGACAGCAAACTGTTGTCTGGCTCCATAAAGTGCTACAGGGAGATCCAACCTCACCAGCCTCAGGAAGATGATGTTGGGTCTGTGAACTCTGACAGCAAAGGCGCTATCAGCATTTAGTGAATGTGGCAAACAGCTACATAACATATAAATACACCCATATGAACACAACAATGGCTCATTATTCTGCATTTCCATATGGAAATGAGCCATTGTTGATCTTTAATTCATCTCATCCCAGGATCAGTAGTAAGACAACCAAAATTCCCATTTACTTAACCCTTGTGTACTCTTCTGGTCCTTAAAGGGATAGTAATGTTTTATAATAGAAGCAGCTCCAATTAATATTCATAGTATTTAGGCCATGGAGAGTGTTGTAGTTCAAGAGTAACTGAATGATAAAGTATCTCCCTCCCGGCCCTTTTACTGATGTAACACTGCTCAGCTCAGAGCAGCAGGGTGATGTCCAAGTGGACTGTAGAGAAGGACAATCTTCAATTAGCATAAGGAAAAACCTGAAAAACCTGTCAAAGGGGCAGGGCTTTCATTGTTCTCACAGTAAGAAGATTGTCCCTTGCTGTGAGCTGTCTGGTCTGTGAACCAGGTTCCACATCTGAGGGGAGGTGGCTTACACTAGGTAAAAGGGGCAGGAGGGGGATACTATATCATTCAATTACTCTTGAACTACAACTCTGACAGTATTGAAATAACACTCTCTATGGTTCAAATACTATGAAGATTAATTGGAGCTGCTGTTTTTGTGAAACATTACGATCCCTTTAAAGGGTTAAAATGGGCTTTTAATCTTTTGAATCTTAGGTCAATCTAGAGACATCTAGATACATCACTTGCATTCAGACTGTGAAACCCCGCTTTTAAGTGAATGATCCCTTAAGAACCTCGCAGTTTTGCCTTGGTTCAAAAGATAGCATATTCAACAAGTCCTGGGTGTCATGTCCATTGAGGAGGACATGACGGTTGTTAGCAGGACCACAGGATATCAGACTTTGCTCAATGCACATGGTAATCTTGATGCAATGCATTTCACAACTCTCTGGTCTTTAAAGATTCACAGTAAGTAGGCTAATGCGCTCTGCCTGTTTCGTGGCAACTGCCATGTCCACCTCCATGCATTTGTGATATCCAAAACATATTGAACATATTATCTCTTGAACAAAGACACAAGGGCGAAATGTATGTCAAACAAGGATCCGTTAGTTTCATCTGACTTCCACTTTTCACCAAAACATCTCTTAAAGGGATAGTAATGTTTCACAAAAACAGCAGCTCCAATTACTCTTCATAGTGTTTGAGCCATAGAGAGTGTTATTTCAGTACTGTCACAGTTGTGGTTCAAGAGTAATTGAATGATAAAGTATCCCCTTCCCTCCCCTTTTACCTAGTGTTGGTCGCCTCCCCTCAGATGTGGAATCTGGTCACTTGACCGGACAAATAGCAGCAAGGGACAATCTTCTTACTGTGAGCATAGGGAAAACCCTGCCCCCCTTCACAGGTTTTTCCTTATGCTCACTGAAGATTGTCCCTCTCTGTGATCCATCCAGACAGTACTTACTGCTCTGAGGTGAGCAGTGTTACATCTGTAAAAAGGGCGGGAGAGGGATACTTTATCATTCATCTACTCCTGAACTACAACTCTGACAGTATTGAAATAACAATCTCCATGGCCCAAATACTGCGAAGATTAATCAGAGCTGCTTTTATTGTGAAACATTACTATCCCTTTAAGAAGTAAGGATTTCACATTGTCAGAAAGAGATGTATTGTATTGAAAAAGACTTACATCAGCACTGCAGGTTTCATTAACTTTTAAATAGCACTGCATTTGAATAGAATCAGATATACTTGCTACATATAGATATTGAAGTGCTGTGGGACACCCAGGGGGAATGTATGAATCCAATGGTGTGACTCATTTTTTGAGCTAGGATATTGGCTCCCTATTCAGGTGCCTTTGTCTAAGGCTATGTGTTACGGCATGGTTAGGCAACTGTTCAAGACTTCAATTCACATCATCCACAGCCAGTCAATAGCTGAGTTGGGATGATATGCATCGTAATCCTGAACAACTTTAGGATGGCTTCAGGTTACCCACCACTGCAGTAGAGCATATGAACACTTTAGTGAACATTGGAGCACATGTTCTGCTGTCATTAAGTCTTTATTGTGAGCCAGGTACAAATTCCTTCCTTATACCTTGTGCATGGAAATTAAGTTATACCCCTTTCTTCTGTGCCTTGTAAGTACATAGCGTTAAACAAGAGGCAGAGGAAAGGAACACCCAGGAATGTCCATACTCTCCCGCAATGCCCTCCCCTTGGTGCAAACAGAGTACAGAGCACACATTTTGATGTAAGTAACTTAGTAAATTGATGCAGCACTAATTGGTTCCTTTGTCTAATTTAGTGGACGGTATTAGTACATCCCTCTTCTTTTGTTCAAATATAAATATTGCAGATCTTACTCACATTTATCAGTTAATTCAGTAATGCATTGCACATCTCTCTGGTCCTTAAAGGGTTAACCTGTATTTGGTGTGACCATGTTTTCACACAAAGGGCTGGCTTCACATTCAGGAGATATGTTGATCACTAGATTTCTGGCCCTATGCCCTTGTGGTACAATTCTAGGGAAAACCAATGACACCATAGTGTGAAAAAAAAATTCCCATGGGCTTTAATGGGTTTTTAACCCCTTAAATGCTAGAGAGGTCTTCAATGCATTGAGAAGGGTTACAAAGTATAATTTAATTCAAAGAGTATTTAGGGAATTTTTGTTTCCTATAATGCAGTTAGATTGCTCCAGAATTGCTTCTCTTTTCTTTTGGACATCATATCTCCCAACATTTTAAATGGCCAAAGAGGGACACTTATGTTTTAGGCGGTATTGCTGGAGCATGGCTGGTGGGCAGGGCATTACTGAGAATTTTATGGTTAAAGGGATAGTAATGGCTAAAATAAAGTAGATTTGTCAGATGCAGTTAGGTGCCTGAAGTACTACGTTCATTGCATTGCACCTTTCCAAAAACCAGACTCTCTTTTTGTCAATGCTTAGGGTCTTCATACAGACAAAGATTTGTCCAAGGTGATGATGGCTTCTTGGATTAAAGCAACTATTCACTAGGACTATATCCTAGAAAAAAGTAGGGGGCCATTAGGGTTACAGCTCACTCCACCAGAGTGGTGGGTGTTTCCTTGACCTACAAGAACCAGACCTTTGTGGAGCAGATGTGCAAGGGGATGACCTGTCATCCCTTCACATATTTGCTAAACTCTACTGAATCAATGTTCTGACTTAAAATGAATCCATTTTTCAACAGAAGGTACTGTGTTGTGCCCCTATAGGTCTCCTTTTTTGTCTTTTCTTCCAGCAACCTTTTGTGTTGTTACTTGGTTGGCATGTAGGTGTCTGTTGACACCTGAGGTTCATGATTGTTCTAGTTCATCACTGTTGGAATTGGTTTCTGTTTTGAGTGCTTTTTTCTGTTTCTCCCAGGAATCTTGGTGGTTGGCTTTGGTATAGCTCTACGGTTTCTCTGTTCCACGTTAGACAAAGGAAAAAAGGGAATTTTTGTGGAACACAGGACATTTCTCCTGGAGAAAAACATGATGTTTTGAGTTATGGGCAGGGGGGGTCCTTTGGGTCATCTAATTCAGGTGACCCCCTTCCTACCTCACTTTTGTTTTCGATCTTTGCTATACATTAAAACTGAGCATGTTTGGTGGATGTAAAGTAAAGTAGAGAGGGAGCCTCCACCTCCAGAGAGCTATTTTAGGCAAGTGCTCTGCCTTCCTAGCCAGACAATACTTTAACCCATGATTTCTTTGTTCCACATGGAGTAAGAGAAATGGATTTTTCTGTAAGTACACAAAAAACCCTTATAAGCATCCATTACAAATTACAAGCACACAATTATACAGTATGTATTGTCACTGTCCGGTTCAAAAGATATGCTGCCATTTAATACTATATGAGATCCAAGTTGTGCCCAATAAATGTCGCCATATATGTCACATTAAAATAATGCCATGTTACAAATATCTCTGCAAAATACTTAGCTTGATCTAAATTATTAACATTTTTTTTGCTGCTGCAGTGGAAACAGCATCATGCAGCACAGACGCCCCCCCTCCATCTTCCTCACGGGCCGATGCACGTTACACTGTGAGGGGATTGGTAGCAAACCTTCCTTTATATTTGGGCAATCTCACTTACAATTCCCTCACAACCATTGGCTAGGATGTGCTGACTCACATCCCAGCCAATCAGCTCTGAGCAACTGTGCTTTGAAACTGATTGGCTGGGAAGAAGACTGAAGAAAGAAGAGAAGGACAGAAGAGAAGACAGAAGGAGACAGACAGTGGATAAAAGGTAAGTGTCAGACATGTCAGTTAACGATCGGTGCTTGGCAGTATGTCAGGCACCTATAGTTAATTGTTTTTTACCGTGAAGTTCCCAATATCTCTGCTTTTAGCTGTGTTTTGGGAACTAAACACATAAAACAGACATTCAGACTTAACATCCTTTGTGGTTTTAGCTGGTAGGGCCTCTGAGATCCTGCTTCCAGCACCAGACGGCGGCTCTGCAGGAGCGCTGTCATCTAGATATCTCCGTATTATTACTTCATGGGTATGGTCTAAAACATGTGCCTGGCTTGCAAGCACATGCTGTAGACCATTCCCATGAAGTAATTATATGGAGATATCTAGATGTCAGAGCTCCTGCAGAACCGCCGAAAGTCGGCCAACCGGATTCTGCCTCTGACAGCTTTACAGCTCATCAGGCAGAAGGGGGAGGGACCGGAGGACTGTCTTGCCTTACATCTCTCAAACCATAAAGGTTTGAGAGATGGGACTAAGTGCGTTCAGTATGTTTGCATGATTGCTGTATTTTGGCGTCAAGTTGTTGGGGGGGTTACTATCCCTTTAACTCCTGTCTTTAAATCTACCCCCTCATCGTTAATCGGGGGCATATATGAAAAATGCATACTGCAGGGCTGCTTTGATTTCAGTGCAGTCCTAAAATATGACTATTTTCTATGTGTCACCAGTTAAAGGGTTCTGGTCCGCTTACTGCAATTGGTCCAAGAGTCCACATCATCTTCACCACAAGATGACTATATCAGAGACCACCAAGCAATCACTACAGTGGTGGCTTACATCTCCCTTTTGGCCAAGGAGATCTTGGTTTCACCATCTGAGAGATGGCTCACATCTCCAAACCTGTCCACAGGAAACCAATTTTTCATAACAGTGTGGAAATTAGCCACAACAGATATCAGCCTGGGGAGCAGTGTGCATTCTGTATTAATGGACTCTGTCAGAGACACATCTACCTATAAATATTCTGGAGTTACGTACACTTCACAAAGCACTTTCAGCATGGACACAACTTCAATAGAGCCTTCCAATTTGTATTCAGTCCAACAATGCCACATCAGTGGCTTACATAAATCACTAAGGAGGAACAAAGAGCAAAGCTGCTTGGAGAGAAGTGGAGAAAGTCCTTCTCTTTGCAGAAATCCACGTTCCAGCATTGTTGGCCATATACATTCCAGGAATGGAGAATTGGGAGGAAGATTAACTCAGCCACCAGACTATTGACCCAGGGGAATGGAAATGAAAACAAGAAGTATACCTTCAGATAACAGAATGATGGGGAGTACCAGAAATAGATATGATGGCATCAAGAAGAAACAGAAAACTTCCAGTATTCTGTTTAAGAGCAAGGGATCCACAAGCTATAGCAGTGGACGCCATAACGATTTAATGGAATTACAAACTAATATATGTCTTCCCTCCACTAGCTATGATTCCCAGGGTCCTTTTCAAAATAAGGAAAAAGAGAAAGCACACCATTCTTATCACTCCCTTTTGGCCAAGGAGATCTTGGTTTCACCATCTAAGAGATATGCCAATGTCAGATCTGTGACATCTTCCTCAGTTTCCATATCTAATATCTCAAGGATCAATTCATCACCAAAACCTACACAATCTAGCTTTGGCAGCGTAGAACTTTAAACCCAAATATTGAAAAACAAAGGACTGAGTATTTCAGTCGTTCAAACCATGTTAAGAGCTCACAAACCTGTTTCTGCTAAAATATATCACTGTATTTGGTATATTTTTATTTCTGTAATCATAAAGGCATAGAACCCCTACATTTCCACCTTCCCTCCTTGAGTTATTACTGACAGGCCTTGAAAAGAGTCTAAGGGTTAACTCACTGAAAGTTCTAGTTTCTGCTCCATCAGTTTTATTCCAAAATAAAATTGCCACTATTCCAGAAATTCAAACATTAATTTGGTGGTGAACAGAATAGTTCCCCCATACAGAGACCCAATCAACCATGGGACTGAAATTTAGTCCTATAGCAGCGGTTCTCAACCTTTTTTTGCTCTGGGTACCCCTAACACGTAACCTAGAACATTTGGGGCACCCCTATTGTTTTTAATCTAATTTATCAAGGGAATAATGGAGGTTATAATACATAAATATACAGTTATTATTAGGTCTTATAATCATAATAACAACTAAACATATTGTGCATAACAATTTATATAAATCTTTATTGAAACATCCATAGTTGTTAGTCTTTATAGAAAACACAGGGCACCTATGTTGATGACCATAGCACACCAAAGTGCCAAGGCAACCTGGTTGAGAATCACTGTCCTAGAGGCTCTTCAATCCTCCCCGTTTGAACCATTATCATCAGCTTCTATTAGAGATATTACCTTTAAAACAGTGTTTCTCACAGATATTATTTCAGCAAGAAGAGTTTCAGAACTCAGCGTTCTGTCTTGTGCATCTCCACATCTTATTATCAAGGTAATCAGGCAAAGAAGGACAGACAAAGTAATAAAATATAACCACCTTTATTAGAATATACAGTGATAATAATATTTGAGATATAGCGATGCTAATATCCCACACAACCCCAGACCACCGGATGATAGGGCCCAAGCTCCTACCCGGAGCTGCACACTGTGCTACGCACTACACTTCTGCGAGGTACCGGAGACTAAAGGCAACAGGGAGCGAGAGTCGGCCACAGCCATGGGACACAGAGGCTAACAGTCATGCAGGCTAGGGGCGTACAGAGTGAGTAGTCAGCCAGAGCCACAGGTCAGACAAACCTGGGATACACGGAGCAAGATAGGGGCCAGAGGACAGACTAACCAGGGACTACACGGAGCAAGTGAGTCAGCCAGAGCCACAGGTCAGAACCAATGTGGGTAGTCAGACAAGCCAGGGTTAAAAAGGAGCGAGTTAGTCAGCCAGAGCCACAGGTCAGAACCAATGTGGGTAGTCAGACAAGCCGGGGTCATACACGGAGCGAGTAAGTCAGCCAGACCCACAGGTCAGAACAGATGTAGGTAGTCAGACAAGCTGGGGTCATACACAGAGCGGATTCTCAGATAAGCACAGGTCACAATGGAGCACAAGAGTAACTAACAGGAACACCACGTAATGGAAATTACTCCCAGGCCCAAGGAGATTTATAAAGGAGCAGAAGGAGGCGGGACCCAATTAGGCCATTCAGAACAGGCCCATAAACAGGCATCCGTGCTAGTGCCTGTTACCTGATGTCAGAATGAGGAAGTGGCTGGAGGCCATACCGGCCAGTGACCATACATAGGTAGGAAGCACAGGAGCACTAGGCTGCCTAGGGATACTGTGATACTTATCTTCAACCAAGATAAAGTGGTTTTAAGAACTGTTTCAGAGTTCCAACCAAAATCTTTCAATATAAATCAAGAGGTGATCCTTCTTTCATTGTGTCATAACCCATCTAACAAAAAAGAGGAATCTCTTCATACATTAAACGCAGTTAGATTTCTACGACAGTATGTCCAAGTTACACAATCCATTAGGAAATCCTATGCATTATTTGTCATTCCAGATGGCCCTAAGAAGGGTAGACCAGCATATAAGACAACCATTTTGCATGGCTTAAACAGACTGTAAGACAAGCTTACATCACCTTTCAGAATTACAGCTCATTCCACTAGATCCATCAGTACTTCATGGGCCCTGAAGGACCAAGCCACTGTCGATCAGTTATGCAAGGCAGCAACATGGTCATCTGTTCACAAAGTTTTACAAAATTAACATTTTTGCATCTCGAGATGCCAATTGTGGCCGCAAAGTTCTGGAGGTCATTGTTCATTAGTTTTTTCTCTCCCGCTAATTTTGGGACTGCTTTGTGACATACCCATGGTACCTGCATCCCTCAATGACGATAGAGAAAAGGGAATTTTTTTACTTAACAATAAATCCTTTTCTCTTAGTCCATTGAGGGATGCAGGGCATCCCGTCCACAAAAAACTCATTTGGTGAGGATGCCCTGTATTTTTTGACGGCTCTGTTTTTGTGTTTATTCCCTTCCTGGCTTTGCTAAATGAAAACTAACTGTCAAACTGTAGTGGGAGGAGATAGCCACCTGGAAGTGGGAGAAGTTTTGATCACAGTGCCCTGGCTCCTAAAGGTATGTGCCTAAACCCATGGTCCCTGCATCCTTCAATGGACTAAGAGAAAAAGATTTATCGTTAAATAAAAAATCCCCTTTTCTTTGGCTCTAGTATGGCTGCATGAATGGGGTCATGTAACATCACTGGGAGAAAATGCTCAGTAGCTCTAAAGATTTCTGGACACTAGAACTGCTCATCGACTACTGAGAAAAAAACGAATGTCAATGCTTCGCTAAAAGATTATGTAGGGCATGCCCAAACCTCAGGCTAAAAAAACAAACTAAGATGATCCACCTTCACCAAACTCAGATTAGCCTTACACTATAACAAAATGTTGCTGTAACTTTTGTTTGATGTCAGGAAGAAAGGCTTAGTTTTCCCACTAGTGTTTGGAACCACAGGCACATTAAGAATCCATAGGGCACTAGCAAGATCCCAAATTAGGGCCCCTAGCTTGTCCTCCCCCCATCCCCTAAATACCTCTCAGTTTGACCACCTGTATGCCTTGCAAAGCAATGCATTGGGTATCTCTCTGGCATCCAAGGGGCTAAATATACATTATTTAAAAGGTACCACAGAGCTTATCATTGAAATGGTGCTACACAAGTGGCTCCGCAGAGCTTATATTTGAGATTGGTCTATGCAAGTGATTCCATGGAGCTTACAATTCAAATGGGGCTACATAAGTGATTTCATAGAACTTACAATTGAAAATGGGGCTACATAAACTATACCAGAGAGTTTACAATTGAAATGGGGCTACACAAGTGATACCACAAAGCTTACAATTTAAATTGAGCTACAATATTGAAACCACAGAACATACAATTGAAATTAATCTACACTAGTGATACACTGAAGTTACACTTGATATATAGCTACGCTAGTGATGTCTCAGAGCTTACAAATGGAGCTACCACACAGGTAATGAGTGCCTTTGAATTACATACTATAAGCAGTTATAACTAGTGTTGAGCGAGCATGCTCGGCCGATGCTCGGATCGGCTCGAGCATCGCTCTGCTCGGCACATGGCGGTACTCGTACGAGTACCGCATGTGCTCGCCCGCCATGTTCGGGTCTCCTCCCCGCACGTTTCGCGGCTGCTGCGCAGCCAATAAACGTGCAGGGAGGCTCTGACATCAGTGTAATGCCAGCAGCCATGTTGGCTGCTGGCATTACACTGATTGGCTGGCCAGAACCCGTGATCGGGTGCTGTATAGCACCTGACCAGCGAGTTCGGCTCAGTCTTAGCCAGGGAGAGATGAGGATAGGAAGGGAAAGTCAGTGTAGGGAGAAGAAAAGTGTTGTTGAAAAAAAAAAAAGACCCAAAAGTCCTTTTTAGGACTACTGTGTGTGGGGGCAGCAGTTTATTTTGTGTGGGGGGAAAAAAAACAAAAAAAAAAAAAATTCATATATTCTGTTTAGTGTGCAAAGTTGCAGATTAGAGCACATTCTGTTTAGTGTGCAAAGTTGCAGATTAGAGCACATTCTGTTTAGTGTGCAAAGTTGCAGATTAGAGCACATTCTGTTTAGTGTGCAAAGTTGCAGATTAGAGCACATTCTGTTTAGTGTGCAAAGTTGCAGATTAGAGCACATTCTTTTAAGTGTTCAAACTGTAAAATATCAAAGTCACATATTCCATTCAGTGTGCGTCGCCGCAGTTTAGCAGCACATTCTGTGTACTGTGCACAGTTGCAGAATAGGAAGAAATACTGTTAAGTCTTCAAACTGTAAAATATCAAAGTCACATATTCCATTCAGTGTGCTTCGCCGCAGTTTAGCAGCATATTCTGTGTACTGTGCACAGTTGCAGAATAGGAAAAAATACTGTTAAGTCTTCAAACTGTAAAATATCAAAGTCACATATTCCATTCAGTGTGCGTCGCCCAGTTTAGCAGCACATTCTGTGTACTGTGCACAGTTGCAGAATAGGAAGAAATACTGTTAAGTCTTCAAACTGTAAAATATCAAAGTCACATATTCCATTCAGTGTGCGTCGCCCAGTTTAGCAGCACATTCTGTGTACTGTGCACAGTTGCAGAATAGGAAGAAATACTGTTAAGTCTTCAAACTGTAAAATATCAAAGTCACATATTCCATTCAGTGTGCGTCGCCCAGTTTAGCAGCACATTCTGTGTACTGTGCACAGTTGCAGAATAGGAAGAAATACTGTTAAGTCTTCAAACTGTAAAATATCAAAGTCACATATTCCATTCAGTGTGCGTCGCCCAGTTTAGCAGCACATTCTGTGTACTGTGCACAGTTGCAGAATAGGAAGAAATACTGTTAAGTCTTCAAACTGTAAAATATCAAAGTCACATATTCCATTCAGTGTGCTTCGCCGCAGTTTAGCAGCATATTCTGTGTACTGTGCACAGTTGCAGAATAGGAAGAAATACTGTTAAGTCTTCAAACTGTAAAATATCAAAGTCACATATTCCATTCAGTGTGCTTCGCCGCAGTTTAGCAGCATATTCTGTGTACTGTGCACAGTTGCAGAATAGGAAAAAATACTGTTAAGTCTTCAAACTGTAAAATATCAAAGTCACATATTCCATTCAGTGTGCGTCGCCCAGTTTAGCAGCACATTCTGTGTACTGTGCAAAGTTGCAGATTTGCAGCACATATTCCGTCTAATAAGAAGAAGGCGGGTAAAAAGGGACGGGGAAGTGGACGTGATCCTGATAGTTCAGGGCGCGGGTCAGGACGCGGAGAAACTGTGCCTGGTGCCAGAGCACAAGAAAGAAAGACATCCACCATACCTAGCTTCATGTCTCATTTTACAGGGCGTCGCAGGACATCACTCTCGAGGTCCGACCACTGCGAACAGGTGGTCGGTTGGATGTCAGCTGATACTGCTTCCAGTCGGTTAAGCACCACCCTGTCTTCCACCAAGTCCACTCTCAGTAGCCAAGAGTCTGGTCAACATAATCCTCACTCTGATCATCCTTCCTCCCACCATACACGGTCTGGTCAAAGAAGTGATCCCACGCTGGGATATAGTGAGGAGCTCGTCTCATCACCAATCCTTCATTTGACCCTCTCTCCAAGCACGCTTGCAGAGGAACATGACATCTTGTGCCCTGATTCACAACCTCTAGAGGGTACCCAATCACAAGAAGATGACAGATGTGAACGGCATTTAAGGTCAAAGGAAGTAGTGGATGATGATGATGATGATGATGAGACACAGTTGCCATTAAATCAACCACTATTACTGTCTCAAGACCTTGTTGAGGAGGATGATATACAGTTGTCAATGACTGAGTATGTGGTGGGATCAAGACATGAGGAGGATGATCAGAGTGAGGAAGTGGAGGAGGACTTGGTGGACGATGAGGTGACTGACCCCACCTGGGAAGGTGTAGAGCCGAGCGATGACAGCAGTCCTGAGGGTGAGCCATCTGCAGCACCGCAACAGGCTGGAAGAGGCAGTGGTGTGGCTACAGAAAGAAGGCGGACCGCACCAAACCGGCCCGCAAATGTTCCACGGAGCACCCCCTTGCGTAAATCTACCTTGCCAAGGGGTAGGTGTTCCGCGGTATGGCGTTTTTTTAAGGAAAGTGCGGACGACAAAAGAATTGTAGTTTGCAACCTGTGCCACACCAGAATGAGCCGAGGCATGAACACGAGAAACCTCACCACCACCAGCATGATCCGACACATGGCATCCAAGCACCGTAGTAAGTGGGAGGAACGCCTGGATCGCACATCTGTGTCTGCAGGCCACACCACTGCCTCCTCTTCCCCTGTTTTCGGTGCCGGCCAATCGCCTGTCGAAGGCGCAGGCCCGCATACCTCCCGCCCTGCACCTGTACCATCTGAAGCACCATCAGCGACCACATCCACTTCCCTGTCCCAGCGCAGCGTCCAAATGTCGTTACCCCAGGCATTTGAGCGCAAGCGAAAATACCCAGCCACCCACCCACAGGCCATAGCACTAACCTCACACCTTTCCAAATTACTGGCCATCGAAATGCTGCCATTTAGGCTTGTGGAGACTGAGTCCTTCCGCAGCCTGATGGCAGCAGCTGTCCCTCGGTACGCGGTCCCCAGCCGCCACTACTTTTCCCGGTGTGCCATCCCCGCATTACACCACCATGTGTCCCGTAACATCACCCGTGCCCTGACCAACGCAGTTACTGGGAAGGTCCACTTAACGACTGACACATGGACAAGTGCTTGTGGCCAGGGACGCTACATTTCCCTGACGGCACACTGGGATGGCACGGGTGCTACCCACGCCGAGGATTGCGGGCCCTACCTCCATCAGGGTTTCCGCCAGCACCTACGTTATTGGCTCCTCCTCCTCCGTTTCCACCTCCGAATTCTCTGCACGCAGCGCCACTCCCCCATCAGCCGGTAGCTGGAAGCAGTGTAGCACTGCAGTGGGGAAGCGTCAACAGGCCGTGCTGAAGCTGATCTGCCTTGGGGACAAACAGCACACGGCCTCAGAGCTGTTGCAGGGGATTAGTCACCAGACCGAGCAGTGGCTCTCGCCACTCAACCTGCAACCAGGCATGGTTGTGTGTGATAATGGGCGTAACTTGGTGGCGGCTTTGGAGCTCGGCAAGCTCACACACGTACCATGCCTAGCGCATGTATTTAATTTAGTGGTTCAGCGATTTCTAAAAACCTACCCCAATGTGCATGATCTCTTGACCAAGGTGCGCCGCGTGTGTGCACATTTCCGTAAGTCATCTACAGCTTCAGCCGGCCTGTTGAAGCTGCAGCAGCGCTTACAATTGCCAGCTCACCGGCTGCTGTGTGACGTGAGCACGCGCTGGAACTCCACCTTCCACATGTTGGCCCGGCTTTGTGAGCAGCAGAGGGCAGTAGTGGAGTACCAGCTGTTACACGGTCGTCGCCTCTCCGTTCAACTTCCTGTAATCAGAAGTGAGGAGTGGGAATGGATGTCAGACCTCTGTGAGGTTTTACGCAATTTTGAGGAATCGACACAGATGGTGAGCGGCGATAACGCTATTATCAGTGTAACCATCCCACTTCTGTGTCTACTGAAACGCTCGCTGCTCACAATTAAAACTGACGCTTTGCATGTGGAAGAGGTGGAAATGCGGGAGGAAGAGCTTACACAAGGTGATAGCCAGAGCACCCTCACTTCGTCTTCTCAGCGACAATTGGAGGAGGCGGAGGAGGAGGAGGAGGAGGAGGAAGACACGGTTGCCTCCGCTACAGAGGGTAGCCATGGAACTTTAGTTCCATCTCTTCAGCGTGGGTGGGCAGAAGAGGAGGAAGAGGATGAGGAGATTGAGAGTCATCCTCCTGGTGAGGACAGCGAAATCTTGCCTGTTGGTACTCTGGCACACATGGCTGACTTTATGTTAGGCTGCCTTTCCCGTGACCCACGCGTTATACGCATTTTAGACAACACGGATTACTGGGTGTTCACCCTTCTGGACCCCCGCTACAAAGAGAATTTCTCATCTCTCATTCCTCCGGTGGAGAGGACAAGCAAAATGGTGCAATACCAAATTGCTCCAAAATTTTCCATCTGACAACGCTGGCGGCAGAGTACGTGCTACCTTGGCCAACCGAGAAGGGGAGAAAAGGGGAGCACACAGCAGTTCCGACAAAGGCAGGGCAACACTCTCCAAGGCGTGGGACACCTTCATGACACCCCGCCAGCACCCTCACCCTGATGCGCAGCCTAGTGTCACAAGGAGGGAAAAGTTTTGGAAGATGGTGAAGGAGTACATAGCAGACCGTGTCAGCGTCCTCAATGATCCCTCTGTGCCTTACAACTACTGGGTGTCCAAGCTGGACACGTGGTATGAACTGGCACTCTACGCCTTGGAGGTGCTGGCCTGCCCTGCCGCCAGAGTTCTGTCTGAGCGGGTATTTAGTGCTGCTGGTGGCATCATAACAGATAAGCGTATACGCCTTTCCACCGACAATGCTGATAGGTTGACACTTATAAAAATGAACAAGGCCAGGATTTCCCCTGACTTCTCCACTCCACTGGAGGAAAGCCCCGGGGGAACATAAACTCACTTTATATATGTTATTTACAATGATGGGAATACTCTGTATTCCCATTCACCCCTTCCACCCAAAAAACGGGTATATGGTTGACTCTCTTCCATATACCCTGTGATATAATTTTTATATAGGGCCAGCTCACCAGCGGGCCCTGTGATATAATTTTTATATAGGGCCAGCTCACCAGTGGGCCCTGTTTGACAATTTTTGTATAGGTCAGCTCACCAGCGGGCCTTCTCATATAATGTTTTATTGGGTCAGCTCTCTAGCGGGCCCTCTCATATAATGTTTTATAGCGTCAGCTCACTAGCGGGCCTTCGCATATAATGTTTAGGATGGTCAGCTCCGCAGCAGACCCTCACCCATAATGTTTTAGATGGTCGGCTCAGCGCACGTTTCCCTCTTAATCATGGCCTCAGTTCAGAAAAATCAAGGAAATTTTTGGGAGAATTTGCCTCTGCGCACGTTTCCCTCTTAATCATGGCCTCAGTTCAGAAAAATCGAGGAAATTTTTGGGAGAATTTGCCTCTGCGCACGTTTCCCTCTTAATCATGGCCTCAGTTCAGAAAAATCGAGGAAATTTTTGGGAGAATTTGCAGATGATATACAAGTAAATATACAGCAAATACTGTTTGGTAACAATTTTTCGCCTAAAGTCGTTTCTATCTGCCTTTTTGTGTGTTTTACGGTCAGTCTGTAAAAATGGCGTACTACGGGCGAAAGATCGTTCCCAGCAGCGATGTTGGAGTCCAAGATGCATCCAGACATCCTCCCTATGCTGTCCCTGAACCATTTCTGTAGTGTTTCCATCTTTTTCTGCCCTTTTCCTATGGACCAGGCACCCTCCCCTCATCAGAGCAGGGGGTGCCTGGTGTAAAGCTCGAGTCCTCCCATTGACTTCAATGGGGCTCGGGTGCTCGGCCGAGCACTCGAGCCTCCGGGGGTGCTCGGTCAGAGCACCCGAACACCCGAGCATTGGGGTGCTCGCTCATCACTAGTTATAACCTATAGGGTACAATGTAATATATATCTACAGTATGGATTGCAGGACAGTAGATATCTTACATAGGGACCTTGTGTATAAACTCAAAGTTGAGCAATGCTGGAGCAAGCTATCTGCACCATGGGGAGCTGTACATTCATTTAAAATTGGTTTTTATCCCCTTGAATACTAGTCATTCAAGGGGTTAAAAGCCACATTTAAATGAATGAGATTATGGTGTAAATAGTTTGTTCTAGAATTGCTTCACTTTTAGTTTATACGTAAGACCCATACCTTCCTTATACTTAGTGAGCCCAGCTCCCCTTTTCAGCCAGGTTTGGCCTCCTCCATCTGTCCCATTTGTCCCAGTGCTCCTTCTGTGAGATGTGTTTGTAATGCCATGTCCCATCCCCTAGTCTCTGTGTCACATGTGACTTCAGCACACCACATTTCCTGCTCAGGCCTACAAGCATCAAATCTTCTGTTTATCCCCTTGAGGACTAGATGGTTGTGCAATGCGTTGCACTATAAGTATTGTGTGTAAAAGAAGGATTTCCCTATGTCAGAGTCATCATCCAGCAGTCAGGGATATCTATATAATTACTGTGTGTGTTAAAGAAGGATTATCTTATGTAGAAATCCATCATATAGCAGTCAAGTACATCTATAGAATTACTTTGTCATTCAATGGTCACTGCTCTTTTTTTTTGCTCTCTTTGCCTTATACAAGTCTCTACCTACACCATAGGCCAAACAGGATTCCACTCCACACCTAAAGCCATATCTTCCTATCTCTCAATCAAGTAGTTCAGTTTCTCTCTCCCCCTCTACCAAGTCTCGCACCCATTTCATCCTGAGCTAAGTAGTTTGCCCTTGTCACTAACCAAGTCTCACTATTCCACTCTCTACGCCTATACAATCCTATTCACATTTGCCTCACCAGACTTCTCTTCTCCCAAGAGACCTCTCTACAAACCCAGCTTTTTCAGACCACACACATGCATGTTTCTTCCCCCATATCCCTGCACGAGCAGGTCTCTTCCTCCATCACCACACACAGCCATCTGTCCTACACATGATCACTGATCACGATTTTCACCTCAACTACGAAAAAAAGAACTAGGGATAGGTACCAGGCGGGTGCAGCAAGCTGCTTACATAATGTACCTGAAAAAAAAGACGTACTTGCTTCTGTCCAGCCTCCAACATCAGTTGACTTTTCTCTCCAATCATACCTTGGTAACAACATCCAATCAGACAGGCATGTCCACACATAGACACCAAGAGGGGCTTGAGCACCTGCCCTTTTTGTCCAAAGTGCCTTTGTGCCCTTTTAACAAAAAAAAAAAAACTTAATCAGTCTGATTTTATTGAGAAGTGCCCTTTTTTCATTTGAGACCCTGTCCCCCAAAATGTCTGTGCACATCCCTGCAATCAGATAACACTGGATAAATTGTTTAGTGTGTTTCTCTGTGTTATTGTAGTGCAGGCTCTGGCAAGTTAGATATGGGGGAAGTTGTTCCCACCCCCAGTTCAGCGTGCAGAGCCCCCCAGCATACTTTATGTCACAGTGGTAAATAGGCAACTCTCTGGGACAGTACTTCATTATCCAGAACACACGGTAACACTTATAGGAAAGAAGGAGGTATAATCAAAAGTTGAGGGTTGGTATTAATGCTAAATTTCAGATCAAGTGAATAAAAAGTTTTTGAGGAGAGTTGTGAAGGTTAGGTTGGCCACAAGGTTGGTCCCAGGATAGGCGTGGGTGGTTTGGAGACAGCACTTGATAAAGTAACATTGCTAGGTAGTGTAAAGAATAAATTGTGAGGTTTGTGTGTTGGCTTCTCTATGGGATGAGTCTTGGGAGAGAGCTCGAGAGTTGGGAATCTGGAGCAGTCTTACAAAAGGAGCTGTGAATTACAGAAATTGGCCCCCCTTAACCACTAGGATGCTAGAGTGATCTCCAACACATTGTAAAGCAAAACGTTGGCACCCTCTCTAGCATTCAAGGGTATAAAATTCCAATTAAACCATTTGGAACTTTGTGAATTTGTATTTGTCCCCTTTGATGCTGTTGGTTTGGTTCAGAATTGTTAATCTTTTGCTTTCTACATAATGTTCTAAATCCACTACAACTAAAAGTCCCATGTCCCAAAAACACATAGAAATGCAACACAAAAATCAGGTCATATGCCACAAAAATGTGTACAGAAACACAAATACAGTTCTGTGAGATTTGGAAAAAATGATGGTTATGTGCATAAAAGTTAAATAGCAGTAGCGTAAGTAGCCATTGGAGGACCCCATGAAACCATTTTTTGGCCCTGCATACAAAAATATTTCCACAGAAGCATAACTAGAATCTTTTGGACCCTGGGGCAGATGGGTTCACTTTGGATAGAGAGATCCTAAAGCACAAATAACAAAGAAAATAAATAATCAGAAATTTGTCTTTATGAATACTTTATACTCCAGTTCCTCAGTCATGCTCTGTTGATGGCTGGATTCCAGTACAATCAGAAATATATGTTGAATGGCTTTTGCTTTTTTTTCAGTCAGCAGATATTTCCAGCTGATCAATTATGCAATCACATTGTGACTGCCTGTCAGAATTTGATTTCCAAATTGTGTTTTTTTACCTCTAAAATGTTACTTTGGAACAATGAATAAAACCATCCCAAAAGCGTGGCTCAAAAAGCCCAAGGGACGTGTCTGGGGGGGTACAGTAGCCCACCTGGACCCTGCCTGATCCCCCATGTCTCCAAGCACCCTCCTCACATCACCCAACCACCCACGGTTATCCCCTCCATCTCAACATCTCAGTGGTTCCATTGTACTGGCAACAAAGGGGTTAACATAGGCTAGCTTCAACAATGATTTTTGTCTCAGCCCAGTATGTTATCCTATTAAACTCAGTGGGAGAATGGATACTTCTTGTGTGACTGTGCGTGCCATGTTTCTCACTAAACAGAGTATAGTAGCACATAGAAGCTGATGGGAGTGAGGCGGGAAGAGATAGCTCAGAAAAGGAGATGCGAAGAAGAGAGAAAAAAAATGGGGGGGGAAGGTCAGGGAAGGAAGGGGAAACTGTTGAGGATGGTCCCACTAGAGAAAAGTAGGCATTGTGTGGGTCTACATCAATTGGAGAAGCAGGCCTGGAAAGGGGTTGTCGAAACAAAGAGGAGTCGTGAGGTGAATTCACTTGTGAAGTGGGTGACTCTGTCAAGTGATAGGTAAAACAGCTTTCCATGTCATAGCTGCCTTAATCAAATTTTCCATTCGGCCAGTGATGGTGGGGACGGGGATCTCCACAGCCTAGGTATGCAGGCTCTGTTAGCTGTAATAGTTAGAATCCATTTTTTAAGGCTGTAGGGTTTGGAAGCACTATATCAGGCAGATGGGAGAGGAGAAAGGCTTGAGGGGAGAGAGGAATATTGTGGCCAGTGAGAGCACCCAGAGGACCCCTTAACACATTATGTATGCCATTTTGTCACATACTAATACACACAAAACCTCTCCCTTGGACTTTATTATGCAATCTCCATAAAAAAAGACAAAAAAAACATAATTATACGGAGTAGCAAGATAAAAAGATAACATGGGAATAATTATTAATTGCATCTTATTAAAAATATTGCTTTTTCCAGTATTGCTTGTGTTGCTTTAAAGCAGAAATAAAAGAATATTAATTAATATTTAAAGGTACGTAATACGTTGTCATTGTGCATTGCAAATTGAATGCTTCATAATGTATGCACTCCCATTCAGTGCATAACTAGCATTCAGCAATACTGACATTTGCTAGCATACTTATGATTCCATTAAGCTCTGTGCTTAGGCTCTCACTTTTACTCACTAACATGAATTAACCCTGTAAGGACCAGAGGGGTGGGCAATGCACTGCTTTATAATGCATTGCCCACCTCTCGGGTCTTAAGATGTTAAGCAAGATATTCTAGAAGATAAAGAGGAGCAATTCTGGGTCAAACCAACGGCACCACAGCATAAAAAAATCTCCAAATACCATTTGATTTAAATTGAGATTTCAACCCATTGAATACCAGTGAGGACTCCATGCATTGTAGAGCAATGAACTAGAGCAGGGGTCTCCAACAGGTAGCTTGTGAGCTATTGGTAGCTACTTGGCTACCTGTGAGTAGTTCTATTCACTCCAATCAGGGATCAAGCTATCTGGCCTGCCAGAGGCAAATCCGATGGTGGTTTAATACTCACAGTTCTGAATTCATATATTTTCAGGATATGTTTTAGAGCAGGGCTCAAAATTTCCACTTGCCACTAGCCAATGGCGAGTGAAAATTTAGCCCTGGCGAGTAGAAATTCAGCCCTGGTGGGTATGTTTTGGCTTGCAGTGGCGAGTAACTTTTCAGGTCCAGCTAGTAGCAAAGGACTTAAAATTATAAGCCCTGTTTTAGAGTAGCTCAGTTCATATTTCATCGATTAAAAGTAGCTCCTGTTAATGAAACTGTTGGAGACCCCTGAGCTAGTGTCCTCTCTAGCAGTCAAGGGGTTAACAGTGGTTTTTTGAGTTTGTTTGATTGTTTTTTTGCAGGCTAAGGATATTTTCTGTACCAAGCAAACACTGGATGGAGAGAGTGGTGGAGTTGAGTGAGCAGTGGGAGTGTAATCATGGTGGGACTAAAGGAACCTTATGTGCCTTACCTAGGAGCACATGAGGTAAACTAACCCTGAATGGCTGACCTATGTGGGCACCATCCAGACGTATGACTTACATGAGATGGCCTTCAGTCACACCGCACATCTCCCTGTGATAGGATAACAAGGAGAACATAGGACAGCGCATTTAACTAAACAGTGTATGAACTAAGGTTAAAATAGACAAAGAAAATCCTATGCATGTTCCAAGTAGGAGAAATGACAATGTTAGCTGATGGGAATGAACACTTGCATTTTTGTACACTGCTTTGTTTGCTCTTAATGGCACAAGAAGGACTTCCCACTATGAAAATCCTACTTAAATTTATTTCTTTCATCATTTTTGGCATACAGTATACCAATGAAAATATCTTACATTTCACAGTCAGGGAGAACATTGTATCTGTGCTCTACTTTCTGTAATAGACATTAGCAGTCAGCCAGGGGCTACAAAGTGAGCCTTTTTTAGGGGGAGGGGGCTAGTAAACTGTCCTTATGAGGTTCAGGCAAATCAGACAGATTGTTTGACATAAGCTTAAAGTGGCTGTAATGGGTCAAGGAAATGGACTTTATAACTGTAGGAATGTATCTGACAGCTATGGGAATCAAAATTCCATAGCTTAAATTCTACCATTCCCTATTTGTTTACCAAACAGTTCTCAGTGAGCTGAGTACTGATGTCAGCTAGCCCAGCAGATCAAGAAGATCTGCAGGGCAAACAAGGAAACAGTAGCACAGTTTTAAATGGACACTATCACCTTAAAAAATTGGTGGTTTTCAAAATAACATATATATTGTTTCAGCCGTTTCTTAGTTAGTAAACTAGTTTTTGAGTTATTTAGACTTATAGGGCATGTTATTCATACCTGGAAACTCCCTGGATCTGGTTTTCACAGTCAATTACTGTATACATGGTCTGATTCTTTGCCCCACCCACTTTCCAGCCCATTTAGCCCACTCCTGCCTTATTCTGCCCAATTTCACACCATTTCATGGCAAACTCCTCATTTCAACAGACCGCCACACCCACCCGATTAAACCCTACAATATGATGCAAAACAAATCATTTGGACACTCTTGGACCTTCCCAACCTCAGCCCAACAGTGTTGCTCTGGGGACTTGGGATAAGAAGGTTCCAAGCCACTTCCTGTCTTAACACAGTGCCACTTTTTCTAGCACTGAAAGGCTTAATTGTCAGTGAATGGAGGAGGTATTGTAGGGTTAAGGTATGATGTGCCTACATGGCTTGCCTTAATTATCATAATCTGTATGTTTAAATAACCTGAAATCCAGATTTCTAATTAGGTGCTTTTGAAAGATCTTTTAAAATTGCCAAAGATTTTCTTAGGTGATAGCATCCCTTTAATCAAAATTAATTTGATTCCCATAGCTGTCAAGTAGATGCTGACAGAAAGTAATTCCTCTGACCTTTTACTGCCATCTGTAAAAATCCTACAACAGTTCATTTACCTTTTACAGGTGTCCCTGACAGGTGAATTTAGGGAGACTAATGTCCTAAAAAAAAGTGGTGACATTCTGGGCCAAACCATGCAATGTATTGGAGACCTCTCTAGCATTCAGGGGGTTAAAGGAAATAGGAAATTGTGGAATTTGTATTTGTTTCCCATGTTGCAGTTTACTACAGTATTGTTACACTCTTCTTAGAACATTGGCCTCAGTGTTATGGTACCAGAAGAAACGTGGCCAACATAAAATACAAAGTTTATTTTTCTTATAATGAATGTACATTTTTCCATGTATAAAATGAAAGCAATTCTGAAGTAAACCAACTGCACTATAGGGGACAAATATGTCACTGCCTTAAATGGGGCTTTTTAACCCCTTAAATGCTAGACAGGTCAACAACACATTGCAAAGCATTCAAGGGGTTAAAAGCCACTATGAATTGAATGGAAATTTTTATTTGTCCTCTGTGGTGAGGCTGGTTTGTTCCTCTTTTTGTAACCTTTTGAGTGCCAGAGAGATGCAACGCATTGCAAAGCAAGGGTTAATTTCTTTCACTTCCTTCAATTCTTTTTTTGGCCACTCACTTATTGTGACATGCTTGCTGATACTGTATATGAAACCCTATACGATTTTCTATATTTGCTCTATAAAAAATATGTAAAACCACATATCTCCCAAGTGTCCCTCTTTAGGAGGGACAGCCCCTCTTTGAGACCCAAATCCCTCTTTCCCACCCTGATGTCCCTCTTTTAGAAGACATAGATAGATAACCTGCACCAATCTAATTATAACAGTCTATAGGTATAAGGTAAGTGACCCAGGTGCACTCGAGTTCTAAAGAACAATAATTGAAATAAAATCAGTGGCAGAACATGTATAAAGAATATATCCTTGTCACTGAAAAGAGAACTCTATTAATGAGGCACTCAGACAAGAGACCAATAGTAACAATTTTATTATCATCAAAAAATATATCACAAAATAGATTACATAAAAACAATTAAAAATTGATAGACTGACAGTACACCATAATTATAACCTCCCTGTATGTAAGAGTAAGCAAACTATAAAGTGCATTTCCGTAAGGTGCAAAAGATGGCCAGTTCTGTGCAGATAACAAATCGAATATATAAGTGCAAATAAACAAACAAAAATACTTATCATAATAATGACTATGTGTATCGCCATTCTCATGGCTTCGTCAGTGGTAATTTTTAGAAGACCAGACTCTGTGTTGTGTGTATAAATGCGTTTCACTGCTCCACAACAACAAAACTCAGATTAATGTTTGTGTAAACGTCAGTATATGTGTTTATATATTAATCTGTGTAAATAAAATACTTTGATCCTGCTCAAAATCATTTATTCAGTCAAACAAAAAGGTGTCAATAGGTCATGAAATAACCTAAAAATTCTCGGTAATGCCCTGCCCAACAGCCACGCCCCCAGCAACACCACCAAAATCAAAAGTGTCCTGCTTTGCCAGTTGAAATGTTGGCAGGTATGAAACCACATAGAAGTCAATTTCTGCAACATGTACAAAAAAATAAATGCTTAAAATTCACATTAGTAA
Organism: Rhinophrynus dorsalis; assembly: GCA_037306005.1. Lineage (NCBI taxonomy): Eukaryota > Metazoa > Chordata > Amphibia > Anura > Rhinophrynidae > Rhinophrynus > Rhinophrynus dorsalis. Next base: position 356,485,916 of record CM074718.1, read on the forward strand.
ACTGGAACTTTAGGGAAATAGCGAAAGTGTCACTTTTAACCCCTTCAATGCTAGAAAGGTCTCCAGATCATTCCAAAACAATGTACTGGAGTGTTGGATATTCAATGGCCTAATTTTAATATTTGTTTCAGGATTGTGTAATTTTGCTGGATACCAATTCTGGTGCCATCTAGTGTTCAAAAGGCAAAGTAACAGCCATTTGGTTTTGCAGTGAAGAGTAGAAAACCTTCCAATCAACAAAAGAATATAAATATCTCTGTATGTGATTGGATTGAAATATACTACATATTTCTGATGCCTTAAATAAATAGCAATGTTTAAACACACTTTTTGAATTTATGGAACACACTTTCAAAATGAGTGATGTATGAAAAACTTCTAAATATGTGTATAGTACACTGAATTTTGTTAAGTTTTAGCCTCACCTTTTCAGCATGCTAAAACAGGTTAAAACAATGTGCTTTCTGATTGGTTTAATCTTTCTTTCTCATTTCAAGGTCCATTAAAAAAGTCCTAATTATTTCTGTAAGCAATTTATGGCTAGCAATAGACAAATTGAAGGTTGGTTCTATAATCCCATAACGTTACTGATAAACGTTCTATAAAACTTGTGCAGGACTGCGATTAGTTTACTGAACCTGAGGAGGATGTCAAAATGGTAGGTGTGCTATGTGGCTGTAGAATGTGTGGTATGTAGTCAGTCACATTTGCTAAAGTGTGCTTTGGAACAAAGCCAGTGGTGTAACTATAGGGGTCGCAGGCCCGTGCACTCCAGGGGCCCAGCCTCCCCCTGCGACCCCTCCGCCTGGCGCCCGCAGTCTCCCGTCGGTGCTCTAGTAATACAGAGCGCTGGGAGATGACATCATCTCCCAGAGCTTCGCATTACTAAGAGGACCGCGCGGGAGCTCCAGGTAGGAGATGGGGGCATTATGGAGGGGGTCAATGTGGTCGAGGGAGGGCCCGTGACATTTCTTGTACCAGGGCCTGGAGGCTTCTAGTTACGCCTCTTAACAAAACTGATACACAAATGGACATTTTTGCATACTAGTTCTCTGGTACAGCAAACATACTATTTTCACCCAAAAAAGTATGCATTCTTTCTTTTGAAGCTGAGCGTTCCACTTTAACTCCTTGGCTACTAGAGATACTGGAGATAACGTTAGCATTCAAGGGGTTAATTAACTTTTTGCAATCACTATTTGCAGTTTTTAGCAATTGGGTGCACTTGAGAGCCACATATTTATCTTCAATATGAAGTATAGTTTTGGGTCCAGTTTTTTAAAAAGACATTATGAAAGAGGAAAAAATTATGGGGACATGCAACATAACTGAGAGGGACTGGAAGATTGTATCTAAATATAAAGAGATTATCTAAACTGTGTTTGTTTACGTTATAGGAGAGATGACAAAGAGGGATATGATTACTATGTACAATATATTTGCCGAACATGCAAATAACACTCTGGGGAACTATTTACTCAAAGAATTTAGCAAAAAACAATGGGTCGCCCATTAAGATTAGAGAAAAGGCATTTTCAACTAAACAAAGACTGGGGTAATTACAGTAAGGGCAGTAAGGTTGTGGAATTATTTGCCTTGGGAGGCTGTTTACAAATAATGTACATGGAGATCTTTATAGATCAAAAATTATTGAGAAATATGACAGTTGGTTTCTATGCAGATAGGATGTTGATCCAGGAATTATTTTTTTACCCACTTGCAGCGTAAATGGAAATGGCTTCATCTGGGTTTTTTGTTTGTTTTGCCCTCCTCTGCATTAACAAGGATGATATGACAAAGGCTGAACTTAATGTAAGCATCTTTTTTTAGCCTCATCATGAATGTATACACAGCTCTTGGAATGAGTCTAGTTGCCTTTCACTCTGTTAACCTTTTGAGTGCCAGAGGGGTACGGAATGCATTGCAAAGCAGTTTGAACAATAATATTTCTCCTGGTCGCAGTATGTGTGTGTGCTAATTATTATAGGAGCTGGAAAAGTGAAGTAGAAGATAATTTGAATTCTAAGACATAAAAACATGTAATCTTTCAAACCGAATCAACGAACACTAAATAGTTTTCCACAGAAATGTGTAGACCGTTATTTAAATCAGGTTTGGGAAACATGATACACTGTAGATGCTGCTTGTCTACAAACTGTATTATCCTATCCCAGCAGGACATTATGTTGTCCATCCCTAATCTACATTGCAGTCCATAATTATTTGTACAGTGATACAAGTTCTGTTGCTTTGGCTCTGTACTCCAGCACACTGGATTTGAAATGAAGTAATGATTAAGATGATAAAGTGTAGTCTGTCAGCTATAATCGTGCATGAGATTACAGTCCTTTTAAACACATAGTCCCTCCATTTGTTAGTTCATGCATAAGTGCGCTAACAAAAGGTATAGAGGTGATTCTAGGTGCGGCATTTGTATTTGGAATCTGTAACTGTTGTCTTTCAACATGAAGAGCAAAGAAGTGTCAATACCAATAAAGCACACCATATGAGGCTGAGAATCAGAATAAATTGATCAGAGACATAGCCAAAACATTAGGTGTGTCAAAAATAAATGTGTGGTACATTGTTAAAGGGATAGTAATACTTGAAAATAATTTTATTTTATATTGTAGCCCTTAAAAACATTAAAAATGATATAAGTCTTATCTGCCAAACCTTTATGGTTTGGAAGATATTCACAAGTAAAATAAAGTTCCTTTTTCCTGGCTGTTTCAGCCAAGACTGCTATCCAGTGGACAGATTTGGATTCCAGTCCACAGATCAACCAGCAGCTCTTTAGCAGTGCTGAGTTCACGATCTTTAAAAAGAACTACTTAATTGGAACTGTGTACAAAGTGTGCCTGGCTTGCAAGCACACTTTGTAGACCATTCCAATGAAGAAATTATTTTTAAAGATTGTGATCTCGGCACTTCTGGAGAGCCGCAGCCAGTCCCGGGACGGATTCCAAATCTGAGAGCTAGAATGGTGATGTCACTCAGGGGGAAACTTTGCTTGAGAATATCTCCCAAACCATAAAGGTTTGGGAGATAAGACTTATATCATGTTTAATGTTTTTAAGGACTACAATATAAAATACAATTATTTCCAAGTATTACTATCCCTTTAAGGACCGGCCGCGCACGTGCTTTGCGGTCCCTTAAGGACCACGGAGCATTTTTTTTTTTCCGTGATTCTATTCCGGACTCCCCGAACAGTGTGCAGCCGCGCGGGGAGCCTGGAATTCCATGACGGTCCAGGACCGTCATGGGTCCTTAAGGGTATAACAACCCATGGGTCCTTAAGGGGTTAAAAAGCAAAAACACACACATGAGCTCAGCAATGGCAAATGACCTGGTAAACCACAGAAGAGCACTACAGTGGACAGAGCCGGATTTACATTTCAGGAGCCTGTAGGCACAGATATCTGAAGCACCTCCCCCATTGGCCATCTCCACTGGACACCTACACAAAGCTCAAAATCTCCACATTACCCCCCACATACCCATAATGACCTCACATTGCCCCCCATTAGCTCCATATTACCCCATCAGCTTCAACTTGCCCCATCAGCTCCAACTTGCCCTCACATTGCCCCCATCAGCTCCAACTTGCCTTCACATTGCCCCATCAGCTCCAACTTGCCCCCATCATCTCCACTGAACCCATCAGCTCCAACTTGACCTCACATTGCCCCCATCAGCTCCAACTTGCCCTCGTCAGCTTCTAACTTGCCCTCACATTGCCCCCATCAGCTCCAACTTGCTCTCACATTGCTCCCATCAGCTTCCAACTTGCCCCCATAAGCTTCTAACTTGCACTCACATTGCCCCCATCAGCTCCACATTGCCCCCATCATCTTCACATTGCCCCCCATATCTGTTTCCTACCTCCCTTGTGGTCTAGCGGCAGGAAAAGTCTGTGCCTTCTTCGGCACAGATCTCTATGCTATTGCTCCCGCTGTCTTCTCTTCAATAATGCAGAGCGATGGGAGATGATGTAATCTCCCAGTGCTCTGCATTAGTAAACAGCCAAGGAGGGAGCAACAGCATACAGATCTGTGTCGAAGGAGGCACAGACCTTATTATGCGGAGGGTTACTTCTGCCACTGTGCGCAGCGCGAGCGCTGTAATAAAATAAATAAATAAATAAAATTGATTTCAGTGACAGGCGCCCCTCTGTGGGGTGTGCCTGTAACCAGCTGCCTACTCTGCCTTATTGCAAATCTGGCCCTGGTTCTGTGTGCACTGCACTGAGTCTGTTCACCAGTCTGACTCTCTGTTTGTCATTCCTGAGGGTCACAGGGCAGATAGACCGGCATCCAAGGTGACCATAGTATCTTGGATCAAGTCTACTATTCGTAAGACTTACGAACTCAGGAAGAAACATGTTCCATTTAGGGTTTTGGCTCATTCCACTAGATCCATTGGGGCATCTTGGGTTTACAAGAATCAAGCCTCAGCCAATCAGGCTGCCACTTGGTTGTCTGTGCACACCTTCTCTAAACACTACCGCATTGATGTACTGGCATTGGCCAATTCTAGCTTTGGAAGGAAGATCCTGGAGGCAGTATTGCCTGTCTAGGTTCTCCTTTCATCTCTTTGGTACTCTTTCACTTTTGAGCCCAGTTGGCTCTAGTTCTGTGTGCTGTGCTACAGTTCCTGGTGCATTTACACCCCAGTTTTTTGTCCGTTGACACTTTGTTGTTATTGTTGGGCTGTTATGATCTGATGGTTCATATTTGTTCTGGTGAGACTGGGGGCCCTGCTCCTGGTCCTTGCCTTACTTCCCACCTCTAGGAAACTCAATGGTTGGACATACAAAAGTTACCAGTAACCTATATTGGACGACAGAGAAAAGAGGATTTTAGTCTTACCTGTTAAATCCTTTCCTCTTAGTCCATATAGGTTACTGGTCTCCCACCCTGTCAAGGGACCATGCTTGGCTCTCCTGTGACCAAACGTGGGGGTACTTTCGGGTTCATGCTCACAGGAGTCTTCTTTTCCCTTCTTACCACCTAGTCAATTGTAAGTGTCTCAAATTTTACTGGAAGGGGATTGGCTAGAGGCAGCTAAGGAGAGGAGGTAGGCTCCACCCAGCATTCTCTTCAAGACGAGGGAGCAACAGCATACAGATCTGTGCCGAAGGAGGCACAGACCTTACTATGCGGATGGTTACTGCTGCCACTGTGCGCAGCGCGAGCACTGTAATAAAAATAAATAAATAAAATTGATTTCAGTGACAGACGGCCCTCTGTGGGGTGCACCAGTAGGCAGATGCCTACTCTGCCTTATTGCAAATCCGGCCCTGGTTCTGTGTGCACTGCAGTGAGTCTGTTCACCAGTCTGATGCTGTTTGTCTTTCCTGAGGGTCGCAGGACAGGTAGACTGGCATCCAAGGTGACCACAGCATCTTGGATCAAGTCTACTATTTGTAAGACTTACGAACTCAGGAAGAAACCTGTTCCATTTAGGGTTTTGGCTCATTCCACTAGATCCATTGGGGCATCTTTGGTTTACAAGAATCAAGCCTCAGCCGATAAGGCTGCCACTTGGTCATCTGTGCACAACTTCTCTAAACACTACCGCATTGATATGCTGGCATTGGCCGATGCTAGCTTTGGAAGGAAGATCCTGGAGGCAGTCTTGCCTGTCTAGGTTCTCTTTTCGTCTCTTTGGTACTCTTTTACTTTTGAGCCCAGTTGGCTCTAGTTCTGTGTGCTGTGCTACAGTTCCTGGTGCGTTTACATCCCATTTTTTTCTCTGTTGACACTTTGTTCTTATTGTTGGGCTGTTATGATCTGATGGTTCATATATGCTCTGGTGAGTTTGGGGGCCCTGTTCCTGGTCCTTGCCTTACTTCCCACCTCTGGGAAACTCAGTGGTTGGACATACAAAAGTTACCAGTAACCTATATTGGACGGCAGAGAAAAGAGGATTTTAGTCTTACCTGTTAAATCCTTTCCTCTTAGTCCATATAGGTTACTGGTCTCCCACCCTGTCAAGGTACCATGCTTGGAGTCCTTTCGGGTTCATGCTCACAGGAGTCTTCTTTTCCCTTCTTACTACCTAGTCAATAGTGTCTCAAATCTTACTGGAAGGGGATTGGCTACAGGCAGCTAAAGAGAGGAGTTAGGCTCCATCCAGCATTCTCTTCAAGAATTGTTCCTGCCTGCTTAAAGAGTCAGTCGCCTACCCCAAAGTTACCAGTAACCTATATAGACTAAGAGAAAAGGATTTAACACGTGAGACTAAAATCCTCTTTTTGCCACTGTACAAATTATTGGTATGACCTCACCTTGAATATGCTGTGCAATTTTGGGCATCAGTTCTGAAAAAGGATATGCTAGAACTGGAGAGATTACAGTGAAGAGCAACAGATTAAGGGAATGGAGGACTTGAAATATGAGAATGTGTAAAAAAAATGGCTTATTTACAGACAAACATTTGCTTATTTACAGATTTTTTATAAACACACATAACCATTCGTGATATACTGATTTTAATTTGGAAAAGCTTTTCACATTCCCAGGACTGGACCCTTTACATGTAAATTAAGATTATAAACTGTGAAAATAACATTACATTTTGAAATAAGTCAAGTGTTGCATATTGCATGGTATTTTTTATTTCAGTGATGTTCTCCTTGTGTTCCCTGCATGTAAGTAAAGCCTGAGTTGTCAGTTGTACGGCTTAATATTGTCCATGGGGAACTAAGCACTGTCACAAATATCTGTGGAATTGAAAGAAGGGCATTTACTGTATAAGCAGTATTACTTGCCAAAACAGAAAGTGTATTAGAAACAGCGTTGATGTTGTTCCATATTTTAAAGCCTGTTTTTCCATAGCTTTCAAAATCTTCCTCCATCATACTGTCCTCAAGGGGCTCCGCAGGGACCTGTGCCTGGTTCTGCTCTGTTGTAATATCTCCCTTGCTTTCAATGTCTTCCTCCTTCATACTGTTCACAGCAAGTTCTGTGGGGAATGTTTGGAGATCTGCAAATATAGTCTTTTTTCTCATTTCAATTTCACTCTCTATCTTGCCATACTCAACAAAATCGATATGAACTTTTGGTTGGAATTGATCTGTTATGCCACATATTTTCCTCTTGGTGTATACCTCTTTACGGTCCTCCATCTTGTTAACTATAAACGCTACCACAAGAATTATGGTGACAAAAAGTATTATACTAGCCCACATACAGACTGTTTCCAGAAGAGTGAACGCAGTCTTTTCCGGAGAGCTTCCTTCAGACTTGGGGACCATAAATTTCATGGTCGCAATCAGCATGTTGTTATCATATGTGTCACACTGATAGGTTATATCATTTGATCCTTTATGAACTTCAAGAATGTTCTTTTGATATTGTAGACTACGCAGCTGTTGATCTTTAGCTGCCATTTTCCATACGTAGGTAAAACGGTTTTCTGGCTGTATATAAATACAAGCCATCTGCGCAGTATATTTGTCTTCTGCGAGAAGTTTCCCAAAACCGCAATCTGGAATTTCTCTACACTCTTCAACCCTGGCAAGACATCTGGGTTCATTGTACGGACACCCAATTGTCAGATACATTTTCTGAATACCAATGCCACATGTAGTTGAGCAAGGTTCAATTTCCAGGTATTCACTGGGAACTTCTATTTTCTCTCCATACATGAGCTTGTCTCTTTTGAAGTTGCTCATATGTTGTTTCCTGAGACTTCTGTTCTCTCCAGGATCTATTATCTGTGCTACCAGCAGAAACAAAAGCATCCATCTAACTCTCTCCATCGCTGCTGTTATGTTAGAGACACTGTACTCCACCGTAGGCTCAGAACTGAATGAAACATTCTGGCAACTGCCTATTATTTAAGATTTCAAAGTTCTGCATTCCAACTGTGACATCATAATGCCACTGTAGAACACAGATCCTTGTGTCATCACAGAGTTGTATAGAACAGGGGAAAAATGAAACATTGAATCCTGTTATAGAGAATGTCTCCACTTCTGGGATTTTTTTTAGCAGAGACCAATAATATCTATCAATATATAATATATACATAAAAATGCCTATAAACAAACACACACATGTATATGTATATCTATCCCTCTATCTACAGATAGATACAAATAGCTAGCAAGATAGATAGATAGATAGATAGATAGATAGATAGATAGATAGATAGATAGAGAGCGAGAGAGAGAGAGATAGGTAGATTGATAGATAGATAGATAGATAGATAGATAGATAGATAGATAGACAGATAGATAGATTGTATTGGTCTGTCAGAAGTGGGTATATATTTATATACAGTGGTTTGAGACCACTTTAGCATTCAAGGGATAATACCCATTTTAAATCAATGAGAGGATTGGAAACTATTATTTCTCTTCTGCAGTTCTGTCAGGTTGCTCCAGAATTGCTCCACTTTTTTGCATATAATTCTGAATGACATGGAGGTCTCTGACACATTGCTTAGCAGCTGAAATTTAGCTATATGTAATAGCATAGAATCTACTATAAAAATGGAGCTACACTACTTATATCACAGAGCATATTGTTGAAATGTAGCTACACTATTGATACTACAGTGATTACAATTGAAATGGACCTACACTAATGGTCTGCAAGGGGTAAACAAGCCCATGCACTGTGCTGCCTCACTTTGGAAAAAAAAAAAAAAAAAAACGCCACCATGGACATAGCATCCAGGACTGATTGAAGATGTTATCTATAGAAATGAATTGCAAGGACAAATTTCACAATAACCATTGGTTTTATCTGTATGTCTGTGTGTTTTGGAGCAAGTTTCTGTGGTAACTTAACCCTTTAGCTGCTGGTTTTGCATCTTTTGGGGGGTTGTTGGTACTTTCCCAACTGGGTTCAGTATTTATTGGGTCTAGTGACATGTTTTAGTAATGTTTGGTGCACATTTACTTCTCAGTTGTAACTTTGCAAAATTTGTGTTCCGGCACGTTTTTACCGCATAGACGCCATTGCTCCATTCACTTCTATGGGACTGTACAGTTAGGGACATATCTCTGCAACCCCTTAACGTAGTGACTTCAGAGATGGCTCATTTTGTTTGTCTGCCCTTTCTCTATCATCCGGTCAATGTTCTGTGTGTTTTGGGGGGCTTAGGAGGCTTCAGGCACTGTTGGGGTACTTTTTTAGGGGAAACTACATTTCCCATGAGCGCTTGCTTTGCGTGCTCGTTTCTGATTGGCTCCGATTGCGGCATTTATTTTCTGCCTTCCCTTCAGGCGTATCCTATGCAGGGCTTGGACTTTCCTTCTCTCCTCAACAGATTAACCCTTTGCCTACCAAATAAGTGCAAGTCAGCGATTTCTGTGGGGGAAATTTTAATCTTACACACGCTGAACGTTTTGACACTGTGAGGATGTCAACTCCGTTGGAACTTGGTGCTAGACCTAAAACTAAGGGTACTGGGGTGTCTGTGTCCCCCATTGTGCACTGCTTCTCATGTCAGTCAGGGTTGCCTAGAGAATACTCAGGTTATTTATGGCCAGCATGCGCTGTTGCCCCTGTGTCTCCCCCAGGGACTTCCAGCCATGCACTAGAGCCACTGTGGATGCAAGAGGTTAAGGCCACTACTAGAGACCTTACAACTCCTTCCATCCCAATTGCAGGGGGTCTTCCAGTCTTGGCAGCCCCCTACTCCTATCAGGTCTTCCCTACCAAAACCACAGGGTGTACCTGATGTATCTGACTCCTCTGAAGAGGAACTGTTGGTGGATTCTGATGAGGGGGAATGTTCTGCGGTGGGCTCTTCCCAATTCTTGGGAGACCCCTTTGAAGCTAATCCTGATCCCTCAGCTGAGGGCCTGATCAGGGCAGTGTTAAACACGCTAAACATCCCTTTGGTTCCAGAGGCTCCCATGAACCCCTCTGATGTGTTTCAGGAACCTAAGAAGCAGTCTACCTGCTTTCCACCTAACACCACTTTTGACAGTCTTGTGTCTGACAAGTGGAAAGCTCATGACAAGAAGCCTTCTGTATCTAAGACGTTTGCTAAGTTGTACCCTTTTTCTGAAGTGGCATCCATCCAATGGTCTCATCTACCCAAGGTGGAAGCTCCAGTCACTAAACTCTCTAAGTCCACTGCTTTGCCTGTGACAGACGCATCTGTCCTCAAGGACTGGACTGACAGGAAGCTTGACACATCCCTGAAGACCATATTTGCTACGGCTGGTACATTGTTGCATCCCAGCGTTCGCAGCTGCCTGGGTGAACAGGGCCAATGCAGTTTGGACTGAACAGCTGACTGCGGATGTCAATGAAGGAGCTCCTACTGCTGATATGTTGCGGCTCCTTGCTAACATCTCTGAGGCTCAGCATTATGTTTCTGCTGCTATATTTCATGCCATCCGCTTGGTGGCTAGAGTTTCTATCATGTCTGTGATAGCCAGACGGGCTCTTTGGCTCAAGATCTGGTCTGCACACACTACCTCTAAGAAAGTCTTGCTTTCGTTCCCTTTTCAGGGAACCTCTCTGTTTGGGTGGAGCTTAAAGACCTCATTAGTGAGGCCACAAGGGGTAAGAGTAACCTGCTGCCCTTAGTGCCTAGGAAGAAGACTTCAGCGAAGTGGAATCGGCTTTCTCGTCCCTTTCAGCCTGAGATGCGCACCGTGAACCAAGGGGTTCCCCAGGCTCCGCGCTCCTCCTCCAAGCCAAAACAACAATGGAGGACCAAGGAGTTCTCCACCAAACCCAAGGCTTCCAAACCTCCTCCGGCATGACCTGCCGAATCCCAGTCCCCACGCGTCAGTGGGTGATCATTTGCTCCACTTCCTCAGTGTCTGGACAGACACCGTGGTGGATCCGTGGGTTTTGCTGGTTGTGTAAGAGAGTTACAGGATCCCTTTCACCTCTCTTCCCCCTTTCAGGTTCTTTCCTTCTCACACTCCTCAGGGAGCAGAGAAGCTCCATCTGTTCCACAGCGCAATTCAGACCCTTTTGGACAAGTAGGTTCTGGAACCAGTTCCAGTACCGGAAATAGGTTCGGGTTTTTACTCCAACCTGTTTGTGGTTTCCAAGAAAGACGGTGGATGTCGTCCAATTTTGGACCTCAAAGACCTCAATTCCTTTGTGGTGAAGACTCACTGTCACCAGGTGTCCCTGAGGACGGTGATCGCATCCATGTCTCCTGGGGAATTTCTTGCTTCTCTGGATCTTCAGGATGCATTAATGCATATTGCCATTCATTCAGAGAGCCGGCAGTACCTCAGGTTTGCTTGCGACCAAGGGCATTTCCAGTGTTCTGCTCTTCCCTTTGGACTGACTACAGCTCCCCAGGTCTTCAATTGAGTCCTGGGTGCATTAGTGGCTGTCCTCCACCGGGACAGCATCAGAGTCATTCCATACATGGACAACTTGCTTCTAAAGGCCCCCCTCTCCGGAACTCCTTCATCAACAGGTCAAGGACTGCATTCATGCGCTGACCCATCACGGATTGATCCTCAACATGGACAATTCGGGCCTTGTGCCATCTCAGAGACTAGTCTTCCTGGGTCTCCTCTTCGACACCAAACAGAGCATGGTGTTTGTCACGGACAAGATAGCTCACCAGATCGTCCACAAGGTGCCTGCTGTTCTGACTCACATTCCAGTTCCGGCAAAAAATGTTGACCTCCGTAGTGGGGAAGTTCATTTCCACCATAGAAGTGGTTCTGTTTGCCATGGCTCACACCAGGGAAATTCAGAGGTTTGTGATCCATGTGTGCAGGGGTCAGCCGGATCTATTGAAGATGCCGGTGTCTCTTCCCTTTCACGGGGAGCTGAGTCTGTCATGGTGGCTCAACCTCTCCAATCTGCTGAAAGTCAGTCCCTGCCTAATATCCTTGTGGACTACCGTGACGACGGCTTACATCAACAAGCAAGTTGGCACAAGAAGTCTCACAGCTTGGTTGGTGGTCAAAGCTATTTTAACCTGGGCAGAAGAACATGTTCCTGCCATATCCGCAGTTCATATTCCTGGAGTAGTCAACGTGCTGGCAGGCTTCCTAAGTCGACACACAGTGGACAGCAGAGATTGGGAACTGAATCGAGAAGTGTTCAGCCTCATTGTTCAGAAGTGCGGTCTTCCTTGCATCGATCTGATGGCGACAAGACACAATTGAAAGGTTCCGTTGTCCTGCTCTCGCTGGAGGGACCCTCTAGCCTTGGCAGTGGATGCCATGTCGATCGCATGGCACTTCCCTCTGGCGTACATCTTTCTCCCATTCCAATGCTACACAGGGTGTTGCGAAAACTGTGTCTGGAGGGCTCTCCAGTCGTTCTGGTTGCTCTGCAGTGACCTCGTCAGGCTTGGGTTCAGGAGCTTCTGGATCTGTCCATGACAGGGAGCCCTTTCGCCTTCCCTGCCATCCGGATCTTCTTCTGCAGGGGTACCTGTGGAAGGAGGATGTGAACCGGCATGGAAATTTAATTCTCTATACTGACAAAGAAGGGTTTTTTGACGGGTGTGGTGGCAACTATGCTTAGTGCCCGCAAACCTGTTTCCTCTAAGGTGTACCACAGAGTCTGGTCTTCCTTCCTCTCCTGGTGCGACGATACGTATTTTTCCCAGGAATTTGATCTGCCAACAGTTCTGGCCTTCCATCAGGTTGGCGTGGACAAGGGCCTCAGCTTGAGTTCCCTTAAGGTTCAGACTTCTGCTCTCTCTGTTTTCTTTCAGAAGCACATCGCTATGATTCCGGACGATAAGGTGTTCTTTCAGGGCATCGCTCATACTCTCCCTGCCTTTCGACATCCATATCCTCAATGGGATCTTAACTTGGTCTTGGGCGTCCTTCAGCTCCCTCCATTTGAGTCATTGGCTACTATTCCTCTGCGCATGCTGACTTGGAAAATGCCTTTTCTCCTGGCGATTGTGTCCGTTCGCCGTGTCACAGAGTTGCATGCCCTGTCTTGTAAACCACCCTTTTTGGTGTTTCACAAAGACAAGGTTGTTATTCGCACTTCTCAGGAGTTTCTCCCGAAGGTGGTCTCTAAATTCCACATTCATCAGGAAATCGTAGTGCCCTCTTTATTTCCTGAACCTACATCCGACAAGGAAAGGGATCTTCACTTGCTGGATTTAGTGTGATGTCTCAAGTTCTGTGCAGGGCTGGATTTACATCTCAGGAGCCTGTAGGCACAGAAATCTGAAGCGCCCCCCCATTGGCCATCTCCACTGGACACCTACACAATGCTTCAAATCTCCACATTACCCCCCACATAACCATAATGCCCTCACATTGCCCCCATCAGCTCCATATTGCCCCATCAGCTCCAACTTGCCCTCACATTGCCCGCATCAGCTCCAACTTGCTCCATCAGCTCCAGCTTGCCTTCACATTGCCCCCATCATCTCCAATTTGCTCCCATCAGCTCTAACTTGCTCCCATCATCTCCACTGCCCCCATCAGATCGAACTTGGACTCACATTGCCCCCATCAGCTCCAACTTGCCCCCATCAGCTCCAGCTTGCTCTCACATTGCCCCCATTAGCTCCAACTTGCCCCCATCAGCTCCAACTTGCTTTCACATTGCCCCCATCAGCTCCAACTTGCCCCCCTCAGTTTCTGACTTGCCCTCACATTGTCCCCATCAGCTCCATCTTGCCCCCCTGGTGGTCCAGTGGCAGGAATAGTCTGTTCCTCCTTCGGCACAGATCTGTATGCTGTTGCTCCCGCGGTCTTCTCTTCAATAACGCAGAGTGCTGGGAGATGATGTCATCTCCCAGCGCTCTACATTAGTAAAGAGCTGAGGAGAGAGCAACAGCATACAGATCTGTGCCGAAGGAGGCACAAACCTTACTATGTGGATGGTTACTTCTGCCACTGTGCTCAGCACAAGCACTGTAATTAAAAAAAATAATAAATAAATAAAATTGATTTCAGTGACAGGCACCCCTCTGTGGGTTGCGCCTGTAGGCAGATGCCTACTCTGCCTTATTGCAAATCCGGCCCTGACAGTGGATAATGAAGAATGGTTGCATTTGTGACGAAAAAAAACTTTTAAATTGAACAGTGCAATAACACTCTCCAGGATATAGACATAGAAGAGTCAAAGTGTAACATAAATTGAAGAATACACCAGAATAACCACAGAGGTTTTTTCACACATTTACAAACCACTGATAAGCATCAACAACAGGAAGGCCAGGTTACAGTTTGCTAAAAACTGCATAAAAACCTGTAAAGTTCTGGAACAAAGTCTTATGGACAGATTAACCTGTACCAGAGTGATGGAAAGAGGAAAGTGCAGAGAAAGAAAAATGGTGAATTGAGGTGATTTTCTGGACATGTGAGTGATTAATTGATTACGCAAGCTTTATTGACCAAATCAGAGAACAGCACTCTGCTGAGATCAGATTCCCTAAATAATAGATCAAAAAATCCTAAAACTATTAAACTTCTTTGGAAAACAAAAAGAACAAGGTATTAGCAGTTTAAATAGACAATTGTAGACTAAAAGCCATGTAAGTAACAGATCCACTTAAACGGATAGTAATATTTCGTTTTATCTTTATTTTATTTTGTAGGCATTAACCCCTTAATGACCAGCCGATCGGAACGGCGCAGTCAGTTAAGGACCACGGAGCATTTTCTTTTTTGCTCCTTCTGGTTCCGGACTCCCCAAACGGCGTGCAGCCGCGAGGGGAGCCTGGAATTCCACTACGGTCATAGTACGTCATGGGTCGTTAAGTCGGATCGACCCAAGATGTACTATGACCGTCAAGGGTTGTTAAGGTGTTAAAAAAACATGAAGAACGATTTAAGTCTTATCTCTCAAACCTTTATGGTTTGAGAGATATTCACAAGCAAAGTTTCCCCTCCCGCCCCTTTTACCTAGTGTAAGCCATCTCTTCTCAGATGTGGAATGCAATCCATAGACCAGACAGATAACAGAAGGGGACAATCTTCTTCCTATGAGAACAATGAAAGCCCTGTCCCCCCTTGACAAGTTTTTCAGGTTTTTCCCTTATCTTAACTGAAGATTATCCCTCACTGCAATCTACCTGGGCACCTCCCTTCTGCTCTGGCTGAACAGTGTTACATCAGTAAAAGGGACGGGAGGGGGACACTGTGTCATTGAATTACTCTTGAGCTACAGCTCTGACAGAATTGAAATAACACTTTCCAAAGTCCAAATACTGTGATGATTAATTAGAGCTGCTTTTATTATGAAACATTACTATCCCTTTAACCCTTTGAGTGCCAGAGGGGTAAGCAAAGCATTGCAGAGCAATACGTTGAGTACCCCTCTAACACTCACAGGGTTAAACATCAAATAAAATACAGGTAAAAAGGTATATGACTAAGGGAAACTAAAATCAACATAAATATGTCAATTAAGATAGACAGCTCTTCATCAATTGCTCAGTTGTAGAATAATTATTGTAGCAAATGTAGAGTGAACTCTCATAAAAGAGCTGGATAGACAGATAGAGTAGATAATGCTTTTGTTTCCTAGTACAAAAGCTAAATTGCTTTGAGTATCAGTAAGTATTGATTAGCTTGGCAGCTTGAAAGAGAATATCACTAGCACATAAAAGTAGTAATGTGCACCTCCCCATATAAAGGCCTTTGTTGTCTCTCGTTTTATCTGCTCAGATGTATTTGTTCCACTGTAGACATCAGTAGACATATAAGAACTGGGGGGAGATTCACTAAGTGGTGATAAAGAGGTGATAAAGTGGAGATGATTTCTTCAGTTTATCACGTCTCCAATTCTTATTATTCTATGGAACCTATGCACTAAGATTTATTTAGCTTTGGAGATCTTAGTGAGTAGGCTCTATAACTGGAGAAGTGATACACTGTAGAAGTCATATCCACTTTCACTAAGTGGTGATAAAGAGGTGATAAGTGCAGATGATTTCTCCAGTGATATCACTTCTCCAGTTCCTATATTATTCTATACAGCCTATTCACTAAGATCTCCAAAGTTTAATAAATCTTAGTGCATAGGTTCCATAGAATAACATAGGAACTGGAGAAGTTACCTCCACTTTATCACCTTTTTATTCCAGCTTAGTGAATGTCCCCCTTGTATTAATATGACTTCACTGAAATCAATAAGTACTGTGGCCAATATAAAATGAATTATAGGGAAAGACTAACTGCACCAAGGAGACAGCATTTCCATTCATTTTAATGGGGGAGCATGGGCGTTCCGAGAGGGGGGCAAGGGGGGAACTTCCCCCCCCCCTACAATTACCCCCTCCATATAAACAAATGGGCTGGCATAGGGTTTCATATTATGGCTTCGCCCCACCCCCCGGAAAATTTTCAACAGACACCCCTGGTGGGGGGGAGGGGGGGTTAGAGGCCTCCAACACATTATGATTTCACTAGCATTTAAAGGGTAAAATCTGTACTTAAAGGGACCTTATCACCTAAAAGAACTTTGGTGATTTGAAATGGCTTTCAGATTTACTATCTGTTGTATTATCCTACTTTATTTACAAAAATATTTTGAATTATTTAGATTTATAGATTATGTCACAGGCCTACATTGCCTCCCACAAAGCATAACTGAGAAGTGACAGGTGTGTGGGACAGGTAATGTAGGCCTGAGACAGGAAGCGCCTGCATGGTCTACTTTAATTGGCATCACCTATAAATCTAAATAATTCAAAAATAGCTTTCTAAATAAATAATGGCTAATATAACATATAGGTGATTCTGAAAATTATTTCACAAATATCAAAGTTTGTGTTAGATAATAGAGTTCCTTTGAATCAATGACAATATGGGAAATTTACTGCAGTTCTTAGTGCTTCAACTTCTATATCATTAAATCAATAAAAGACATGAAATGGCATAATTACTTTAGTTGTGTTTATATATTTTTTTAGTACCTTCCATGTACTTTTTCTACTACTCACTGTTTTAATGATTTTCCTCACTGCTTCCACTGTAATAGGATTACATACCTCCCAAGTGTCCCCCTCTGAGACCCTGTCTTTTTTAGGAGATCAAAGAATTGATTAGCTCTTACTCAATAGATAAAGGGACAGTGAAACCACAAATGATTTGTATAAATGATGGGGACAATGATATTTCACCTTTTGAATGTCCCATGTGACAGTATAAATATGTTCTATAGTTTTTTATTTTGTTCCCCCTTCGACTTCAAATGTTCAAATATCCAGAGTTGCTTGGAGGGTCAGTGGCTATTGATTGTAATGGAGCTTAGGAGATTCTTTGTTCATGGAAGGATCTAGAGAGTTCCTTGCTGCTGTCTGTTCCTGGGGATGTGCAGGAATGGAGAAAATCCACGGGAGAGTGAACGATGTGACAACTCGAAGTTTAACCAGATACACACCAGGGGGTACTTCACAGAGACATTCTAAGAAGTGGTAATAAGAGACATTCGTCAAATGTTCACCAGACCTATCAGAATGCAATCCAACTTATCTTTTGAAGAAAAACAAAGCCTCCAAGCATTAATGAAGAATGAAAACATAATTATAAGAGAGGCAGATAAGGGAGGTGGAATTGGTGGAAACCAGGACGGAGAGGCCTATATGTACAAGAAGCCCAAAAAATCTTGGGTGATAGCAAGTTCTTTGAAAAACTACACCAGAACTCCGGACCAATATGTAAAAAAGAATATGACAAAATGATCCTTCAAGCCCATAAAGAAGGGATTCTTAATAAGAAGGAATATCTATTTCTGGAAATCAAATAACAGCTATATATTAACACATTCCAAAAATCCATAAAAATCCAACTCAACCACCCAGCAGACCTATCATATCTGGAATCAATTCTCTAACAAACAATATATCACAATACATAGACTTTTTTCTACAACCATATGTTCATCTACTAGCATCCTATGTGAAAGACTCCACACATATTACCAATCAGCTAAAATCAGTTAAGTGGAAAGAAGACAACATCTTGGTTACATGTGATATTACCACATTATACACACTTATAGACCACTAACAAGGTATACAAGCTGTCAAATATCATCTGACCCAAGACCAGAGCCTCAAAGACAATCAGAAGAAGTTAATTTTAGATTGGATTGCTTTTATCCTCAGTCACAACCACTTCATCTTTGAGAACTCCATTTCATTTGCCACTAATTCACCTAGTCATTATATACACTGATAATCAAATCTACACTTAGAAGGTTTTTGTCTTTTTTGTATTTACATGGGCGGTGTGTGTGTGTATAAGTGTATCACATTGCGCTCGAAAAACATGCTCTTTATCTCTTTGAAAATGTGTCCTTTTAAAGACAAACATTCTGAAGTTAAAAATGTTTCTCAAGGGAAGTATTCATCCAGCTCATTTTTGTTGTTGTTTTAAATTCCTTACAAACCTAAAAATACCTCCTTTACCACCAACCCATGAGCTGACACTTTCTTCATTACAGTGACTTTTTAAACATCATACCCTCAAGGCCTTATTTGCAATGCTTGGAGACCTCTCTATCATTCAAGGGTGTTGAGAGTCCCATTTACATCAATCTGGTACATTTGGTTTTCTCCAGAACTGTACCTTATTAGCTTATTACCTAATTCCTGATGTGTTTGCTTGAGTTAATTAAATAACAGATCCTCTAATTTACTAATTGAAGCAGAGAATTCCTTAGAACATGGCCAGTTAGTTGTCCCTGAGAAATTATATGAGAGCTACTACAGTAACCCTTAAAGGAGCAGTAAACTTTTTTTTATGAAAAAATATATATTATAGGTATTTTCCTATTGAGTAAAATAAGGGTACTCCCACTGCAGAGAGATTTATATTTCTAGAGTTATTACAGTTTAAACCCATTTTTTTTACATTAGCAGTGCCCTCTAGTGGTCAAATTCTAATTAGATTTCCTGTTAGATTCTAATGGAAAGGAAAGTCAGAAAAGTCGGAGACATACAGTTCTCCATAGAATGTGATAGAAACTGCCTGTCACTTCCTGTCAGTTAGAACTATCAGGAAGTAATCACAGTAAATTCACTTCCTGGTTATTTAAACTGGTATAAATTTTGAATAAAACATCTGACAGCGGTGGGAGTGACCTTGTTTTATTCAGCAGGAAAAGATCTATAAAATATGTGTTTTCATAAAAAGAAGTTTACTGCTCCTTTAAGTACTAGAGTAGTGTAAGCACTGCACAATGCATACCTCTCTGATTAAAGTACAGTCAGGGGAAAGCACTAGCCTGCAATATGGTCTGTGATAGCTGACTTAGACCATTCTCAAATGACAGTGATACTAATGAACTATAATAAATTGAGCAATTCTGGAGAAGACCATCTGCATCATAGGAGACAACTAAAAAAAACTAAATTCTCTTTGATTTGAATGGGGCTTTTAACAGTATGGATGATGGAGAGATCTCTAAGACATTGCAAAACAATGTGTTGGTGACCTCGTCAACATTTAGAAGGTTATATTTTCCAATGAAATCGATGGGGCTTTTTATTTGTCCCCTATGGTGCAGTTGGTTTTTCCCAAAATTACTCAAGTCCCTGTTAGTACACCATCCTCACCAGGAAATAATTCATCTGAAATAATCCAGAATTATCCAAAATGCTACGAAATCAGGGTAAAAACAAATTGTTGATCATTCTGCAGTAAAAATGGCTCCTCCACTACTATATATAAATGCCTTTCAAAAGCTGTCTCATATAGTAACCTACAATAAGTAAGGAAGACATTTTAAGCATGGGGTGATTTTCTAAATCACTGGCAAAATGTACCAGGTCACTGCCAAAAAAAACCAGATCACTGACTGGGTTACCTGCCTGAAAATCATACTCTGATTCTAAAAATGATCACATCCATAACTGTGTAAGGGATTTGACTGATGAAAATTTTATTTTACAAAATGTTGTCCTTCTCTAAAACATGATGCATTCAACATTACCTGAAGGTGGCGAAAGTGATGTACCAAGAAGCAATTTTGGAGCAAAACAACTGCACTATAGGGGATTCATGAAAAAATCCACAAATTCCCTTTGAGTTAAATGGGGCTTTTAACCTTTGAATAAAAGAAAGATCTCCAACATATTGTTTCTCAGTTCAGTAGAGATCTTGCTAAGAATCAAAGGGTCAAAAGCCCATTTAAATCTAAGGATATTCTTCTCTTTCCCCTATGGTGCAGTTTATTTGACCCAGGATGTTTTGTATATAAAACTCAAGGTTTGCTTCCGTACACACATCTCTATAAAGTGTGTGGATGAATGTTTATTGGAAATACTGGAACAACCATTGGTTGATGAGACCTGATAAGGAAAACACTAGGAAGTACATATTTTCCACAGTTGATACAAGAAAAACACATAGACAGTGGCACTCACTAAGCTAAATCTCTAATATAAAAAATAGATGCACGTCCCATAAAAATAGAGATAATCAGATATACTCACCCTGGGTTGCTCCTGGCCTTGTAGGAGACAGCACTCTGAAACAGCAACAGTATAAAAAATAGATTTATTGCATCCATGCCCTGAGGAAGGTCCACGGTGGACTGAAAACGTTAGGCATGATGCAATAAATCAATTTTTTTTTTATAGTGTTGCTGTCTCTTACAAGGCCAGGAGCAACCCAGGCTGAGAATATCTGCCACAGTTGATAGATATACACAAACAAGAGGATAACATAGGGGACTAGCAAGATGGGAGTAAGAAGGGAATAACGCTTCATGGTCCATGAAGAAAATTGATAAAGACCAAATGACACAAAATAAGCAGTTTTCAGCATAAGGATGGAGAATGAAATGTATGTAGAAACAAGTTTTTTTAATGCCAAAATCACAGCAGAATTCTCACTGAAGCGTTCCAGCAAAGCATTCCCTGGAAGGGCCTGTTTAGGTTCAGTCTCACCCTCCTCCTCTCCCCAATCTCCTGCATGCCGTGTTCCCCCCAAAGCACCTCCACCACCTCCTCCCATGTCCTCCATTCTCATCTAATCCTCCACCTCCACCTTCCCATATCCTCCATTCATGCTGCAGTTCTCCTCTCTCTCTTCCTGCCTCACCCATCCTTTGTGCTGTGGTAAGAACCCAGGGATCAGGCACAGCTTTGGAGAGGGTAGGCCTCAGGCGATGGAGTCATGCAATGTAGGGTGGCTGTCAGTAGAACAAAACTCACATCCCTCAGTCACACTTCAGGCTTCAGCTCACTTCTCTCACACATACAGTGTTTATCAGCTGGCAGACAGGAATGAGGCACCCTCCACACAGCGTAGGTCTCAGGCTACAGAGTTTTTCAAAAGGCAGAAAGAAAGCACCCTCCACACTGTAGCCCACCCACATGGAATTTTGGCGGCATCATGCACACTGTGACATTGTATATTTTGTATATTTTTATTTATATAGCGCCAACCAGTGTACTTGGCACTTCACAGATTACATTTAATATAGAAGGGGTACAATAAGTGCGGTGATCAAGTGCTTATAAAGACAATCATAAGAGGAACAACAGGTGAGAATACATTAGGATAAAAGGTCCCTGCCCCACAGAGCTTACAATCTAAGTAAAGAAGCAGGGATAAGGCATGGCTCAGGTGAGTGGTGACAGGTAGTGTAGTATGCTACTAGAGCTACCACTGGAATGATTTTGGGCTGGAACACAGAGTATTGTGTTTCTGTGGTTACAAGTGAAAAAAGGCTGGGCTGGCAGACAGTGTAGTGGCTAACAGCAAACACTGGAATATCACTCCCTTCCCCCTGCCTCTTCTTGCATGAGCAAAGTGTTAAATTTGTACATTGATATAATTCCTGATCACAAAATCCAGTTAAAACAAAAATGGAAAAAGGCTTATCTTTGACCCAACACAAGTCCTTTTTACTCCCTTGTCTATTTAACCGTTAAGGACCCATGATGTAGATTCCACTTAAGGACACATGACGGTTCTGGACCGTCATGGGATAAATGATAGCAGCGTGCATGCTGCTATCATTTATTCCAGGCTGAGACTGAACACTCCGGTACCGGTGCATTCAGTCTCAGCCCTTCTAAGTTGTGCCGGTTCATGTGATTGCTGAAGCAGTGATCACATGTACCAGCATTCTCAGTGAATGAGATTCACACACTGTCTCTGAGTCTCTCCTTAACCCGTCTGTCCCTTACCAGCAGGGCCGGTGCAAGGATATTTGTCTACACAGGCGAAGGTGCATTTTGATGCCCCCCCCCCCCCGCCAATCCACCGACCCCCCTCCGACCTTGCCACAATCCCCTGCCCATTATGCTGGCCCTGGCACACTTTGAGAAGGGTGGAGTGGGGAAAGAAGGAAAAGATGCTAGCTGCAGTTCCTTCCAGTAAATATTTTTTGGGAGGGAGGAGGAAGGGAATAGTCAGCAGGGCACCAAGGACACTGCATTTTATTTGGGTGGGGAGGGGATGCTGGTGCCCAGTGAAGCCTTCTGGCACTCAAAGGGTTAAATTACACCTTAACCTTTCCTCCTTGCCCACTATACTTGCTCTATATGTTTTAGCACATATAAAAAGGTGCAATCTCTAAAGTTTATTTTATTGCTCTACTCATTCATAACATATTGTGATTCACTTTTAATCACAATATGTTAAGAAAGAGTAGAGCAATAAAATAATAGTGGGCAAGGAGGAAAGGTTAAGATTAAGAAGGTGTAATTTAACCCTTTGATTGGCATAAAGGGGTACACACAATGCATTGTGACGCAATGCTTTGGTACCTCTCTGGCACTGAAGGGTTAAGTCTGGTAATAGTAGGTCCAACACACAAGCAATTCCCATGGTAAGTGCCCTGGCCGAGCACTAAATCAACATATCCATAAATTAAACAAATGCAGCAGCTTCAGTAACTCAGGACTCTGATACTCTCAGTCTCACAGCCGGTGTTCCGGTTCCCGCTCTGACTCAGTTGTCAAACCAACACTTCAGCCACAGCGTGTTCATTCACTCACTCACTACTGCTGCCAACATGGGTGGATTACGCTGAACACTACATGAGCATCATGATGTGGCCATTGAATGTGAATGAGCGCAACCAATGACATAGTTCCATGGGTGAGTTGAAGGCTCATTCCAGGGACCCATTGGTTCCGGGGACAATGCCCTCAATCTGGGGAAGCCCCTGTGACATCAGTGCACTCCGAGTCCCACAGTGCCTCAGTGCAGGGCCAGCCCAAGACATTGTGCTGCCGAGTTCAAAAGATGAATTCTGCCCCCCCCCACACCACACACTAAATATCAGTTATGCATGCTCTTACACTTGGTAGGTGTCTACCAGCATATTGTATATTTACAGCCCTGGTGACATGAGCTCTGTCTATGGACACAAGACCCCACCAAATAATTTCAGCCGGTAAATATGATGGTGGGTTCTTGAAATAATTTCAGCCAGTAAATATGATGGTGGGGTCTTGTGTCCATAGACTGCGCTCAAGTCACCAGTGCTGTAAATATGCACTCAGATTTACAATATGTCTGTAGACACCAACCAAGTATAGAATAACTGATATTTAGACTAAATATCAGTTATGCTCTTACACTTGGTTGGTGTCTACAGACATATTGTAAATCAGAGTGCATATTTACAGCACTGGTGACTTCAGATGGAAGAAAATAGGAAGAGGAGGGATAAAACGAATAATCAATAGTCACAGACATAGAGTGTCCTACCCTGGTTGGGTTCACTCACTCACAGTCTCAGAACTCAGGTGTCACACGTGCACAATGAAGCGCCAATGTCCCTGCTGTCTCACACCACACGCACCCCAACCAGCCAATGAGGACAAACGTAGCAAATATGCTCCTGTTTAATTGGCTGGTGGTGGTGAGAGTAAGGAGGCTGTTACCGAGCAGCACAGAGTGGATTCAGTGGCATTATCTGGACTGAATGACACTGATGCTGCCAGCACCATTGAGTGATCCTGAGGCTGAGCCAAACTAACAATTTATACAGCACTGAGCCACAGCGCAGGAGCAGATGGGAGCCAGGACTTTATTATCCCACTGGGGGGTGATGTGGGCAGGGCCAGTGCTAGACTATTTTTCTCACTGGGCAAGAACAGCTACTTGTACCCCCCAAAACAAAAAATACCAACCAGCTCATTTGTGTATCTATTTTCCCCTTCACCAGCCCCTCTGTTGGTCTCTTTCTACCCCCAGGCCCTCTGTGTATGTCTCCCCCAGCCCCTTTGTGTGTCTCCCCCCATCCCCTTTGTGTGTCTCTCCCCCCAGCTCCTTTACGCGGCTCTCCCCACCCAGACCATTTGCATGTCTCTTTTTTCCCTTTCCCTCAGTGTTTGTCATTGTCCCCTTCCCCAGCCCCTCTGAGTGTCTCTGTGTCCCCTTCCCCAGCCCCTCTGTGTGTGTGTCACTGTCCCCTTCCCCTCTGTGTGTGTGTGTCACTGTCCCTTTCCCCAGCCCCTCTGTGTCCCCTTCCCTAGCCACTCTGTGTGTGTGTCACTGTCCCCTTCCCAGCCCCTCTGTGTGTGTCACTGTCCCCTTCCCAGCCCCTCTGTGTGTGTCACTGTCCCCTTCCCCAGCCCCTCTGTGTGTGTCACTGTCCCCTTCCCTAGCCCCTCTGTGTGTGTCACTGTCCCCTTCCCCAGCCCCTCTGAGTGTCTCTGTCCCCTTCCCCTCTGTGTGTGTGTGTCACTGTCCCCTTCCCCTCTGTGTGTGTCACTGTCCCCTTCTCCAGCCCCTCTGAGTGTCTCTGTATCCCCTTCCCCAGCCCCTCTGTGTGTGCATGCCTCTGTCCCCTTCCCCTCTGTGTGTGTCACTGTCCCCTTCTCCAGCCCCTCTGAGTGTCTCTGTATCCCCTTCCCCAGCCCCTCTGTGTGTGCATGCCTCTGTCCCCTTCCCCTCTGTGTGTGTGTCACTGTCCCCTTCCCCAGCCCCTCTGAGTGTCTCTGTATCCCCTTCCCCAGCCCCTCTGTGTGTGCATGCCTCTGTCCCCTTCCCCTCTGTGTGTGTGTGTCATTGTCCCCTTCCCCAGCCCCTCTGTGTGTGCATGCCTCTGTCCCCTTCCCCTTTGTATGTGTCACTCTCCCCTTCCCCTCTGTGTGTGTCACTGTCTCCGTCCCCAGCCCCTCTGAGTGTCTCTGTATCCCCTTGCCCAGTTCCTCTGTGATTGCCATTGTCCCCTTTCCCAGGCCATTGTGTGTGTTTCTTCCCCTTTGCGCTCCTGCTCACCTCCCTGCTTTTAGCTTGGCCAAGTGAACCGCGGTAGAGGATCTTCTGTATCCTCTACCCGGTCTGACAGGAAGCTGCTCATTGCTCCTAGTGAGCACTTCCTTTCAGACTGGGTAGAGGAAACAGAAGATCCTCAACCCGCGGTCTGCTTGGCCATGCTACGAGAAGTGATTGGCAGGAGGGGGAGTGCTGTGTGCTCCCCTCCTACCAGTTTCCTGGAGCCCGGACATTGTGCCCCCTGTAGCGCAGGCTATGGATGCGGGACACAGACCTGTCGGCTGGTGCCTGACTGCCGAAACAGCATGCCATGTCAAAGTGCCGCCTATCAGGACTCTAAGAGCTGGCTCTGCCTCAGTGTATGCCACTGGGTCCCGGGTGTGATCGCTCAGCCTCTCTCACCTCTCGGGGGGTTCCATTCCTTGCCAGGGAAAATTTTTTTTTTTACCTGTTTCGGCGCCCCTCCTCTGCTGCGCCCTAAGGCAGCTGCCTAAACTGCCTTATGGTAGCGCCGGCCCTGCTTACCAGCAAAGTAAGGGACAAAGAAGTAGAGAGGAGACACCTACTGGTCTAAAAAAAGAATCAGTAGCTGGGGGTATTAACTGCTGTGCTGGAGGATGGCTGTTAGCAGGTCAAATTTTGACCTGCTAAAATCAACTATTGTTTTTTTTGTTTGTAATAAAAAGACACAACACAATTTTTTTTCCAAAAAAAATTTTATTTAAAAAAAAAAAAACAATATGTCAGTTACCAAAAGTGGAAATGTGATTGTTGTGGAGCCATGTAATACATTTATACACACCGCCAAATTTAGTCAATAATAAAAGTGGGAAAATAGGGTGCGAAAAAGGGACATGGGGATTTTCACCCGGGGGACAGTGCCCACATAAAACTGTCCATTTTCATGCAGTCTCCATAAAAATTTAACCCATTGCTCCCAAATGATCCCAAGAGAAAAAAAATGGCTTTTTTTTACTATTTTTACCGTTTTCTTTAACCCTTTTAGTGCCAGAGTGGTACAGAATGCATTGCAAAGCAATGCATTCTGTACCACTCCATCACTCAAAGGGTTCGTTTTACTAAAATAAATGCTGAGCTATCCATATAAGTGTGGTATCAAAAGAAAGCTCTATTTGTGCATAAAAAAATGGTATATAATTTTCTTGGGTAAAATAAAGTACTTTGAGGGAAAACACTGTTGAACAAAGACATAGTCAAAAAGGTCAGAATTGCTCCGGTCCTTAAGTGAAATCCACCTCAGATTTTCTCGGTCCTTGAGGGGTTAATAAGATCAGAAAGTTTAAGGAAAAAAGACTTTGAACTGAAAAACAAATTGGAGAAAAAAGAAACAGCCCAGACACTGCTGGGTGTATTAATTTTTATTAGAGATGTCTGCTGCAGATATAACGCGGACTGAAAAACAGGACAAAAGAAATAAATGGAAAAGCACACAATATCCACATATTACTGAACATGATACCATACCCTCCAACTATTCACAAATGAAAAAATGTACACTCATGGGAAATGCCTCCATGTAATTGGTAAAAAAAATACATTATCTGTGAATACTGATCTGTTAAATACCAGAAACAACACATTCCATCAGAATGCCTGGAATAGTCATAAAATTAATAATTAGATTTTCTTTACATGGAAAAATATTTTTCTGTCCTGTAAATGAATTATCAATACATTGTATGTCAGTGATTACTCCTGTGCCTGAGTTTCTCTCTGCTACCTGAAAAATTAACCCAACAGAGCTCCCTTTTCCTTCTGTGCTGAAAAAGGTATGAAATGCTCATGTTTTGTATGAAACAAGGTCATAACAATGGTTCTGTACCTAATAAAAAGATTCAGCTGGAGGATAAGTAAGAAGTGTCACGTATTTCTACTATAAAAATGTAATTTGATCTTCAGGGGCTATATTCTATTGCAGGTGCTAATTTTATCACTGCGTTTATCTCCAGTTTTCCCCATAGACTTCAATAAGGAAAATGTTTGATAAAACAGATGTTAACTTTTATCTCCTGCAATAGAATCTAGCCCCAGAGCAGCACGGAAAGTACATTTTCTGCTAGAATTGTTGATTGCTCAGATAGGGAAGAGAAAATCCTTGGGGATAGCAGCACAGCTCAGTTCATATTTAATCACGAGGATGTGAATGAAGCCTGTTTTACCTAATGCGCCTGGCACTTTAAGTGCCTTTGGGATCGATGTCAGAGGAATAAGCCGTACAGGCACACCAAGTGATACAAGTTTATTATCAGTAGTCACTTCAACAACACAGCAATAATATACACCATAACATATCCACACATAGCAGGTTCTAGTACAATATCGCATTACTGAAATACTACAATAATCAGTACTATGTCACACATTTTCCTTCTCCTAAAGCTACAGCAGAGATAGATAGATAACATTACTAAGATACATTAACACTCAATGCTATTTCAACATTATCAGCTTCCCCACACTTTGTAATAATTGGGTCACACCTTATCCTATAAGAGTTTTGTACCTTTTCTATACAGACAGGTTAGTGACTGTTTACGTGACAAACTCAGAAGATAGAAAACATATGTGTCTGAGGACAGTTTCAACATATCACTATTCCCACTTGCTTTCCCCTAAAAGGGGGGGGGCGTCTTGAAGCAGCACAATCATACTCCGTGAAGGACCTCTTTCACGCTGATATGGTGGGTTTTATTATACCAATATCCCATTTACTCACATATGCATAACAAAAGATGTTAGGCAATTCAACACATACCACATTATCCTATATCTATCCTTCTATCGTTCTAGGCTACAGCAGGAAGGGATAGATTGGATCTACATTAGCCGGATTGCTTGACATATCGTTCCTTGCCACACTTCAGTGGTGTCTCTGGACAGCAGGCAGGGGCCTTCTGGGTCACCACAGGGCTATGCTTCCGTACCTCAGGAACTCAGTGAGCGTGCTATCTGCTGTCCATCAGTCCCCTCTTTTTATACCCTAGGGTTACATAACAAGTGGGTGGGCAGTCTAGCACTGTCTCCCCCTGATAATCTTATCAGTGCAGCACCAGGCTATGACCTAGCCATTGAGCACATCTCGTGAGTTGGCCAGACTCCCAAGTTACCTCAAGTCCGCAGGTCACATCTGATAGTTCTTGTTCCAGTGTAAAAGTTTTCGGCAGTACGCCTTGAAACCTCTTCTTCCGGTGAAAAAGTTTTAGGCAGTACGTCCTGACCTAGTTTGACTCAAGCACTCTGGGCTCTGTTCCCAGAAAAGTGTGCAAAAGTTTTAGGCAGCATGTCTTGACCCTGTTTGACTTGAGCACTGCGGGCTGGAGCGCCAATCATTTATTTTCAGTTTTATACAAGTTTCATTTCTTATCTTCCCTAACTCTGCAGCTTACTTTGTACAGTTCGTAAATACTCTTAGTCACTGTGTCTAGCTAATATTTGTCTATCAACCACTGGCTTCCCAGCTGTGCATCTATCAGCTTTTCGGTTTACTCATGGGTAATCAATCTTCACAATAATTACTTTTGTAACTTTTATAATTACTTTTACCACATTCGATCCTTTGATAACTCATGAGTAGACTCACCTATTGAGTTTTAGTAACTCTCTGAACTACACATCTCACACATCTATAGCACAGATAAATACAAAATATAATGAAAACACACCAAACAATCCCCTTTAATATCTTAAATCCAAGCCCCCCTAACCAAGATCTTAAGCCAAATGTCCAGTCAAAGTCCTTTGTAGCGTCAGCTAGCCAATGTCCTAAGTCATCTATAGTAAAGTGGTATTGCACCTCTTCTAAGTAATGAAGCTCACGCTTTATCTTGCCTGACTCATCTTCTATCCGCACACAACACGTTTGACCTATCCTTTTGCATACCCCTCCTTCTGCTGCTAGCAGGTAATCTAGGGATATCCTGTTTTGCAAAGCTACCTGCCTAATCTGTTCCTGTTCATAATTAAGTAAGCTGTTGGCGGTCCTTGTGGTATTGAAAGCATCATCAAGGGTGTCAATTAAAATATTTAAGTTTGTTATCAGCATCCCTACCCCCACCAATGTGAAGAGAGAGACCCAAAACTGTGTATTACCAGTCCATTTAAAACCTGCCTTATTAAATTTGGTGTCTCGCCTCCGCCTATGGTGGTGGGCATGAACAGGTAAGGTCTTAGTAGGATAAATGGCAGGTATCACCATGCCCAAAGTACAATCAACCCGCTTTTTACATGGACGTTTCTTATAAGCCCATCTCCCACAGAGTCAATAAAATACTCATGATGGGATGGGATGTTTTATACAGTTATAACTAGATCGTTTAAAGGTAAAGATAGTGGTAATATCACGGTGCCCGTGATTGGTGCTGTTCAGTGTCAGTCAGTTGCTGAGTATCATGATTGGCTGTCTGTGATTAGCCCTCCTCACACAGCCTTTTTAAACCCAGGCTGAGCACTTCCAGGTTTCCCTTTCGTGGTGTTTCTGACTCCACTCTGCCTGACCTGCTTGTCAGGCTTCTGGGCCTGTTCCTGCTGTTCCTGCTGTACTTGCTGATCCTGTGTTCCAGTGTTCCAGTGTTCCTGTATGCTAGTGTTCCTGTGTTCCAGAGTTCCAGTGTTCCTGTGTTCCAGCACCTCGCGGGTTAATCTTACTGAGTTCCAGTGTTCCTGTGTTCCAGCACCTCGCGGGTTAATCTTACTGAGTTCCTGAATCTCCTGCTCCAGCCGTCGCTCTGGCGACATTGTTCTTCTTGCTGCTGATCATACCTTGTTGGTTTACTCCACTAAACCTGGTTGCGATATACATTGTTGGTCTCAGCGTGCGGACGCTGGTTTACTCCACTAACCTGGTTGAAATATACATTGTTGGTCTCAGCGTGCGGACGCTGGGTTACTCCACTAAACCTGGTGGCGATATACATTGTTGGTCCCAGCGTGCGGACGCTGGTTTACTCCAATAAGCCTGGTTGCGATATACATTGTTGGTCCCAGCGTGCGGACGCTGGTTTACTCCACTAAACCTGGTTGCTATATACATTGTTGGTCCCAGTGTGCGGCCGCTGGTTTACTCCACTAAACTGGTTGTGAGATACATTATTGCTTCCAGCGTGCGGACGCTGGTTTGCTCCACTAAACCTGGTTGCGATATATGTTGTTGGTCCCAGCGTGCGGACGCTGGTGTACTCCACTAAACCTGGTTGCGATATACATTGTTGGTTCCAGCGTGCGGTCGCTGGTTTGCTCCATTAAACCTGGTGGCGCTATTACCATTAGTCCCAACGTGCGGACGTTGGTTTGCTCCTGAACATCCAGTACTGTGGTCAGTCGCTGTCCACTTCCTTGCAGTTGTCTGAGTATCCCTGGCAATAGACTCCTGCTGAGTAAGACCTCTATACTTATGATCTATGCTGTCTTAGTCACCTGACTGCTGGTCTACTCGCTCAGGCTGCCCTGCCCGGTTTTGGTAAGGCCGGTAGAACCTTGTAAATCACCATCTTTAAGGTTGCCTTACCCGGTATTGGCAGGGCCAGTAGAGCCTACATTCAGCATTCCGTGGGGGCTGCCTTGCCCGGTATTGGTAAGGCCAGTAGAACCGGTATATGTCATCTCACGGTTGCCTTACCCGGTATAGGCAAGGCCGGTAGAGCCTGTCATTAAAACTGTCACTTAGGTTGCCTTGCCTGGTATTTAGGCAAGGCCGGTAGAACCTATTATATGTTATATTACTGTTGTATTGTTATGTATGTTTACCCTATGGGGACTGCCTTTAACTTTTAATAAAGTTAAGTTATTTTACCAAACCTTAAGTCTGAGAGTCTTCAAATCCGTGACAGGTAAATACTCCTGTATCTGCCGATTTATGCCACCAACGACTTATGGTTGTAGTTTCATTCTCCCCTAGAAAATATTTCCATCTGCCCCCTGGCAGGTTTTCTAAACCATGCCTCCCATTGAAGTAATGAAGGCTTAACCCCCGATAATAGGGGGATAATATCATAGTATTTTGGTAACTACTATATCGATGATAGTGGGTGTAATAGTCCTGATAAACATTAATAGTAACTATTTCCTCTCAGTCTGTAGTGTAGTCCCATTGCCCCATGTGTAGTTTAATGGCACTTTTTCTGTCAGTGGTATTGTCACTTAAAAAAATTTTAGGGGCCTCACTTGTGTCGTTTGTAACTAAAAAGTCAAAATTAATGTCATGTCTGATGACATATAATAAGTCCTTTTTCGTCAAAATCTTAGGAAAATAAGGATACCCTTTGTCATGAGCGTGTGGGGTATGCCCACACATCCAACATGGTTTAAATAAATTCAGCCCTTTATATACATTAGCTGCTACCTTAACAAAATGATTATGCTCTTCTCAAGATGAGAGATGTCTATCTGTCCCTTTGGAACAAGCTGTCATTGGTGTTCTCTGAACCCTTAAGAGTAGGAACCAGGGAGCACCAATGGAACTATTGGTGCAGCAGTATGTAGCACCACTGGTCTCTGTTACTGTGTACACTTTCTTCATGCTTCCCTGTTTTGCATGCCTTTTCCAGCCTCGGGCGAGTTCTTCAGACGATATATAACGACTCTTATGTCCATATAGTATGCGGCAGCCGAAGGCACTATGAATTCTAGTGTTAGTACAGGAAATGATTCATTTGGTAGTTGGATATAGATCATCCTTTCAGTTTCATTGTATCTGAAACCTCCTTCTCCCTCTAGGCTTGCTTTGACGTTTGGACAGCCATCCTCTGTTAGGCAGGTTACGCTCAGTTCTGTTTTTTTCCATCCTCCTTCTGGATCGGCCCAATCATCCCAGTCTCCAACTTCATTGCTGGTATCTGAACCGACCAAAGGGTGCTGAATAAGCGCAGCAATCACAATAGCAGCCAGACCAATGTTTGTCTGTAAAAGAAAGCTCTTTTATTCTCTTAAATAACATATGCCAACAGGCACATGCTTCCATTTATCTTGTCCAGCCTTGGAAAGCTCTACCGTGTTATCATTCCCTGTTGCAATTATTTCAGCTGGTTCTAGGGGCCCATTTTCTCTTTTTACCCACACTTTTGCCCATGGATTTAGGTTGGTTGAACCAAATCCTTGGTCTCCTCTCACTGTCTATAAAGTGGGGGCTGATCCTTTATTTGTCCCTGATAGATGGGGATGATAACCAATTGGGCTATTCTGTCCCCTTCTTGCACTAGCAAATCTTGTGGTCCTTGGTTTAATAGGAGGACTTTTATTTCTCCTTGGTAGTCTGCGTCTATGACCCCTCCCATACGTGTATTCCTTTAAGGGCTAGGCTAGACCATGGTGCAATTAGTCCAAAGTGTCCCGGGGGTATTTGTATACCTATTCCTGTGGGGAACACCTGAACCTGTCCTATTTGGAGTCTTTCCTCCTTTCTAGCGCATAAGTCTTTGCCTGCAGCTTCTGGGGTAGCCCTATATGGTGCTAAAGCCCCTTCCTCAATTTCCCAGTATGTAATGGTATTGGTTGCTACATACGGTTTTACCTGTATGTTCGGTGTAAGCATCCTTGTGAGGGGAGTGTCATAATCTGAAAGTGGTCTATTATTCAAAATGTTAACAGCAGTAATTAAATTATCTCTCCATTTATTCATGGCCCCCTCCCCGAGCTTTCTCACTTGTTTTAGCAAACCATTCATTCTCTCAGTCAATCCTGCAGCCTGAGGATAATAGGGTATGTGGAAAATCCACTCAATGTTGTTCTCATTACAAAATTTCTGTACTAGTTTGCCTTTAAAATGGCTACCATTATCACTCTGTATCTGTAGTGGGAGACCATAAAACTGTATCATGGTTTCCAACATTCTAATGGTACTTTCTTGGGTATCCCTTTTACAAGGATGAACCAATAAGTACCATGAATCTGTGTCCACAACCGTGCACACATATTGACAATTCTTACTTATACGTTGTGGCCCTATGTAGTCTACTTGCCATATTTGCCCTGGAGCTTTACCTCTTTTTATTTGTCCTTGCACCATTCCTGGCACCTGCCTATTTTGTTCATGTGGGCATACTGGACAGTGTAAAATTACTTTTTTAATTAGATCAAGAGGCACCAAAATGCTCCTCTGTTGTGCCCACCTGTGAGTGGCCTTCTCTCCGAGATGTCCACATTTCTGATGGGCCCAATTAGCCAGTCCCTTAGATGAGTTAGGGTTCTCAATAGATGCTTCTGCAGTTTTAGCCTGTTCGTCTGCAATAGAATTAAACAGACAATCCAATGAGTCAGTATTACAATGTGCATCCACATGAAAGACTATTACCTCATTTTGATGCACCATTTCCCATATCTGTTCCAATAGATATTTTCCACAGACTTCCTTGGTGTGTATCATGAACTGGTTTGACTGCCAAGTGGGCAACCAAGTGGCCAATCCATGTGCCATAGACCAAGAATCTGTATATACGTATATGACAGCTTCCAGGCATTTCTTGTTTCAGAGCCTGAAAGACAGCATATAGTTCTGCAAACTGAATACTTTTTCCAGACCCTGTAGTGGTTAACACCTTTTTCATCGCAGGGTTGAACGACACTGCTTTCCACAGCCTGATATTTCCTAGATATTTTGCCTAGCCATCTGTGAACCACGCATGCTTGGCTTGGTCCTGGGATAGCTGAGCAAAAGGCTTTCCCCATTTTACTGGTGATTCCCCTGATTTTTCAACCATAGACAAGTATCCTGGTTCCTGAATATGT
Source organism: Rhinophrynus dorsalis (assembly GCA_037306005.1). Taxonomy (NCBI): domain Eukaryota; kingdom Metazoa; phylum Chordata; class Amphibia; order Anura; family Rhinophrynidae; genus Rhinophrynus; species Rhinophrynus dorsalis. The sequence continues at coordinate 356,519,781 of CM074718.1, forward strand.
GCATCCGCAACCTTTTCATGTATCACTGCTGTGCCACTAGGACCTATCTTTGCCTTGTCCTGTATGTACCATTTCCATTTAATGATACCGGATTCCTGCGCATGTCCTATCCTGTGGGTTCTGGGGGAGCTCATTACCCACTGCATAATGGGTATTTCTGGGCACAGGGACACCATGTGTCCCACTGTAATTTGCTCCATATCTACCAGAGCCCAATAGCAAGCTAAAAGCTGTTTTTCAAAAAGTGTGTACCTTTCTCCTGCTTCAGGTAGTTTCCTAGTCCAGAATACAAGGGAGACTTTTGTCCTTCCTTGTTTCTGCCAAATACTCCAGTTTGCCCATTGATTGTTAACTGATACATTTAGATCCATATCCCCATCTTGCACGGGCTATAGATCCAAAGCTTGTTGAATAGCCTGCTTGGCTCCTTCAAAAGCATTCTGTTGCTCCTCTCCCCACTCAAAATTATATTTCTTTCGTGTGACTTTGTATAATGGAGACTGCAGCTGACTTAAGTGTGGTATGTGCTGTCTCCAAAATCCAAAGAGTCCTATGAAACTCTGGGCTTGCTTCTTATTCTTGGGAGTCTGAAATTCTAGGATGTTTTGTTTGACTTAGCAAAGTCTATTACAGCATACCAGGCCCCTGGATGCTTCTGAATATTCTCAGTTAGTGTGATTGTGTCTGGCATGGCAGCAGTTAATGGGGGCATGCATTTATTCAGCTCCCGGTTATCTACTGTCATTCCCCAAGACCCATCCGTTTTCTTCACTGGCCACACGGGGTTGTTCCATGCGTAGTTTCACTAATTAACTTATGACCCCCTGGTATTCGGTACTGTTTCATATGGATCAATTTTGAAGCGGGTGGTAGCTTTACTGGAGACAAAGATAATTCTCCTACCACCACTGCCCTAGCAGACATATAAGGCTTAGTCCCAAAACTATACACCCTGTCCCCTAAATTTAGGGTGAGCCCCTCAATTATGTCAAGGCCAATTAGGTACTCAGGAATTGGGACAATTAAAACTGAGTACTTTCTTTTGGGTAGCTGTCCAATGTTAATTTCTAAGGTAGTTTGGACAGGATCTGTCCTCTTCCCCCTTAGTCCCGTTATAGTGATGGGCTCACCTTTAAAACTCTTTGGGTTTCCATAAATTAAAGTGGCCTCCGCTCCGGTATCAGTTAAGGCTCTGACTTCTTGTACATTGTTATGCTTCCAATGTATTCCTACATTTACATGAGGCCTGTTATCTCTGTGCGCCCATAGGACTTCCAGAGCTTGACCTAACCCCTATTGGGGATTTGGCAGGGATTCTATCCAAGCCAAATCAGAATACAGTTCCTCTAAATCCAAATTGTCTGGGGTGTTTGGTGGGGGATCTATCCCAGCCAAATCAGAATACAATTCCCTCTGCTTCCCCTTTTTGGTGTCTGTAGATATGGCCAAATCTGGGAACCAGTCTGTCAATCTTGGATACAACGCTAGGGTTTCATTCATCTTACCCAATACCTCATCTAGTTTTATCTGATGCTCTTCTGATAGTCTCGCAAATGGAGGCACCTCCACCTGCGGCAGGGGAGGTAGCTGTTGGTAGTACTGGCAAAGGCTGTGTTAGCATATCAGGGACCATGGTTTGCTTACTTACCTTGGCCTCTTTCTTATCTAGCACTCGCTGTATATACATTTTGGCTAGGACCTGAGTATCCTTCCCATCTATCTGTTCTTTCTTCACCCCATCCTTTAATAAGGTTAAGAACATGTCTCTCCTGGATACCCTATTCTTACTTTCTCCTGCATTTCCCTGATTCCTCTGGGATTTGAAATTCTGGGATCTGGAGCCCCAGTCCCCTAATTCCCCTAGCTGTGTAATAGCTACTTGCTGTAATGGGCTCCCAGTTTGATTTACCAACAACGTCATAATTACTTGTTTATATGCCGGAGGGGCAGCCCTTATAATCTTGTTTCTTACATGCACCATTACGGGCATGTCCATTAAATTAATCATTTTCTCTGCTTCTACTGCCACTCTAGCCATTTCCTGCTTCAGTCTCCTCATGGCATTGGTCAAGCCGTACCATGGCTTGTCATTTGCCGGCCAATCTGCAGCGGAGGGGAACTGCACTTGCAATCCTATCTGTACTAATTCCAGGAGCGTTCTCAGTCCCAGGGACCCGTCCAAATTTGACGGGGGCCCGGTCTGCAAGACCCTCCTGACCAGGGGTTCTTCGGTCAGGGTGGCCAGCCGTGGAGAGTCAAGAGCTGGTAAATTCCCCCGACTCCTGTCTCCAAAAGTCGCAACACCCATGCTTCCAGCGGTTCTCCTGATCGCTGTTTCAGGGTGGAGAGGATGTCAGCCATCTCTTGTTGACTGTAGTTCTCCATAGAATGTTTGGGGATAGCCCCCAGATCGGTATACTCCATCTTCCTTTTTATATTAGGGAGCGCCTCAAGCACCGCTCCCTGTTCCTCATCTGACTCCCAAATATTTCCATCCCACGTTTCTGGATTCCAATCGGGTCCTGCCTGTGCAATGCAAATATGTACTTTCTTTTTGCTTATTTTCCGGTTCTTCTTAACCTTATACTGTGCTACCCTAATTGCAGCCTTTTCTGTTACCTGTTGGTACATGTCTACCTTCTCTACTAGCAGTTTATTATACCTTTGCAGCACGGCTACTTGATTCTGTAAATCCATAACCTGCTGATCTAATTTAGTTTTTTGTTCTATCTCATCACTCTTCTATTTAGGTATCTTTCGGTAAGCTGTTAGCAAAATCCACCCCCTTCTGGCCAGTGCTTTAAGCCCTTTCTCTGCCATTGGTACTGTTTGCAAACAAGCCACCAGGTTAGTAGGCTCCCCAATCTTTCACACTCTCATTCCAATTTCCACACTTGTGAAGTGAGCCCACTCATTCACAATTATAGCATACGGCCCATCTTTCCAGCCTGTAATAATGGTGTCCGCACTATCATTCAGCTTTTTAGTTTTTCGGAACATCGTAAGATGGAGACCTCACAACCAGAGGGAAAAAGGAGCGCCCGGTACCGGGTACCTAGATGTAGGGCTGTCCTAAAATCCTTCTTCACAATACCCCCAAAATTTTAAATACAGCTTACTTGTCACCGTCCACAGATATGTGCAATTCTGGCCAATCACACAGGGAGGGTAAAATGTAAGGGAAAACAACTGTACCTTATCCAGGTGGCTACCTCCTGGCTTATTATATTACCGCTCAATCACACGGTATCCAGGCAACTACTCTGGCTTATTCAGTTATCATGCAGTCACTCCTTATCCAGGTGATCAGCCTGGCTTTTTAGTTTACCTGACTCGCCCCCCCCCCCCGCGGCTGCTAGCCGGGCACAAATAAAACCAACACCACATACAAAACATTGCACAATATCTATAAATCTGTAAACGTAGCATATAAATTACAGGTATATCACACATTTCTCTAAGAATGATCCCATCCTCCTTGCCAAATTATGTTTTACCTAATGCGTCTGGCACTTTAAGTGCCTTTGGGATCGATGTCAGAGGAATAAGCCGAAAACACACACCAAGTAATACAAGTTTATTATCAATAGTCACTTCAACAACACAGCAATAATACACACCATAACATATCCACACATAGAAGATTCTAGTATGATATTGCATTACTAAAATACAACAATAATCAGTACTATGTCACACATTATCCTTCTCCTAAAGCTACAGCAGAGATAGATAGATAACATTACTAAGATACAATAACACTCAATACTATTTCAACATTATCAGCTTCCCCACACTTTATAACAACTGGGTCACAAAGAGTTTTCTACCTTTTCTATACAGACAGGTTAGAGACTGTTTACTTGACAAACTCAGAAGATAGAAAACATACATGTTTGAGGACAGTAGGGACCTCTTGTTTCAACACATCACTGTTCCCACTTGCTTTCCCCTAAAAGGGGGGGCGTCTTGAAGCAGTACAATCATACGCAGTGAAGGACCTCTTTCACACTGATATGGTGGGTTTTATTACACCAGTATCCCATTTACTCACACATGCATAACAAAAGATGTAAGACAATTCAACACATAAGAACCAAATGGGTGTGCAATGCATGCTTCACAATTTGTTGCTCACCGCTCTGGTTCTTTAGGGGTCTTTCAAACAGGTGATAGAACTATAGCAGCTCCATGCTAAGGTTTTCTCTCTCTTGTTAATTCACTCATCCTCTCCTGAATTCCACCTCTGATCCAGATGCAAGTACGGTATGTCTGATGGCTGGCCCAAGTGAGGGTCCACTAATATTATTGACGGGTATCTGAGTAGGTAGGCCTTTGACTGGAGTTTGAAATGAGCATCACAACCATGGCCACAATGCAAACCTGCTGCATCTTTACTGTGTCTACTGTAGCCCCCCACACACAAGGCTTTCACAACAAGAATAACCAACACAGCATCACTGAAAGAATTAAATATGTTTTATATAGAACCATAAGTGTATGCAACATTTCACAATATTAGGGTTCCGATATCACAAAGTAATAAGAGCCCTTTACAGAGTGAAACAATGGCAGTGAATCTAGACCTACTGCACATTTATGGTCTCTTAATATGTTCTCAGTGTTTTGTGGATCTGAACTGAATTAAAAAGCAAGTAGCAGAGGATTTAAAGTAATGTTACATCTTATTTACTGGATAAAAGTAAAATGAAGGAGGGGTGGAGTTTGGCTTCATCCAAGATGGCCACTTATATTGATTCCAGGGGAACAGTGTCTTAAATCCCCTGATGAGCAGAACTGTTTTGTCTCAAATGTTGTGAGCTAGCCCTTTGACAAGAAAAAAAGAGGGAGGGGAGAAGATAGGCCTTATAAATAATAAAAATATCTCTTTGCTGAATGATGGCACTTTGTGGCCTCCAGTTTTGGGGGAAGGAAGTCCCTGCCAACCTGACTCTGTCAAACTCCTTTCTGGAAACTTCAAGATCTCATTCACCAGACCAATATTGGAATACAGAAGTGGAGAAATATTACATGACATAGTACCTGATTATGTCAGATATTTCCCATGAAAAAGATGATATAAAATATCTCCTAGAGTACAGTAAGCATACTGTCTGCATGTAAGTAGCATATAAATATACAGACAGTACTCAGGTGGGCCAGATAATTAACGTTCTGGAAGAAGGGCAGAAATCTCTTATAGTAGATTGTCACAACATTGAACAAATTATGCTCCAACAGTACGAATTACTTTGCTTTCAGCAAGGTTACCTGATTTAGGTGAATAGGGTAGGTGGTGAAGCATTAGGGTACACAACCTGATTTAATCAGTTCATCCCAGGGACCTACTGACTACTCTGCAATAGTTCTTTGCCAATATATTGGATGCCCCATCTGACCCACCTATAGCTGTTGAGAGCCCATCTTGAGTTATGTTCCAAAGGTGTACCAGGAGAGAAACCCAGGGACCAGTACACCAGATTGTTCTGTAAGACTTCCAGAAGATTAATTTCTCAGTGCCTGATGACAGTTCCACAACGGAAACACTGTTGGAAAAACTAAATAGCTAGTTGCTCTCTTCAGTACTGGTGCTTCAGGTGTAATTATTGAGCACCCCCTGAAGCCGAAGCTCTGGCTTTGCTCAAAAGTCAGGACTTGAAACCAGCGAGCAACAACACTAACTTCAAGTCTATAGCAGTCCAAATACCCTTGACAAGAAAGTTCTTGAAATTAGCTATGATAAAAGCTGGTAAGATGAAGCTCAAACTCCCTCCAGTGGCCTAAAACAGAATAGCTGGAAAAACCTCAGGGTGACCTGGCTAATGATGTCACACACCAAGGTGGGACAAGGACAAGGGAATGCTGGAATTCCCTACTCAGAGAAATGCTGGGTTAGCAGGCTGAACATGGGGAATTTATGCAACTAGCAGAACGGAGGACTGGCAAGGCACAGAGTCAGCAGGCAGAGGAGAAGTTTAGTGGAAGAAACCAGCAGAAGTGAATCTGATGTGGCATCTGGGAGAAAGCCAATAATCAAGCAAGGAGGCCAGTCAAAGGGGTATACAGGGAAGTGGTAGTCCAGAAATCATGCCAGAAACCAAGGCACTGAAGGCAGAAGAGTCAGATTAAAGCAGGGGTCCAAACCAGGAATCAATCAGAAATATAATTCTGGATTAGAGGCTCAAATGGACAACAAGATATAGAAGCAGGAAGTCCATTTAAATAAGGAAGGAGACATCTGACAGGTACTCAAGCAACCCTCAAGTGAGATCAGATTAACCGCAAGAGTGCTGGATAACCTGAAACCCGATAGCAGCTCATCTAGGGTTCGATTCCAATGGTAGCATTAAAAAAATAGGATTTTAGTCTTACCTGTTAAATCCTTTTCACTTAGTCCATACAGGTCACTGGTACAATGGGAGGCGATCCGCCCCTTTAAGTAGGCAGGAACATTCATTCAAATGTATGCAGGGGGTGGAGCCTCCCCTCCCTCTTTAGCTGCCTTCAGGCCAGAGCCAAGCTAGATTGATTTGAGACACTAAACTGACCAGAGGTAAGAAGGAAAAGGAGACTCTTGTGAGCATGCCCCGAAGGTCTCCCACTGAATGCCACAGGAGAGCCAAGCATGGTCCCTTGACAGGGTGGGAGACCAGTGACCTGTATGGACTAAGTGAAAAGGATTTAACAGGTAAGACTAAAATCCTATTTTCACTGTCGCTCAATACAGGTCAGTGGTACAATGGGATGTACAAACATTGAGCTTTCCCTGAGGCGGGAAGTAAGGCAAGGACCAGGCGCAAGGCCCAAAGTCACCAGAACTGCTATGAACCAATTAATCATAGAGCCCAATAACAGAAGTGTCAACGGACACCAACCAGGGGGAAAAATAAACCCCCGAACTAACACAGCACACTGAACTCGAGCCAACAGGGCTCAACAGCAAAGAAGCACTAAGAACCCAGAGTAGAAGGTCCTAAACAGGCAAGACTGCCTCCAGGACCTTCCTCCCAAAGCTGGCATCAGCCGAGGCCAGTACATCAACACGATAGTGCTTCGAGAATGTGTGCACAGAGGACCAAGTGGCCGCTCTACACAGTTGATCAGCAGACGCCTGATTCTTGTAGGCCCAAGAGGCCCCAATTGATCTGGTGTAATGAGCAGTAACCCTGAAGGGAACATGCTTATTCCGCAGTTTGTAGGCTTCACGAATGGTAGATTTTATCCAAGAGGCAATAGTTACCTTGCATGCCGGCCTCCCTACCCTAGGCCCCTCAGGAATGACGAACAGGGCGTCAGACTTCCTGATAGACTCAGTGCAATGAACATAAAATTTAAGACAACGCACAACATCCAACAAATGGAGATCTCTTTCCTTGTCAGAGGAAGGGTTCAGGCAGAAAGAGGGAACCGCAATCTCCTGATTGATGTGAAATTCAGAGACAACCTTGGGTAAAAACTCCTTGGAAGTGGGAAGCACTGCCTTATCCTTGTGAAACACCAAGTAAGGAGGTTTACAAGACAGAGCTTGTAACTCTGCTACCCGGCGAACTGAGACAATAGCCAAAAGAAAGGCCATCTTCCAGGTCAAGAGACGCAAAGGAATAGAAGCCAAGGATTCAAACGGGGGTCTCTGGAGAACCCCCAGCACCAAACTGAGGTCCCACTGGGGAGTAGGACTCTTGAAGGCAGGCCGAACATGAGCCACACCTTGGAAGAAAACCTTAACATCAGGAAGAATAGCAATCCTTTCCTGGAAAAACACAGACAGAGCTGAAGTCTGAACCTTGAGAGAACTCAGGCTGAGTCCCTTCTCAACCCCATCCTGCAAAAAAGCCAGGACCGTGGGAAGATGGAAATCAAGAGATAGATCCTTATCAGTACACCATGCCACAAAGGTGGACCATATGCGATGATAGATCTTGGAAGACACAGGCTTGCGAGCTCTAAGCATCGTAGACACCACTGAAGAGGAAAACCCTTTCTTCTTTAAAATTGAGGATTCAACCTCCAAGCCATCAAATAGAGATGCTGAACATCCTCCTTCCACAGATATCCCTGAAGAAGTAGATCTGGACAGGCAGGAAGCGGAACGGGATCCGCCACAGACATGGCTAGCAGTTCCGGATACCAGGACTGACGAGGCCAATTTGGAGTGATTAGGATGACAGGACAACGCTCCATCTTCAGCTTCTGGATGACTCTGATCAACAGAGGGAGAGGAGGGAAGATGTATGCCAGAGGGAACTCCCAAGGGATTGATAAAGCATCCACTGCTAGAGCAAGAGGGTCCCTCCCCCGAGAGCAAAACACTGGCACCTTCCTGTTGTGTCTGGTAGCCATCAGATCCACTACAGGTACCCCCCCCCACATCTGGGTTAGAAGGTGAAACACCTCTGGATGAAGCACCCACTCTCCGCTGTCGACTGTGTGAAGACTGAGAAAGTCTGCCATGACGTTGTCCATGCCTGGAATGTGTACTGCTGAGATGACGGGCACATGAGCTTCTGCCCAAGATAAAATGGCCTTGACCTCTAACCAAGCGGTGAGACTTTTTGTGCCGCCTTGTCTGTTGATGTAGGCCACTGCGGTGGCGTTTTCGGACTCTACTCTGACTGGACAACCTTCCAGCTGAGATTCCCAGTGCCTCAGGGCAATAAAGATGGCACGAAGTTCCAGAACATTGATGGAGAGAAGAGATTCTTCCAGTCCCCATTTCCCCTGAGCACTGAAACGACCCAACACTGCCCCCCATCCCCGGAGGCTGGCATCCGTCGTGACTGTGGTCCAATAGGGAACCCGAAATGATCTCCCTTTCAGGAGATGAGACAGGTCCAACCACCATTCCAGGCTCAATTCGACATGAGGAGGCAGAGATACTGACAGATGCTGATGATCTGGATGATTCTTTCACGTCTGGATCACAAACCTCTGAAGTTCCCTGGTGTGTGCCATAGCAAATGGCACTGCCTCTATCGTGGAAATAAACTTCCCCACTTCCCCACCAGAGAGGTCAACTTCGGTACTGGAACCCTGTCTAGTTCTAGGATCCTGGACACCCGGATGGCAATCTGATGAGCCACTTCCTCCAGTAAAACACCATGCACTGCTGAGTGTCGAACAGGAGACCCAAGAAGAGGATCTGTTGAGATGGAACCAAGTCTGACTTGTCCAGATTCACAATCCAGCCGTGGCGATTGAGTGTCTGTATACACAACTGCAGCTGCTGGTGGAGGATCTCCGCAGATGAGGCTTTCAGGAGCAGATCGTCCATGTAGGGAGTCACCCTGACTCCATCTCGATGAAGCACAGCTATCAAAGCTCCCAATACCCTCTGAAAGACCTGAGGAGCTGAAGTCAGACCAAAGGGAAGAGCTGAAAACTGAAAGTGGCCTTTGTGACAGGCAACTCTGAGATACCGTCTGCTCTCCGGATGAATAGGGATGTGAAGGTGTGCATCCTGAAGGTCCAGGGAGGCAAGGAACTCCCCTGGAGACATTGCTGCTATCACAGAATGCAGAGATTCCTGACGCAAGTGGGAACTCACAACAAAGGAATTGAGATCCTTGAGATCCAAAATAGGACGAGCACCTCCGTCCTTTTTGGCCACAACGAACAGGTTGGAATAGAATCCTGAACCTGTGTCCTCTGGTGGAACCAATTCCAGGACCTCTTTGTCCAAAAGATCCTGAATAGCGTCGTCGAACAGACGTCTTTTTGTAGGCTCCTGAGAAGGACGAGTAAAATGGAACCGAAAAGGAGGAAGGGAAGAGAAAGGGATCCTGTATCCCTCTGATACCACCTGAACAACCCAAGGGCCGCCACTGACTCCTCCCAAACCCAGCGAAAGATGTGGAGACGTCCACCTACAGCCGGATGCAGACCCGGGTTCGGCGAGTCATGCCGAAGCAGTCTTGGAGGTCTTGGGGGCAACTTTGGGCTTCCAGTACTGTTTGGGCTTGGAGGAGGAGCACGTGGAGGACGGACCTGCCTGGGACGTGGAGCGTGTCTCAGTTTGGAAGGAACGAAAGGACCGATTGCGTTTGGCTGGAAACTTCTTCTTGAAGACTGATGGTAGAAGAGTACTTTTGCCACCAGTAGCCTCACTAATCATCTCCTTAAGTTCAGAGCCAAACAGTGAGGTCCCCTGAAAGGGTAAAGAAAGCAAAGCTTTCTGAGAAGCAGTGTCAGCAGACCAAATTTTCAGCCAAAGAGCACGTCTAGCCACCACAGAGGAAGTAGAGGCCCTTGCCATCATGCACACAGCATCAAAAGCAGTGTCAGAAACATAATTTTGAGCTTCTGATATATTAGCAAGAAGCTGTAACTGCTCAGACACTAGTGCATCCTGGTGAACCGCCTCAGTCAGCTGTTCAGTCCAGGCCGCAATAGCCCTATTAACCCACGCCACTGCAAAGGTTGGACGCATGGCAGTGCCAATAGAGGCAAAAATGGATTTAAGACAAATTTCTAACTTTTTGTCCGTCCAATCCTGCAGGGCAGAGGCATCTGATACAGCTAAGGCAGTAGATTTGGATAACCTAGAAATAGAGGCATCCACTTTGGGAGGATGAACCCATTTTGCCAGTTCAGCCTCAGGAAAAGGGTAAAGTTTAGCAAACTTTTTGGACACAGAAGAGGATTTTTCAGGATTCCTCCACGCATCAGAGACTAAACGAGCAAAAGTAGGATTATTAGGAAAACAAACCACAGCCTTAGACGGTTTTTGGAAAACGTCAGTTGGATCATGAGTAGATTCCTGAGTCAGAGGAAGGTTGAGCGTGGTTAGCACAGCTCTGATCAAACCCTCAGCAGAAACTTCGGGGTCACATTCATAAGGGTCACCAATGGACCTATTAGATTCTATAACAGTGCCCTCCTCAGCATCAGAATCCTGCAAAAGTTCTTCCTCAGAAGAATCAGACATGTCAGGAACCCCCTGTGGCTTACGCAGGGAAGTCCTGATTGTGGAGGGGGTCTGCCAGACTTGCAGAGCCCCCTGAACCTGAGAGGGAAAGAGTTGGAGAGTGGATCTGAGATCCCTAGTGGCAGCTTTAAACTCTTTCACCCAAGTTGGCTCAATAGCGTGGCTGGAAAGTCCAGGGTTGCTGTCTTGACTTTCTGCACATTTTGGGCATAAATGACCTGAAAATTCTCTAGGCAGCCCAGGGTGACAAGAGGAGCAAAACGCAATGGGGGAAATAGACACCCCAGCCTCTTTAGTCTTGGGTCTAGCCCCTGACTCCAGTGGAGTAGACATGCTCACAGCTTCAGATATACTCCACTAAGAAAAATCACCCAGTGTTAGTGTGAAAGATTAAAGTTTCACCCCAGAAATGTCTAAAATCGAACTTATCTGGCCAGCGAAGGGTTAATCTGCTGAGAGGAGAGAAGGCTTGGTCCCTGCGTAGTATACTCGCTGAGAATAACACCACAAAATGGCTGCCGCGACGGTAGCCAATCAGAAAACGAGCGCGAAACAGGCGCTCATGGGAAACGTAGTTTTTCTCAAAAGTACCCCAAAACAGTGCCCGAAGCCCCCCCAGACTCCCAACACACCGAATCTAGCTACCGGATGATAGAGCAGGGGAAGACCAACAAAATGAGCCCTCTCTGAAGTCGCTGTGACAAGCGGTTCCAGAGATACATCCCACACTGTGTAAACCCATAGAGAGTAAAGGAGCAATGGCGTCTATGCGGGTAAAAGCGCGCTTAAAGGCGCGGAACATTAAATATTAATAAATTATTCCTGAGAGAAAAAGTTCACCAAACATACTTCTAACACATGTAAAACATGAGAAAATAACAACCCAAAGCTCCAAAACCCAGGGAATACCACAGACATTGCATAAATACAGGCAATAGAAATAAAAACACCCTATGAGTGCTGGAGTGCATAATGAGAACTCCCAAATACATGCCCAAAGAAGGGACACTGTGGGACAAGTGGACCTTCAGCACTCAAAGGGTGGCTCACCTTTCTGCAGGACTTCTGTCTTCAGGTAACCATGTTAAAAGGGAATTAACCAGAGGAAAATTCCCCAGCAGGGAAGCTACTTGACTCAAGTTGTTCCCTCTTCAGGGCATAAGGTCCACCAGAAAATCCCCGGAAGCTGCACTAGCCACTTTGGAGAGGGCAATTCACAGCCATGGTCACCCGCCTAATGGTGGTATTCCATATTTGAATAAAAACAATAAAAAACTAAAGTTGAATGAGAGATGTTCTCCATCTGGTGTGCACAGCACACAGGAACAAATCAATCTGGCTTGGCTCTGGCATGAAGGCAGCTTAAGAGGGAGGGGAGGCTCCACCCCCTGCATACATTTGAATGAATGTTCCTGCCTACTTAAAGGGGTGGATCGCCTCCCATTGTACCAGTGACCTGTATTGGACGACAGTGAAAAAGCAACTTCAGTAGTTTCAGGTCATAGCCACCACTTCAAGTACGTTTAGTCATCCCTCCAGCTAGAAGCTGATTGGCTGGGAGGTATTGTTACTGCAGGGCATGAAAGTGCACTGAGTATTCCCACATCCCAGCCAATGGAAGCTTGGGAACCATTTTGAATAGGGAGTAGCCATATAAAAACCAGTCCCTATTCAAATTTCCCTCAGTGTGTATCATGCAACAGCCCGAAAGGTTCAAGGAGGAGAGATCTTTGCTCTTTTCCTCTGCTGCCGCTGACAGATGAAGATAGAAGAAGATGACAGATGAAAAAGATAGAAGCTTACAGAAGAAGAATTAAATAGGAAGACCAGGGTTCAGAAGACCCTACTGGAAGTAAGAATTACTGGTAAGTGTTACAGCTATGGATGATGGGAGAGTGTTCGGGCTAGTATTTGTACACTTTATTGTTAATGTTGGGGGAGTGTAGGGCCATGGGTACGGTTAGTGTTTGGTAGGGTCACTGTGTTTTTAGCTCACGCTCGGTGTTTGACACAGTGTCAAACACCAAGTGTTAGCTGGTTTCCTTTGATGTTCCCATTTTTCATGCTATTTAGTGTGATATATGGGAATAAAAAACCCACAACGAGCCATCCCTTTCCTATTTTTCTTCACAGTTTATATTATTTTTGGTTATGTTTCTTTATTTTTAAGTTTCGATTTGTCCCTGACCTTCCCCATCTTCTCCTATCCCTACCTTACTCAAGAATAGCATTACATAGAGAACACTTCTTCCCTCTGGGTCCTGAGGCTTAATATGAATGTCAATGACAGAGTGAATGACTATGTTTTATACAGCTACAAGATCTACACTAACTGAGAAGTAATCTTCTCTCTGTTAACACTCAGGGCCTCAGCCTTCAAGAGAAGAGTGCCTCTGTCCTCTAAGACTTTACAAGGCTTGCACATGGCAGTCTTCATACAGGAGACTCCCAGAAAACCCCACCGTTTTAGTAATACATTGTATATTACATAATACTGTTCTGTCACCAAAAAAGAGGAGTAGCCACTATATTCCATACAAATCTTCCCTGATCAGTTCAGAAGGCAACTTTATTTGTATAAAAGGGAAACCCTTCAGCTATCTTATGACATTTGCTATTGTCTGCGTACATATTACTAAGCCGGTAACTTTCCTACCTAGGCTAACTAGACTGTTCTTCAGAGAAATTTTATTACAAGTACTCGTACTGCAAAATAATTTGAATACTCCTGTCTGACTTTACCATTTTAGATGTTTGAAGAATCACCCATCCCTATGATAAGCATTTCGACTACTACCCACACTTACATATGGTTTATTCCAGAATAGACCTATTTTTTATTGAACAATACAGCATATGTAATCATGTGTCTTCCTCCATTAATCCAAATTACCACATCCCTATACTGGCTTCATTCCAACGTCCTGCCCATTCCATTGCATATTCCTGTTTCACTGAAAGGGTTAAAAGCTGCACTATCAACAACAATTCCCTTTGCTTTTACCGCATATACATTTGTACAATAATTTACCTAATTTTCCTGATTACAAAGCAACTGGATAAAGCTGCCATCTTTAGCTGCCAAAATGGAATGGATGACAGAAGAAGGATGATATGATACAGGTGAAATATGCCCCAATATATGAATATCACTTCTCCAAAGGTATCCAAACAAATACATTTCCTTTACATATGTTATTAATTGCAGGAGAACGACAACAATGTAAAATGAAAGGATACAAAACATAATGTGATCTGTATATACACAAAATAGTACAGAGCCTTCCCTTATATTCTATGTTCAATTACTCTGTTCTCTAGATGAAACACTGTGTAAAACGTCTTATGGGTTAATAGGTATGTAACAAGCATATACAGATTATGTAAGACTGCCTCATTTGGTCTGTCTTTGGTGTACAAAAAGCCCTGCTGCCAGATAAGATACCACTTGGTAAAGCATCAGCTGCCATATGCTCAGCTTGCTAGTTTGAACAGTGTAGGCTCATTCAATTGTGTCCCATAGAAAATGCTATAGTGCAAAATTGGCTACTGACCAACAAAAAAAGTCTATGTCAGTATTCAATTGCCCTACTGACTAAAACCACAATAGGCATTGGGCCAAAGAAATGGACTTATGGCCAAAAGTGTGTTGTGTGTTTTAGTTCCTAAAACTCAGGCTAAATAATGTGAATACTGGGAGCATCAAAGGAAAAGGGCTAAAGATCACTAAACACACATTCACCCTCCCAAACACTAACCCTACATTACCCATAACAGTGAAGTGCAACAATACTACCCCTAACACTATCCTAACACCCAGATCTGTGTAACACTTGCCTATCATCCACTGTCCCTCCTTCTGTCATCTTCTGTCTTCTGCCTTCTTTTTTCCTCTCTGTCCATCTTCTGTCTTCTTCTCTTCCTTGTTTCACTTATTTCCCTGTAAAAGGAAAGAAAAAAAGAAATGTTACATTTGTGCCATAACCATAACTTGGACATATGTGCATAGTTTAAACCCTTGAGTTCCAAAGGGATACGCAACGCATTGCAGAGCAATGTGTTGCGTACCTATCTGGCACTCAAAGGGTTAAACAAAGCACAAATGTCCAAGCTGAACTAGTTGATTCCCCCAAAACATAGTTATATCAGAGCTGTTCTGGCTGCTGACACACACATCCCAGCCAATCAGTTTGAAGCACAGTCGCTCGAATCTGATTGGCTGTGATGTGTGTGTCAGCACATCTCAGACAATGGCTGTGAGGGAACTGGATCAGAGGCTTCCCATATATAAAGGCAGTCTCTTCTCTGATTCCCTCAATGCGGAACGGGCATCAGCCTGAAAGGAAGGGGGACCTGTGGCTCACGGCACTGTCTCTGCTGCCGTTGCCTCTGCGGCCATGCACAGCAGCGGAGACAGTTATAGTATTAAGCTAAGGAATCATTTATTTATTCTGAGAATATCTACCATATTTGCGCACTTGTTCCTTGGGGGCATATTTTAGTTAGAGACATATAACGGCACTTTATATGTATATTCTTGGGCACTGACTTAACCCCTTTGAGCCCAGAAATGTCCACAACGCATTGCTTTGCAATGCTTTGCGTACTCTCTGGCACTCAGTGGGTTAAACTAAATCTTGTATTCCACATTGTAGTTATACATGCTTTTCTTTTACAGGAAGGAAGAAGAGAAGAAAGAAGCGAAGATAGAAGAAAGAAGAAAAGATAGAGAACAGAAGGAGACAGACAGTGGATGACAGGTGAGTTTAACATGGATCGGTTAACAATCGGTGCTTGGCAACATGTCAGGCACCGATATTTAATTGTTTTTTACTGTTGAGATCCCAATATTGCTGCTCTTAGCGGCGTTTTGGGAACTTAACTCACAAAACGGACGTTTAGCCTCAAGACTGTTTTTGTGGCTTAACTTCCTTTTTGATTACAGCTGGTAGGGCCTTTGAATACCACGTTAGACATTTTATTTTGTCAGACGGTATTCACTTTGGCCCTACCGACTATGCTAACGCCTGCCTTTAAATCTACCCCTCAGAAAGAATATTAGGAGTTTGCTATCTTCTTCATGGCAGTTTAGATGAGCCAATTTTGCAGCCAAAGTCCTATTACAGTATCCATTATCTGAAATACTTGGGACCAGAAGCATTTCGGATTTTTTGGGATTTTGGAATATTTGCATATACATAATGAGATATCTTAGAGATGGGACCCAAGACTAAACACAAAATTAATTTATGCTTCATATACACCTTAAACACATAGCCTAAATGTAATTTTATGCAATATTTAAAAAATTTTGTGCATGAAACAAAGTTTTCATTAAACCATCAGAAATTTTCCACTTCTGCTGTCATGTCGGTGCTCAAAATTTTTGGATTTTGGAGCATTTCGGATTTTGGATTTTCAGATTAGGAATGCTCAACCTGTATTTTTTTCTCCTTCTGAATCCTCCATGCTGCCCTTAAAAGAATACAATGAGGTCTAAAGTTGAACACTGTAAATATGAGATCTTTAACATTACCCAATAAATTCAGCTCTCTGCAGAGGAAACACCCATTCACTTGGAAATCTTCTAAAATTAAATACTTAAATATAAACCCGAACATTCATCCCAAGACCTTAATAAACAGCAATTTACAGCAACTGACTAAATTATAAATTAATAAAAACTTGACTATTCTATTGCATGGGGTCTGGCATGCAAAGGTTATCAGAACAGACACCAAAATCTATAAACAGACAATAAAAACAAGGCACAGAGCAATGTACTTTACAAACATGTAACCCTTTTTTCAGAGCAATGGCATAGTCACTCCCTCTAACAAACTGATGAGTCTTAAATACAGTTAAAGTTGATAGTGGTATACCTCTGGTTTGAGTACTTGGTCCAATGCTTTTAAACATGTTTATAAATTACCTAGAAATAGGTACAGAAAGCAAAATTTCAGTATTTGCAGATGACACTAAATTATGCAAGGAAATAAACTCAGAGCAGAAAGTTTGTTCTCTGCAAAAGATTTGCATCAATGTAGGACAATATAAAGTTATTCACCTGGAAAGCAGAAAATAAGCCACTTACAAACTTAATGTGAGCATTCTATAAGACTCATTGCTGGAAAAAGAATTTGGATGTAAACTGCAAACTTGGCAACAGTAACCAGTGTCAAACAGAAGTAGCAAAAACAAATATAATCATGCATAAACAAAGGTATTAATGCAAAAGTGGACAGCATTATTCTGCCATTGTACAAGTTAAAATGTTAATAATGTCCCAGAAAAAATCTTAATCGTTTTGTAGTGCTTAAAAAGTTAAACTATATGCAACAAATCCTATCTCACAAACCACTATGGTTTGAGAGATATTCACATTGAAAGTTTGCCGTTTCCTGTGGTCAGCTGGAGATCCGTGTCGGATGACACGAGGAGGCTCTTCAGTAGAGCCGCAATCACTTTATTCAAAATGAATGACTTCATTGGAATGGTCTACAAAGTGTGCTTGCAAACCAGGCACACTTTGAAGACCTTTCCAATGAAGTCATTCTTTTTAAACACGATTTCAGCTCTGCTGCAGAGCTGCCAGTTGGTCCCCGGACAGGATTCTCCTGCAGTCAGCACAGTATTGACATCAGGGAAAGGGGAGGGAGGGGAGAACTTTAGTGCCGAATATCTCTCAAACTATAGCGGTTTGAGATATAGGATTTGTTGAGTATAGCTGAACTTTTTAAGCGCTACAAAACGATAAGTAAGTTCTCCCCTGAAATATGAAGTATACAGTCTTGGGCACCTGTTCTTAAAAAGGATGTTCTAGAATTGAGGAGACTGCATAGAAGAGCAAGAACGTTAAAAAATGGGATGTAGAAACTGAAGCATTAAGAACATCTATCTGAAGTTAGATTATTTACATCTGAGAATAGATACATAAGAGGGGATCTTATTACAATGTACAAGCGGTCAATAGGTCAATACAAGGATCCCTCAAGTTAAAGTTTCATTCCAAGACCTGATTAAGGGCTCGATCCAAATGTTGGCGTTAAAACTAGCGTGAAGAAAAAAACTGGCGTCGCGAGTTAAACAAAACTGGGTAACGAGAGATTCAAATCTTCCTTACCCAGAAGAGTTAACGCGCGACGGCCTACAAAACACACGAAAACTACAAAACTGGAGTCGCCTACAATTTGACCTCATCGTCGACGCCAAATACACGATAAACGCGAGAAAACGTCTACAAAAATAAAAAACAAGCGAAACGTCCAACGTTACCAAGCCCCAGCCAATCACAGCACCCCAAAGTAGCAAGTTTAGTGGAATAAACTATAAATAGACCCAAAATCACCTACGCACCTTTGTCTGTTATCGAGTTCCCAAGAGCTAGATATCAGGACCCAAGGAGCGGAGGTTAGTTTTGAGAGAAAGAGAGTTGAGGCGGCACACACACAGACAGGTAGAAGTAGAGTTTGACAGCACACAAAGCGACACAATACACTTTTGAACATATCAAATACACGCATCCAAACACACATACACACATACACATAGCCCATATTTTTTTTGTAAAACACACACACACTTTTTTTATATTTTCTTTGACAGTGTGAGTCTGTGAGTGCAAGTGAGTGACAGAGAGTGAGTGAGTGAGTGAGTGTGTGAGGGCCTGAGTGAGTGCCTGGGTGTGAGTGGGTGAGAGAGATGGAGAGGAGAGGAGAAGAGAGAGGGGTGGGGAGTGTAGGAGGAGAGGAGGAGGAGATTCAGGGGGGCATCCCTGGTCAGGGTAGGGGAAGGAGAGGGAGATCCCTGGGGCGGAGGGGCAGTCACCAGAGAGCAGGCACATCCAGTGCAGGGGCAGAGACAGTGGGACGAGGGGTAGTCCCCTTGCAACACACACAGCCAGGGCCAGTGCAGGCAGGGCTGGAGAGCCACAGCCAGGGCTCTCAACAAACCTCTGGGGGTGAGGAGGAGGAGAGGTCCAGAGAGCCCAAGTTCACAGAGGAGGAAAACCTTGTCCTTTGTGAGGCTGTGGTCCAAAGGCACAGGATCCTGTTCCTCAAGGGGCCTGTAGCTGGGCTGTCCCGCAAGAGGAAGGCAGCCTGGAATGAGGTTGTGGATGCAGTGAATGCTGTGTCCAACTGCAGCCGGTCCCTGGAGTCGGTGAAAAAGAGGTGGACAGACTGCAAGGCAAAGGTAAGATAGTAACATATTAACATAGTAATGTATGTTGAGAAAAGACTTGCGTACATCTACTTCAACCCTTTTCCCATTTCTGTCCATCTTTGTAAAGGTGAAGAAGAAAATGGGCGAGCAGGCCTTGCACGCTGCCGGAACAGGGGGTGGTCCGCCCCTGCATGTGGAATATAGCGAGTGGGAGGAGGCCGTGCGGAGGACCATCTCCTCCATCATGGTGTGTGGTGTCCCTGGATGGAGTGACACCGGGGATGAAAGTAGTCTCCAGTCCACTGGTAAGTGCATCAAGGCCCACACACATCATCACACAACTCCTGACACCCACCAGACAGAGGCCAACACAGTGACACCTGAAAACATGGACAGCATTCCACACCACAATTCACCCACACAGCTTGGAGGGACGTCAAACAAGGACAGAATACATGACCGAACCATCCTGAATGGTAATGGTCAAGTCCCTGTTGAACCACCTTCATGCTTTCTAAAACAATATCATGCACAGCACAAAAACAATGCACACTGTCATGTGTCAGTCACAGATCTAACTGTTATGTGTATCACAATGTCATACATAGAGTGACAAAGAGGTCTGCACACAACCCCTTGAGTGCCACAGGGATGAGTAATGCATTGGTCGACAATACATTGGCTAGTCCCTTGGCAACCAAAGGGTTAACAGAGAATAGCAAGGAGGGGAATTGGTGTGTTTCCTATTGTATTGTGACTGCATGTCAGGGCTAGGCATTGTACATGTAGGTAGTTAGTCTAAGTGGAATAGTCAAGGTTCAGCTTTCTGCATCATATGTAGCCTGCAGAGTAGGGATGGCCAGGGGGCATTCCCCGCCATCCCCACTCTGCAGGACATATGTGATCCACAAGACTGATGGTGGGGACACTCAATAGGGTGTCAGAAAGAGGTGACAATGTAACATAGTAACATAGTAATTTAGGTGGAAAAAAGACTTGTGTCCATATAGTTCAACCCTCTTCCTATTCCTGTTTACCATTGTTGATCCAAAAGAAGGCAAGAAAAAAAAAATACCCTCAATATATCAACTTCCAATTCTGCCCTGAATGGGGGGGGAATTCCTTCCTGATTCCAAACGGCAATCAGATTTCTCCTTGTATTAACAAGCCCTAACTAAATATCAATCCCAACAATAACAACGTACATAGCCCTCTATGTTATGCTCTCTTAAATAAGTATCCAGGCCCTTTTTAAAGGCATCTAATGTATTCGATAGCACCACCTCCTCAGGCAGTGAATTCCATACCTTTATTGCCCTTACAGTAAAGAAACCCTTCCGCTGTTGTGGATCAAATCTCCTTTCCTCAAGTCTAAGCGGGTGGCCCCTTGTCCTATGTACTGTTCTGTTAATGAACAGGTCTTTGGAGAGCTCTTTGTATGGGCCCTGAACATATTTATATAGTGTTATCATATCCCCTCTAAGATGCCGTTTCTCCTTTGCACTTTCTCCATAATGTCCTTTTTCAGAAAGGGCGCCCAGAATTGCACAGCATATTCTAGGTGGGGTCTTACCATGGACCTGTAAAGAGGCATAATTATATCTTCCTCCCTTGAGTCAATGCCCCTTTTAATACATGCCAATATCTTATTGGCCTTTGCAGCTGCCAGCTGGCACTGCATGCTACTGCTAAGTCTATTGTCTACCATTACTCCCAAATCCTTTTCATTAGTAGATTTCCCCAGAGAAACACCATTTAAACTATATGTTGCATTTTCATAATAATACCTAAAATGCATAACTTTACACTTGTCTATATTGATTCTCATTTGCCATTTGCCTGCCCAGTTACTCAATTTGTCCAAATCCTCTTGTAATGAAGACACATCCAGTTCAGACCTTATTACCTTACTTAATTTTGTGTCATCGGCAAACACTGATCCATGGCTCCCTATGCCCTCTGGGAGGTCATTAATAAACAAATTAAAAAGAAGAGGACCCAGGACAGATCCCTGAGGTACTCCACTTATCACGTTTATCCAACTGGAGAACTTGCCATTTACTACCACTCTTTGCATTCTATCTTTCAGCCAATTTCCAATCCACACACAAACATTTTCCCCTAGGCCAATTTCATTCAATTTGTACAGTAACCTCTTGTGTGGAACCGTATCAAATGCCTTGGCAAAGTCTAAATAGATCACATCAAGCGCCGCTCCCGCATCTATATCATTACTCACTTTTTCATGAAATGCGATCAAGTTGGTTTGACAAGACCTATCTTTCACAAAGACATGTTGACTCCTGCTAATGATATTCCTGTTCCAGTAGAATTCTTGAATAAATTCCCTTAGCAACTCTTCAAACAGCTTCCCTAACACAGATGTCAAGCTTACAGGTCTTTAATTTCCTGGCTGTGACTTTGATCCCTTTTTAAATATGGCCACCACATCTGCTTTACGCCAATCCATGTGTACCATACCGGAGATAAAAGAATCCCTGAAAATCAAATATAACGGTCTGGCCAGGGCCTGGCTTAGCTCTTTAAAGGGATAGTAACACTTCGTTTTAACTTTATTTTATTTTGTAGGCATTAAAAAAACATGAAGAATGATATAAGTCTTATCTCTCAAACCTTTATGGTTTATGAGATATTCACAAGCAAAGTTCCCCTCCCCGCCCCTTTTACCTAGTGTATGCCATCTCTTCTCAGATGTGAGTCTGGTTGTATGACAGTACAGATAACAGAAGGGGACAATTTTCTTTGTATGAAACAATGAAAGCCCTCCCCCCCTTGACAAGTTTTTCAGCTTTTTCCATTATCTTAATTGAAGATTGTCCCTCTCTGCAGTCTACCTGGGCATCTCCCTTCTGATCTGGTTGAACAGGGGGGGGATACTTTGTTTGTGAATATCTCTTAAACCATAAAGGTTTCAGAGATAAAACTTATATCATTCATGTTTTTTTAATGCCTACAAAATAAAATAAAGTTAAAATGAAGTATTACTATCCCTTTAAGTGGGTGTATACCATCTGGCCCCAAAGCTTTGTCTACCTTAACACCATTCAATTTTTTGAACACTTTTTCTTGTGTTAGCCAGTCCCATGTTTGCTGTGACTGTTCTGTAAAAGTATTTTGCAGATTCTTGTCAATTGGGTCTTCTTTGGTAAAAACAGAATAAAATAAAGTATTTAAAATATCTGCCTTCTCTCTGTCCCCTTTGACCATCTCACCTGTTTCAGTTAACAAGGATCCAACATTATCAGCCTTTAATTTATTGCCATTAATGTATTTTAAGATTATTTTTGGGTTTCTCTTGCTCTCCTTAGCAATATATTTTTCATTCACTAGTCTAGCTAATTTAATAGCCTTTTTACAGGTTTTGTTGGCATTTTTGTATTCTGAAAATTCCTCTACTGGTCCCTCAGCTTTATAATGTTTAAATGCCGCTTTCTTGTTATTTATTTCATGAATTACATTATTGGTTAGCCACATTGGTTTTTGTTTTGTGTACATGACAAATGCAGTGTCATCACACCTGCAATCCCTGTGTTATTCTGAGGATACAATGCACTGAGATCTAAACAACACGTGACATACCAGTGCTTAGTCTCCATAGCATAACATGGGAAAAGGTAGAAGCAAACGCAAATAGTACAGTCTAACCATGCACATGTTTGCTGTGTGTTCGGATTTTAGCTGTCAAGGGTGTGTTTGTGTGTCCTCCAGCAGATGATTGTGTTGCTGGGTTCCACAGATCATGTTGGTTGGTGTGCTTGGTGTGTTCATTACTGTTGCCGACATCATTGGTTGGACTGTAGTCATAGGTCATTACTGGTGCATTGCTGTGTTTAGCGGTCTAGTGTGTTTGTTTGCTGTTGAGGCCTAGGTGTAGGACATGCAGTGGCTTTGTGGCATTCAAGGTGTGATGGTTCACTTTTGCTCACCACATGGATCCTGATGAATGGGGATAGCAATGAGATATATGCCGAGCCATACCCACTGCTCAGGATGCATATGATGACCAAATCTCCACCACTGTAGGTCAGTGGAATCAATGTATGTGATGTAGTCAAGCTAAGCAATGTGTGTCAGGATGGTAACCAATGCATTGCTAAGCAATGCAATGAATACCATCCTGCCACTCAACTGTTCACATGTCAATGTAATAGTCTTGCAGCACTCCTGTCATGGCTCACGTCACTGATTGCATCATGTCATTTCCCCACACAGCACACCGGTCATCCCGTGTGGAGGACTCCGGAGGCACCTCCTCTGAGGAGGCTACCACATCCAGGGCACTGCCACCACAACGCCCACTACAGCAGCAGCCTCACCATGGCACCCAGGGCACACCCCACCATCACCAGCAGCAGCAGGGCTACCAAGCCCCACCACCTCAGCCCCACCAGGCCCCACCACCTCAGGGCTACCAAGCCCCACCACCTCAGCCCCACCAGGCACCACCACCTCAGGGCTACCAAGCCCCACCACCTCAGCCCCACCAGGCACCACCACCTCAGGGCTACCAAGCCCCACCACCTCAGCCCCACCAGGCACCACCACCTCAGGGCTACCAAGCCCCACCACCTCAGCCCCACCAGGCACCACCACCTCAGGGCTACCAAGCCCCACCACCTCAGGGCTACCAAGCCCCACCACCTCAGGGCTACCAGGCCCCACCACATCTGGGCTACCAGGCCCCACCACATCTGGGCTACCAGGCCCCACAGCAGCAGGGCTACCAGGCCCCACCACATCTGGGCTACCAGGCCCCACAGCAGCAGGGCTACCAGGCCCCACCACATCTGGGCTACCAGGCCCCACCACCACCGCCGGGTAGGCACCTGATGCCCCAGATGGTGCCAGAGCCCCAGCTGTCCAGCTTTGGCCCAACCCCTAGGCCACGGGGACATATGTGGCAGGAGGACACCCAGGAGTCCACATATGAATGGCCCATGGGGTATGAACATGTGGGGCTCCTGGGTGAGCCACAACGTCCCCTGCGAAGGGAGGTATTCACCCCACCACCACCACCAACACCATCACCACCACTGGTCGGACAACGTGGGGACAGAGGATCCAAGGGGAGTGACGGGTCCAGGGAGCAGCATCATTTCTCCCCACACAGCACCCATGATGTTGAAGGTCCCCCTGAGGCACCCCATGGGAGTCTGCTCACCCACGCCACACCACCGCCTGCACCAGCTTCTAGGGTCTCCACTCCTGTAACCCCGTCTGGCACAGCGGCCCTTGACGCAACATGTGTGGCCATCCAGGGGGAGCAGCTGACACTGGTTAGGAGGTGTGTCCGAGCCCTTAGACGGGTGGAGATGACTCTAGGGCGGATCATGGGGTGCCTCAGGGCCATTGAGGCTCAACAGGTGGTGACAAATACCCAGCAGCTCCAGTTTCACACGGGGATGATGGAGGTACTGGGCAACATGCTGGTCGAGATGCGGGCCTCCAACCGCAGGCAGGATGAGCAGCAGGACATGGGCCAGCCATCACGGGAGGGGTCCAGTGATGTCTCACCAGCCAGCAGCGAGCCACGACCCCCACCACCACCACCACCATCCACCAGACCCCCTCGGGTAACCCGTCAGAGTCGGAGGGAATCCTCCTCTACAGCTCCCCCCCCCCGACCCTCCAAAAAGGAAAAAAAAGTGAGGCCAACCTTCTCCAGGCCCTTTAAATAAATCTTGTCACTTTGTCATAACATCTGTGTCCATGCATGTTTCCTATTTAGGATGTGGTTTGTTTCACGGAATGAGTTGTCTCCAATGCATTGTCCAGCTATGCAGTGAACACAACTCAGGCACATCTAACATGGGTGTCAGGGAATGAGTTGTCTCCAATGCATTGTCCAGCTATGCAGTGAACACAACTCAGGCACATCTAACATGGGTGTCAGGGAATGAGTTGTCTCCAATGCATTGTCCAGCTATGCAGTGAACACAACTCAGGCACATCTAACATGGGTGTCAGGGAATGAGTTGTCTCCAATGCATTGTCCAGCTATGCAGTGAACACAACTCAGGCACATCTAACATGGGTGTCAGGGAATGAGTTGTCTCCAATGCATTGTCCAGCTATGCAGTGAACACAACTCAGGCATGATGACTGGCATCACAAGCTTTTACAGCAGGGTGAACACACACATCACATTCAGACATGTTTGTCCAAGTTCAACTCACAGACATTGGAAAGCCAAACAACATCAGGGTGTTGTTCCATGATGTGCCTTGAACTTAAACAACATGAACACATTAGATATATCAACAGATCAACAACATAATCTCAATTAAGGGGATAGTAATGCTTAGAATGTTTGAACAAATATGTGTTAGGGTTCATACCCTTGAGTAGAACAAGGGAACTCCCACTGCTGAAGGGTGTTTCATTCACAGGTTATTTCAGCTCGCACTTGTTTTTACATAGGCAAACCACAGTGGTCTCACATGGTCAAGCGGCACTGTTGCTACACCATCCAATGTAGATTCAAGGTGCTGTGACCAGAAATGTCCATGGGATGGTGTAGCAACAGAACCACTGTAATAATTCAGGCCACTGTGAGATTTGATGTATGATGTTCAACTGTGAGCTGAACTAACTTTGGAATGCAAAGCAGGGGGAGTTCCCTTGTTTTACTCAGGAGGATGAACCCTACTAGTTAGGTTCATGGAACATATTCAGTATTACTATACCTTTAAACCCTGACAGGGGAGGGGTTGATCAATGACACATGATAATCATGTGTGATCAGATTTGTAATTGACATGGACACCAACAGGTGATCCCCATGGACGTGGATTCAACGTGTCACCGGAATAAACTTCCGGACCATGAGGGGTCATGCCATGGATGCCTGCAGAGGATGAAAAGAAGACTGGAAGGTGCACTACGAACACAACAGTCATGCTACTGCTGACCCATCATCATCCCCTTGAGTGCCAGAGGTGTACACAACACATTGGTCATCACTGCTTTGGAGACCTTACTTGCACTCCACGAGGACAGCTTGGTTATTTGACACAGTGAACAATCCATTGCTTGTCAGGGTGTCATCGAGCCATCATGATTTCATGGGGTTCGTATCACGGTATGGCAAGCAGACATATGTATATGTGAGTGGGCACACACATCAGTGTGTAAACCAAGACCCATGAAACAGAGGAGCTATTTCATGGATCTTGATCTACATACTGATGAGGTGTGTGCTCAGGGTCCTTGTGACACACATACATATTTCTGCTTGCCATACCCTTGATGGACAGCTCACATGGTCCTGACGCCTAGACAAGGCATTGATAAGCAACGGAGTGGCATATTCACTGTGCTACACACACATATACAAACAAGTCAGCATAGCAGGCCTTCAGCGGGAACATGAACAGTTGCAGCAGGGGACAGCTGTTGGACAGGGGTGTTTGGAGGCGGGGGGATGAGCCCTAACCCTCTCACACATTCGCCTCCACTGTCGTCTTAGGTACAAGCATGTGTACATCCTGGTGTTGGTCTGTCTCTCTGTCAGTGTCTCTCTCACACTACAACTAAGGAGGGTGGGCTGTCACTGTTAAACAGCAGTAAGGTGTTGTTCATGTGGTCATGGTGATGGGACCAAAACAAAGGGGAGGAATTGCACCAGCTATGTACATGTCACACAGGGAGACCAGATGTGACGAAACCCACAGGAGAGAGAGTGCTCGGGTACGACGCTAGTTTGCGGTGCTCACCGTACGTTGACTGTCTGCGGGATTACCGTGCTGCGGCCTAAGCCAGATACGGTGCCGGCCGCAAGGCCGGAAGACAAACCCCAGAGGAGCTGGTGGTGAGCCCAGGATGATAATCCCACAGGCAGTACTAGCTCTCCTGTGGGGGAGAGCGAAGGCTGGGGAGCGCAGTATGGGGAGCGAGGCTAGAGAGCGGTGGCCGGTAGGCTGTAGCTCTCCTAGGAAAGGGTATAAAAGAAAGAAAAAGGAAATACTCTCCTAGGATGGAGAGAACAGACCTGTCCAGTAGAGTCAGCACAGGTGCAGTGGAGGAGCAGGATAAGTGCAGAAGACGACTGGGTGCGTTCCTGGAAAAAGATCCGCGACACGCCAGGATATTCCACACTCCTACTGGAACAGCTGATCCGGAAACCACTGACAGGAGACAGACTGGATGCTGACAGAAAGATATTCCAGGATGGACTGCAGGACAAGGAGGAGCTGTCAGGAACAGGCTGGAAGCCAACCCACCAGAGACAGGCAGGAACAAGTAGGAAGATCCTGGAGCAGGTAGGTACTGGACAAACAGGAACCTGCTGGGATGGCAGAC
This sequence comes from Rhinophrynus dorsalis, assembly GCA_037306005.1. Taxonomy (NCBI): domain Eukaryota; kingdom Metazoa; phylum Chordata; class Amphibia; order Anura; family Rhinophrynidae; genus Rhinophrynus; species Rhinophrynus dorsalis. Next base: position 356,547,190 of record CM074718.1, read on the forward strand.
TAGACTGGAGGACCAGCTGCTGAGAAGTAGGTGAGCACTGGCTACACTGGAACCTGCAGGGACGGCTGGCTAGGCAGAGAGGACAGCAGAAAATACCAGTCAGGCAGCTAGGCGCTTGGGAACACTATCAGAGTGCGCCCGTGCCTAGACTGGAGCGTCCTGAAATAGACGCACCATGTGACGTCACGACGCACGTGACGCGACGACGGGGGAAACCCGGAAGTGAAGAGAGACTGTCCCGAGCGCCGCAGACCGCGCGGGGACAGAGGGTGACACTGCCCCCCTCCTAAGAGGCGCCTCCGGAGCCTACCGAGCCGGCTTGGCAGGATGAGCACGGTGAAAGGAGCGTAAAAGGGCCGGCGCATGCACATCTCCAGCGGACACCCAAGAGCGCTCCTCTGGTCCGTAACCCTTCCAGTTCACGAGATACATGAGACGCCCACGGGTGCGACGGGAGTCCAGGACACCATCGATGACGTACTCCTCCTGCCCGTCCACGGTGACCGGAGCAGGAGGACGGGAGCCCGACGACGGGAACACCGAGGGCAGGAAAGCTTTCAGAAGGGACACATGGAAGACAGGATGTATCCGTAAACTACGGGGCAATAACAGACGATACGAAACCGGCGACAAACGTCGGAGAACGCGAAACGGACCCAGGTACCGGGGACCCAGTTTCCCAGATGGCTGGGCCAAGCGGATGTGCTTAGTGGAAAGCCACACCCGGTCTCCCACATGAAACAGGGGAGCTGGAGTACGCCGACGATCGGCAGCAGCCTTTTGGCGGATCTGAGCCTGTAGCAAAGCTGAGCGCACCGCTCTCCAATGGTCCGTCATGGACCGAACTTTGGTCTCAGCCGCCGGAACCAAAGGAACCCCAGGAGCAAGGACTAGCAAGCGAGGATTGTACCCCAAGGCCGCAAAGAAGGGTGAACACCCCAAGGAGGAGTGACGAAGAGAATTATACGAGAACTCCGCCCAAGGCAAAAGGCTAGCCCAATCATCCTGCTGGTGGTTACAGTAAGAGCGTAAGTAATGCTCCAAACCTTGGTTCAGGCGCTCCGTCTGCCCGTTGGTCTGTGGGTGATAGGCAGAGGAAAAATGCAGAGCGATCCCTAATCGGGCACAGCAGGACCTCCAAAATCTGGACACAAACTGGGATCCTCTATCGGAGGTAATATGAAGGGGTACCCCATGGAGACGTATGACATGAGCGACGAATATATCAACCAGTTCGGTAGCGCTGGGCAGTTTGGACAAGGGTATAAAATGGGCCTGTTTGGAGAAGCGGTCAATGACCACCAAGATTGTAGTCATCCCGGCCGAAGCTGGGAGATCAACCACAAAGTCCATTGCCAACTGGGTCCAGGGTAATGTGGGTACAGGAAGAGGAACCAGCAACCCCACGGGATGTACACGTGGTGTCTTCATCCTGGCACAAACGGAGCAGGATTGAACCCAGTGAGACACGTCGTGACGGGACGTAGGCCACCTGAAGTAGCGTGAAAGGAGGTCATGTGTGCGTTCCACACCGGGATGTCCTGCAACACGGGACTGATGTGCCCAGGATAATACGGCTCTCCTGCAATCCTCAGGGACCAATAGCAAAGGAGTAGCAGGTCCAGAGGGATCAGTAGGTGGTTGGGCCCTTTTGATGCGTTCGAGGATGCGGGTCGATAATGACCCTAAGACCAGAGCTGAAGGTCCAATGGTCTCGGGGACCACTGGAGCTGACGAGTCTCCTTCGTGCAACCGAGAGAGAGCATCGGCCTTGAGGTTCTTGGTTCCCGGGATATAAGAAATTGTGAAATCAAACCTGGAAAAGAACAGGGACCACCTGGCCTGACGTGGGGTCAACCTTTTAGCGGAAGCCAGATAGGCCAGGTTACGGTGATCTGTCAAAATGCTGATGGGATGCATAGCTCCCTCCAGTAGGTATCGCCATTCTTCTAGAGCGAGTTTAATAGCGAGTAATTCCCTGTTCCCGGTATCGTAGTTTCTCTCGGCTACAGAGAAACGCCGAGAGAAGTAGGAACAGGGATGTAATACGCTAGAGTCCATGGATCGTTGGGAAAGAACGGCACCCGCAGCAGTCTCGGAAGCATCCACCTCAACCGTAAAAGGAAGAGAGGGGTCAGGATACGAAAGTAAGGGAGCAGACACGAATACTTGTTTAAGTAGATGGAATGCCTCCAGAGCCTCTTGAGACCAGGAAGATGGGTCAGCCCCTTTGCAAGTCAGGCGGACTATAGGCTGGATCACTCTGGAGAAGTTCTTGATGAACCTCCTGTAGTAATTGGAGAATCCCACGAAACGTTGGATGGCTTTGATGGTCCGAGGAACCACCCAGTCCAGCACAGCGCTGACCTTGCTGGGATCCATAGCCAAACCATCAGCAGAGATGATATAGCCGAGAAAAGGGAGCGAGGACCTCTCGAAACTACACTTCTCCAGTTTGGCGTAAAGGTGGTTTTCGCGCAAACGGGTCAATACCATACGGACCTGCCGACGATGCTCCGCCAAAGTCGGGGAGTAGATGAGTATATCGTCGAGATACACAATAACACAGGTGAGAAGGAGGTCTCTGAAGATGTCGTTGACCAAGGCCTGGAACACCGCAGGGGCATTGCGTAACCCAAAAGGCATGACACAGTACTCATAGTGCCCAAATCGCGTGTTAAAGGCGGTCTTCCACTCCTCCCCCTCCCGCATACGAACCAAGTTGTATGCCCCTCTAAGATCCAATTTGGTGAAAATACAGGAACCCCGAAGGCGTTCCAATAACTCCGGAATCAGGGGGAGGGGATAGCTGTTCTTCTTCGTGACAGCGTTCAAGCCCCGGTAATCGATGCAAGGACGCAAAGACCCGTCTTTCTTTTTCACAAAGAAGAAACCCGCTCCTGCAGGAGAGGTAGAAGGTCTGAGAAACCCTCTGGTGAGATTCTCCTGGATGTACGTCTCTAATGCTGCCGTTTCGGGTAAAGAGAGAGGGTAGGTCCGACCCTTAGGTAAAATAGCCCCTAGAACAAGGTCTATGGTGCAGTCATACGACCGGTGAGGAGGTAGGACCTCCGAGCGGACCTTAGAGAAGACATCTGCAAAATCCAAATAAGGTGTAGGTACCATAGTGAAACCATCCTCCTTAGAGGGAACCACGGAAGACAGCATCAAGGAAGAGGGGGTCTCAGATGGAAAGGATAACGTCCTCTCCTTCCACTGGATAAGCGGATTGTTCCTCTCCAACCAAGGGAAGCCCAGAATGATCGGTGTGTGCGGAGTAGTGATAACATCGAATTCTAAGACCTCAGAGTGTGAGGGGTTCATGTACAGGCGGATGGGAATGGTCTGCAGGGTTATGCGCCCATCTCCTAAAGGAGAACCGTCAATAACCACCACGCTCACAGGTGGTATCTTAGATAGCAGAGGAATACCGTGTTGTTGAGCGAAAGTCCGGTCCACAAAGATCCCTGCGGCTCCAGAATCTATCAAAGCATGGTGGTGAATGGTGTTCTTGGCCCAGGACAGCTTAATGGGAACCGTGAAGCGCTGGATAGTGGAAGAGGGAACAGGAGGCCGACTTAGAGAGACTCCCTCAAAACGCTCTAAGTCCGGTCGTTTCCCGGTTTGTTCGGACAGAGACGAGCCATATGCCCAGCACGTCCACAGTACAGACATAATCCCAGGCTCCGTCGTCTTGCCTTCTCCTCCTCGGAGAGGCGAATCACCCGACCGATCTCCATTGGCTCTGCTAGAGATTCGGCGGAAGACGGAGGAGACTGGAATTTCGGTGCCAAGCGGATGGGGGGACGCACCGCAGGTCGCCTGGAACGGTCCCGTTCCTTCTCCTGGCGTCTCTCCTGAATACGAGAGTCAAGGGAAGAGCAAAGAGCTATGAGGCCCTCTAGTGTGTCTGGAATGGCTCGAGTAGTCAGATCATCTTTCAGGCGATCACACAACCCACGACGGAAGACTGCTTTCAAGGCATCACTGCCCCAATCGGTGTTGTAGGCGAGGGTCCGGAAGGTGATTGCATACTGCGCAAATGATTGCTGCCCTTGTTGCAGCTCCAGGAGTGCGGCCTCAGCTGACGCCTGCCTTCCCGGAATGTCGAACACAGACCGAAAGGCGGCTATGAATGCATCACAATCATCAAGCAGAGCAGAACGACGGTCCATCAAAGGAGAGACCCAAGCCAGGGCCTGACCCCGCAGTAAAGACACAATGAAGGTGACTCGGGACTGATGAGAGGCATATACTTCTGGTTGGCTCTGAAAATGGAGACTGCATTGGTTGAGAAAACCACGCAATAGCTTGGGATCCCCTTCGTATTTATCAGGTAGGGGTAGACGTGGAAACATGGCGACCTGGGATACCCTGGGAGTAGCAGGAGGAAGAGATGGCTCAGCAGGCGTTGGTGGTATCGCAGAGAGGCCCGGGCCCTCTAGGTGCTGCTGCATGCGCTGTAGAAGGGTGGTGATAGAGTCCAGCTTTTCGTCCAAGCGCTGGATCTGAGTCGCATGCAGCTCCAAAACAGCTGCCTGCTGAATGACTGCCTGAAAAACCTCTTTAGGATCAACAGACATGGTTTCGGTTTGGCACTCTGATTATGTCACACAGGGAGACCAGATGTGACGAAACCCACAGGAGAGAGAGTGCTCGGGTACGACGCTAGTTTGCGGTGCTCACCGTACGTTGACTGTCTGCGGGATTACCGTGCTGCGGCCTAAGCCAGATACGGTGCCGGCCGCAAGGCCGGAAGACAAACCCCAGAGGAGCTGGTGGTGAGCCCAGGATGATAATCCCACAGGCAGTACTAGCTCTCCTGTGGGGGAGAGCGAAGGCTGGGGAGCGCAGTATGGGGAGCGAGGCTAGAGAGCGGTGGCCGGTAGGCTGTAGCTCTCCTAGGAAAGGGTATAAAAGAAAGAAAAAGGAAATACTCTCCTAGGATGGAGAGAACAGACCTGTCCAGTAGAGTCAGCACAGGTGCAGTGGAGGAGCAGGATAAGTGCAGAAGACGACTGGGTGCGTTCCTGGAAAAAGATCCGCGACACGCCAGGATATTCCACACTCCTACTGGAACAGCTGATCCGGAAACCACTGACAGGAGACAGACTGGATGCTGACAGAAAGATATTCCAGGATGGACTGCAGGACAAGGAGGAGCTGTCAGGAACAGGCTGGAAGCCAACCCACCAGAGACAGGCAGGAACAAGTAGGAAGATCCTGGAGCAGGTAGGTACTGGACAAACAGGAACCTGCTGGGATGGCAGACTAGACTGGAGGACCAGCTGCTGAGAAGTAGGTGAGCACTGGCTACACTGGAACCTGCAGGGACGGCTGGCTAGGCAGAGAGGACAGCAGAAAATACCAGTCAGGCAGCTAGGCGCTTGGGAACACTATCAGAGTGCGCCCGTGCCTAGACTGGAGCGTCCTGAAATAGACGCACCATGTGACGTCACGACGCACGTGACGCGACGACGGGGGAAACCCGGAAGTGAAGAGAGACTGTCCCGAGCGCCGCAGACCGCGCGGGGACAGAGGGTGACAGTACATAACTCCTTACTCAAGATTAAACTGTGATCAGCTGAGGTGCACTCATAGGGATATGCAATGATAGCATGGGGAGGGAGGAGAAGAATGTGTTAACCAACCAGGGAAAACCACCAGGCGGTGCCCACCCTCCCCCCCCAACAACACACCTAATAAGTGACACACACTACAGGGGTATTCCAGACCAAAGCTTAATCAGGCAATATATGATTAATCAAGTGAATACATCAAGTCAATTGTGCACCATCCAGCACAGGGATAAAGAGTCATGAAGACATTCCAACATAGAATAATGCCTCTATGGACTGAGAGCAAGTATATGTACAGCATACGTGCTAAACCATGTATCCACTAACAAATCACAGTGGCCCATTAGCAATATGCAATATAATCATACATGTGAGGTGCAAAGTGGTGATCATGAACAAAGTATGAATACACATCATATACTCATCTCCATGACTCCAGAGGTCACATTGTTTGCCCTCCCCTTATATTCATAGAGATAGGTATAGATGTATTCATACTTTTGGGATTATTATGATGTTGCACTTTATATGTCTGATGATATTGCACATTGCTAATGGGCCACTTTGATTTGTTTGTGTATACATGGTATTGGACGTTTGCTTTACATATACCTGCTCTCAGTCTATGGAGGCATTATTCAATGTTGGAATGTCTTCATGACTCCATATTCCTGTGCTGTATGTTTTTTGATTGATTTGATGTATTCACTTGATTAATTTTGCATTGTCTGCTGAAGCTTTGGTTTGGTATACTCCTGTAGTGTGCGCCAGTTCTTCATTTTTTTTGAGGGGGGGCTCTGCCTGGTGGTTCTCCTATGGCTGGTTAACCCCTTCCTTTCTTCCCTTTTTTGTGTATCATGTGGTCATAATGGACTAATGGTAGTGCGTGAGTTATCCAGGTAATTGTTTTCTGGTGTGTCTGTGGTTAGTGGTGTGATTATTTGTAATTGGTATGTAGCTGTCAGGTGTGTGTTTTGTCTCCATGGACTGCTGAGGTTACATAGGTGAGCTTGATTTGTTGCTGGAGTGACAGGTGTGCATGTGGTGTTGTGTGTTAACCCCTGTTGTTCAAAGGTGTGTTGGGATGGCTTATGTTGTGCTGCTTTGCGTTCCCCCTGTCCCTGTGGGGTTGCTTGATTGTTATTGTTTGTCTGTGACTTGTTTGTCTGGTGTCGACCAGTGGTTCCCAACCAGGGTGTCATGTGATGTTGGTGCGCCATGTGCACCAGCTCAGGGTGCATCACTTTTCCCATGTTGCTATGTTCTGCATTGGTGTTTGATAATATTGATTTTACACATTTCTGGGGAGATGTGTGTATGGGACATTTGAGGCACTATTTCTCTTCATTGCCATTGTCACAGTGGGACCTGATGTTGGGCATATGTTTTTTTTATTTGGGTATTCCCTTGTGCCCTCAGGGGATGCCCTGGCATATCCAGATTGCATGTTAGGGGTGTCTTAGGTGGAGGGGTTGTGAAGCACTGTTGTAGGCCTTGTTGTTGTATTTGCTAGGCATTGCAGGGGTTAATATCTGACTCCTGTATGCTTGGGTTCTGTCCTTGGATGACCTGCTTCTCTGTTTTATTTCCCTCGACGATGGTTTTGTACTCTGCGTTGTGTGTTGTTCTCCAAAAAAAATAGGCGTTAGATTTCTGGAGATAAATGTTGCAATTTAACGCGCGTTAGCCCTAACTCCAACATTTGAATGGCTTTTGGCGTCGCTTGTACATTATCCTTTATGGGTGAGATCTTGCTGTTCTGGCGACGGGCGAAGTGTGTTTCAGAACTGGCGTCGCTTGTTTCTAGTAGAACATTTGCATTGCTCAATTGACGTTAAAACCAGCGTCGCCAGTTTTTTCTGGCGACGCCAACATTTGGATCGAGCCCTAAATAACTAGGGGCCACCTATTGTGATAATAAGAAATATTTAGAGGAAGGACTTCTTTACCGTAAAGTATGTTAAATTGTAGGAATACAGCAGATACAATGGTTAGAGGTTATAAGGGGTTAGCTACATTTTCACCAGAAGAGGACATGCAGAATAATAATCTGTTTTAGTACATTAAACAGGAAGTTCTGTAAATAAACAAACAACCATCTTGGAGTTTGGAAGGATTATGTTGTAATTTTCTGGGATATACTGTGGCTATGGTTGGATTTATGTCTTAATTCATGTCAGCACTGGATGTCATTTCCATGGAGGTAGAAATGACTCTTGTTGACATGATTACTGGATCTCAAACTTATCCCACTTGAATTTTGTACTATTTTATTTCCAACTGAAACAGGCAGAATACATGTACTTCAGATGGCCATATGCATTAGTTGGAGTTTGAGGTCCATGGGTCCTGCTAGTAACAGTCTATAGTCTTTGTTTAGCCATTTTCCACAGACATAGCATTTTGATAAAGCAGCTTCCGTGCTTCAAGGGACAGTAATGTCCCTTAAAAAAATCTTCATGTTTTGTAGAGGTTAAAAAAAATAAATTATTTGGCACTAAAAATCCTATCTCTAAAACCACTATGGTTTGAGAGATATTTGCATTGAAAGATTCCCCTTACAGCTGACAGCAGGATATTCGAGTCGGCTGACTCGAAGAGGTTCTTCAGCAGAGCCAAAATCGCGTTATTTAAAAAGAATTACTTCATTGGAATGGTCTACAGAGTGTGCTTACAAACCAGGCACACTTTTTAGACCTTTCCATTGAAGTAATTATTTTTAAATAACGCAATTTCGGCTCCGCTGAAGAGCTGCTGGCTGGTCCCCGGACCGGGATCTCCTGCTGTCAGCACAGCGCTGACGTCAGGAGAAGGGGTGGGAGGGGGGAACTTTCAATTTGAATATCTCTCAAACCATAGCAGTTTGAGAGATAGGATTTGCTGCAAATAATTTTTTTTAACCACTACAAAACAAGGAGAATGTTTTATGGGACATTAGTGTCCATTTCAAAATGTGTAGAGATGCTTTTTAATGGATTTGTTTTTAATCCATTTTTATATGATTTTAATGTTTTTCTAAATAAATCCATTGTTTGCAAGACTATGGGAGAGCAACCTTATTTTTGGAGTCTCTTAACAAAGTTGGGCCATTTTCTCTGTATGCACAACATGTTTGTGTATGTCATGCACCTGCATATGCAGATTTAAAAAGAACTGTTCGTGTGCCAGTATTGTAGCCCTGCATTGCTCTTTGTGTCGTAACTCCATAGAAATTACATATAGGATAGACTGAAAATGTTATCTCTTTAGACAAGGAGCAAGGACAAAATGTATAATGACCACTGGGATTTCTGGGATTTGAGGTTATTATTATTATAACTTGTTAATATTCTTTTAAAAATGCAAAATTCATGAAAAAGAATACATTGGGGATGCGTATGTATTTGTATTCTATGACCTTGGTTATGATTATAAGATCATTATTTACAGTTTTAGACAGGCACGTGCACACATAGACACCAAGGGGGGCTTGAGCACCTGCCCTTTTTGTCCAAAGTGCCCTCGTGCCCTTTTAACAAAAATAAATAAATAAATAAATAATAATAATTATGAGAAGTGCCCTTTTTTCATTTGAGCCCCTGCCTCCCAAAATGTCTGTGCAAGTCCCTGGTTTTAGACATATTTAAAGTTTTATATGTACTGTTTACATCTTCTGATTGGTTCACTCCATCCACCAATGAACACTTGAGGTAGGGTATTTAAAATGAAGGTTTGTTTAGAAGCTGTTTCTTCCTCCATATATAATTGCACCATGTGGTCTTCATAAAACAGTCTTCTGCTAAACACATTTTATTTATACTGTTTACATCTTCTGATTGGTTCACTCCATCCACCAATGAACATTTGAGGTAGGGTATTTAAAATGAAGGTTTGTTTAGAAGCTGTTTCTTCCTCCATATATAATTGTGCCATGTGGTCTTCATAAAGCAGTCTTCTGCTAAACACGTTTATAGTTTTGGCATTCATCATATGGTTATATACTATTTTTGTATTTTTTTATAAAACATTTTGAATTAACATTGGAGTGGTAGAGCAGCATCCTGAGTTTCAGCAATCGCAGAGACAGGTTTAAGATCTCTGTAGGCAAGTTCTGTTGTTAGGAGGTATAAGTCCCCTTTCAACCATCTCAAATGTGAGTATACTGATATTTTTATTCACATAATTCTTTGATTGATAAGGTACTATTTGGCGCCCTTTTGTGTTTTTACTCTTCTATGAATTTGTAAATTTATTTGCAGTTTTTTTGTATTTGAACTCTGCTGTTGTTAATTTTTCAATTGGCACATATTACTGCTTTGAGAAGATTATCAAGTCCCATTAGAACCATGGGTGGGGCTCTCTCTATAGCTAATCTGATATAGACTATTAATTTCTTTTGTTAATTCTGAAGAAGGGAAAACTAAATATAGACATAATAGTGCACTATATAGGTATAGTGTACTTAACTGCTGTATGAAGGAGATCTGTTTGGGGGAGTACTTTTGTTACACACATTAAAAGCCACTTATTCCTGTAGGTATAGTTCTTCTTTAATGCATGTTTAACATAAATAGAATACACTGTCCATCATCCACTGACAGTATGTGAACTCCTGAAGAAAATGGTGCTTATTTAGTTATAGGTTAAATCCTTTCTTCATTTGCATTAAAAACATAAGCTAAAGCACTAATCCATTAACTAAAGTAAATAATTGACCTTAAAGTTTCTCCATCAGATCCATATACAAAAAAGTAAGGCTAAATAAGAAACCCTTAGATACAGTTTTTTTACATAATGCATGAACCTATGCAGATCTACATTTCCCCACTGACATTGGGGCACAAATATAAACATAAAAGTGAAGTAATTCTGAGTAAAGGAAATGCATATTGGGGTATTATGGGGAAAATGAGCTGCAGCACAGGGAACAGACGCTCAATAAAACCAAGTTTAGACACTAAAACATATATAAAGGAATAAAACAATGTAATCACAATAATTATGTAACAGACCGGCCAGTCTAAAATAAATATAATTCAAATATAAAAGAATTATTTCAGTATAAAAGAAGCTATAAAGTTAGAGGGGAGAGCATAGAGAAATAAAGCGGGTCAGTGATATTAGCAATTCACATATCAAATAATCAGTACAAACATTAAAGTTGGAGTTAGCAAGTGAAGGGGCAAGGGTAATACACCTTCAGAGTTAATAACAGTTATAAAACACAGTATTATTCTCACCACTCCTTACTCGCTTGTGATCTAATTCCCGTCTACTTCTCCCCACATCGTAGGGGAGAAGTTTAATTGTTTCCAAGCCAGTTCAGCTCCTCAGCTCTCCTATTATTTATTTCAGTGCGTTCTAAGCCTCTCATAGATCGATAATGCAACTCCTCCACAATGGAACGCATACGTTCTCCTTACGCTATACATGTCTCCCGACATGCTCAATATACCCTTACAGGATATGAGGTGGGTATGTGTGGTAGATATTTATTTTTGTAAGAGATATGTCAGTTAGAGTGAGAATTGTCAGGTATTGAGTGATCATAGCAATATCGGTGATCACAAGGAGATGGAGTTGAGTATGGGTACACTGAGAATGTCGGGACACATGCACAGTATAAGGAGAATGTGTATGTTCCATTGCAAAGGCATCCCATAATGAGAGACATCAGATATTGCAAGATTGTAGCGATATCTGGGATTATGGATAGATAGAGTAGTGCGTAGCGTAAGGAGAACGTGTGCATTCCACTGTGGAGGAGTTGCATAATCGATCTATGAGAGGCTTGGAACGCACTGACGTTCTTTAGAGAAACTAGGAAGCAAATGACATGATGTCCCCGGAAGAAGAGAAGCATCAAGGCGATTCAGGCACACTGGCGTCTTATAATATGGAGCGAATATGGAATTTATTATGAGTTTATAAGGTGAGAATTGGATGACAGTCAGCAGACAGACTCCCGACAAAGTGGTTATAGACCACGTAACGTGTAGGGTTAGGATAGAAGCAGTGGTCACTGTGTTACTTATTGCTTATTCAAGCTATTTTTTATTCAAGCAATTTTATTGTATGTTATTATTGTAAGTACATATGTATGTGCCTTTTAATATTTTTTGTGATCCAATATATGTGGTCCATCATTATTTTTTGCTAATACAATATATTAGTGTGATACTCCCTATTCTTAGTCCCCTAGAGGCTAGAGTTAGCTGTTCACTAGATATAGGGCTATTTGGTTAGATTCTATTCAAGCTTCAGTTCCAGCTGTTGGAGAATCTGTGAGAGTTGCTCTGGGTGATACAGCATATAAATATTGAGGCCTGAAGGACAGAGGACGGAGATACAAAGGAGTCACACAGATACCTGCACTGGGGGTTATCCAGTGGAAGCTGAGAGGCCAGTTGTTGCCTCACCCACATGTGAGTAGAATTGAGCATGTGGGGTGTATACTCAGTGGTGGTCTTCATTAGTGAAACAGTCTATGCTTAGAGCGTGTGCACCCCTCTGGTTTTGTTTTGTTAGAAGAGTATTACCCCGTGATCCACTGTCTTCATCCTGGTTCTCCGGGTGGGCGACCGGAGGCGTGGTGACGAGCACTTCCGCATTCCTGCTGCCTCTCAGAGTTATGTGTGCGTGACTGGGTTTAGTCAGTGATGTTGCGCTGCTTTTGTAGCCTTCTGTGCTATTGGTCTTTAGGCGCCCCGCCTCCTGTATAGACTACTTAAGCAGCTTGGACACTGGGCTTAGTTGCCCTTTTGTGGTGTACCAGAGCATTAGGTTCTTGTGTCTGCTCTTCGTTGTGACCCTTGCTTGGCTTCTGATCCTCCTCCATGTACGCTCCTTGGCCTTGTCTGACTACCCGTATTGATGCTGACCTGTAGCTCTGCCTGACTATCCGCTCCGTGTATGACCTTAGGCATTGTCTGACTACCCTCATTGGTCTGACATGGGCCCTGGCTGACTACCCGCTCCATGTATGACTCTTGGCCTTGTCTGACTACCCGTATCAGTTCTGACCTGTGGCTCTGGCTGACTACCTGCTCCGGGTATGACCTTTGGCATTGTCTGACTACCCACATCGGTCTGACCTGGGCTCTAGCTACTCCACTTCCTGTGGCCTCAGGGTTAGTCTGTTGCCTCCCAGAGATTCTGGCCTATTACTGTGTGTATGTGCCTTGCCAGCATTCAGGTCTATTACAGTGTGTATGTGCGTTGGGCCCTAGCATTCTAGGGTTCAGTGTGTCCTCGTACCAGCCTCCCTCTCTCAGCTCGGGCAGGCTGTTACTATCTATCCAGAGAGAACCATAGGCTAGATTCTAACTCCCGCTGGCTCTGTGGGGAGTCACGGGTAGTGCAGGCTTTGGCTCAGTATACAGCTCCTGGGTAGTGGACTGTAGCACTGTCCTCTAGACATGTGCGAATTCATTCGGAGACATTCGGATTTCGTCGAAAATGGGGTCATTCGGAGACATTCGGCCAATCCGAAACTCAAGGGTCATTCGGAAAAAATGATCCGACTCCGAACAGCCCAGGTCCGAAATTCGTCGAAACTTTCGGAAGTTTCGGCAATCGACACATTTCCAAAAGTTTTGACTACTTTTGACCAGGACATTTTGTACTTCCTGTGCGCGCTCAATTACTTTCCCTCCATAATTTTCCCTCCATGTCTCTAGTCCAATTACATTCTCCGTTTCATGCACTACTTCCCTCTTTTGTCTGTATTCGAATAGCCTTCTTCGTTTCATGATGGGGGTTGGACTAATGACACAGTCACACAGACAGACTGCCTGCATTTCTTCATTGGGTTGTTGGAGCTCAGAGAGAGAAGAGATTAGAGAGTGTACAGTTGTTGTGTAGGCAGGCAGGTAGCATTAGGCTAGGCATAGGTAGGCAGCCAGCATTAGTTCCAGTTATTGCCACTGCAAGAACAAGTAATATTTGTTCCTGTGCAAAATATAAAAAAATATTAGGTATTTGTTCGAATACAGGGCCGGCCCTTACATGGGTCCCAGTGGGTCCATGGACCCAGGCGGCACTTTGACAGGGGCGGCAATTTGCCGTCCCATAGCATGTTTATTTTGTGCTCTTCCGTCATTTCTGTGTTGCAGGGTGTCCCATCAGTGTGACTGTCAGCAGCCGGGCAGCCCTATGCTCACTCAGTGGTGATGCCTGCTGGCTGCTTCAGTGACGTGAATTATGTGATAGTGAAACATTATGCCTATTTTGTATTGTTTATCGCCCACCTAAAGTCAAGACTTGAGTAAATAGGTCTACCATCCCAGATTTGCTAGAGAGGTTTTACAAATACAGGAGGGTGCCCCCTGTACAAAATGAGTCTAAACATTTGGGATCCCTAGTATGAGTGCACAACAGTGCATGATGTGTCCTGAACAGGATTGCTGTGAGGTGTCTCCACCCAGAAGGTGCTGGCCGGGCTGAGCTTCAACATTGCGACAAGTGACCAACTAAGAGCACCGTGCCATGCAGCCATAGCATCACCCCCTCCTACTCTCCGGGTCCCGCTGACTGGCAATAACAGGTGAGTCACTAAGAGATCTGAAGCCTTTCTGGAAGTCCTTTCACTTGGAAAGGGGCTAGGTATTACTTGGGGGAGTTGCCTCGTGTGTAAATAATTTCTAGGTGGGAGATGAATGTGCATCACTTATGTGTTTCCTAACAGTAGTTAGAATACAACTCCCATCATCCCCTGATTATGACATTGGGAAATGCCCAGCAATTACCACAGAGCCCTGTATTGCACACTCACGGAAAACGGTGATATTGCTATACTAAGACAATGCTGTGGACCCCTCTTCAGTATAGATGTCAAGCATTTTTTTTATTTCTCTCCTGTGTTGCAGTTTGTTCACAACAGAATGTCTCAATTTTTCTTTTTAACCCTTTGAATGCCAGAGTGGTATGCAACGTATTGCTTTGCAATGCATTGCGTACCACTCTGGCACTCAAAGGGTTAACACATTACATCTATCACATTACAATCATTGATGTTTATTCTTGATGTAGTATGAAACTCTACAATGTATATACACATAGAGTTATCTGATATGAGGGGAAATCAGGATAGGAAAACGAGAGAGAGGAATTTGGGTACTAAAGAGGGACAGTAGGGTAGGAGGCTGGTACCAGAAAATGAAACCTTAATCTTTACCCATGTACTAACATAGAATGTGACATGTAGTTTGTCCATATTCGAGTCGACCACTTATGTTGAGTAGGATGTGACAGGCATGGGTTTTCGATGTCGAGCATATGCTAAATTGAATGACAGGCATGAGGTTTCGATGTTCGAACATATGCTAGATTGAAGGACAGGCATGGGGTTTCTATGTTCGAACATGATAAATTGAATGACAGGCATGGGGTTTCGATGTTCGAACATGCTAAATTGAATGACAGGCATGGGTTTTCGATGTTCGACGTTTGCATTGTGACTGGCATCCCATGCTAGAGTAGAGGCATGCACAGACTTTCAATGTATGACAATGTCCGTTTTTGGGATGGATCTTTTTCTAAATGCACACCCTGTCTGCAAATAATGATAGCAGCGTGCACGGAGGCGCACTGCTATAATTTAACCCATGTTAAATTCGGCCGAATAATTCGGAATGGATCAGAATTTCGTCCGAATCGAATAGGCCCGGTCCGAAATTAGGATCATCCGAATTAGAAAAAAAAAAAATTTGTCCGAATTCGAATTTTACCGAAAATTTTGCCCGTGCACAAGTCTACTGTCCTCACGCCTGTCTCCGGGGAAGGTTGGGGAAGTGTTTTAACATGTATGATTTCCTTAATAAAGTGGTGTTGATCTTACGGTACCTGTGTCGTGTTCTCATTTATTTTGGTAACTGTAACAAAGAGACAACAAAACTGAGGATGACTGGGGCGGGGTGGACTCAGGATGACAGCAACACTGTAGATGTAGCCAGCAGCAAACTGCAGAACACTGGTGAAGGACTCAGTAGATAGATACCGCAGACTGTTTTACAAGAGACTACAAAACTGAGGATGACTGGTGCAGGGCGGACTCAGGATGACTGGCACACTCTAGCTGTAGCCAGCATCAAACTGAAGAACACTGGAGCACGCAGGACTCAGTAGATAGATACCGCAGGCTTTTTTAGAAGAGACTACAAAACTGAGGATGACTGGTGGGAGCCAGACTCGGGATTACAGCAACACTGTAGATGTAGCCAGTAGCAAACTACAGAAGACTGGAGCAGGCAGGACTCAGTAGATGCCTGGCCACACAACAACTGTCAGACTGGCTGTTTCACTCTGAAAACTATTATTTACACAAATTCCTACTATTTTTTTGATTTTCAACAGGAACAAAAATTACTTGCAGTGGCAATAAGGCACTAATGTTGGATGCCTGCCAACACAACAACTGTCATATTGGCTTTGTAACTTAAAAAAAACAGCTCCTGACAGTGGCAATATGGCTCTAGACTGGCACTAGACTGGCTAATAAGGCAATAGCCTGGCTAGTTAAATTGATTTTCTGGTACTCTCTCCTTCTTCTCTCTCTGAGCTCCAACAATGCACTAATAGGAAATGCAGGCTATCTGGGTGTCTGTGATGTCATTAGTCCAACCCCCATCATGAAATGAATAAGGTAATTGGATTAGAGAGGGCTGGAAAGTATTGCGCGGGAAGAACATCATCCGAATGTCAGAATGACCAGTGCTGTTCGGATTCCGGTATTTTTTTATGAATGGCCCTTGCCTTTCAGCCGGCCCGAATGACGCTGAATGACCCTTATTCGTCTGAATTCCAAATGTGGCCGAACTGATTCGCACAAGTCTATAAATCAATGTGTTTTTTTATTTGTTCCTGCGGTACACATGGATTTCTTCAGATTGTCTACAAATTTACTTTTATACATGTGTTATATGTAACCCCTTTGCTGCTAAAGAACTCTCCAGTGCATTGCTTTCCAATGTATTGCACACCTCTTTATCATTCAGTGAGTTAAATTATCATTTGAATCAATGGGAATGTCCATAAGGTACATACAGTGCAATTGTTTTGCCCAAAAAAGTTCCACCTTTGACTTTATACATATGTCACATTTTAACTATTGCAGAAAGAATGGTATTGTGTATTTTAAAGGGACAGTAATGTCCCAGAAAAAAAATTAGCATTTTGTAGTGCTTAAAAAGTTGAACTGAATGCAAAAAAATGCAATGGTTTGAGAGATACATGCATTCAAAGTTTGACATTTCCAGCTGTCAGAGATCCGTGTTGGCTGACACTAGGAGGCGCTTCAGCAGAGCCACAATCTCGTTATTTAAAATGAATTACTTCATTTGAATGGTCTACAAAGTGTGCTTGCAAACCAGGCACACTTTGCAGACCTTTCCAATTAAGTCATACTTTTTAAATAACGCAATTGCGGCTCTTCTGCAGAGGCGCTAGTTGGTCCCTGCACAGGATTCCCCTGCAGTGAGCGCAGCACTGACGTCAGGGAAAGGGGAGGGGGAAATTTGAATGGATATATCTCTCAAACCATAGAGAGATAGGGTTTTTGCATTCAGTTCAACTTTTTAAGCACTACAAAATGCGAAGTATTTTTTTTCTAGGACATTACTGTCCCTTTAACTACTGAAAACATACTGAGGATGATGTCATAAGAAATGAAGAAAACAAATTGTATCACTGGGGACAAATAACAATTCCTCAATTTGTCTTTGATTTTGAATTCCTTGAATGATAGAGATGTTATGAGGATTTGTATTTGTTCACAAATGTGCTTTTGGTTTGCTACAGTCTTAGTATATCATCCTCATTATGTCACGGAGATAATTCAGGAGTCTCAGGACCACTACGGAAATTGCTGATTTGCAAACATGCTAAAATTTAATATACCATAAGTGGTTGCTAGGATGCACAACTAGAAAGTATGTCTGGGTAATGTGGGCCTGGGACAGACAGAGGCAGTCATCGTTTAAAGGACCTGTCAGCTTGAATTCAAGTTTGTATCCAATTACAAAACTGCCTATGTGTTATGTTAGTGAAATGTCTAGCAGATACAAAGTTTAAGAGATATTGACACTTTCACTTCTGAACAACATAGCATGCTAATTAAGCTCTGTGCTGCACTGATAACCTAACAAGCATTAATTCTCTTATTTTAACGTACTCCTGATGCTCACCAGCCGCACAGGGTAATACTGTGTATCTATAAAATAGACCTACTAGGTGAGATATAGAGGTAAGATATAGTAGGATACAAAGAACTACAGCAAAAAAACTACAAGACCAGAAAAGAGTACGTACCACCAAACCTTTTGATTCATAAGCCAAATTGAGAAAAAAAACTGAATGGGGGCCTATACTATGAAACAAGGTCAATAAAATAAAGATAAGGACATAGCAGATGCTTACAACAATGGAATATAGCGTACGCTGGTGTATAAATGCGCTAAATGCTACATGTCATATGGATGTAGATGAATGAGAAACAATGTGACAAGTATGCTCATTGATGAATACCTGGTTACACATGGGATTGCGCTGAAGCCATGTAGCACACACTGTTCCGTGTGCCAGTATGGTCGGGACAGTGCAGTAGAAGGAACAAACAAGGATATGTGTGATCAAAAAAGAAAAAAACTTTTAATTTCAAAGGAGCATGTTGTCACATTTACTCATTTACATCGCTCTGTCTGTGTGTATGGTGCTGTGTCTCCCCCTGTCACCTCAGTCTCTTCGTCCTGAGTTTGGTCCCTCTACTGCGCTGTCCAGCCATAGAGTGCTTACACTTGCCAATATTGTTGTGCGATGGGAGGGGGACCATGCGTGAGACCATACTGCCGGCTGCAGCACTACCCGATATGACAGCAGGTACTCTGCTTATATAATATAGTATAATGTTTTAACCCTTTGAGTGCCAGAGGGGACGCAACGCGTCGTCTCTGGCACTCAAAGGGTTAAAAAGTTATACTGAATTATGCCATGATTCCTTGTGCCACTAAGTTTGCACACAGTGTGGGTGTTCACATGAGCTCCACATGCACTGGCACCAGAGGTGCATGTACAGACGCTGTGTATGCCCATATATGCGAAGATCGCAACAGTATCAGATCTGTCAATGTACTGTGTCACAAAGTACAACTGTTGTTGCCAGCGGAGTGAACATGCAAGAACAATGACAGATCTGATACTGATCTGATACTGTTGCCTTCTTGACCCTTTGAGTGCCATGGTTAGTCCATAGTTAGAATTTAGCGCTTACAATGGATTCTAAGCGCTAAGTTCTAATTCATATATACATACATATACATATACACACACACACACACACACACTCATCTTATTCCCCAGACACACATACAACCACAATTAATCCACCCATGTGAAATATTGAGACACACACCAATAAACTACATGTAGACTGCTCTGGGTTGAAATGTGCTGTAGCACCGCAACGCATCTCAATGCCGGAGCAGGCTACATGCAACACAAAAGTAATGAATTAAACTTATGCTCATTTGATATGATAATGAAGAAAAGACAAGCAAATATTGAAAAAGGCCCCTTTTTATTGCATTAAACATAGATGTGAAACATACAGGTTCTGATATATTACAACGCCTGAGATATGTAACACAAGTCATGACAAACACAGTTATATATATTTAATACAAATCATTAAACACATACTAAAACAGGTCATTTAGGAAGAAGAACAAGGTACAAACTGAAATTGTATTAGTGCAAATGAAGTATTACTATCCCTTTAATACGGATATATTTCTTTTTTTCACAGGGAGAAGGCGGAAGACTGAAGAAAGAAGATTGCAGGATGAGAGGAAAGAAGAGAAGGACTAGCAAGCCGAGGACTCCGCTGGACATCAGGATTAATGGTAAGTGTAACTTGTAATGTGATGTTGTTTTTCACTTAATCGGATTAACCCTATGAATGCCGGCGGGGTAATTATACCCTGCTGGCACTCATAGGGTTAATTCTTCTAACTTTTGACACAATTTAGGCACTTTGGATGTATTGATGTGGGTCTTGGAGCCCCATATCAATACATCTACTGAGGACTTTGTTTTTTTTTTGCCAGTTAACAGCTGTGTTAGCTGGCAAAAGATCCGATAAGGGACTCTACGGCTAACAAAACTGGGTCTTAAATTTTAGCCGGTAATGAGTCCCTCTTCGGATCTTTTTCAGCTAACACAATCTATTGAATGGCAAAGTGGAGTGTTTTTTTTTTGTTTCTGTGGGCCAAAACACACGTTAGTATAGCGGCCGGTACACTGGATGAACTGCCGTTAGCAGTTCATTACATGGCCCTTTGAATGGCCTACTGCATGTAAAGACACCCGTTAGTCTTTTTTTTTGGCTAACGGCTGCCTTTAAATCTAGCCCCTAGAGTATTGTGTAGAGAACTGGAGACCCCATCTCCAGAAGGATATAGATACTCTAGAGAAAATTAAAAGAAGGGCTACTAAAATGGTGATTGGTTTACAAGAAAAGAAATATCAGGACAGACTAAAGGATCTGAACATATATAGCTTGGAGAAGAGAGAGAGGGGATATGACTGAAACATTCAAATACATGAAGGGATTCAACAAAGCGCTTGATGGAAGTATATTTCAAAGGCGTACAACTGTTAGGACAAGAGGCCATAGTCTAAAAATAGAGGGACACAGGTTTACATGTAATGTAAGAAAGTTTTACTTCACTGAGAGGGTAGTAGATAAGTGGAATACCCAACCAGCAGAAGTGGTAGAAGTTAATACAGTGACAGAATTTAAGCATGCATGGGATAGGCATAAGACTGTCCTTAACTTAAGAAAAGACCAAGGACCAAAAACAGTTTGAGGTTTTTACAGTAGGAAAATGGGCAGATTAGATGGGCCGAAATGGTTCTTATCTGCCGTCAAATTCTATGTTTCTATAGCATTACTTGTTTGCATCTTTACTAAGGCCCAGTAAAAAATGATTATTACATTTCTAAGCATGTCCCGTTTAATTATTTCATCTAATGTACATTGGCTGGCTGAAATCACCTTGGCTGATGTCCTAAGAAGACCCACACCTCATATCAATGAGCATTATCCTGCTCTTAAAAAAGTACATCTGTACCAATATTGTTTTGTTCTAATGAACTCACAGAGCATGAGAAACACTTGCTTCTACAGAGTGTAAGCACATATTTGAACAGCAACATTCTTTTAGATCCATGAGCTTTGCAGCACTTGTTCTATCTGCACCCAGCAGCCCAGTCAAGTACAGTTAATTTCAGAGGGAAGATGTAGCAATTGATAACAGTGTTAACATCCATTTTGCAGTAAGCATAATTGTTTAGCTGATTCCATTCTATAGAACTCCAGCTGCATCTAGGAGGTTTTTGTTTATCATGAATATCATTGGACAGAGTCTCTGTATTACCTGGTCTTATCTGCATTCATTCACATTTATTAATATATTGAATATATGGTTTTCTTTTATTATTGCAAAGTCTCTTATGAGTTTATATTACCTGTCTATGAATTGAGTGTTTGATTTTGATGTGTAATTTATACACCTTAAGCCATTTTTAGTAACCAAATTAATTTATTCTATCTCACATAAGAATATAAAGTATTTTATTTCATATGTTAGAATACATTATCTGCTACACTTACACGATATTTGTATGCTTTTCCATCTTTTTACATGTGCCATCTCAGTATATGCTAGTGCTAGTACTGTTCCAAAGAGCAGAAGTGTTCTTTTGGCTAGTGACAGAAATAACTGCACTTATTCCTAACATACAGACAGTAACACTTACTGAAACATATATAAATACTAACTAGAGCTGCAGGTGATGAGGCAGAAATCCACTGTTAGTTCTTTGGGAGGTATAAATATAATTGGCGCAGAAGGCAGGTGTACACCATACAGACACAGGCTGCCACATTTTCTGTGGTGGACCTGGATTGCCCCTTTGAATTGGCAGACACAATCCTTGCAATAAGGGTCTGGATGCTGATTCTTTCATTAATATATTGTGGGTTACCAACTTATGTAAGCAGTTATTTTTGGATCAATGAGGTGAAACCTTGTATTACAGGACTGGAGATACACAGAGCTGAATTAAGATAATAGTAGATATCTACAAATCCACTAGTGCGGCACATTTTCTGGCCTAGGACGTTTGCTTCCTAGTCATGTGTTTGCATGTCGGGGTATACACAAGAGCTTATGATTGTTATAATGCATATCACAATCTTTAATGCTATAATGCCATCAAGCCCTGAATAGCCACACACAGGGAAAACATATAAAGTTACACTAATTTCCTTGGTGTCTTTCTTAATAAATGCCATTATAAAAGGGTCATATGAAAGGAATGCCCCAAAACACCCATGCACTTCACCATTTCCCTCCCCTTGGCACAAACAACATATAGAGGAACATTCTGACATTAGCAGCTTGGCAAATTGAGAAGGCAGGCAAAGCACTAAGGAATGAACTCCGGGGCTTATTTTAGAGAGGAATTTATTACTCACCCCCCCCCATTTCTGATTGCACAAATTCTGGACACAATAAAAAAAAATGCCATCGCACACAGGACTTTTTTATCAGATACTTAGATAGTTCGTGTTTTAGTAAAAGGGTTCTACATTCCCTAGAAAGACCAAAGTGAGTGAAAATGTCAATTTAAATACCTATCAACTTATAACTGGTGCCATAACAGATTTCCATAGATGCATACTCATCTCTATGGCAAGTATAACATTTTAACTATTCACTGCAGCTCAAATTAAACATCAAGTGAGCTTGGAATGACTAAAAATAAACTCAAACAAAAAAAATGTATAACACAGGATAAGGTCTATATTCAGAGATCATGGGGCCAGGACACTATAACTGGCAGCTCCCCTGCCACATTTTTTATTTTATTGAAAACTTTTCACAGACAATACAGATGTAAAGTGTAAAGGGTAAGCCAGATGTGGACCCCTTGCTCTCATTGCCTAGGGAAGCAAGCTGCACCTCACTGATGAGGCCCAAATAAGCCTGAAACATAAGTCTAGGGTTAGCTGTTTTTTCCATGCAAATGGGTCTTGCCCATCATTTTGGTACTGGACTGCCTTTATGGGTGGGATTAGTCTAATATGTATGTGGAAATTTTTCCTCTGTAGTGGCACTAGAGAGCTAAAATGTTATGCTCTTGACCGGTGACAAGTCGGAGAACAGGTCATTGTGCTTTTGTTCGTGCTCAGAGCCTCTTTCATCCTCTCTCTTGTTTCTGCGAAACATTTATGGTCTCTCCCTATGTGTAAAGGGTAATTCCAACGTGGACAACTTGCTCTCAGTGGCTAGGGGAGCCTGCTTCACCTAACTGATGAGGCACAAAATAAGGCTGAAATGTATGTCTGGGGCTAGCTGCTTTTTTTTTTTTTTTTTTTTTTTTTTTTTCCTTCTCTCTCTCTCTCTCCCTCTCCCTCTCTCTCCTTCCCCTTCCCCTTCCTTTCTGTGTAGAGGAGGTTTGCCCTTATGGGTTGTATTAGTCTAATATGTATGTGGAAATTTTTTCTCTGTAGTGGCACTAGAGAGCTAAAATGTTATGCTCTTGACTGGTGACAAGTCGGAGAACAGGTCATTGTGCTTTTGTTCGTGCTCAGAGCCTCTTTCATCCTCTCTCTTGTTTCTGCGAAACATTTATGGTCTCTCCCTATGTCTGAAATGTATGTCTGGGGCTAGTTTTTTTTTTTTTTTTTTTTTTTTTTTTTTTTTTTCTGTGCAGAGGAGGTTTGCCCAACATTTTGATATGGTCTGCCCTTATGGGTTGTATTAGTCTAATATGTATGTGTAAATTTCTTCTCTGTAATGGCACTAGAGAGCTAAAATGTGATGCTCTTGAGTTGTGACTAGCTGGAGAACAGGCTGTTGTGCTTTTGTTTGTGCTCAGAACCTCTCACATCTTTTGTATTGTTTCTGCGAAACACTTATGGTCTCTCCTTAAGTGTAAAGGGTAATCCAGATGTGGACCCCTTGCTCTCAATGCCTAGGGAATCCAGCTGCACCTCACTGACAAGGCCCAAATAAGGCTGAAATGTATGTCTGGGGTTAGCTGTGTTTTTTTTTTTTTTTTTCCGTGTAGAGGAGACTTGCCCAACATTATGGTACTGGACCACCCTTATGGGAGGTATTAGTCTAATATGTATGCAGAAATGTTTTCTCTGTAATGGCAGCACAGAGCTAAAACATGATGCTCTTGAGTGGAGACTAGCCGGAGAACAGGCCATTGTGCTTTTGTTCAGGCTCAGAGCCTCTCATACCTTTTGGCTTGTTTCTGCAAAACACTTAGGGAAATCCAGATGTGGACCCCTTGTTCTCAGTGCCTAGGGAAGCAAGCTGCATCTTACTGATGAGACCCAACTAAGCCTGAAACATATCTCTGGGTTTAGCTGATTTTTTTCTGTGCCGAGAGGACTTGCCCATTAATTTGGTACTTGACTGCCCTTGTGGGCGGTATTAGTCTAATATGAACGTGGAAATTTCTCCTCTGTAATTGCACTAGAGAGCTAAAATGTGATGATCTTGAGCGGTGACTAGCTGGAGAACAGGCCATTGTGCTTTTGTTCGTGCTCAGAGCTTCTCACATCTTTTGGCTTGTCTCTCCCTAAGTGTAAAGGGTAATCAAGACGTGGACCCCTTGCTCTCAATGCCTAGGGAAGCCTGTTGTACCTCACTGATGAGTCCAAAATAAGGTTGAAACATATTTTATAGGTTAGCTGGTTTTTCCATGCAGAAAGAACTTGCCCACCATTTATTACTGGGTTGTCCTTATAGGCGGGATTAGTCTAATATGTATTTGGAAATTTCTCCTCTCTAATTGTACTAGAGGGATAAAATGTTATCCTCGTTAGTTGTGAGTAGCCGGAGAACAGGCAATTGTGCATTTGTTTGTGCTCAGAGCCTCTCACATGTTTTGTCTTGTTTCTGCAAAACACTTAGGGTCTCTCCCTAAGTGTAAAGGGTAATCCAGACGTGGACCCCTTGCTTTCAGTGCCTAGTGAAGCCAACTGCACATCACTGACGAGGCCCAAATAAGGCTGAGACGTATGTCTGGGGTTAGCTGGTTTTTCTGTGCAGAAGGGACTTGCCTATCAATTTAGTCCTGGACCGCCCTTGTGGGCAGGATTAGTCTAATATGAATGTGGAAATTTCTCCCTGTAATGAAACTAGAGAGCTAAAATGTGATGCTCTTGAGTGGTAAGTAGCCGGAGAACAGGCACTTATGCTTTTCTTTATGCTCAGAGCCTCTCACATCTTTTGACTTGTTTCTGTGAAACACTTAGGTTCTCTCCATAAGTGTAAAGGGTAATCCCGACGTGGACCCCTTGCTTTCAGTGTCTAGAGAAGCCAGCTGCGCATCACTAACAAGGCACAAATAAGGCTGAAATGTGCGCCTGGAGTTAGCTGGTTTTTCCTGTGCAGAGGGGACTTACTCATCAATTTGGTACTGCACTGCTCTTGTGGGTGGGATTAGTCTAACATGAATGTGGAAATTTCTCCTCTGTAATGACACAAGAAAGCTAAAATGTGATGCTCTTGAACGGTGACTAGCCATAGAACAGGCCATTGTGCTTTTGTTTGTGCTCAGAGCCTCTCACATCTTTTGGCTTGTTTCTGCGAAACACTTAGGGTCTCTCCCTAAGTGTAAAGGGTAATCCAGACGTGGACTCCTTGCCCTCAGTACCAAGCGAAGCCAGCCGCACCTCCCTCATGAGTTCCAAATGAGGCTGAAACGTATGTCTGGGGATAGCTGGTATTTCCTGTGCAGAGGGGACTTGCCCATCATTTTGGTAGTGGACTGCCCAAATGGGTAGGATTAGTCTAATAGGTATGTGAAAATTTCTCCTCTGTAATGGCACTAGAGAGGTAAAATGTGATGCTCTTGAGTGGTGACTAACTGGAGAACAGGCCATTGTGCTTTTGTTCATGTTTGGAGCCTCTCACATCTTTTGGCTTGTTTCTGCGAAACTCTTAGGGTCTCTCCCTAAGTGTAAAGGGTAATCCAGACGTGGACCCTTGCTCTCAGTGCCTAGGGAAACCAGTTGCAACTTGCTGACAAGGCCCAAATAAGGCTGAAACGAACATCTGGGGTTAGTTAGTGTTTCAGCGCAGAGGTGACTTGCCTCTCATGTTGGTACTGGACTGTCCTTATGGGTGGGATTAGTCTAATATGTATGTGGAAATTTCTCCTCTGTAATGGCACTAGAGAGCTAAAATGTTAATGCTATTGAGTGGTGACTAACCGGATAACAGGCCATTGTGACTTTGTTCGTGCTCACAGCTTCTCACATCTTTTGGCTTGTTTCTGTGAAACACTTAGGGTCTCTCCCTAAGTGTAAAGGGTAGTCCAGACGTGGACCCCTTGCTCTCAGTGCCTAGGGAAGCAAGCTGCGCCTTACTGATGAGGCCCAAATAAGCCTGAAACATACCGCAAGGTTTAGCTGTTTTTTTTCTGTGCAGAGAGGACTTGCCCATCAATTTGGTACTGGACTGCCCTTGTGGGTCATATTAGTCTAATATGAATGTGGAAATTTATCCTCTGTAATGGCAGTTGAGAGCTAAAATGTGATGCTCTTAAGTAGTGAGTAGCCAGAGAACAGGCCATTGTGCTTTTGTTTGTGCTCAAAGCCTTTCTCATCTTTTGGCTTGTTACTGCAAAATATTTAGGGTCTCTCCCTAAGTGTAAAGGGCAATCCCAATGTGGACCCCTTGCTCTCAGTGCCTAGGGAAGTAAGCTGCATCTTACTGATAAGACCCACATAAGCCTGAAACATATCTCTGGGTTTAGCTGTTTTTCTGTGCAGAAAGGACTTGCCCATCAATTTAGTACTGGACTGCCCTTGTGGGTGTTATTAGTCTAATATGAACGTGGAAATTTCTCCTCTGTAATGGCACTAGAGAGCTAAAATGTGATGCTCTTGAGCGGTGACTAGCTGGAGAACAGGCCATTGTGCTTTTGTTTGTACTCAGAGCCTCTCACATCTTTTGGCTTGTTTCTGCGAAACACTTAGGGTCTCTCCCTAAGTGTAAAGGGTAATCCAGATGTGGACCCCTTGCTCTCAGTGCCTAAGGAAGTCAGCTGTACCTCACCAAGGAGGCCAAAATAAGGTTGAAACGTACGGCTGAGGTTAGCTGGTTTTTTTCCATGCAGCGGAGACTTGCCCATCATTTATTACTGGATCGTCCTTATGGGCGGGGTTAGTCTAATATGAAAGTGGAAATTTCTTCTCTGTAATGGCACTAGAGGGCTAAAATGTGATGCTCTTAAGCGGTGACTAGCTGGAGAACAGGCCATTGTGTTTTTCTTCGTGTTCAGAGCCTTTCACATCTCTTGGCTTGCGAAACAACTAGGGTCTCTCCCTAAGTTTAATGGGTAGCCAGCTAGGGAAGCCAGCTGCACATCACTGATGAGGCATGAATAAGTCTGAAACATATGCTTGGGGTTAGCTGTTGTGTTTTTTTTTTTTTTTTTTTTCCTCTTTCTCCTCCTTTCCCCAATGAGGATCGGACTTGACCATCATTTTGTTACTGGACTGTACTTATGGGCGGAATATGTCTAATATGTATTTGGAAATTTCACCTCTCTAATTGCACTAGAGAGCTAGATTGTTATGCTCATTAGCTGTGAGTAGCCGGAGAACAGGCCATTGTGCTTTTGTTTGTGCTCAGAGCCTCTCACATCTTTTGGCTTGTTTCTGCCAAACACTTAGGGTCTCTCCCTAAGTGTAAAGGGTAATCCAGATGTGGACCCCTTGCTGTCAGTGCCTAGGGAAGCAAGCTGTACTTCACTGACGAGGCCCAAATCAGGTTGAAATATACGTCTGGGGTTAGCTGGTCTTTCCGTGCTGAGGGGACTTGCCCATCCTTTATTACTTGATTATCCTTTTGGGCGGGGTTAGTCTAACATGTATGTGGATATTTCTTCCCTGTAATGGCATTAGAGGGCTAAAATGTGATGCTCTTAAACGGTGACTAGCTGGAGAACAGACCATTGTGTTTTCTTCGTGCTCAGAGCCTGTCACTTCTATTGGCTTGTTTCTGCGAAACACCTAGGGTCTCTCACTAAGTGTAAAGGGTAATCCAGATGTGGACCCCACTAATAAGGCCCAAATAAGGCTGAAACATATGTTTGGGGTTAGCTGGTTTTTCAGTGCAGAGAGGACTTGCCCATCATTTTGTTACTGGACTGTACTTATGGGTGGGATAAGTCTAATATGTTTTTGGAAGTTTCTCCTCTGTAATTGCACTTGAGAGCTAAAATGTGATGCTCTTTAGCTGTGAGTAGCCGGAGAACAGGCCATTGTGCATTTGTTTGTACTCAGAGCCTCTCACAGGTTTTGTCTTGTTTCTGCGAAACAGTTAAGGTCTCTCGCTATGTGTAAAGGGTAATCCAGATGTGGACCCCTTGCTCTCAGTGCCTAATGAAGTCAACTGCACCTCAATGATGAGTCCCAAATAAGGCTGAAACGTATGTCTGGGCTTAGCTGTTTTTTTCTGTGCAGAGGGGACTTGCCTGTCATTTTTGTACTGGACTGCCCTTATGGGTGGGTTTAGTCTAATATGTATGTGGAAATTTCTCCTCTGTAATTACACTAGAGAGCTAAAATGTGATGCTCTTGAGCAGCAAGTAGCTGGAGAACAGACCATTGTGCTTTTGTTCATGCTCAGCGCCTCTCGCATATTTTGGCTTGTTTCTGCGAAACACTTAAGGTCTTTCCCTAAGTGTAAAGGGTAATCCAGACATGGACCCCTTGCTTTCAGTGCCTAGGGAAGCCAACTGCACCTCACTGATGAGGCCTAAATAAAGCTGAAATGTATGTCTGGGGTTAGCTGTGTTTTTCTGTGCTGTGAGGCCTTGCCCATCAATTTGCTACTGGACTGCCCTTGGTATTATTCTAATATGTATGTGGAAATTTCTTCTCTGTGAATGCTGTATAGAGCTAAAATGTGATGTTCTTGAGTGTTGACTAGCTGGAGAACAGGCCATTGTGCTTTTGTTCATGCTCAGCGCCTCTTACATCTTTTGGCTTTTTTTCTGCGAAACACTTAGGGTCTCTCCCTAAGTGTAAAGGGTGTTCCAGATGTGGACCCCTTGCTCTTAGTGCCTAGGGAAGCAAGCTTTACCTTACTGATGAGGCCCAAATACACCTGAAACATACCTCTGGGTTTAGCTGTTTTTTTCTGTGCAAAGAGGACTTTCCCATCAATTTGGTACTGGACTGCACTTGTGGGCGGTATTAGTCTAATATGAATGTGGAAATTTCTTCTCTGTAATGGCACTAGAGAACTAGAATGTGATGCTCTTAAGCGTTGACTAGCCAGAGAACTGGCCATTGTGGTTTTGTTTGTGCTCAGAGCCTCTCACATCTTTTGGTTTGTTTCCATGTTACATATGCAAATTACCCTTGATATTTGTCACCTCAAGCTTAATACAGGAATCCTGCACTGGACCCCTTGCTCACAGTACCTAGAAAAATGAGCCATATCTCAGTGATAACACTCAACAAGACAGAAACGTACGTCTGGGGCTGGCTACATCTCTTATTCAGAAAGCAATTGCCTGGCTGAACTGTTGTTATGGCAGGGTTAATATTATATGGTTTAGGATATTTTCTCTTTGTGAAAGGTACTAGTGGGCTAAAAGAGACTGCACCCTGGGAAAGACACCATTCCTATAGAGCCTGCAAATTTGTATTGCAGCCTTGTTTCTATTTGAGTGTCTCTGACTTCCACTTTACATATGCAAATTACCATTGTGATTTGTCTCCTCAAGCATAATGGGGATTCCAGCACTGGACACCTTGCTCACAGTGCCTAGAGAGGTGAGTATTACCGAAATATAAAGAAGGCTGAAATATACAGCTGGGGTTGGCGGCTTCTCTTGTTTGGAGAGGAATTGCCTGGTATTTTGTGGCTGGACTCCTGTTATAGCAGGACCAATATGATATGATTTAGAATATTTCCTCTCTGTGAAAAGCACTAGTGGGCTGAAAGAGATTGCACCCTGGGTAGGACACTATTCCTATAGAGCCTGCAAATTTGTATTGCAGGCTTGTTCCTAGTTGAGCATCTCTGACTTTCACTTGACATATGAGTTCATAATGTAGAGCATCTCCTTTGAGGCAGTTGTTATAATGCATTGAATGAACTCCAGCAGCACTGCACATGGGTTTAATGTCTTTTAACACTTTGGATGCTAGAGAGTTGTGTATAGCATTGAAATGCAATGTGTTGGAAAAAAAACTAAAACATCCAAAGCATTCACTGGGTACAAGTGCAGTGAATGGAACAGTGGCAGGGAAGAGGGATAACATAAATGAAGAAGAGAGTAGAACTGGGAGAGGACTGAAAGAGGTTAAGAGGAAAAAAGGGAGGGGGATGGAGAAAAAGAGATCAATACTGGGAAGGTTCTTAACCCCTTAATGCATTGCTTTGCAATTGGTTGCACAACCCTCTGGTCCTCAACGGGTTAAAAGGGAAAAAGGGAGATATAAGGGTAAAAGGAGCAGAAGGTCAGCACCAGAGAAATTGAAATAAGCCTATATGGTCGATGAAAGTAAAGCTGAAGATGCTAATTTGCATCATTAGAAGGTACCAGATGAGCTGAGGGTCGGGGCTTTTCATTCCAGACTGCCCATGCAAAATTAATGGAAGTACAAAGTGCTTACTGCAAAGATCTCTCTGGGCTTGGATCATGTCTTCATCCTCATTTCACTGGTGAACGAGCAGATGAGCTGTATGCAGAGTTTATTCTTAGATCTCACGATCATAATTAAAATATATTGCACGCTGCAGTTTTGTCAGAATCTTTATAGAAAATTGTGGCATCCAAAATCGAAGTCTGAGGCACACCAAAGTACCCTGGTTGAGAATCACAGCACTATCAAAAGAAAATGCCATGTATATTTACAGACATATATAAATATTTATTTATATATATATATATATATATATATATATATATAAATATAAAATCCACATATGACAGTTAATGAATGTACATCAGACACACTAAAATAAAATACCACTGCAGCTGAACTTCTTGCATCAGGGAATATAGCTCAGTTATCCCTCTATAGGGGATGCAGGAAGCCCTGTGCTAGGGTGTCAAAAGGCATTCCTAGGGGTGGAGTTTTACTGCCACCTAAGATCGTCACTTGCCAAGAAAGCACTGCATGGATCCCAAAGATTAAATACCTTTATTGTGTTTTAAATGCCCTTTCCATTTTCTGTTTGGAGTGCTACAACTTCAGAGAACCCCCATGCCCTGCAGGAAGAAACGGCTTTGTAAATCAAAGATGGGAAACATCACTAAGTAATCTTTCTCTCCATTCCCTAGCAGGGAGCTTTGATGACAACTCAGAGTTGCAGGCAGATGGTCCCAGTCTGGGCCAGATCCTAGAACACCAAACCACATCTGCCTCCTCCGGCGTTTACAACCTCGCACATAATGTCCCAGTATATTACTAAGGAGGACATCTCACATCTGGCCATTAAAGATGATTTGTGTTACCTACTTGACAACATCAAGAAAAAAAGGAAACTGTCCAAACTGAGATCTCAGACCCCCGTAGAGACATCACACAGCTGGGCCACACACTGAGCGATTCTGAGGACTCGCATAATTCCACTGATGAACACTGCCACCATCTACAG
Source organism: Rhinophrynus dorsalis (assembly GCA_037306005.1). Lineage (NCBI taxonomy): Eukaryota > Metazoa > Chordata > Amphibia > Anura > Rhinophrynidae > Rhinophrynus > Rhinophrynus dorsalis. The sequence continues at coordinate 356,578,454 of CM074718.1, forward strand.
CAAATAATGCTGCAACAAGATGATAAGATGACCACCTTGCAGAATCGCCTACACGATTTGGATAACAGTAGCCACATATGTAATATCTGTATCCGTAAACTTGGTGGAGTCAGTCATGCCTAAGGACCTGATGGCTTCTCTGCAGTTACTCATTATATCCCTGCTTCAGAAACCAGCTGAGCAAACTATCGAAACTGAACGGGAACATATGGTGCTTAAACACAGGGGAGCCACTACAGACAAACCTTGTGATGTGATTTGTTGTCTGTTGCGGTATTAGGTCAAGGAGACAATTCTGAGAAGAGCAAGAGAGATGGATAAAGTAAAATTTGTGGGAGTTACCCTTCAGGTCTACCATACGTCAGAGCTCCGTAGAAAACACCCTAATGTAATCTCTTCAGGATGCTGATATGAATTCAAATAGGATTCTCTTTAATGATCACTGCGAAATTTGATGGACTGTCTGCATCCCTGAGGAGTGTGGAGGGCATCCTGAGTTTCTGTCTGAGTCTGAATATCGCAGTCCCAGAGGCCTTCCAGAATGTCAAATCTAAATCTCCCTTGCTTAACTTAGTCAAGCCTCAAGGAGAACACTGGATTACCCAAACTAGTTCAAAAGCGAAGCATTCAAAGCATAACAATGCTACTGAAATGGATTCTTCTCTCCCTACATATCCACTGGTGGGGATGTAGGGAGCGAAGAATCCTTTTCAGTAGCATTGTTATCCTTTGAATGCTTCGCTCTTGACCTCCCCATATTCTCACCTAGTAAGTTGTTGGGCCTTAGGTACATCCCTGCAATTTGAACACCACCATTGCTTCTCCCTCACATATGTGACTGTTACTTTTTCCGTGTCCAACTGCTTTTGTGATTCCTCTTACTTCTTGTATATTTGTTTTATCACAAGGAGCTACCTATTGCTTGACTAACTTGATCATGATACTGTAATTACTTATCATGCCAGGACCCCAGACTTTGATGAAGTTAGTGCTTTGTTAGATTCATAATCTCTAATATACACAGTATGTTAACAAAGGTATTTTTGCATTTCCTATCATGGTCCCATCACGTTTTTTTCTTATGTGCTTGCCTGGTCCTGCAGTCTGGCCTGCCCATTTGGGGTGCTGTATAGGTACCCTACTTGGGTAGCCATGCAGATATCCTTTTTTGGGTCCTCAGACCCTCTTGTTTGCCAGTCTGGATGCCTGGCATATGAAGCTACTTCGCACTGACTGTAACGGGGAAGGAAAAAAAGAAAAACTTTTTTTTATCTCGATACGTATCTGTAGTTGTGCTTGTTTGCTTAGTGGTTGTTAAATTGAAAGTCACAAAAGCATTGAGGAAGTTTACATCTCTGTTGTCCCCACAACTGAGGTGGCTTATAAGTCTGTCATCCCCATGAAGATAGCTAATGCCCCTCCCCTCCCCTGCTCACATTTACGTTATCATTAACTATTATGTATGTTCCTATCTTGGTTATCTCTTTCTCCCTTTTCTTTCTTTTACCTTCTCTCTTCTTCCTTATCCCTTCTTGGACTCAAGTCAGGCTGCTCCCTCCAAACCCATCTAATAAATATTCTGACCTATCGTAAACAAAGTGAGATAAAGGAAGGCGGAATAACCCATCCCAGTGGACTATGAGTTAACACTTAAAGGGCTGTATTAAGAGTTGTAAAACAGTAGCAATCCCAGTAAAGCAAAATGTAACTTCTCGAGACTGCCTAGAACTATGTGGAACCTGGCTAGATCAGGAATGACGGAACATCTAAGAAATAGTATTTGCAAGATGTTAACAGTTGGGCACATATATTTGCAACACCTGTTTCTTGATTTCATTCTGCCATAAGGGGATCCTGTTAAAGTACTATAATCATTATTTTAACGGATAAACATATAACATTTCTAGAAATGAATGCGAAAGGCCTTAACCCTTTGAGTGCCAGAGGGATACGCAATGCATTGTCAAGCATTGCGTTGTGTACCCCTCTGTCAATCAAAGGGTTGACTCTCCTGAAAATCATAGTATTGCTTTTCAGGATTTCTGCAGACAATCAGCAAATATTGTATTTGTTCAAAAAAAAAAAAAACATTTCCCGGCTCATAACCCGCCAACACTTTCTAACAGGTTCTTCTACCCCCTCTCCTGGACTGCCTCTTTGTGTAACTAAATGATTAAGAACAAGTTCATTTTATTTACACCATGCTGAAGTTTAAACAAACAATTAATATGCGTTTTATTGCTATGGATCAATGTGATTTATATACACACCCCACAGTCTAATCTCCTAACATGGGGGACTTGGGTCTCAAAAAAGGACTGTCCCGCTTGGGAGGTATTGTTTAAAAAGTGTTATCTCACAAATGTAGCAAGTTAACCCTTTGAGTGGATTCGTACCCATATGGCACTCAAAGGGTTAAATGTTCCTGAGAACTGACTGGATTACCTCAGGGTAATTTGCCCAGAACTGATACAGTTTGAGTACATCACAATGCGCTCTGAGAAGATATCAAAAGAAACTACGAAATCGTTCACAACCCAGTGGACAAAATTGTCTCTCGCCGGTGCCTGTAATACGAGTTTTCTTTGCGTCCGTAATAGGTGGGAGGGCTTTTTCTGACCTCCACCCAGCGCGACCTCGTACTTCCTGCTTTCTCTCGCCTTGTTTCCACCTGAAGTCAACCTTGTGCTGTGTGTTCATTTGTTCCCCTTACACAGTTTTCTCCAGCATTTTGTCATGTTCCGTCTAGAAGGCTTGGGTCCAAAGTGTGACCCGGAGGAACTGAGGAAGAAAATGCGGCAGGACGTGTTGATCTCCGTGCGGAACTTCCTAATATATGTAGCCGTGCTGAGAGTCAGTAAGTTCTGGGGGAAGAAAAAAACGAGCAGTACATATTAATAAATTGATTATTACATTTAAGGGAAATTACTGTTGAGTAAATCAAGTGTATTCCCACTGTTCGAAGATAATCGATTCAAATTGTCTCGTTTCTGAATTATCTTCAAATGTTAGTATCATTGTTTTTCTGTACAGGAAAACCATACGGTGCGTGATTGTTATTTTGAGTGTCTTTACAAACGTGCCGCTAATCTGCTGGAAAATCGTACCTTGTCTTAGATGTCAGATTGCAGTTGTTAGATGTTCCTCAAATATGCTACTTGGCAATGTGAAAAGATTTCCTATAAATCTACTCTGCGGATACACTGTAAAGCGTGTTGCAAAGTAATGTTATAGTGTGTGTCTGTCGATGGTCTGCTGTCTTCACTTTTTTGTTAGGAACCTGTATTGAACCCACACACAATATTAAAGGAATAGTAATGTTTCATAATCAAGAAGCTCTAATTAATCATCATAGTATTTGGACCTTGAAGAGTGTTGTTTCAATTCTGTCATGGTTGTAGTTCCAGAGTATTCCCCTCCTGCCCCTTTTATTTATGTAACACTGCTCAGCCAGAGCAGAATGGAGGTGCCCAGGTAGATTGCAAAAAGGGAAAATCTTCAATTAAGATAAGGGAAAAACTTGTCAAGGGGGCAGGGCTTTCATTGTTCTCATAGGAAGAAGATTGTCCCCTGCTATTATCTGTCTGGTCTATGGACTGGATTCCACATCTGAGAAGAGATGGCTTACACTAGGTTAAAGGGGCAGGAGGGGGAAACTTTACCATTCAATTACTCTTGAACGACAACTCTGACAGAATTGAAATAACACTCTCCAAGGTCCAAATACTATGATGATTAATTAGAGCTGCTTTTATTATGAAACATTGCTATCCCTTTAAAGGGATACTATTACTTCAAAATTACTATCCCTCATATCGTAGCCCTTAATAAACTGAGTTAAATGACACCAGCGGCATCTCTCAAACCTTTATGGTTTAAGAGATAGCCGCTTTCAAAATTTCCTCTCCCCTGCTGTCAGCGTTCTGCTGCCAGCAGGGGAATCCGGTCCCGGGACAGACGGAGGCTCTTAAACAGAGCTGATATCTTGTTATGGAAGGAAAAATGATTCATTGAAACAGTCTTCTACGTGTGCTTGGTTACCAAGCACACGTAGAAGACTGTTTCAATGAATAATTTTTCCTTACATAACGAGATATCGGCTCTGCTGAAGAGCCTCCGCTTGATTCAGAGACCGGATTCTCCTGCTGGCAGCAGAACGCTGACAGCAGAGGAGAGGAGACTTTGAAAGTGGCTAGCTCTTAAACCATAAAGGTTTGAGAGATGCAGCTGGTGTTATTTAACTCAGTTTATTAAGGGCTACAATATGAGGGATAGTAATTTTGAAGTAATACTATCCCTTTAAGTGAGGAGAGTAACACAAGATTGATAAATCAGTCTGATTTAAAATTGTACATCTCAGTTCCCCACCTAAAGTAGTATGACCTTTTTCACTTTTGGAAGGTGGCAGCATATACCCTTGAAATAAGTGGCTCTTACTTTACTGTGCCCTCTCCGAATCATGTGTGCTTGGGGTCTCGCTCTCTCTTTATAAACTCCTGTAGACTGCTAAAATCCAATTTTTTTTATTTGTATGTATCTGTGAACTAAAAGCAGAATAAAAATTGGACACACAAAATGCTTTTTTATTAACAACTTCTACCTAGTGTTTCTTTTAAAACCCTTAAAAGCTATTTATTCCTATATATACTGTTTTCTTTTTAATTATGGGTATGTTTAGTCTAGGTATAGAAACACGCCTGATATGATGATTAAAGCACACTTTCAAATTGCATTATGGAGTTTGTGGCTTTTTGGGAAAGTGTTCTTGCAGTTTTAATTCACATTATCCATTAGGCTTTCTTGCTCAGATTAAGAGTGGGTTTATAAATTATAAAACATATATTATTATAAATTTAATAATTATTGTATTCCAGGGAAAAAGTGGTAGAGTAGATGGTATTCAGTGTGCTTTTTGTATCAACTCACAAGAGTGATGTAGAGGTGATACCTTTTTAATGGTTGACTGAGCACACAGACAGTGCATCTTCCAGGACACTAAGGTCCCTTCTTCAGGCCTGACAAAAGGATGTTAGTGTCCTGGAAGCTTGCACTTTCTAAGTTCTCAGTCAGACGTTAAAAGGTATCACCTCTACATCACTCTTGTGAGTTCTGTTGCAAAAGTACTTGAAATCCTAATATACTTGTATGAAATACTTCCATGTAGTTGCAAGCCAGGACCACAGAGATCCTGCAGGAGGCAATAGAAGAATGTAATGTAATTAAAATGCTTTTGTTAAGAGGAAAACTTTCCTATTTTTGTGTAATATTGTTTCCCCACATTCATAACATTTCATCCCCCCTCTTTTCTTTCCATAATTATTTTAGTACAGTGTTCTTATTCAGTACAGTCTTGCCCATACACAACACTGCAAGCTTCCATTACTGAGCTGTTCACACTGTTAACTGCTACCTTGCTTGAATAAAGTATTCTGCAACTTCTGTGTTGAGAACAGTCTATTTGAAACAGCACAGCTCATACTGGCAACATTGAAAGTTGCAATGCTCCTCAAAATCTCCAGTGATTATCTGACCCTTTTGTTTCTACAAATTGTATATAGCTGATGCCCCCATGGATATGTCACTTGTCACATTTTCACCATCCTCTCCCTGAGATGGTTGATGAGGAAATGCAAGATATCACAGATGAGTAAGCACAGGCAAGGGGTGTTGCTAGGTTCCAAAATGATCTGAGGCTAAAGCCCATGGCAAAATTCTACAGTGTTCCTGCTGTTCGCAGAAGTGACAATAATGCTGTAGTTTTCCTCACACAATGTAACTTATTTCATTTTGCTAATTTAATTATAATACAATGCAAATAATTAAGAGAACCTTTTTATGCTAAACTCTTGCCATTTGTTTGTTCTAACACATTACACTTGAGGCAGATCTCTGCTAATAATATATAGTGCAAAAATGAAAGGTATCTCTATAATTACTGTGTAAATCAAAAAGTGGTAGCTAGGTAGGTATCATCATCATCATATAGCAGTCGAGTATTTCTATATAGTTAACAAAAGGAGTCTGCACGGGGGAAATTAACCAGTCACTGTGAAGGTTTCGATTTCAGTCTCCAGCTCTTGTCACTGCCTACATATGAGCAAGGGACAGAGATAAAAGAAATATATATTGCAGAAACTTAAAAATAAATTAAATTATGGCAGAAAACTTGCCTATACACAGCAAGGAAGGTCAGGATCATTCACAGAAGGCAGTGCTGGGTCCCCAGTGTTGTGTGATGGGACTTCAGGTATGTGCTACAATGCAGGGGAAGGTGAGAGAAAATTAATTCTCTCCCCCCCCCCCCCCTTGAGCCCATGCACGGGAAATAAAAATGAATGTGCAGCTGAACCTTAAAGGGAAAATTTTCCCAGAGGCTCCATTCAGGGGTGCCCACCAAAACAATCTGGGCTTCATATGGCTTCGTTCAGCATGGGTTTGTCTCTTCAAACATTTAAAAGCATAATTGTCACCATAATGTGTGAGAAGAAATAAATATTGCTTTTATCTTTGTTCTAATCAAATAGAGCTAATGCTGATGTGATCTGTCCAACAAACATGCACCTTTCCCCAATATGGGATAGCTAAGGTAACACAAGTAAGTAGAATTGAGGGTTTGGATATAGCAACACTGCTGCGTTTAAGTCGCTCATGAACAAAAAGTAACAAGTGGAAGTAATAGCAATAGTTATAACACTTTATCCCTCCAGTCACTGTCTACCTCAGGGATTGCCAACCTTTTCCTTAATGAGAGGTACTTTTAATAAATGGAAAAAATATACCAAGCTATTTTATATAAAACGTGCACACATCAAAAGAAACCTGAGTCTCTGCCACACAGATGCACCCACACCCATGTTCCAAAAAAAGTTCTGCAAAGGAAAAAATGTGACCTCCTAATTGGCTCAAGATGATAACATTTTGTTAAGATGTTTAAATATAGATTTCATTTGGTAATATCTATAGAAAACCATACCCACGACTCTCCAGTAAGTCACAGATTTTGCAATTGGTAATGCCTTCCTATTCTTTAGGACAGTGGGTGACTACCAGTGCACAGTGGAATTAGGCTGGGAGTCAAACATTATGTGTGTGTGGGGGATCTGAGATCACCAATGGGTAGCAGAACCAGGCTTTTTTGGGGGTGGAAGCAGACAGTATGTGGGAATATGACTACCAGTGGGTTAGGTGGGGGTCAGTGTATGTGGGCATCTGTGACACATGGAAAGTAACCAAGCTGGGTGAAACAGTGTGTCTGTCACAGAGGTATCCAACCTATAAGGGAGGGGGGTGCAGCACACAGGAATATTTTTTTAAATTAACCTTTTAACATGCTAGAAAGGTTTGTAATGCAATATGTTCAAGACCTTCCCGGAATTAAAGGTCTAAAATGCAGTTTAAATCCGTGGAGAGATTTTTTCCCCCTATGGTGCACTTGACTTGTCCCAAAATTGCTCAGTCATCCTTTTGTGTCTACCTTTTTTAACCCATTGCGTGCCAGAGGGGTAAGGAATGCATTGCAATGCATTCCGTACACCTCTGGCATGCAAAGGGTTAAGGGCCAGGAGGGTTGCATGCTCATTGCTTCACAATGTATGCACACCCCTTTGATCCTTAAAAGGTTATTGCACATTTTCAAGTTTTGCTGAATGCATTCAACGGTACATGAAGTGTAATGGATCTTAAAATTATTTAGTAAAATTATTTAGTAAAATAATTTTTTCTCCCCCCCCCCCCCTTCCCTTTCAGCTCCATTTGTCTTGAAGAAGCTGGACAGTATATGAGAAGATGTATTTCACAAGAAAGGAATGGACACTTCCCTTAAAACAAGCCATGGGGAAATAAAGGAAAAAAATCATGTAGCATGTCATCAAGAATCATTATTTTGTGTACTTCATGCATGTTGAAGATTTACTCTCAGGAACTACTTCTGATTTTGCGACATATGCCATTCTGTTTGTAGCAGTGCCACTTTCCACTTGTGACTGAATTATCACCAAATGTCTTTGTACATTTAGTTCTTGGATATGATGCCTTAAAAAAAACAACTAAAAAAAACTACCATGGCATTTCTGACAGCTGTACATCATGGTTTTAAATGGATTTCAGAATTTCTATTCTGATTCAACTGAGCATCTCCAAGAACAATTAAGAGAAGAGGCTGTATTTGACTTTATTTTTAATAAACACATCTGTTATGTCATAGTCTGTTTGTTAATTTTGCCCAAAATGCTACACAGTCACATTTTAAAGTGTGCAAACTTTTGTAATGGTTTTATTTAAATTGTTTCTGTGTGTATACTATATACTAGCAGATGCGTTGGATACCTCTGGGCATGCAAAGGGTTATACTTTATTAAGTCAGACCTCTTGGTGTGGCATCAGTAGCTGGAGTTCATCAGAGGGGTCCTGATCTCCCAGCTGAATAGGTTGGGAAATCAATAGAGGTGACACAGGGGAGCAAGTGAGCACCCCTGCTTCCATTCTACCCAGAGCTGCGTGGTAGTGGGCGGAATCGGGAAACCCTCTTATGTCAATGAGGAAGGCTTTTCCACAGTGATGTGAGAGGGTGTGCCGATTTTTGCCCACTTCTACCCGGTAGATCAGGATAGAATGGAAGCAGGGGAGCTTGCTCCCCCTTTTCACCACATAATCTTCCAGCTGAATCGTCTGGGTAGTTAGGAAGACTGATATCATTGTACGTTTGGCTGAGAAGGCAGGGGGCTCCCTTCAGCCCACTCAAACACTGCCCCATAGATACCATTGGATGGCTGTCAGTAAGCTTGCCCCAGGCTGTGGCTGTCACCGATCCACTATACCGTTTCAAAGCACCCAAAAGAGGGATATATGTATCAATTACATACACAGTACTGTGCAAAAGTCTTAGCCAGGAGTGAAAAAATGCTGTAATGTAAGAATGCATTCTAAATAGACATGGTAATAGTTTATTTTTATCAATTAACAAAATTATAGTGAGCGAACAGAAGAAAAATCTAAATCAAATCAATATTTGGTGTGACCACCCACCGCCTTCAAAACAGAATACATTTTTCTGGCTACACTTGTAAACAGTTTAAAGTGATAGTAATACTTTGTTTTATCTTTATTTTATTTTGTAGGCATTAAAAAAACACGAAGAACGATATAAGTTTTTATTCTCAAACCTTTATGGTTTAAGAAATATTCATAAGCAAAGTTTCCCCTCCCGCCCCTTTTACCTAGTGTAAGCCACCTCTTCTCCGATGTGGAATCTGGTTGTAGGACCAGACAGATAACAGCAGGGGACAATCTTCTTTCTAGGAAAACAATGAATACCTTGCCCCCGTTGACAAGTTTTTCAGGTTTTTCCCTTATCTTAATTGAAGATTGTATCTCTCTGCAGTCTACCTGGGCACCTCCCTTCTGATCTGGCTGAACAGTGTTACATCAGTAAAATGGGCAGGAGTGGGAGACTTTGCCATTGAATTACTCTTGAACTACAACTCTGACAGAATTGAAATAACACTCTCCAAAGTCCAAATACTGTGATGATTAATTAGAGCTGCTTTTATTATGAAACATTACTATCCCTTTAAGGAACTCTGTAGGTAGGTTGCTCCAAACATCTTGGAGAACTAACCACAGTTCTTCTGTGTATTTAGGCAGCATCAGTTGCTTCTCTCTCTCCATGTAATCCCAGGCAGACTCAATGATGTTGAGATCAGGGCTCTTTGGGGGTCATACCATTACTTCTAGGTCTCCTTGTTCTTCTTTACACTGAAGATAGTTCTTAATTACTTTGGCTTTATGTTTAGGGTCATTGTCATGCTGCAGAATACATTTAGGGCCAATCAGATGCCTCCATGATGGTTTTACATGATGGAAATGTATCTGCCTGTACTTCTCAGAATTGAGAAGACCATTCATTCTGACCAAGTCCCCCAACTCCATTTGAAGAAATGCTGCCCAAAACTTGCAAACTGCCTTCTTCTACAGCCAGGTATTTCAAACTTTGACTCCTCAGTACAGAGCACTTTCTGCCATTTTTCTGCACCCCAATTCCTGTGTTTACATGCATAGTTGAGTCACTTGGTCTTGTTGCCACTTTGGAGGTGTTGCTTTTTGGTCACACGACTTCCATGAAGGCCACTTATGGATGTACCAGGGTCCCACTGTTTTCTTCCAGTTCTGAACTGATGGCACTGCCGCACATCTTTGGATTGTGTAGGGAAGGTAAGCATGATGTGTATTTCATCTCCTACACTAAGTTTCCTTGGCCAACCACTGCGTCTAAGGTCCTCAGAGCTTGGACAGCACATCTGGAAACCCCTGTCTGCCTTGAAATTTCTGCCTGTGAGAGACCTTGCTGATGCAGTATAACCTTGTTGCTGTTCTCGGTCTTTCTGTGGTACATGATTTTTGACATTAAACTTTCTTCAGCAACCTCACCTTGTTAGCTGAGTTTGGCTGTTCCTCACCCAGTTTTATTCCTCCTATGCAGCTGTTTCTGTTTCAGTTAATGATTGTGTTTCAAATCATATAGTAAACTGATGATCATTAGAACCTGTTTGGTATAATTCTTTACTCATACACCTGACTATATGCCTCCAAATCCCTGACTTTGCGCAAGTGTACATAGAAGAATTGATGCTGTTTTGAAGGCAAATGGTGGTCACACCAAATATTGATTTAGATTTCCTCTGTGTCCAATCCATGGAACAGTACTGTGAGATTGTCTCTGCCTCCCAGCTGGTAGGACCAAATTTTAATATATAAGCTTCTGTTTCCCCTCCTGGTGTAGTTAATTTGGTCCTACCAAGCTGGAAGGACGGAGACGTTTTGCCTCTCTCCCATAATTTTTATTTTTTTTTTCTTTTTTTGGTTGAAATTGTCCATTTGTTATTTTCCCTCCATGTTACTGACCTTAAACGTTGGTACATGTCCAGCGAATCGATGTGGCTCCGGACCGAATACCTTGCCTGAGCTCTAGGTCGCTGGGTCCTGGAGTAACAGCCGCATGCTGTGTCAGCACCATCTTCACAGAACCTGAGTTTTGCTCCCAATCGGGCAAACAGAGGTGCATGGCAATGAGGCATCTATCTGCACCCGAAACAAGAAGTCCATATTTTCTGCATGTTGGAGTGGAACGCACGCTACTGCAGTATGGGATATGGGCCGGAAGCTATGTAAGGGAAGCTGTGAGACGCACGAGCAGAGGTTCTGTGAGTAGCGATTAATGTTTCTGATATATGTTTCATGTGTTTGCCTACATTTCAACATAGGAACATATTTGGCTACATAGCTTATTTAAAATAACTGTGACTTGTGTGTGTATAATATATATATATTCTGCCTACCTTATGGTACTGCCAGGATTGTTTTATCATGTCTGCTTCTAAAGCTGATACTCGTAAAGAGGAAAAGTCTGTTTCTAAGCAAAAAGTGTGTGCAGGATGCGATAACAAGATCTCTACCAATGAATCTACTATTCATCTATGTAAGAAACATTCAATACCATGCAAGAATCATCAAAAAAGCTCCCCAGAACATCCAATCTGGACGAAGGCCATCACACCTTCTGGAGGATGATTATGATGGTAACATGGTTGAAATGGATTCTGCCAATCCTCAGTAGAGGAAGGAGAAATTGCAGAAGACTCAGGCAATTTTAATTCTGAAAAGACAGACTGGCTCATACACCTGATGAGGAAGTTTCTGGGACTAGCTGAGACCCATAAGGAACATAACATTTATAGACTCTGCTTTTATTGTGTATAAAAAGGAATCGCCAGTATTCCCTGTGCATAGCTCTATTCAGGAAATTATCACCAACGAATGGAAGACTGGTGATAAAAGGTCTGGCATGTCACGCAGATTCCAAAAATTATACCCTTTTGCAGGTGAAGATACTGCACATTGGACAGTGCTTCCAAAAGTAGATGCTGTGGTTTCACAAATCTGACACAGGATAACTGTTAGAAGGTGGTACAATCCTACATGATAATATGGATAAATGCGCGGATAGCGCACTCAAACAGTTTACTGCAATTGGCCAGAACCTCAAAACAGCTATATTTAGGGCATGCATGTTCCGTACTCTCAGAATCTAAATAACATAATTCGAAGAGAAGGTGGAATCCTCTGTGTCCCGTTCATGTAATTTTAAAGAACTATCAACTATAAAAGACGCAGTTAATTACTCGTGCGATGCATCCTTAGACAACATTTGCTTTGTAGCTTGTGCATCCTCACTATCTGTTACTGCCAGAAGAGACCTCTGGGTTAAAGCCTGGGAGGCAGAAATTTCTTCCAAAAATAGACTAGTCTCCCTTCCTTTCACAGGTCAGAAGTTGTTTGGCAGTCAACTGGAGGAGATTATTAAATAATCCTCAAGAGGAAAAAGCCCATTTTTACCAAGGGAACCGAGAGCTAGGGTATCCCCATCTAGATCTACAGCTAGATGTCAGGCATTTCATGACTCCAAAAGATACCGACCAGGGAAACCCTTTGAACAAAGTTCTAGAAATCCTCTGCAAGGTGCAAAACCGGGAACAAAAAAAGGAGTTCCAGGGAAAGAACCACTTTCAGAGTTTCCAATGAAGGATGGACGGCCTCATTTCTAGCTCCAGTAGGGGGCAGGCTGGAGTTTTTCCAAGACGCCTGGAGAGTCATCAATCCAGACAAATGGGTCATGGAAACATTAGAGATGGGGTACGCCTTAGAATTTCACAGTTCCAACCCAAGACAGATTCAAGACATCCAACCTCAGGAACCAAGGCATGGCACAAGACATGAAGAAAGCTCTAGCAGTTCTTCTTCAAAACAGAGTAGTAGAACTGGTCCCACAGAGTCAGAAATTTCATGGATTCTATTCCACTCCCTTTGCCGTTCCAAAAACTCCAGCAGAATTACTCCTGATCTTGGATCTGAAAGAACTCAATTCGTTTCTACGAATCTGAAAATTCAAAATGGAAACGGTGACATCAGCCTTCAAGATGTTGCAACCAGGGCATTCCTCACAAGAATCGATCTGAAGGATGTCTATTATCATATAAAGATACATCCTTCACACTGGAAATTCCTACGGTTCCACATATTCCATCAGCATTATCAATATCAAGTCCTGCCCTTTGGATTATCATCAGCCCCAAGGGTTTTCACAAAGATATTGTCTATCTCCATGGCGGAATTATGTCGACAGACAGGATCCTCCCTTACCTGGACGATCTAATAATATTAGAAGAATCAAGAAACCAGGCTCAGGAAAGCACATCATTGTCACTAAACCTGCTGCAATCCTTGGCTGGATCATCAACAAATCAAAAAGTCATCTCCACCCAACACAAAATCTGGTGTTTCTGGGCATCGAATTCAACACAGTTCTCCAACAAGCTGTACTGTCTCAAGAAAGGCAGGATCGCATTTAGAACAGGGTACGTGTGTTTCTTCAAAAACAACAATAGTCGGCAAAGGAATTCTCCAGACTACTAGGACATCTGTCTTCCACACAGCAGGTAATACCCTGGGCAAGGACTCAGTCGTTGCATCCAGTACAACTTTTTAAGTTACTTCAAGAGGGGTCCTCATTCCACTATACTGCAGCACCAGAAAGGAATTGAGGTGGTGATGTCACAAAACGAACATAGCAACAGGAAGATCACTGCAGGTTCTGGTTTGGCACATTGTATACACAGATGCAAGCAAGACCAGTTGGGGTGGAATTTGGGAGAACACAGCAATACAAGGCACCTGGACTCCCAGAGAAGCAAGTCTTCATATAAATCAGTTGGAACTCAAAGCAGAGTGGAATACACTATTGGGCCTACAGAGGCAACTACATCACAAATCAGTAATGATCCGATCTGACAATGTGACAACAGTACAATACCTGGTCAACCAATGAGGAACAAGAAGCACCACTCTCAACAGAATTGCACTAAAGATCCTCTACTGGACCGAAGAACATCTACCAGCCCTGACGGCAGTCTTCCTGTCAGGCAGCCTAAATCAGCAAGCAGACTTTCTAAGTCGTCAGCCCATAGACCCAGGGGAATGGTCTCTGAACCACAAAGTGTTACTTCAAATAATTCAGAAATCCGGAACCCTATCAGTAGATCTGATGGCATCAGAGACCAACTCAAAATGCTCTTGCTTCCTGTCCAGGTGCAAATCCATGGTACAGGATGCTCTCCGGATTCAGTGGAATTTCAAACTGGCCTACCTTTTTCCTCCTCTTCCACTCTTAACAGAGGTAATTCAAAAGATAAGAAGAGAACGGGCACAAGTCATTCTCATTGCTCCCGACTGGCCAAGAAAGGTATGGTATACCAACCTTCAACGAATGTCAAAACTGCCTCCATTGCATTTGCCACTGGAACCGGATATACTGTCACAAGGGACTCTCCTGCACCCAGACCCAGCCTTCTTGAGGCTAACGGCCTGGAGGCTGAACGCACCTCTTTGAAGCTTGAAGGCCTTTCTGATCCAGTCATAGAATCAATCCTGGCTGGCAGACGACATTCATCATCTAAAATTTACTGCAGGATTTGGTCCACATTTCAGAAATGGTGCAAAGAGAAAAGTCTAGTTATAGCCTCTATTTCACCTCAAAAGATTTTAGATTTTTTACAGGATGGCTTTAAGAAGGGCCTAAAGCCATCATCCTTTAAAGTAGTTATCTGCAGTTTCAGCCATACTCGCTATGCCATTTTCAGAAGTATATGTCGTCAAAAGATACTTATCGGTAATTTCAAAAATCAAGCCTACTATCAGAGAAGTGGTTCCTCCATGGGACTTGAATCTGGTGCTCATACAACTCGCATCCCATCCTTATTTTGAGCCATTAGAGGAAGTATTGTTAAAACCTGTAACTTTCAAGAGTACTGCTTACTAGGGGTGGGCGAAAGTTGTCGCCGTGTTCCCTCAGGAAATTTCACGAAAACCACATTGTTATCCACTTTTTCGCGATAAAATCGACTTTAAAACTAGCTGTTAAAATCTTTGTATCTATCTCCCATTGGCCAAAATCGTTCGCCATATTTTCAATGGCTAAACAGTTTTTGCCCTTCCACTATAAAAACGTG
This sequence comes from Rhinophrynus dorsalis, assembly GCA_037306005.1. Lineage (NCBI taxonomy): Eukaryota > Metazoa > Chordata > Amphibia > Anura > Rhinophrynidae > Rhinophrynus > Rhinophrynus dorsalis. The sequence continues at coordinate 356,593,513 of CM074718.1, forward strand.
ACGTTTTCGCTGAAGGCAGACACAATAGAAGCAGCTACAGCGCGAGACAGACGTGCTGTTTTCTTGTGATATCTAGCAAAAATTGAGACAGGAGAGGCTCATAGTGACTCCTATCACTATGAGCAGCAAAAAGAGGAACTGGAAGGACCCTTATTATGTGTCCACTGGGTCGGAGGAGGAGGAAGTGAGCAGTACTGGAACAATTCTGTCCAGTCCCCCTAAATCACCCCAAGGGATCTTGGGGAATTTAATAAGAAGGGAGGGAGAAAAGGGAATGGGGAGGAAGAGAGAAAAGGATAGTGAGAGCAGGACAGGTCAGCTGCCTGTGCCTTCTGCAAGACGTGCTGCCCCTGCTGCTAGTGCCACCATTTCTGATCCTGCAGCCACTAGTGCTGCCCCTGCTGCTAGTGCCACCATTTCTGATCCTGCAGCCACTAGTGCTGTACCTTTTGCCAGACGTGCTGCCCCTGCTGCCAGTGCCACTATTTCTGTAACTGCAGCCACTAGTGTTGTACCTGTTGCCAGTGCTGAACCTGCTGCCAGTATTGTACCTGTTGCCAGTGCTGAACCTGCTGCCATCAATACTATGCCTGCTCCTAGTGTTTCTTGTAGTACTCAGGGGTGGGGGGAGGAGAAAATGATGCCAAGTGTGATGGCAAGGGACCCGAAATATCACTTACCATTCCCAAGCAGTCCTGCCACTGGTAGTACTACTGCTACTACGGTCCAGCACCTCGTTAGCCTTAGAAGTGAAGGAGGGGGCAATCAAAAATATCCTGATATTACCAGTGACTCTGAGACTGAGGAGGAAGACTCTGCGGCTGAACTTGATGTGGTGGTGTTAGTAGTAGCAGTAATGTGAAGCAGGCGGAGTGGTAGGGGAAACATTTTACTGCATCCAGACTAGCAGGCAAGGGAGCCCACACCATTCTCCTCATCCTGGGACTGGGAGTCTTCACCTTCTCTTCGCTACAGTGTCCCGGTGGAACATGAACCTGAAGAGACCAGAACTGGTGTGGGGAGAGGAGAGCAGGCTGAGAATTAATACCACCACCAGCAGGAGCACAGATCAGCTGCCTGTGCTTGCTGCTACTTCTGCAAGTGCTAGTCTGCCGCCTTCAAGTCAAAAGGCAAGGGCAAGTATGACATTAGGGGACCTCTGTCACATTGCTCGTCACCTCCTCCAAGCAGCAGTGAGATGTCTGGAATAGAGCAGCAGCAACAACAGCATGTCGGGACTGGTGGTGGTGAGGATGATGCTGGAGAAGCTGGGGTGGAAGAGACATTGATGGCCTTTTTAGCAGAAACTGAGAAGGAATGAGGATGGGCATCACCACCACTTCTAGTAAGGACATCTTGGAATTAGAGGAATTTGCAACTGCTCTAATTCCTTCTGATGCTGAGATGCAAGGGCAGCAGGATGCTGAGGAGTAGGTTAGTGTGCCACAGACCACCATGGACACAGTGGGAATGGGGTCAACAAGCAATGTGGGAGTAGGACAGGTTCCACTTGCCAGCAATAGCAATACTCCTGATCCTAGTTGCAGGAGCAGCAACATTATCTGCTGCCACAGACAATGAAGGGGAATGTGGAGGACAAGAAGAAAGAGGCCATTCTTCTCCACCTTTCCCTCTGAAGTCATGATGGGTGTGAGACTATTTTTCTGTTGGGGCAGGCACAGTGCAGTCATCAGCAACGGCACTGTGCACAATTTATGACAAGTCAGTTAGAAGAGGAAAGGAGGGAACACACCTTGGCACAAGCGCCCTCATATCACAGATGAAACACACATACCATGACATTTACTCCAAACATGTTAAAGCCTAACACCCACCACAGAAATCAAGCACCGCTTTTGCTGTCCCTGACTCACCAGAAAGGCAACAAGAGGCGAGGTAGAGATAAAAGAGGAGGAGGAATAAAACAACCCAGGCAGAGACTGGAAGTTCCAGGACGAGTGAAACAACTAGCTCGCCATCACCTTCTAGGGTAACTACATCTTCTGCCAATCCTCCTCGTTCATTACCTCCCCCACCAAATGATAGCCACTCTGTTGATGTTAGGATGTGGCAGTTCGTCTCTACCCATTGCACATTGTGTGGTGCACTGACCACACATGCCATTGTGGTGGAGGAGAATCGCAAACAGTGCATCAAGCGGCATCTAAGAAGATTCCATTCTGCAGAATATGCTAAGATGGTGGCAGGGAGGGTTCATCATTACTATTAAACTGTCAGGAAGTTGTCATGTGTCCTTAGTGGGTCTGGAAAAGGGGTACAGTGACAGCGGCAGTACTTGGTTTTGGGTGTCATGGTGTTTGGATACAGTTGTGCCCCGAGATATTATTTACCACACACACACTGTGCATATTGCAGTTGCTAATGAGAGCCACAGTTCCTGCTCTCAAGGGAAAAAAATATATTCTAATAACAACACACCCTTGATTTTGGAGGAGGGGCAGGTGGACAAGATTTAATGGCCAACTTATTCTTTTCTCCACATAGACTGGGGGCTACTTATACTGCTGTTACTGCCTCAGGCACATCACTGGAGTCAGTCGTGGCAAGTGGAAGCTTCATCATCCATCTTCCATGTTACTGCTATTGTTGATCCCATTCCCTTTCAGCTGTCTAATCATCCTGCTGTGTAAACAACTCAGCAGCAGCAGTACGAACAACAGTTGCAACTCAGGAGGACATTTGACAGTGGCCACTGGCCAACATGACTTACTGGCATTAGCTCTGGCTGAGCAGTGTTACATCAGTAAAAGGGGCGGGAGGGGGATACTTTGTCATTGAATTACTCTTGAACTACAACTCTGACAGAATTGAAATAACACTCTCCAAAGTCCAAATACTATGATGATTAATTAGAGCTGCTTTTATTATGAAACATTACTATCCCTTTAACTTGGATATAGCTATTACTGAGCGGTTCATAGCTGAAGTCTTAGTTTCCTTGCAATTTCTGTGTTTGGGGTTGCAGAGCAATGTCCACAGTCTAGCATAGGCAAGCTGGAGGTGTATGTCTTACAAACTAAAAGAATAATGGATGTGCACGCCCACAGATCTAGCCCAGGTGCCAGTTAGGCACAGCAGTTATTCAACAAAAGGAGTGTTTGCATGGGACTTGAAAACATATATAAACAAGCACTCTTATTGTGTGGTCTGTTTCAGTTTACAAACTAGACTTTCCTCCTGAACAAAGTGAAATGATAAAAAGAAATTATACATTGCAGCATCTATACTTATGTTGCAAATACATATATTACCTATTTGTCAGCTGATCCACATTTGATTGTACTATTTAATAACTCTGTGTCTCTATTCCCAATTGTAAAGCGTTGCGGAACTAGTTGACGCTATATAAATAATAATAATAATAATACTACAAGAACTAGAAAGATGTCTGCTAACCATTAGACAACAGGATAGGACAAGTCTCTACAAATTATTGCTCCATAAATACTCAGATGTGCAGTTGGCCAGAGAGAGAAAAAGCCATGATGCATCAGGAGTACGGGTGGGCGAAAAGTGGAAAAAAAATTCCCACCTGACTTTTCATTAAAACTGGTCGATTTTCTCTCTTTTTTTTTTTTTTTTTTTTTTCCTTCAGGAAAGTTTTTCCTTTCCTCCTTCAAATTACTATCCTCCTCAGATTATTGACACACATTACTTATCGGTCATGTCAGTGGTCCCAAGTGGGGTAGATGGTGACAACCCTTCTGCACATTCCTCATCTGTGCTGCTGTTAATATATTTGTCCTGGCTTTCTCTGTCATGTGTGGTTTCTGCTACCTGATACTCAGATGGTATGAGATGTTGGTTCATTTTTAAGAATGTTAGTCTCCCAACAGTGCTGCTTGATCGCCGCATCCTGCAGTCATTGACAATGTAACCAGCCGAACTGAAAACCCTCTCAGACTCAACACTTGCTGGGGAACAACTAATGGTTTCCATTACAGTATGTGTAAATGCCCACAAACACTGCTTTGTTTGCCAGTAGGCCTTGGGGTCATTATTTCTGCCTAGAATGTAGCTATCCTGAAAATATGCAGAAACAATCTCACATGCAGTGGGACCATTGTAGGAGCTACACGGTGTTCCTGTGTGACAGTTACCAACCCATACTCAAGGAGCAAGTCCCAAAGAGATGTGCTGCCTTTACCACCACCAATGTTGGCTTTTTGTCGCCCGTGCTGAGACGCATGAATTGCCCTGTGTTCAGCATAGGATGTTCTGGTTGATGATGTAGCTGCTTCTGCTGGTTGTCATGCTTTGTTGCATTCCTTCTCACTATACTGTCTAGATGTTTGTTGTGTCATAACTTACTCCCTCTCATCCTTCACAATGCAACCCTCCACTCAAGCAATAAGCATATCTCGATATTGCTTGACAGAATCTGATTCCTCAGAGATTTGCTGCTGGTCATCATGACTCATTCTTGTGACAAACTGCTGATGGCCCTTTGGCAGAAATTCAGAAATTTGTGTTTGAAGTGGGGGTCCAGCAGAGTGGCAAGAATGTATCCCTCATTGCTTTTAATGTACAATATGCAAGTATATTGTTCAAAGCATGCTAACATATCATTTACCAGCTGGTGCATGTCTGTGTTATTATGGTAAGATTCCTCAGCCATGCTCCTCATTTTTTTCTGCAATAAAATTATCAGTGGAAGAATTTCACTAATTCCTGCCCCAATGCCACTCACCTGCATGGCTGCCTCCTCAAAGGGTTTCAACAGCTCACATACATCGCACATTAGTTGCCACTGGCCAGGTGATTAAAAAAAAAAAAAAGCTACCTCCAAAGCCTTCCAGTTTTTCATGGTGTACTCGCTAATGGCCTTATTCTGCTTGTACAAATGCTCTAACATGTACATTGTGGAATTCCACCTGGTAGGGACCTCCATTTTCAGCAGGTGATGGGTCAGGTTGTTACGCTCTTGTATGGAATATAGAGCACTGCATGCACTGCTGGAGTGACTAAAATGGGCACAGATTTTGCGGGTAACAGTAAGCATCTCTCTGAGGGTTTTGGATTCTGCCAGGAATTTGGTCACAACTAAATTTAGCACATGGGCAAAGCTGGGCACATACCTCACCTATTCTTCTTAAGATTATACTAATTTCAGCATTAGCCCGCAAGCTTGCCTGGGCCCCAAAGTAATGTCTTGGGCAACCTGCTACCACTCAAGGGGTTAAATCCTTTCAATTAGAAATCTCTCTTTGATGACTTATTTGTGCAAAAAAAGCCCATTCCATCTCATTTTGTAATGTCCTGGAGGTGCATGCAAAGTGTTGCACTTCTTTAGCCATTTGAACCAGTGTTTGTATTCAAAATCTGAAGTTCCATTATGACACTGCAAGAAGAATTCAAAGGCAACTGCTGCCTGAGAACTGTGCTGTATTAGGAAATTTGGCCACAAGTGCAATGCATCTCCTTCACTTTCCACAAACAGACAGTTCTGTGTGATGACATGTGCTAGGGCCTGCAGAGATGGCATTTGGTATATCACTAGATTTCAAGAGAAACTTGTTGCTGCATGATCCAGAAAACTGCACTTTATGGCCAGGGCCGGACTGGGAATAAAAACCAGCCCTGGAAAAAATTGCTTACCAGCCCCATAGCACTGCGTCATTATACCAGCCCCATAACATTGAGTCATTATACCAGTCCCTCTTAGCCCCCCAACCCTCTGTATCACTTTTACCCACCAGCTCCATGTCCCTCTTAGCCCCCCAAAACCCCCTGTGTCCCTCTTACCCCCCAACTCCATGTCCCTCTTAGCCCCCCAACCCCCTGTGCCACTCACTCTTAGCCCCCCTATGTCCATGTCACTTTGTACCCCCCAAACCCTCTGTGTCACTCATAACACTTAGCCCCCCCCAGCTCTGTGTCACTTTAGCCCCCCCCGACCCAAGCCCCTGCTGTGTCACTCACTTTACTCTCGCCTCCCAAGTGTTTCCCAGCCCTGCCCTGTGTCACTCTTTTTGTTATGTGAATATATGTGTACACCAAGCACTGCACAGAACAGAATCTATTCTTTCCTTCCTACCACAAGTTCCACAATGGTATATTGTCCAGCCAGGGGCCAGGAAGCCACCTCAGTCCTCCTCTGTCCTGCTGCACGGTCTGCTCCTGCTCAGACACACACACTCACACACACACACACACACACTCTCTCTCTCTCTCTCTCTCTCTCTCTCTCTCTCTCTCTCTCTCTCTCTCTCTCTCTCTCTCTCTCTCTCTGGCTGTAGCCTGCTAACCTTGCCATCTAGGTGCGGCCGACCTGGTGCGCAGACATCACGCAGTGCTCACGCTCCTTACTGCGCGTGTCTGACACAGAGGTGTAACTAGAAGCCACCGGGCCCTGGTGCAAGAATTGCCATGCCCCCCCCCAACCACACTGGCCCCCTCCACATTGCCCCTTCCACAATGCCCTTAAATCTCCACATTGTCCCTTCCACAATGCCCCCATCTCCACAATGCCCCTCAATCTCCACATTGCACCTTCCACAATGCCCCCATATCTCCACATTGCCCCTTCCACAATGCCCCCATCTCCACAATGCCCCTCAATCTCCACATTGCACCTTCCACAATGCCCCTATCTCCACAATGCCCCTCAATCTCCACATTGCACCTTCCACAATGCCCCCATATCCAGAATGCCCCTCAATCTCCACATTGCCCCTTCCACAATGCCCCTCAATCTCCACACTGCCCCTTCCACAATGCCCCTCAATCTCCACATTGCACCTTCCACAATGCCCCTATCTCCAGAATGCCCCTCAATCTCCACATTGCCCCTTCCACAATGCCCCTCAATTTCCACATTGCCCCTTCCATAATGCCCCTTCATTTCCACAATGCCTCTTAATTTCCACAGTGCCATTTCCACAATGCTGCCATCTCCTACCTCGAGTCCCTGGTGATCTAGCGGAGTGGCATGACAGATCTGTGCCTCCTTCTGCACAGACCTGTAGAGCTGAAGCTCCCGTGCGGTCCTTAGTATTGCAGAGTGCTGGGAGATGATGTCATCTCCCTGCGCTCTGTAGTACTAGGGCGCCGGGAGCTTCAGCTGAGAAGAGTTGCTGCGGCGGGTGAGTGGCAAGGGGTCAATCACTCACTCATTCACTGCGGCCAGCGGATGTGACTTTCGCGGCGCGGTCCTTCATCTTGCTTATGGCAAAAATGTTTCTTTTTTTAAAGCAGAACAAGCAGCCCCAAGGGAAGTCCAGTGCAGGCAGCCTACTGGGAATTTTCCCGGTATCCTGGTAGGCCAGTCCGGCCCTGTTTATGGCTTAAGACTGTGTGTAATGCTGTGAGTGCCAGAGGGTTTTGCATCTTGTAAGTACCACAGCCATGTGCTGCTCCAAAGGGTAAGGAAGAGAATATTTTATGCAAATCCATCAACGCAGTTATGCAGTAGCTTTAATTGTAATGGAAAAAGGAGCACTCCTCTCTTTAGTCAAATTTTAAGAACAAGGTGCAGTCAAATGCCACTGATTTTAGAAAAGAGATGTAAAAAGACCAGTCAATCCGACAACCATAAGATGTTTTGGAACCTTTTGCCCTAAACCTAAACACAGAGAAGGCAGAGCAATTTACCCATGGGAGCTCTGCCTCCATCTCTCTTCCTCGCCATAAGCATAAAAGAGAGGCAAGAGTATTGGGTGCAGAGATAGATTGCCCTTCTCTTCCACTGACGTGTGTGTGTGTGTGTGTGTGTGTGTGTGTATATATATATATATATATATATATATATATATATATATATATATATATATATATATATATATATATATATATATATATATATATAATAATAGAGAGAGAGAGTGGTCAGGGCTTACGGGATGTTAATTGATTAGGAGTACAAATTGAACGCAATGGCATAAGAAAAGGAGTGGCATAACCTGGGTCCTAGTGACCCAGCACAGATGACGAAGTGGCCATCCTGATTGGAGGGCTGGCCAAGTAAGTGTAAAATAAGGAAGGGGTGGAAGAGGTGGGGGACAAGAGGTAGGCGTCGCTCCGTGGGAGAGGCTGCCAGGCTTAAGAACCCTGCAGCCCCTCCCACAAATACGGGCTCAGCCCGTACACTTGTGGTCAGGGCTTACGGGATGTTAATTGATGAGGAGTACAAATTGAAGGCAATGGCATAAGAAACGGAGTGGCATAACCTGGGTCCTAGCGACCCGGTACAGATGATGAAGCGAACGGCCTGACTGGAGGCCAAAAATAAACAAAGAGATTATAGACAAGACAAACTGTTTATTGATTCACATCCTTTATAAGAGAGGAAAAGGCTAAGCGAATCTCATCTTTAGGGTCTGGAATATACCTGGAAAAACAGTGAGATTTCCATCTGCCTAGTTTTTGAATTATGTGTGTGGGAACTTTATTGCGAGATGCTGCCGAGGCGGCACCTATTCTGAAGGAGTGGCCCGAAAATTAATTTGGATTGACTCCAAAATTGGCTAATATGGGTCTTATGTTGTTGATGAATTCAGTCATAGACAAAGGGCCATGAGGAGTGGGTAGGAGTGGACTATTGTCTGGTTGGTCTGATAGCAGGATGGATAGTTGAGTGAGAGCATTAAAAGGGCACCAACGGTCCTGAGTGGGATAGAATGGAATGTTTGTACCGATTCTCGTCTGATCGGATTTGGATTTTGGTAAATGTAAAATGATGTGGTCATTATGGATATGCAAGTCTGATTTCTTTGGAAATTCAGGGGATGAGTGGGAGACCAAGAATTCCCCTGATATTAAGAATCCAAAGAAACCTAGATTTATAGCTGCCAGAAGGACACAACTTAGAGAGGAATTTGAAGGGTTCGCTGAAATTGTGTAGTATAATTGTCTGACTATTGGGCCAGTGATGGGTAAGCGAGTTCTGGATGGATGGTTGGAGATTTTTGAGAGACCTTTGAAAAAGGTCATTATGGAAGGCTGCAGAAAAGCTAGATGGTGCCGGATACCTGCTAGATGAAGTTTGATAGTGGGGAGGGAGTAGCCCAGGGATATGTGGCAGTGTGTCGCATAGGCTAAAATGTCTTCGATTGAATAGTCGGATGGAGTATGAGATAGTAAAAGAAATTGAGAAAAGGCGGACCAAGCTTTGGTGTAGGCTTGCCTTGTGTTGGGAGCAAGTGCGAGATCCATGATGGCTGCTGTGTAGGAACTAATGTGCATCATACCAGGGTCAATTCTTGGAAGGCTGGGGCCAAGGAGTGATGCTGACTGGCGTGAGGACATAGACTGAAAAATTCCTGGAATTGAAAATGGGACAAGGTATTAGCGGCTTGATTGGAGTGAGCAGGGATGAGGGAACTGAGAATGGTAAATTTATGGCAAAGGGATAACCAAGTGAGTTTGCGGAGGAAAAGCATGTTAGTGGAGGACGGGGATCTTCCTTTAGTAAGGACTTGATGAGTGGAAGGGTTGGTGGTACAGAAGGTGACTGTTTGGTTTGACCAGAGATGACCCCAACGGACTACTGCAGAGACGATAGGGTAGATATTTGCTGGTGTGGGATGATGGAAGAAATGAGGAAAATTGAAAACTTGGGGGGTCAGTGTTCTGCGAGTCATTCGAAACCATTGATGGCTGAGTATCTGAATTCTGGGTATGAGTCTGAAAAGATGACGGGTGAGTTAGAGGAAATGGGTTGGGGAAAGAGAGATCTACCATTCCAATGGTGGAAAAAGGTGGACCACATGGCTAGGTCACACTTGGTAGCGGGGCTTAAAGATATAGAGGCAGATGAGTCTTGTGGGGCAGAGAGGAGAGCTAAAAGGTAGGAAATAAAGGATTTTCCTTGTGGAATAATCCGGGTAGCAAAGTAACCCAGGAGGGACTGCAGTTCTGTTCTTGAACATGAATCTCGGGAGGAAAACTCGAGGACTGTGGAATGAATACGGCTAACTTTGTTGAGAGGAAGTCGAGCTTCCATTGTCTGAGAATCTAAGGTGATCCCTAAAAACTCAAGTGTAGTGGTGGGGCCAATATTTTTGTTGGGGGCTACTGGGACCCTTAAGTCCTGAAATAATATCGAGAGTTTGGTGAGACAAGAAGGGGGGGCTGCCTGCTGGTTCAATTAAACCAATAGTACTTCATTAGTGCTCAACCTTTTACAAACAAAAACTTTGCATTCTGGACACCAGGGGTTAGACTCTATTGCAGGTGCTAATGTTATCACTGCTTTTATCTCCAGTTTTCCTCATAGACTTCAATAGGAGAATGTTTGATAAAACAGGAGTTAACATTTACCACCTGCAATAGAATCTGGCCCCAGGTGATGTTGTTGCCAAGGTGTTTCCTTAATAAACACCACAAGCCTGAACTGTAATCACTTCTAAAAGAAGCATCTCCCAGTATTTGGGGTTTATTCTTGTTTTACTTAGCAGGAAAAGCTCAGTAAATGGAGTTTTTAACCCCATGAATGCTGGAGAAGTTTCCAACACTTTTTCTTGCAAAGCTTTGGACACCTCTCTAAAGAGGTGTAATTCTGGAGTAAGCCAACTGCATCATGCGGGAAGGATAAAAATCACCATAGATTTGATTTACAGGGCTGGATTAAGACTCCATAGGGCTCTAGACATGATCCCAAACTGGTGCCCCCCCACACACAGCTCCCTCCCCCCCCAAACAACCCTTTCTTGATTTGCCAGTTGTTGTGGATAGAGCTATTAGTACCAACTTATTAAAACATAAAATTAACCCCTTAAATACCAGGTAGGTCACCAAAGCATTGCCAAGCAATGCATTAGGAACCTCCCTGGCATCCAAGGGGTTAAATAATTTAAAAATGTACAATAGAGCTTACATTTGAAATGGGGCTACACTAGTGATACCACAAAGCTTACAAATGAAATGGGGCTACACCAGCAATACCACAAATTTTCCAATTGAAATGGGACTACACTAGAGATACCACACAGCTTGGAATTGAAATGGAGCTACACTAGAAATACCACAGCTTGGAATTGAAATGGAGCTACACTAGAAATACCACAGCTTGGAATTGAAATGGGGCTACACTAGAGATACCACAGAGTTTACAACTGAAAAGCAGCTATTGTAGTGAAACCACAGAGCTTATAATTGAATTGGGGACACACCAGTGATACCACACAGCTGCAAATGAAATGGGGCTAAACCAGTGATACCACACAGCTAAAAATTTAAATAGCGCTACACCAGTGATGGAAAAGGAGAAAAGAAAGGGTAAAGGGAGGGAACTAAGGAAACAGGAAGGTCAAAATGGGGGACATATCTAGTATGTCCCCTTCTTTCTCTGCCCCCTAGTCTGTGCCCCCCTCTTTCACTGCTAGTGCTCCCCCAGTCTCTGTCCCCATTTTTTCTCCCCACAGTCTGTTTATCCTCTTTTTTTAGCTCCTCTGTTTCCCCTAGGCTTTTCCCTCTCTCCCAGTTTCACCCCGCTACTCTAGTAAAGGCTATATGTTTACAACTATTTGTGCACTGACTAAAGAGTTCCCACCAGTTATATAAGAATAGTAAAAAGGAGATATCTATACACTATAGGGCAGACTCTGGCCATGCTAAGGTTTCCTAGTGTGGAGTAATTACTGACAAAACTATTTAATTTAGTCCACCCTTTCTAAACCATACCAGGTGATGGGAGCATAAGACGAGAGTGTATGCGTGCTTGAAGACCACTCAAACTAGGACTATGTATAAAGAAAAGAGGAGAATTTTGGGGGCACACAATCTGCACCATAGGGGGCACATTCCAATTAAATGACATGGGTCTTTTAAAACCTTTTGTTGCTGTAGAGTCCCATGCGTCCTACAAAGTCCGCAACCACCACATCTCCTTCTCCCCTATTGTCCCCATATGCATCCAAGCAGCTTCACCACTCTCACACAAGTCCTCCATAAGTCCTCCGGTGCCAGGCAGCTTGCAACACATTGCTGTACAATATGTCATAAACTGTATGGTATGGGAGGTGTTAAGTAGCCAAAAAAAACATATAATACCCGGTCTCACCCCACTAGACTAACTGGACCCACCATTTACACTTCCATTGCTGGATTGGCAGGGAAAGTATTGCAATCAGTGTGTTCCTGCAGGCCCTGCAATGGAGAAGTAAACATGTTAACATGAAAAATGTCTTCAGTCTAAGGCTGAAATGGCCTTAAATATATATTTTTGGGGAAAATGTTAGTCTCCCATCTCTCCATCCCGTTTGCATGGTAATGTTACCCTCCCCACACACCACACACACACTCCTCTCCTTCCCTTTGGCTGATGGGGAATTATGGGAGTTGTAGTCTGGCAGTGTGGGCGTTACTTTGTCCATCCCTACTTTACTCCATTTCCCTGCACATGCCCAGGCTAGTTTTATGTAGAGGGGAGATATTCACGGCTTGAAGGCATACGGGAGGGTAGATGTGTAGTACAGTATGATTGTAACGCCTTCATGCCCTGAATACCTCCTCTCTAGCATGTGTAGGGAAATAGAGTAAAGCGGGGATGGACAATGTAACGCCCATCAGCTGCTGCCAGACTATATCCACTGTGTGTTGTGATACACTAAAGTGATCATACTCTGTAGAGTTGAGATGCCAAACCTTTGGGGAGATTTATAAAAAACCTTTCTTATTACTCTTTAAAGAACTGTCCTTAAGGCATGGCAAGCAGATATAACTCCAGGTCTGATTTATAAATGATTAAAAGCGCTCTTATGATTATGTTGTATTTATGCAGATTTTAACACTTGGGGGGAGATTCACTAAGTGGTGATAAAGAGGTGATAAAGTGGAGTAGACATTTCCAGTTTATCAATTCTCCAATTCTTATGTTATTCTATGGAGCCTATGCACTAAGATTTCTTCAACTTTGGAGATCTTAGTGCATAGGCTCTATAGAGTAACATAGTACCGTAAAATCTCAGGTATAATATGCACCTGTGTATAATACGCAGGTGTATATTACACCCAAGATTTTAGGGGAAAACAAGAGTGCCTATGTATAATAAGCACCCTTGTTTCCCCTTAGTAAAGAAAATTAGGGCTGCCACATTCATCCCCTCCCTCCCCCCAGCGCAATCCGCTCTCAAAATAAGTCTTACTTCCACTGAAGTCCCCATCTTCTCTGCTGGCGGCATATTCCCAAGTAAAATAAATTTCCCTTTTCCTGGCTGTTTCAGCCAAGTCTGCCATCTAGTAGACAGATTTGGAATCCAGTCCACAGATCAACCGGCAGCTCTTTAGCAGTGCCGAGTTCACGATCTTTAAAAAGAACTACTTAACGGGAACTGTGTACAAAGTGTGCCTGGCTTGCAAGCACACTTTGCAGACCATTCAAATGAAGAAATTATTTTTAAAGATTGTGATCTCAGCACTTCTGGAGAGCCACAGCCGGTCCCGGGACGGATTCCAAATCTGAGAGCTAGAATGGTGACGTCACTCAGAGGGAAACTTTCCTTGTGAATATCTCCCAAACCATAAAGGTTTGGAAGATAAGACTTATATCATTTTTAATGTTTTTTTAAGGGCTACAATATAAAATAAAATTATTTTCAAGTATTACTATCCAAGCATTCCAAGCAATACAATCTGCATAATAACACCATATTTATAAAAACGCTTTTAATTATTTACAAATCAGACCTGATGTTGTATCCACTTGCCATGCCTTAACCCCTTAAGGACCGGGAAAATCTGATGTCGTTTTCCCTTAAGGACCGGAGCAATTTTGACTTTTTTGACTATGTCTTTGTTCAACCATGTTTTCTCTTTAATTCCTTTTGTGCACCCACATAAATTATATACTGTTTTTTTAAGCAGAAGTAGGGCTTTCTTTTGATACCACAATTATATGAATACCTCATTGTTTAATTTGATTAAAATAGAAAAAAAGAGGAAAAAAATTGAAAAAAAACAACATTTTGCTTACATTTTTCTGTCAGGATTTGCATACTATTAGTTAATGAAAAAAAAATACCCCTAAATATATTCATTTGCTTCTCCTGAATATAAGAATACCCCATATGCCTAGTATTTTAGTCCTTTACTCACATTTACAAGGTAAATATTACAAGATGGCTGCCGTTATTTCCAACTTGTGATTTCTCAACAATTGGCATGTGAGCATCATAGCTTAGCTGACGGTGCCAGAACCAAAAATGTCCCACAAAGGTATATGTTTCTGAAAACTAGACAACATAAGGTAAATAATCAGGAGAATTTTTGAGTTTTTCATGCAGCTATTTTTCCAGAAAAAAATTTCAAAATTGTGGTAATATTTAGTTTTTTTGCAGTTTTCACACTTACATTTCAATACTACTGTTGATATCAAGCACATGATAGGTGAAGATTTTTAAAAATGCATTGTTTAGTGTTCAGCTCCTTCTTCTGAGTACGGCAATACCCCATATGCATAGGTTTCTCAAGGTTTGGGAGAGCTACGGGGCCCAAATTGGAACATGCGCGTTTCCAGTTTCACACTTTGAATTTTCACAGCTTGCATCACTGGTGCCATGTCTCATTTGGGGCTGTGTAACAGTGCTCCACTCTAAGATTTCCCCCCAAAAGTATATATTTTTGGAAAGTAGACACCCCAGGCTTTCATTTTATGTATGTTTTAAATTTTTTTACGCAGCCATTTTACCACCAATCGCTCGTAAATCTTGACTTAAGTTAAAAAAACAGCGTTTTTCACACTTGCACTTCAATGTTGATGTGAATTTCAAGCACATGATAGGTGAAGATTTTTAAATGCATTGTTTAGTGTTCAGCTCCTTCTTCTGAGTACAGCAATACCCCATATGCATAGGTTTCTCAAGGTTTGGGAGAGCTACAGGGCCCAAATTGGAACATGCTCGTTTCCAGTTTCACACTTTGAATTTTCACAGCTTGCATGACTGGTGCCATGTCTCATTTGGGGCTGTGTAACAGTGCTCCACTCTAAGATTTCCCCCCAAAAGTATATATTTTTGGAAAGTAGACACCCCAGGCTTTCATTTTATGTATGTTTTCAATTTTTTTACGCAGCCATTTTACCACTAATCGCTCGTAAATCTTGACGTAAGTTAAAAAAACAGCGTTTTTCACACTTGCACTTCAATGTTGATGTGAATTTCAAGCACATGATAGGTGAAGATTTTTAAAAATGCATTGTTTAGTGTTCAGCTCCTTCTTCTGAGTACAGCAATACCCCATATGCATAGGTTTCTCAAGGTTTGGGAGGGCTACGGGGCCCAAATTGGAACATGCGCGTTTCCAGTTTCACACTTTGAATTTTCACAGCTTGCATCACTGGTGCCATGTCTCATTTGGGGCTGTGTAACAGTGCTCCACTCTAAGATTTCCCCCCAAAAGTATATATTTTTGGAAAGTAGACACCCCAGACTTTCATTTTATGTATGTTTTAAATTTTTTTACGCAGCCATTTTACCACCAATCGCTCGTAAATCTTGACGTAAGTTAAAAAAACAGCGTTTTTCACACTTGCACTTCAATGTTGATGTGAATTTCAAGCACATGATAGGTGAAGATTTTTAAAAATGCATTGTTTAGTGTTCAGCTCCTTCTTCTGAGTACGGCAATACCCCATATGCATAGGTTTCTCAAGGTTTGGGAGAGCTACGGGGCCAAAATTGGAACATGCGTGTTTCCAGTTTCACACTTTGAATTTTCACAGCTTGCATCACTGGTGCCATGTCTCATTTGGGGCTGTGTAACAGTGCTCCACTCTAAGATTTCCCCCCAAAAGTATATATTTTTGGAAAGTAGACACCCCAGGCTTTCATTTTATGTATGTTTTCAATTTTTTTACGCAGCCATTTTACCACCAATCGCTCGTAAATCTTGACGTAAGTTAAAAAAACAGCGTTTTTCACACTTGCACTTCAATGTTGATGTGAATTTCAATTTCAAGCACATGATAGGTGAAGATTTTTAAAAATGCATTGTTTAGTGTTCAGCTCCTTCTTCTGAGTACGGCAGTACCCCATATGCATAGGTTTCTCAAGGTTTGGGGGAGCTACGGGGCCCAATTTTGAACAAATATTGAATTTTCACATCTTGGTTAACTGATGCCATTACTCATTTTGGGCTATGTTCCAGTGCTGAACTTCAGAATTTCCCCCCAAAAGTGTATATTTTTGGAATGTAGACACCCCCAGCTTTCATTTTAGGTGTGTTTTCAAATTTTTTACACAGCCATTTTACCACCACTTTCTCATAAACTTGACGTAAGTAAAAAAACAGCGTTTTTCACACTTTGCCTTCAATGTTGATGTGAATTTCAAGCACAGAATAGGTGAAGATTTTATAAACTGAATTGATTAGTGTTCAGCTCCTTCTTCTGAGTACGGCAATACCCCATATGCATAGCTTTCTCATGGTTTGGGGGAGCTACGGGGGCCAAATTGGAACATGCGCGTTTCCAGTTTCACACTTTGAATTTTCACAGCTTGCGTTACTGGTGCCATGTCTCATTTGGGGCTGTGTAACAGTGCTCTTTTTTAAGATTTCCCCCCAAAAGTGTATATTTTTGGAAAGTAGACACCCCAGGCTCTCGTTTTAGGTGTGTTTTCCAATTTTATACACAGCCATTTTACCACCAATCCCTCGTAAACCATGACGTAAGTAAAAAAAAAAACAGCGTTTTTCACACTTAGGGTTGGCGGCAGTATATTGGGCTGCATACAAATTGGTTTGGGAAACAATTTCACCTAAAATGTCTTCCCCCAAAAACAAATCAAAAAAATGATCATGGGTAAATCCTTCCACATCAATTTGAATCCCTGGGTTGCCTGTGAATTCTGAGATTTGTGGGCATAAATTGATACCCATTCATTAGGATCCGGAGTGGCAGGTGTTGGGGCATTTCTTTGGGCAGGTTTTTGGGCAGATCTTTTGGCAGGTGCTGGGGCAGTTGCCAGGGCAGCTCTTGGGGCAGCACTTGGGGCATTTCTTTGGTAGGTCTTTGGGCAGATCTTTTGGCAGGTGCTGGGGCAGTTGCCAGGGCAGCTCTTGGGGCAGCACTTGGGGCATTTCTTTGGGTAGGTATTTTGGTAGGTCTTTGGGCAGTTCTTTTGGCAGGTGCTGGGGCAGTTGCCAGAGCAGCTCTTGGGGCAGTGCGTCTTTTCTTGACAGAAGGCCCAGCGTCATCACTAGAGCTGCTCTCACTTTCTGAAAACTGCGCTGTGTCAAAATCTGACGCAGTGTCTGTTGCCTCAGAGTCAGACGCCAAAAAGGCATATGCCTCTTCAACGCTGTACCTGCGCTGCATTTTGCCCACTAAAAAAACTTTTTTTTTTCTTACGCTATCCCTAAACCTAAATCTAACCCTAAAACTTACCCTAGCCTACGTATATCCTGAACCTACCTAACCCAAACGAACTACCTATCTAAACTGCACTTATATATATATATATTTTTTTTTTTTTTTTTTTTTTTTTTTTTGGGGGGGGTTTGGGGTTTTTTGGGGTTTTTTTTTTCTTACGCTATCCCTAAACCTAAATCTAAACCTAAAACTTACCCTAACCTACGTATATCCTGAACCTACCTAACCGAAGTGAACTACCTATCTAAACTGCACATATTATATATATATATATATTTTTTTTTTTTTTGGGGGGGGGGTTTTGGGGTTTTTTGGTTTTTTTTTTTCCTTACGCTATCCCTAAACCTAAATCTAACCCTAAAACTTACCCTAACCTACGTATATCCTGAACCTACCTAACCCAATTGAACTACCTATCTAAACGGCGCTTATTATATATTTTTTTTTTTTTTGGGGGGGGGGGTTTGGTTTTTTTTGTTTTTTTTCCCCTAAACCTAAATCTATCCCTAAAACTTTCCCTAACACACGTCTACACTAAACCTACCCAACTACCTACCAAAATACCTAAAGAATATTTACTATTAAAAAAAAAAAAAAAAAAAAATTTAAAAAAAATTAAAAGAAAATTTAAAAAAAATTTAAAAAAATTTAAAAAAAATCTAAAAAAAATCTAGGGGGATGGGGGGTGTCCCACAGATCAGAAAACACTGATCTGCAGCAAATTGATCACTCCAAGAATGAACAGATGGGGGGGCACTTATTGATCACTGCAGAACAGTGATCAAAGGGTTAAATTTCTTTATTTAAACTTTTTTTTTGACTTTTTTTTTTTACAGTAAGGCAGTAACAGCATGTCTCTCTGTCTCTCTCCACCTCAGCAGTATGCAAGGTGGAGGGAGGCAGAGAGATCTGACAGGGACAGTATTTACAAATACTGTCCCTGTCATTCAGGTTTTGCAACATGTGATTCGCTTTTGAAGCGAATCGCATGTTGCAACAATGTTTCAGCCGCTTGTTACTAAGGCCTAGATTTAAAGGCAACCGTTAAACCAGCCGCTAAGTGAAAAAGGCACATCGCTCGCAAATAATACAGGAGTTACGGCAGATTCAATAGCTACTCTACGAGAATAGCTATCGAGCGTAGGCACACAAAAAACACGTAACACAAAACCCGTTGTCGCTCATGTTAATGCACAACGGGCGGACAAATCACACGATAACTGAGCTCCAAACAACATGTAACATAACGGCTGCCGTTGTCAAGCAACCATGATTGATGCCAAAACAAATTCAAACACACATCTAATCCCAAAGCCCCAATGTATCAAATAACTTCAAATACACCTATATATACCCAAAAATAACCGCCACACACTGTCTGTTATCGAGTTCTTCAGAGCCAGATATCAGGACCCAGGAGCGGAGGATAGTGATCAGAGAGAGGGAGACAGGAGCGTTCATTGGAGGTAGAGGAGTTTTGGAGTTTGGAGAGAGGAGAGCATTGCACAGAATACGACACATAGCACACCTTTGCACATATTACATACACACATACAAACACATACACATACATACACATAGTCCTTTTATTTTATAACACCTCACACATTTTACTTTTATTTTTGACAGTGTGAATCTGGGAGTGAAAGTGTGTGACAGAGAGTGACTGGATCGAGTGTGTCTGTGAGGGCCTGTGGGAGTGCCTGGGTGTGACTGGGTGAATGATGGCGAGGAGAGGAGGACAGGAGAGAGGGATGGGGAGAGTAGTGGAGGAGGAGGAAGATCAGGAGGGGATCCCTCAGCAGAGCAGGGGTGGGAGAGGGAGATCCGCAGGGCGGAGGGGGACCCGGCCCACAAGAGCAGGAACACGCAGGACAGGGACAGAACCTGCAGTGGGACGAGGGGTAGTTGCTGGGGAGCACCCCACACAGTCAGGGTCAGACCAGGCAGGGCACTCCGGCTCTGAGTCATCCCATGCCGGAGCTGATGAGGCCAGGATCAGAGACCCAAAGTATACAGAGGAGGAGAACACGGCTCTTGTGGAAGCTGTCCTGGAGAGGCAGAGTGTTCTCCACCCGACAGCGAAGGTCCCTGGCCTGTCAGCGAGGAGGAAAGCAGCCTGGAACCAGATCTGCAGCCGGGTCAACGCGGTGGCTCCATGCAGACGGGACGTGGAGTCCATCAAGAAGCGATGGGGCGACTGCCGGAGGGTGGTCAAGAACAAGCTCTCCGAACTCGCCAAGCACGCCCGAGGCACTGGAGGTGGCCCACCTGTCCCTATCACCTTCTGCGGCTGGGAGGAGATGGTGCGCCAGAATATGTCCCCAACCCTGATCGAGGGGGTTGTTGGAGGAGCTGACACTGGGGATGAGAGGACCCTCCACACTACCGGTAAGTGCAACACTACAGAACAGCACACTACAGCAACCAACACCAGCTGCACACACACTCACACCTCAACACATGTCCATCATTCATGCACACAACTGCACCAACACAGCACCCTGAGGGTTAAAAACAGGACACAACACAAGGACAAATATCAAGGTCCAACTTGGAACAAACCTGTCCAAGTCCTACTTCAACCCTCCTGTCGCTGTGCTCATCACACACAATACACAAACCATGCAGTTCCAAATGTCGACTGTCATCACTGTTCACACACAATGTCACCCATGTCCCCGCTGGGATGTCAGCACTTAACCCCTCGAGTGCTAGAGGGATCATCAATGCATCGATCAACAATGCTTTGGCAACCCCTCTGGGACTCAAAGGGTTAACCAGACAACAATCAAGTCAATAGGCCAACGATCACATGCTACACAGGGGACATTCACTAAGCGGTGACAAACACATGGTGGAGAGAAATTCACCCTCACACATCCTCATTTCACCAATACCAGTGTTAGCCTATGGAGAATATGCAATAACATGAATCAAGTTGCTAAGGTCCCATCGTATACACTCCATAGAAAACACTGGAAATGGGGAAATGAGATCACTGGAGAAGTCAGCATTATGTACACTCCATCATGTCAACAACACCGCTTACTGAATCACAAAAAGGATGGAGCAGGTCACACATCACAGTGGCACTGAGAATAACTGCTTGTATGTGCAACACACAGGCCTCAAACAATACCCCAGAATTAAAGGGGGAAAAAGTAGGCCTTGGTGTTGTGTCTGCAATCATTTACCCTAACTTCAAATGACATATCTCACATCTGATTCCCACATGGATCCTCAGGGGTGCTGATGCCATGGATGGATGGTACACCAGACACTGTTTGCAGGATACACATGGGAACCAAATATCATCCATTGTACCTTGGTCACCAACAGGCCATGAATGATAGATATCTCGGATTGAGTACGGTTGCCTCACTCAGAAGGATGGATGGGCTCATACTCAAAGAAAAACAGGCCTCAATCAGAGATATCCCTCACTACTGGCGTGATTGTTGCCCTTCAGGATTCAACTGGAACACACGACATGGACAGGATCCTGTCCAGTTCGTCAATCTCTGATTGCCAGGGTGGTATCCCATGCCCTACAATGAAATGCATAGGATATGATCCTGACAACCAGAGAGTCACCTGTCAAGTAATGAAAAATTGTGAATTGGACGGGATCAGCTAAGAAGATAGGGTTGAATAACACTTGATTCCCACTGCACATCTGTTCAAAGATATGCACACAAAGGAAAATGGTCAGATATGTACCTTTCAAATGGCTCAAAATATGTCCCAACACGATGTGAACCCAGAGATCATCTCACTGCCTGTGATTGCCCTACTGGCCAGATATGTGCATCCATCAGAAACTAACTTACATTGATACCATCCAAATACACATACCTAGTATATCCCACTCTACGTAGATGGGATATACGAGGTATGCTCATATCCATCATATCAATCCAATGTATATTTTGATGGGTGCACATATATAGCCAGTAAGGCAATCACACCTACTGAAATGATCTCTGGCTTCATATCTGGAAAGGATATATTCATATCCATATGAAAGGTACACATCCACATGCATATATGATCATTTCTCCTTGTATGTAACTGTAATGGCATAGCAATTGTTAATTTCACCAACATGTGGATCCATGTTAGTCCTATCCCGCCAACCCTCATGGTTAGACAGATATCGCTCTATTTGACAGCTGGAGATTCCAGTCATTAGAACACACGGAGGCTCTTCAGCAGAGCCTAAATTGCCCCATTCAGAGATGGAGACATCTTTGAGATGGTCAACAAAGTGTGCCAGGTTTGCAAGCACACTCTGTTCACCATTCCAATGAGGTTTACATCTCTGAATGGGGCAATTTAGGCTCTGCTGAAGAGCCTCCGTGTGGTGAAATGACTGTCAAACATGTCAAAATGACTGTCAAATAGAGCAATATCTGTCTAACCATGTGGGTTGGAGGGATAGGACTAACATCGATCCACATCTATCTCTTACAATGCCTACAATATTACATCATGGTGAAATTAACCATTGCTATTCCGTTAAAGGGATAGTAATACCTAACATGTGAAAAGAAAAATATATTGCAGGGTTCATCCCCCGAGCAAAACAAGGGTATTCCCACTGCTGAAAGGTGTTTCATTCAAAATGTAGCACAGCTCATAGTTGACTACTCCAGCGGCAATATCACAGTGGCCTGGAACTCTAAAATGGCGATGTTGCTAGACCATCCTATGGACAGCTTACGTCCAGACGCAATAAATTCTCATAGGATAATGTAGCAACAGTGCCAATGTACAACTTCAGGCCACTGGGATATAGCACCAAAGCAATTCTACTCTGAGCTGGGAGACTTTTTGGACAAAAACCTCCTCCAGCAGTGGGAGTACCCTTGTTTCACTCAGGGTGATAAACCACAAAACATATATTTCCCTTTCTGCATTTCATGTATTAGTATCCCATTAATCCCATCATGGCTACGTTTACTAATCACACAATCTCAATTCTCCACACAGCTTATGGGCCTCCATCGCAGCAGGAGCCCGTGGAGGAGCCGACCACACCACCCAGTGAGGAGGATACAGAGGAGGGGACTAGCCACTGGGAAGCGTCTACAACCACCACACCTCCTCCCCAACTGGCTGCATCACCACTGCCTGCCTCTCAACTGCCTGCCTCTCAACTGGCTGCCTCTCAACTGCCTGCCTCTCAACTGGCTGCCTCTCAACTGCCTGCCTCTCAACTGCCTGCCTCTCAACTGCCTGCCTCTCAACTGCCTGCCCCACCACAGGATGCTCGACAAATGTACAGCGGCTGGATTCAGGGGGAGAGATGGATGCATCCCACTAGCACCGGGAGCTATTACCCTCCAGCAGCAGCACCACCACCACCAGGGAGGCAATGGCTGCCCGGGAATGTGGCCACCAGCCAATATGGGCCATATTCCACCGAGATGGATCTACCCTCCTGGATGGCTCCCCAGCATGGCCTCAGGTATGATCCCAGGTGGGGGCCAAGCACCTACCACTGGCCAAGGTATGACCCTTGGCCACTTGACTACCAACACCTGGGCCTGATTGGGGAGCCCCAGCGCCCTCAGCCAAGGGACTTGTTCACCCCACCACCTCAACCAGCACAGACATCAGTGGGCAGAAGTGGGTCCCTTGATGTGGTGGGCACCCACACACCGTCTGTGCAAGCCACTCCACCAACACAAACAGCAGTAGCAGCCACAGCACACCCAGTACCAGCAGAGGAGACAGCAGAGGCTGGGGAGATAGAGGCTGAGGAGACAGCTGAACCTGTTGAAGCAGAGGCTGAGGAGACAGCTGAAGCTGGGGAAACAGAGGCTGAGGAGACAGCTGAAGCTGGGGAAACAGAGGCTGAGGAGACAGCTGAAGCTGGGGAAACAGCACATGTGTCACCGGCCACTCCCATCTCCAGCAGTCAACGCACCCCAGATCTGGAGGCTGAGTGCATGGCCCTTCAAAGAGGACAGCTCCGGGCAACCCACGCCACCAACGACAACCTCACGAGGAACCAGAGGGAATCCCGGAGGAACACGAACAGGTTGGAGACCAGAATCCAAGCTCTGGAGTCAGAGGTTGCCAGGGGGAACACACAACTCCACCAGATACATACGGGGATGATGGACATGTTTGCACAGGTGCTCGTGGAGTTGCGAGAGATTAACCGCAGGGAGAACCTGAGGATGGAGAGGGAGAACCTGCGTTCCACAGAGGGGTCCACTGCACCCACCACCCCTTCCAGTGTTACCCCAGAAGCCACACCTAGGGGACAGAGGGTGACAAGGCAATCAGCCAGGGCATCCACCTCTGGCACCAAGTCTAAGGCCCCCCCCCCAAAAAAAAAAGAAATGAAAGGCCCAACCTGTCATCTGCCCCCTCAATAAATGAAAATTGTGCTTTTGAATCCTGTCTGATCTGCTGTGTAATCACTTATAGATTGGGTGGCAGGGTTGTCTCCAATGCATTGCCAAACAATGCAGTGAACTCAACTCCTGCCTGGGGGAAATGTTTGTGTGATGTTACAACATGGGTTCACACACACCCACACCGTTGTCCAAATTCACCTGGCAACCCATCCCTGTAGCCATATAACACAACAGTGTTACATGGCCATGATGTGTGTCAGATTTGATCAGAACATACCCCTTAGCACAACAACTGGTGCAACACTGAACATTCGTCTGCATCAATTGTTGTGTTTGAGGGGAAAACCAAACTAACAGCTATGCGACTTAGCAGGGAAATAACAAGCAGGACAGATTGAACATGCATCAATATGGTCTTTAAATCAAAATTCTATTGTGCAGCTGACATACTGGGGAACACAATGTACACCCTAGGATCTCAATGTGTGTGTTACACATTGTGATCCTAGGGTGAGCATTGTGTTCTCCAGCAAGTCAGTTGCACAACAGGAGTTTGAATCACAGCCTAACTTAAAAAACATGTAAAATGATATAAGTCTTATATCCCAAATCATATATGTTTGGTAGATAAGACTGATATCATTTTTCATGGTTTTTAAAGGGCTACAATGTGAAATAAACTTATTTTCAGGGTTTACTATCCCTTTAAGTTGTGTTGTTGTTTAACTAAGGTTATAACACACTTCACCAGTAATAACACTTGTCCACATGGTTGTTTTTGTTGATGTAGCCCATGTACTGAGATATGACAACCTACAGCAATCTCAGGACATTGATTATATTGAGCAACACACAAACCATGGACATCACATCACAGTGGAAGTGTGTCCCCTGTATCACCAGCTAATCACTCACAACACACATCAGTGTATCACTGCCATCATGTCATTGCATGTATACATCACAAAGTCCACTCATGGTCAGGCAACTAGTGGACTCCTGTGATGTAAATCATGCCTTCCTTTGTATGAGGGATACTCTAGCCTTGGGTACGGTTCCACATTGACAGGTGTTTGATCCAACATTCATTCATACAGACACGGATTGAGTAGTGATGTTTCTTGTGTATGTAGCCAATATGCATTAAACACTTGTATGAGCACAAAAAGGTACATCTGAACTAAATAGGAATACATTAGAAATGCTAGTGAACTGCTCATGTGTTGTCTACATCGTTTGGCATCTGTGTATGAGCAGTCTTACTGTACAGGTCTGATACCTGGATGTTAGTACACACATAAATTTGTGTCCATATGTGAATGTTCCAGTAGAGGTTGCTGTGAACATCAGGTCAAACATTGCATCACCAACACAATCACTTGGAACGCCAAGGGGTGAGCTTCATGGAAGTGTTGTCCAGACTTCAGTCCAGTCATATGGAAACTCCTCTGTTCAAGGATGGATCGTGCTATGGATGCCTGTGGGACAAGAGGACAGGATTTGGAACATCACCCTCGAAGTGATCGTCATGCAACAGCTACAACATCATGATCCTCTTAATCTTTCCCGTTACATAAGTCTACACAAACCACTGCTTTGTAATGTGTTGTGTACTGGTCTATGAACCATCATGGGGGGAACTAAGGGGATGTTAACCATCCTTAGGGATATTTGCCCCTGACATGGTTACACACATCAACAAATATGTCCTAATAGCTTCCTGACAACAATATATTTGGGCTGCCACTGTCAGAGACAGGCCAAATATGTTTGGTTCATGGAGCTAGTAGGACATATTTGTTAATGTGTGTATTTCTTTCTGGGGCACATATCACTGCACACACACACACACACACAGGGCAGCATGGTGTCCATGGAGATGTGATCCACATTTCATGAGCTCCATGTTGTGTAACACACTATTACTGTCGATCCACCCCTCTGCTGCTTTATTCAACTGTAGCAAGCTACTGGTCCCATGTCCCCACGAATGCCCCCTGAACCCCTTATATGACAGAGTTCTATCCGATGCATTGGCTTGGATGAGACTCCCTTGCTACAGGGGTACCATGGTTGCTATGGGTCTGATCCTAGCAGAACACTTTAGTTGGTGCCTAGGGAGCTGTGGGATATGCTGAACAAGGTTAAAGTGTTGTACCTTGGTTTCCAGGGGGGGCATGCATGATATCCTTGAGGTAGCAGTATCAACATGGACGACAGGTTGTCAGGTGTATTCGGAATCTCTAGGCCCAATCTGACTGGTCCACGGAATAGTTGATGCTGGTGGTCCATACTGCAGCCAGTGACAGGGCTGTGTCACTGATCCTGTGGGGTGAAACAGAACATGTGTGTTGTGGTGTGTGTGTATGCATGGATTGTGTGCATACATGTATTATACTCACAGCAGAAGTGATCCCTGATCAATCTGTCCCTTGTCTGCATCCCTGTTGGGGTTTCCTCACACTCAACGATATCCACAGGGTCTTCAGGTCTGGGTGGGGGATGGACATCGTCGATGAGTCTGGTGTCCACCGCGATATTATGTAGGATGGCACATGCCACGATGATGTCGCAGACCTTGCCTGGTGCATACTGCAATGCTCCCCCCGAGTGGTCCAGACATCGGAATCGGGACTTGAGGAGGCCGAAGGTCCGCTCAATGGCATTCCGTGTTCTGGCATGAGCCTGGTTATATCGTTCCTGGGCATCGTTTTGGGGATTGGCGACCGGGGTGAGGAGCCATGGCTTGCATCCATAGCCAGCATCACCTGTGGAAAGTGAGTGACATGGTGTGACAAGGAGCACATATTGTGGTGAACATACTAGCACATGTGTATGTGGTGTCATTTGGTGCTGTTAACTCACCCATTAGCCATCCGCCTGTATAGGTCCCATTTTCGAAATCCCTCTGCAGAGATGAATTTCTGAGTATATGTGAATCGTGACAGCTCCCGGGAAATTTCGCACAGACATTCATTATGGCCAGGTTGCTGTCACACACCATCTGCACATTCATGGAGTGGAAGTTTTTGCGGTTCAGGAACATATGTCCCTGACGTGCTGGTGCTTTGATACGGACATGGGTGCAATCTATTGCACCCATGACCCTGGGTATGCCTCCCCTTGCATAGAAGCCCTGCTTCAGATGTGTCCACTCCATATCGGTGATGGGGAAACGTATGTAGGTACTGGCCTTGGCTTTGAGGGCTGGCAAGACCTGGGCCAGCACCCTGGAGAATGTGGCCTGGGACATGCCAGATGCGTAACCCTCTGTCGACTGAAAGGCGCCACTTGCCATGAAGTGTATGGCACACAGGAGTTTTTGAAGGCCAGTTAGAGCATGGTTATGGGTGCATATGGGATCCACCTGCTCCTTGATGACCTCATACAGGGCTATGATGCTGTGTGGCCTCAACCTGTAGCGATCAATAACCTCGTCATCGGTCATTCCAAAGAGAGTGACCCTTGGACGGTATACCCTGGGCCTTGGTGGTCGTCTATGCATCCTGGGCTGCTGCAGGGGTCCCTGTGGCAGCTGGGGAGCATCCTGTTGCTGCAGCTGTGCATCTGCAGGCAGGTGTCCTCCGGGTGGGGATGGGCTCCTGTGTGGCTGCTGAGCCAGAGCCTCCTCACTTGCAACAGGTGGAGGCTGTTGATGAGGCGTGCTTGGAGGTTGCTGATGTTCCCCAGCTCTCTCCCTTGCACGCCTTCTCCGCAGCCTTCGCAACAATATGTAACCCAACATACTGTTTGCTCTCTCTATCTGTCTCTATCTGTCTCTCTCTCTCTATCTCTATCTATCTCTCTCTCTCTCTCTCCCTCCCTGAGTGGAAAACAAGCCACAAGTGAGTGTGTTGAGTTGTCCCTTTAAGTACTTGCTAGGGCGTTGTGTAGGTGTGTTGATGAGGTGAGTGCTGACCAATGGTGAGTTGTTTTTGTCCAGGTAAGTGTTAGCAGGTGTGTGTGTGTTATAAGATGTGGTGTGTTGTGCTTGTTCTGTGTGTGCCATTTGCGGACGTGCAGTTGTGGGGTGCAGGTGGCGTGTTGATGTTGCCCAGGTGAGCTTGTATTTGCAGGTGTCCGCTTTGTGTGATGACCCCCATTGTTCCGTGCCATGTTATGTTGTTGTTTTTGTGTGTTGTTGTCCCTGTGGTGTTGGTTGTTGTTGTTTGTGTAGTGATTTGTGTTGTGTGTGCATGTTTTTGTGTTGTTTTGGCATTGCACGGGTTAATTTTCCCATTTACATGGTTGTGCGGTAAGCATTTGGTGTGTTTTCCTCTGTAACGGGTGTTTAGTTTTGGCCGTTAAGTGTCTAACGTGTGTGAGAAGTGGGTCTTAACTTTTAGCCGTTAGGTGTGTCTTTTTTTCAGCCGTTATCAGTACCGCAAGCCTTTGAATAGCTCTGGGGTATGTTGTTCCATGCGTCTGAATGCACGTAGGTGTATCGGCCGTTAGGATTGTGCAACTGCCGTTAGCTGTTGTTTAGACGGATCTTTGAATTGCAACATGACACTTAACGCACCCGTTTGTGAGTTTTTTGGCTAACGGCTGCCTTTAAATCGAGCCCTTAGTGTCCCGATACCGGGACACTTAGTAACAAGCGGCTTGAACTCTTCCATCGCTCCGTGCGGCCGCGATGGAAGAGTTTAACCCATGACGGTGCAGGACCGTCATGGGTCCTTAACGGGTTTGCAACCCATGACGGTCCTGCACCGTCATGGGTCCTTAAGGTGTTAAGGACAGTAATAAGAAAGGTTTTTTATAGATCTTCCCCTTTGACCCTTATTTATAAAGGCAAACTGGAGTTATTCTGGAGTAAACCAGCTGCACCATAGGGGACAAATTATAAATTCCTGTTACATTAAATTGTGCTTTTATCCCCTTGCTAGAGTTTTCTTGGAGGATTCTCTAGCATTGAAGAGGTTAAAAGCTCTATTCAAGTACATGGGGATTTAGAAATTTGTATTTGTCCCCTATGGTGCAGTTGGTTTACTTTAGAATAAATACAGTATGTCTTATAAATAGGAGCCTATAACACTGCTTTAGTGCATACCCTGAAGTGCAGGTGCAGGAGTGGAAGGCTAATGCCACTGGAACTGTGTTGGAAAACTCTGTAGAGTTCAGGTTCTTAAAGGGACATTGACACCAAAAATAAAGGTTTTCCCCAATTACTCATATAAAAGAGAAACATCCTGCGGGCGCAAAACATTTTTCAATGGTCTACATGCACCAGCTGGAGGCCCCCTCTGGAACCATATTGCCACCTCTTTCCTGGGAAAAAAGATCCTTTCTGGAGAAAGAAAAAAGTGTACATACCCTGGGCATATAGCTGCTTCTAGAAGCTCAACTATAGATATGAATAGGCTACACACAAGTCCATAATATGGACCAGAAGCCCGAGACCCAGTCTATCAAGGGAAATGGCTGCTGGTGTGAATGAGCAGCAGGTTCCCAGCAAGGGTTTCCATCTGATGAACGGACGCCACAGAAAAATGTAGGAGGTGCCAAAAGGCTTCTTCTCTTGTGTATAGGTAACTAGTTGAACAGCCCGTTACACGGGCCACAGTGCCACTGGCAGCCGGTCGCGGTGCAGTCATGCTCAGTGGAGACTGCTCGCGCCGAGACTGATACAGAGTGGGATGCTCCTTCGGAGCGCCCCACTCTGTATCAGCCGCTGCGCGTGCAGTCTCTACTGCGAATGACTGCAGCAAGCGCAGCAGTGTCTACTGCGCATGACGCGGCGTTACACACGATTTAGCGAATTATTATATAGGATAGGGACACATTTATATATTGGTGTTAGTCCCCCTCCCTTTTTTAACCCTTTGAGCCAGAGAAGAATCCAAAGCATTGCATAGCACTCAAAGGTTTAAATAATATTTTTATTAAAGACATGAATGATACATTAGCCAGTTAATAATGTAAATATTCAATTACTGTGAGCAGGATGAGCAATAAAATGTATTGATCCTATATTGACATACGATAAGGAATGGAAAATGTTTGTAAAACTGTAATCAAACTATACTACCTGAACGCCAGTCTAGAACACCTAAATACATCTTGAACACCCACCCCACCCCACGGGCAAAGACCATCCCCAAGCTCCGCCATAGCATAACACTTGTGACTATACAGACAGTATGAGTAATGTACCTGGGCCCCAAGTGTTCATATCAGCACTGCAAATTGAATCAGAGAGCAGATAAGGATATTAGGTAGTAAAATTACACTTGTTTCATAGTTTTGATCCCAAGGCCCCAGATGTTATCAAACCTCCACAGAGAGCCCCTATAATGTGACATATTTAGGGTATTCATATAAGTCTACGTTCCATGTTCAGTGGCACTGACAGATAGACAAACCATCTCTACTACTTTTCTCTCCATTACCTGGGCTTCAAAAATAAATCGTTTAATAGGGTAGCGGTTCAGTTCATCTGGGAGAATAGAAAGCATACCCAGACACAGAGATAAAGAGACTGGCGTGTTTGGCACCGTCAAGAGAGTTCAAAATACTTGGCACCAGAAAACAGCTATCGCCAAAAAGTTCCATAACATATGCCTAAAGAACCCTCCTTCCATGCCACATCTGGGACACCTATCATCTGTGCTATGGACAATTTGAAATAGTCTTTGTGATGAGTAACACATTCTATGAAAGATTTTGGATTGTATAAGCTGATATCTAGCATGTAAGGAAACTTCAGAAGAACTAACCATTGCCAAATCCCATTCCCAGTCCTCAACCTCTCCCAGATCCCTTTCCCACTGCTTTCTCAAGTAAGCAAGTTTATGACAAATATGCTTACCATTTAAGCAGGTTTATGAGTTTTTTTACAGGTGATAGAAGAACCCAGCCTAAATTCTAAGATAGCAGCCTAAGATTTTCCCCACATTGCCTGCAACACATATCTAACCCGCAGATGTGAATAAAACATGGTATTAGGGATACCAAATTCTGAGTGCAGTTGCTCAAATGATTTAAGTTTATTAACATCATATAACTGTGAAGTCTGGCAATGCCATACCACAGCCAAAAGGGGCCAAAATCAAATTATTTGAGCTGAATCCTACATGTGTTATCCCATGAAGCAGCCAGATCTAGATCTGCATAGGCCATTTATTTTTGCATCGCTCTCCAAACTTGAAGGACCACGCTGGCCATGGATAAATTAGTTGCGAGAATTTCTGGTCCAGGGATCAACAGATCAGATAATTGAAAGTTCTATTAAGAATAACTCTGTCAAGGTGTATAAATAAATGTGTGGTGTTAGGGTCCAACCATGTAAGAGCATATTGACTTTGGGCAGCTAAGTAATATTTATAAAAATCAGGAAGTGCCACCCCCCCCATCCCTTATTGGTCTCTTAAGCATCTTAAGTTTGACTCTGGCCTTCCCCTTCCCCCAGAGAAAAGGGGTGGTAATGATGTCACAGTCTATAAAGTAGCTTTTAGGGAAAATAACTGGAGAATTCTACAGAAATTTAGAAAGCAATATCATCTTTATCAGATTCACCCTGCCAATGACACCAAGAGGCATTTTTTTCTATGTAGAGTTAAATTAATGGAATCAGAAATTAGTTATTAGTTATTATTGATAATGAAACGATTTAGCCAAAGTTGTGAAGAGGGTAAACATCCCCTTTCAAGGCAAATGTGTTACTGCATGATCCAGAAAACTGCATTTTATGGCTTAAGCCTGTGTGTAATCCTGTGAGTGCCAGAGGGTTTTACATCTTGTAAGTCCCACATCCATGTGCTGCTCCAATGGTAAGGAAGAGAGGATTTTATGTAAATCCATCAATGCAGTTATGCCAGGAGCTTTAACTGTAAAGGAAAAAGAAAACAAGCACACTCCTCCCTTTTTTCAAATTTTAAAAGCAAAGTATAGTTAAATAACATTGTTTATAGAAAAGATATTTAAAAAGACCAGCCAATCAGACAACCCCCCCCCCCCATGACATGTATATATATACAGTGATTGAGCTCCGATTTGAATATATGTAGCATTTGATGGAAGTATCTTATATCTTGACTGTGTGGTCAATAGGATTGCAAATGTAGTCTGTCCATATCTGGGGTGGGGGTTTGTAACTTTGCAGTGACCAGACAATACTGTTCTGATGTTCTACTGAAATTCTTTAAAAGGATAGTAATACATGAATTCCCAAATGTTTAATATTGTACATATTAAAAAAATAAATTAAACAATCTAAGTCCCTTTGCTGTAACTTTGCAAGTTTTAGCGTTATAATCTTCTAAAGTCCCCCCCGCCCGCCCCTTTTACCCATGTCAGAGCTCTAGCTGACAGACTGAGGTCCTGGTCCCGGGACCAGATGGCTCGTCTGCAGAGCCGAAATAACATGGCATACAAACAAAATCTTCATTAGAATGGCCTACAAAGTTTGCCTGCCTTCAAAGTGTGCTATTTGTCCATTAAAATCAAGAATTAGGGAACATATGAATCAAATTAATACCGGACATACTGACTCAGTAATATCTAGACATATTTTAGATATTCATGCAGGTAACCTGTCTATTTTCAGTTTTCAAAGATCTGAAAAAGTTAGGTTGCCTTGGAGGGGTTGAGATACATTAAAATGAATAAACACAGAAGAAGCATATTGAATCTTTCAAGTTAAGACAAGAATACCAAACGGACTGAATGCTGATAACCAACCTTACCCATTGTGTCCCGCTATATCCATGTCTGTAATGCTTACATTTTAACTAATAAAATAAATAATAATAAACAAATGGATTGTTTTTAGTTATCTCATCAGAGGCGTAACTAGAAGCCACCGGGCCCTGGTGCAAAAATTGCCATAGGCTCCCCTCCCCGACCACATTGCCCCTCCCCCCATTGGCCACCTCCACATTGCCCCCAATATCCACATTACCCCCAATCTCCAAATTGCTTCCAATCCCCAAATTGCCACATTGCCCCCAACCTCCACATTGCCCCTAGCCCCCACATTGCTCCCAATCTCCACCAGTGTCCATCTCCTACCTCTCTGGTGGTCCAGTGGCATGACCTCTATACAGCTGGAGCTCCTGCGCAGTCCTCTCTTCAGTGCTCTGCATTACTAGAGTGCCAAAGAGGGAGCTCAGCTAATATAGGTCTGTGCCTGAAGAATGCACAGACCTCAGCTTGCTTCTTATGGGTGCTGGGCGGGGGGGTCGCAGTATCCTGGCCCTGGAGTGACGGGCTCAGTCTCAGGTGCAACCACCTGACACCCCTATTGTTACACCACTCTATCTCAATGCAGTCTTGCCTCATATGCAATTTACCGAAAAGCCGGATGTGCTTCCACATTGTATTCTGGAGTACAATTCACACCCTTCTGTAGCAATTACATCTCATCTGTATCCAAAGGTCTATTGGAGAGGTTACATGTGACTTGTTAACTAATTCCTCTTCTTTGTTGTATAACATGTTGAAAGATCAAAACACAGTACAATTAAGTATATATTCATGTATTAATTAAGAATAATAAAAACATATTCTGAACAGAAAATGATCAGATCTATCCTAAAACATGAGACTATTAGCACAAGAATTCTTATGAAGATATGCACTTATAGTAATCAAAGCATATAACCAAAAAACTTTATGGTAGTTTCCTTTAATGTTATAATAAGAACAGAAATAACCTGAATGAATGCACATACATACAAACTTCATTTTGCTCAAATAAATTAATGAAATGTCTTGTTACTGGCGTTAGTAGATGAGCTGAATAGTGTAACTGACATCCAAGTTTAAAGGAGCAGTATATTTTTAATGAAAATATATAAAGTAGGGAGTTTCTTGTTGAGTAAAATAAGGGTACTCACACTGCTGAAATATGCATATTTCCAACGTTATTACTGTTTAAACCTGTGTTATTTATATTAGCAGTGCCCTTTAGTGGTCAAATCCCAATTAGTTATTCTGTTACATTCTAATGGAGAGGAAGGTCATTGACATATGGTTCCCCAAAGAAT
Organism: Rhinophrynus dorsalis; assembly: GCA_037306005.1. Lineage (NCBI taxonomy): Eukaryota > Metazoa > Chordata > Amphibia > Anura > Rhinophrynidae > Rhinophrynus > Rhinophrynus dorsalis. Next base: position 356,627,205 of record CM074718.1, read on the forward strand.
GTGATGAAAACTGTCAAGTTACTTCCTGTCAGAACTATCAGGAAGTAAACGCACGGTAAATTCACTTCCAGATTATTTGAACTGTTATGAATTTTGAATAAAACAACCGACAGCAGTAGGAGTACCCTTGTTTTACTCATCAGGAAAAGCTCTATAACATATAGGTTTTCATTATAAAAAGGTTTACTGCTCCTTTAAGTAACCTGTCATAGGCTGACCAGATCTCCCCTTTAACCGGGGACACATAGGAAATAAGCATATTTCAGTACTTCACTGAAATCAAAGCAGTCCTGCAGTATGCATTTTTCCTCTGCATCCCTGTTTAAAGGTGAGGTCTGGTCACCCTAATTTATAATTGCAAGTTAGAACTATATGTTAGATATTGGCATAAACTCAAAATATTACTATTCCATATTGTACCTTATGGTACAGAGGGATAAACTACAAATTCAGGAATCATTCAAGCAGTCACAAGAGATGTCAAAGAGGAGATGGTCTTGAGCACGAGGACCAGAGATAGAAGTGTCAGATAGATGAGATTAATTTATCTGACATTACACTGTCAGAGATACAGATCAGTGTGTTGCAAAATTATTCTGAACAATTTGAACATTACAATGATTTTCATTTTTTATGAGGAAACTAGTGTAAAAGCCCGTGTACACAGGCCAAGTTCCAGGTGATGTTAACCATTTGAGTGGCACTCAAAGGGTTAAGAGCTGGTCCTGCTCTGCGTCCTGCCACCGACGCAGTCATGCACTGTAGAGACTGCCTGAAAGCACAGCATGATCCCTGCACAGAACTCCCAGCATTCTGTGCTCCAGGCATTCTGTGGTCCCAACATTCCATGCTCCCAGCACAGAACTCCCAGCATTCTGTGCATTTGGGCAGTCTCTACTGCGCATGACGGCTTCTGACAAACATCCTAGTGAATTATTATATAGGATTACTACTTAGTAATCAAACCCACAAACAAGGGTGGTAACGTTATTTGGCTCATCGATTTATATATTGACGAAGTTATAAAACAATTACAAGACACTTTATGATACCGGAGACTTCTAACACCCCACTAATGATTTTGTGGTTAGTTGCACTAAGATGCTTCAAGAAGCAAGAGATCATCAAGTAATAATTGATCAAGAATTACATTTTTTCTCCATATCATTTTCTAAGATTGTGAACATTAGGGAGTAAATAAAAAGTAGCAGAGACTACATACGACTTCTAGGATTCCCCATTGTGTCATGGATAGAAAGTTTATGTCATCAAGCTACAAAATAGTGGATCTATGTCTTAGGGACATTGTAGCATAATTTCATTGCAACTAGAGAGATATTAACAGTGACAACATAGAAGAGCAATAGTATGAACTTTAAGGAACAATTGTAGCTTATGTTATATTGAAATATTACTAACCCTTTAAAATCCATGGATCCAGGACTCCTTAGATTTTACTGCTGGATCCTACATTTTGGAAATATTTTATATACACCTCTTCAGTGCCTCCTAAACAAGTTGTCTGTCTCGAGTTTTTATTTTATCCACCCCTGTCCATTAGGAGCTGCATCATGCAAAACGGGAAACTGAGGGGAGCCGACCTACCGACATGGTGCTATTCTGGTGATAATTGCCCTTTAAAGAGATTGTAATGTTTGTAGATAAATTAAGCTTCGATCATACATCACAGTTTTTTTAACAATGCAGTGCGTTATTACAATGATGTAATTGGTCTAGTTCATGTTATATTATAAAGTGCCCCCTCCTGCCCCTTTTACATACGTTAATGCCGCGTCCCTAAGATCTGGAATCCCATAATGGAACTGGACGAATCACAATGAGAGGCAATCATCTGGCTGCAGTATAAGGAAAACCCTGCCCCCACTTGGCGAAAGAGGACAGAATTTTCCTTATGCTGAAAGAAGATTGCCCCTCATTGCTCTCCATCTACCAGATTACTGTTCTGAGAGGTAACATTATTTATGTAAAACGGGAGGGAGAGGGAAAATTTATAATATAATTAAACATGAAATAAACCAGTTGAAGCATTGCCATACTGCTCTGCATTGCTAAGAAACTATGATTTATGACTGAAGCCTCATTTATCTACAAACATTACTGACTCTTGAACCCCTTAATGACCAGTGATGTGCGAGGACCATCACCAGTGTTTGTTTCATAAGGACCAGTGATGATCCTGCCATGTCTTGTGTTAAATAATCTCAGCGCTATTTTTATGCTGAGCAGGCTGAATCTGACTGCTCCAGTACCGGTGCAGTAAGTTTCAGACTTCCCCATTCTTGCCTTCCTATGTTAGAGACAGTATGCAAATACTATCAAGTCTGGATGGTAAACAATGACCAAATTTTATTTGTAACTTGTAATATTGAGACATTATATTCCAGCATAGATCATACAAAATGGTGTCATGCAGTACAGTATTTCCTTCACATGCACTCCTAAAATATGAGTGATCACAATGATTTTACTATCAAATTATTATATTTCATCTTGACTCATAATTTTTTTCCTAATAAGGGCTACTTGTGCCCCCACTTATGCCAACACATATCTAGGATTGAGGAAATAAAAAAAGAGGGGATATCTTACCATGGGGTGATTTCTCTAGGGTCCATATCCAAACTATTGGATCATTGCCAAAAGGGTAATTTCTGTGTGGACATAGAGTCTTACAAGAAGACACAAGAAAGGTTTCGACATACCCATACTTGTCGGAGTTTAATTACTTGTCAAACTGAAAAAAAGTATTTTTCTGTATTCAATGTCCTTGTCATTTGAGGTATGTTGGGGAAAAAAATAGTAAATTATGTGCCAGATTAGGTGAACACTTTTGGTCTATTAGAAATGCCTCAGCACATGCAAAATATAAAACTCTTCCTCTATCAAAGGTGGCTAAACATTTTATGCAATATCCCAATGCCAGTCCAAAAGGTTTATCAAGTTGGGGCTCAAATTAGGCATCCATAAAGGGGATGAAGACAAAGGTTCACTTAAAAAAGGAATCATGATGTATATATTTACTGGCTAATATATATTACACAGTACTTTGCAAAAGGTGTAGACAGGTGTGAAAAATGATGTCAAGTAAGAATACTTTCAAAAATAGACATGTTAATAGTTTATTCGTATGAATTAACAAAATGCAAAGTGAGTGAACAGAAGAAAAATCTAAATCAAATCAATATTTGGCATGACCACCATTTGCCTTCAAAACAGCATCAATTCTTCCAGGTACACTTGCATAAAGTCAGGGATTTTGTAGGCATATAGTCTGGTTTATGTATTAAACAATTATACCAAACAGGTGCTAATTGATCATCAATTTAATATGTAAATTGAAAGATAATCATTAACTGCAACAGAAGCAACTGTGTAGGAAGAATAAAACTGGGTGTGGAACAGCCAAACCCAGCAAACAAGGTAAGTTTGCTGATGACAGATTAATGTGGCAAGACAGAGCACAGTAACAAGACACAAGGTAGCTATACTGCATCAGCAAGGTCTCTCCCAAGCAGAAATTTCAAGGCAGACAGGGGTTTCCAGATGTGTTGTCCAAGCTCTTTTGAAGAAGCACAAAGAAACGGGCAATGTTGAGGGCCAGAGATTCAGTTGTTGGCCAAGGACACATCATGCTTACTTCCCTTTGCAACTGGAAGATGTCCAGCAGTGCCATCAGCTCAGAATTGGCAGAAAACAGTGGGACCCTACTACACTCATCTACTGTCTAGAGAAGTCTGGTCAGAAGTGGCCTTCATGGAAGACTTGCAGCCAGAAAGCCATACCTCCGAAGTGGAAACAAGGCTAAGTATCTCAACTATGCATGAAAACACTGGAACTAGAGCACAGAAACATGGGATCAGTTGCTCTGGACTGATGAGTCAAAACTTGAAATATTTAGATGTAGAAGAAGACAGTTTGTTTTCTGAAGGGCTAGAGAGCAGTACAAGAATGAGTGTCTGCAGGCAACAGTGAAGCATGATGGAGGTTCCTTGCATGATTGGGGCTGCATTTTTGAAAATGGAGTTGGGGATTTGGTGAGAATTAATGGTCTTCTCAATGCTGAGAAGTACAGGCAGACACTTATCCATTATGCAGTACCATCAGAGAGGCATCTGATCGGCTCCAAATTTATTCTGCAGCATTACAAAGATCCCAAACATACAGCCAAAGTCATTTAGAACTATCTTCAGCATAAAAGAAGAACAAGGAGTTCTGGAAGTGATGGTATGGCCCCCACAGAGCCCTGATCTCAACATCATCGATTTTGTCTGGGATTTCATGAAGAGAGAGAGGCAATGGAGGCTGCCTAAATCCACAGAAGAACTGTGGTTAGTTCTCTAAGATGTTTGGAATAACCTACTTGCCGAATTCCTTAAAAAACTGTGTGCAAGTGTATCTAGAAGCATTGATACTGTTTTGAAGGCAAAGGGTGGTCACACCAAATATTGATTTGATTTAGATCTTTCTTCTGTTCACTCACTTTGCATTTTGTTAATTGATAAATATAAAATATTAACATGTCTATATTAGAAAGCATTCTTACTTTTCAGCATTTTTCACTCCTGCCTAAAACTTTTGCACATATATATATTTAAACCATAACATGATCTTGATGGACTTTTAATGAATCAATTTAGATATTATCATTAAGAGGGGTTACATTTACTCATGAATACTATTCTTTATACATTCCAAAATAATGTACTTCCGTATATATGTTTCATGATTACCCATGTTCTTAGTCTGTGTTTATGAACAATGATAACAATTTTTGTCATTTACATTACTTTAATGCCCCATTAAGAACTGCATTAAGTCAATCTTTGTGACTATAGATTCAAGATCTTGTGAGTTTGGCAGACTAGATTTTAATGTTGGGGTTGCCTCCAGATAGTGCAACATTACAAGACACACATTTATTTTAAATTTGCACAATGGCAATGAATGTTATAGTTTCAGGCTATCCAGATTGTTTCCTCATATCTTAATTTCCCTAGTGAGAAATAATTTGGGAGATTTATATATTTGTATATAATCAGAGGCGTAACTCGAACTCACCGGGCCCTGGTGCAAAAATTGCTATGGGGCCCCCTGACCACATTGAACTCCACACTGTCCACCTCCACAATGCCCCCATTGTCCACATCCACACTGCCCCCATTGACCACCTCCACAATGCCCCCAGTGACTACCTCTACCATGCCCCCATTGACCACCTCCACAGTGCCCCCAGTGACCACCTCCACATTGGCCCCCATTCCACCTCTTACCTTAGCTGGTTCAGGAGAGGGCCTCATCCCTGGTGGTCCAGCAGCGTGACAGGAGAGACCTGCGCTGCCTTCTGCACGGACCTCTATCAGCAACTCCTGAGCGGTCCTCTCTCCAGTAATGCAGAGCACTGTGAGATGATGTCATATCCCATTGCTCTGCATAACTAGAGTGCCAGGAGAGAGAGGGAGCAGCTGTGCTGAAGAAGGCTGGCAGGGGCAGCCCTGGCCCCTAGAGTGACAGGCCCAGTTGCAGTTGCGACCCATGCAACCCTTATGGTACGCCACTGTATATAATGAGATATAGGCTTAATCACTATGTTGACTTATACACAGTGATCGACAATGATATTAGTGACATTTACCACTGAATACATCCTCGAGAACTGTAATTTACTGCCTTTGAAAAAGCCCACTGGGTGAAATGTGAGCTAGGCATGCTGTAGACAATGTCAGCTTATACACCATACATTTTTTTTTGAGCATGAAGTGAATAACTTTCATGTAACTGTTGCCTCTTGTCTTATACTCTTAGACAACCTGCTCATTTTGTCCCTATTGTCCAGCAGCTAATTCTCTTTTTTTTTTTTTTTACTGATTTTTCTCCTGTTTTTGTAAAACGTATCTCCTATTCACAATCCAGTTTAACAGATGTTATATAAAAGTGTTTCTTTTTCTCTTTATTATTTTTTCTTCTCAAGATTATTTTCACTGAAAACCATAATTGGCACAATACAACAATGGATTTATATATTGATTATTAACATGATGTACTATGTTTAGAGGCCCCCATATTGCTGTCGGCTAATTAAAGGATTAAAGAATAGTAAACAACTACGTGTTCCAATTTGGCCTCACTATAGATTAGGAGCTCCCCACTGATGATGTAACGTTATAGGTTTCCTGGTATATTCATAGAATATACATTTCTTCCTTCTTCTGAAAGCTTAGTTCATGTTCACATATAAACGGAGCTATTTACTATATTAATTATCATTAATTTACACTAATTTGTAGATTTACATGTCTTCTTTCAGTACACTTACACAGGGTATGCTCTGTTACATCGTTGTTACACAAATTATTATTTCTCAAACCTTTATGGTTTGAGAGATATTCACAAGCAAAGTTTCTCCCTCCCGCCCCTTTTACCTAGTGTAAGCCATCTCTTCTCAGATGTGGAATCCAGTCCATAGACCAGACAGATAACAGGAGGGGATAATCTTCTTCCTATGAGAACAATGAAGGCCTTGCCCCCTTGACAAATTTTTCAGGTTTTTCCCTTATCTTAATTGAAGATTGTCCCTCTCTGCAGTCTATCTGGGTACCTCCCTTCTGAACTGGCTGATCATTGTTACATCAGTAAAAGGGGCGGGAGGGGGATACTTTGTCATTGAATTATTCTTGAACTATAACTCTGACAGAATTGAAATAACACTCTCCAAAGTCCAAATACTATGATGATTAATTAGAGCTGCTTTTATTATGAAACATTACTATCCCTTTCATGTATTTGTAAATAAGTTACATTTTAATTATTTTCAACTATGGTTACATACCTCTCCCACTGAGGATATACAGGAGGTAATTTTATGTTTTAATAAATATCTCTGTTATTTGCACTGTTCCTTTTTGTTTGCTATTTTAAGTGACAAGGAGAACTTCTAACACTGATTTAACCAGCTATTCTATCCTGACAGAATACCTGAAATCCAGCGGATCTGTAGCTACTGGAAAAAACTCATCTGATTCATTCAATGCTTCATCTTCTTCTTGTGAAGAAATATATTCTATTGACCGAGTGGTGTCATGCTCCAAAACTGGGGGGAGATTCGCCAAAAGGTCAAAGAGGGCTCAAAATGTCAATGTCCTGTTGGGACAATGTTGAAGTCACACTGACAGTATGCACTAAAGTGTCTTCGGCATCACATCCCCATCAGTCCAACAAAAATCTGCCCACATTGACATCCATCCGACATGCCTTCACCAGGTTTACGAATTTTCACTCATCACTTCGACAATGACCAGGCAGCGTCCATGTGTATTTGTGGCTACCAGGGGGCAATGGAACAAGGCTGGAGGGCATCTGGTAGCCAAAAATCCACATGGACGCTGCCTGACCCCCAACCTTATTTCCATGGGAGTGCACAACATGTGTAAAATATGAGTGCCACAGGGGAGAGCAATGTACAACCCCACAGTACTCAAAGGGTTAAGTTAGTGATGCTGTTCGTGGTGCTGAAAGTACCCTCTACACTCCCCAAATGACGACGTGGGGCAGCAGAGAGAATGCACTCAGATTGTTGTACTGCTGGTGATATGTGAGAGAGGGCATCCCTTCTACACTGACAGTAATTTGACAACTTTGTATTCTAATGGAGACCTTCTTCTCCCTTCCTCTGTCATCCCTAAATTTTAATACATATGGCAATGTGTGTCTACATCAAAATGTCAAACTATTTTGAACATATCGACAAAATCTTCTCACCACAGCATTGACCTTTAGCGAATCTCCCCCTTGTGTTGCTGCTCTTGTCCTAGCGCCTCTGCTAGGTGGATTAGACAGCAAGGGATGGAAAACAGAGGACAGACTGAGATAATTGTCTTACCCAGTCAGGTCCCAGGTGAAGATGTGAAAGTATTAGTTGAGGTAGAATAAGCAGATACACAAGAAGTGCATTTTCCTCTTTGATTCAATTCTGACTTATGCTTTTATTTGCATAAAGCATAGGATAAAAGATACCATACCAGAACTTGGACTGTTTATTTTGGGTCTTGGGTCTCCCTCTCTTGATTCAGACATAGTGCACTTACCTTCACTACTTCTAACTATGCCCTAGGGAATTATAGGAATATATGACATACACCATTTCACTTGAGGTTAGGAAAGAAATTAACAAAACTCTGTGACAGAGAGGGAAGGATTTTATAAAGGACATTGCATCAACACAAGAGACACCCATCGCTTATCATTATTACCTTCAGACAGGAAAAAGATGATAGGACAAGAACATTTTTATTACCTTAGGCATATGTAGTGGACTAGAGGGCACTGGAAAAAAAGGATGTTGTAGCAGGCCTCAAACAACATTGGAGTGCCTTTTTGGCCTATGGGGATGATATCATCTGCAGAAACCAACATGCTCCATCTGAACAAACCCAGTAGGAAGCCCTGCAGCTGGCATGCCTATGTGCCTTACTCAGAGATTCTGGACCATGCTGGATTCTTACTACCTGCAGAAAAATGGCCCTTACCTGTGTGTCCTCCAACATGGATTACTTAAGGTGACTGATTTAGGAAGTGGGACTCCAGTTGATCTACCCTTACAAGGGATAACTCTAACCCTTACCAAGCCTGGTGATGACAAGATCTGGTATATAAATATTTGAGCTATCTAGAGATGGAGGGTGTTCAGGTAACAGTTTTTCACCAGCTCTATGGACACCCTTGAATAATGCACTGAAAATAGCAAACTCTTTGAGAGGAAGAAGCCTTTTGCCCTGAGATCCCTGTGTCTCACAATTAATTGCAAGAGAAACGTGATTTTTGGTGTATTAGAAATGCAAGTTAATACTAATCTTAGAATCATAAGTATGCCTGAGAACTTCGTCCTCTTGAGCCCCCCAGAGAGGGTATGTTCATAAGTATTTGATAGTGGAACATACATACACTCCCAGACGGTTGTTGTTCATTTTACTGGAATTTCAATTAAAAACATTTTTTTCTGCATTCTGTGTAACATTTTTTTGTTGTTAAAGGATATCCACAAACCAGTGGTATCTTCTGAAAGTGCAGTGTCTGCTGAAGTAAATGGTGATGATATCCAAGTCAAGTTGTCAAAGAAAAGGACCACAATTTGTCATTTTGACTGTAAACTGCAAGAACTGTGTAAACACATGCCCAGCACTCATGAAAAAAGGATCAGCGGAAGTGGATGAAGATTAATTTTGAATTTATTCAAAAGTACAAAAATAAGGAGAGCGCTTCTAGACTATGAAAGATACATGCAATAATAATATAGATAAATAAAAGTGAAATAAATATGCAAATAAAAACAATAACAATGAGAATGATCTTCTAGAAAAAAAATCAGGCAAAGGTCTCCTTTTTCAATGTATAAATTCAGGGACTCCATGCAGTGATTCTCCCCTGTCTTTGTCACCTTAAGGTGAAATGTTGCTTACACAGGCAGGGTTCTGGATATATGAATGATCCTCAGAAGATATAATCTCTCTGGTTACAGTACATCAGCAGTGAGCACTTTGACACAGATATATATATATATATATATATATATACACAATTTTTTTTTTATATATAAATATTTATTTTTGTGATATCACTATTTTTTATGGTGTCCCTGATATTTACTTATTCATTTTCTCTTTTTATATAATATCTTTATATGTTGGACTGTGATACTATTATCTCTGTTGCTGTTTTTATTTACATATTTATTGCACTTTTATTGATCTATATTATAGAATGTAACTTTAAAAAATAGTCTAGGAGTGTGCTCATTATTTTTGTACTTATGCACAGTTTTAGGTTCTGTACACACTGGAACTTTTTGTATTTGCACTTTTCTGTATATTTTCTTGTTGTATTTATTCAGCATGAGTATCAGGATTTTCTGCCCCCATTAATGCGGCCCTGGTTTTGGCATCCCTTCAGAAATTCCTGATATTAGCAATCTACTATAGGTAATGAAATCGTACATGTGTATGTATGTCTACAACTGCAAAATACGATTAACTGATCAGTCCTGGCTGTCTCAGCTTTCACCACCACATGATGGTGTTATCTGAACACCAGAAAGATCCCTCTATACAGCGTTCATTGCAAGCCATTCCTTTTTTTTTTTTTTTTTTTTTTAAGCATCTATGGTGGCCGCCTGCTGTATTCCGTAGAAACAATAGGAGGAGCTCCTCTAGTGGTTTTCATTCCTCCTATACTCTATGGTTAGCTCATGCACCAGCTGGGAGTGCACAGGCAGCCGCTTTAGTACCAACAGCAGTACCAACATCATCATCCTTAGGTATATGAGTGTTTGTCCTCTGATCGCTGCAGCAGGTAAGGCGGTTCTTAACTTTCTTTTTCTTAATCCCATTCGGTCGTAATGATAAGAGGACAATTTTATACTTTCGTTTTTTCCTTCAGCTGGTTTGCAATGTGTACATTTAACTTGGAGATGGATTTTAGGAAGCAGGGGCACACATAGGTGACTTTAAGAGAGTACAGAGGTTCAGTAGAAGGTCTAATGAATGCAAAGGGTTGCGGCTTAATGATGTAATATGTATTTAATGTATTATGTTTTTTGACAGAGGTGAACTGCACATAACCACCCGCTGCTTGAACTAGTAATGTGAAAAGTCAGACTTTAATCGAGGTACAGCTGGATAAAGTCTTGGGACCACTTGAAGACCATAGGTTACACTCCTGTGGTCCTCAGGTGTTTAACTGTATTTCCGAATGTAATGTTTTGTTAATGGGTATTCTTCTATTTTCTTGTGTTTAAGAAAGGGGAAAAAATCAAACAAAAACAACTTAACTCTTTGAGTGCCAAAGACATGCGCAAGGCATTGCAGAGCAATGGGTTGCACATCCCTTGGCGCCCAAAGCGAGAGCTGTGGGGGTACATATCATATCAGGGTCTCTAGTAATATATATATATATATATATATTATATAAAATTAGAGAGAGTCTCATTCTCAGTGATTCCTCTAATTACGTTTTATGACATCACAAATAATTGCGACATACTTGGTTGTTTTGACACCCTGCAAGCATTAAAAATGGTGTAGAGGACCCTGTTCATCAGAGTTTACAATCCAGAGGATTGCTTCTTTATATCATTGTCATAACTTGGTGATAGAATTACACATTTATTTTGCTGTTACTGTAGAACATGATGATGCTTTAAAAAAGGCAAGAATAATTTAGAACCTGAATTGTCAGTTTTTGCAGACTGTAAATTTCTTGTATAAGATATTCTTTGTTCAAAAGAATTGATTTGCTATACTACTGTGACTGCCAACCAAATCTACAGTTTGTTGGGGACTTCAACTCCTATCATCCAACAACAATCTGAGAGGGAATAATATATTTATTTTTTACTTACTAATACATTTGTTTTCTCTAAGTCATGGGCATCCGGAGGGGGGGGGGCAAGGGGGGCACTTACAATTACCCTCCTCCATATAAATAAAGGGGTTAGATGGGCTGGCCTGGGGGTCATATTATGGCTTTGCCCCCCCCCCCCCCCCCCCCCCCCGGAAAAATGTCTACGGACACCACAGTCAATTGGAAGATACAAGAGGCAAGGCACTAAACAGTTAACATGAACTAAATTGTAACTCCTCCCTCTTTTCTGCTTATTTTGCTTCTCCTAGTGGGTAGTTTTCATTTAGCGAAAGACTAAAATGGCATTTTCAGTTCCAAGATATGTGCGAGCGCACACACAAGCACACACTTGTTCTCGGGGAGGGATGCTCTGTCCCTCCCCCCCCCCCAATGGTTTAAGAGAAGATAATTTATCTGTAAGTTAAAAATCCCCTTTTCTCTTGCCTCGTTGGGGGACACATTGACCATGGGGATTTCCCAATGTGGTCCCAAAGAAGAAAACGCGAGGGTGTGAAAAAACTAAATGGCTCTTTGCAACGCTTTGCATCTACTGATGCAAGCACATTGGCTTCGACACTGTTTTACTGAGTATGAATAGAAGACCAGGTGGCAGGTTTGCAGATCTAGGGCTCGATTCTATTACCCGCACTGAAACCGGCGTTACAAGAAAAACAAGTAGCGTGAATTTTGCAAACGTGTTACGTCGGTATTCTATTGCAGAACCACAGTAAAACAAAACTGGCGTAGACAGCACTTTTCAAAGTAGTAACAAAACTGGCGCTGTCTGCTTTTTTTTGATTACCGCCTACAAAAAACATGCAAAATGTCAAAGTCCAAGGAAATAGATGTACATTTGACGGCAGAAAGATCAAGTTCATTGTTAGATGTGTTCCCCACATAACAAAAGCCGACAGAGTGCCCCCCTTTTAAAAGTCGACTTGCAGTGCTTTCTTTCACCACTTTAATTCGACTAATATTTTTCACATTAAACATTTTAACCCCATCCCCTTTAAAAATCGACTACAGTGCTCCCATGACTTTCTTTCACCATTTTTATCTGACATTTTTCTTCTTTTTTTTTTTTTTTTCGACATGCCCTCGTATTTTGTATTGCACGATTAACCTTATGAGTACCAGAGAGGTATCAACGCATTGCAATGTGTTTGCTACCCCTATGGCACTCATAGGGTTATACAAGCGAAAAGAAGAAAGAAAAGAAATGTGTATTGAAGGTGCAGACTTGTTAAAATAAAACTTTATTAATTTTGTTAAAACACAGGGTGTTAAGTGTAGCTCAAAGCTGATAATGTAGGTGAGTCCTATTACTTGGGCAGAAACGTGAGAAACGTGATTGTGGAAAATCCTCTTTCCACTGCTCTTTTTTTGTTTGTCATTAACCCTTTGAGTGCCAGTGATGAGCAATGTATTGCTTCGTAATGCAATGCTTACCCCCTCTGCCACTCAGAGGGTTAAACATGAGGCAGAAGAATGGAATGTCAAAATGCCCATACAGTCCCATACTACCCTCCCCTTGGTGCAAGTGGCATTAAGCAGAGGTTTTTTTTAGCTCAGTTATGTTAGTAAATAGCCGATCGGCAGGCATAGGACTAGTAAAACGATTCCAGCTTCTGTTTTAGCGGGTGGAGGGGAAAGAGGCTTTGGAGGAAGCGGGGTGGCAAGCTTGTATTTGCTGCCCTCTTCCTCCGATACCTCTCTCTCTCCCCTCCTCACTCGTCGACATTGAGTCACACACTGAACGTCTTCGTCCCTCCTCACTCATATACCTATACGCCTTCGATACACATTTCTTCTCTTTATTTCTTTCGCTTGCATAACCCTGTGAGTGCCAGAGGGGTAGCAAACACATTGCAATGTTGCTACCTCTCTGGTACTTATAGGGTTAATCTTGCATTACAAAATACGAGGGCATGTCGAAAAAAAAAAAAAGGAGAAGAAAACTGTTGGATGAAAATGGTGAAACAAAGTCATGGGAGCACTGTAGTTGAATTTTAAAGGGGGGGGGGTTAAAGTGTTTAATGTGAATAATATGAATTTATATGAATAATATGAAATTCTTCATGCAGAAGATATTGCTGTTTGTAAAGCTTATTTACAAAAGAGACACTGAAATGAAGGGTTCAGATGGGTCATTCTGTAATACTTCCAGAACCAGATTTACATAACAGGGAGATGTTGGTTCCTATAGGTAGGAACTCCATGAGCTGCCCCCTGAAACAGAAACATAATGCTAAAACCTATACTTTTAAGGAACTCAGTTTAAGACCTTGTACTAATCATGCTTGAAGAAAACAACCTAAAAAAGAGGCAAATTGAACACATATTGGCATTGCTCATAGAAATTGTATCTCTTCCATACTCTGTGATAAATTCAGTAGAGGAGGGTTTCTGAGCTTTAATCATAATTTGGATATATGAATCTGAAAATCCCCTTTTTAGTATAAAGGTTTCAAGTTCCTTGCTGTCACTGCCAGCCTAGCAGGATTGTAATGAAGTGATGATCCTTGGAACAATCTCTTTTGAATTGCTGTAAAATGCAGTGGTTCTTCTATAGAGTTTTGGAGTATGAAAGCACTCTTGTTAATTCCATGGTGGTGTTATGAAAATGATGTGTGTTTGTTGCTACTTGCAATTCGTCAATACCTGGGGAATCATGGACTCCAGAGGAAATAGATATGCTTCATTGTGATTCCGTGCAACTGCTCTGGGATCTTTTGCCCTTGCTTAAAACAAAAACAGTTGTGATTCTACAAGTTCTCTTTTGGGAAGACCTCCTCATGAGACTAGTTCTTTAAAAATGTAATTCCTTCAGTTCCCATTCACCTGGATTGATAGTTTTCCTGCAGAGATAGTCCCCTTCCCACTTGTCTGTCTGGGATATAGATTGCTGATATGACTGGAATGTTCTTTTCTGCCAAACTCAAGATTTTCTGAGCCTTCTTCCATGCTGCTTTCCTTCTGGTTCCACCCTTGTGTTACAGCTTACCTTGGTTTCAGTGTCATCTGCAGGCACGAGGCTTCAAGCATGCAGCAGGCCTCTGTTTTTATCTGTTTGCTTCCTGTAGTCTCCTCCTACCTACTTCCTCCCTCTGAGCTGCACCTCCTACCTAATTCTTGAGGAGGGGTTTAAAGGGCAGACTGAGTCCTGACTCAGTTGCCCTTATGTTGTTGTACAATACAGTTCTGTTTCCCTTGGGCTCTGTGTATGACCTGGCTTGTCTGACCATCCATTCTGGTGCTGACCCGTGTCTCTAACTACTCTTTTGCCTGCTCCCATTGTGTAGTGGACACCCAATCCGGTGCGTGCCTGTGGCTCTGGCTCTGGTGTTGACCTGTGGCTCTGTCTGACCATTCTCCTTGTGCGTTCCAATTTGGCTTAGACATCCTTTCTGGTGTATACCTGTGGCTCTGGCTGAGTATCCGCTTCGTGTATGACCCAGCTTGTCTGACTACCCACTCTGGTGTTGACTTGGGGCTCTGTCCACTGCGCTTCCAGCATACCAATGCTTCAGTGTATATCCTATCAGGTGCAAACCTGTGGCTCTGGCTGTCTACCCGCTCTGTGTATGACCCTGCTTGTCTGACTATCATTTCTGGTGCTGACTAGGGGGCTCTGTGTGTTAGTCCCTGCTCCACAGACACCCATCCTATTGTGGACCTGGGGCTCTATCAGACTCCTAGACTGACTACAGGCTGAATCAGTGCTAGTCCTTTGGGCGTTCCGAATTACCTCGAGGCTCCAGTGGGCTGAGGCCTAGTCTCGGACAGTGTGGTGGATCTATTGGCAGACTGCTATTTCTGGTACAGTGCTTGCCTCTTTGATCACCCTCTGTGTGTTATCTGTATTCATGCATTACTGGTATTTTTCTAATAAAAGATTGTTTTACTTTACCGTACTGACTCCTGTTTTTTTCCTGGGAACCGTGACACTTTGTGATTTATGCAAGCAACTGTAGTGGTATTGAATCTGAATGGGATGATCTTTTAAGTGTGTCGTCCAAGGAGATAGAGCTTTGAAAATTGTCTTTAGTTCCAGAATATTGGTGGTAAGGCCTGATTTCTATTCAGTGGCTAGAGTGTCTCATGTCAATTTGAGAAAAGGTTAATGCTTCCAAGGTTGATACCACTGCGCTTACTACATGCATGCAGTATCAAACCATTGGTCTGTGAGCTTGATTTGGAAAGAGAATTCTAGGTTTGATTAGATAAATATTCACTGGGGAAAGACATACTTGTTTTTGAGGAGTATTGAACTGAAAACCTGAGAAGTTCATGCAATGAATTGGGATCAGATTTGATTTTCTTTAAATTGAGGATCCACGCATGGATTTTAAGGATGTCTGTAGCCCTCTGCAAATGTCTTTGTAGAGTAGGAGCAGATTTAACCTTGATCATGAAATCATCCAGATATGTCATAATATTTATCCCTTCTGTTCATAGAAGGTCTGTACATGGCACCATTACTTTCATGAATACCCTGGATGCTGTCGCTGGGCTGAAGGGAAGTGCTACAAACTGGGAATCCATTTAGAAAGGCAGATTTTAGCTATTTTTGATGGCTTTTACCAAATTGGAATAAGCAGATATGATTCCTTTTTATACAATGAAGAGTGGAATTTGTCAGGTTCCAGAGCCATTATGACAGACTTGATGGATTCACAAACTTGTTAGGGGCTTTTAAAGCTAGAACATGCCTGAATCCTCCATACATTTTTCTGGGCTATAAAATGGTTGGCGTAGAGTCCATCAAACTTGTGTTACTTTGGAATGGGTATTATAACTTCTGAATTTGTGATTATTTGAAGAAATGCCATATTTCCTCCCTCTTGTGAGATATGAGACATAAAAATCATCTTTGGGTGGTGTTTTCTTGAATTGAAACTGGTGCCCAAATGCTATTATGCATAGTGCCCGTTTGTTTATTGATTTCCCACCATCATCAGTATAATAACTCTTCTTTGAGAACTTCCTAGCTGTCTCTCCATACAGATTTCCATAACTCTGCCTGCCCATGCTGCTGTAAATGTACTTCTGAATATAGCACCAGTTCCTGAAGTATAATTTTAAGAGACGATTCAGTTTTCTTAACTTACATTTTTAGGGCTGTTGCATATTGGGCTGACAGAGTTGTGCTGTTTAACATTCTGGGAACTGACTTATGTACCAGAGGAGGTTTGCCCAGCTGTCCACATATTCCTGTAGGAAAGGGTATGTATAGATCATTTTGGAATGAGTATCTTGCATTTTGGAGATTTCCATTCATCGGGTAAAATTTGTTCCAGTTGTTCATGTAGGGTAAACAGGAAAAAAAATTCCCTTGTTTAAATAAAATCTTCTTAGGATCTTCAGGCTTTTATTAGTCAGACCAGTGGTTCTCAATCTTTTTTTGTCCGGAGCACCTCTAACACGTAATGTAGAACATTCGGGGAACCCCTAACATATTTAATGTACTTTATCAAGGGCATAATGAGGGTTCCATACATAAATATACAGTTATTATAGCAATTTCTATAAATCTTTATTTAAAAGTCAGTTTTTGTTAGTCTTTATAGAAAACATGGGGCACCCTAAGTTGATGTCCGTGGCACACCAAAGTGCCACAGCACCCTGGTTGAGAATCACTGAGTCAGACACATGAAAAGCTACTAGAACATGTTTAATTAAGATTCTAATGTATTATACGCTTGTTTTTTCTAGTCTTCCTTGTTTTTTACAATCTGAATAAATAGTTCCACGGAGAGTACTTTCTATTGGCCTAAAATATTGTTAGAAAGTTATCATATCCACCCATAGTCTCTTCTCTAATGTAAACAGACCCAGTTAATCTGTTAACGTGTAAAGATGTGCCAGGGCCGTTACTGATTTCTGTCCTTTAAGGATCAGTGATGGTCCTGGCATGTCATGGGTTAAATGAGTGCAGTGTACCTCAGGGTACACTGTGATCATGCCGGGGAGGCTGAAACTGACTGCTGCATGACCTGAGCAGTCAGTTTCAGCCTTTCGCTGGTGAGTGGGTACATGTGATCGATACTACGAAGACCGTATGTGCTGGTTGAGCCAATGATAAAGGAAAGGTATATTGTTGTACATTACCTTTGTCAGTGTTCTCTGCCTCTCTTCCTCACTGTGATCGTGAGGAAGAGAGACGCAGAGCTGTAAATAATTAAAATGCCAGGGGGGGCGGCGCTTTACTTAAACTAGTGTTGCTGCAGGCATGAGTAGGGGTAGGTCACTTCTTGACCTATTGCCACCCCTTTGTGTAACTAAATAAATTATGTAGCACATTTTATTTACACAGACTAATTTAAAATGAAGTACATGTTTTTATAAACAAACATTGATGTGAGTTTTATTTCTGTCGAGCAATGTAATGTGTGTGTATGTATATGTATGTATGTGTGTGTGTGTGTGTGTGTATATATATATATATATATATATATATATATATATATATATAATCAAAATGGGCACGGCGTTGCCTGTGAGGGGTAGAGAAAGAGCATAAGCAGATGACAGTACACAGGGAACACAGAATGGAGGGGGGCACAGGGAATGAGGTACAGAGAAAGGACATGGGGATGACACAGCATGACAGGCAGCAACAGGGTATGTAGTAGTTGCCTAGTAAAGCAGGTTACCAGGATAGGATCCCTGGGGCAGAAATACTCCCATCATGCACATAGAATTTCACCTGCCAGGGCCAACATAATAACAAATTGTGCGCTCCAATTTCAGAACCCCCCCCCCCATGTGCATACACTATTGCTCCTCTGTTGGAAAGGGTACTGAATTGTGCACCCCAATATGCAAGTAGTACTGCACCTCTTTGGGGAAAACTAATAATTAAGTTTTGTACCCATAATGTCTATAAAAAAAATCCCCAACATACCCCTGACACAGCCCTGATGTCCCCCTTGCAGTACCAACCTGAAACTGAAAGGTGAGCAGACAAAGTATCGTTGTTTTACTTCAGCAACACACAGTACCAATTGCTATTAGTCCTTTGAGTAGAAGAAGGGTAACCAATGCATTGCTTTGTGTTACCTTTTTGGCCCTGAAAGGCTTAATGCAGTTTAGTAGATGTAATAAATAAAAGGGGTAAGGGTGCCTTTAAGTTTTTGAGTGGCAGTGTTTCCAATACAGTGTCCGTTTTATACAATGCCATCTGCTATTAACCCTTTTAGTAGAAAAGGGATAACCAGTGCATTGCTTTGTTACCTTTCTGGCACTGAAAGGGTTAATGTGCTTTAGTAGATATAATAAAAGGGGGGAGGGTGCCTTTAAATCTTTGAGTGGCAATGTCTCCAATACAACGTGTAACGGAGTTAGACACCTTTAAAGTCTTACCTTCTGTTCTTATTAGTTGGGTTGCCACAGTACAGCTCAGTACCATATGACTGTCAATCACCTCCGCTCCTCATCCCCTCTTGTGGCTCCTCAGATGCACAAATTTTCATGTGACTTGCGGCGCTGTGTTGCTAATTCGTGTCCAGGTCATGTGGCTGCAAAGTCTGCACCTTAGAAGGAGGTGGGGATGAGGAGTGGTAATTAACAGCCGTACTGTACTGAGCTGTACCGTGGCGACCCAACTAATGAAAACAGAAGGTAAGACTTCTGACTATTATATTAATGATTATACAGTGTCAATTTTTTTGTTTTAGTGTGGCTGCAAGTTACAGTAGGGCGTGAGGATGATGGGAGTATGCATTCAGCTATAAGTATATGGCTGTTGAGGTATGCGGTAAAGTTAGTGCAGCTCATTGGTGTAGGTCGCATGTGAGTTCTGCGGGTAAGTATGTGTATGTATGTAGTGTGTGTGGTGGCTAGATATAGAGGGGAATTTTTTTTTTTTTTTTTTTTTTTTGTGTGTGGTGTATATCAGTGGGTCTGTGTATTTATGGTTAGCAAGTATATCGGCCATGGTTTGTTTGTTTTTCTTTCTTCAAATGGGAGTTGAGGGAGGGCAGACTCTTTGAAGAGATTTTTACAGGAGTGATCAGGGCATTCAGCCCCTGCCCACTCCTGCCAAACTCACTCCCCCCCCCCCTCTATCTCCAGGACTGCCAGTATGGAGGAGAGATGAATATCCCCTCCTTACTTCTGCCCTTCGGTGTGTGTCTCTCCTGAGGAGACATAAATTGTGAAATGAGGCCTTCTCTTTTGTTTATATATAGAAGAAGCATAGGACGCACTCTCAATAAATATGATGGATGCCAGGGTGCTGAGCAAAAATGAATGCAGTAGATCAAGCAGCCGCACTCACTGGACTTTAACATTTTTGACTTCATTGCCTTCCTGATAGTCCAGTGAGTGCGGCTGCTTGATCTACTATATAAGTGTGCGTGCTTGCGTGCGTGCTTGCGTGCGTGCGTGCGTGCGTGTGTGTGTGTGTGTGTGTGTGTGTATATATATAATACACATACACTAGAGGCATCTCCAGTGCATTGCAAAGAAATTCACTGGAGACGATTATGTTGTTGAGCACTCTCTGCATCTGCTGCTCAGCTGTTTTACAGTAATATTATAGAAACTTAGAACAATAATCAAAATAATCAAAAATGTATAATGTAGATACGTGTGTGTGTACTAGCAATATTGTCACGGCTTTGCCTGTGCGGTTTAGGTGTAGGACTATTTTCCCCTGATACCCAGGTAAATCCAGAAAGGAGACAATGTTGTTAGTGAATGGATTGTTGAATTTGTGTGTGTGTGTGTGTGTGTGTGTGTGTGCGTTTGTTGTATTGTGAGCATGTGTGTACTGCTTGTGTGTATTACATGTATTACATATATGTGTTTTGCGCATGTGTGTTTTACATCTTTGTGTTTTGTGTGTGTGTTGTGGTGTATTGTTTGTGTTTTGCATGTGTGTATTTGTATTTGGTGTGCGTTTTGTTTATTGTGTTGTGGGTGTTTTGCATGTGCTGTGCATTGCATGTGAATGTGTGCTGTGCATATGTATTGTTTGTGTTTTGCACACATGTATTGTGGGTATGTGTGTTGTGTGTGCATTGTGGGCGTGTGTATGTTTGTTTTGTGTGTGTTTGTAATGTCTGTGTTGTGCATGTGTTTGCTTTTTGCACATGTATTGTATTTGTGCACTGTGTGTTTATTGTGCATGTGTATATATTGTTTGAGTGGTGTGTTTTTTGTGCATATGTGTATTGCGTGTGTATTTTTTGTAAGTGTGTGGATATTATGTATGTGTGTTGTGAGAGTGTGTGTTGTGCTGTGTATTGTGTGTGTGTTTTTTGTGCATGTAAGTATTGTGGCATGCGTGTTGTGTGGGTGTTTATTGTGTGTATTGTCTGTGTTACATGTGTATTGTGTGTTGTGCATATGTATTGCTTGTGTGTATGTATTGTGTGTGTATTGAAGGACCCTGAAATTCCTTACAGAGAGTGACAGAGGGTAGAAAGGGCGTGTTTGTTTTTTGGTAGAGGAGATAGTGGGGGAGGGCCAAATCCTTGCAGAGAAAATCAGGGCCCCCTGTATTTCCTGGACAGCCAGTATAGAGATGATTTGAATATCTCCTCTTTACTGCCTTCCTTGGGGGTGTGTGTGCCAGATGCACAGGTTTCTTTTTTTATATAATATATATGCCCCATAAAATCTAATATCCAAAAATTGGGACAACAGGGAGGGAAAGAGGGATTTTCACCTGACACGTATAGTACCCCCCTAAAATGGGAAATTTGAGAGGTATGAACGACTTTTCATATCTTTTAATCAGTCCCTATTAAAAAATGACCAATTATCAGAGGAAAATCTATTTAAAAAAAAAAAAGGGGGTGTATAGTGTGTGTGGGTATACTAAACACATTTGTGGGAAAATACTACTGAATAAAGGCATACTAAAAAGGCCAAAATTGCTTTGGTCCTTTAGTGGAAAAAAATCTGGTCCTTAGGGGGTTAATGCTAATTTTTATTACTGAGAAAACCACAATACATATAAAAAGGATAACCTTTGCTGCCTGCTGTTTTGATTTTACAGTTGAAGGTGACTATAATGTTCAAGTACAGGATCTCTGAGAAGGATATATGTCACCACTTGTGAGTTAGTGTCTGTTAACCTTAACCATACAGTTCTTTGTACAATACTTGGTTGCTTGAGGTCTCAAGGGAAAAATATGGAAAACGCTTTAGTTAAACATCATAATATGTCTTGTTTACAAATGTGTGCAGTAGACGGTGAGCGCAGCCTGCTGGGACCTAGTTTGTCCTCTGGGTTTATCACTCTGAAAGTTGCCAGTGAATGGATAGGGTATTATTAAGTCATTGCAATGCTGAGACCATTAAATGCTGTTTGCTTTTTCCATGTTAATATAGCCCTATACTTTGAATTCTTGGCATTGAAACAATGTGCCAATGAATACAGATTGAACAATCTTATATCTGTTGCTATTTTAACTTAACAATTGACTATCGGTGTGTGGCATATAAATATCTCTTCTCTGTTCGAAGTACGTCAGATACATTTTCCAAGGAGTTAGAATTTTTATATAAATCGTCACATTTTGCAACAGAGAAGTCTTCAATGAATTGCTTCTCAATCTGTTGGAATCTCGAGTTCAAGGATTTAAAAACCACATTTAAATCAGTGGGAAGTTTTATGTTATATGAAGTGCAGTTAGTTAGCCCCATAATTGCTCCACTTTGCTTTCATATATAATTCCAAAAGGGGCTAGATGTGTACAAAAAATGATCTAAAGCAAATTCGATAATGGGTTCTTGTGTACCTATGCCCTAAATGTTATATATAAATACTAGTATAAAAGCCCATGTACACGGGCTAAGGTCAGGGTGATGTTGACCCTTTGAGTGCCAGAGGGGTACACAACACATACCCCTCTGGCACTCAAAGGGTTAAGAGGCTGGTCCTTCTCTGCATCCTGCCGCCAATGCAGTCATGAACTGTAGAGACTGTCCGAAAGCACAGAATGCTCCCAGCACAGAACTCCCAGCATTCTCTGTGTTCGGGCAGTCTCTGCTGTGCATGACTGATTCTGACAAACATTCTAGTGAATTACTATATAGGATATGCATGAGATGCAAGTATGCATTCTAATTGCAGTGAAAAGTCTCAGCTGTGACTTTTTTGCAACATTTATGCATTTTTCCCCCCCAAAACTGGAATATTTTGTACAAATCTTTTACATAAATTGACTACATTGAGATTACACCAATTAGACAGTGAAGGACAAACTCGGAGTATAAAAATGTTAATATTTTTATACTTTTACTGGGACAGAACTACTTAGCCACAACCTTATTTGGCACAGAGAAGGAATATTATTTGTAAACACATTTTATAAATATGCACAATTAACCCTTTGAGCGCTAGACAGGTACGCAGCGCATTGCTTTACAATGCTTTGCGTACCCCTCTGGCACTCAAAGGGTTCATCTTTAATGTGAAAATTGTGACAAATTTCTTTGCATCACTTTTTTATATCTCCCCTAATGGACATGATGTGGGAGATGTATAAAAAGTGGTGCTAGGAAAAAGTTAGCTCATGAAATGGTGCAGATGCAAAGTGTGCAATCTATAACCACATTTGGACATTTTTTCTTTTAAAGGGATAGTAATACCTTGAAAACAGTATAGCTCCTATTGATCCTCCTATAAAGAGGATAATGTAACGCTTTATATCAATACTAGTTGAACAGCCCGTTACACGGGCCACAGTGACACTGCCACCCGGTCGCGGGACAGTCACGCGCAGTGGAGACTGCCTGCGCCACGACTGATACAGAGCTGGAAGCTCCTTCGGAGCGCCCAGCTCTGTATCAGCCGCAGCGCGGGCAGTCTCTACTGTGCATGACTGCAGCACGTGCAGCAGTGTGTACTGTGCATGTCGCGGCGTTACACACGATTTACGAATTATTATATCAATATGGTCCGTGTTGTAGTTCAAATGAAATTCACTGCTAAAGAATCCCCCTACCTCCCCTTTTACAGCCTGCACTCCACCTCCCCTTACATCTGGAATCCAGTTGTGGGTCTAG
Source organism: Rhinophrynus dorsalis (assembly GCA_037306005.1). NCBI lineage: Eukaryota > Metazoa > Chordata > Amphibia > Anura > Rhinophrynidae > Rhinophrynus > Rhinophrynus dorsalis. Next base: position 356,650,641 of record CM074718.1, read on the forward strand.
GCAGCGAGGGACAATCTTCATTTACAGAGTACAAGAAGACACTGTCCCCTTGACAAAGGAGTGCAGGATTTTCCTTATGCTGAAAGAGGTAGCGTGATGTCGGAAAAAAGGGGAGTGAGTGGAATCCTTTAGCAGTGAATTTCTTTTGAACTACAGCACAGAGCATATTGAAATAAAGAGTTACATGATCCTTTTTATAGGAGGATCAGTCATAGCTGCATTGGTTTCTAGGTATTAAAGTTGTGCCATTTGTGGCAAAGTTGGTAAAAGTTGTAAAGAAAATGAACAAGAGCAAATTGTAAGGTGTGAGTGATATATATATTTAAAAAAAAAAAAAAAGCGCACACCATGCCATAAATTTATAGTGAATTTGCTCCCAAATTGTACTCCATTTAATCCTCAAGATCTCTCTAGTGCTCAAAGGGTTAAATCGATGGGACTGTACTGTCCCCTATGGTGCAGTTTGCTTGTTCCAGAACTGCACCAACGTTCTTACTACATCCGCTCCCCAGAAGATACGTATCCGAAATGAATGACTTACTCATTGGACAGAAGCAATTTCTTATGTTTCAATAAATAATCATTTTTTAATATATCTTCCTGGAGTGCCCTGTTCTCTGCCCACATTGACATGAATGAACAAATTGTAAATAGTGGTGTGCCCTTTGTTACTTAAAATTATTCAAAAAATGTCTTCATTTTTACGTTACTTCATGTGCCATGTTGAATTTTAAAGAACACCACCTCCTAATAATAACCCCCTCACACCTTACTATGGCCAGAAAATCCTAATGGCCCTTATGAATTTTGCCCTTTGCCTTTGTTCAAGAGAGAACCTCTCTAATACATCCTGGATGTCATGTCCATGGAAGTGGACATGACAGTTGTTTGCATTTTTTAACCCTTTGTGTTGCATACTCCTCTGGCACTCAAAGGGTTAAAGTGCATGAGCCTATGTAACCCTTTTTGGACCTCTGTTTATCATTGGCCCATCCCTTTAGTCATTAAAGTGTTAAGTTTATCTCACACAGTGTTCCTGCTAGCAACTGTCATGTCCATCTCCATGATATCAGAGGGGTCATGAGGATTTTCCAGCCATAGTGCGTTAAGTGGGATATTTTTTAGGAGATGTTACTTTTCCTTTAAATGCCCAGTGTCTGCTCTGATAAGCATACAATCAAATGAATACCTTGATACTTGAGGAGTAAGGTGCTCAATCTTGACCTATTCAAGGTCACACAGATCGGACTGAGATATCACTGAATATCTTCTGAAAGGCTATTTTATAATAGTCCCCTTAGTCAAGGCAATACATTGGCAATATTTATTGATGGGTTAGTTGTTGTGGTATCAAGTGGAAATAATCTATATAAACAATTCTTATTTGTCAGATATAGATCGTGTGCCATGTAGAAATTTTGAAGTTCTGGTATATGATGTGTTTTTATTAATCCTTTGAGTGTCAGAGAGGTACCTCTCTGGCACTCAAAGGATTAACCTAGATATGGTCATGTTTAGGACCTCCAGTTGTTAATTGTCTTTAACTTCTATTATCCCCAGCCAGCTTTTGGCTGTCTGAGGATGATGGGAGCTGAAGTCCATCAACAACTTAAGAACCACAATGTGACCTTCCCCTGCTCTAACCTCTGTTCTTTAATTGTGTGGGCTGGTATGATAGTATGGCCTGTATGTATAAAAGCAAAGTGGTGCAAACCAACTTCGCCATAGGGGACACTAAATTAAATGTGGAATTTAAGCCCTTTTATCCTAAAAGTGTCTTCAGTGCATTGCAAAGCAGTGCATTGGTGATCTCTTTAGCAGTCAAGTGGTTAAAGCGGAACTACCACATTAAGTAAAGTTGCCCTGCAATAATTAGGCAGGTGGCGACTAGTTTAATAATATTTATATTACCTCTCAAAAGTAGCCGCTTGTAAAGTAATCCTTAATCTTCCGAGACTGACGGGCAGGGTAGTGCTGTCTGCACAGTCGTCCCTTCCGGTGCCGTTCGGGCCAGTGCAATGCTTCTGAAGGGAGACCGGGACTGACAGTGCCGATGCGCAGACAAGATGTCTACCCTGATGTCTGGCTTCAGGTCTCGGAAGCTTAAGGATTACTTTACAAGCGGCTACTTTTGAGAGGTTATATAACTATTATTAAAGAGACAGTATTGTCCGATTAAAAAATGCTTGTAGTTTTTGTAGAGGATAAAAAAATAAGCTCTATGGCAGGGCTTATCATTTGAAGTCCTTTGCTACTAGCCAGACCTGAAAAGTTACTCGCTACTGCAAGCCAAAACATACCCACCAGGGCTGAATTTCTACCCACCAGGGCTAAATTTTCACTCGCCATTGGCTAATGGCGGGTGGAAATTTTGAGTCCTGCACTATGGCACAAATCCTATCTTCAAACCGCTATGGTCTGAGAGATTTAGGCATTCAAAGTTCTCCCCTTCTCCTGATGTCAGCTGTAAAGCTGACAGCAGGAGATTCAAGTTGGCCGACTTGAGGAGGCTCTTCAGCAGAGCCAAAAATGCGTTATTTAAAAAAAGATTGGATTGGTCTACAAAGTGTGCTTGCAAACAAGCCACACTTTGTAGACCTTTCCAATGAAGTAATTATTTTGAAATAACGTGATTTTGCCGCCAGCTGGTCCCCGGACCGGGATCTCCTGCCGTCAGCACATTGCTGCCAGGAGAAGGGGAGGGAGGGGGAACTTTGAATGCATATATCTCTCAAACCATAGCGGTTTGAGAGATAGGAATTGTGACATAGAGTTTATTATTTTTAGCCTCTGCAAAACTATAAGATTTTTTTATGGGACGTTACTGACCCTTTAAGCTAGTCGCCCCCTGCCTAATTATTGCAGGGTGACTTTACCTAACATGGTAGTGCCGCTTTAAAAACTCCATTTAAATCAGTGGGATTTTGTGAAAATTTTGTGTGTCACCTCTGTTGCTGATTGCATGTTCCAGATTTGCTCCACTTTGTTTTTAGACATGTTGGATACTGAGATTGATGCACTAAAGTTTTGGCTGCAATCAACTGCACCAGAAAGAACAATTACAATTTCTCAAAATGTTATTGGTTTATATGAGACTTTTAACCTCTTGAAAGCTAGAGAGTTGTCGGACACATTGGGTCATTCACTAGCATTAAAGGAGGGATATGCACTAAGGTGTGATAAAGAGAGAGAACTTATTTGGTTCCTGTGTGATTCTGTATAATTGGAGAGATCTTAGTGCATTGACTTCATAGAATAACATAGGAACTGGAGAGTTGATAACACTTGAGAAGCTGTCACCTCTTTATCATACCTTAGTGCATAACTCCAAAGTTGTTAAAGCTTCTTTTAAATCAATGATAATTTTTATTTGTTCCCTATACTAATTGGTTTGCCCCAGAATTACTCCACTTTTCTAGTTCATCATCTTAATTGTTTTGATTCACTTCAACCATTTTATTTATTTTCTAGTTGTTCCTGCAAGGCTTTGCCCATATGGTGAACTTGTAAGTGGCAAAGAGATATTTCAACACATTGAGGTGCAATGCATAGGATACCTGTGTAGCATTCAGAGGTTTATTTATTTATTTTAAGTTCAGACCTCATGGTGGGGCATCATGATGCCCCCCAGCTACTGATCTCCCAGCCAATTCACCTGGAGAGCAATTAAGGCAACGCATAGTAGCAAGAGAGCTCCCCGGCTTTCCTCCTACCACGTAGGAGTGGGAGGGATCGGGAAACCCTCTGATGAAAGCATTGAATCATTTTGTTTAACCTCTTAAGGACCAGAGGTTTGGAACAGTTTTTTGTCTTTCTGGACAATGGCTGTTTTAACACTTCTACTGTGTTTGTGTTTAGCTGTAATTTTCCTCTTACTCATTTAGGGCTCAATCCAAATGTTGGAGTTAAAAGTGCTGGTAGGGCAAAATGGATACTGACAGACAAAAATCAAAATGTCTTGATCAGTATTCAAATGTCCTACCAGCATTAAGCACAACAGACGTTAGGCCACAAAGCTGACGTTGTGTCCAAACATCCATTTTATACGTTAAGTTCACAAGATACCACTAAATAATGGCAGTTTTGGGAACTTAACAGTAAAAAAAAGCTAACAATCGGTGCCTGACATACTGCCAAGCACCGATCATTACCTAATCTGTGTTACACTTACCTGTCATCCACTGTCTGTCTCCTTCTATCTGTCTCCTATCTCCATTCTTTCTTCTCTTCTGTCGTCTTTCTTCTCTTTTATCTTCTGTCTTCTTGCTGTAAAATACAAAAAACAAGTACAAGTCCAAAGCATAAATACATAGTTTAACCCCTTGAGTACCAAAGGGGTATGCAACGCATTGCAAAGCTCTCTGGGCCTCAAAGTAGGGTGACCACGGGTCCCGGAACGTCCGGGACTGTCCCTTATTTCAGGGACATGTCCCGCGTCCCGGGTCCCCTTCAACCGGGACAATGAAGTGTCCCGGAATGAAGCCAAGCCGCCCTGAATGTCAGCCTGCAAGCGGTGTGTCACATCATGGACGCCGCTTGCAGGCTGACATCCAGGGCGGCAATGCAGCTTACCTGATCTCCTGGAGGTAAGCGCTCTAGTAATACAGAGCGCTGGGAGATGACATCATCTCCCAGCGCTCTGCATTACTGAGCACAGCGCGCGGGAGCTTCAGCTCTGTGCCGGAGGAGGCACAGAGCTCCCTCTTGACACGCCGCTAGACCACCAGGGACTCAAGGTAAGGCAATAGGGTGACCACGTCCCGGAATGGCAGAAGGGAAATGTGGTCACCCTACCTCAAAGGGTTAAAGTATGCAGTACAGTGACGGGTTGGTAATATATAAATGCCCCATGCACAGTAAAGTTTTCGAAGTTATGCCAACAAAATCGTAAACCTCACAAACATATACTTAGCATTAATATTTTACAATGGTGAGTGAAAATTTAGCCCTGGCGAGTAGAAATTCAGCCCTGGTGGATATGTTATTGCTTGTAGTGGCGAGTAACTTTTCAGGTCTGGCTAGTAGCAAAGGACTTAATATTTTAAGCCCAGTACTAAAATATATTGTGTAATTTGTTATAAAAGAGTTACCTCTCGGTGTGGCGTTGGCATTCCTGAGAATCTTCTTGTCCCCAGAGTACAAAAGAAGGCCTGGAGGTGTGAGTGTCTGAATGACACCATTTCTGTCATAATGTGGACAACACTTAATCAGGTTGGATGGGATTGGGAGGATGAAAAATGGGCATAATGGGCCTGAGATGAACGGTACAGGAAGTGGGCAGTTTTACCTGGGAATTTACCACACTGGAGAATTAACCTTTGTTCCCAGAGACATGGTATTTAAAGATACACTGTTGCCTATAAACAGAGCTTTCCAAACTCTCAATGTTATAATTACTGTATGCCCTGTAGGCACACAGGGCCTAATTCAGGAAGCTAAAGTGGTGCAGTTCTAGAGAAAAGTTGGAGACCTCTCTAACATTCAAGGGGTTAAAAGCACCATTTAAAATCGTACCACTTTACCTTGCTGAATTAAGCCCTTACTGTCTTAACCCAATATTACATCCCCCACTCACTGACGCTGGACAACAATGCATTGCTCACCTCCCTAGCACTGAATAAGATTGTGTGTCAGTGAGAGAGAGGTATTCCTTAGTTAGCATAATTTATACATATAAATAACTCCAAAACTAGATCTCTAAATAGAAAATAGCTAATAAAACATTCATCTGATTTTGAAAACCCTATCAAAATCACCAAAGTTGTTTTTAGGGGATAGGGGTCTCTTATGTTGAAAACCACAGTCTCCTGGGCAGATAATGAGATTCCCCAGGTGTTTATATTGGGTTTAATGTACACTAGGTTTAATAATAATAATAATTCTTTATTTATATAGCGCACACAGATTACGCATCGCTTTACACTCATATTGGTCCCTGTCCCCATTGGGGCTCACAATCTAAATTCACCTATCAGTATCTTTTTTGGAGTGTGGGAGGAAACCGGAGTACCCGGAGGAAACCCACGCAAACACAGTGAGAACATACAAACTCATTGCAGATGTTGTCCTTGGTGGGATAACATCTGCAATGAGTTTGTATGTTCTCACTGTGTTTGCGTGGGTTTCCTCCGGGTACTCCGGTTTCCTCCCACACTCCAAAAAAGATACTGATAGGTGAATTTAGATTGTGAGCCCCAATGGGGACAGGGACCAATATGAGTGTAAAGCGCTGCGTAATCTGGAGGTTTGAATATATATGTATATATGCAATAAATACATGAGTACTGATAAATCCTGTTAAATCAGGTAGAAGACTAATGGTTTTTCAAACCTTTGAATCTAATTTCAGAAAAGATACTTATGTCTCTAAATAGAAAATGCAATAAAATAGGCAGCAGAGCCTACACATTATTTTTCCAAGTAAATTATGAGCGCGCATTCAATAATTAATTTAACACAAATACAGAAATTACTTTTTTGAATTATATGCCAAATAATAAGACAAATAAAATAGAAGTTGTGGCAATAATGTTTACAGCAAACGGTTTTATGTTCTTTTTTTTATGCTTCCTTAACCCTTTGAGTGCTTTGCAAAGCATTGCGGACCCCTCTGACACTCAAAGGGTTAAGACTAGAATATTATATCCATAATGTACAAAATATCTTAGCGTCAAAAGGAGATAAATAAGCATACTCGTAATTAAAGGGATAGTAATACTTAAATATTTCTATCCCCCATCTTGTAGCTAATAAAAAACTGAGTAAAATGAGACCAGCGGCATCTCTAAAGCCTTTATGGTTTGAGAGATATCCGCTTTCATAGTTCCCTCTTTTTGCCTTTCCCCTGACGTCCGCATTCTAGCTGACAGCAGGGGAATCCTCTCCTGGGATCAGCCGGTAGCTCTGCAACAGAGCCGAGATCATGGTAATAAAAAAGAAATCCTTCACTTAAAAGGTCTTCTACGTGTGCTTGGTTTGCAAGCACACATAGAAGACCTTTTAAGTGAAGGATTTCTTTTTTATTACCGTGATCTCGGCTCTGTTGCAGAGCCTCCGCCGGTCCCGGGACCGGATTCCCCTGCTGTCAGCTAGAATGCTGACGTCTGGGGAGAGGGAACTTTGAAAGCAGATATCTCCCAAACCATAAAGGTTTGAGAGATGCCACTGGTCTCATTTTACTCAGTTTTTTACTGGCTACCAGATGGAGGATCGTAATTTTTAAGTATTACTATCCCTTTAAGTGTAAAATAAATACTTATTATAGTAAAAAAAAATAAAGTAATTCTTAGAGATATTTAACACCTGATTCCACAATCCAAATACAATAAGAAATATAAGGATGATCTTATATATACTTCTGTTCCTACAGAACATAAAGTGGTAAGTGGATCAGACTGATACTATTGCGTATTATGACACACAATACCGGAACATTCCTTATTGTGTAGCCTATAGAACACTACATACATTAACACGATCCTTATTGCAATCAAAAGATTAATAGTAATGAATATAATCTGCTCTTAAAAACTTGCTTTCTCACACTCTATATAATATATTAAGAAGAAACAAAAAAATCGAAAAGAAAACTAAGAGCCCCCACAGGAAAAGATACCCTATTGGAGGTCAACACAATCCCACTCCACAATTCGACAATCACAGGTATAATCCCGACACTAACCTCCACATCAGTGAGAATAGTCTTATTTCTTCATCATACTTTTCTCTGATGAAGGAATAAGAGTCTATTCCGCGTTGGATAATTTGCTGAGACTGTTTAAATCCACCTGAACAACATTTTGATATGTATAACAGATACAAGTATATATCAAATGTTTAAGTGCTGCTAACTAAAGTGAGAAAAGCTACAAAGTCCCATGACCGGACAAAGCCGGGAGACATTTTGGCTGTTAGTAAACGTGAAAATATGTACAAACTAATATCTACTAACTTTTTTTTTTTTTTCTCCCATTAGAATCCGGAGTCCCCGAACGGCGTGCAGCCGTGCGGGGATCCGGATTTCCTGGACGTACATGTACGTCCTCTGTCACTAAGTGACAGCCACAGAGGACGTACATGTACGTCCATTGTCGCGAAGGGGTTAAACATGGTAATCTGAAGACAGAAGATCTGCAGGAAAGGTTAGCAACCCTTTGAGTGCTGCAGGTCCACATGTCTCACAGTGCCCCTCCGCACAGGGGTTTATTAATTTGGAGTTCCTATTGCACACTCCTGCACTAATTGGGTCTATCTGTATGTATGTTGAATGTTTGGAGCAGGTTTATGTGGTATTTAACCCTTTAGCTGTTGGTTTTGCATGTTTTGGGGGGTTTTCTGACACTTTTCCTACTGGTTCAGTGTTTTTTTCGGTATCCTAATATGTTCTAGTGATGTTTCATGAATTTTTATTTTACTGTTTCAGTTTTGTAAAATTTGAGTTCCGGCACGCTTTACCGCATAGGAGCCATTGCTCCATTCACTCATATGGGACTGTACAGTTTGGGACATATCTCTGCAACCGCTCCACCTAGCGACTTCAGAGATGGCTCATTTTTATTGTCTGCCTTTGAGCTATCATCCGGTTCATGTTTCTACTGTGTTGGGGGGCTCAGGGGGCTTCAGGCACTGTTGGGGTACTTTTTCTGGGAAAACTACATTTCCCATGAGCGTTTGCTTCGCGTGCTCATTTCTGATTGGCTACCATTTCGTGCCATTTCCAGAACAAGTATCCTACGCAGGACTTTGAATCTCCTTCTCTCCTCTGCGGATCAACCCTTCTCCTGCCAGATAAGTCTGTTTTAGCAATTTCTGGGGTGAAACTTTAATTCTACACACCTGTAATTGGGTGATTTTTTATACAGTAAGGTTATTTGACACTGTGAGAATGTCTGAACCGTTGGAGCTTGGGGCCAGACCTGAGACTAAGGATGCTGGGGTGTCTGTATCCCCCATTGCGCATTGCTCTTCCTGTCATTCAGGGTTACCTAGAGAATTCTCAGGTCATTTATGCCCAACATGTTCTGATGTCCCTGAGGGTCTCCCAGGGACCTCCAGCCATGCATTAGAGACAGTTTGGGTGCAAGAGTTACGGGGGGTCTTTCATTCTTGACAGACCCCCTCTTCCGTCAGGTCTTCCCTGCCAAAACCACAGGGAGTACCTGACATATCCGATTCCTCTGAGGAGGAACTACTGGTGGATTCAGATGTTGAGGAATGTTCTACTGTGGGCTCCTCTCAGTGTTTTGGGGACCCCTTTGAGGCCGATCCTGAGCCCTCGGCTGAAAGACTGGTCTGACAAGAAACTTGAGGTTTCCCTCAAGTCCATTTTTGCCACGGCTGGTACTGCCATGCGTCCAGCGTTCACTGCGGCATGGGTTAACCGGCATGGGCCATTGTGGCCTGGACTGAACAGCTCACCCTGGCTGTCCGTTAGGTTGCTCCTACTTCGGATATGTTGCACCTTCTTTCCAACATTTCTGAGGCCCAGCATTATGTTTCTGCTGCCTTGTTTGATGCCATCCATTTGATGGCTAGGGTTTCCACCATGTCTGTGGTTGCCAGACGGCTCTTTGGCTCAAGATCTGGTCTGCTGACACTGCTTCCAAGGCACTTCATTGTTTGGGCCAGATCTCAAGGATCTGATTAGTGAGGCCACAGTGGGGTAAAAGTACCCTTCTGCCCTTGGTCCCCAAGAAGAAAACGCCACTTAAGCATAATCAGTATGTTCATTCCTTTCAAACTGAGACACGTCCGGCGAACCAGATGGTTCCCTCAGCTCCGCGTACCTCCTCGAAGCCCAAACAGCAAAGGAAGCCCAAGGTCTCCTCCAAGCCCAAGGCTTCCAAGCCTTCTTCGGCATGAATCACTGAACCCGGTCCCCACTCTGATTTGGGTGGCTGTCTGCGTCACTACCACAGCGTCTGGGAGGATTCGGTGGCGGACCCATGGGTTTTACAGCTGGTGGCGGAAGGATTCAGGATCCCTTTCGTCTCTCTTCCTCCCTTTTGTTTCTTTCCTTCTCATGCAGCTCAGGGCGCGAAGAAATGCCGGCTGTTCAACGGCACTATTCAGGCTCTTGTGGACAAGGATGTTCTCGAGCCGGTTCCAGTTCAGGACAGAGGTATGGGTTTTTACTCGAACCTCTTTGTGGACTACAAAAAGGATGGCGGTTGTCGCCCTATTTTGGGTTTGAAAGATCTCAATTCCATTGTGATCCGGGCTCATTATCACCAGGAGTGATTGCTGCTGTGTCCCCGGAGGAATTCCTTGCTTCTCTGGATCTTCAGGACGCATATTTACATATCACCATTCATCCAGAGAGCCGGTAGTATCTCAGATTTGCCTGCGACCAAGGGCACTTTCAGTTTTCAGCTCTTCGCTTTGGTCTGACTACGGCTCCTCAAGTTTTCAACCGTGTCCTGGGAGCCTTAATGTCCGTCCTCCACCGGGAAGGCATCAAAGTTACTCCATACATGGACAACCTGCTTCTGAAAGCACCCTCTGCAGAACTTCTTCATCAGCAGGTTCAGCTATGCATTCACGCTCTCACCCATCACTGGTGGATCATCAACATGGATAAGCCAGATCTTGTCCCATCCCAGCGTCTGGTCCTCCTGGGCCTTCTTTTCGACACTCAGAAGAGCATGGTGTTTCTCACGGATGAGGTAGCTCACCAGATTGCCCACAGGGTTTCTACGGTTCTGGCTCAAGATCCAGTTCCAGCCAAGAAATTAATCTCCACCATAGAAGAGGTCCCGGTTGTCATGGCACACACCAGGGAACTCCAGAGGTTTGTGATCCAGGTGTACAAGGGTCAGCCGGACCTTCTGAAGATGTCAGTGTCCCTCCCTCTTCATGTGGAACTGAGTTTGTTGTGGTGGCTCGACCTCTTCAATCTACTGAAGGGCAAGTCCTTCCTGGTATCCTTCTGGACCACGGTGATGACGGACGCCAGCCTCTCTGGTTGGGGAGTGGTCTTGGGTCACTTAAGTGCTCAGGGTCGGTGGTCTCCGGAGGAATCTCTTCTTCCCATCAACGTGTTGGAGCTTCGGGTGATATTTCATGCCCTTCGTCATTGGACATCTCAGCTGGAAGACTGACATCCCTGGTCTCCATTCAGTAGCACTGCAGTGCACCATAAGGTTACCGGAAAGGACTGACGGTGCGCAGAGAGCACTAACCTGGCCATCAGTCCCCAACCAGAAAGGATTTCTTTAAACTCTGCTATTTTTTAACGGCAAGACATCGATTTCCAAGCTAGTCTCCATGCGTTTAATGAATGCATGGTGACTTAGAAAGATCTGAAAGTTCCGCTTTAAATTAGAGGTGGAAAATTTGTAGGCCTTCTGCTGTTGTTGAGCTATAGTTCATATTCTCCTCAGACATCTGTTAGGGATGATGGGAATTGTAGACCAACCAGCTGCCTCAACCATCTCTCTTCTGCTGTGTTTAATAAAGTAACATTGTGCAGTCCAGAAATGTGATGGTTTGAGCTTTTCCAACGTTTTAACCTTTTGAGTGCCAGAAGGGTGCGTCAGGAATTGCAGAGCAATGCGTTAAGTACCCCTCTGCACTCAAGAGCCAGTTCAGGATGATTCTGATGCCTGACATACACAAATGGAAAGGAAACTGAGTGTGTAATGGCTCTTTTCTGCAGGTCTAGAACTACTCTGGGGATAGACTATTCTTAACCCATTAATGACTAATTAGATCAATAATTCAATTAAAAGCGGTATGAAACCTAGATAGAAATGTTCTCAATGCCATGCGTACCAGTGCTCATCGTTTGATATTCTCAAAGAAGAGCTACTAAAATGATTCAAGGAATTTATGCCAAAACATACTAGGGTAGACTCAATCTTGCTATGTATAGCTTTGAAGATAGGAGGGAAAGTGGAGATTTGATAAAAAAAAACGTTAAATATTTTCATGGATTTAATACAGTTCTGGAGGAAAACTATTTTCAGAAAAAGAGAACTACTAGAACCAGAGGGCCTCCCCTAAAGTTAAAGAGTAGAAGATTCAGAAATTGTTAGCTTTACTTTCAGGGGAGGATGATATATTCATAGAACAGACTCCCAACGGAAGTGGTAGATGCTGGTACAGTAAAGTGATTAAAGCGGAACTATCACCTAAAACCAAAGCTTTACCATGCGTTTTAATGTTTAACCCGACATTAGTGCTGTGTGTATGTGTGTTCTTCAAGTCGCCTGGTAGTGGAGATATTTGCCCTGCAAAATCGGGCATTTCTGCTTTCTGCGGGACTCCATGACGTATCAGGACTTCCCAGCTGCCACAGGGAGTGTGTTCACGCTCCCCTTCGAAGCTGGGTTTCTGTGCTGTAGCGTTACAGCAAACTCAGTTTACAATGCTACTGAGGTTGCAACCCTGGGGCAGCTGGGAAGTCCTGAGACGGTACATGGTACCGTAGAACGCGGAAGTGCCCGATTTTGCAGAGGAAATATCTCCACTACCAGGAGGTGATAGTTCCGCTTTAAAAAATGCCAGGCACGAAGATAAGTCTTCTGAGAAATGTGTAAGATTGCCTTTAATCTGGTTAGGAAAATGGGAAGACTAGATGGGCCGATTGGGTCTTATGTTTTGTCAGAATCATTGTTAATTTATTGAGTATCCGAGTATTCAGTGGAACTGTGCAATGGGTTAATAGACACAGTAACACTTATTGTTACAGATAAAACAAGATGTAGTGAGATCTCTGAATGGAATTTTAAAAATGTACTAAAGCTCCAGTAACGAATGTGATCTTGCATACAGACGTTCAGGCAATCTGCTTAATAATGTTGCCAATGGATTTGTTTTTCTTATTTGTATTGAATCAGTACAGGGGTGGGCAACTTGTGGCCCTCAAGCTGTTGTTAAATCTGAATTGGGGTCAACAGCTGGAGGGCCACAGGTTAACTGCGACTAATCACATTCTTTTTTCTTTTACTGCATTTACCATGTTAGATATGTGTGCCTCTTTCTTTGACCAGGGATGTTCAAACTAGGGGCAATTTGCTGCAGCTCTCCTGCATATCCAGTGTGGCTTTTCATGTAACATATAAAATAACAACATGTTGACATTCTGTAAAACATACTTCCCAGATCTTTAAAAATCAGACTGACAGAAATATAATGCATAGTATGTACATTTATGTAGCTGAATGTAAGGTTATATATTAACCTAGCTGTGGATTGCATATAATAGTCAGTATAAAAGCATTTTGTACACTCTTCTCTTTAATTTAGTCGTATCTGGCCATCTGCCAGTTCTAGAACCCATGTCATAATGCTGTAAATCTGATCTGTTTTTAACCTTTTATGAAGAGGAGTATGAAAAGAGCTAAGATTTTCACTGCATGCCATCCAGGAAGCTTCACTTTGACCCTTTGATTGCTAGAGAGGTACAGAACGCATTGCAAAGCAATGCATTCTGTACCCCTCTGGCACTCAAAGGATTAAAATCAAGAAAGGCATTTATTTTATTTCAAATAACAGTCTGAGATATTTAGATAGGTCCGTTTATGCTTATGATCTAGTACTGGTTGCCAGTACAGTCTGTTTTGCAAAGTTTTCTTATGTAAATCACAAAATCATCTTTGTTACAAACTAAAAGTTGTACTTTAACCCTTTGAGTGCCAGAGGGGTACGCAATGCATTGTGTACCCCTCTGGCACTCCAAGGGTAAACCCAAACAAAACAGATGTGAAAGCAACCTATCCCACACAAACATGTACATGTTCCGTTGTGTGGGTACCTAGCCAGGAACTGGAACTTTCTTGCATAGTCAAATTAACCGTATCACCACAAGGATTACAAATCTGTGGAGAAGTTAGGAGTACAATCGGGTAAACCCCCACTTGTATATAATTATTTCCAGCTGTTCCGCATTAAGACATAACAATTGGCACTGTAACAGATGCCAGCTTACTCTTCATCCATGTGTGTGTGCAAATGCACGTGTGCACAGGTGTATGATAACCAATGACAAGACTGGATTTACATCTCAGATGCCCTTAGGCATTGTCTTTAGCTCCACTCATTATCAATGCCCTCACTCTTTATGTGGCCCAAAGCCCCACCCACTGCTGCCTAGCACAGAAAATACATTTAACCTGCAAATTACAAACACAAATAAAGCTCTGAACACCATAGTTGCTAGAAGGCTCCAGTAAATTGCTTTGCAGTGTGGCGGAGACCTCTCTAGCATCCAAGAGGTTAAGTAATGGCCAATAAAGGGGGTATGTAAACTGTTAATCTAGCTACCATAAACCAGGAATGGATGTCCGATGCAGAGGAGTTAGGAATTCTCTAGCCAAAACCACAACTCAGAATGTGGGTGTGGTCAATACAGCTGAGGCAACCCCACCTAGCTGAAATATCCCTATTCCAGTCAGTAATACAATCTTGTACAAAGTCCATAGTGCTGAAAAAGGGGCCTCAGTCAAGGGCCTGCCATATTATGCAAGATGGATCCCTGACGTGGTTAGAATCAGAAGCGTAACACAAAAGACAGGGGCCCCACTGGAAATTATAATAAGGGGCCCCATGCCCAGCCTCAATTAAGCCACACCCCTAATCAAAATACCCATCCATAACAATAAATAAATAAACTGGCATATCAGACAAGACAGTTGAAGACATTTGCAGCACTTAAGGAGATGAAAAAAAAAAAAAAAGTACAACATCAGAACATGAACATGGGGTCATATACGCTTAAATCCCTTTAGAGCCAGAAGGGCAAGCAAGGCACTGACAGCAATGTGTTTCTCAGCCCTCTGGCACTCAAAGGCTTTAATATTACTGAGTTCCATGCCAAACTCAGAAAAATCACTCTGAGGCCTAAAATCCAGACTTCTACACATAGACTGAGAGAGCAGCAGCCGCCATACTCTCTTCTCACACCCCCTGTTCCACTGGTATAAGTGTTTGGGCATCATAGCAGCCTAAGGGATTATCCAGATAAAAAAATACATATGACACTTTTGTCTATTAAATCTTAGGTGCTAGAAAGAGCGCAAAGCTCAGAGGGGTTAATACAGAAAATACCACCTTCCTAACTGTTGACCAATTAAAAAAAAAAAAACAGCATCAGAACATGAACATGGGGTCATATACACTTTTACGGTCTTATACGTTTTATTATTGCCCACTCCTGACCATATCAATACTTTTTGTTTAAAACAATTTACTAGACATAGATAAATACATGCAGAGAATATACACATCTGGAACACAACATACACCAGATATGTACACTCCCTGCATGCCTGGCTCAAAGTCAGGGTTAGGGTTTAAATATTTGCACATTGTATATTTTAAAACCCTAACACTGAACTAATTTTATTACAATTATCCTGTTAAGCTTAGGTTTTTCTTGATAAGAAGGAAAAAAAAAACATACTGGCCATGGTTGGGCAATCATAAAAATGTCATTTCTGCACAAACATAATGCTGATATATATCAAAAAGGGAAAATGTTAACAAAGAGAAACTAAAGGAGAGAGCTAAAAAGTGAATATAAACTAAGATACACACATGCATACAATAAGATTTTTTGCGTGTGTGCAGCAAGTGCATAGTAATGCGAAGTATTCCCTGTGCACGTCCGCCCAGCTATATCCTAAAAGGCAATGAGGCAAAGGACCAAATGTGTAATGATATTTTAATTTACTAGCAATATAAAAACATATATGGAACAAACACAAAATCTAAAAACTCCAAAATAAAAGCTGTATGCTGCAAATGGAAATTGGCTGTATGGTGGATTAAGACTGTAGGGAGGAAAGAGTCCTGAAAGTTACTTGTGAAACAAATGTAAAATCACACAACCTCTACCGTCTCTACCTGGGAGAGGTTCTATGATTTTACATTTGTTTCACAAGTAACTTTGAGGACTCTTTCCTGCCTACTGTCTTCTTCAACCTTTCAGCCAACCTCCATTTGTAGCATACAGCTTCTATAATGTAATATATATATATTCACACTTTTTTTTAGCATGCATATATTGAGTTTGTTCCATATATGTTTTCATATTGCTAGTAAATAAATATAACATTATACATTTGGTCCTTTACCTTGTTGCCTTTTAGGATATAGCTGTGCGGACGTGCACAGGTAGTACTTGGTATTAAGGTGCACCAGTGAAATTGCTGCATATAGGTGTGTGTGTGTGTGTGTGTGTGTGTGTATGTATGTATGTATGTATGTATGTGTATGTGTGCGTATGTATGTATATGTGTGTATATACTGTCCATGTGGAAGCACTCTCACCAAACTCTAATAAATGCCCGGGTGCTGTACTTGGTGGGAGTAAGTACAGATAGCGAAAGAATAAGTAAGCACTCTCGGGTCTTTCAAAAAAATGAATTTTACTTCATGTCAACGTTTCAATGTGCAATTCACATTTTCTTCAGGACAGAAATGTGAATTGCACATTGAAACGTTGACACAAAGTAAAATTTATTTTTTTGAAAGACCCGAGAGTGCTTACTTATATATATATATATATATAAATAGTATACAGACACACACACACCTTATTGTATGTATGTATTTCTCAGTTTATAGACACATTTAGTACTCTCCTTTAGTTTTTCTTTGTTAGTAGTTTCCCCTTTTTAATCTACGCACAGCTGATTGGTTAGGATAGTAGCCAGCTTTTATTCTGGGTACAGTATATATTGTACATTTTACAGTGATATAGTATATAAGGTTATTCTCAGTGCAATTTTAGAGCACACTGTAGATGTAGGTATATGCCGCCATGGGTATAATCTGCTATCACAGATTTAAAGATTATATTTAAAAAACGGTGCTTCCACCTTATAAAACCATACTTGAATCTAAATGTATGGAAATTAGAATGTATACAATGGAAACAAGAATGGACTAAAAACAGATACACATGCATATGTGTGTGTGTATATATAATATACACATACGTATATGTATATAGAAGAGGAGAACCAGAGGGGAGCGCTCCCGGAGCCACCACAGCAAAAGTTTAACCACTTCAGATATTTGAGTTCACTTTTCATAGGCTTATGATTAAGTGCACTCCATACTCACGAAACGTGTTAGGCGTGTTTTTGTGCGTGCATTTATCTCCATGTGGGTCAACCTTTATGTCTGATGTTTTTTTAAGTCCATAAATAAATGTTGACCTTTTACTAAAATATCTAAAGTGGTTACACTTTGCTGTGGTGGCTCCGTGAGTGTTCCCCTCCGGTTGTCCTCTTGTTTGTAGAAATTGCATGCTACGATTGATGGGAGCAGCACTGGGCCCACCGAGCCCTAAAGTTAGGGGGTGAGTGCATTCTGATTTATATCTAATTTGCTTATAATGTGTACAGTAGCGATCGTACTTTTAGGTAAGCTCGGGTCCAAACTCTGAACAATATTTAATAGTCTCTCCATCAAACAAACGATTTGGATACTGAATATCAAACTTTAGGTTCTCTTCTTTTCAAATAGACATTGATGAAGGACCACTCTCTTGTGGTCCTGCTCTTGGGAGCCGAGCTTACCTAAACAAGTGGATATTTACACATTATCCAAATATTTCTATATCATACTAAGAACTTGCCTTGTTCTGTTTTGTCCTTTTCCACATAATGACAACTGGGGAACAGATTGCCACATATTGATGGGCTAGTAATCAACTTAAGAACTGTCCTTGTGAACATCGAAAGAATGTTACATATCCTTTATATTGTCTATAAACAAGGACTTGTACTGTGGACATTGGAAGAACTATCTATATCTGGGGTTCTCAAAGAATTTTTTCTTGTGGCCGCCAATGCGGCCACAACAATTTTCTGTGTACACGCACAAAAGGTACTATAAGGGGATTGAGACATACAAAAATTGCATATAAATATGTGAAACAACAATGCATTTAAATCACACTACAGTTTAAACAGAAAAAGTCTGCTATGGTCTTGAACAGTGGATGATTTGTCATAGACATAGAGAGCATGGACAGTCTGAGAGAGAGTCTCCATCCTCTCTGACATACTATCTCTTCCACTTGACATCTCATCAGCATCTCTGATGCTTTGTCTTACTCTCCCAGACTCTCCATCCTCTCTGACATGCCACCCCTTGTACATGACATCCCACCACCTCTCTGTTGCCTTGTCTTCTTCTTTTTTTGACTCTCCATCCTCTCTGACATGCCATCCCTGCTATGCCAGTGTGTTGGGAAGTCTATGACTGACCATCCACAGTTAAAGACCTTAGCAGACTTCTCCTTTTTGAGATTCATGAGCTTGGATGCCACATTTGATACAAATGTCCTTCTGCTGAATTATGCATGATTTTGTGTGTCACTGAGATGCAACATTATTTCACAATAAATAAATATCTCGAATCGCTCTGAGGCTGAAGTAATTTTGGAGTAAACCATCTGCTCAATAGGTGACAGAAAAGAAGTCCCATTGATTTCAATGTTTTTTAAACCCTGTCATGCTAATGAGGTTTACAATGCATTAGAGACCTTTAGCAATCAAGGGGTTAAATGGCAAATTTAAGTTGTCACATCATTCCAGCTGATAGCCCAGTGAGGGTTGTAGTGTGTGTTGCATTCATTTGTATTGTTTTTTTTTTCTCAATTAACCCCTTGAGTGCCTGAGAGATATGCAACACATTGCTAAGCAATGCATTGAGTACCACTCTGGCACTCAAAGGATTAAGAGAAGAGCATTTACATTCACTGAATGCCAGAGGAATAGAAACACATTGCTTTGTAATGTGTAAGACACCTCTCTGGCACACAAATGGTTGAATGAGAGTTACAATGGACATCAAAAACCTACATTGTCATGGAGATCTGTGTGTTCCTTATCACAGGAACAGCTACAGACGCCTCCATTCTGGATATCCGTGCGTTCCTTATCACAGGAACAGCTACAGACTCCTCCATTCTGGATATCCGTGCATTCCTTATCACAGGAACAGCTACAGACTCCTCCATACTGGATATCCGTGCGTTCCTTATCACAGGAACAGCTACAAACTCCTCCATACTGGATATCCGTGCGTTCCTTATCACAGGAACAGCTACAGACTCCTCCATACTGGATATCCGTGCGTTCCTTATCACAGGAACAGCTACAGACTCCTCCATACTGGATATCCGTGCGTTCCTTATCACAGGAACAGCTACAGACTCCTCCAATTTATGATGTTGTGTGTGCGTTTTCTCTTACTTTTGGTGCCCTTTGCCCAAAGTCCTATGCCTGTGTTCAGGGCCATCATACTCACTTGCAGAGTTGTGACAGGTCTGAGGGCTGGCTGGGCTTTGTGAAATCAGGCCTCCTCTCCTCTGGCTGTCGCTCTGCACCTCATACTCTTTCTGCAGCCAGGCCCTGCGGTGACATTGTCTCGTCACCGCTCCTCTCCATGAGCATCAGCACTGCCGTCATACAAACTTGACACCAATGAGAGGGGAGTATCTTGTCAAAACTCTCCTCTCTCATTGGCTGCAGTGTGTTTTTGGAAAGGTACTGGATGGCAGGGCAGATCTTAGGTTATGCCGTCTGTACCTTGCTTCCCCTTTTGTTTAAGGGGCCAGGCCAGTGTCAGTACTACCAGCATTATAATGATAAATGTGGCTGAAGTAAGAGTGGCCACAACATTCGGGGCTGCCACAGATACACTCGGGGCTTTAGCCCCCTTAGCTCCCCACTAGTGATGCCTCTGCTGTGGAGTAACACACCAGCTATGCATGGGTGTATGAAGATTTTAAGCAGCCCGCGATACCTAGCTACGTGGTGACGTAGCGCGTGGCTGCTCGGCATCATGTCATTCCAGTCTTCACTTGCAGAGCAGCTGTCAGGTGAGCTGACTCTGCTGAGCTCTGCATTCACATTCACTATGTAGCTGGCAGACCGGATGGGAAAGGAGCTTACTAGAAGAGTGAGAAGCGAAGCTCCACTTCTCACTTTGGTGGTCTCTGAAGCATTAATTGAAGTTCTGTTGGGGGCCCCATGTCTGACGTGGGGGGCAGGGCTCCAATACGATATGCGTCAAAACTTTATGGGGGCCTCTGGCTAAAATACTTGGTATCATGCAGGGAAGAAAGAGCACCGTGTGGAGGCATACACATTAGGACTGGCACTTCCAGCAGGGATTGGGTTGTCTAGCCTAAACTTTATTAATTGGCACCCTGCCAAACATGGTGAAAGAATCAAGAGGTTTTGCATTAAGGTGTGTGAAAGCTGAGATAACTTTAAGTTCCCAGAACATAGGTTCTAGGTAATGTGACCCTGCTTGCTCTAACTTAGGGGTATTTCAAAATGGTCCACTTGGAACTCTTAACATACTACAACTTAGAGATATCTCTCTGTTTGGACACAGAATACAAGCAGGACTTCTCATCTACCCTTCTGGTACAAGTCATCAATTTAGAGACTAAAGAAGAAGCAGTTAATTGACACACATCATGATGTAGATAGCACTAGACTGTCTTCCCCCTGAGAATATAGCCCTTCACCCTGAGACTCTGGGTCAGACCCTGAAAGTTCCCAGGTATTTTTCTTGGCATATATAGAATATGTATCTATGTAACTAAAGGATGAAAAAAATACTTATCCTAATTAGCGATCAAAGCATGCTCAAACAAAGAGAATAAGGTCAGGCGGCTGGTCTCCCTGCCCAGACCTAACTTGTTTCACTACTCTGGTGGCTTCGTCAGGGGGATTCTTTATTATGCACAGAAATCTACTTAGGAAACCTTTAGTGGGAGGAAATTGAGGCTCTAGTGTACTTCCATAAAGAATCATGCCTGCCACTTTGACCATGATAGGGGTTTGTTATTGGAATATATTAGTGTTCCTTTTAGAATGGCACATCAAGGTGCTTGAGTTATCCAAGGCACTGTACTGTAATTTGATGCAAGCCAACATGATTTAAATTATACTGGTATCTAAGTTAGGGCTGCAAATAACAATTATTTTGATAATCGATTCGTTGGCCGATTATTTTTTTTTGATTAATCGGATAAAAAAAACAATATGCTAATTTTTCATTATTTAAACTGATTTAATGAACAAACAGTGTTAAAAACAAACAGCAGAATAAAAAACTTTACACATTAACATGTGTCATTGTTATTATTTTACTATGGGGTCTATGCACCTCTCTCTCCCCCTTGTGCCTCTCTCTCTCCCTCATGTACTTCTCTCTCTCTCTCTCCCCCTCACCCCCATGTACTTCTCTCTCTCTCTCCCCCATGTACTTCTCTCTCTCTTTCCCTCCCCCTTGTGCCTCTTTCTCCACCATGTACTTCTCTCTCTCTCTCTCTCCCTTGTGCCTCTTTCTCTCCCTTGTGCCTCTTTCTCCCCCTTGCGCCTCTATTTCTCCCCCTTGTGCCTCTCTCTCTCCCCCCTTGAGCCTCTCTCTCTCCCCCCCTTGTGCCTCTCTCTCCCCCCCTTGTGCCTCTCTCTCTCTCCCCCCCTTGTGCCTCTCTCTCCTCTCTCTCTCCCCCCCTTGTGCCTCTCTCTCCCCCCCTTGTGCCTCTCTTTCTCCCCCCCTTGTGCCTCTCTTTCTCCCCCATGTACTTCTCTCTTTCTCCCACATGTACTTCTCTCTCTCTCTCTCTCCCCCTTGTGCCTCTTTCTCCTCCAGGTACTTCTCTTTCTCCCCCATGTACTTCTCTCTCCCTCTCCCCCTTGTGCCTCTTTCTCCTCCTTGTGCCTCTCTCTCTCTCCCCCCCTTGAGCCTCTCTCTCTCCCCCCCTTGTGCCTCTCTTTATCCCCCATGTACTTCTCTTTCTCCCCCGTGTACTTCTCTCTCTGTCCCCCTTGTGCCTCTTTCTCCCCATGTACTTCTCTCTCTCTCTCCCCCTTGTGCCTCTTTCTCCCCATGTACTTCTCTCTCTCTCCCCCTTGTGCCTCTTTCTCCCCCATGTACTTCTCTCGCTCTCCCCCTTGTACCTCTTTCTCCCCCATGTACTTCTCTCTCTCCCCCTTGTGCCTCTTTCTCCCCCATGTACTTCTCTCTCTCTCTCTCTCTCTCTCTCTCCCCTTGTGCCTCTTTCTCCCCCATGTACTTCTCACTCTCCCCCTTGTGCATCTTTCTCCCCCATGTACTTCTCTCTCTCTCCCCCTTGTGCCTCTTTCTCCCCCATGTACTTCTCTTTCTCCCCCATGTACTTCTCTCTCTCTCCCCCCCTTGTGCCTCTTTCTCCCCCATGTACTTCTCTCTTTCCCTTGTGCCTCTCTCTCTCTCCCCCTTGTGCCTCTCTTTCTCTCCCCATGTATGTCTCTCCCCCGTACCTCTTTTTCACTCTTTCCTGAACTGATGACATCCGGGGCGCAACCACACCAAACGTGGAGACACCGCGTGGAATGTGCAGGGGTTTTCTTCCTCAGTCTGGGCGCCAGTTTTAAACTGGCCTCAGAACAGAGGAAGAAAATACCTGCAAGCTCCATGCGGCATCTCCGCGTTTGGCATGTTGTGCCCCGGATGTCATCAATGCGGGAAGTAAGAAGAGAGCAAGCAGCATCCTGCAGACATTAAGGCGTTCAGCCTTTCAGAACATACGGCGGCTGTGGGGCTGCTGGGCGGCACAACTAATCGCTGCACAACGAATCGATAATGAGAATCGTTGGCAACGATTCTCATTGTCGATTTTTATCGATTTAATCGATTAGTTGTTGCAGCCCTAATCTAAGTAATGCATTAAATGAGACACAACCATAGGATCTGATGCATATAAGCAAAGTGGGGTTATTCTGGAGTAAACCAGCTGTAACAAAGCACAAATACAAATTACTAAATTCCCATGCACGTGAATAGACCTTTTTACCTCCTCGAATGCCAGAGAGGTCTCCAAGGCATTGCATTAAAAGCCCAATTTAATTTAACGAGAAATGTTATATATCCCCTATGGTTAGGGTGACTAGACATTACCTTTATCCGGGGACACATAGGAAATAGGCATATTTCAGGACTGCACTGAAATCAACTCAGCCCTGCAGAATGTTTTTTCATGTGTGTCCCCAGTTAAAGGTGAGGTCTGGTCACCCTACCTATGGTGCAGTTGGTTTACTCCAGAATATCTCCACTTTGCTCATAACATAAGGTCCTATGGTTGTGCCATTTTATGCTTTCCTTAGATACCAGTGTCATTTAAATCATGTTAGTTTGCATCAAATTAATACAGTGCTTTTATAAATATGGAACACTCTCCCTTTCAAATCCCATGTAATCCTTACATTTCACAGTTATAATTTATCACTGTGAATTGATTGACCATTTCTACCCACTTAGTGTGATTTTGCATGGTTAATCAGTCAACACTGGGGATTTTATCATTAATATGTATATTACTCAAAAACGTGCAATGATTCTCTCATCGTTCTTAGGCATGGTTTCTCGTTCTCTTTTAAAGGGGTAGTAATACTTCGTTTTAACTTTATTTTATTTTGTAGGCATTAAAAAAAACATGAAGAATGATGTAAGTCTTATCTCTCAAACCTTTATGGTTTAAGAGATATTCACAAGCAAAGTTTCCCCCTCCCGCCCCTTTTACCTAGTGTAAGCCATCTCTTCTCAGATGTGGAATCCAGTCCATAGACCAGATAGATAACAGAAGGGGACACTCTTATTCCTATGAGAACAGTGAAAGCCCTGCCCCCCTTGACAAGCTTTTCAGGTTTTTCCCTTATTTTAATTGAAGATTGTCCCTCTCTGTAATCTACCTGGGCACCTCCCTTCTGCTCTGGCTGAACAGTGTTACATCAGTAAAAGGGGCGGGAGAGGGACACTTTGTCATTGAATTACTCTTGAACTACAACTCTGACAGAATTGAAATAACAGTCTCCAAAGTCCAAATACTGTGAAGATTATTTAGAGCTGCTTTTATTATGAAACATTACTATCCCTTTAAGCTGAATCTCCAGTTTATATACAGTATGTATTTTGAGAGATGTCATTACTTTTTATTTTACCCATGTCTCTGTGTAGCATCCAACATATTCTTTCATGTGTTTCCTACTGTGTTTGAGGAGCGGCTGAATAGCTTTTAACACGGAGTGCCAGAGGATTGCGAAGCAGTACTCAGAGGGTTGACTGGTTTTCTACAAAGGGTAGGCCTTCTGTTTAAAGTGGAACTACCACCCTATATAAAGTCTTCCCCCAATAATTAGGCATGTGGCAACTAGCTTCTTAATATTGCTGTTACCTCACATAAGTACCCAGTTCTGAGGTAATCCTTTTTCTTCTGAGACCAGCAGTCAGGCTTGCACGCAGTCATATTGTCTTAGAGACGTCTGCTGGTCTGCGCTGTCCATCCAGGTGTCCTCCAGGAGGCATTGGACTGTGCCTTAAGGCACCGGAAGAGACTGATGGCGCAAGCAAGAAGCCTGCGCATCAGTCTCAGAAGAAAAAGGATTAATTCAGGACCTGGTACTTGTGTGAGATAATAGCACTATTAAGAAGATAGTTGCCATATGCCTAATTATTTGGGGGCGTCTTTATATAGGGTGGTAGTTCCGCTCTAAAGTGTAACTACCACCTGAAAAAAAATTTAGCTTAAATAACTCCCCATCTGCCGACTAGCTGCTTAGTAGCACTAGTCACCAGAATTATTACCTTGTTAAACAGATGTATCCTTTCTTCCCGGACTGAGAGGCAGCGCAGACGCGCAGATGTCACAATGGCAAGATGTCCGCGCTCCGTCCTGCCTGTCAGCCGGGGAAGAAAGGATACATCTATTTTACCAGGTAATAATTCTGACGCCTAGTGTTACTAAGCAGCTAGTCACCAGATGGGGAGTTATTTAAGCTAAAGTTTTTTTCAGTTGGTAGTTCCGCTTTTTCACTCTGCATTGCATACCTCTCTGACATTCAAATGGTTAAGTCACCTGTGGTGCTGTTGGTTTTCCCCAGAACTTCTCCACTTTGCCATTGTACTTAAGGCCAATGGGACATATATAAAAAAAAGTGAAGGAAGAATCAAGGAGCGAACCAATGACACCAATGGGAATAAATTAAAATCTAGGGTGGAAAGTGTTTTTTTTTTTGTTTTTTTTTTTCCCGCCTCTGGAATTTCCTCAGAACACAATTTGATGCCCCCCTCCCCCCACCCCAAACACAGACACCCACACCTGTCAGTGTACAAATTGCACCTACACTCCATGAAACCTTCCAGAGATCTGGCTTGGTCATATTTACCCATATTTATAAAAGCAAACTGGAATCTTTCTGGAGTAAACCAACTGCACCATATGGGATACATAAAAATTCCTAAATTCCCATTCACTTCAATAGAGGGTTTTTTAACCATTTGAGTGCCAGAGGAGTATGGAACGCATTGTGTTCTGTACCCCTCTGGCACTCAAAGGACTAACTCCTTGACTGCCAGATGCAATGCGTTGGTGACTTCTCTAGCACTCACAAGTTAAAAGCCTGATTTAAATATCATACATTTTCATTATCATAAATTTTCATTTGTCCCCTGTGGTGCAGTTGGTTTACTCCAGAATGACTCCAGTTTTTTTATAAATATGTGCCGATATTCTTTAAATCAACAGCTCCTTGTCCCCTCTTTGCCTTTCTGCCTGTACACACTAACATCTTGCTCTTTATATCCCAAGGATTGCAGTGGTAATTTATTATTTGCAGTACAAGATAGACCTGTTGTTCGTTTTAGAATCGGCACTTGCAATAAAGAATAAACAGAGCAAACAGCAACTGGTAAAGCACCACTAAACCTCGGTATATGCTTGTGTGAATATGTGTAACGCAGTAGGTCAAGTTATATCTGTCTGTCTTATATGATGGATTTATGTCTGTCTGCATATTATGTCACTCCTTTTCAGTTGGGTCTCAGGCTCAGCCAACTCAGGTTGAAAAGACCACATCACCTACTTTCACACACAAAGAACAACTGGCTAACCACTAATCCTATCCTATATAATAATTCGCTAAATCGTGTGTAACGCCGCAACATGTGCAGTAGACACTGCTGCGCGTGCTGCAGTCATGTGCAGTAGAGACTGCCCGCGCCGCAGCTGATACAGAGCTGGGCGCTCCGAAGGAGAGTCCAGCTCTGTATCAGCCGTGGCGCGGGCAGTCTGTACTGTGCGTGACTGCCCCGCAACCGGGTGGCAGTGACACTGTGGCCGGTGTCATGGGCTGTTCAACTAGTACTTTTATAAATAAACTCCAGCACCCTGTCTTTGGCTGGCTGCCTATACTAGCTAGCTTCAAACATTCAGCTGCATTCTCTCTCGCTCTCCTCCTCCCTCCCAAACAAAGACTGGTGCTATACAGTAAAATGACACCCTCTTTTATACTTTAGCATGGTGGTAATACTTTGGGAAAACTCTTAGTGGGAGGATACGATACTATTATCTTTGCTTTTTATGCAGTAAAAACAGAAAAATAGCACTTTTCACGGGAATTGTCTTGGAAGGCGGGAAGTGCTGTTTTTGCATGTTTCACTTTTGATGCAAAAAGTCCCCCCAACCCAATTAAAACGTAACTGAGGCAATTAGCTCCTTGAACACTAGCAAGGTCGCCAACCCTGTATTTGAAGATCATGCGAACATTCAAAGTGCCATTCAAAACAAAGAAATAGTTTTTCATCCCTATGGTGCAGTTAGTATACTCTCTCTCTACATATGCCTCAGTGTTCCATAGTTTGTATACAAGGGGGCTTTCTACTATCCTTGTTAATCATAGGAGATCTAGGGATTATTAACAATTTTAACTCCTGAAATAAGCCAGAGTTTATCTCTGAATATGTATGTATCTAAAAAGGCGAAAAGGAGGAATTCAGGGGCACACCAGCTGCCCCACTGGGACACGTAATTTTAAATGGTGCTTTTAATCCATTGCATGATAGAGAGTTCTCTATCTGATTGTGAGATCTCTGTAGGAAATTTCTGTGGGAAATTTGGGGACTTTTATATGTTTTGTTTGCTGGAGAATGACTCCAATTACTCTTAGTTTGTCAGCCTCCATGCCCTCTCAGCAGGTCAGCGACCCGGCTGGTAAATCTTCCTAGGAACCAGGCCTGCGTAGTGATTCTTCTCGAATCCTCTGCATTTTTAACTA
Source organism: Rhinophrynus dorsalis (assembly GCA_037306005.1). Lineage (NCBI taxonomy): Eukaryota > Metazoa > Chordata > Amphibia > Anura > Rhinophrynidae > Rhinophrynus > Rhinophrynus dorsalis. The sequence goes on from CM074718.1 coordinate 356,677,709, forward strand.
CGCCTGCTCTCATGGGAACAGATTCATGCTGGTTGCCCTTTGACGCTATATAGGGATAGCAATGTTTCAAAATTATTCGCTATAGTTTTTGGGCCATGTAGAGTGGTATTATTCTCTACGATGTGTAGTTCCAGAATAATTGAATTATAAAGTGGCCCCCTCCTGCCCATTTTACCTATTTTAAGCTGCCTCCCCTCAGATGTGGAATCTGGTTGCTTGACCAGACAGCTCGTAGCAAGGAACAATCTTCTGGCTGAGAGTATAAGGAAAACCATGCCCCCTTTGAAGGAGGAGTGCAGGTCTGCTAACAGACGATTGTCCTTTGCTGCGATCCATCTGGATAGTCTTGCTGTGCAGCTTTATACAGGTAAAACAGACAGGAGGGGGACACTTTATGATTCAATTACTCTGGAACTACACTTAAGCTGCATTTATTTTGAAACATTGCTATCCCTTTAAGCCATAGAAGGCTATGCAACATATTGCCACATAATTATATACCGATGGTCATTTGTGTAAAGCAACCCCCCCCCAAAAAAAATATAAACATATATATATATATATATATTTATATATATATATATATATATATATATATATAATTTTTTTTTTTTTTTTTTTGTTATGCATGTCTATAGTTCTGTTTTTGACAGATATATAAATCTTCATGTATTTCATTGTCAGTTTTCACTGCTCCATACAACTTTATTGCTTTTATTCATGAAATAATGAAGAGGCCCATCTGGTGTATGGCAGATAATCTTGTGAATAAATGGTCAGGCTTTCTTATTGTTTTAGCGCACTGGATAATCTTTTTTTGTTCCATTGCTTTCACAGGAGCTGTAGTCAAGAAAAAAATTGTATTCACATTACCATGCTGTCAGTGTTGTCTTGAGAAAGAGGATGAGATAGTGGAACTTCCGTGTATTATGTCTAGCAAGTCACTCAGAAAAAGACAGAGGAATGAAGCTGCAATAAAATAAGATCTTAAGGAAGGTAAGAAACAAACACACGGCACACTTGTTATCTTTCTTTCTTCTGTGTCCCTATCCACGGCGATAGAGACAAGTGGGTTATGTCATCACCCTCCATCTGGTGTAGGACCAATGAAAAAATGTTTAAAGGGAAGCCCCAGACTCCCCCGGGCAGTCATTTTTGGTCCTACACAGCTGGAGTGGGTCACGGGCAGTGTGCTATGCTTACCGTGACTCGGAAGAACTTTGAGGCCGCACTTCTGCCGCCCGATCCAGGAGGACATAACCTGAAGCCTTGGCTCCGCTTTCTACTGGCCAGGGATCAAGACAAGCCTGTGTGGGGAAAGGTAAGGGCCTTCTGGCCATCCTTTTTAAAACCTCTCAAGTATGCTATTCTGATGTGCCTCTGTGTTCCAGAGTGAAAGGCACACCAGAGGTCTACACTATTTAAGGGCATTCATTGTTAGTATTTGCCTTGTGTTAGTTTACTGTCAGTCTCCCCTATTGTGCATTCCTTATTTGTCTATTTTAGTACTTTTTAACAAGTATATTTATTAAAAGTTATATTTTAACTCATCATGACCTCAGTATCCAAGTCTGGACAGTCTAAGGAAAAAGAAAAAGGGGGTCCTGACCCTAAAGAGGATAAGGCACCACAAAAATTGGAATCCTGCCTAGGTTGTGATAATAATATTCCTGCCTTGGAGTCTGCAAAGTTATGTCCTGACTGTTTGAAGAAAGCCGCTAACCAGGATGTGCCAGCACAGTTCCAAGATTTTCTATTCTGGATGAGGACCTCAATCCAAGATATATTTTCTTAATTACAGGGTTCAGCCAGTAAAAAGCGTCTTAGAATGGAAGACCTAGAAGAAGGCACATCATCCAGAGCTTTGGATATGGAGGACAGCAGCTTTATAGATAATCTTTCATACTACACATCTGAAGAAGAAGGGGAGATTGTTGAGGAAGATGAGGGAGCCTTTAATATTGACAAGTTAGATCCTTTTTTAAAGAATTTACAAAAAACCCTAGGGTTATCCAAGGAGATTAAGCAACAAGGTATTCTACACATGGCCTTTTTAGGCAATAAAAAAGAAGATCCTGTGTTTCCAGTATACCACTCAGTGGCGGAACTAATCAACGGAGAATGGAAGAAGGGAGATAAAAGGATATCCACTACCAAGAAGTTTCAAAAAATGTATCCCTTTAAAGAAGACGATGCCTCTGCTTGGACAACACCTTCAAAGACTGATGCTTCTATTGCACAGCTTACTAAGAAAACAACAATACCCATGGAGGATGGCTCCTCTTTGAGGGATCCCATGGATAGACGAATGGAAAGTGCCTTAAGAAACAGTTTGCTATCCTTGGTCACAATTTGAAAGCAGCTACAGCTTTGGCTTGTGTATCTAGAACCATCAGGTTATGGCTTTCACAGCTCAAAGAAAAAAATAGTCATCAGTCTCAAGATCCAGGTTAATTAAAGAAGTTGCTACTATCAAAGAGGCAGTAGCTTTTTCCTGTGACACATCATGGGACCTGATTAGGCTAAGCGCTAGATCATCCTCGCTATCAGTGACCACTAGAAGAGCCTTATGGCTCCATTTTCAAAAAGTAAGTTGGTCTCCCTACCATTTGCTGGTTCCATGCTGTTTGGGGATCAGCTGGATGAAATTATTAAGAAGATAACTGGAGGGAAAAGTAAGCGTCTCACCATCAAGATCCTCCTCTAGAAATAAGAGGTCCTTTCGTGACTCCAGGCGTTTCCAGCCCTCACGTGGTTATGACCAAAGGAAGTCAACCTTTCCTCAGTCATCCAGGGAATCCTTCAAGAAGAATCCACCTAGAGGGAACAAGTTCAAAAGAGAAGCCTTATGAGATCCATCGGGCCCTGCTTCCAGCTCCAGTAGGTGGACGGTTGGAGTACTTCAACCAGGATTGGAAGAAAGAAATCACCCTCAACAAATGAGTGAGCCAGACACTGGAACCAGGGTGTCCTCTGGAATTCGACCGTTTGCCTCACAGGAATCTCTTCAGGTCCTCAAAGACCCTGCAGAACCCCATCAAAGCAAAGGAACTAAGAAAATCTATCCAAAGCTTACTTTCAGACAAAGTAATAGAACAAGTCCTGCAGAATCCAAAATAAGGGTTCTGCTCTGTAATATCATCTGACCATCATCGATCTAAAACTCCTCAACAGATGTATAAGAAAAAGAGCCTTCAAGATGGAGACAGTGTCCTTGGTTATACAGACAGTTTGTCCCCAGTCCTTCCTCACAACAATAGACTTGAGGGACTCATACTATCATGTTCAGATAAGGCCGGCTCACAGGAAATACCTCAGTTTCTTCTTTGAGGGACAGCACTGGCAGTTCAGGGTTCTGCCATTTGGTCTCTCTTTAGCCCCCAGGATTTTTTAAAAAATCCTTGCGGCAGCTCTAGAACCCCTGAGGAGGAGGGGGATCCTCATTATTCCTTACCTTGATGATCTCCTGTTGATGGCAGAAACAGAGGAAAAATCCCTGACCCAAAGCTCAGAAACCCTGGACCATCTCCAGAAATTAGGATGGTTAATGAATCATCAGAAGAATCAGCTTATCCCATCCAGATAGTTGACCTTCCTGGGCTTGATACTGGACACCACAAACAACCTAATTTCCCTCTCACCATCAAGGATACAGGGGATTATTACCAGAGTCAGACAGTTCCGAAGGATGAAGGTCCAAACAGCCCAGGACTACATGCAATTATTGGGAGTCCTGACATCCTCACTTCAAGTTCTACCTTGGTCAAGGTTCCACATAAGACCCCTGCAATCTCTATTTCTGTCCCAGTGGAACAGGGACACACAAAACACGTCCCAAAGGATAGTCTTGTCTCCAAGGGTAAAAAAGGAGCTGCTCTGGTGGATAAATCTAAGAAATTTAAAGAAAGGGGTCTCTCTAGTAGACTACCAATGGCACAGGATTTAAGCCGATGCAAGCCTGACGGGTTGGGGCAAAAGCTACAATGACAACTCGATACAGGGAGTATGGACAGCTCAAGAAAGCATGCTGCACATAAATATGTTGGAACTAAGGGCAATCTGGCATTGCCTGCAAGGGTTCCGCAGGTTAATAAGAAACCATCCGGTTCAGATAATTTCGGTCCTATACATAAAAAAACAAGGAGGGACAAGGAGCAAAGCTCTCAGCACGGAAGTAAGAAAAATCCTGTCATGGTCAGAAACGAATCTGCCAGCACTATCGGCCCTTCACATAACAGGAAGTCTGAACTATCAAGCCGACTATCTGAGCAGGAACAGACTAGACCCAGGAGAATGGTCTCTCAACCACAGGGTTTCAGTTAGATTGTCAGAAGATTTTGGGACCCGCTGCTAGACCTGATGGCTATGGCAGGCAACACAAAGAACAAAGGATTCTTCTCAAGGTCCAGATACCCAGCATCATTGGGATGGATGCCATGGCCCAGAAATGTGACTTCTTGCTAGCTTACCTCTTTCCACCCATTCCAATGATCCTGAAGGTCATAAGGAAGATCAGGAGGGACAGTGTGTTAGTAATCTTCATAGCTCCAGACTGGCTGAGGAGAATCTGGTTCTCCGAATTAATCAACCTGTCAGTAGAAAAACCTTGGATGCTCCCAGTCACAAGGGATCTCCTCTCCCAGGGACCAGTTTTTCATCACAATCCAGGTCTTTTGACACTAACGGCCTGGAAACTGAAAGGAACTCCCTGAGATCCAGCTGTCTTTCAGACAGGGTCATAAATACCATTATATCAGGTAGGAAAGCAATTTCCGCCTTATTGGCAAAACATTTTGTGGAAGAAGACTTGGTCAAAAGATTCATGAAGGCAGTATCAAAGTCCAGACCTAGGAGAAGACAGGTCATTCCTCCTTGGGACTTGAACGTAGTTCTGAATCAACTTGCTACATCCCCAAAGTTTGAGCCTTTGGATTTAGTTCCTTTCAAATTCCTAACTTTAAAGGTAATTTTCCTCACGGCCACTACTTCAGCCAGAAGAGAGTTGGAGCTCCAGGCCTTGTCAGCCAAGTCCCCCTACATAATCTTCCATCAAGATAAAGTAGTACTAAGAACCACTGTGAAATTCAGATCTCAAGTTGTGTATCCTTTCCACTTAAATCAGGACATCATACTTCCATCCTTTTTTCCCAATCCCAAAGGAAAAAAAGAAGAGTTACATAACCTGGACTTGGTCAGTTGTATGTCTATTTATCTTGAGCGATCCAAAGGATACAGGAAGTCGGACATCTTGTTTGTCCATCTCCAGGGAAAATTTAAAGGCTCAGCAGCCTCCAAAGCTTCTATCTCCAGGTGGATTAGCCAGTGTATATCAACCACTTATTTGGAAGCAGGAAAAGACCCACCAAAAAACTTAGGGCTCACTCTACTAGAGCAATGTCCACATCATGCTTCTCTAAAGTGTCAGTCTCTGCAGAGGATATCTGTAAAACTGTGCCAGGGTCTTCCATTTCTGCTTTCATAAACACTACCATTTGAATGTCCAGGCATCTTCAGAAGCAAGATTTGGTAGAAAGGTTTTACAGGCTGCCTTACACACTGGAAAGATATTCATTTATGCATGTCTTTTCATGTTTTTCACTTGCAGACTCTCTTCTGGTTATAATCTTTCTTGAAAATTTTGTTGTTAGGACAGCTACACAATTAAGGGAATGGGTCCTGTTACTTTACTTTCTTCCCACCCTTAAGACACTGCTTTGGTATATTCCACTTATCTCTATCGCCGTGGATAGGGACACAGAAGAAAGGAAGACATTTTTTCTTACCGATATTTCCTTTTCTTCTGTGTCCCCCCACGGCACTCCCTGCCCTTGCTTAGTGTTGTTTATGCTTATATTTTTTAGCTATTACAAAAGATGACTGCCCGGGGGAGTCTGGGGCTTCCCTTTAAATGTTTTTTCAGTGGTCCTACACCAGCTGGAGGGTGATGACGTAACCCACTTGTCTCTATCGCCGTGGAGGGACACAGAAGAAAAGGAAATATTGGTAAGAAAAAATGTTTTCCTTTCTCTGTTTCCCCCTCTTGTCTCTCTCCCTATCACTGTCTCTCTCCTCATCATTTTCTCTTTCGCTCGCTCTCTCTCTCTCTCTCTCTCTCTCTCTCTCTCTCTCTCTCTCTCTCTCTCTCTCTCACCCTTTCTGTGCCCTTCTCTATTTTCTCTGCCTTTCTCTCTCTCTTTGTCTCTCAGCTTCATTGTCTTTTTCCCTCTGTCTCACCCCCATTCTGTCTTCTCCCCTTCCTATCTCCCTTTGTCTTTTTATTTTCTCTCTCTATCTCTCTCTCCCTTATCTTATCTTACTATGTATCTTCCCCTCTATTTATCTCTCCCTCTGTCCCTTCCTCTTCCCCCTCTGTCTCCCCCTCTCTTCCTCACCCCCTTTCTCTCTGTCTCGCTAGCTCTCCCTCTCTCTCTCTGTCTCTTCCCTCTTCCTCTGTCTTCCCTGTCTCTCTCGCTCCCTCTTCTGTTCTCCATCTCTCTTTCTCTCTCTCTCTGTCTCCCCCTCCCTCTCTCTCTGTCTACCCCTCTCTGATTTTCTCTCTCTCTCTCTCTCTCTGCACTTGCACTCCCTCTCTTTCTGCCCTCACACTCTCTCTCTTTCTCGCTCTCTGTCTGCCCTCCCTCCATCTCTGTTCCATTTTTCTGCACCCCAGTTCCTGTGTTGTTGTGCATAGTTGAGTCACTTGGCCTTGTTTCCACGTCGGAGGTATGGCTTTTTGGCCGCAAGTCTTCCATTAAGACCACTTCTGACCAGATGTATCCCTACAGTAGATGGGAATACCAGGGTCCCACTGTTTTCTGCCAGTTCTGAGCTGATGGCACTGCTGGACATCTTCCACCTGTGAAGGAGTTGGCTCCTTGTAAAATATCTGAGGATTGAAATATGGTACCTGTTGAGGAATAGGGCTGGATGGAGAAGCTAGGGAGCGAAGCTTGGGTACGCAGGAATGTCCTTGAGGCAGCCAGAGCTGAAGTAAAGCTGCTAGCTGTGAAGCCAGATGTCTGACCCCAGTTGAGCCGGGGGCCGGGACCTGGATGGGCACCCCTCAGACTTGTAATCTATTCATAGATACCAAAAAAGGAGGACCATTTGTAGGTGTAGAGAATAGCAAGAAACAATACCCCTGGAACTCCCTAAATCGGATATAGACCCACTGAAAGCTGGTAATAGGCCAGATGAAGGAGGTAGAGTTAGTCTCTTTATGGGTATGCGGGCATCCGGAAGGTACACGGGTGCAGACAAGGAGTGCGTATAAGCGGAGTCAGAGGCCAAGGCAGAGATCAATATCTGGAGTGTCACAATAAGGTACCTGAGGGAATAACAATAGAATGGTCATCAAGCAGGGGTCAAAACCAGGAGGTCAATTAGATACAAGGCATAGTACAGGAAAGGAGAATCCAAAAGGAGTAGTCAGGAATCCAGTCTCAGGTCAGCAGCTATACAGGAACTCAGAATCAGCAACACACAAAACAAGCTTGAAAAACAGGCATCCAGCTAAGGACCGTACACAACTTTTTTTTAGCCAGTTCCTGATCTGGGAAAGTCCGTTGTTCAGGTATGAGGTGTAACAGAAGGGAAGAAAGCGTGATGTGTTTTTCATCTGCTGCACTACGTTTCCTTGGAGAGCATCTACGGTCCTCAACGTTGGGGGTTTCTTTGTGCTTCTTCAAAAGATCTTGGACAGCACATCTGCAAACCCATGCCTACCTTGAAATTTCTGCCTGGGAGAGACCTTGCTGATGCAGTATATCTACCTTGTGTCTTGTTGCTGTGCTCAGTCTTGCCATGGTGTATGACTTTTGACATTAAACTGTCGTAGCAGCCTCAACTTGTTAGATGAGTTTGGCTGTTCCTCACCCAATTTTATTCCTCTTACACAGCTGTTTCTATTTCAGTTAATGATTGTGTTTCAACCTACATATTAAGTTGATCATTAGCACCTGTTTGGTATAATTGTTTAATCATACACCTAAGTGTACCTAGAGGAATTGATGCTGTTTCTAAGGTAAAGGGTGGTCACACCAAATGTTAATTTGGTTTAGAATTTTCTTCTGTTCAATCATTTTGCATTTTGTAAATTGATAAAAATAAACTAGTAACGTCTATTTTTGGAAGCATTCTTACTTTACAGGATTTTTTGACACCTGCTTAAGACTTTTGCACAGTACTGTACATTAGATGTTGAGCAATTGTGGGCAAACCACCTGCACTGCAGTGAACAAACAAATACCTAAATCTTTGCAAATATATAATATACAGTTAGGGAAAAAATTATTTGATCCCCTGCTGATTTTGTACGTTTGCCCACTGTCAAAGAAATGATCAGTCTATAATTTTAATGGTAGGTTTATTTGAACAGTGAGAGACAGAATAATCAAATGATCAAATATTTTTTTCCCTAACTGTATATATATAATATATAAAGAATTTAGCCCCTTGGATGGCAAACCTTGAAGGCCTCACTAGCAATCAAGGGGTTAAAAGCCTATCTTAAATCAATGAGGAAAGGTATTTTTTTAAAATGTTCTATCAAAGGAGCTCAGTTGTTAGATCACTAGCTGTTGGTGACCCCAGCACCATCATCCCCATGTGTCTGGTTGGCTGATGATGGAAGCTGTAGTCTCCAACAGCTGGAGATCCAACATCTGACTACTGCAGGTTTCATACGAACTCCCTGCACTCTGCTTATAAAGTCTACGCTTATAGAATTGTGGGTATTTGATGTTTTTTAGCTTCCCTGACTGCTACACAGGAATGCTACTAGTAGAGAAGGACACATAAAGTTCCAAGTGATGTATAATACAGCGTTCTTGGGATGAGGGTATAATTTAAATATGTATTTGTCCCCTGTGGTGGAGTTGGTATGCCCCAGACTTGCTTTACTTTTGAATTTACACAAATGACGCATTGAGAGATAAGTAGAAATACATAATGAGATTGCTAATTAAAGTGATAGCATATGAGACAAATAATCTTGTACAACATTTCCTCAGGCTTTTTCCCCTGTGCTTTACACCTGAGGGGATTTGTTGTTTGCAACCCACTGGAAGTTGTTCTCACAAAAACTCTGACATCTCGCAGGGAATTGTGGGAAACCAAAAAACTGCAGCATCAGAAGGTTCATCTCGTAAAATTGATACATGTTGCCTAGAGCAGGGTTCTCAGACTGCATCCCTATAGGGGCGAGGCAGTTCAGTATTTGAGGCCTACAATTTACATAATCCCTAACCAGCTAACAGCAGGTTTCAGGGATATCAACATAACTGGATAACAACTTGTTCCCATCCCCCAGAGTACCAAGAAGGGATGGGATGATTTGATTCACATTATAATTTGTGCTTGGCATAATCAGGGTGGGCAGAGTTATGATGAGGAAAAATAATGGTTTGCCCTTCAATGAGCAGGACGTGGGAAAAACATGGCAGGGTTACTGGGGAACTTGTTAAGCTGTTGAATCAACTTCTTTCCTCAGGGCTCTGCTGAACATCTGTGTAAGGCGTCAACATTATCATCTCTTCACACATTTCTCAAACACTACCGTGTCAATGTTCTGGCTTCATTTGAAGCCAGTTTTGGTCAGAAAGTCTTACATGTGGTTGTGCTTGTGTAGATGGTGTTCTTGACTTTATTTTTGCTAGTAACCTGTTGGTTTCTTGTTCCTTGCTTTGCAGCGTTGGTGTCCATTGATACCTGAGGTTCATGTGTACAAGTTAGTCTCTGTTATTACTTGTCATTGTCTTGAAGGGTTTTCAGGTTTCCTTCCATGGAATCTTGGTGGATGCTTTGGTATATCCCCATGGTTCCTGCTTTCCATATAGTACTTAAGCGAAAAGGGGATTTTTGTGTAATTACCAATAAATAATTTTCTCTGGTTTAGTGGATTCCCTTTCCTGCATCGCTTTTCTTAGATCTTTGCTATATATTAAACTTGGATTAGACTGGCTGGGGTAAAGGGAAGCAAGGAGGAAGCCTATTCCATTGAGAGCCTTTTAAGGCAAATGCCCTGCCATCCTCCTAGACCTAGAGGATACTTTACCCCATTGTTCATGTGTACCACATGGACTTGGAGAAAAGGATTTATCGGTAATTAAGCAAAAATCCCTTTCTGTTTCCTGTAGCAACAGGTTATTTCTGGCACTAAAGATTTAATCAGTAAAACTGCCTTTCTCTGTCGTCCAATACAGATTACTGGTAACTTTGGGTAGGCGATCAGCCCCTTTAATAGGCAGAAACAATTCTGAGAAGTGACTGCTGGGTGGAGCCTACCTCCTCTCCTTAGCTTGCAGCTAGCCAATCCCCAACCAGTGAGATTTGTTCCTTGGTCAGGGCACAAGCAAGAGAGCAGTTCTGGTATAGTTTAAGCTTTTTTATTATTTTTCTGTTAGATACGGAATACCACCATTAGGCGGATTACCATCACTGACAATTCCCATCATCTAAATGTGGATAGCTCAGTTTACCAGGTGCTTTTGTGGACCTAAGCCCTGGTGGGAAAATCTTGGCTGCAAGTTCTTTCCCCAGGAGTTGCCCACTGAGGCTTCTTGATACATTGTAATCTGAAGACAGAAGACCTGCTAAAAAAAGGTGAGCACCCTTTGAGTGCTGAGGTCCACATGCCCCATGCTTCCCCTCCGCACAGGGGTCTCATTTGTAGTTCCTATTACATACTCATGCACTCATTGGGTTTATTTCTGTATGTCTGTGAGGTGTTTGGAGCAAGTTTCTTTGGTAAGTTAACCCATTTGCTGCTGTTTAGAGCCTTTTGGGGGGTTTTTGGGCACTTTCCCTATTGGGTTCAGTGTTTATTGGGTCTACTGTTTTTTTCTAGTGGGCTTTTGAGTGGTTTAAGTTTGGTATTCACCTCATTAACTTAAAGTTCCGTGCCCTTAAGGCGCTCGTTTACCGCATAGACTCCATTGCTCCATTCACTTCTATGGGGCTTTACAGTTTGGGAAATGTCTCTGCAACCGCTCCATGTAGCATGGTCAGAGATGGCTCATGTTGTTGGTTTTCCCTTGCTCTGTCATCTGGACAACGTTCTTGGGATGTTGGGGGCTTTAGGGGGCTTAGGACACTGTTGGGGTACTCTGTCAGCGACACGTTTCCCATGAGTGCCCTCTTCGCGCTCTTGTTTCCGATTGGCTCCCATCGTGGCAGCCATTTTGTGTCTTCGCAGATAGAGTATCCTACGCAGGGCTTGGACTCTTCTTCTCTCCTCCGCAGTTTAACCCTTTGCCTACCAGATAAGTCTTATTTTAGTGTTTCTGGGGTGCATTCATTATCATACGCTTTATTGTGGGGGTTTGATACTTTGACTGTTTTGACTCTGTGAGAATGTCTACTCTGTTAGACCTTGGGGCTAAACCTAAGACTAAGGATATTGGGGTGTCTGTGTCCCCCATTGCTCATTGCTCCTCATGTCAATCAGGATTACCTAGAGAATACTCAGGTCATGTTAGCCCAGCATACGCTGCTGCCCCTGAATCCCCTGCTGGGGCCTCCAGCCATGCGATAGAGCCAGTATGGATGCAAGAGCTTAAGGCTACTACCAGGGACCACCTTACAACTCCTTCGATCCACTTTACCGGGGGTCTTCAACTCGTTGCAGGCACCCGCCACTATCAGATCTTCCCTGCCAAAACCGCCAGGTGTACCTGATGTGTCTGATTCCTCTGGGGAGGAATTATTGGTGGACTCTGAGGATGATGACTGTTCAGCTGTTCCTTCATCTCAGTTTTCTGGGGACCCCTTTGAGGTGGACCCCATTCCCTCAGCTGAGGGCCTGATCAGGACTGTGTTGTCCACCCTGAACATTCACTTGGTGCAGGAGGTGTCTTCTGACCCCTCTAATGTTTTCCAGGAGCCTGTTAGGCCCCATGACTCTTTTCTACCTAATCCAACCCTTGACTGCTTGGTGTCAGAGGAGTGGAAATTTCCAGAAATAATAATAATAATAATCCTTTATTTATATAGCGCACACAGATTCCACAGCGCTTCAGAAAAGAACCTTCTGTGTCTAAAAAGTTTGCTAAACTTTATCCGTTTTCTGAAATGGCCCTTACTCAGTGGGTTCATCCCCCTAAAGTGGATGCCCCAGTTTCCAGGCTTTCTAAGTCAACTGCCTTGCCAGTGGCTGACACCTCTGTTCTTAAAGACTGGACTGACAAGAAGCTTGAGACTTCTCTCAAGGCTATTTTTTGTGACATTGGGCTCTGCCCTTCTCCCTACCTTTGCTGCTGCATGGGTAAATAGGGCTGTGGCTGTTTGGATTGAACAGCTCAATTCTGCTCTCGGTCAAGGAGCCCCTACTTCTGACAGGTTACGTCTTCTCGCTAACATTTCTGAAGCTCAGCATTATGTCTCTGCCTCCCTGTTTGAGGCTGTGCGTATGGTAGCCAGGGCATCTACCATATCTGTGGTAGCCAGAAGAGCTCTTTGGCTTAAGATCTGGTTGGCTGTCTTTGCCTTTTCAGGGTTCTTCCCTGTTCGGGCCTGAACTCAAGGATCTCATCAACGAGGCCACTGGAGGGAAAAGTTCTCACCTGCCAGTGGTCCTCAGGAAGAAGGCACCTGTTAAAGGGAATCGGCTTTTTCGTTCCTTTCAGGCAGACTTGCGCCAAGTGACCCAGACGGTCCCTCAGGCTCCACGCTCTTCACCCAAGCCTAAGCAGCAGTGGAGATCCAAGTCATCCACGAAGCCCAAAACTTCTTCTGCATGACTCCCCAAGCCCGGTTCCCCACTCACAAATAGGGGGCCGCCTACGCCACTACCTTTCAGCTTTGCAGACCTCTGTGGCAGACCCATGGGTTTTACAAGTGGTGGCCTCGGGATACAGGATTCCCTTCACCTCTCTTCCTCAACTCCTTTTCGAGGATGCTGTACAGGCCCTTCTGGACAAGGCAGTCCTGGAGCCAGTTTCCCCTCAGGAGCGGGGCTTGGGATTCTATTCCAACCTCTTTGTGGTTTCCAAGAAGGACGGGGGATGTCGTCCCATTTTGGATCTGAAGGATCTCAACTCCTTTGTGGTCAGGTCCCAATACCGCCAGGAGTCTCTACGCACAGTGATAGCGGCCATGTCTCCTGGGGAGTTTCTGGCCTCTCTGGATTTTCAGGATGCCTATCTGCACATCACCATTCATCCAGAGACTCGGCAGTATCTCTGCTTTGCCTGCGACCGAGGGCATTTCCACTTCTGCCCTCCCCTTTGGCCTGACCACGGCTCCTCAAGTCTTCAAAAGAGTCCTAGGAGCTTTGATCTCCGTCCTACATCAGAACGACATCAGGATGACTCCTTACATGGACAACCTCATTCTGAAGGCCTCGTCTCCAGAACTCCTTCACCAGCAGGTGCAGGACTGCATTCATGCTCCTCTCCCATCATGGGTGGATCATCAACTTGGACAAGTCAGATTTTGTTCCTTCTTAGAAGATGGTCTTTCTGGGCCTCCTCTTCTACACTCAGAGGGAGATGGTGTTTCTGACAGACGAAGCGGCTCATCAGATAGCACTAAACGTCCAAGCTATCCTTTCTCAGGATCCAAATCCAGCCAAGAAGTTGTCATCCTTGGTGTGGAAGTTCATTTCCACCATAGAAGCAGTTCCGTTTGCCATGGCTCACACCAGGGAACTTCAGAGACTTCTGATCCTGGCCTGCAAGGGCCGTCCAGATCTCCTGGAAAGATCCCTGTCGCTCCCTCTTCAAGTGGAACAGAGTCTCTAGTGGTGGCTCAACCTGAACAATCTCCTGAAAGGCAGACTGTTCCTGGTGCCCTTCTGGACAACATTGATGACGGATGCCAGCCTCTCCGGATGGGGAGCAGTGTTGGGGCACTTGAGTGTTCAGGGCAAGTGGTCTCAGGAGGAATCTTTCCTTCCCGTCAATGCCTTGGAACTTTGGGAGATATTTCATGCCCTACATCACTGGACACGGCAACTGGAGCATTGCGCGGTCAGGGTGCAGTCGGACAATGCCATAGAGGTAGCCTACATCAACAAGCAAGGAGGCACTACTCTTGCTGGGCAGATCCCATGGCTCTGGCAGTGTTACAGCTTACCTTGACTTCAGCATCACCTGCAGGCGCGAGGCTTCTAGCATGCTGCAGGCCTCTGTTTTATCTGTTTGCTTACTGTAGTCTCCTCCTACCAACTTCCTACTTCCTCCCTCTGAGCTGCTCCTCCTACTTCCTGTGGAGGGGTTTAAAGGGCAGACTGAGGCCTGACTCAGATGCCCTTGCGTTGTTGTTAAAAAAGATCTGTTGCATTGCGCTCCGTGTATTACCTGGCTAGTCTTCCATCCATTCTGGTGCTGACCTGTGGCTTGTCTGACTATTCTTTTGCCTAACCCCTAATAGTGGACATCCAATCTGGTGCAGACTTGTGACTCTGGATAACTACCTGATCTGTGTATGACCTGGCTTGTCTGACTACCCCCTCTGGTGCTGACTGGTGGCTCTGTCTGACTATTCTTTAATCTTTTCCCTTGGTGATCAGACACCCAATATAGTGCGGGCCTGGGGCTCTGGTAGACTCGCATATCTGACTGCAGGCTGAGTCAGACCCTATTCCTCTTCGGATCAAGATCCTGGTTTCCTATTCCAGTTCCTGTTCCTGGTTCCAGCCGAGATTTCCAGCGGCTGAGGCCTAGTCTCCAGCACAGTGGGTTTAGCTTTGCAAACTATTTTTTCTGATAGCAGGCTTGCTGGCTATTACCCTGTGCTTATTCTTATTGTCAGGGGCGGATTGTGGTGCAATACCAGCCCGGGGGATTTTCTTATTTAACTGGCCCACTAGCTGGTATTTGAGAGCCTGGGTGGGGGTGTGGGTACACAGTGCATTGCTCAGCAATAAATACTGTATGCAGTATATTATAAGTTATTAACCACTTGCATGCCAGAGAGATGTACAGTAATGCATTCTGAGATTAACCCATTGATTGTCCCATAGGTGCACACCACATTGCACACAAATATGTATCTCAAATTGTGTGCTAAAGAGGCATAATTAATCTGTAACTGACATCTTTATTCACCTTTCTGGTATACAAGGGGTCAATTACTCATGAATTAAGCCTCTAGAATGCAAGGGGTTAAACAGTGAGGTACTGCCTAAGAGAAATTCAGCGGGTTAATAGTAGAATAAAACAGTGCTGTAATCCTGTCTGGCATGTAAATGGTTAATAACTGATTATTTATACCTATCTAAAAAAAAAAACAGGGGGTAAAAGGGTTAACACATCATACATTAAACCTATCTAGCAACAATACAGTTAGTTAATAAAAATTAATACCATTTGGAACTGCCAGGTAGTTGGGACCCAGAAGCTTTGCCTGCTAATCTTGCACTGCACCAGGACACACAGCAGGCAGAGCAGGGACAGCTAAGTCAGCCTTGGGGGTGGGACAGATAGAGGGAAAAGGACCACGTCTTCACTGCTGCTCTGGTGAGTTGTGCCTAAGGTCCACAAAGTTGTGGACTGGAGAGGTGAGATCATCTGATCTCCCTACCGGCCCATAACTGAGCGGCCCACCGGGGGATGCCCGATCCCCCGATAGGACAATCCGCCCATGCTTATTGTATATATTGTATATACCCGCTGTATGTCATTTGTTAATAAACTGCATTAACTAAACCGTACTGACTCCTGAACTTCTCTGGGTAACCTTGTGGATCCCATGGACGTTTCCTCTGGCTTACATCTTCCCTCCTGTTCCCCTGTTGAACAGAGTTCTTCAGAAGCTGACACTGGAGCACTGCGCAGTCATTCTGATTGCTTCGTACTGGCCACAATGGGCTTGGTTTCCAGAGCTTCTGGACCTCTCTGTGGCAGAACCTCTTGATTCCCCCCCCCCCCCCCCCCCCCCCGTCCAGGCCTTCTTCTACAGGGTTACCTCTGGAAAGAAGACGTTCATTGTCTGACTTTGACGGCATGGAGATTGAATCCTCAGTTTTGAAGAAGAAAGTATTTTCTTCTGGAGTGGTAGCAACTATGCTTAGTGCCCGCAAGCCTGTTTCTTCTTAGGCCTACCACTGAGTTTGGTCTACTTTTCTGGCTTGGTGTGCTGATAAAGACCTATCTCAGGATTCTGACCTTCCTACAGTTCTTTTCTTCCTCCAGGATGGTGTGAATAAGGGTCTCAGTCTGAGTTCTCTTAAGGTTCAGACTTCTGCGCTCTCTGTCTTTTTACCTTCGGGTTTCTCTCAAAACATAAAGGTTTGAGAGATGAACCTGGGGGCTATTAAATTATTTTACAAATATCTACAATATGGGGGATAGTAATAATAAAGTATTACTATCCCTTTAAGGAGTTAAATCAATGGGAATTTTTTGTTCTCTTTTGCTCAATTGGTTTGCTGCAGAGTTTCTCCAAATGTACTTAGTATATCAGCCTCAGAGAGTTTCTCATGTGCAATCAACCAATTTTGGATCATCTGAGACCGCTTTCCTTGCAGTAATCACTAGAAGCTGGGCAGGTATCCAGATTATCATACGAAAGGAAACAAGCCCTAACTATTAATGCTATAAGTATAGCTGAGTGACAAGTCTTATCCCACTTGGTGACAGGATGTCTCAATTGTACCATAATGCTGATGAGCATTAGCTTTCTAATGAGAAGAAACTTTCCACAGTGCACAACCAGATATTTTGAGAGTAAGTCCATCTATTTTATGTCTGACAGAAAGACATTTTGTTTCAACTGAGAGTTATCGCTGATTGCCAATTGGGGCTTTTCTTTGCCATAATAGTAAAATGGACATAGCTTGTCCTTCATCTCTGCTAACATCTTTACTATTTTTTTTTCTTTTGTGGTTATCATCATCAACATTCATTTTATATGCACCTGCATTAATATCTGTCACTCAGCATCTCCCATACAATCACCTTGGACTTGCTCTTATTGTCCTTTTATTTCTGTGAATGGGCAATGCGAGATCAAGGGGAGTTTGGAGAATCCTTGCCCCAGTGGAATTTTGAATGGAGGCACCCAATTATTTGTTTTATTTAGAAAGTGTTTTACCAGGAAGAATACATTGACATTTCTCTCCTTAAAAATGTATTGTTGGTGGTGGTGGTGGCGGGGTAGTGTTTCTGGCTGCTGACTGGAATGGCCACATGAGTCTGTTGCTTCCGGGCCAAAGCTTACTTATCTCTGCTTTTAAAGGGATAGTAATGTTTCATAATAAAAGCAGCTCTAATTATTCATCATAGTATTTGGACTTTGGAGAGTGTTATTTCAATTCTGTCAGGATTGTAGTTCAGGAGTAATTCAATGACAAAGTATCCCCCTCCCGTCCATATTACTGATGTAACAATGCTCAGCCAGGGCAGAAGGGAGGTGCCCAGGTAGACTGCAGAGAGGGACAATCTTCAGTTAAGATAAGGGAAAAACCTGAAAAACTTGTCAAGGGGGGCAGGGCTTTCATTGTTCTCATAGGAAGAAGATTGTCCCCTGTTATCTGTCTGGTCTATGGATTGCATTCAACATCTGAGAAGAGATGGCTTACACTAGGTAAAAGGGGAGGGAGGGGAAACTTTTCTTGTGAATATCTCTCAAACCATAAGGGATAGTAATACTTCGTTTTATCTTTATTTTATTTTGTAGGCATTAAAAAACCATGAAGAATGATATAAGTCTTATCTCTCAAATCATAAGGGTTTAAGAGATAAGACTTATATAATTCTTCATGGTTTTTTAATGCCTACAAAATAAAATAAAGATAAAACGAAGTATTACTATCCCTTTAACCCAATCAAACCGTACTAGCTCCTACACTGTGTCTCCACTGGAACCCTATGGGGACATGCCATCCAAAGGGAAAGTTGAGGTGTTCCTCAACGATTCTCCGATGGCTGATCCCCTGAACCGAGATAGTGTTGAGGGAGTTCAGAGATTTTTTCAGTCAAAATGCTAACTTGGAGGCCTCTTCTGTGTGGGAAATATTGATTAATTCAATAAAAAATAAATTTTGCACAAGATAATGTAATAGTATATTAAGCATTATCCTGATATCCTGACATTTTGTTATGAAACAAAGTGACTGTAATTCTGCCCTACCGAAGAGCGAATACTTATAATAAGGTTTTGTAATTCTGCTTTTTAAGTAATAATGTTAATTGGAGATCTTATTAGGCATTATGCACAACAGAAGTGAAATAATTATGGGGAAAACCAACTATTGCCTAGAGGACAAATAAATATCCCAACAGATTTAAATGAAGTTTTTAACCCCCTGAGTATAGAGAGACGTCTCTAATATATTGTGAAACAATGCACTGGAGACCTCTCATATTGAAGGGGTTAAAATTCCCATTTAGGTGAGTTGGGATTTCTCCACTATGCTACAGTTTCCCAGAAATATCTTTTTCTTTTGTGCATACAGTTCATTATCTGTAATATGGAGAAGAAATAATTGCTTGGTGCCACTTCTTGGACCAAAAGTTATTGCAGCTTAATCTTTAATTTTTTCAGGTGCAGTATCTCCGTGGCCTGAATTATTACAATGGTGCTGTTGCTACACCATCTTCTGTATAACTCTGGTCAGTTGAACACAAACCTCCATAGAATGATGTAGCAACAGCATCACTGTAACATTTCAAGCCATTGAGATACTGCACCTGAAAAATTCAGGTTTGAGCTGCAGTAACTTTGAATAAAACACATCTCAGCAGTGGGAATACCCTTGTTTTTACTAAGAAGGATAAACCCTACAGTATATAATTTTGTTTGCATATTAAGTGTTTACTATTCTTTTAACCAGACATGGTGCAGAAAGTCCAGATAAATTATAGTTATGTCTGTCTACATCATTGCTCGTTTGGGGACAGATGAGTACCAAATGGGAGTTCTTTAGGAATGGCTCCATCCACCTCTCCTTTAGAAGGAAGATTTTCCCTAAGAGATGTCACAATGACACCCAAAAACAAATTCCAATGTTTTCTAACTTGTCTATTTGTGTTGGTTTCAATTACTAGAATATTATGGAGATTGGTGGCCTTCCGTTGGAACTGTGGCGTCTAATTCTGGCATACCTTCCTTTGAGAGACCTGGGGCGCTGTGGCTTGGTCTGTCGATCCTGGTATGACCTCATACTCAGTCTGGACAACACTCGATGGCGACAGCTGTGCCTGGGGTGTGTAGAGTGCAGGCATCCCAACTGGCCTATCCAGCCGGATGTAGAGCCCAGGTCTTGGAGAGAGGCTTTCAAACAGCACTATGTAGCATCCAGAACATGGACAAAGAATGCTCAGGACCTGGAATCCTCCAATTGTTTGTACTTGTTCCGTAGGAAGAAAGATCGCAGAGTTCTCTATGTTGGTTATGGCTGTGAGTATGAAAACCTCCGGACTGCTCTGGCTTCCGCTAATCTTTATGATCGCATCATACTGCTGCCTGGTGTCTATGAAGAACAAAATGAAATCATCCTGAAGGTTCCTGTAGAGATCATGGGACAGGGCAAACTTGGCGATGTGGCATTGCTTGTCTGCATTGACCAGCAGTGCCCAACTTCTCGGCTATGCAACTTGGTTTTCATGCCCGCATGGTTCACTCCAGTAATGTTTAAGGTGAGCTTATTTTCATGTTACATTGCTGACGTAAGCGCATTTCTAGAGTAAACCATCTGCACCATAGAGGACAAATCAAAATTCCCCAAATTCACATTTCTGTCAGTGGGGTACTTAAACCCTAGAATGCTAGAAAGGCCTCTATCACATTGGGAATTGCAGTTGGTTTGCCTTAGAATTATACCACTTACTTAGTGCATGAGCCCCAGTGTGTCCAGAGATTCATGCTGATATTTAAAAACCAAAGAATAATTGTTTTGTCTTGTACCATGTAAACAAGATTGATTTTCTCTGTCATCCAATACAGGTTACTGGTAACTTTGGGGTAGGTGATCAGCCCCTTTAAGTAGTCAGGAACAATTCTGAGAAGTGACTGCTGGGTGGAGCCTACCTTCTCTCCTTAGCTTGCAGCTAGCCAATCTCCAACCAGTAAGATTTGTTTCCTGGTCAAGACACAAGGCAAGAGAACAGTACTGCTATTGTTTTAGCTTCTTTATAATTTTTTTGTTAGAAATGGAATACCACCATTAGGCGGATTACCATCACTGACAATTCCCATCACCCAAATGTGGATAGCTCAGTTTACCAGGTGCTTTTGTGGACCTAAGCCCTGGGGGGAAAATCTTGGCTGCAAGTTGTTTCCCCAGGAGTTGTCCACTGAGGCTTTTTCTTGATATATGGTAATCTGAAGACTTCTGTCTAACCTGCTAAAAAGGCAAGCACCCTTTGAGTGCTGAGGTCCACATGTCCCATGTTTCCCCTCCGCACAGGGGTCTCACTCGGAGTTCCTATTACATACTCATGCATTCATTGGTTTATCTGTATGTCTGTGAGGTGTTTGGAGCAAGTTTCTGTGGTAACTTTACCCTTTTGCTGCTGGTTAGCACCTTTTGGGGGGTTTAGGACACTTTCCCTACTGGGACCAGTATTTATTGGCCTATGATTAAGTAACTCTGTTACGAAACACGTTAGGTGTGGACGTGTTTCCAAACTCTATGTGTATACTCCGTTGTTTCTGTATGAGACTTGAGATGTTTTAAAGAAGATTTCAAATAAACGTGTATTGTTTTTATATGAGGACTGGCTGATGCTCATTGCGGATCTGTGAGCGCCCTATGTTCTAAGTCTTTTTGATATTTCATGCCCTACAACACTGGACACGGCAACTGGAGGATTGCCCGGTCAGGGTACAGTTGGACAACGCCACATCGGTAGACTACATCAACAAGCAAGGCGGCACAAGAAGTCTCGCAGCTTAGCTAGCGTTCAAGGCTATTTTGTCATGGGCAGAGAAGCATGTCCCTTCCATTTCCGCAGTTCATATTCCTGGCGTAGACAACATTCTGGCAGACTTCCTCAGTCGGCACACAGTGGAGAGTGGGAACTACATCCAGAGGTGTTCAACCTCATCATCCAGCAGTGGGGTCTTCCATGCATTGACCTGATGGCAACCAGGCACAATAGGAAGGTTCCAACATTCTGCTCTTGCTGGGCAAATCCCCTGGCTCTGGCAGTGGATGCCTTGTCGATCCAGTGGACATTTCCTCCGGCATACTATTTCCTCCCATTTTGCTGTTGAACAGGATGCTACGGAAACTGAGAGTGGAACGCTGTCCAGTCATTCTGACTGCTTCATACTGGCCTTGACTGGCTTGGTTTCTGGAACCTCTTCGACTTCCGTCCCGTCCGGATCTTCTTCTACAAGGTTACCTCTGGAAGGAAGACGTTCATCGTCTGGCTTTGATGGCATGGAGGTTGAATTCTCAATTTTGAAGAAGAGAGGATTTTCTTCTGGTGTGGTGGCTACTATGCTTAGTGCCTGTAAGCCTGTTTCCTCCAAGGCCTACCTGCAAGTTTGGTCTACCTTTCTATCTTGGTGTGCTGACAAAGACCTGTCTCAAGATTTTTACCTTCCTACAGTTCTTTCCTTCCTCCGGGATGGTGTGGATAAGGGTCTCAGTCTGAGTTCTCTCAAGGTTCAGACTTTTGCTCTCTCTGTCTTCTTTCAGAGGCGTCTTGCTGTCATTCCTGATGTTAAGGTTTTCTTCCAGGGTGTTGCTCATACCCGTTTTAAGTCCCCTGCTCCTCAGCGGGACCATAACTTGGTTTTAGGAATACTTCAGCGTCCTCCCTTTGAGTCATTGGCTACCATTCCTCTACATATGCTGATGTGAAAGATGGCGATTATTTCTGTTCATCGAGTTGTGGAGCTGCATGCCCTGTCTTGTAGACCACCCTTTTTGGTCTTTCACAAGAGTTTCTCCCGAAGTTGGTGTTCCACACTAATCAGGAGATTGTGGTTCCTTCATTCTGCCCTAACCCTACTTCTGATAAAGAGAAGGATCTTGGATGTTGTTCTTTGTCTCAGGTTCTATGTGCATTGCACTGAGTCCTTGCAACAGTCTGACTCTCTTTTTGTCATTCCTGAGGGTCCTAGGGCAGGGAAGCCTGCTTCCAAGGTAACCATTGCTTCTTTGATCAAGTCCACGATTCGTAAGGCTTACGAACTAGGGAAGAAGCCTATTCCCTTCAGGGTCATGGCTCATTCTGCGAGGTCTATTGGGGCATCTTGGGCCTACAAGATTCAGGCCTCATCTGATCAGTTGTGCAAGGCGGCCACTTGGTCGTCTGTGCATACTTTTTCTAAACACCATCGTGTGGATGTGCTGGCATCGGCTGATGCCAGTTTTGGGAGGAAGATCCTAGAGGCAGCCTTGCCTGTCTAGGGTCTCATTAGTCTCTCTGTACTCTTTCACTTTTGAGCCCTGTTGGCTCTAGTTCAGTGTGCTGTTCAGTGTCCATTGACACTGTTCAGTGTCCGTTCACACTTTGCGGTTATTGTTGAGCTCTTCATGATTTGTAGGTTCATTGGTGCTCTGGTGACTTTGGAGGCCTGCGCCTGGTCCTTGCCTTTCTTCCCGCCCTGGGGAACGTAATGGTTGGACATCCCAAAGTTACCAGTAACCTGTATTGGATGACAGAGAAAAGAGGATTTTAGTCTTACCTGTTAAATTCTTTTCTCTTAGTCAGTACAGGTTACTATTCTCCCACCCTGTCAAGAGACCATGCTTGGCTCTCCTGTGGCAGAACGTGGGGGCCTTTCGGGTTCATGCTCACAGGAGTCTTCCTTTACCTTCCTACTACCTAGTCAATAGTTGGTCTTCAAATCTTACTCGTTAGGGATTGGCTAGCTGCAAGCTAAGGAGAGAAGAAGGGCTCCACCCAGCAGTCACTTCTCAGAATTGTTCCTGCCTAGTTAAAGGTGCTGATTGCCTACTCCGAAGTTACCAGTAAGCTGTATGGACGATGAGAAAAGGATTTAACAGGTAAGACTAAAATCCTATAATATCTCATCATAAAATGTTCTTTATTGTGAGAACAGGGTATCTTCTCCCTAGAAAGTAGTAACTCTTAATTTGTATTACATATTAAGTTACTTAGATAGTAGACAGCAGTCAGGTTTGTTTTAGAATTGCAATACTTTGTTTTTTTTTTATACATATCTCCCCATGGATTGGTACAAATAGCTGCAGATTGTTAATAGAACAAGGTGTTAAAACTCCCATTTAATGGTAAATATGGGAATCCTTACACAAATGCACACACTCTGCAGCAAGTATGAATAATGCTCCAACACAGACCCAAGGTGCAGTGCACCATTAGAAGGTATTAGAATGTCTTCCTATTGGAGCATTTATAAATGAAGTCTGAGACTTCAGTGACCAGACCTGAAATTGCTCTGAGGGAGTTGCAGAAACAGCCATGCCCCCAAATTGGTTGTTCAGCTGCACAATGGACAACATTGTAGATTCAATGCTTCCCTTACCTACATTCTGTTTGAGTGGATAGGGCAAATAATGACCAAACAGCCTTATCCACAAACAAAAAGATGAGCAATTTTGGAACAAACCAACTGCATCACAGAGAAAAAATAAAATTCCAATGAGTTGAATGGAGCTGTTGACCACTTGGCTTTCTGTGCCATAGGGGTACCCAAAGCATTGAGTGGAATGCGTTGGGCACCCCTGTGGCACTGGAAGGGTTAATGACCAGAGAGATGTGCAGTGTATTACTTCTCAAAGCCTTGCACATACCCCTGTTCCATAAATGGTTAAAGTTATTTTTTGCTTAAGCACAATATACGTACAAATGTGTTTTTCATTTAATGAAGCAAACGTCTCCAGCTATTAAGTAAAAGACTTGACGACCTATTAGGCATTTCATGACGCTGGTGGTCACTGTCATAGACAGTGATCACCTTCATGAGAGACAAGATCCGGGCAAAAGGCCACAGGCATCTGGTTAAACAGGAGCAGCAAATGAAATAAGGAACTGATTGAAAGAAATCGCTTTGACGTAGGTTTCTGAGAGAGACCAGAGATGTCTGGAACAGTTTGTCTGTATTTTCCACGTTTCATTTTTGTATAAATGATGAAGTAATATTTTCTCTTTATATCTTTGAAATACATCCATTACCTGTTTTAATTGGAAATCTGCTCAGATACCACGGTAATGCAACAATATAGTTGGATTTTGAATCTGAATCTGATGTACAAAAAAGAATTGGAGCAATTCTGGGCCACGCTGACTGCACCTAGAAGACAAATATCCCTGTTAATTTAAATGGGGCTTTTAACGCCCTGGATGCTTCATAGGTCTGTAATGATTGTTTTGCAATCCATTAGAGGCAAATCTGAATTTGAGGAGCGTCCCCTTTAAATCAATAGAAATGTTTATTTTGTTTTCTGTGGAGCAGATGGTTTGCCCCAGAATTGCTCCATCTTTCTCCATCTCTGTGGAGTGGATTTTTAACCTTTTGGAATCTAGAATGGGGAGAAAAACATTGTCCCGTGATTCATTAAATCATATTTGCGAACTCTTCGGATTTGTCCCAGAGACTCCAGTTTTGACGGTGCATTATTGGGTCTCTCCAGGGAGAGAGGCTGATTCTCTGGATGTGGGGAGTTTCCTCTGAGACTCTGCCCACTTCTCCTCCTTCCCACCCTGTTCTTCCCACCTCTCCTCCTTCCTCACCCGTTCCTCCCATTTCCTGCCTGCTTTCAGTGTTGCACCCATTAAGCCCTTCCCCCAACTCATAAGTTCTGCCCCCTTTTCACCACGTTTTGTGTCCATTGTATCCCCCTCCAGGCACTCTAGAAGAGAGAGTTCCCAGGTGTGCTCATTATACAGTACTGGTTCTCAAAGTGTTAATGAAAGCCAAACACAGCAAGGGGGATTTTGCATGCAACACTGGACTTTATGGCTGAGAGCTGTAAACTTTCAGATTGCATTACTGCAGACAACCCCCTCACAATTTCGAGGCTATACGGCATCTCCCCAATATTCCATCGGGACGGACTTGGTAAGATGCAGTGATTACCCTTTAACCCCTTAGTGACAGACAACTTACCTGGTAAGTCCAGGAAGTCATTCGTTATAATGGGAAAAAAAACTGTCATTAAGGGGTTAAATTATAATGTGATCCTGCACTGAGGTTAATTCTCACTGTGAATTTTAGGGGATTCGCAATGAGGCTAATGGTTATCTCTAGGAACATGAAGTGGGGACCTTTATTAGGTATGGGCATATTTTAGTACAGTAACCCTTTGATTGCCAGAGGGGTACGGAATGCAATGCATTCCGTACCCCTCTGGCACTCAAAGGGTTAAAACCTTGAATAAATAAAAATGAAGTGCTATCGTTTCTTAGGGAAGATTTTGATTAAGAAAATTAGTTGAAAAAAATGTTAACAATTTTTAAGAAATGCCAGTAATTAACCACTTGGATGCTAGAGATGTATCCAATGCAAATGAGATGTTTCTAGCATCCAAGGGGTGAACTATGAAGAACAAAATTGTGTAAACTGGGAAATTATGCATTCTTACTTAGAGAGAGGATCCCTAGGGAAGATATTTTGATGTGAGCTCAAATATGTGCTAAGAATTATGTATTTGTGGCGAGGCCACATGCATGATTCATCTGCATTTGGATCATCAAAGAGTAATGAGTGCTCACAGGGTCAGCAAGTGTTTCTTCTGCAGAATGTTATATTTTTATCTTGCATGCAACTCCCTGCTGTCCATGTTATTTCATGCTAAGACAAATAAAATGTGTTTTATTTGTAACTACTATGCACGATTGCACTGAACTTCAGCGCAAATAGCTGGGAGGCCCTCCAGCTTTAGAGTACTACAGTTCCCATCTTTGAATAGTTGGGGTTGATGGGAACTGTAATCCTCAACAGCTAGAGAACCTCTGATTGCACAGCCCTGATCCATAGCCACACATCTATCCCAAATTACATGTGTGTCTAAAGTTTCTCCCTTGCGCCCCTTTCAGAGACCTCCATGCTCTATGGGACAGCAGCAGATCCCATTCTCTTCAGCGAGCCGAGATAACACTATGTAGAATGAAATACTTAATTGGAATGGTCTACAAAGTGTGCTTGCAATCCAGGCACACTTTGTAGACCGTTCCAATGAAGTATTTCATTCTACATATCGTTATCTCGGCTCTGCTGAAGAGCTGCTGGCCGGTCAATTGACCGGGATCTGCTTCTGTCCCATAGAGAGCTGAGGTCTCTGAAAGGGGTGGGAGGGGGGAACTTTAGATGCCCTGATCTCTCAAAATATAAAGTTTTGAGGGACAGGAGGTAGGTTATTGTACTTCTATTTTTAATAGAATACAATATTAGAATTTCTTAAAAACAGCTATTACTATCCCTTTAACTAGAAGGCTGCCGTAACATACTAAAGTATATTTGCATGCGCTGTAATTGACTGATGGGCAAATTATCCCATTATCTGCGAGAATGGGAATAGTAGAGAAGTAGGGGGTTAAAATAAATTGTTTAATTCCTATTATGCTATATTGATGAAGAGGATTATGTGTATTACAATGTCTTACGATGTCTTACAATGTTTTCATAGATTTTTGTTTGAATGGATATGTTGGTTATGTATGAAAGCAGGAGTATCCACGTTTTCTCAACTCGTGGGCTACAGAAATTATATTTTTGCAACTAAAATCACAGACCAGGGTGGGGCTGTAGATGTAACTTATCTGGGTTTTAGTAAAGCCTTTGCCACTGTACCATATAAAAGTTAATCCACAATCTGTATTGGTTGGCACAGGATTCAGATGTAGTTGGATGGAGAAAGTATTAGCTGAAGGATTGGAGACAGAGGGTTAAGAGTTATTTGAGGAGTACCTTAGATATAAGTGCTGGGACCTGATGCATTTAATATCCTTATTAGCAATATTACTGGTGGGCTTCAAGGGAAGCTGTGTCTTTTTGCAAATGACATTAAGAGTTTTAACAGGGTTGACATTCCTAGAGGGGTATATCAAATGAGAAGTGATTTGAAAAGATCAACAAAATGGACAAAAGTATGGGCTTCTAAATGTAATTCCACAAAATGCAAAATAAAGCATATGGGTCAGAAAAATCCAAATGCAGGGGGATGCAGTACAGTTTTTTTAGGAAGCAATGTGTCTTTTTGAGAGCCAAATGCAGCTGGTGCTAAATGCATGGATAAATTCAGCATATGCAGAGTATTGTGACCAAATTCCCTTTCTGCTATTCAGAGACAGTGTTGAGATGAATCACATAAAACCTCTATTCTCTTGTGTGGGTACATGAGCTGGGTCTTGTGAATCATTTGAGCCTGCAATGACATCCTTGGGCATCAGTACTTTCTCTGGAGCATCACAGAGCTTTAAATACTAGTGGAAGAATTGTCCATTGATTATTAAGATAGAATTTAATGCTGTGCAGAGCTGCAAGAAAATGGCCTCTTCTAAACACGCAGGGAGAACTGAGCCCTTCTACTGGATGTCAAACAGGCGTTCCAGTGACCATTTTCTTGTAATGTAAGGCTACTTTAAGGCTTGGGGCTTGGTGGCTACTTTCTTGAATACCAGCACAGACATCACTTTCTGTCTCAGCATTCGGTGGGAAGCAGGGGCAGGCTGGCAGTTTTTGGCCTTGTTTACAGGCAAAACTAAGTGGACGAAGGAGCAGTGGCCCTGCACCCACAGGTAAAAGTAATTATATGTAAAGTGTAAACCATCTCAGTATCAAACACACATACTTTCACTCATTAGTGCAGTATACAGAAGCCATGCTTATGGAGCAGTACAACAGTTCCTCTTGGGGAATTAGGGCTTTAAGTTTGCAGGACTGGAGCCAGAGCACAGTACACCTAAAGTCATTCCAGCCAACATGGGCTCTGATTTATTTCCTTTGTAACTGCAGACTTAGAAAAATCTCTGGTTATTGCAGTAAGCTCATTGAGTGTAGGTGATTGTGATTTAATTTTGATGGGTGACAAGTAGTGGTCACAAGGCCCGTAAACCATAATGCATCATACCGGACAAAATATCTAATTTCTGCTCCTGTATTATGATGGCACAAGGCAGGGATATATATCAGCAGCCCCTCTATTTTAAAATGTGGTAAGCCTGGGGGCATTTGGCCTACTGCCTATAGGGCCAGCCCAGCACTGATGGACAGTTTTCTTTTAGTGTTTAAACACCAGATTCTTCATATTGGGACTGTATAATGTCCATGAAAGGGGCTATGTGAGACACAGAACACACATACAAAACTTTCTTGGGCACTCTGGGACATATGTTAACCCTAATACAGACCTACTCATTCGACCTGCATTTTTTTTTTTTTTTGGGAGGTGGGTATTTATTTGCTTTTTTTATGCAGTTTTTATTAAATTCAGACCACATGCTCCTATGTTTAAATGAAAAGTGGAATTTTAAATTTTTTCTTTGGGGTGCAGTTTCTAATGCCCGCAAGACAGAAAATGTATTATTCTAATGAAGAAATGTTAATATAAGTAGTCATAATTTACAAATAAAACAATATTTCTGATTCCTAAATATACAAGGGCTTATGTATCAAATAAAGTTTCTATTCAGTAGATAGTGTGAGTACCACTGCCTTGACTGTGTGAGACAAGAGTTAATACCTTACGTATTATGCACTTTCTGAATATGTTAAGTCAAAATAATGGTTTATTATTCCTTTCGGAACATACCATAAGTCCCAATATGCAGTACGAGTAAAAAAGCAATTTCTTATTTACAAATTAATAACTTCTTGAACTGATTTGAATTTTGCTGCTTTGTAAATACTGGATTTTAGTACACTTTTTCAAAATGTGTTTGGTATTGAAATCAAAACTAACTTGTACAACCAAGTTAATTGGACGTGTTGGACCTGAAGGTCATCTAATGGGGTAAAATAAATTTCTCTGTCATACAATATAGGTTACTGGTAACTTTGGGGTAAGCGACCGCCCCTTTAAGTAGGCAGGAACAATTCTTGAAGAGAATTCTGGGTAGAGCCTACCTCCTCTCCTTAGCTGCATCTAGCCACCCCTCTCCAGAAAGATTTGTTCCTTGATGAAGATACGGGCAAGAGAACAGTTCTGCTATAGTTTTAGCTTATTTTTTGTTTTCTGTTAGTTATGGAATACCACCATTATGTGGATTACCATTACTGACATTCCCTAGTGGATAGCTCAGATTCCAGGCGCTATGGTGGACCTCTTAGCCCTGGGGGGAATCTTGTTTTGCAAGTTCTTTCCCTAGGAGTTGCCCACTGAGGCTTCTTCTTTATACATGGTAATCTGAAGAAAGAAGACCTGCTGAAAAGGTGAGCAACCCTTTGAGTGCTGAGGTCCACTTGTCCTACGTTTCCTCTCCTCACAGAGGTCTCTCTTGGAGTTCCTACTACATACTCCTGCACTCATTGGGTTTGTATGTTGGGGGTTTGGAGCATAGTTTCTGTGGTAAATTTAATCTTTTGTCTGACAATTTGCATCTTTTTGGGGGGTTTTCAAACTTTTCCCTTCAGGGCACAGTGTTTATTTGACTTTTAACATGTTTTCTGGTGTTTTTACAACTTTTTTTTACCTCACCTCTATGGGATGTTACAATTTGGGACATATCTCTGCAACTGCTCAACGTAGCGACTTCAGGGAATTCTCATTTTGTTTGTCTGCCCTTTCTCTATTATCTGGTCAACATTCTGTGTACTTTGGGGGCTCAGGGGGCTATGGGCACTGTTTGGGTACTTTTTTTAGGGAAAACTACATTTCCCATGAGCGCTTGCTTGCTTGTGTCAGAAGGGTACAGGATCCCTTTAGTCTCTTTTCCCCCGTTCAGATTTTTTTCATTCTCGCACTCCTCAGGGAGTGGAGAAGCGCCGTATGTTCCTCGGTGCCTTCCATACCACTTTGCACAATAAAGTTCTGGAACCAGTCCCAGTGCCAGAAATGGGTTTGCGTTTTTACTCCAACCTGTTTGTGGTTTCCAAGAAAGACGGCAACTGTAATCCAATTTTGGACCTTAAGGACCTCAATTCCTTTGTGGTCAAGACTCATTACCACCAGGAGTCTCTGCAGACTGTGATCGCGACCATGTCTCCTGGAGAATTCCTCACTTCTCTGGACCTTCAAGATGCATACCTGCATATTGCCATCTATCCAGAGAGCCGCCAGTACCTCCAGTTTGCTTGTGACCAAGGGAATTTTTCTGCTCTTCCCTTTGGTCTGACGACAGCTCCCCAGGTCTTCAATCGCTTCCTGGATGCATTAGTGACTGTCCTCCATCAGGACTGCATCAGAGTCACTCCTTACATGGACGACTTGCTTCTGAAGGCCTCCTCTCAGGAATGCCTTCATCTGCAGGTCAAGGACTGCATTCATGCACTGACACATCACGGATGGATCCTCAACATGGACAAGTCGGACCTTGTCCCATCTCAGAGACTAGTCTTCCTGGGTCTCCTCTTCGACACCAAGCAGGGTTTGGTGTTTCTCACGGACGAGGTGGCTCACCACATCATCCACAAAGTATCCTCTGTTGTGGCTCACGATCCAGTTCCGGCCAGGAAGCTGATCTCACTATTGGGGAAGTTCATTTCCACCATAGAACCGGTTCCGTTTGCCATGGCTCACACCAGGGAACGTCAGAGGTTTGTGATCCATGTGTGCAGGGGTCATCAGGATCTGTTGAAAATGTTGGTGTCTCTCCCTCTTCATGTGGAGCTGAGCCTGTCGTGGTGGCTCAACTTCTCCAATCTGCTGAAGGGCTTTCCCTTCATGATATCCTTCTGGACTACAGTGACGACGGATGCCAGCCTCTCCTGCTGGGGAGCAGTCCTGGGTCACAGCAGTGCCCAGGATCGGTGGTCCCCAGAGGAGTCTCTCCTTCCCATCAATGTGTTGGAGCTTTGGGCGATATTTCATGCTCTTCACCACTGGACGCATCATCTGGAGGAGTGCCCAGTCAGAGTCCAGTCCAACAACGCCACGGCCATGGCTTACATCAACAAGCAAGGCAGTACAAGAAGTCTTGCTGCTTGGTTAGAGGTCAAAGCTATCTTAACCTGGGCAGAAGAACATGTTCCTTCCACATCCGCTGTTCATATAACAGGTGTAGACAATGTGCTGGCAGACTTCTTAAGTCGACACACAGTGGACAGCCGAGAGTGGGAACTGAATCAAGAAGTGTTCAATCCCATTGTTCAGAACTGAGGACTTCCTTGCGTCAACTTGATGGTGAGAAGGCACAATCAGAAGGTTCCATTGTTCTGCTCTCTCTGGAGGGACCCTCTGGCAGTGGATACCATGTCGATCCCATGGCACTTCCCAGTGGATGTGGACCATCTGGGTTTGATGGCATGGAAATTGACTCCTCAATACTGAAGAAGAAGGGTTTCTTTTCTGGTGTGGTGGCCACTATGCTTAGTGCCCGCAAGCCCGTTTCCACTAATGCATACAATCTAGTCTGTTAATCTCTTGGTGTGCTGATAAGGACCTTTCCCAGGAATTTGATCTTCCAACGTTCCTGTCCTTTCTGCAGGATGGAGTGGATAAGGGCCTCAGTTTGAGTTCCCTTAAGGTTCAGACTTCTGCTCTCTCTGTCTTCTTTCAGAGACGCATCACTATTCTTCCTGATGTTAAGGTTTTCTTCCAGGGCGTTGCTTATACTTGTCCTGTGTTTAAGAATCCTGCTCCTCAGTGGGATCTTAACTTGGTTTTGGGTGTCCTTCAGTGCCCCCCCTTTGAGTCCTTAGCTACTATTCTTCTATGCCTGCTGACTTGGAAAATGGCTTTTCTGCTGGCAATTGTGTCTGTTCGCCATGTTGCAGAGTTTCATGCTCTGTGTTGTAAACCACCATTTTTGGTGTTTCACAAAGACAAGGCGGTGCTTCTCACTTCACAGGAGTTTCTACTGAAGGTGGTCTCTGAATTCCACATTAGTCAGGAGATTGTGCTACCTTCTTTTTGTCCTGACCCTACATCTGACAAGGAAAGGGATCTTCA
Organism: Rhinophrynus dorsalis; assembly: GCA_037306005.1. NCBI lineage: Eukaryota > Metazoa > Chordata > Amphibia > Anura > Rhinophrynidae > Rhinophrynus > Rhinophrynus dorsalis. The sequence goes on from CM074718.1 coordinate 356,709,639, forward strand.
CTTGTTAGATGTGTTGCTCTGCCTTAAGTTCTATGTACACTGCACTGAGTCTATTCGCCAGTCTGACACTCTTTTCATCATTCCTGATGGTCCCAGGGAGGGGAGACCCGCATCCAAGGTGACTATTGCGTCTTGGATTAAGTCTACAATTTGTAAGGCTTACTAACTGAGGAAGAAGCCTGTTCCCTTTCGGGTCACGGCTCATTCCACAAGATCCATTGGGGCATCTTGGGCTTACAAGGATCAGGCCTCCGCTGATCAGTTGTGCAAAGCTGCTACTTGGTCATCTGTGCACACCTTCTCTAAACACTACTGTGTTGATGTGCTGGAATCAGCTGATGCTAGCTTTGGGAGGAAGATCCTGGAGGCAGCTTTGCCTGTCTAGGATCTTTTTCATCTCCTCAGTACTCCTTAACTTTTGAGCTCAGTTGGCTCTAGTTGAGCGTGCTGTGTATCAGTTCCTGGGTTGTTTTCCCCAGTTTTGTGTCCATTGACACTTTGTTGTTATTGTTGGGCTGTCTATGATCTGATGGTTCATATATGCTCTGGTGACTTTGGGGGCCATGTGCCTGGTCCTTGCCTTCCCACCTCTGGGAAACTCAATAGTTGGACATCCCAAAGTTACCAGTAACCTATATTGGACGGCAGCGAAAAGAGGATTTTAGTCTTACCGGTTAAATCCTTTTCTCTTAGTCCATACAGGTTACTGTTCTCTCACCCTGTCAAGGGACCATGCTTGGCTCTCCTGTCACTGAACGTGGGGAGTCCTTTCGGGTTCATGCTCACAGGAGTCTTCTTTTCCCTGCTTACTACCTAGTCACTACTTAGTGTCTCAAATCTTTCTGGAGAGGGGTGAATAGATGCAGCTAAGGAGAGGAGGTAGGCTCCACCCAGCATTATTTTCAAGAATTGTTCCTGCCTATTTAAAGGGGCAGTTGCCTACCCCAAAGTTACCAGTAACCTATATGGACTAAGAGAAAAGGATTTAACAGGTAAGACTAAAATCCTCTTAAGCATGCTTAAATGCACACTTTTATTAGTGAATCCAGTCTGGATTTCACAGCCCCTGCCCCAAACCTCTTGTTCCGACCCTTGCAGAGTCTGACCTGCCAGAAGCTGCTTCATTCATGCTGGCTGCGTGACACCACAGCATACAATAAGAACCTTTATTTGCATTTGCAGAGCTTTCAACACCAGAACTTAGCAAGAGGAGCCTTAGGAAGACCTAAATACAGAGGACGATAAGTTTATAATGTTGCTAATCTCAAAGGTAGGAGTACAGGGTTAGGTATCATTGGTCCTCAAGTACCACTGACAGTGTGTGTGTTTTCAGGATATCTCTGTTTGATTACAGGTGACTCAGTTAAAGTAAATGAGTCACTGACTGATCTACCTGTACTCAAGATCCCTAAAACACGAACTGTTAGATGCACTTGTGGATTTGAGTTACATACTCCCAAACAAGTAAGACAAAGTTTTAAAATATATATTCTATATTATTTTTTCATATTGGTTGTCCTAGAGGTTCACAACAGATTGCTAAGTAATGCATTGCTAGGGTCAATTACAGGTAAGCTATGTAATGATGTAAATCTTTGGAAAACCTATAATAATTTATTTTATTTTCTCAGACCTCCATAGGCCATGCCCAGTTTGACAACTGCAACTTTGAGAATGGGCAGCTACAGATCCATGCACCAGGCACATGCCAGGTTAAATTTTGCACTTTCAACCAGTCTAGCATACACTTCCACAATGTGGCCCTCAGTGTGCTGGAGAACTGTGAATTTGTCAACAGTGAAAATGCCTCAGTGACTGTAGAGGGCTCACCCACATCGGACAAAAATTGGGCCTGCAAACATCTCTCAGCCTGTGCCAAGTCGCGGAACATTTTATTTAACTCTTCAGACGTGTCACTTTGTGGCTCTGGGAGTGCAGACCATTTAGTCAATGGCTCATCTGGTGCAAATTTGAGGACATGTGAGATAGTGGTCAACGAAGACCAAAACCACTTAATTTCTAACACAAAATCCCAGCTGCTGGATGAAAAAGGTAGTGATAAAGAAAATGAGGTGAATGGAAACTTTTACATGTGCAAGGAGGGGGAAGCCTTGACCCTTGAAACGGATTATAGTGACAGTGATGTGAGTACAGTCAGTGAGAATGAAGAGGAGGACCAGTCAGTGTACAGGCTGTGTTATAACTCTCACGGCTTAAGTCACATGCTAACCAAGTCTGTACAGTACAGGTCACAGGCTAATGGGCTCCAGACTCTGCAGAGTGATTTGGCGCTGAAAAGTTTGCAGCAAGAGTTGCAGAGGGACAAAGAGTTGCAGACTCTCGCCAGTACAATTCAAGGATGTCTTGTACGGAAGTGCCTTTTTAGGGATGGTAAAGGAGGAGTCTTCGTCTGCTCTCAGGGGCAAGCTAGAGTGGAAGGAAGCATCTTCAGGGACCTCACCTATGCTGTGCGATGTATACAAAATAGCAAGGTATGTCACTGGGTGTTTAACCCGCTTTGATGTCAGGAAGGCACCAGCGCATTGAGGCCGATGTACCAAGAAGAACTAGTAATTCTGGAACAAACCAACTGCACCATAATACGGGACAAGTAAACACACACACACATAGACCTCTTCAATGAATTGCTTTGCAATGGGTTGGGGAGCTCTTTAGCTTTCATGGATTTAAAAACCCCATTTAAATCAGTGGGGCAGTTATCTTGCCCAGAATTAGTCTACTTCATCTTGGTACATCACTCATTGTTTTACCATGCAGTGGAAACCTCTGAACAATTGAAGAACTTTAGCAGACTGAATTTTGAAATAGAGAAGTTGATATAGTTAAATCTTTCACATGTAATTGGGGATTCAATTAAATATTTTTTACAAGAAAGATGAATGTTAGAAATAAGAGACTGTGCTCTGAGGTTGAGAGAACAACATTAACTAATACTACTTACAGATATTGTGATAGATACCTAAAATCACCTCTCAGAAGGCTTGGTAGGAGATAGTTCTATATGGAATTTCAGGTACACCAGGGTTGGGTTAACCCAACCTCTTCATCTGTTGATAATTAGAATAGTACATAAAACGAACAGTACAGTGAGTTCAATTGAACAGAGTATATTGTTCCATTCATTCCATAGAACAAGTTTTGAGCTAGGATGGGGTGTGATGGGCTCACAAGCCTTCCAGTCGTAATCCATTTTTTCACTTGTGGGTTGCAGGCAAGTATAGACACAAATAAATGATATGCGGCAATTGATGGAAGGCAGAAAAAGGGCAGAACCCTCTTGATCAAAAATGAACAAAACAAAATTTAACATAAACCGCATCTCAGTTACATCAGTCATGCTCTTATAGTATGCAGGACACCCCACGGGCCCAACCACGCAGGTGACACCCAACGCTAATGTTGGTTGGAGTGTTCTCTAGCCGACATCCTTCCATTATATTTGAAACACTTTGTAACCCCCAATTGTGAGCCACTGGGGAGGGTATTAATAAATGGCTCCCATAAGTTGAAGAAGTTCTCCCCTTCAAGTTCTTTACTCATCAGTGCTATGTTCCAATAGAGCTTGGTAATGTATCAAGTGAACTAATAACTTCAAACCCTCCTTAGAACTCAATCCATTCATGTAGAGGTCTACCCCACCCACACCTATTTACACTATAAAGCCTGATTAGTATGACTTTCCAATATGTATTGAGTTTTTCATTTCTGTTTATGAAAGTAACATGGCCTGATTACAGGCTAATATGGCCAGGATTTTAGTGGCATTGGTGCACAAATATATATTGCAGCAAGCAATTATAACAGAGAAAATAAGGAAAATCTTCCTTAGTTCATAAAGATTACGTCAATGTGAACCTGTGTATAGAATATATTACTAGTTATAACATCCTCATGGGGTTTTCCGTAGGTGTTATTTGTTTCATAAATATTTCCACATAACCCCTAGAACAGTGTTTCTCAACTCCTGTCCTCAGGACCCACTAACAGGGATTTCTCTGCTAGAACACAGGTGTGGTGATCAGAGGCTCATTCACATTGATTAACTCACCTGTGCTGTAACAAGGAAATCATCAAATCCTGGCCTGTTAGTGGGTTCTGAGGACAGGAGTTGAGAAACACTACCCTAGAAGACCTATATGGTTGGTGATTGGACTTGCTCTCATTAAAATTTTAGAGATGAGAGAGGGAGCACCACCAGTATGCAATAAGTTGATCATACACTCTAGTCCATACCTCAGGGTGCAGCTACATGAAACGTATACCAGCATCCATGCACAGATTTGTACATTCCTCCATAAGCACGTCTTTGTTTTTTTTTTTCCAGAAAAACTAGAATTAATCAATAAGCAGTGATAAGGTAGTGCAGACGTGTAAGTCATATGTCTCAAAAAAAGGTACAAGTGCACAACATACCAGCCAGCACTACAGGAACAATAAAGCACAAAGCTAGTAAAATGCATGGCTCAGCCAAGAATGGAGCACCTCTGGGGTGACAGCCATGTGATGTACTGAACACATTCTGAGGTAAACTGAAGACTCCCTGGAGGTGTTGTATTCTGTGGCTGAAAGATGTGTACTTTCAGAGCTTTACGCTTTACTGTTCCAGTGGACTTGCTTTTCTTTTATTTTGGCCTCTTTGTCAGAACTGTAAAAGGAAGATTCCTCTATTGTCAGATTCATATGCTTACTGCAGTGAGTGGCTGCATGGCCACTTGTGCTTTTTGAGTATACATGTCTAGCAAGCAAACACTCTGATGCTCCTGTACTTGTTATATGTACAGCAGTGGTAATCCTTAATACACACATTCTGATGCATACAATTTGTCGTGTATGTGCAAAATTGTGAGTGACCTTTGTCATGTGTAACCGGTCTGGCTCATATAGCTGTATCCCTCTCTCCAAAATTAAGCAGCTTTTTCCCTGAAAGCCTTATACTTTTAGGTTTACCTACCAATTTACTGTTTACTGCCTTTACCAACTTACTTTAATCCTTTGAGTGCCAGAGGGGTACGCAACGCATTGCTCTGCAATATTGCTTACCCCTCTGGCGCTCAAAGGGTTAAACTGACCAGGGAGGCAGAGGAAATTATCTACATCCACAAAATTCCCTGACATTATTTACTTACAAGATTTGTGTCGATTCAGGAGTATCCATATATATTTTTCGGGGGGGGGGGGGGCCATAATATGAACCCCAGGCCAGCCCATCCAGCCCCTTTGTTTATATGGAGCAGGTAATTGTTGGATGCCCATGTGTTGATTGAATGTTTGCTGCAGATATTTGACACATATTACTTAACATTACCCCCGCTAATTTATTTGGCCTTTTTGATGGCGGTTTAGGACCTACTTTTGGTCATAATTAATGGATGGCACTCCACTGTATACCAAAAGATGCCTTCCTTATTGATCTTTTAACTCTGCCTCTTTTATCATACTCTTTCCCACAGGCATTGCTAGGTTATTGCCCTAGTTCTCATGCTTAAAGCCACAGTGCTCATGTTTAAAATGCATCTTTCACCATTAGACTAGTTTTGGTATTTTTTCCTGAGAATGAAAGCCTGCCTATATTTATAGTACATGTTTTTTTGTAAAATATTTATTTATTTTATTTTATTTTAAAGAAATGTACAGTTATATGTTGGTAGCAAAGAGTGGTACTTTATGTTAATTCCCTGCACAGTATGCTACATCATTCTGTTTGAGGCCAAATTTATCACTTGTTGTGCCCCCAGTGTGTGACCTTTGTCTCAGTTCATTCACTGCACAAATTTTGGACCTCCAGCTATTGGGGACTACATCTCCAATCATCGCCAACCAACTAATTGGCCTTATATAGTCTCTTCCTGTCTACTTGAGAAACTCTGGCATATTTGAGCCACACAGTAACCTTCTATCTAGCCCAGAAACCAGACACATGATTGGATTAGCTAAGAAGGATGCAGGAAGAATGCCACAATGTGGAGTGGGGGCGGGACTCCTTTTTGTTTGCAACAGCACATACATCACTATCTGTATTGTCAGAAACAGTATCCCTTTTTCCCATTATAATTTCCACTTAACACTTAGTATCAGTACATTGGGTTAGGAAGACTAGCAGGTTAGTTGTTTCAAAGTATTGAATAGACAAATAGATGTTTAGTCTTTAATGTCACAAACAGCATATGTCGTGATCAAATTATAATAATATAATAATTGCAATAAGAATAGTATCAATCTTTTACATCATTGAGAGCCATCAGCCATATTTCTGTTAATTGTGTAGGTCATTATGTTGAAAAATGAAATATACCACTGCAAAGCATCAGGAGTGTTTTTGCGCCTGGCAGCTGGAGGCCTTATTGCTGACAATAACATCCATTCAAACACAGAAGCGGGTGTGGATATACGCAAAGGAGCCAATCCTGCAGTACTGGTAAGTGGGGAAAAAATCCTAAGGGACGTATTCACAAAAGAAAATTAGAGTATCCTTAGGGCAAACCAAATGCACCATAAGGGAATAAATAAACATTTTTAAAACGTCCTATTGAATTCTAGAGAGAGGTCATCAACGCATTACTTTGCAGTGCGTTGGGGACCTCTCAAGCATTCAAGGGGTTAAAAGCCTCATTTGTTTTTCATTTGTGCGTAATCCCCCGGGTGTGTATGAATACCGAAACTCCTGGTAAAAGACATCTACCTTGTTTGCTTAGATCGGCGATTCTCAGTGTTACGCCAACAGGGTCATGTTTTCAGCACATCCCTATGTGTACACAAGTAGGTAGTCAGTGGCTCAGTTATATTGGTTGCTCTATGAGTTCTTAACCCCTTAACGACCAGTTCATGTGCTATGACCATCACGGGCCTTAAAGGGATAGTAATGTTTATAATAAAGTAGTCTTCCGAGTCATCTTTATATTAAAAGTAACACATTGTGCTATGTGTAGAGGCTTAATATATTTTGAATTACATACAAGTAAGTGTAGAAAGATCGCCTGCCCACCCCTTCTGGCCACATAACGCTGACTCTGCAGTCTGTTCTGGATGGATGCAGTGAGGGACAAACTTCAGTAAGCAAAGGGAAATTCTGCCCTCCTTCATCAAGGAGGATTGGAGCTGAAAATCAGACTTATAAGGGTTGTATGTTCAAAAGAAAAGTAGAGGAGTTCTGGGACAAACTATTCGCACTGTAGGGGAGAACTAAAACATTCCAAAAGTCCCCATTGATATAAATGTGAATTTTAACCCCTTGAATGTTAGGTCTCGAATGCAATGCAAAACAATGCATTGAAGACGTCTCTAGCATTCAAGGGGTGTCTCTAGCACTCAAGGGGTTAAATAAATGGGAATTTTTAGTTCTCCCCTAGAGTGTGACTGGTCTGAGCATATGTCTATAATTGGATAGACCATCTTCTCTGTAAATATACATTTTTCTTCCCTCTTCTGCATCTTGGCTGAATGCTGGAGAAGGTTTCCAGTGTATTGTCAAGAAATGTGTTGTAGGCCTCTCTAGAACTTATTGGTTTAATCCCTCTTTGACCAGTAGGAGTAGGCAACACATTCCTTCTCAATTTATTGTGTACCCTCTTGTCTTTGAAGGGTTAAAATAATTGTTCAAATTAACATGTTTCAAAGCTGGGGAAATAATGTATTCTGTGTGTCATTTGAAAATGTTACTTATTATGCTTAATTCTTTGAGTGCCAGAGATGTACACAACACATTGCGAAGCAAAGGGTTAAAGACTGCATGGCATATCTGCATTAACCCTTTGAGTGCCAGAGGGGTACGGAACATATTACTTTGCAATTCATTCCATACTCCTCTGGCACTCAAAGGGTTAAAGAGGAACATTCACTTAAAAAAAACTTTTGATCATGTGTTTCAATCAATAAAATAAAATTAGTGCTGTTTTTTTTTTGTTTGTTTACTCACCTACTAGTGGGGATCTGAAGACTTCAAATTGGGAACTTCCTCATTCCACCTCCGTCCCAGCTGCACCAGGGAGCGCGTTCACGCTTCCCTTCATAGCTGTATTTCTGAGCGCTAACCTTACAGCAAGGTCCGTTATCCATGCTATTGAGGTTGCAACCTCAATAGCATGGTTAACGGAGCTGACTACAATGTTAGCCCTCAGAAATACAGCTATGAAGGGAAGCGTGAAAGCGCTCCCTAGGGCAGCTGGGACAACCTCAGCAGTGTGGATATCGGATCTTGTAACGTTAGTCCTCAGAAATACAGCTATGAAGAGAAGCATACACACAGGGTGCCGCAGAATGCGGAAGTGCCAGATTTGAAGTCTCCACTAGTAGGTGATTGAAACGCATGCTCAAAGGTTTTTTAAGTGAATGTTCCCCTTTAAATAGGGATTTTCAAATGCTTCTAAATTTTGAACAGATTGACTAATTTGGCAAAAATGTTGCTTTCCTGGTTCCATTGACAGTTCCTACATGCCAATATGTTACGAATCTGTATAATTTTCCAGTATGAAGAATCAGCAAAGGAAATTGTAGTTTGTTTCCCATGAAAGCCACCACAATTTATCTTATAAGACCTTCAGTCAAATCTGCTGAATGGATTGACATAAAATTTGACACACGTGTATCTTATGCAAAACTATTTGCTTTCATTCAAAGTGTATAAAAGGTTCTCTCAGGTATTGAGGTTTAAAATTACTGTTATGTACGTGAGCAGGAGGTTAACACTGAAAAGTCCATATAGAGTGACCTTCCTGCTGATAGAGGGCAAATGTTTAGAATTGCAGAGCTTTTGGGGATTTGATCATTTGCATGCTATGGTGTATTGATTGATCACGTGCCTAAATCTTTGAGTGCCAGAGGGGTGAGTAACACACTGCAGAGTAATGTTTTGTATACCCCTCTGGCAGTGAAAGGGTAGGGGAATACTCATCCCACATAGTAGTAACCTCTCACTTACATTACTGTGGCCAAAAAATCGTAATGGCTTCTCGAAATTTTGCATTTTACCTTTGGTACCAAAAATAATTACCTCATGTGTCCTCCTTGGATATCCTGTCCACAGAGGTGGATGTGACTGGTGCTAACAGGACTCCTGCTCTGCCCACTGCATTACTGTCCTCTTTTACTGTCTCCTGCACTGTGCCTTCAGTTTTAAGGGAAAAATGTAAGTTCCATGACATTAACAAAGCACTGGTGGGAGGTAGGAGACATGTAGTTAATGCTTGCAAAACTTTACTCCCAATTTTACCAGCTTTTTTGAGTGAGAACTTTCAAGCTGGCTTTTACAATAGGTTTCTTTTTCTCTTTTAAAAAACATATTAATTTTATCCTAGAATTGATCTCTATTTGCCTTGATGAGTATGCCCCTAAACAATCACTGTTAGTAGTGCACATAACATGAAAAAATGCAATTAATTAATCCATGATTCATATATTTGCATGATAATCTTATCCGATTCCCTGAATCCACTAAATAAATGAAGCTACATCAATCTGATTCTTAACAGAGTCCTTTAATCATTTAAGGAGCAGAGCTGGCTGGTGTAACAGGCCTCATAAAAGCATCCCTTGTCATTTAAGTTGTTACATATGGGTTATTTCCCATGGAAATAAATTTGTCTGCTTTTGTCAAAGGCAGAGGGGTTGGCTGAAAGTGGAGAAAGTGGGAGGGATTAAGAATAAAGCAAGAGGGTACTAGGGTGGAAGGGTGGCAATGAAGACAGGATGAAATTTTGAGTTCATTGAAGTGTCTGCAGCAGAGCTCATTTTACAGGATGCTCCAATCTGTGGTGAACTTAAACTGGGACATGCTTGTGGTGGCCTTAGCAGAAAAGAAACAATGGCAATCTTAGCTTGTTTTAAAATTTGTTTACTGTTGGTTATTTTTAATACAAAAGACAGCAAAGTTGCAAGGAGATTGTTTTATTTCACTTCTTGAGGATCCTGAGTGGTGATGGAAATTTCTCTGCATGCTTTATGTTGTTGTGATAAGAATACTAGTACGCCAATCAGCACTAAATGGGAGTGTACTGGTTTGCATTTAGCTTATAATTTTGTGTGATACAGTACCGTTGGGCACTCATCGTTTTGTTCTTTTGTATGTGTTTACCATTTGGTGAAACAAGTGTTGAAGAGAAGCAGCCTCTCTATAGTTTACTCTCAGAAAAATATTTACTTGGAGGCCTCTGTGCTAAGTGCAAAATATTTACCTTCTGTCAATGTTTTTGTGAGTATCTGAACATTGGCTGAGCTTGGTGGAGGTTGAATATCATTATCTGTAATCTTGTACAAAGGGCGCCCCCCTGTTTTCTCCTCGTTTTTGTTTCTAGAATGCTTAACCTCTGTATTTTTAGTTGAGGTCAACCACTAGGAAGAGGTAATAATCTAGTTCCCAACTATGGTGAGGGTCTTCTTAACATAGACTGTCCATGTAAATACTGAAAGTGAGGACTAATTCTGGGATGGAAAGCTTCTTTGACAGACAAAGGTCTTTGATAGACTAGTGTCTTTGGAAGAAAAAAAAGGGGTTTATTAAACGCCGAACGCATGTTTTTACCATACCACTGTTATTACTTTTACTATGAGCAATCGTATCATATTACAAACCTGGTATTAGTCAAGCAGAGAGGCCAGCTCCCAGCCTCCCTACCAAGGTTTCCTGGGGAGACTGAGAACCACAGCTGGCTCTGTGCATCTGACAGGCTTCTAGGTTACTGGGTGGGGGGCATGGCTTGAGTACCATGGGGGAAAGCCATGAAAACCCAGGACAAAGAAGAAGTGGAGTAGCGCTGTCTTGGTTGCCAGAGCAGAGGCCACCACACACAGGTAGAGTGGGTGAAAGAAGATGACACAGCCAGAGTTGAAGAAAAATTGAGAGAAAAAGTGAGGGGCAGAAGGAAACACTGGAGATCAGGGGAGGGAAAAGTGAATGAAGAAAATGAAAAGAGAGGAGCAGAAGGAGATAAACAGTCAGGGAAGGGCAGAACATTAAGCATGGGGGTATAAGGAGGTCAATAGAGGTCAGAGAAGGGAATGAAAAAATAGCATAAGGGAACAGTACGGGCAGAAGTAGAATAATGGAGGTCGGGGAGGTCATGAAATAATGTAGGGGTAATAGTGGAAGGGCAGAAGGAGACGAACAGGGGTCAAGGGAGGGAAAGATAAACAGACTTAGATAAGAATGGAACTGAGAAGAGGAATATCCATGAATGTTTGGAGGTCATTGTGGGGGAAATACTAAGGGGTTAAGCTGTTCTTTCACTTGAATGACATGAACAGTGATTGGCTGTATCCAGTGGGTTTAAAAAGGCTTCTAGCCCCTCCCACAAATACAGAGCAAACTTTAACATTTCATCATTAACTCTTTAATGGTCAGAGGGATGCCCAATGCTTTGTGAAGCAATGTGTTGGACATCCCTTTGGTCCTTAAAAGGTTAAATACAGGCCAGATTAATAAACCTTTGAAAATATCTGTTGGTCCCAATTTGTCTTTGAAGTTGAATATTCCATTGACTGTTTACTATACTCTGATAAATAACCCAACTAAAAATGATATCTGGTTTTCTCATTGTTTGGCTTGTGCTGTTGGTGTGTTCTTTCTTGTTTGACATCTAACAGATTTGCCTCTTGAAATTCTTTAAAGCATCCCTTTTCTAGAAATGTAGTTACAGGTGAGTCGTGGTCCTCCACTGGAGGATGAGATTTGGCCCCACATCCTCCAAAGATCTGTGCCCAAAGGTTGCCATGGAGATCAGCATGCCAGAACATGGATGTGCTCGACACACGATCACATCCAAGTTATAGTATGCTGCATTCTGATGCATTCTGCAAGGTAGAAATAGCCCATATGAACAGCACTATTGGAACTAAGCTGTATCACAGGGGTGTGTTCAGTGCAGCATTAATAGTGGTTTGCTAAAGTCATCTGAGTGAAAACAGGTTAAGGGTATGCCTCTCTTCAGCAAATGTAAGTCAACCACAATAATTCCTGATTGAGTCACCTGTGCTCATTGAGGCTGGCACTGACTAAAGCCTCTGTGCGCCAGGGAGGAATCCAACGCATAGCGTTGTAATTTGTTGGAAACCTCCCTGGCACTGAAAAAGGGTTAAGTGCTCATTGCTCCCTGGCAGATCTGATTTATTTTTAAAAATGTTGTATGCTAGGACATGGGCGCTGTGTAGGTACTTGATGTCTGTTGCTGAATTCGCTTCCAAGCAGGTATAAATACACAAAAATAGCTAAAATGTGGACAAGCATGTGCTTGCTTTTTGTCAGTTTCTCCTTATTAATCTTGTTACTTTTCTTTCCTTCCCTCTCTTTTCTTTTGTGTGCAAACGGTAACCCGCAGTGTAACAAGATACACAGTGGCCTCCGCTCAGGCATTGTTGTCCTGGGCAACGGGAAAGGCAACATCCGCAGCAATCAGATCTATGGAAATAAAGAAGCTGGCATTTATATTTTGTACAATGGGAATCCTGTTGTGAGGTAAGTTAGTATGGTTTAGAATGCCCTGCTGAAGATATAGCACACGCTATTTTCACATCCATGTCTCCAAATTCATGTTTTTTAATATGCTCAACTATTTAGACTATTCTGTTATGGTTTTAACCCTTAGAGTGCCAGAGGGGTACACAACGCTTTGCTTTGCAATGCATTGCGTACCCCTCTGGCACTCAAAGGAATAACATTTCCTTTGTTCTGTTTCTTCCCCTGGCATACAATAGTCCTCTAAGGGGCGGTTTAGGGTTCCCTCGTCATCCTTAAGTTAGTATTTTAGAGCTTTAATAAAAACAATCGGGACACCTTTATTAAAAAGAAATCATTTTCTGCAAATTGAGGCTGGTTTAGTATGAAGTATTGGGGGAATTCCTGGGCAGACTAGCCATACCATAGGTGACAAATAAAAATGGGTATTTTAAGCCCTAGAATGCAGAAGAGAATGTTGTAGACATCTTTAACATTCAAGGGGTTAAAAGTGTCTTTTAACCCTTTGAGTGCCAGGGGGTATCAATGCATTGCAAAGCATTGCATTAGATACCCCTCTGGCACTCAAAGGGTCAAATCAGTGAGTGTTCTGGGAATATTTATTTGTCCCTAAGTGTAGTTGATATACTCCAGAAATACACCTACTTATCTTAGCAGTAATGTATCCCCAAGCACTACTGTACATGCTGTTTCCTCCACCCCTGTGAGAGAAATTCAGAAATAGTGAATGAAAATTGAGATGCAGATGTCCAAATTTTATAAAACTAATACTGGTTCTTAATTTATGCATATTGTGCCAGCCACATTTTGTTAATGTACTGCAAAAGTCTATATTCTAGCAAAAAGAATATGGCGTTGCCCAGCAACACACCTGTACAGACAGCTAAACATGTAAACACACTCATACTCTTACAGACAAGTGGTCTCACATAGACACATTCCCTCTCAATCACAGAGACACACAGACAGGGCCTTATGCATCAGTGCAGATTAGAGCCATTATGGGGCAAACCAAGTGCTCCATAGGGGAGAGAAGTAAATATTAACTACATTTCCATTAATTTAAATTTAATTAATTAATACTTCGAATGCTAGAGAGTTTTCCAACATATTGCAGTGCAAAGCTTTGGAGACCTCTCTATCATTAAGTGAGTTAAAGAAACATTCTCATTTATCTAAATGGAACTGTTTCCCCTGTGGTGAGATAATTTGCCCCAGAATTGCTACACAACACACAGTCACATACTGTTATTTGGGATTATAGTAACCATTTCAGTGCCAGGGGAGTGAGAAATGCGTTGTACTTCAATGTGTTCTCACCCCTCTGGCACTGAAAGCATTAAGTTTATAAGGCATTGATGGGCAGTGTTAAATAATCCTTCGAGCTGATAATAAACCTTTGTGTCAGAGAAGTGAGCAATGAATTGTTCTGCAATGCTCTCATACTCCTTTGCCACTGAAATTTAAGTGTCTGAACAGTACCCCAGTATATGAGGAATTGGTGGTCAGTGATAATAAATCCAATGAAATTCCATTGTACCCTCCGCCTTCTCCTGTCTTCAGTAAACACTTTCAGTCTGTGTATGACACCGGTAAATCAGCTGTTTCCAGTAAGACACACAGACAGTGAAACATCAGACAGCAGCGCTGGGAGGGTAAAAAGGGATTTATTAGTACTGTTCACCAATGTCTCATATAGTACTGAGACAGCGTTCTGACACTTAAAGGGATAGTAATACTTAAAAATTACGTTCTCTGTCGTCCAATACAGGTTACTGGGAACTCTGGGTAGGCAATCTGCCCCTTTAATTGTAGGCAGGAACAATTCTAGAATTGTATGCAGGGGCCTACCTTCCCTCCTTAGCTGCAGCTAGCCGACCAGCTCCCGAAAGATTTGTTCCTTGGTGAAGATAACACAGGCAAGAGAACAATTCTGCTATAGCTTTAGAAGTTTTTTTTATTTTTCAGTTAGAAATGGAATACCGCCATTAGGTGCATTACCATAACTGACAATGCCCTTAGATGTGGCTAGCTCAGTGACCAGGTGCTTTTTGTGGACCTTAAGCCCTGGGGGGAAAATCTTGGCTACAAGTTCTTTCCTCAGGCGTTGCCCACCGAGGCTTCTTCTTTAAACATGGTAATCTGAAGACAGAAGATCTGCAGGAAAGGTGAGCAACCCTTTGAGTGCTGCAGGTCCACATGTCCCACAGTGCCTCTCTGCACAGGGTTTTTTCATTTGGAGTTCCTATTGCACACTCCTGCACTCATTGGGTCGATCTGTATGTTGGGTGTTTGGCGCAGGTTTATGTGGTATTTAACCCTTTAACTGCTGGTTTTGCATTCATTTGGGGGGTTTACTAACACTTTTCCTACTGGTTCAGTGTTTTTTGGGTATTCCAACATGTTCTAGTGATGTTGCATGTCTTTTTACACTTTCAGTTTTGTAAAAATTTGAGTTCCAGCACGATTTACCACATAGGCGCCATTGCTCCATTCACTCCTATGGCACGGTACAATTTGGGACCTATCTCTGCAACCGTTTAACCTAGTGACTTCAGAGATGGCTCATTTTACTTGCTGCCCTTGCTCTGTCATCTGGTTCATGTTTCTAGTGTGTTGGGGGGGGCCTTTGGGCACTGTTTGGGGTACTTTTCTGGGAAAACTACATTTCCCATGAGCGCTTGCTTCGTGCGCTCGTTTCTGATTGGCTCCTGCCGCAGCAGCCATTCTGTGCTATTTCCAGAACGAGTATCATACGCAGGGCTTGGACTCTCCTTCTCTCCTCTGCTGATTAACCCTTCGCCTGCCAGATAAGTCTATTTTGGCGATTTTTGGGGTGAAACTTTAATCCTACACACTATAATTGGGTGATTTCTTATACAGTAAGGTTATTTGACACTGTGAATGTCTATACTGTTGGAGCTTGGGGCCAGACCTAACACTAAGGATGCTGGGGTCTCTGTATCCCCTATTGCCCATTGCTCCTCCTGTCATTCAGGGTTACCTAGAGAATTCTCAGGATCTTTTATGCCCAGCATGTTCTGATGTCCCTGAGAGTCTCCCAGGGACCTCCAGCCATGCATTAGAGCCTGTTTGGGTGCAAGAGTTCAAGGGTGCTACTAGCGACCTTAGGTCCACATTGCAACTCTTTCCATCCCAGTTATAGGGGGTCTTTCATTCTTGGCAGACCCTCTCCTTTGTCAAGTCTTCCCTGCCAAAGCCTCAGGGTGTACCTGACGTGTCAGATTCCTCTGAGGAGGAACTGCTGGTGGATTCAGATGTTGAGGAATGTTCTGCGGTGGGCTCCTCTTGGTTTTTTGGGGACCATTTTGATGCTAATCCTGAGCCCTCGGCTGAGGGCCTGATCAGGGCTGTTTCAAATACCCTAAACATTCCCTTAGTGCAGGAGGTTCCTTCTGACCCTTCTGATGTATTTCAGGAGCCTAAAAAGCCCCTTACTTGCTTACCACCTAACCCCAGTCTTGACCACCTTGTGTCCGAAGAGTGGAAGTCTCCAGACAGAAAACCTTCTGTCTCCAAGAAATTTGCCAAGGTTTATCCCTTTTCTGAGGCTGCGCTTGCTCAGTGGGTTCATCCTCCTAAAGTCGATGCTCCTATCTCCAGGCTATCCAAGTCTACTGCATTGCCAGTGTCTGATGCGTCTGCTCTAAAGGACTGGACTGACAAGAAACTTGAGGTCTCCCTCAAGTCCATCTTTGCCACTGCTGGTTCTGCCATGCATCCAGCATTCGCAACAGCATGGGTGAACCGGGCCATTGCGGTCTGGACTGAACAGCTCGCTGTTGCTGCCCATCAGGGTGCTCCTACTTTGGATAAGTTGTGCATCCTTGCCAGCATTTCTGAGGCACAGCACTATGTTTCTGCTGCCTTATTTGATGCCATCCGTTTGGTGGCTAGGGTTTCCACCATGTCTGTGGTTGCCAGATGGGTTCTTTGGCTCAAGATCTGGTCTGCTGATACTGCTTCTAAGAAAGCATTGCTTTCCTTGCCTTTTCAAGGCACTTCTTTGTTTGGGCAAGATCTTAAGGATCTGATCAGTGAGGCTACAGGGGGTAAGAGTACACTTCTACCCTTAGTTCTTAGGAAGAAAACACCTCTTAAGCATAACCGGTATTTTCGTTCCTTTCAGAATGAGACATGTCCGGCTAACCAGACGGTTCCCTCAGCTCCACGTACTTCCTCCAAGCCCAAACAGCACTGGAAGCCCAAGGTCTCCTCCAAGCCCAAGGCTTCCAAGCCTTGTTCGGCATGACTCACCAAACCCGGGTCCACACTGTGCTGTGGGTGGTCGTCTGAGTCACTGTTGCAGCATTTGGGAGGATTCAGTGATGGACCCATGGGTTTTACAGGTGGTGACGGAAGTGTACAGGATCCCTTTCGTTTCTCTTCCTCCTTTTCGCTTCCTTCCTTCTCATACGCCTCAGGGCGCAGAAAAACGCCGTCTGTTCGGTGCTGTTCAGGCTCTTCTGAACAAGGACGTTCTAGAGCCGGTTCCAGTTCAGGAGAGAGGTATGGGTTTTTACTCAAACCTCTTTGTGGTCTCCAAGAAGGACGGCGGTTGTCGTTCCATTTTGGATTTAAAGGATCTCAATTCCTTTGTGATCTGGACTCATTATCACCAGGAGTCTCTAGGAACGGTGATTGCTGCAGTGTCCCCTGGGGGAATTCCTTGCATCTCTGGATCTTCAGGACGCGTACTTACACATTGCCATTCATCCAGAGAGCTAGCAGTACCTCCGATTTGCCTGGGACCAGGGACATTTTCAGTTTTCAGCTCTCCCATTGGTCTGATGACAGCTTCTCAGGTCTTCAACGGTGTCCTGGGAGCCTTAGTGTCCATCCTCCACTGAGAGGGCATCAGAGTTACTCCATACATGGATGACCTGCTTCTGAAAGCCCCTTCTGCGGAACTTCTTCATCAGCAGGTTCAGCAATGCATTCATGCTCTCACCCATCCCGGCTGGATCATCAACTTGGACAAATCAGATCTTGTCCCATCCCAGCGTCTGGTCTTCCTGGGCCTCCTCTTTGATACCCAGAAAAACATGGTGTTTCTCACGGACGAGGCAGCTCATCAGATCGCCCACAGGGTTTCTGCTATCCTGGCTGAAGATTCAGTTCCAGCCAAGAAGCTGCCATCTCTAGTGGGGAAATTAATTTCCACCATAGAAGTGGTACCGTTTGCCATGGCACACACCAGGGAACTCCAGCGGTTTGTGATCCAGGTGTGCAAGGGTTAGCCGGACCTTCTGAAGATGTCGGTGTCACTTCCTCTTCATGTGGAACTGAGTTTGTCCTGGTGGCTCAACCTCTCCATTCTGCTGAAGGGCAAGTCCTTCCTAGTTTCCTTCTGGACCACGGTGATGACGGATGCCAGCCTCTCCGGATGGGGAATGGTTCTGGGTCGCCTGAGTGCACAAGGTCGCTGGTCTCCTGAAGAATCTCTCCTTCCCATCAACGTGTTGGAGCTTCAGGCGATATTCCATGCCCTTCATCATTCGACTCCTCAGCTGAAAGAATGCCCAGTTCAGGTAGAGTCCCACAATGCCTCGGCCGTGGCTTACATCAATAAGCAGGTTGGAACAAGAAGTCTCGCTGCTTGATTTAGAGGTCAAGGCTATTTTGTCCTGGGCAGACGAACACTTTCCTGCCATATCCGCGGTGAACTTTCCTGGTGTAGACAACGTCATGGCGAACTTCCTCAGTCGGAGGAACGTTTGATCACAATTCTGGAGGAACCCATTCACCATAGGAGACAGATGAAAATGGCCAATGATTTAATGCTGCTTTTAACCCCCTGAATGCTAGAGTGGTCTCTAACATGTTGTAAAACAAAGATTTAGAATTCTCTCTAGCATTCATGGAGGTCAAAAACCAAAGGGAATTTGGGGTGTTTGCTTTTAATCGGCTTCTTATATCAACCTCTTTGTGTAGTTATATGAATATCTGGGCATGCAAAATAGCATAAATAGGCCACTGCTTCCCAATATGTGTGTAACATTAAAAAAATTATGAACAAACATCCCGTGGTGACAATCCTAGGGCCCTATGAAAAAAAAATAAAAATCTACATTTAAAGGAATAGTAATGTTTCAAAATAAAAGCAGCTCCAATTAATCTTCATAGTATTTGGGACATAGAGAGTGTTATTTCAGTACAGTCAGAGGTGTAGTTCAAGACTAATTGCACGATAAAGTATCCCCCTCCCGCCCCTTTTATCTAGTGTAACACTGCTCACCTCAGATGTGGAATCTGGTCTTAAGACCAGACCGGTCACAGCAAGGGACAATCTTCTTATTGTGAGAACAATGAAAATCCTGCCCCCATTGACAGGTTTTTCCCTTATGTTAATTGAAGATTGTCCCTCTCTGCAATCCACTTGGACACCACTCTGCTGCTCTGAGCTGAGCAATTACATCAGTAAAAGGGGCAGAAGGGGGATACTTTATCATTCAATTACTCTTGAACTACAACTCTGACAGTATTGAAATAACACTCTTCATGGCCCAAATACTATGAATATTAATTGGACCTGCTTTTATTATGAAACATTACTATCCCTTTAAACTTTTCTTTCAATTTTATAAAATGTATGTAAACCTGAAAAACTGCACATAACATGGAACCCTGTTACAACCGTTGATTTTCAAGCGATGTGTTTCTTTTGAACATGACTGCTTAAGGGCACCAACCCATAAACAGCAATCCCATAGCCCAAGTCCCCCCAAGAAATCACACAGACAACCAGCTTGGGAAGGAAAGGGCCATAGCATTTATTAAACAATTAAACAAAACATTAACATTATGCCGGCATCTCAGCCCCCGTTGAGCGGCACAAAACATACCACAATCCCAAGAGTCTCTGCTCCCACTCGCTCAGTTAGCCAGCAAATGAGGTACTAACTCCCCAAAGCGCTACTGTACTTGATAATTACTCCCTGGCTAGGACCCCCTCCCCGTCAAAACCACTAAATTGTTGTGAATAAGGAAATCCCCCCTTGAAAAAGGGAAGGGAGGGCGGGGACAAACCAATTCCCCTGAGCGGCTGTCTCAACATTGAAATAAGTGTGCAGTCAGCTGCCCAGGGGATATTTATAAACAGAAAGGGATCACCTAGCCCACCCAGTAAGCTGGCCAGTACAGACCCACCAATGGCAAAATATTGCCAAAAGATGGGTCTGCGTCCAGCATTCTTGTCCCACCCCCATCCTAGGAGTCAGGGAATGGGCCTCTTTCTTGTCTAAAAAGAAGCTGAAGTGAACCTGTCCCCTTTCATTTATTTGCATATTTGACAACCTTCTTAAAAATTGCCTTTTTTTATCATGTTGGCAAAAGGTTCAGCAGATGTATAGTTTAGATGGTATTCACAGTTTTATTTCTGAAAAATTGAAAGTCTCTCATTTCAACATATAACTTAAGTAGCCTATGAGACTGTACTGAAATGCATCAGCAGTGTATGAAACTATCCTGAGACCCCCTGATTAGTACAGGGTACCACAGACAGACAGTGCAAATTGACCCTAAACGGTGCATCTGCTGGTCTTTTGGATATGTTTATAGGTAGTGTTAACAAAAATTTCAGTTATGGAAACTTGAATTCAAAGTGTCTGCTTCAAACTAAAATGAATTTTTAATGTAGATCAGAGTTTACAAATATTTATTATTAATACAGGACTCTAAGATTGCCACTATAGATCTGTTTATCATTTTGTTAATCTTTTAAGGACCAGAGGGGATGTGCAATGCATTGTCTCACAATCCACTGGTCTTTAAAGGGATAATGTTGCACATATACACATGCACAAACACACTTTGTCCCAGTCTCTCTCTCTCTCTCATCTATGAGTAATCTTTTAGGTTTTCATGTAGTATTATGTAGATTTTAAAGTGACACGCTAAGGGCGAAATGCAAAAAAACATGCACATTCACTATTTACAGTGTACTTTTGATGGCAAAATAATTAGCACCAAAATGTTACTGAATCATTGTATCCTCAGATTACTATTGAAGGCTTATTGTGGACCTGTAATAATAAGACACGTTTTGTTTTATAGAGCATTAAAATCAGACATTTAGGTGTATTAGCCATTTTCTGTAAAATTAACAATTTTATTGTGGCACAATGTGACTCATTTGTTTAGTGTATTACTCACAGTGTTATCTGCAATAACCCCAGTTTAGGCTCTGCCTAGATTTATTTATAGCACAGTCTGAGGTAAAGTTAGCCTGAAACTAATTAGCATGAAGTGCCACACGATGTAACCAACAAATAAAGGTTAATTTCTCAAAAACTATTTATATATTTATATTATAGACAAATGGCTAGCACAAAACGGAAGCAGTTTTTAATTACCGTAAATCCTGCGCATATTACGTACAATTTTGACCCTCTTCACCTTATGTGAAGTGGGTGGTGCGTATTACCTGAGGGAAAAAATAATGATTAAAAAAATACCACTGCTGCACTGCTTCCCTCCCTCCCCGCTTACCCACGGCCTCCTCTCCCCCTCCGTAATCCAATATCGTTATCCCGTCACATGTGCATTGGATCTATGGTATTGCCCTGCGAGGCCTCACAAGACATTACCATTGGCAAGGCAGAAGAGGTCCTGACAGGGCAATGCTGGAAGCGGGAGACAGATGCAAGCATGCCGCCCTCTGGAACCTGGCCAGGATAACAAAATTAGACTACAGAGAGGGAGAGGAGGCCATGGGTAAGCAGGGGGGGAGGGAAACAGCGCGGGAGTGGCATTTTTTTGCATGTGACAGGGGAAAACAAGGGTGCATATTATACATAGTAAAATCAAGAAGGAGGGTAGAAAAAAGGGGGAGCGCCCTAGTGCAATAAGTCCAAAAAATACTGTTCCTCCACCAATATCACGCCTTATGTGGGTACTCACAAAGTTATTGGCTGTTATCACTTATATGAAAAAACAGCATTCCGGGTATATATCCTGACCCAGATACAGGAATAACTTATCAGGCAGCCTCTCTTCTTCACACACCGTCCAAGTGGCCAAGAAACTCCAGAAAAAAACACGTAAGATAGCTCCAAATAGTGAAATATTGCTTGAGAAATCTCAGTACAAAGGAATAGCCAAGTTATTTGTACTCACATTTATCTCTGGTCAGCAACAGGATTTCTCCAAGGCTGATAATCTCACATGTAGGGATGTCTCACCGACCCTACTCTGTGTAATCCAGTCAGCTGCTTCACTTACACTTCCTCCAAACTAAGTCCACACGTCCTATATTCAAAACACAGTTTTTAGTATATAATAAAATTAACAATATTATTGTTTAAAATAAACAATATAAAAAGATAATATATGCAATAATATCAGACAAAGCGGTTTGCGGTGATACACTGCTTTATCAAGTCATCTATCTAGATGGATAGTTTTGAGATAGATAACTTGATAAACTAGATGGATAGTTTTGAGAGATATATATATATATAAGAGCAAAGTGGGCACTCCAAAAAAATGTTATCTATAACGAAGTTAAATGCCTGGTGCTGCTTGAAAAAATTACGTATAAGAATGTATAGAATGAGATAACCCCATCCAAATGCAAGCGCACTCCTAGGTCTTTAAATAATTCTTTTATTAACAAACAAGGATCCACATGTCCCATGCTTCCCCTCAGCACAGGGGTCTCATTTAGAGTTCCTATTACATACTCATGCACTCATTGGGTTTATTTCTGTATGTCTTTGAGGTGTTTGGAGCAAGTTTCTGTGGTAACTTAACCCTTTTGTTGCTGGTTAGCACATTTTTGGTGGCTTTGGACACTTTCCCTACTGGAACTGGTGTTTTCTTGGGTCCTGTTTTAATCTAGTGGGCTTTTGAGTGGTTTTATGTTTTGGTATTCACCTTGTTACATTTATGTTCTGTGCCTTTATGGCCATTGCTCCATTCACTTCTATGGTACTCTACAGTTTGTGTTCCACGTAGCGTGGTAAGAGATGGCTAATTTTGTGGGTTTTCCCTTGCTCTGTCATCCGGTCAATGTTTTGGGGATGCTGGGGGCTTTAGGGGGCTTCGGGCACTGTTGGGGTACACTGTTAGTGAAATTACATTTCCCATGAGCGCGCGCTTCGCGCGCTCATTTCCAATTGGCTCCCGTCTTGGCAGCCAAGTATCCTATGCGGGGCTTGAACTCTCCTTCTCTCCTCCGCAGTGTAACCCTTTGCCTACCAGATAAGTCTTATTTTACTGTTTCTGGGGTGCATTAGTTATCATACACGCTTTATTGTGGGTGTTTGATACTTTGACCATTTTGACTCTGTGAGAATGTCTACTCTATTAGACCTTGGGGCTAAACCTAAGACTAAGGATACTGGGGTGTCTGTGTCCCCCATTGCTCATTGCTCCTCATGTCAATCAGGGTTACCTAGAGAATTCTTAGGTCATGTTTGCCCAGCATGCGCTGCTGCCCCTGAATCCCCTGCTGGGGCCTCCAGCCATGCACTAGAACCAATATGGTTGCAAGAGTTTAAGTCTACTACAAGGGAACTCTGGTCCACCTTACAACTCCTTCCATCCACCTTGCAGGGGGTCTTCAATTAGTTGCAGACCCCTGCCCCTATCAGATCTTCCCTGCCTAAACCGCTGGGTGTACCTGATGTGTCTGATTCCTCTGAGGAGGAATTATTGATGGACTCTGAGGATGATGACTGTTCAGCTGTTCATTCATCTCAGTTTTCTGGGGACTCGTTCGAGGCAGACCCCATTCCCTCGGCTGAGGGCCTCATCAGGGCTGTGTTGTCCACCCTGAACATTCCCTTGGTGCAGGAGGCGTCTTCTGACCCCTCTGATTTATTCCAGGAGCCGGTTAGGCCCCATGCCTGTTTTCCACCTAATCCCACCCTTGACTGCTTGGTGTCTGAGGAGTGGAAATTTCCAGACAAGAAACCATCTGTGTCTAAAAAGTTTGCTAAACTTTATCCATTTTCTGAAATGCCCCAGTTCCCAGGCTAAATCACTGCCTTGCCAGTGGCCGATGCCTCTGTTCTTAAAGGCTGGACTGACAAGAAGCTTGAGACTTCTCTCAAGGCTATTTTTGAGACATCAGGCTCTGCCCTTCGCCCTACCTTTGCTGCTGCATGGGTTAATAGGGCTGTGGCTGTTTGGACTGAACAGCTCAATTCTGCTGTCCGTCAGGGAGCCCCTACTTCTGACATGTTGCGTCTTCTCGCTAACATTGCTGAGGCTCAGCATTATGTCTCTGCCGCCCTGTTTGACGCTGTGCTTTTGGTAACCAAGGCATCTACCATGTCTGTGGTAGCCAGAAGGGCTCTTTGGCTTAAGGTCTGGTCGGCTGACACGGCCTCTAAGAAGGCTTTGCTGTCTTTGCCTTTTCAGGGTTCTTCCCTATTCAGGCCTGAACACAAAGATCTCATCACCGAGGTCACTGGAGGGAAAAGTTCTCATCTGCCAGTGGTCCTGAGGAAGAAGGCACCTATCAAAAGGAACCAGCTTCAATCAAGAGATTGTTGTGATGTTGGATGTGGTGTGCTGCCTCAAGTTCTATGTGCACCGTACTGAGTCTTTCCGTAAGACTGATGCCTTGTTTGTCATCCCTGAGGATCCTAGGGCAGGTATGGCTGTGTCCAAGGTCACTATTGTGTCTTGGATTAAGTCTACCATTGGCAGGGCTTATGTACTCAGAAAGAAACCAGTTCCTTTCCGCATTGCAGCACACTCCACCAGGTCTGTTGGGGCCTCCTGGACCTACAAAAATCAGGCCTCTCTGCTGAACAGCTGTGCAAGGCAGCGACTTGGTCCTTCATGCACACCTTCACCAAATACCATTGTATTGATGTTCTGGCTTCAGCTGAAGCCAACTTTGGTAGGATTGTCCTGCAGGCAGTTCTGCCTGTTTATGTACTATTCATTCCTGAGCCTTACCGATCTTTAACTGTTTGAGCACGGTTTGCTCTTGTCCTTGTGTGCTGTGATATTCTTAGTCAGTGTCCGTTGACACTTGGTTATGTTTGGGCTGTTTCTCGTCCTGGATAGTCCTTGGGAACTCGGTATCATGGGGACTGGGAGCTTAATGCTGGTATATCCCCATGGTACCTGTTTGTCATATTGTGTATGTCACAGAGAAAAGAGGATTTTAGTCTCCTCTGTTAAATCATTTCTCTTAGTCCAAATGACATACAGGTCTCCCACCCAGTGAAAGGGAGCTTGGTCTCGCTTAGCTGGATATGGGAGTCCTCTTGGGTCTGTTGCTCACAGGAGTTTTCCTTTCTTTTTTTTTTTTTTTTCTTTTTTTTTGCTCTCCTATTTAGTAGGCTTGTCTCAGGTCTAACTGGGTTAGGGCTAATGGGATATCCTGATAAGGAGGAGGGGAGGTTCCACCCACAACTTTTTTCCTAGAAATGTTCCAGGCTATTGGGAAGAGCTTCTGCCTCCCCATGGTACCTATATGTCATATGGACTAAGAGAATAGGATTTAACAGGTAATACTGAAATCCTCTTTTTTTTTTTTTTAGAAATTGAAATGCTCATAGCAACCTCCAACGAATGGTCTATCCACTATCCAATAACAATAGTTGTCACTTGCATGAGACAGCTATCATACATGCCCAGATCATTGGTGGAATGCAGGAAAAGGTAAGTGAACAAATAGGGATGACAGGACTGTGGCAAGGGGCATGCAACAGTTCACATGCGTGTGTGAAAGCATTCTTATCTAACAGCCTTAATTAATATTCATTCATACCACGGTTATGAGAGATGGCTCTGGTAATCATTTTATTGCTAGATATTGCATACTTTTCTGATTCCAAGGGTATTAAACATTAGCTATTAATTACAGAGCCCATCATATTTCTCGGTGCATTTTAACTTTCAGTGTCATTAGACTTGTGACAAATTCTGACTGATATTTATCTTGTGCTCTGAAGGTTTTCAAATTTGAAGGCCAGCTTATTAACGACATGAGTCATTAAGTCATGAAATATACCATTCTCTCTGTAAATACAGGAAAATAATGTTCAGAATATCATGGGGTTGGTAGGACTATATGAACAGTGTTGATTGAAAATGTATGAAGTGTCACCTACCCCTGTGTTGACAAATGACCCTGATATCTTTCATGTAAGGAAATGTGTATTTATAATACTTGCACAGTTCTGCAACTGGAATTGCAGAATAATTACAATGTCATCTCCAGGATCTTATTGATGAGAAAGCCTGCTTTTAGCTTTTGGATCCTCTACAGAGTATATGAGTGGTTCCCAAGCTGGGGGACAGGAATTCGTCCTGGGTTGTTATGAGGCTCTTCCAGGAGGTGTGTAAAGCTTTGTTTCAACACTAACTGTCCACATTGCTATACAGAATAACAGGATCAGTATTGTTAACAACCTTTGTCAGTCCAGTAGTTTTTCTGTAAAAGTGTATTAAAGTTTCCCCTTACCACCCTTTTTGTTAAGTCAAAGCTAGACCTCATAGATCTGAATTTCTGGTTTCTTGACCAGATGAGTAGAATATAGGGTGCAAATTAAGAAGAGCTACAAGAGAATCCCAGCCACTAGTTGAGGACATCTTCTACTGAAATCTCATCCACTGTTCCTCCTCCCACTGAGAAGGCACTTTATAAAGTTACATGTGCACTGAACCAGCTTCCTAGTCAAATGACCACGTCAGAGCAGTGCACTGTAGAAATGGAACAAAGCGACTCCCAAACTACTTCAGTAATATAATTTCTCCAATATGTGTTATTCTATAGAGCCTATGCACTAAGGTCCCCAGAGTTGGAGAAATCTTAATGCAATGGCTCCATAGAATAACATAGGGATTGGAGAAGTGATATCACTGGACAATTTATCTCATCTTTTTAACAGGTTAATGCATAACCACTCAATTCTAGTACCAACATTAAAAAAAAAGAAAGAAAAAACAGGCAATGTGTTTTTTAACTGAGTTTTAGTATCCTATTACCTGAGTTGTGAAAACAAAATCAGCGGTAATTATACACACTGCCAGTCAAAAAAAAACCCATAGGAAACAACTAAAAACAATGTGCAAGTAGCTTTCTATTACCTGCGTGTTTTGTGGTTACATCTTCCGTTGGTAATCCTGCACCTCAGATTTGAGGCGTAGAAGCCACGACGACGGTTTCAAAACCATCGTCGTTTGAACAATGCAGTGTAGAATACAGTATACATCACAGAAACCTGACATAGAGTGCCCCCCTTCAACATATTACCCCCACCTTCAAATTTGACTTATAGTGCTTTCTTTCACCATTTTAATTCAACAAATATTGTTTACATTTGACATTTTAACCCTTCCCCTTTAAAATTCGACTTATAGTGCTCCCATTACTTTTTTCCATTTAAGTTCAACATTTTCTTCTCCAATTTTTTTTTTTACATGCCCTTGTTGTATTGCATGATTAACTCTGAGTATCAGAGAGGTAGCAATGCTACTGGTACTCAATGGGCTAATAGGCAAGGTATGCGGCTGCATACCTTGCCTGTATATGTGTAAGAAATGTTATTTTATTTTTAATTATATATTAAAAAAAGTTCAGACGTCAAGGGGGGCATCAGGACCCCTCCTGACACCCCCCCAGCATTGATCACCTATCCAGAAGGATAGGTGATCAATGCAGGCGACAATTGCCGGCATTTTCGCTAAAGCCTATGCTGTCCAGTAGGATAAAATGATCAATGCAGGCGACAATTGCAGGCATTTTCGCTAAAGCCCATAGGCTTTAGTGAAAATGCCGGCAATTGTCACGTCCATTGATCACCTCTCCTACTGGATAGGTGATCAATGCTAGGGGGGTGTCAGGAGGGGTTCTAATGCCCCCCTTGAGGTCTGAACTTTATTTTTTTTAACATACAATTAAAAATAAAATACAAAAAATAACACTTCTTACACATATACAGGCAAGGTATGCAGCCGTATACCTTGCCTATTAACCCTTTGAGTACCAGAGAGGTAGTAAACACATTGCAATGCTTTGCTACCTCTCTGGTACTCATAGGGTTAATCATGAAATACAAAGAGGGTATGTCAAAAAAAATTGGAGAAGAAACAATATTGAATTTACATGGAAAAAGAAAGTCATGGGAGCACTATAAGTTGAATTTTAAAGGGAAAGGGGTAAAAAGTTGAATGTGAACAATTTTTGTCGAATTAAAATGGTGAAAGAAAGCACTATATGTTGAATGTCGAAGGGGGGCACTCTGTCGGATTTCGATAATATAGATTGTCACCCATGCTGAAACACGTAGAATACCTGGATACTATGGTGTCTTTCATATGGGCAACTATGACTTCTCATGAATGCACCAAAGTCCATCCAGCTTCCTCTTTACTGCATTTGCACAGGAGTGCACTTAAGTTGCAACAGGGCTTTTCTAAATAGTGGCCTATGGGTTACCATGCTATATTGGATGTTGCAATGCTTATGCTAACATGCAGTTAAATGGCCTACCCACACGGGTGTCAGTCAGCAATATTCGTCTGACATTGACATGGGATGGCTATAAATGGCCGCTCCTCCCATGCGCTCAATAGGAAAGCGAAATTAGTTCGGAAACATAGCTGCCTTCTGCTACATTTCTGCCGCCCCCCCCATGAAAGAGTCCTAAAGATGTAGCTTTTTTTATCTGGGCAAGCCAATAAGACTTTTCCATAATTTGTAGGACACATTCAAGGTCTATCCAGTTTAGTACATAGTGGTAGTATGCAAATGTGGGGCTTGATTTGCTAACTGACAAATCCAAAGGAATCATCATTCTTTGAATTTTCAGAATATCACTTGATTTACTATAATTCAGCATTAGAGTTAAGAAACGATCTGTAGCTGTAAATTACATTAGTTTTGAAGCATGCAGTAGAATCCGATTGTGGGATAAAACATGGCATAATCTATGAGCAAATTATGGTATTAGAAGATTGCTGTACTGAATGTCTGCACAGAGCAAAGGCTGTGGCTGTCTACTATTCAGATGCAGCTACAACAGGTCATTTTAAAGCAATAGTAATACTTAAAATGTAATAAAAAAAAAAAAGTTGTAGGGTTTATCCCCCTCAGTAAAACAAGGGTGCTCCCACTGCTGAAAGGTGTTTTATTCAAACATTATTGCAGGTCAGACTTGAATTTTTTTAGGAGCAGTATTAGTGGCCTAAAATCATATAATGGCACTGTTGCTATACCATCTTATGGGACAGCTCTGGTCATTTGACCATAAAATTCCATGGAATGGTGTAGCAACAGCGCCACTATACCATTTCAGGCCACTGTAATACTGCACCTAAAAATTTAATGTCTGAGTTTTAATAACTTTTGAATAAAACACCTTTCAGCAGTGGGAGTACTCTTGTTTTACTCGGGGAGGATAAACACTCCAATATGTATTTTTTTTACATGTTAAGTATTACTATCCCTTTAAATCATAGAATTGTTTTTTTAACTGTATGTATCAAGTGTCACAGGGGTAATAAGCATTCAAAGGATTTCTTATTGTAGTTAACTCTTAGGTTATCAGGACTTTATGGTGATTGTTTCAATCCATCAGCTAAGCTCAGCAGTATATTTGCTCTTGCACACATGCACTCTCATTATCTATTTTACAGTAACTAATTCCGACATTTTTTCTATACTGACAGGGGAGGTCAAGAAAAAAGTACCCACTCGCACTCATTCTCACACACACATTCACTCTCTACCACACACACACACACATACTCTCGCACACTTGCACAGAGAGGGCTCAACTCAAACAGAATTTGCATCCCTACACACACACACACACACACTCACTCTCTCTCTCTCTCTCTCTCTCTCTCTCTCTCTCACACTCACACACACACACACACACACCCTCTCTAACTCATGCACATGCATTGTTTATATTGCATTGAGAGACATCAAGAAAAAACAGTCACACTCATTTTCACATATACACACTTGCAAACAGTCACACTCATTTTCACATATACACACTCACACCTATGCACACTTATTCTGTCATACACACACACACCCATGCACACACACACACACACACACACACACACACACACACACTCACTCACTGTCCATCACACACAGACTTTCTCTCGCACATGCACTCACTCAATTTCACACAGACACACACACGTACACACTCTTTTTCACTCACACTTTTTGACACACATATACAGAAACCCTCTCTTAATACACATACATTTACACACTCTCACAGGCTCTCATGCATTCTCTCAAACACTAACCCTTGCACACTCACTCTTGCACATTCTCTCTCATGTACTCTCACAAACACACAGACACATACTCACAAACTCTGATTTGCACTCTCACACAAACTCATACATACTTACTCTCCCATACACACTAACAACCACTTGCTTTTTCACATACTGACGCATCTACTCCTCTCACAGTCTCACATATTCTCACTTTCTCACACAAAAACTGTGTCTCACACATACACTCTTTCACACGCACAGATCATTGAGGCATTACACCTAGGTCCAGCTTGTACCTGTTTGTGGTTGCTGTCATTGTCCTGATTCTTCACCTATTATAGCCTGCTATACACCATGGGGAAGAGTTTGAAGACATTTTTGAGGATTTGAGCTACATCCAAGATATCCAAGCCTGTGTAGTCTGTGACTGATGTACTAATGTGAACTATAACAATTCTGGAGCAAACTTAACTGCACCATAGGGAACAAATAGAAATTTCAAAAACTTCCAGTGGTTAAAAGTGGAACCGTCACTATGTAGCAAATATTTGATTTTGAAAGAATATTCAAAATGACCTTTATTTGTTAACCATTTTTTATTTCAAGCAGTTTCAGATATATTAATATCGGTTAATCTTAGGTAAAAAAAACAGCCCCTGACAATAAACACCAGTAATCCTGATATCCATCGGAGTCTGCAGCACCCTGGTCAGCTACTGTCCATCTTCTTCTTCAGTCTTCCTTCTGCTTTTTTCTGCACTGTAATCTTCTGTCTTCTTTCTTATCGTCTTTCAAATCTGTCCTGTACAATAAAAAAAAAAAAACTTCAATGAAAGATTTGTTGTTTGAAAAAAAAAAAAAGGCCCCCAAGATATGCCTGACTCGACGCTTTGAGTGTCGGAGTGATACCCCTCCGACACTAAAAGGGTTTAATGCAGTCTGACATATCTCTTAAAACAAAATGCTGCCATTCTGGTTTAACAAAAGCACAAGTCATTCCTTTGTGTAACAAAGAAAAGGCCTTCCAATGATTAAAAATGTCCCCACTGCCACCTCTGCTGGCGGCGGCAGGAATGCATAGTAACACAGGCCTCTCTCCATACCTTTCGGAATGAGGGAATTTTTAACAGAGACTTTTTTTTTTTTTTTTTTTTATACGGTCAGTCTCTGTTCAAAATGGATTGGGATGCTTGAGCACCTCCCAGCCAATCAGCTTCTAGAGGGTTTCGTCATCCCATCCTAGAAGCTGATTGGCTGGGAAGTGCGCAAGCACACATCCAAGCCAGTTGTAGTCTGGAATCCATTTTGAACAGAGACTGGCTTTTTAATAATATTATTAATTAATGATATTAAATAGGCAGTCTCTGTTCAAAATTCCCTCCCTCCAACTCGGGCAACATCCCAAAAGGTATGGAGAGGGGCCTATGTTACTATGCATTCCTGCCACCTGTGGATACATTTTTAACTTTTGGAAGGCCTTTTATGACACAAAAGAATGAGTTGTGCTTTTGATAAACCAGAATGGCAGCATATTGTTTGAAGAGAGATGCCAGACTGAATGTAACCTTTTGAGTGCTGGAGGGGTACACTCTGGCACTCAAAGGGTTAAGTCAGGCATATCTTGGGGGCGTGTTCTAAAAAAAAAATCTTTGAAGTTTTTTTTATTATCATTATTTTACAGGACAGATTTGAAAATTCAAAGAGGACTAAAGATTACAGAAAAAAGAAGAGAGAAGATGACAGAGGAAGACATACTGTGTATGACAGGTAAGTGTTACACACATCTGGGTGCTAGGCTAGTTTTAGGGGTAGTCTTATTGCACTTTATGTTAGGATTAGTGTTTGGGAAGGCGACTGCGTGTTTGAGCTGTCGGTGCTTGACTGTGTGTCAGGCACCGATCGTTAGCTCTTTTTCCTTTTATGTTCCCATTTTTCACTCTATTTAGCATGTGTTTTCGGAACTTAAAGAGATAGTAATACTTAAGTATTACTAATCCCTATAGCAAAGTACTACTTAAAAAAATGTATTGCCCCCAGTGTCGTCTCAAATCTTTATGGTTCTAGAAATGAACGCTTATAAAGTTGCCCTCTCCCTCCCCCGTAGT
Source organism: Rhinophrynus dorsalis (assembly GCA_037306005.1). Classification (NCBI taxonomy): domain Eukaryota; kingdom Metazoa; phylum Chordata; class Amphibia; order Anura; family Rhinophrynidae; genus Rhinophrynus; species Rhinophrynus dorsalis. Next base: position 356,741,448 of record CM074718.1, read on the forward strand.
CAGCATTTTAGCTGACTGCAGGGAACAGAGTCGTACGACTTTCAGGCGACTCTTCAGCACAGCCTGATCGTGTTACTAAAAAAGAAAACTTTCACTGAAATGGTCTTCTACGTGTGCTTGGTTTGCAAGCACATGTAGAAGACCGTTTTAGTGAACTTTTTTTTTTCTTGTTAACGCGATCGCGGCTCTGCTGCAGAGCCGCCTGATGATCTCTGACCAGATTTCCCTGAGTCAGCTAGAATGCTGACTATGGGGAAGGGGGAGGGAGAGGGCAACTTTAGAAGCGTTCATCTCTCAAACCATAAAGGTATGAGAGATGACACTGGGGGCAATACTTTTTTTTAAGTAGTACTTTGCTATAGGGATTAGTAATACTTAAGTATTACTATCCCTTTAACACACGAAACGGATGTTTGGCCACAAGTCCGTTTCTGTGGCCTAACATCCGTTGTGGTTTCAGCTGGTAGGGCAATTGAATTGCTCCGTTAGCACTTTTTGCTACCAGACCGTTAGCCAGTATTACCCTTCCGCTGTTTTACCGGATTCAATTGAATCGAATCCTTAGTATCTATCTAGCAGGCATGCTAGCTGCTACTGACTAATTTACATAATCTGACAGATAAGTAAAGCTAAATATTTTGAAAGCTTATTGTTTTAAAATAGAAAATGGCTAACCTAAATATAGATGATTCTGAAAGCTCTTTCAAAATCACCTATTTGTTACAAGTGACATTTGCATTTTAAATGGGGCTTCAGTGTAAATATTTGTATCTCCTTTTGTGCAGTTGGTTTGCATCAGAATTGCTTCAGTTAATCTTGATGCATCAGCCTCTGTTTTGCAGCAACAAGAACATTTGGCCCAAAATAGAAGGAGTTTAATTAGAATATTTATTTTACCCACAGTGTTTGTGATGAACTCTCCACCCCTATGAAAGAATGCAATCAAAGCCATATTTTTGATTTATTTCAGTCAGAGTAACAAGAGCATGAAATACACTGTTGGGCATTTATCGATAAAATCTAATCAGCAGAATGGAAGATCTATATGAAACCAAATTGAAAACCTATCTGAATCAAAATGGAAAATAAATTAAATTAAGCCAAGGTGAATGATTTGTAATTGAAAATCCATTCTGTTCATCATCAGCAAAGTTAACCCTTGATGTGCCATAGTGTTTGAATACACTGGATCCCTTACTGGCACTCAAATAGTTCAGTTAGAATAATACACAAAGTATTGGTGCACATCCATATTTTCATAATTATTAACCCTTTACTCTGAGGCATATTGCCTGCATATCACCACTGTATTAAAGAAGAGGATTTAGTCACATAATATGGCCATAGTATGCTAAGCTTGACATCACGCCAAGGTACACCATCATAGGCAAGTCCTAACCTTAAAGAGATAGTAATACTTTGTTTTATCTTTATTTTATTTTGTAGGCATTAAATAAACGTGAAGAACGATATAAGTCTTATCTCTCAAACCTTTATGGTTTGAGAGATATTCACAAGCAAAGTTTCCCTTCCCTCCCCTTTTACCTAGTGTAAGACATCTCTTCTCAGATGTGGAATGCAGTCCATAGACCAGACAGATAACAGCAGGGGACAGTCTTCTTCCTATGAGAACAATGAAAGCCCTGCCCCCCTTGGCACGTTTTTCAGGTTTTTCCCTTCTTAATTGAAGATTGTCCCTCTCTGCAGTGTACCTGGGCATCTCCCAGCTGTTCTGAGGTGAGCAGTGTTACATCAGTAAAAGGGGTGGGAGGGAGATACTTTATCATTCAATTACTCTTGAACTACAACTCTGACAGAATTGAAATAACACTCTCCAAAGTCCAAATACTATGGTGATTAATTAGAGCTGCTTTTATTATCCCTTTACTATGCTTTGTCGTGTGAGCTAAATCTCTCCTGCTTTGCTCATTTACTAACCTTAATTTACTTTATCCAGAGAGATGGATCTTTGCCAGCTTTACTTATTGATGGAGAGAGACTGTCTGACAGACATTATATAGGTTAATAATGATGATGATGATGACGGTGATGAAAATATGGATGTGCACCAATTCTTTCTGTATTTGCCTGTGGCGATTTTGGTCAAAATTTTTGGTCCATCAATTTTAAATGTGCTTTTTTTGTGTGTGCTTCCCAAAACCTAGACTCAATTAGAATAATGGCATTTAACCCTATGGATGATAGAGGGCTCTCCCACATATTGCTCTGCAATGCTTTGGAGAAATATCTAGCATCCAAGGGGGGGGGGGGGGTGTAAGATGAAATATTTACTATCAAGGGATGTTGTGTTGGCAAATGCATTCAATATTTAAGACCTTGCTAGCGTACATGAGCTTAACCCCTTACATGTACGTCATAGGGTTAACGTGCGATAAGGACCCATGCCGTACATGAATGTCATGGAATTCAGGGCTCCCTGCTTGGCTGCACGCCGTTCTGGGAACCCTGAATTGGATCGTTAAAAAAAAAAAAAAAAAAAAAAAAAAAAAAAAAAATGCTCCATGGTCATGCCAGCCACCTGTGTGTGCGCCGGTCCTTAAGGGGTTAAAGAAAAATAAAGCTATGTTGAAAGATGTGCTCATATGGTAGAAGATGTGAAGGAAATGACTGACCCAAATAATTTCCCTGAGAATAACAGCCTACTCGGGGAAATTTCACGTTTAAGCTGCGATAACTTTCTGCAGTGTCAGTGCTCTTCTTTTACTCAAGTGGATAAACCCTACAATATATACATTTTTAAGTGTTAAATGTTACCGTAAACCAAGCACTTCCCTTTCCAGATCGTCACGGTGTTGTCACTAGGTTCAGCTTGTTCCTGTTTGTTGTTTTTATCTTGTTGCCAGACCTGTTATTGTCCAGTGTCCAGTCTGTGTTTTGTTATGTCTTCTACCTTGTCCATTTCTCTGTAGTCAGTCCTGTCTTGTATTTAATTTGTTTTGCCTTGTGACTTCTTCTGCCTATTCATTTTCTTTCAACTCCATCCTATTTTGCCCTTTGTATCCTGGTTTATGACTCCTGATCTTCAGCTTGTTTGCCCAGTTGTGACCCTGATATTCCATCTTGACCTCAGTATGCCCATATCATTTGAACTTTTTACTTCCCCTTCCTATTCTGCTAAGCCCAGGTGACTGCCAATAATAAGGGACTCGCTCCCTGAGGTGTGGGGGTTGCCTGGTAGAAAATATCACAATTGTGTTATTTCTGCAACTGCAGTTTTATTCTTACCATAGAAATTGCTGTCGTTGTGTCTTTGCAACCTCAATATTTATCCTTACTATATAGAGACAAACAACAGCTGAATCCTCTCTGCAAACTTCATCTTGCATACCAGTCCCTGATAATCCAACTCCTTGTACGCACTGTCCTGGCAGTGATGCTGATCCTGTATAACTGGTAGAGACCTCTAAATCCATTCCAGGCTCCTCTTTCTTACATATCGCTCCTAGACATTTACCCTAGCCATCTAGTATTCTTTTTGGAGTCCAACATTCTCTATCAGATACTGCTTGGTATAACATTTCCAATAACTATTCCTTATTGTATTATCAGGTATTCTATAGGGAATTTCCTGTGGTGTAATGGATGTCCTATAATGACTCATTTAAACACGAAGCATAAAAATATCAACATATCAGTATGTTCTAAGCTGCTCCATTGTAGGAAGATAACAAATAAATATTCAGTACACATGGAATACAATTATGTTTCATGTTATCTTTATCTTGCTACCACAAAGCAATGACAGCTTGTGGAAAATTGCTTGTTCCATTTCCATATCATAACTTCAGATGAATTGTTCACATACCAATTGTAATAAACCCATTCTGATATATTTTTTTTACACTTCTAAGACTGACAAAAACCTATTCTGGTTCCTTATTATGCACAGACCTATATAAATCCTGTTTTAAGACTGGAAGCAGAATGGTGCAATTAGGTATAAAACAAGGTATGTGTAAGTGCGATGCCTGTGTCCTGCCAATTTGTACAATAAAAACATTTAACCTTTGAGTGGCAGGTTGGAATCCAATGCATATTTCCCTCACACTGGCTCAGAAAATGGCTTGGGGTGGGGCAGGGGATTTTAATTTATTATTGGTGGCAGAGGGGTATTAGGTTTTTTTTTTCAATGTTTATTTAATTTATAGAGTAGATGCTGGAGGACTAGAGCAGAGAAGACGTCTCTAAACCTCCGACATTAGGGTAAGTGTGTTACTGGTTACAGTTATAGGGGGCATGGGTCATAGGTTAGTGTTAGGACTGGGGGATCTGTATTGGCAGTGCTAGGTAGAGGGGTGAGGGGTGCTTTATGAGTTGGTATTTGGGATGGTGACTGTGTAACTAGCTCATGATCAATGTTTGACATCATGTAAAACATCAAGCGTTGACTAGTTTCCTTTGATGTTCCCTCTTCTCACACTATTTAGCATGAGTTGAGGGAACAGAAAACCTCAATGGGCAATTGGCCACAATGTTAATTCATGTGACCACATTATAATGAGGAACTTGGGGGGAGCAATTCTGCTCTAGAAGATCTTTAGCGATGGTGCATTGGTGTTAATTTGCATATATTGCAGCATAGACTGTCATCAACAATCATAGATGTTTTGGGGTTCACATTCTCCTTTATCAATGTGTGCTAGTTTTATGAGCTGACACAAATATTGAAAAGGAAGGAGAGGTTGCCTTCTCCCCTAATTCTTGTGTATTATTTATTTTAGGGTTCTCATACATTTTTACATTGTTTCTTTAATTTACAACAGTGCTGAATTGAATTAAGAGGACTTGTCACCTTAATTCATGCTTACATGTCTGAAAATGTCACTAAAATGTACTATGTGTCGTTAGTTTAAAAAAAAAACAAAAAAAAAAAAACAGTAGATGCACAGTTTAGGAGATGTATGGTAAGCTATCGGAGTGCGGTACTGTATGCTTATATGTGCTAAATAAGATTTTAAGTGCAACACCAAATGCTAATGAAGCTTTTCATTGCAGTGTTATATGTTAATAATGCTCTTTGCAGCACTGACTTGCTCCAGAAATAGATGTGAGTATTTCTTAAACTGTGCATCTGTTGGAGTTCAAGCTAACATTATATATGGGCATTTTTTAATTACATTTTCAAATATGCAAAAACAATTAAAGGTGACAGGTTCACTTTGGCATTTTCAAATTTTCTGCCCCATATTGCCTTGTATTCAGTGTTTACAGTAGGGCTGGTCAGCTTCAGTGTCAGCCAAGCATGCTGCTACAGTAGTGTTTGCATGTCCCTGATGAAACATGTCATGTGGATAAAGGAGAAGAACAGAAATGCATTTAAATAGCTGTCTTTTCAACTAATTCTAACCAAAATAGCTAAAAAGCAAAACACAGAATACTGATGCACATTCATATTTATTCAATATTAACCCTTTGTAATGTAACACATTACCTTCATATAATACCTGTATTAACTTTGAGGATTTAGTCATATTATATGTACATTGTATTTATCTATGTATGAGTGTGTGTGTAAATATATATATATATATATATATATATATTTGTTAAATGTCACATAGTAAAGTTCCTGGTTCTGAGTCTTCCGCACCCCTAGTCAGTCAAGTGTTGTAGAAATGCACGTGGGGCAAATGCATTCTGTGATTTGTAGTCCTGACTTTCTCTTTCTTGGCAGCTCTTCAGTTTAGAAAATTACAATCCAACAATGACAGATCATGCAAAAGTAGATCACAGCCATTGTGGTTAACCGCAAATGTAAAGAAGGAGATAGCAAGGAAAAAAAGCATTTAAACTATTTAAATTTTTAAGGAACTGAACATTCTTTCTTAAAATACAGGGAGTGCAACAAAGATTGCAAAAAGGCAATAAGGTTTGCAAAAATAGATAATGAAACTCGAACTGCAAGGGAGAGCAAGACTAATCCAAAAAATGTTTTTCAAATATCTAAATAGCAAAAAAAATAAGAGGGAGTGCATTGGATCTTTCAAAAATGAGATGGGTGAGTTGATTAGAGAGGATAATGGAAAAAGCAGATGTTCTAAACATTTTCTTTGAATCCGTATATGCAAGGGAACAAGGAATGATAGAAGAGCCTCGTCAAGTAACAAAACAGTATAATTATCAGATATCGAGTTAACACAAGAAAAGGTCATGAGAAGATTGAACAAAATTAAGACTGACAAAGTACCGGGTCCTAATGGTATACATCCAAGGATTCCTCAGGAACTCAGCACAGTGTTAGCTAGACCCCTCTTTTTACTGTTTAAAGATTCTCTCTCCACAGGCTCAGTGCCACAAGACTGGCATAGAGCCAACGTAGTGCCTCTATTTGAGAAGGGAACTATAAGCCTGGAAGTTTGACCACTGTAGTGGGAAAACTACTTGAAAGAATAAGGGACTATATTCAGGATTACACCACCAAAAATAAGATTATTAGCAGGAGTCAACATGGTTTTATGAGGAACAGATCATGCCAAACTAATCTTTTCAGCTTCTATGACGAAGTAAGTAGCAACCTAGATAATGGTAAGGCGGTTGATATAGTATATCTAGATTTTGCAAAGGCATTTGATACAGTGCCACACAGGAGGCTGGGGTATAAAATAAGGAAATTGGGGCTAGGGGATAACCTTTGCAATTGGATAGAAAACTGAAGGATAGGGAACAGTGTGTGGTTGTAAATGGACAATTCTCCAGTTCAGTTCACGTTGAGAGTGGAGTACCTCAGGGTTCAGTATTAGGTCCGCTGCTGTTTAACATGTTTATAAATGACTTGGAAATTGATATAGAAAGCAAAATATCAATATTTGTAGATATCACTAAATTATGGAGGATAATTAATTCAGAACTGGATATGTGCTCTCTACAGAGAGACTTACATAAAGTGGAAGAGTGGGCAACCAAATGGAATATGAAGTTTATTGTGAGAAAGTGTAAAGTCATGCATTTGGGAAGAAAAAAAATCCCAATGCTACTTATGAACTTAATGGTATCATTTTAGGGGACTCGTTGCTAGAGAAAGACCTGGGAATCCTTGTAAACTACAAACTTGGAAACAGTGACCAGTGTCAAATAGCAGTAGCAAAAGCAAATAGTCCTGTGTTGCATAAAAAGCTGTATTGGAGCTAGAATGGATAACATAATTTTGCCATTGTACAAATAATTAAGACCTCACCTCGAATATGCAGTTTTTGTAGACAAACTTGGTTTATTTACTCTAGACGACTAAGAGGAGATCTTATCACAACGTACAAGTATATGAGAGGTCAAAGGATCTCATTTTGTGCTATTTGTTCCAAGGAGGCCTGATCGAATGACCAGGGGACACACCTTGAGTTTAATGGAAAGAAGGTTTAGACTTCAGCAGAAGAAGGGTTTTTTTTACAGAAAGGTCTGTTAAATTATGGAATGCCTTGCCCAAGGAGGTGGTTATGGTAGATACAATGGATACATTTGAAAGAAGATTAGATACATTTTTTCCAATGGAAACCTACAGGGTTATGCTGTATATTAGTAGGCAAATCAGGAAAGTCTGATAAAGACTAACTTATTTGGTAGCAGGAAAGCTATATAATTCTCATTTCTCTGGGTTATGAGGCAAGGGTTGAACTTGATGGGCTTGTGTCTCTTTTCACCCTAATTTACTATGCTACTATGTAGATAATTTCTGTAATATGTAATATGCAATATTAGTTGCTATTATGCTGCTGTAAAGAGCACAGTAAAATAATGGTAGGAACATGGGATAGTCTCTTGCTGTTGTTAAACTTCAACTCCCATTTGACAGAATATGTATTTGTGTGTGGGTGTATATGTATATATATATATATATATATATATATATATATATATATATATATATATATATATATATATACACACATATACAGTCAGCCTGGGCTTACCCAAATGAGACAGCACACAGTAGGTAAAGTTCTTCAAGTTTAATGTGCAAACAAATTCATCACAAAGCCTAATGTTTTCGGTCTATTAATGGTCCTGATGAAGGTCCGTTAATGGACTGAAAACGTTTGGCTGTGTGAAGCATTTGTTTGCACATTAAACTTGAATAACTTTACCTACTGTGTGCTGTCTCGTTTGGGTAAGCCCAGGCTGACTGTATTTGTGCATTTCTATGGGACGTGCACCAGATTTCTATCATATACATGTTTTGAGTGCCACTGCGTGTGTGTGTGTGTGTGTGTGTGTGTGTGTGTGTGTGTGTGTGTGTGTGTGTGTGTGTGTGTGTGTGTGTGTGTGTGTGTGTGTGTGTGTGTGTGTGTGTGTGTGTGTGAAGGGGTGTGTGAGAGAGAGAGAGAGCGAGCACATGAAAGTGAACACAGCAGAACGAGAGAGGCAGTATACATGAGACACAACACAACAGACCTCAAAGAAAGATTGCAAGAGAGGAAGTAGACTAGAGGGCATGCAAGAGATTTCTGAATGAACATCAGAGCATTCAAGAGTGGGAGAGCACAAATTAGAGAACAAAATAAATACTTAATGAGACAGTGAGTGTGATAAAATGAGTGAGAGAGAGCAAAAGTGAGGGAGAGCTGAAAGAAAATATGATAGAGAGACAAGTGGTGGGGAGAAAGCAAGAGAGATCAAACATAAGATAGCATATGTGATTATACAAGAAGGAGAGAGGAGAGAATAAGAGCGTTGAGCAAGAGACAGCAAAATAGATATCTAGGGTGTGAGAGACAGAAAGCAAGAGAACAATGAGAGAGTATGAGAAGAAGCAACAGAGCTAGACAGTGAAACGGAGATGATGACTGCAACAGCTAATAGGAGTGAGAAAGTGAGACCGAAATGATGACAGAGGGAATTGGCATGTATTGTGTCATGAACAAATAAAGATTTATTTCTCAAAGATGTATTTTACAAGTAAATTACCACAAAATATAGACCATATTTCAGTTACACTAACTAAACTCTGCTTAGGGTGTCAAGCACACTTTAAAACTTGCAATGTTAGATATATCTCAAGAAGGTTATCCAGAAACACTGGTTTTAAGGCTGTTGCATGAGCTCTGTTCCTGTAGACTGGAGGAAGCCATTTTCCTTTACACACCTAATTTCCTGTGTATCATACAGACGAGCTTCCAGACCTAAATGCATACAGTGCAGTGGCAAATCACTTCAAGCAGCCTGCTTAAAAAAAACAAACTGAATCTGAAATTTCATATATCTAAAGTTCTGTCTCTACATCTGTATCTAAATGTTCTAACTATGACCTTTCATATAAAAACATTTATGGGTTAAAATATGAAAATAACCTTGTAATAAACTGTTAAAATGAGCTGGTATGTATTTGCTTCATACAAGCAGTCTATTTATATCTAATGTTCTAATACCTCTGGGGTTGCTGCTGTAAAGCACTGTAAAGAGATGAACCGTGTAAGGCATTCTGACAAATAGTGCACCATATAAATCAAGTTATCCTCCAGGGGGTGAGTAAAGATACCACTAAGATTAAGTCTGGCATGTGGAAAAATCCTACCTCATCTACGGCCCATGATATTTCTTTTACGTTTATCCTCTTTAAAGGTTAGAGAACTCTCCAACACATTAACCCTTTGAGTGCCAGTGGGGTACCGTACCCCTCTGGCACTCAAAAGGTTAAAGGAATAGAAAACGTAATATTGTAGAGAATAAAATAAGAAATCCATCAATGCCATTCTTATCTTTCAAACCTTTATGGTTTGAGAGAGAGAGTGTTCTAAAGTTCCCTCCTCCCCTAAAGATCCTGGTCCGGGGACTGACAAGTGGCTCTTCAGCAGAGCCGAAATAGCGCTCCAAAGAAGTATTTCTTTTTAAATTGCGCTCTTGCAGCTCTGCTGAAAAGCCTCCTCGTGTCAGCCGACACGGATCTTCTTGCAGCTGACATCAGAGAGTGAGAACTTTAGAATGCTCTATCTCTCAAACCATAAAGGTATGAGAGATAGGAATGGCATCAATGGATTTCTTATTTTATTAACTACAATATTACTATCCCTTTTAAGGGACATATTCCGTAAGAAAACGATGTGCAATTCTACAGCAAACCAGCGACACCATAGGAGCCAAGTTGAAATCCCTCATGATCTAAATGAAGGGCATTAACTACTTGAATACTTGCTTTGCAATGCACTGGAGACACCTCTGGCATTCATGTGGGTTAAATGGCCCCATTTAACCCTTTAAGGACCAGAGTGGTGTACAACACATTGCTTAACAACTTGATGTGTACCTTTCTGGGGATACTTAAAGGGACTCTGTTACCAAAAAAGCAACTTCAGTGATTTCTGAGTCCCCCTTGAGTTTGCCTATATGCTTTATTAGTCACTTTTCAATTTCAAGAACAATTTTTTTAAATTATTTAGACATGTAGATTATGCAAATTAAGGCATTCTATGCTGGCTCTTACTTTCATATCCCCATATTACAACCACACTCACTGACGCTGATTGTCAATGCACTGCCTCATCCCCTTCTGAAATAGTGAAGTGTCAGTGAGTGGGGAAGTCAGTGTAGGACTAAGACAGGAAGTGCTTGCCCGGCATGCCATAATTTGCATAATCTACACATCTAAATAACAACATATATGTTTCTAATTAAAAATATGGCTAGTACAACATATAGGTTATTTTGAAAGCTCTGTTATTAGGTGATGGAGTCCCTTTAAATCAATGAGGATTTGAGAATTTTCCCCTATGTCCCCTTTGGTTAATTACACTTCAATAGCTTGCTGAATATATCCCATAATACCATTTTTTGGACTTAGATTAATATTTATTGGTATAATATTCCCAAAGCTTTGTGCTAATGTGAAAACTATTTCATTACATTGTTTTTGGATCATCAGTTTAACCCCTTATTGCTAGAAATGTATCTAATACACTGTCAGATCTCTCTAGCATCCATAGCCTTTGAGTGTCCAACGCAGTGTATGGCAATGTGCTGCATACCTCTCTGGCACTCAAAGCGTTAAAGATAAAATAAATATAATACAATACACACAAGCTATTTTTCTTTCCTGGTGCCTCAGGGGCACCATAGTAATCTGCTTTAAACCAAGTTCACAGCTGTGTCAAAATAGAAACGTGGGAAAATATTGATTCTTCTTCTTTAGCTTCAGACTCAAGGGCATTATAGGTTTTCGAGTAACCTTTCCTGTAGTGTTAAACATTTTAACCCTTTGAGTGCCAGAGAGGTATCTAGTGCAATGCATTGCAGTGCAATGCATTGGGCGACTTTCCGCCACACAAAGGGTTAAGTTTTCAATTTTTATATAAATTGTTTAGATTGAGCTATTACATTGGTAGGCTGTCCTCAGGGATCTGACAGCTAATTTAAGTGGTGTCTTAGCTGCATTTAATGGAACATTAACACCTCCTAATAATAACCCTTTATTCACATTAGTCAGAAAATCCAAATGACTACAATCAATCAATTATGGTTCACTGTAATGAATCTTTAATTACTACTGAATATCCTGCAGTGGTGATTCTTTTTGAAGGACCCATAAAGTCTTCGGTGGGAGTAGTTTGTTGTCCATGAGTCCTGCAGATGTAATCAGTAGCCCCCATGGACAGTGGTGTCCTGCACCCATTAACCCTTTGAGAGCCAAATGGGTATAAATCATATTACTGTAAATAGGAGCTTATGCATGAGGTGTTGGTGTTCTCTAACAAAGTGTTAAGCGTGTTTGTATACAATGCTTAGTGGATCATATGTACAAAGACAAAAGCAGAGCAATACAACTACACAATATCTATAAAATTAAATACTTCTATGCCAAAAAGGTCTCCAACATAAGGGAAAGGGACAGTAGCCCTTTATTTTGCATTTAAAACAAAGATAATAAACTTCGGCGCTGTTAATCAATATATATATCTTAAAGGAATAAAAATTACCTAAACAATAAGAGATACTACTATATGTGATTCAGCTTATGAATAATACAACTCTTACAGATTTAAATCAACAGCAATATAACAATCACAGTGATTCACAAAATGCCTCTTAAAAACAATTAAAAATCAAAGTTTCCGTGTCCATTAAATTGAGGATCCACTACGTCTTTATTGTTACTCCTCCATATTCTTCCATAATGTAGAAGCTTTAATCCCAATGTATACAATAAAAAAGCGGAGATATATCCAATCAGTATTTGAAATTTCGGGAAATATAAAGATAATAATATTCACTTACTGGCCAGAAGGTGAAAATGGGTAAGAACCAAAATTTTACAGCATATACTTTTGATAATCTCTTAAACCTGTGCTTATGGGCAGACACATTGGTCATTTCTGGCCTACAATACCAGAGTACAATTTAAATGCAAACAGCTTTTTAGTACAACCCCTATAGCTGACATAAGAAAAATTAAACATTTTATGTCTATTTGCTCTGTGCTCAGTTTGTAAAGAGCAAATGCCAGGATGCAGCAGAATTGCATAACCCGAAAATCCCATACGCTCACACAGTATCCACCCCTTTATGCTTTTGGCTCAAAGCAACCATCTTGTCTCACTAAAAGCTTTGTACTTTGACATTTAGCAGACACAGTGCAGAAAAACACTTCTTTGCACGTTTTTAGCTCAGAATTCTGTTCATACATTCCCTTTACTGTGCCTGAGAATCCACAAATTCCTTTAGGTTTTTCTGCTTAACAAACTTGGGGCCATCCTATATCATAATTCGATAAGGATGTTTGTCAGAAGCCGTCATGCACAGTATAGATGGCTGCATGTGCTGCAGTCATGCGCAGTATAGACTGCCTATACCGTGGCTGATAAGGGGCAGGGAGCTCTGGTGCGCAGAGAGGACTCCGATCCGAATTCGGAGCTCCCTGCTTCGTATCAGCCGCAGTGCGCGCAGTCTGTACTGCACATGACTGCAGCGCCGCCAATGTTGGCCTGTGTACACGGGCTTTAAAACTAGTAGTAATATAGTAGAGAACTCCCTGATGCCAAAATCATTAATTCTTTGAGTGCCAGATGGGTACGCAATGCATTGATCTGCAATGCGTTGTGTACCCCTCTGGCACTCAAGGTGTTATTAATATGGTTATTATAAAAAGTAGAGGAACAGTTACTGAGCATGATCTACTTAAGAAAATTTGTTTCAGTTATGGAGAAAGCCAGCTTATACCTTAGGGGCAAATAACATTTCCCAAAATTGATATAAATGGAACTTTTAACCCCTGAATACTAGAGGGGTTGCCAACGCATTGCAAAGACCTCTCTAGTATTCAGTGTGTTATCCCTTTGAGTGCCAGAGAGGTATCCAATGCATTACAACTCTGGCACTCAAAGGGTTATTAAAGGAGCAGTAAAATGTATTATTAAATATAATATTGTAGGACTTTACAGCTGAGGAAGACAAGGGTGCTCCCACTGTGAGGAGGTGTGTGTTTCCAGAATTCTCTCAGCCTAAACCCTGTTTTTTTTTTGTTTGTTTTTTTTACATTAACAGTGCTGTCTAGAGGCCAGATTTCAGATGGATATTCTGTTGCATTCTATGGGAAAAGGAGGTCAAAAGTAGCAAGAGAAACGCAATAAATAGCAGAGGGAGGAGTTTTGCAGGGATCACATTTGTTGCCTTTTGAGGGAATTGGGTGGAAACTGATAGGAACATGTGTGTGCCTGAGCAAGAGTGAGTATGCATGGGTGGACATGAGAATATCAGAGTGATCAAATGAGTTCATCAGCAAGTCAAAGCTTGATTACATCTGGCAGAGTCTGAGCAAGTTAAATCTGAACATGACAGTCAATGAGAGAGTGAGCACAGGTGAATCTGAACATAAGAGGCCACAAGCTGCTGTGATTAAGTGTGAGCAGATATGAGCATGTATGTGATAATGAGTGAGTGTGGGAGCATGAGAAAGAACACAAGTGTGAGAATGAATGTGTGAATGAATGCAAGTCTGATTGTGAGTGAGCACAAGTGGCTCAAATGAACATAAGCACTTGTAAGTGACTACATGCGACTGAATTAGTGATTGCAAGTGGGTCCAAGTGTGAATGAGAGCAAGAGTGTATGTGAGTTTACACAAGCTACAGTGAGTGAGCACAATAAACATTTTTGTGGTGTAGAGAAGTTGAATGGGTGAGGAAATAGGAGAGAGTTGACACTCTGAGTGCCAGAGAGGTACATAACTCATTGCTCTGCAATATGTAGCATGCCTCTGGCACTTAAGAGGTTAATACAGATAATATCTTCTTCTATGTGAGGCTCGTATATGCAGTTTAGCTGGATGGACTCCAGAGAAGCCCTTTATCATGACATTGCTTGAAATATGATTACGAGACAAGATTTTGCATGTAAATTATTTTATTTATAACATGTAAGGTATCAGGCATTTATGATTTTTTGAGGACCAGAGTAGTGGGCAGTACATTGTTTCATGCACCCCTCTGTTCCTTAAAGGGAACAAGAGCAAATCGTATGGTAAGTGGGCATATCATTAGGAGGTGTTACTTCTCCTTTAATAAATGTCTCACTTTGTCTTCACTGGATCTTATACTTGTGATTTTGGTGAAACCTTGAAAGGTTTTGGTAAGTTTGATTTGCATAATTCTGGCTGGTCAGACTATTCAACATACAACAATCTCTATTTTGAATGCACAGATAAAATTGACCATCATATTCGGAGCATTCCTCAAATAACATTTTCATTGCTTGATTGTGGTAACTGTTAGCAGAAAGCCTGCAGTTAGAATGTCTGCTGTCGGACCTCAGCTCCTATCATCCTCAGAGAATTTATGTCAGGAGAAAATCTGAGTATAACAAATGAATGGCAATGGTGAGAAAACATTTTGAGGAGAAAGCTGGGGGGGAGGGGTTAGTACTGAAGTATAGGGCTGATGAAGCCTGAGGTATTGCTCTGTGGAGGGAGATAGAATGAGGACACTGGGGAAAAGGGCAAGTGATAAGGGAGGTACAATAAATGTATGGAGAGGGAGAATGGACACTAACTGCCTCTTTTTGTTAATTTATTTTTATACTCCACCTCTGATGGCCACATCCCCGCAGCTCACAATCTGGCACTGTAAGATCATGAGTTCTTTGCCTAATGGGAAATCTGAGCAGAGGATGGCTCTGTCTGCTAAACAACAAAGTAGCCAAGGGATCTGTGAATTGCTTGTTCTGAGAGGAAGTACTACAAGCAATTATCTTGGTTCAGCAGGGCTGTAATAACTACACTGTTTGATGGCAGTGCTTTAGCTTTTCAAATGTCATATTTGTATATCAGCATGAGGAGATTGGAATAGCTGATCTGGCATGCTGCTACTACAAATAAACTCCTTTGATGAAGCAGTGTCGATTGCAGCATTGGAACGGCTTTAATGATTTGTACAGATATTGTGTGTTTGTTTCTTGTGGCTTTGATGGATAAGGATATCCTTCACCTTTTCATTAAGACAATATAGTGTGTGCTGTGTTATTGAAGGCTCATAAAGATTACTTCTATCAATCCTGAGAGTTCATAGCATACATACCAGCATGTCATATTATGACAGAAGCCAGGGGTGCATTTTAATGGGTTTTGTCAGAGCAGGTTTCCAGGGCAATGCAGAACTAAGCATGGTACAGAAATGTGTTAATTGGTCAGAAGTTACATCTTCAGAATCTAGCTTAACTCCTTGTGTTCCACAGTAATTAATTAGGAATCATTCCAGTACTACCTGTGCCTTTTTCCAGATAATTTTTGATTTTGGCCATATTTCCACATGCTTTTTAACCCTATGAGGTATATTTATCAATAATTTAAATAATACCAGAGAGCTTTGCCTGGGGCTTATTCCAGGCACTGCTGAGTACCACTAGAGACTGTGTTTAGTCTCCACAATATGTGAGTATCCCATTTATATTTGGATGTTCATTGGTTGTGGCCATATTGCAGTTATACTGCACGTAGGGTCTCCTTGGATGCTTTCTATATTTCATATCTTATATGTGATATTGAGTACCAGTGAGATCTGTGACATCATTAATTGACCTTTCTCTGTCGTCCAATACAGGTTATTGGTAACTTTGGGTAGGC
Source organism: Rhinophrynus dorsalis (assembly GCA_037306005.1). Classification (NCBI taxonomy): domain Eukaryota; kingdom Metazoa; phylum Chordata; class Amphibia; order Anura; family Rhinophrynidae; genus Rhinophrynus; species Rhinophrynus dorsalis. The sequence continues at coordinate 356,757,505 of CM074718.1, forward strand.
AATCCGCCCCTTTAAGTAGGCAGGAACAATTCTAGAAGTGAATGCAGGGGGTGGAGCCTGCCTTTCCTCCTTGGCTGCAGCTAGCCAATCAGCTCCAGTAAAGTTTGTTCCTTGGTGAAGAGACAGGCAAGAGAACAGTTCTGCTATAGTTTTAGCTATTTTTTTTATTTTTCTGTTGGCTATGGAATACTACCATTAGGAGGATTACCATAACTGACAATGCCCTTAGATGTGACTTACTCAGTATCCAGGTGATTTTTGTGGACCTTAAGCCCTGAGGGGGAGATCTTGGGTTCAGGTTCTTTCCTCAGGAGTTGCCCACTGAGGCTTCTTCTTAATACATGGTAATCTGAAGACACAACATCTGCAGGAAAGGTGAGCAACCCTTCGAGTGCTGCAGGTCCACATGTCCCACAGTGCCCCTCCACACAGGGGTTTTCCTTTGGAGTTTCTATTGCACACTCCTGCACTCATTGGGTTTATCTGTATGTCTGTTGGGTGTTTTGGAGCAGATTCTGTGATAACTTTACCCTTTAGCTGCTGGTTTTGCATCTTTTGGGGGTTTATTGGCACTTTCCCTACTGGATTCGGTGTTTTTTGGGTCTGCTAACATGATCTAGTGATGTTTCATGTAGTTTTAATTCAGAGTTTCAACTCTGCAAAATTTGTGTTCCAGTGCGCTTTTACAGCATAGACTCCATTGCTCCATTCACTTCTATGGGACTGTACAGTTTGGGACAAATCTCTGCAACTGCTCAACGTAGCGACTTCAAAGGTGGCTTATTTTAATTGTCTGCCCTTGCTCTTTCATCCGGTTAACGTTTTATGTGTGTTGGGGGGCTCAGGGGGCTTCGGGCACTGTTAAGGTACTTTTTCTGGGAAAACTACATTTCCCATGAGCGCTTGCTTCGCGCACTTGTTTCTGATTGGCTCCCGCCGTGGCAGCCATTTTGTGCCTTTTCCTGAACGAGTATCCTACTGTTACAGCTTACCTTTGTTTCAGCGTCATCTGCAGGCGCGAGGCTTCAAGCATGCAGCAGGCCTCTATTTTATGTGTTTGCTTCCTGTAGTCTCCTCCAACCTACTTCCTCCCTCTGAGCTGCTCCTCCTACCTACTTCCTGATTTGGGGTTTAAAGGGCAGACTGAGTCCTGACTCAGTTGCCCTTGTGTTTTTGTACAATACAGTTCTATTTCCCTTGGGCTCTGTGTATGACCTGGCTAGTTTGACCATCCATTCTGGTGCTGACCTGTGGCTCTGTCTGACTACTCTTTTGCCTGCTCCCATTATGTAGTGGACACCCAATCTGGTGCAGACCTGTGGCTCTGGCTGACTACCTGAACTGTGTATGACCCAGCCTGTCTGTCCATCTATTCTGGTGTTGACTTGTGGCTTTCTCTGCCCATTCTCCTTGCGTGTTCCGATTTGGCTTAGACATCCTTTCTGGTGCAAACGTGTGACTCTGGCTGACTACCCACTCAGTGTATGACCTGGCTTGCCTGACTACCCACTCTGGTGTTGACCTGAGGCTCTGTCCACTGCGCATCCAGCATACAAACGCTTCAGTGGATATCCTATCTGGTGCAAACCTGTGGCTCTGGCTGTCTAACCACTCCGTGTATGACCCAGCTTGTCTGACTATCCTTTCTGGTGCTGACTAGGGATCTCTGTCTGTTTCCTCCGTGTGTTGGTCCCCGCTCCACAGACACCCATCCTAGAGTGGACTGCAGGCTGAGTTAGTGCTGGTCCTTTGGGCGTTCCGAATTACCTCGAGGCTCCAGTGGGATGAGGCCTAGTCTTGGACAGTGTGGTGGATCTATTGGCAGACTGCTATTTCTGATACAGTACTTGCCTCTTTGATCACCCTCTGTGTGTTATCTGTTTACGTGCATTACTGTTATTATTCCAATAAAAGATTGTTTTACTTTACCGTACTGACTCCTGGTTTATTCCTGGGAACCGTGACAGATACGCAGGGCTTGGGCTCTCCTTCTTGCCTCTGCAGATTAACCCTTCATCTGCCAGATAAGTGCATTTTAGCGATTTCTGGGGTGAAATTTTAATCTTACACACTGTATTTGGGTAATTCCTTATACTATAAATGTTTTGACGCTGTGAGAATGTCTAATCCGTTAGAGCTTGGGGCCAGGCCTAAGACTAAGGACGCTGGGGTCTCTGTGTCCCCTATTGCTCATTGCCCCTCAGTTTTTTGGGGACTCCTTTGAGGCTGATCCGGATCCCTCAGCTGAGGTACAGGATCCCTTTCGCCTCTCTTCCTCCCTTTCAGTTTTTACCCTCTCGTACTCCGCAGGGTGTAGAGTAACGCTATACAAAATAAATAACTTAAATACAAAATAAATAACTTAAATGCGCTAGCACCAGTGTACAAAATGTATAAATAATAATATTATACTATAATATAGAATGGTCAGCAAAAAATACCAACTAACACCATCACTCTATGTGTTATAAAATCTAAAACCAAAAATAAACCAGTATTTCTGCGCCCTAAATAAATCTAATTAACAAGAGAAAAAAATGCAGAAAAAAATGTATACCAATGGAAAAGCTTCCACACAAAAAATGGAATCTCTACTAATTAAAATACAAGTGATATAAATATAACTGAATATCAAATATGCATAATAAGAAGTTATATTGTAATATATGTGATATATGTTTTGCAATGTACTTGTCAAAAACAGTATGTGGGACGCACAAAAAGAAATTTAAATATAAGGATAGCTGAACATATCCGTAATATAGAAAAAGGATTTGAACAACATAGTGTATCTTTGCATTTTAGGGGAGACTCATAGAGTAACGCTGTCTGTTCAATTGCGCTATCCAGGCCCTTCTGGACAAGGATGTTCTGGAACCTGTTCCATTTCAGGGCAGAGGTACGGGTTTTTACTCAAACCTCTTTGTGGTCTCCAAGAAGGACGACGTCTGTCGTCCTATTTTGGATTTGAAGGATCTCAATTCCTTTGTGATAAAGACTCCTTATCACCAGGAGTCCCCAAGGACGGTGATTGCTGCTATGTCCCTGGGGGAATTCCTTGCCTCTCTGGATCTTCAGGACGCGTATCTACACATCGCCACTCATCCAGAGAGTCGGCAGTATCTCAGATTTGCCTGCGACCAAGGGCACTTTCAGTTTTCATCTCTTCCTTTTGGTATGACTACGGCTCCTCAAGTCTTCCACTGTGTCCTGGGAGCTTTAGTATCTGTCCTCCATCGGGACGGCATCAGAGTTACTCCATACATGGACGACCTGCTTCTGAAAGCCCCTTCTGCGGAACTTCTTCATCATCAGGTTCAGGACTGCATTCATGTTCTCACCCATTATGGGTGGATCATCAACATGGACAAGTCAGATCTTGTCCCATCCCAGCGACTGGTCTTCCTGGACCTTCTCTTCAACACTCAGCAGAGCATGGTGTTTCTCACGGAAGAGGTAGCTCACCAGATCGCCCACAGGGTTTCTGCTGTTGTGGCTCACAATCCAGTTCCAGCCAAGAAGCTGTCCTCTCCAGTGGGGAAATTAATTTCCACCATAGAAGCGGTCCCATTTGCCATGGCTCACACCAGTTAACTCCAGAGGTTTGTGATCCAGGTGTGCAGGGGTCAGCAGGACCTTCTGAAGATGTCAGTATCCCTCCCTCTTCATGTGGAACGGAGTTTGTTGTGGTGGCTCGACCTCTCCAATCTGCTGAAGGGCAAGTCCTTCCAGGTATCCTTCTGGATCACTGTGACAATGGATGCCAGCCTCTCTTTGGCTGGGGAGCGGCCCTGGTTCTCCTGAGTCCTCAAGGTCGGTGGCCTCCGGAGGAATCTCTCCTTCCCATCAACGTGTTGGAGCTTCGGGCAATATTTCATTCCTTTTGCCATTGGACACTCCAGCTGGAAGAATGCCCAATCCGGGTCCAGTCCGACAACGCCATGGCCTTGGCTTACATCAACAAGCAGAGAGGAACAAGAAGTCTCGCCACTTGGGTAGATGTCAAGACTATTTTGTCCTGGGCAGAAGAACATGTTCCTGCCATATCCGCAGTGCACATTCCTGGGGTAGACAATATCATGGTAGACTTCCTCAGTCGACACACGGCGGACAGAAGAGAGTGGGATCTGCACCCAGAGGTGTTCACCTTCATTGTTCAGAAATGGGGTCTTCCTTGCATCGACCTGATAGCGACAAGACACAACCGGAAGGATTTATCTTATACGTTTATAGAGTGTACGTGCTTGTCTGGATTTTGGTTTGATCATTTGTACCCACAGTTCATTTGGAGTCAGGAAGGAATTGTTTTACCCACTTGGGGCTAAATTAGAAATTGCTCCAGAGGGCTTTTTTTTTTTTTTTTTTTTTTTTGCCTTCCTCTGGATCGAGGGGTGTTTTTAGAATGGGCTGGACTTGATGGACGCATGTCTCTTTTCAGCCTCATCAACTATGTTACTATGTTATCTTTATTTTATGTTTAGCATTGCTGAATGTCATAATGTACCATTTTGTAATTTCTGAACTCTTACAAGTGCTGTGAATTTTACTTCTTTACAAAATAATAATAATAATTTCTTGTTCCTCTACACAAATGTACGAATTGCAGACCACTGATAAATGTCACCTTTGAGTGCCAGGAGGGTGTACACCTATCTGGCACTCAGTCTGTAGTTTTACACAGCCTTCAGACAAGGTCCTACCCTCCAATAGTTTAACCCCTTAGATGCAGGTAGGTAATTAAATGTTTGTTATTGCTTCACCCCTCCAATGTTAATCACTGCTAATAATTATTATTGTATCTTATTTGTAGAACTTCTAATACTGAAACAAGAGCTAATCATTTTTTAACAAAAATTAGAAATGGGATTTGTTCTTAAGTTATACTCTTTTAGTAGCAGTTCTTATGACTGACATTTTGTTTTTGTAATATTAAAAGTATAGCAAAATAGATACAATGCTATTGTTTAATAGCAGTGCTAATGACTTGCAAAACTTCTGCCCCTTCTCCCTGCCTAGCGCTATTCCTCTGTGCCTACTCCCTGCCCCGTTCACTTCCTCTGACCTGACCTGAGAGGAGACTGAGATCTGTCATCTACATCAGATCTCGGTCTCCTCTCAGGTCAGGCTCTCAGGGTTCACTATTGAAGTATTGCCTTCTGTTTGGCGACCTGGTTCAAAAGCTCCAAAAAGAAAGGTGACATTTCAATAGGATACCGTACAAGCATACATAAAATGTGTGTGATCATATGTTCATGTAATATTCTCTACATTGGAAACACTCAACCCATTTTCTACAAAAAGATCGGTCAGCATAGGACTTTCATTAACATAGCTATTGGAAACACACCTTACAGCATCATTACGCCAAAGAAGCAATCCACATCAACAAAAAATTATAAACACTGAACAACCTGTTGTAATGCACTTCGCCAAGGAACTATACACATTATCACAACACATATATATGTTGACTGACCATGTCCCACCACCACTGAGGAGACAGGGATATAAAATTGATACAGTCTGAGTATCAGTGTATATACAAATTGATTGCAGTAACAACCAGGGGTTTTAATGAAAATCTTTTCTGAATATTTACATGGAATATGATCTGGTCTTGGAGATTGTCAGGGCATATCTAGGTTTGCACTTGAACAAGTTCTGTCTGATTTATCTGGTTGTTTGGTTAATGATTTCATCCCATACGGGTATCTATTGTTAATGCTTCTTGTCACGACTTGGGTCAGACATATATCCAGTGCTGTGTGGCGTTCTCGACTCCAAGAGAGAGAGTATTTATAAACACTTATCAAGACCATGGATTTACTTCCAGTAAATATGATAAATTGAGCCGTATTGATACAGACTCTAAATCAAAAAGCAAGAACATTTTTTTATATTTTCCTTTTCAGGCAGATTGGAATCCGATGCCACATATAGAGGACATTGTAGCTATTTTCTTTTATTAAAGTATTGATTGATGATAGAACAACTCTATTTAGTCTCGGAGTCTATTATGTCTAATGACTAGTCGATATCAGATCCCCACTGTTTCATAAACTTACATTGTCTCCTTTGATACAATGTAATATGTATAGATAAGTGTAGAGAATACACATTGCTTAGTGGGGAAGATTTGGAGATATCATCTCTTGAAAGATTCTGACATCTGAAGATGTGACTGATTTATAAATGTTTCAAAGGAACAGAAATGCTAAACTACAACATGCTTTTAATATAAGTTTGATATAGCATCAGCAGATAAAGTAAACAACTACCCCTTAGCACTTATGGAACCACACACCTCAAGACAATGAAATATTGTTATTGTTAAAAAATAGATATATTTATGTTTATTCTACTTGTATATGGAAAATAATCTCGCATTTTTTCCATATACAAGTTGAAAACTAATAATTTGTAATGCGCGGTTTTGTTGGTCGCCAAATAGAAGGTGACATTCAATAGTGAACCCTGAGAGGTATACCTGAGAGGAGACTAAGATCTGTCTGGGATGTGGATGACCGATCTAAGACTCCTCTCAGGCCCATCTCAGGGAGACGGTGTAGAGGAAGAAAGCAGCATGGGGCAGAGGCAGTTTGCGTCAGGTAGAAGAGGCAGAGGAAGAGTACAAGGCAGAGAGAAGGTGCAGAGGAAGAGTGCTGGGCATGGAGAAGGGGCAGAGGAAGAGCGCGGGCAGCAACTGGTAATAATTACAGTTTATTGTAATATTTTGTAATATAACATATTTTTAGAACTTAAGAAGAATTTTGTGACACTTTACATTTACCTTTTGCATGCCAGAGAGGTATACAATGCTTTGCAATGTGTTGTGGACCCCTCTGGCACTCGAAGGCTTAAGATGGAGGCTACGCGGCGACACTTATTGGAGTCGGAGAACTGCTTTGCACTGTACATCTCTCATCATTCTGGTGTCACCCTTTTCAACCACTTGACACTAAGCCTGCGACATCAGAATGTCATCCTTTTCAACCAGGCAACATTTTTTAATGCACCGTTTCGTTGATCACCAAATAAAAGTCGACATTTCAATAGGATACCCTTTGATTCTATCTGCTCTTTCCCTCTCCAGTACCTTTACACTAGGATGGTATGCTAATGAACACAGTCTCTTCCCCTTCTCTTGCATCCCTAATTCTGAATTTATATGGTGGTGTGTCTCTGTCTCCAAGGCAGTGTGCTGCGTCACATCTCCACATACACAATGCCATAGCATGAGACCTTCATGTATCTCCTCAAATGCATGTATAAAGAAATTAGACAATTGCACTAAGAATAAAGGCAGTTTTAATGAGTAAATCTTAACGTAAGCTATAACCCGATCTTAATTGAATTATATAGTGACATCTATGTATGCGAAAAATGTTCTCATTTGTGAATTTTCTCTGAATATTCTCAGACGTATTTATAAACTTAACTTTATTTCTTTTTAAATATGACCCATTGAGAACGTTATCAACAAATCTTAAACATACATTTAGAAGTGTTTTTTTATACGTCTCCACCTAATGCCCATATTTATAACTGGAGTAAACCAGCTGTGACAAATAAAAACTCCTAAATTCCCCATGCACTTGAATAGAGTTTTTTTTAACCCCTTGAATGCTAGAGAGGTCTCCAATGCATTGATTCACAATTCATTGGAGACCTCTCTTAACATTTAAGGGGATAACAGCCCAATTTAATATAACAGGAATGTTTATGTCCCCTGTGGTGCAGTTGGTTTACTCCATAATAACTCAAGTTTGCTTTTATAAATACGAGCCATAATGTTCATACCTGGGAACTTTTGAATAGGGATGACCTGGAGATCTTTTAACCCTTTGAGTACCAGAGAGGTATCCAGCTCATTGCAACATGGTTACCCCTCTGGCACTTAAAGGGTTAACATTAATCAAAAGAGCAATACACTTACCAACACACTTAGAGGTTATTTGTTCCAGCTAGCTGTTGGTTCGAAGGTTCCACTTCTACTGAGGTCCACCGACCGTGCTGTGCCTCCAGCCCTCCACACACTGCGACACCAACGCCATCACGTTGGCGTCGCTGTTCCTCAGCAATGCCAGCAGCAACAATTGGCTGGCTCACCCATCGTAATGTTGTATGTCACTAAGGTGGTGTGGGGTGACAGTGAGGGGGTCACGTGGCAAGCGGAGGTGGATGGACACACTGGTCAATGTTTGCAGGCAAGCTGCAAGGACATCCGGCAGCAGGAATACTGTACAGTAATTAATTATAATTAAACGTCGCACTCGTTACCTGGAGATTTGAAGGTTTCATCTGGAGATCCAGAGACAGAGCTCTAAAACAGGAGACTCCGGGTGAAACCCAGCAAGTTCCCAGGTATGATAATGTTTAGTCTATTCAACAGTACAGGGCTTTCCAGCTGGTGGCCTGCATCCAATGAGTAGAACCCAGATAGGTCCTTATTATATAGGCTCCAATCTCATACCATTTTCTAAAAAATCCAACTGCATTAACATATGTAGACAGATCTGCAGTAATATTTTCTCATATGTGCCATAGAGTAGAAATTAAACCCCTTGAATCAATACATTAGAGAATTTGGGATTATTATTTATTTTTTTTTAATTGTGCTCATGGTACAGTTTTTTACACTGGTATTTTTTATCTTTAGCTTCCTATGTGCCTAAAACAACAAGGAATAGATTGTGATAAAGTAGAGTCTGTGTAAAAGCATGAGACCATATATAACATAAATTGTACAGTGAAACAGAATATATCATAATCTATATCCCCCTAGCAAATAAGAACTCACATTTTTCAGACTTCAATCATTAATCATTCTGTCAAAATATTTTGAAATAAAGAGGTCTTGTTAAAAATTTACAGTGTATCTGTTTAAATCCGTTAAAAGATTTTAATGGAAAAATTAATGGATTGGAAAGAGCTGAAGAGGTGGAGCATCTTGATCTTTGTCCTCCAATATTTGTCCATGTTTGGTGGCTGCTTGTGCCTTTCCTCCTCATATGCACAATTCCTGCTCTCCTTCAGATCGCCGTTTAGTGTGGAAGTCCTGGGGTGAGGGGGTGGGATGTACAGAGGTAAAATAACCGTGAGGTACGTGCAAACATTCCAGTGAGAGAAACTTTACAATTTCTGTGTTCTTTTATTTAAAGGGATAGTAATGTTTCACAAAACAGCAGCCCCAATTAATCTTCATAGTATTTGAGCCATAGAGAGTGTTATTTCAATACTGTGAGCATTGTAGTTCATGGGTAATTGAATGATACAGTTTCCCCTTCTCGCCCCTTTTACCTAGTGTAAGCCCTCACTTCTCAGATGTGGAATCCAGTCCATAGACCAGACAGCTCACATCAAGGGTCAATATTCTTACTATGAGAACAATGAAAACACTGCCCACCTTGACAGGTTTTTCAGCTTTTTCACTTATGTTAATTGAAGATTTCCCTCTCTGCAATCTACCTGGACACTCCCTGCTGTTCTAAGCTGAGCAGTGTTACATCAGTAGAAGGGGTGGGAGGGGGATACTTTATCATTCAATTACTCTTGAACTACAACTTTGACAGAATTAAAATAACCAATACTCTCCAAGGCCCAAATACTATGAAGATTAATTGGAGCTGCTTTAATTATGAAACATTAATATCCCTTTAGCCTCTTTTTCAAGTTAGAGCAGTGTTTCTCAACTCCTGTCCTCAGGACCCACTAACAGGCCAGGATTTGATGATTTCCTTGTTAGAGCACAGGTGAGTTAATGCGAATGAACCTCTGATCACCACACTTGTGCTCTAGCAGAGAAATCTCTAAGGCCTGGCCTGTTAGTGGGTCCTGAGGACCGAAGTCGAGAAACACTGAGATATTAGTATATAGGCTCCAATAACTGCAGAATTTATCTCTCCGGAGAGTTTCTCACCTTTATCTCACTTTAGTGCATCTCCCCTATTCCTCCTAAGCCTTTCAGCAATGCCTTTGCCTTCCTAAGTGTGTTTTTTGTCTTATGACAGCACTGATATTCAACTTTTCAGTGACCTTTCAGCCTGTACACTGAAAATGCAGAGAGCCATCAAACCATTAACTATTACCCTTCTGGAGCAACACATAGCATACAGATGGGGATTCCCCTTTGCTTTGTTTATGACCCACGAAGGGATGAACTAAACTATGAAGAACACAATGGAAGTTGACAGGCTCTGCAAAGCTATGAACTTTGCTCCGGTTTAAATATGGGATCTAGCCTTATAGCCAAGTGCACCATCCACATCCACCCCGAGAAAGTGAAAACCTATGTCAGAGAGTCTGACCTAGGACACATTGCGGGAACCCTGAACTGACTCCCATTGGAGAAACATACACCTTTGTCTCCCAACATGTGAATCGAAAACCTCTTTACCTAAAATTGCTTTGGTTTCATTTGAGGTTCAGACAATGATCCCCTGTTGACATTCTAATGCAGTTCTTCCACTCCAAGTCTGAGACGCACACTTCAGCGTAGGATATCCTGCTGTACTGGATTCTCCCATCTTTGGACCTGTGACAAAAACCTTAGCCATTTGCTGCTGCTAACGTAACAATATTCAATCCAGTAGAGGATGCTAAATATATATATATATTCTTCTTAACCCCCAGAGGAAGGGGGGAATGGGATGTGGTAAAGTTGATGGAAGATGGGGGTTGGCACTTTAGCCTACCTTTAGTATCTTCTACAGATAACCCCATGACGCTGTGCCATACATGTTATGAGAGGGCTGTAGACAAACATGCAGATGTGATTGCAATGTGTGTGTGGGGGGGGGGGGGGGGAGGGATTATATCCGTAGGCTAAGACATCATGCATGCCACATCTAACTTCCATAGAGATATGACAGGTTTAAGTGGGAGATAAGCACACATCATTCCTCTGAATACAGGGCAGAGTTGTTGCGTTTTCTAGGACAGATAAGGTGGTCATAATGCTGCAGTTGGTTTAGAAAAGGAGTTATATTTGGGGGGTTTGGAATCAGGGTTTCTACAACTGCTAATGTTTTATGGGTTCTCTAAATTGGGGAAGATTGATGTAAGTATATGATATTGAGCTTCTAGTTAGTTGGGCCATCATAAAATATACTTATTTGTTCATTATTTTCTAAGTGGGCCTGGGGGTTAGCTTTGTTTCTCCTACTAACAGTTATTACTACACTTAGGCCAAGAATCGAGCCCACCCCCTTACTTTCATATATATACCATCATAGCTTGGACTGCAGTTGTGCAGTATGATAGGGGTGTTCATTTTTGTTGTCTGCTTAAATTAACATTTCATACAGACAGATGGTGTTCGCATTGCTAACAAGGACAATATTTGGTAAGTTTGGTTTTATATGTAGTTCTAGATATCAGCATGTAGTATTATGGCTAGTAATTTGTATCAACAACATGCTTTAGTTTTATGGGGGGGGTTGTTCATTTTGTTTGGCTTTCTACCTTACCCCCTGCAAAAAAAAAAAAATATATGTGTGTGTGTATATATATATATATATATATATATATATATATATATATATATATATATTTATACAACTTGCTACAATAATCCTAATAAACATGTTATAAAGAACAAATATCTTTCCTACTAGTAAAGACGGTAGGGAGGCATACTAATATGATCACATGCTAATTTAGGAGCTGGAATTGATTTGCTGGTGGTGTTCATTGGTGTTTCCTATATTTTAAACTATCTATTCCTAAAATTGATTTATACCATTTTCTCCAAGAGGAAAGCAATGGGGCAAAGAGTTGTCTCCTGAGTTGTTCTGTGTCTTGTTTCTAGGTGGGATAGAGGTTCTCAAACATTTTCAGCAAAGGTTGATGCCACCCTTTTTCTTCATTGAAATAAATGTAAACTTTTTTTTTTTTTTACATAAGTGTATAATATGAATTTGCATTTTATCTGTAATATAATTGAAGAAGTCAGTTCATTGTATATCCTTATATTTTCCTCTGACTTTTTCTACAAACTTAAATTGGCTTCCCACAAAACATGATTATTACAAACCACACAACCATCCTTTGAAATAGCCTTTTCCAAAACTGTGAGTGATTGCATTTAAGAAACAGGAGTTCTTTTATGTTGCATAGAAACTGTGAAATCTGGTGCTCAAAGTCTCATGTAATAATCCTCCCTCCCCCCAGATGAGCCTCAAACCCATAGTCTGAGACTCACTGTAATATGTACTAACATGGGGTAAGTTTAGTCCACTTTGCTGACATGCTACTTTGGGTGGGAGTAGGGAGTTGTTTGGGGCTTCCGTTCATTAAAGTTTTAACACTGGTAGAGTGTGTATGTTGGTATCCTATATAATAATTCGCTAAGTTGTGTGTAACGCCCGACATGCGCAGTAGACACTGCTGCGCGTGCGGCAGTCACACGCAGTGGAGACTGGCCGCGCCGTGGCTGATACAGAGCTGGGTGCTCCGAAGGAGCGTCCAGCTCTGTATCAGCCGAGGCGCGGGCAGTCTCCACTGCGTGTGACTGCCCCGCAACCGGCTGCCAGAGGCACTGTGGCCCGTGTAACGGGCTGTTCAACTAGTACACAAATACAGTGGTGAGTAAAATATGGCCTACAGACCGGTTCCAGCCAGTGATTCTCCTCTTTCATTCATTTACATTGTAGGATTTCCGGCAGGGACCTCACATCCAGTGTTTCACTCTACAAATCACTTGTAACCCTGTATTGTCTAAACCCTTAAATTGTAAAGCGCTGCATACACTTATGGCACTGTATAAACAAACGTATTCATTCATTGACAAACATTCTCTTTTCAACCCATGCTTTTTTAAAGGGGATCCATCACCCCTGTACAAGTGTGGCTTAAATGATAGCTTATATAGCGAATATGACCATTTCTTTACTATTTTTAATACTCTATTTGGGAAAAAATTAATGTTTAAAAAGTGCCTTGCACCCTACTTCCGGATAGAGTGCAGGTACAGCTCTCTGCTCCCGTTCCTCTAGCCACCTCCACCGATGACGGAGGCTTCTGTCTGTAAGCTGGATAGCTCTCATTGGCTACATATTGATCTCTACCAATGAGAGCTCTCCAGCTTACAGACAGAAGCCTCTGTCATCGGAGAAGGCTGGTTAGAGGGACAGGAGCAGAGGCAGAGTGATAGACTGGGGTAGAGAGCTGTACCTGCAGTCTATCCAGAAGCAGGGTGCAAGGCACTCTTTAAACGTTCATTTTCATCCAAATAGAGTATTAAAACTGGAAATAATAAAGAAATGGTCATATTCGCTATATAAGCTATCATTTAAGCCACACTTGTACAGGGGTGATAGATCCCCTTTAACTTTTCTAAATTATGCCTTTGGGCTCTCACGTCCTCCCCTAACTTCTGTAATCACTACTGATCTGTTGTAACCTTGACATCATCATGATGTCAGGTCAGGATGTTCAGGACCTGCCAACTTCATCAACTTCAATGATGGATTTATACATTTACCCTAGTATTCTGATATCTTAAGAGTTAATCACAAAAGGCATTCCCTTGTCTGCATATTACATCTGCAGCACTTGATATATATATATGTGCTTCTACTACAGCAACAATAAAGAGGGGTATAGTGAAGGTCAGAACATACATCTTTAGAACAGAGCTGCTCATTAGTAGCTAAGCATGAATAGCTTCTAACATACAGATGTTGGTAGTCTTACAGATTAACCCCTTGGGTGATATAGATGTCTCCAACACTTTGAGAAGCAATGTATTGTGGCCTCTCTAGCATCCAAATGGTCAATTTATTTATGGGGGGGGGGGTTAAACATTAATGTAGAACAGGCAAAACAACCGCTTCTGTTTAGATTTAACCAAAGTCATCATTTGATATTTGCCCCTCTAGTCTTGTCTCACAGCAACTAAAAGCTCTCTCGACAGAGAGAATAGAACAACATGCATCTATTTTCAGTCAGCTGTGCTGTAATGTGGTTTATGGAATTTGTTTTTCTTTATGATAGTGATGAACTTCTGGGAAAGGAGATTGTTGGTTATTAAGGGAAATGAAGTATGCACTTTTACAACCTCTGATATTCTGGTTTAGAGAAGAAAAGGGAGATATACTATATGATACGTTAACCCTTTGAGTGCCAGAGGGGTGTGTAGTGCATTGTCCATCAATGTGTTGCACATCCCTCGGACACTCAAAGGGTTAAAGGAACTGTAATCCTTTTTAGAAAAAAATGATTAGCAATTTAATGTGGTTTTTTTTTTTAATTGAACTACATTTTTATTCTGGTCAATATGTTGTGGTGTTCTTGCCAATTACCACGCAGAAATGAGGTCAAATACTCAAGTTCTCCTATAGAGTACATTATTAAAAAATACTTTTTGATACCACGGGGTTTATGCAGGGAGGATTAATAAAGAACAGATACATTTCCAGTGTGATCAGCTATCCAGTTCATATGTTATTCTAATCTATAGAGCATGTGTACACATCTCTCTCCAGTTTGACACATCTTAAGACATTATCAGGAATACATGAATTAACTCTCCAATAGGAATTGAGAGATGATCACACTGGATATGTTATTCCCTCATACCTCGCTCCTCCCTCCCTGCCCTTCATAGACAAAGGGGCACCTAGGTGGATATGCATGGCACACCGCATTGCCACGGCACACTTTTGAGAGCCACTGCTTTGGAAGAACAAATGTCTTTATACAGATGGCACAAATTAGAATGAAAACCTCCTTAAAAACATTAGACTTCAATATGATTTTTGGTCTTTGCTGTCTTTTATTTAGTTATAAAAAAAAAAAAACCACACACACACACACACACACACACACACACACACACACACACACACACACACACACACACACACACACACACACACACACACACACACACACACACACACACACACACACACACACACACACACACACACACACACACACACACACACACACACACACACACGGGAACATACATGGTTATTCTTTGTATTAGTAGGCAAAACAGGAAGTTCAGATAAAGCCTAACTTTGACAGCAGGAATGTTTCATACCTCACAAGTGTCCCTCTTTAGGAGGGACAGTCCCTCTTTTAGACCTAAATCCCTCTGTCCCTCTCTCCCACCCTGATGTCCCTCTTTTTAGGAGATCACACTGTGTGATGTGTATATAAGTGTATCACATTGCTCTACATCAATAAAACTCACATTACTGTTTGTATAAATGTCAGTAAATGTGTTTATAAATTAGTCTGTGTAAATAAAATACTTTGGTCTTGTTCTAAATCATTTATTAGGTTTCACAAGTAGGTGTCAATAGGTCATGAAATAGTCTAAAAATTCTTGGTAATGCCACGCCCACCAGACACGACCCCAGCAATTCCCACTAAAACACAAGTGTCCCTCTTTGGCAATTTGAAATGTTGGGAGGTATGATGTTTATATAGTATAACACACACACACACACACACTTAAAAAAAAACTTTAATATGTAAAAGTTATGTTTATAAAATGTTGGAAGTGCAGCTAAACTAAATCATCCTTTCATTCCATTTTTATGAAAATATTTACTTCATACAGCAGAGCTTTATAATTCCCTTTGATTAAAATGGTACACTCAATGAATATCAAAAAATGAAGTTGAAGGAATCTGAACAAAGGTGCTATTAAAGTATTCATAGCATAGTTTTCAGTGTATTGTTTCATTTATGAGACGCTGGTCTAATTTTCATCCCATAGACATGCTATGAGCTTTAATAAGTTAAGAATAGCCATATGTGTCAGTGCAGATTTGTGAAAGGATGAGTAATTGAATTGAGTTTTGACCTTTGACTTGACAATCTCCATGCTGGGAGATGGCATACAACAGATCAAAAAGCTTCCCCATCCATTTAAGAAAAGGGAAGACTATGCCCAAACATCCTATTCAATTAGACCCTCTATAAATACTGCTATATTAGACCACTCAATATTTTTTCACCAAAATATAGGCACAGAATATATAATGCAAAAAAAAGAAAACTGTAAAACACAGAAGGGGTTATGCACTAAGGTGTGATAAAGAGGTGATAAACAGGAAATGTCTTCTTCAGTGATATCACTTCTCAAATTGCTGTGTTATACTCTAGAGCCTATGCACTAAGATCCCGAAAGTTGGAGAGATCTTAGTGCAGAGGCTCTATAGAATAAAATAGCAACTGGAGACGTCATCTCCACATTAACACCTCTTTATCACGACTTAGTCCTTAAAGGTATAGTAATGTTTCAACATAAAAGCATATTAATCTTCATAGTATTTGGGCCATTGAGAGTGTTATTTCACTACTGTCAGAGTTGTAGTTCAAGAGTAATTGAATGATAGTTTTCCCCACCCGCCCCTTTTACCTAATGTAAGCCACCTCCCCTCAGATGTGGAATCTGGTCCACAGACCAGACAGCTCTCAGCAAGGGACAATCTTCTTACTGTGAGAACAATGAAAGCCCTGCCCCCCTTCACAGGTTTTCCCCTTATGTTAATTGAAGATTGTCCCTCTCTGCAGTCCACTTGGACACCACCCTGCTGCTCTGAGGGGAGCAGTGTTACATCAGTAAAATGGGCGGGAGGGGGATACTTTATCATTCAATTACTCTTGAACTACAACTCTGACAGTATTGAAATAACACTCTCCTTGGCCCAAATACTATGAAGATTAATTGGAGCTGCTTTTATTATGAAACATTACAATCATTTTAACCCCCACTGTCAGAGGGAATACAGTATTCTCAAGACCATTCAGTGGCGGAAATACATTTTGCAGTGCCTTGCACACCCCTCTGGTCTTTAAAGGGATAGTAATGTTTCATAATAAAAGCAGCTCTAATTAATCATCATAGTATTTGGACTTTGGAGAGTGTTATTTAAATTCTGTCAGAGTTGTAGTTCAAGAGTAATTCAATGACAAAGTATCCCCCCTCCCACCCATTTTACTGATGTAACACTGTTTAGCCAGATCAGAAGGGAGGTGTCCAGGTAGATTGCAGAGAGGGACAATCTTCAATTAAGATGAGGGAAAAACCTGAAAAACTTGTCGGGGGGGGCAGGGCTTTCATTGTTCTCACAGTAAGAAGATTGTCCCCTTCTGTTATCTGTCTGGTCTATGGACTGCATTCCACATCTGAGAAGAGATGGCTTACACTAGGTAAATGGGGAGGGAGGGGAAACTTTGCTTGGTTTGAGAGATAAGACTTATATAATTTTTAATGCCTACAAAATAAAATAAAGATAACATGAAGTATTATTATCCCTTTAAGAGGTTAATATAAATTATCTGTAGATATATATATATATATTCCTAAAAGGAGAAGCTTGGCAGGCAGCCAAAATTCTCTGGCACTGAACATACCCAGGGGCGTGCACTAGAAGGAGTACAGCCAAGCAGTACTGAGGAGACATTCATGTTTCCTCACACATAACACAGGGGCGTGATTTTCATAGGAGTTGCCAGGGGCCGTCAGTAGCTATATGAACAATGATGTTCGTCTTAATATGTGTAATATAACACAATTTGTTCAAAAAAAATACACGTATATGCATATAACAGATACGGGCATTTGTCCCTCTACATGCCCGTATCTGTTATATGCATATACGTGTATTTTTTTTTAACAAATTGTGTTATATTACACAGTGTTCATATAGCTACTCGCATACACACATTGTTACCAATATTGTAACAAGGGGTCTGTTACAAGCTTGAACATGTAAGAGACGGGGCAGCAGTATAAGCCGGCATTTCGGCAGTATTAAATACATTAACATCAGAAGTAACGATTGGAATAATGGATACTCAGTGGCGATTAATGCTCATTGATAAGGATGGTTTCTTTATTCTTTAACTTCACTAAACGTATGAGGCATCCCTTATTTAAATATCTATTTAAATATTTACATATTAGATTGAATTTGGGGATGAGTCTATATTATAATTGTTGTATGTCTATTTATTCGCTACTCGAGATACTCAAAGCGCTAGTTTTACACGTGTACGCATTATTATTAAGATATATATCAGGGAACAACAGTATATTTAACATCTTATTGCTGATATTTGATTTTTTATCGAAGGTGTGATAGGTAATAGAAATATTAGAGAAACCTGTTACTTCGTATAGTGATAGGCTTCTCTTTTTTAACAGCATAGATTTTTGAATGTGTACGATCACAATGTTTCACTAGGTGATTGGATATCAAAGCTGTCTGTCAAATTACTTCATCACAGTAGTTTTTTAATTGGTTGTAAGAACTTTGGCGCATTTCTTTCAGGTGCAAGGGTCACTTAGAGGGTTTAAATACACCATGTTTCACTATGATGTGTGTTCTTGATAAAGGCCATAGTTTGTGGCCGAAACGTCGAAATAAACATCGCTTGAATCTCTTTTTCAATCAATTTCCAGTGAGTGCCGTCTCTTCTTAAAAATGTATATATATATATATATATATATATATATATATATATATATCTATCCTATAATACAATTTGCTATGATGCGAAGCTCCCTGTGTGACGCATTCATGTGCAGTAGTCATGCGCAGTACAGACTGCCCGAACGCGCCATCCCCCAGTCCAAGGTATGGCCGATCTGGAGCGGGGAACCCGAACAGCCCACCACCCGGCCCCGGGGCAGCAGCCGAGGCCACCGGGCGGCACCCTGGCCCGTGCACACTGGACTTCAATACTAATATATATATATATATATATATATATATATATATATATATATATATACATACATAATAATGGTCCACATAGAATGAACAATCAATAAGATACAGTGAATAGAAAAATAAATAAGTACTGAATGTGTCTAGCAAAACATATATAATAAATATGACATGCAAGTCCAAGGATGGAAAAGAAATGCCAAGATATCAGGTTGCTTAGGGAACCAAATTAGCCACTTGCCCAGGCCCAACCCGTATCATTGCTATTGTGGAATCATCAGCAGATGCTTCTGTGGAAGATTATTATTGAGATGATGTATATAGATTTGTTGGATGTTTAGTGGGTCTACATAAAAATTGTGTTGAACCCATTGTGATCTATTCCCACCACTTCATAATATTATATATAATATTATATTCACTGATTGCCTTGTCTGTTTTTTTTTTATTAATTTATTTATTCAGTTTCATTCTTTATTCTTTCTGTTTATATTTTTTGTGATTAATATTTGGATCTTAGTAGAGTGCTTCATATAATTGAATTTCTGGCTTGGTTTTCCATTTTCTTACTAGGAATGGGAAGATATCGATCTGTTTTTTTGCCAGTTGCCTGTTTCCTTTATTAGACCCTTTTGCTATTTGATTAGTCCAGGCTATGTTTGCAGCTGCAGACATAGCCTGTGACACACTGGCTTTTAATGAAACCCTTGTCCAAAACATTGCTTCACAGTGCTTTAGAGATGCTTCTAGCATCAATGGGATTTACACTACAGTGACCATTGTTGTATTTTCTGTTGCATCCACTAGAGAATACAGGAACCGTTAATTAAAGCTCAAGCCACTAGGAGGAAGACACTTTCAAAGAAATTCATACTCTTGTAATTTTCTTTGCCCCTGGCAACTGCTCCTGCAAGTAAGTTTAAAGGGGAGAGATTTATAATTGCATTAATGGAAAAGAAGCTTTAAAATGGCTGTAGAATGGTTGCTGGTAGTTATAAAAGTATTAACCCCTTAACGACCAGCCAATCAGGGTGGCGCGGTCAGTTAAGGACCACGGAGTTTTTTTGGTTTTTTTTTTTTGTCTTTTCCACTTCAAGACTCCCTGAACGGGGTGCAGCCGCGGGGGGAGCCCGGAATTCCATGACGGTCATAGTACGTCGTGGGTCGTTCAGTCAGATCGACCCTTGACGTACTATGACTGTCAATGGTCGTTAAGTGGTTAAGGACAGTATAGGAGGACAGAGCTCCATCTAGTACTTTTTTTTTATAAAATGGATTAAGGAAGTTTTTAAAAAGTGGCTCGGCAAATTTATAAAGAAATTTCACTATTTTCCACAATTTAGAGAGAGAATTTTCAAAAAATATTTAAGGCTGTGTCTGACCTGTTCTTATTTTTTGCAGTCACCACATTTATTAATGTACATATAATAGTTTATAACTACCAACACTCATAATAAGGAATAAGGATATTTTAAGGATCCTTTCACAAAAACAAACAAGAACACTTTTTATATATCTCCCCTATGCTTCCTAAAGGGCTGGTTTTTACAGAGGCAACATTTTCACTGTTTTTCCTAACAGTTTTGTCAAGATAACCAGTCTGGCTGGGTTCACACAGATGAGTGGACAATGCCAAGTTGTATTGTCAGATGAATGAATGATTTTCATCATCAATGTCAAGGGGAAAAATTCAATTTTTTATTATGATGAGTACTTTCCTTCCTGTTATTGGAGACTTTCATTTTTTTTTTTTTTTTTTTTTTTTTTTTTTTTACAAATTGTGTGGTAGTGTTAAACTCATGAGACTTCAAGATGACATAGTATTTCATATCTACAGAGAACTAAGGAAAACAAGTGTATGTCTATTTCTGGGAGATTTTTCGTCCAAAAGTTTTTGGACCCAAGTTGGTGCTTTTTTTTTTTAAATAAAGAATTGAGCTGTAATAACTTTTGAATTAAAATGTTCCCAACTGTGGGAGTACCCTTGTTTTAATCAGTTACATGATTTTACTTTTTCCATATGTTTGTACATCACATCTGAATATGACTCCTTTATGTACATTTTTTTCTCATTAATGCTTAACTATATTGCATACAAAGTGTTGTTCTTGTGATATGTTAAAACTTTATTGGTAATTGGTATTAGTCAGTAATCATGCAAATATAACACTTTTAAGTAAACTGCCTGTTGATTACAAAAAGGTTTTCATTTTTAAAATTTCAAAATATAGTTTTTGAATATACAACCTAAAAATTGTGTGCATAGTAACTTATTTTTTTCCCCGTCTTTAGCGGAAACCATATTTTTCAAGGGCTTGCTGCTGGAATTGCAGTGAATGAAAATGGAAGAGGCCAAATTACAGGTGTAGTATGACTTTAAATTTTTATAAGCTCTTTTGACAGTAATACGTTAACTTATTTTATAGGTACACTTGATGAAACCAAACAGTATTGAATATAATTCTTTTTTTATTGATCATATGCATGAAGCACACTTGATCTGTTAAAAAAAAAAAAAAAAAATTGATCAAGAGATTTTGTTAAAACGAAACAATGGGAATTAAAAAAAAAAAAAAAAAAAAAAAAAAAAAAAAAAAAAAACTTGTTAAACCAACTTTATACACTACTCAACACTGAGATTGCAACACTAGGATTTTGATAAGAATGTCTCATTTTGGGGGCAATACACAAAACTAGAAGACAAGGCGTGCTATCAAGTAATTTGGTCTGTAATTTCTTTGACCATGTCAAGCCATGCAACATCGACGTGGAGACTGTATTAACATCTTCTTGGACTGAACTTAACTAGAGGCTTTATAGCTAACTTTTCATTAAGAAATTTGCTTTACATAACACTTTTTCACTCCACTGATTATTTTGTTTCTATGCTGAAGAAACCCTTTTTTAGTGCCATTTATATCCATCGGCTAGGTCTAAATTAAGCTTGTTTCCTGTTTTGGTTCAACACTGTTCTACAGGTTCCTTTTCCCCATTAAAATTTACTTATCCTATATAATAATTCGCTAGGATGTTTGTCAGAAGTCGTCATGCGCAGCAGAGACTGCGCCTATTCGGCAATCTCTCAGTCTCTACTGTGCATGAGTGCATCGCGTGAGTGAGGCGACACAAGACTGCATCTCGTGGAGCAGTGAGGTAGCGGCCACTTAACCCTTTGAGTACCAGAGGGCTTGCGTACACCTCTGGCACTCAAAGGGTTCCAGACCTTGGCCCGTGTATACAGGCTTTTACAATAGTATTGTATATTTAATATCAATAGTTATATTGTGTGTTTAATATTGACCATCCTCAACTTTTTTTCTCACTCTCTCTCTCTCTGTATTTTAAGACAATAACTAAAAAAAACAACCTAGGGACTCAACCACAGCCCACTTCTTACATATCTTGGGAAAGATATGTAACCCAAGCAGCTGTGAGATGTATTATATAATGCAAAAAGAAGAGGGTCCTAAAGTCCACTCCCTCCACTCTGGCATTCAAACAGCTTCAAACCACAACTTATATTTGCCAAAGAGAGTGGGTTCTCTTACGCTCCCATGTATTACTATTATGCAATTTATACTTGTTGGATTTAAAGAATCTTTATGCTCTCTGCCTCCCTCTTACTCCCGGGAGAGACATGGCTGCCAAAATAATTTGAGAGGATATATGAGAGGAAAGTTATATAGAGACCAGTTCCCTCTAGCTAATATATGTTGTATCTGACGGTTAGTTGGTTTACAGGAGAGAGTGATGGCATTATGAAATGATCCAGTGCCATTAGTATTACATGTATATATAATACTAATTATATGTATATTTTGCAGCTGCAGATAGAAACAGCTAACCATTCACCAGAAAACATTATTGTTCTTATGTTTTAATGGGGATACAGGGACCATAGAGATAAGCTTTCACTACTAGGAGGCAGGGCAATTTAAGAAAAAAAAAAAAACTCCAGAAGAGGCCACTCCCATTCAGTTTTGCTTAACTCCCCATACTTCTCTTCATATTCTAATTGTCCTGCTCGTGAAGTACAGGACAAGAATATTTTTTATTTTTCTGGTCTTAATGAAAACAGAGGAAGTGTTGGAGGTCACTTTGATGATTTCTTATTCCATCCTTCTATTTCTATGCGGGATCTGCTAATACATGTAGTAGATTTTAAGTGACAGGGTCACTTCAACATAGAACCCTCAATGGAATTATAACTACAGTTGTGCTAGGTGCACCTATAATAGGCTTTACATAGAATATAGTCTTACCTCCTTGAGGACCAGAAGGCTGCAGAATTAATTGTGGAGCAGTGCATTACTTTTCTGGTCCTTAAGGAGTTAAACACTAGATTTCATTACAGTTCATGGTATATGTCTGTCACTGGATTTTAGTTCAAAAACATCAGACTGTGTTGCATTGCAGGTTGTCACTCCAAACTCCTCCTACAACATAGGGCTATAATTCTGGAGCAAATCAACTTTACCATAGGGGAAAAATACAAATTCCTATTTAAATGGGGACTGAGACTAATCTAAGGAAAAGAGATGCATTAGTGGTCCAATGAAAATTCTTAAAATTCCTGTTGATTTAAACAGGTCTTGAATACTAACAAGGTCTTTAATACATTGTGAAGCTAGACGATGGCAACGTCTGTAGCATTCAGAACCATTAATCAGTAGAAATATTTTTTTTTTTCTTATGGCACAGTTGTTTTGCTCCAGAGTTGCACCATTTTTCTTAGTACATCAACCCACTGCTTTTATATTTCATGTGACACGTCAGTTAAGCCATGCCCCCTTCGTGAGTAAATCAAGCCCCTTTTCTATGCGAATCCTATCATTTATATTCCCCAGCAGCACCACAGGAGTCCCCAGAAGACAAAGTTCCCAGGTATGTGTGTAACACATTGCTCCACAATGCATTATGCACTCCTCTGGCTTTCAAAGGGTTTGGATATTATTATCCCTGTTTAACCCTTTGAGTGCCAGAGGGGTACACAATGCATTGCTTTGCAATGTGTTGTGTACCTCTCTGGCATTCAAAGGGTTATTTCCATTACATTTTTGGAATCTCAAGTTGTCCTCTAGTTTGCGTTTGGTTTGTCCCAACATTGTCATTAGCCAACAGAGTACTTGGTGTTCATCAGGTCCATTGAAAGCACTAGACAAAGTAGGCAGTTGCCGAGGGTGGCAGAATTAGGGGACTGCAGCAAGGCTGTTGCAGTAAATTGCAGACCTCCTATACCCCCTTTCCTTTCTCAAATAAAATAAGTGTAAGTATTAAATATGTTATTAATTCTAAGGCACTATTTACTTCTGAAAACTCCCTAAGAGGACATGGGATGCAGTGGGTTAACTTGGAAGGGTGCTGGACTGAAGGCTTGCTTAAGGTGCCTGCCAAGTATCTTTTGCACCAGCCCTGGCAATCATAAAATCCATAATCTTATTAATGATTTACCTGTTTGAGAATATATGCTTTTCTTGCTTTGCACAACAGGCTGTCACAGTATTCTCAGCTCCAGTCCTCGGGACAGGTTTTAAGGATATCCCTAATTAAACACAACTAGTGCAATCAGAATTACTAAACCACTGATTATCCACCTGTAAACCAGCAGGTGTTTATTGAAAACGTGACCTATTCGTACATCCTGAGGACTAGCATTGACAATAACTTGTCATTGTGCTTTATGAGAAAAGTGATTCTCTATGCAGGTAGCATTGCTATTAGATTTACAGGAGCCTTATTCCCATTTGAAGGTTTCCAATTACACCTTTTCTTTCTGAGATTATGACTGACACAGGCAGATACAACAATCTGTCTAAAAAACAATTTATACTTTAAAGCAGCCAATTATTAGGAAGATATGTGTCTTCATTTTAGAGAATGCAGAATCAGCATAACGTAATACACCATGGGATGATACATAAACACTATGTTGTGGAAGAACTGGCACTAATAATATTGATAACAATGCAAATGGTTGGTGTATATAAATAAGTAATGCCAGTTCATTAAATATTAACACTATGAAGTTGTCTTTCTGAAAAAATGGCATAGAAATGGGTAAAAAGCGACAATTTTAAAAGACAGAGTGTGGAGGCGAATAGTTTGGGGAGGTGGACAGAGTGTGGAGGCGAATAGTTTGGGGAGGTGGACAGAGTGTGGATGTGGACTGTGTGTGGAGGTTGACGATGTGGACTGTGTGTGGAGGTTGACAATGTGGACTGTGTGTGGAGGTTGACAATGTGGACTGTGTGTGGAGTTGACAATGTGGACTGTGTGTGGAGTTGACAATGTGGACAGTGCAGTGTGGAAGTTGACAATGTGGACAGTGCAGCATGGAGGTGGACAGTGCAGCATGGAGGTGGACAGTGCAGCATGGAGGTGGACAATGTGTGGAGGCAGACAGAGTGGGGAGGCGAATAGTGTGTGGAGGTGGACAATGTGGACAGTGTGTGGAGGTGGAAAATGTGGTCAGTGTATGGAGGTGAACAGTGTATGGTGTTTAAAACAGTGGCATTAAAATGAATGTGCAGTGCCTAACTCTTCACCCATAAAAGCATTCTAACTCACAATATATGCCAAAGTGAAGCATTTTAAGTTCATAAGGGTTCTGTGACGAACTGGACTGTAACAGGTCACATGCCGCAAGAGGCGGAGCCTCTCCTCACCCTGGCTGGGATCCCTTGGACACTAATACTGAATGGTATAGAGAGAATACCTTCCCCCCACTCAGAGCTGCAGATTACAACCAGCTTGAGTGTTTTATGGTTCTGGAAGGGGGCTGCTAGGCTGGAATTGTGCACTTCCCCTCCCCCTTTGTCTGAGATTCCTACAGGAGGTTTTATGGTTACATCTAGGCACTGGGAATGTATACAGTGTGGCTGCCAGGCCCAAAAGTGTCCACTTCCCATCCCCCTTCTGTAACCTTTGTTTTAATGTCAATGTGGAGACTGCCCCTTTTTCTCTGAACTGTAGAAAATGTTGTGTTGTCTGAAAATAAAGGTAGTTCATGATTTAACAAGACGGAGCGTGCTTGTCTTTCTCTGGTCCACTATTGAGCAGTTACTCATAGAGAAGTGCCAGGGGACTAGATAGATAGAATATCCTATAAGAACCGAATAGATCAGTGCAGTATATCCTGCATTGCCGGTGGATACACGACTCCAAGTACCGGGTCTTAGTGCTTAGTATAGCGGTTAGCTGTGCAGGTTAGCGGAAGAAACCCACGGACGATAACGTGCCTGAACTGCTATACCCTTTTGTAGCAGAGACGCCAGGGCCATATCGTCACAAACTGGTGGCAGCGTGGTGGGATAACCTGCATTACAGCGACCCCCAGATCCTAAGACGACCCCGTGATGCACACCAGAGCACAGAGCGCTGCTGAGGAACGAACCATAGCCGAGACGCAACCGGAGGCCATCGCACCTCTATCCCGAGCGGCCAGGCTGGCCCTCAAGGTCCAAGAGTACAGAGAGGCAACGGGCGGACGAGCAAGCGAGCTGGACCTGATCGAGAAAGCAGATGCTGCCCTTTCCAGAGAGGATCGAGAGCAACAAGCAGAGTCCTTCCCTGCAGTGGCCTCTCCATCTATCCAACCAGCGAATCCCCGCCTCAAGGTCTCCGTCCATAGTTTCTCCAAGTTTGACAACGAGAAAGGCGACATTAACGGATTCCTTCAGGACTTTGAGCGGCAGTGTGCCTTAAATCGCCTACCACCCGAGGACTGGGTACCCCTCCTGGATGGGAGGTTGACAGGACGTGCACTTGAGGCTTGCCGAGCGATTCCCCGCGAGGAATGGGGGGACTATCAGGTCGTGAAGCGAGCTGTGCTGGCTAGGTACTCTGTTACCCCTGAGTCCTATCGTCTCAAGTTCCGAGAGCTACGACCTACCCCAGAAGGCACCATCCCAGAGTATGTCTGGAAGATTGGACATGCACTGGAGGGATGGTGGACAGGAAGTGAGGTGCACTCCCGGGAAGACTGCAAGCAGGCAGTGATGTTGGAGCAATTGTATGCCGTCCTGCCCTTGGAGATGCGACAGTGGACCCAAGATCGCCATCCCACCACAGCCGCAGCAGCTGCGGAGTTGGCGCAACACTTCCACGAGACCCGCGGATGGGGTCCTCGCATCGATACGCTACCCAAGACCCCTGCAGTCCCACTGATCATACCTGTGCCGCGGACGGAGCCAACTCCACACTCCGCTGCTCCAACCCGACTGGCGGGCCCCAGGAACATTCCGCAGCCAGTCCAGTCCTCGTTCCCCAGCTACTCTGCCTCACGACCAACGTACCCTAGCAATGTTCCCGGTCGGCGACCGATGCCAGGGCCAGCGTCCCAGAAGGGGAACAACGAGGTCACTGGGCCCACAAGGAGTCCCGGGGCGAGGCACCAGCTTGTTTGCCACGGGTGCCAGCGCCCGGGCCATTTTGTGAAGAATTGTCCCTCCCGGGCCCCTATTGTCCCAGCCAGGCCTGTCCAGCTTGTTCGGGAGTGGTATGGGGTGGAGAATGTTGGGGAGGAAGGGGAAGCGGAGGTAGACCAGTACCAGGACTGTTTGGACTGGCCTACCTGGCACCTGGGAGTGACGCCGGTGAGAACCGTGCAGTGGCCCAGAGATGACCCAAGCCGCCGCCACCGCCAGCAGGTGCTGGTCAATGGCACCCCAAAGGAAGGGCTGCGGGACACCGGAGCATTCCTGACAGTCGTTAAGTCTCATTTGTTGCGAGGTGTCTCGCCTTTGCCCCAACGAAAGGTGATCTCTGTCGCCGGAGGAGGGCGACTTTCAATCCCTATGGCCCGTGTTTGGCTGGATTAGGGAGCAGGCAGTGGATACAGGGAGGTGGGAGTGTTGAATTCCCTCCCTGTGGATGTATTGTTGGGGAACGACCTGGGCCCCATGGAGAGCTACTTTGTCCAGGTCGTGACCCGGGCACAAGCTGCCCAAGACAAGGATTTACCCCCGGGAAATGGATCGTTCCCAGCTGCGGGCTCTGTTCGGCCCCATCGCCGACGACCGGGGAGACCCAAGAAGCACCCCACCCCGGTCGTCCCACCAGGGCCCTCACACGGCGGCCCCGGCACCAGCCCTGGGTGTACACAACAGGTGCCGGCAGCCGCCATCCAGGACAACAACTCCATACGAGTTAACCCTACCCTTCCGCCCTCCACCCACGAAGGTGGCACTCCCACTCTGGCCGAGGACCAGGTAAGACGAGACCCCCCTGACCTGACCGAGACCGCCTGGACTGACCCTACTAAACTGAGACAGGAGACCCTGGTAGACCCTAGCTTGGCTGGGATGAGGGAAAGAGCAGAGACTGGGGAGGTAGGGCCACAGGGGGAGACGATTTTCTGGGAAGGGGGACTACTGTACAGGGAGACCAGTGTCCGGGAGACGGGACAGGAGTGGAAGGTGACCCGCCAACTCATTGTCCCCTCATATTGCCGAACCCAGATAATGACCCTGGCCCATGAGGTTCCCCTGGCAGGCCACCTGGGAGTCACTAAGACCAGGGCCAGGCTGACTAAAGCTTTCTACTGGCCACGGGTCTCACAGGCAGTTTCTCAGTTCTGCAACTCCTGTGATGCTTGCCAGAGGATCGGCAAAGGGAAGGGACAGGGGAGGGCACCGCTCCAATCTATGCCCGTAGTGGGGGTTCCCTTTCAACGGGTTGCAGTAGACATTGTGGGGCCCTTGGCCTGTCCGAGTAAGTCGGGCAAGAGATTCATCCTCACAGTCGTGGACTATGCCACTAGATACCCTGAGGCTGTAGCTCTGTCCCGGATTACTGCGGCCGCGGTGGCAGACGCCTTGGTGACTGTGTTCACCCGTGTCGGGTTCCCTAGCGAAATTCTATCTGATCAGGGCACTCAATTTATGTCAGAGCTGGTGCATCAGCTCTGGCAACATTGTGGTGTTAAGCAGATCAGGTCTGCTCCTTACCACCCGCAGACCAATGGACTCTGCGAGCGTTTTAATGGTACTTTAAAGACCATGCTGCGGAGCTTCGCTGATCGTGAACCAAACTGGGAGAAGCTGCTCCCTTTGCTATTGTTCGCGTACCGTGAGGTTCCGCAAGAGTCCACAGGGTTCTCACCATTTGAGCTCCTGTTTGGTCGGCGGGTGCGGGGGCCCCTGGACCTGCTGCGGGAATTCTGGGAGGGGGATTATGACCACGAGGAGGTGCCCGTAGTCCCCTATGTGTTAGAATTGAGGGAAAGATTGGAAGCTCTCACTGGGCTAGTCCAGCAGAACCTGTCTGCCGCTCAGACCAAACAGAAGGTTTGGTATGACCGGAGGGCTCGGACTAGGGAGTTTGTACCAGGGCAGAAGGTCCTCATCCTGGTACCCTTCCCAGCAAACAAGTTGCAGACTTCTTGGCACGGTCCGCACACGATTGTAAGGAAGCTTGGCAACACTGATTATGTTGTAGCCATGGACCACGGACAGCGCGTCCAACGCGTGGTCCATGTTAATATGCTGAAGGGGTACCAAGAGCGAGACGCTGAGGTCCTAGCGATCTGTCTGCCCGAGGACTACCCAGGAGAGGAGGACATGGTTCCCGACTTGCTACCAAAGACCGACATAGATCCCCAAGTGCCCCCTGTCACTGTTAGCGAGGACTTGACTGAGGACCAGGCTCAGCAGCTCAGGCAGGAGTTGCTGCTGAGGCGGCACTTGTTCTCGGAGAAGCCTGGGCGCACGTCGCTTTCCATGCACCGAGTGCTGACCCCAGGGCAGGCGCCGCTGAGGCAGAGGGCTTATAGAGTACCCGAGTCTGTGAGGGGATCAATTCGCCAGGAGATAGACGAGATGTTGTCCCTGGGTGTGATTGAGCCCTCTCAGAGCCCCTGGGCATCACCTGTAGTGCTGGTCCCCAAGAAAGACGGTAGCACTCGCTTTTGCGTGGACTATAGGCGACTGAACGATAAGACTGTGACAGATGCCTACCCCATGCCCCGTATTGACGAGTTACTGGACAGATTATCGGGGGCTAAGTACTTGACGACGTTAGATCTGGCCAGGGGCTACTGGCAAATTCCTCTGGAAGAGGAGGCGAAGGAGAAGTCTGCCTTCATCACTCCGTTCGGCCTCTACCAGTTTTCGGTAATGCCGTTCGGAATGAAGAATGCACCCGCCACCTTCCAGCGGTTGGTTGACCAGCTTCTCCGGGATTGTCATGACTTTGCGTGTGCTTACCTGGACGATATCGCTATTTTTAGCACATCGTGGACAGATCATGTACGCCAAGTGGCAGTTGTGCTTGACAGGATAGGGAGAGCAGGACTAACCATCAAACCAGATAAGTGCAGCCTTGCTATGGGGGAGGTCCAGTATCTAGGCCACTGGGTAGGGGGAGGACAATTGAGGCCAGACCCTGCCAAAGTGGAAGCGATTAGTCAGTGGCCCGTTCCCCAGACTAAGAAGCAAGTCCTAGCCTTCCTGGGTACTGCGGGGTACTATAGAAAGTTTATACCCCAGTACAGCACCATCGCCAAGCCCCTGACAGACTTGACAAAAAAGAAAAAGCCCAGGTTGGTCACTTGGACTCCAGAGTGTGGGTCCGCCTTCCAACAGTTAAAAGCCATCCTAAGCGCCCACCCGGTGTTAGTCGCCCCCGATTACACAAAAAGATTCATAGTGCAAACAGATGCCTCTACTTATGGCATCGGGGCCATTCTAAGTCAGGTGAACGAACAGGGGAACGAACATCCAGTGGCTTTTCTCAGTCGGAAGCTACTGGATCGCGAGGTCAGTTACGCGGCCATAGAGAAAGAGTGCCTTGCTGTAGTCTGGGCCCTCAAGAAACTACAAACCTATCTCTATGGCCGAGAGTTCACTGTGGTAACTAACCACAATCCCCTCTGCTGGCTAAACCGGGTGGCAGGAGACAATGGGCGACTGCTGAGGTGGAGTTTGGCACTTCAGCAGTATAATTTTACCATTCAGTATAGAAAGGGTAGGTCACATGGCAACGCGGATGGACTGTCCAGGAGAACTGAAGGATAGCCCTGTCCTCCCGCAGCCTGTGACCCGGAGAGTAGGGTCCCAGTCTGACAGCAGGACTTTCTTTGGGGGGGGAGAAGTGTGACGAACTGGACTGTAACAGGTCACATGCCGCAAGAGGCGGAGCCTCTCCTCACCCTGGCTGGGATCCCTTGGACACTAATACTGAATGGTATAGAGAGAATACCTTCCCCCCACTCAGAGCTGCAGATTACAACCAGCTTGAGTGTTTTATGGTTCTGGAAGGGGGCTGCTAGGCTGGAATTGTGCACTTCCCCTCCTCCTTTGTCTGAGATTCCTACAGGAGGTTTTATGGTTACAGCTAGGCACTGGGAATGTATACAGTGTGGCTGCCAGGCCCAAAAGTGTCCACTTCCCATCCCCCTTCTGTAACCTTTGTTTTAATGTCAATGTGGAGACTGCCCCTTTTTCTCTGAACTGTAGAAAATGTTGTGTTGTCTGAAAATAAAGGCAGTTCATGATTTAACAAGACGGAGCGTGCTTGTCTTTCTCTGGTCCACTATTGAGCAGTTACTCATAGAGAAGTGCCAGGGGACTAGATAGATAGAATATCCTATAAGAACCGAATAGATCAGTGCAGTATATCCTGCATTGCCGGTGGATACACGACTCCAAGTACCGGGTCTTAGTGCTTAGTATAGCGGTTAGCTGTGCAGGTTAGCGGAAGAAACCCACGGACGATAACGTGCCTGAACTGCTATACCCTTTTGTAGCAGAGACGCCAGGGCCATATCGTCACAGGTTCATTTGGCAGCATCAGAGGGTCACATAGTATAACTAATTTTCTACTAAATTTGCACGTTGTGTGCCCATTTGGTTCCCAGTCCAGATTAATACAATGTGGTATGAATGTTGATATTTAGAATAATTTGAGACATATTCTAAATATCATCATCCACACCACTTTGTGTAAATGTGGGCACCAAATGGGCACACATATAAGTGTTACCCTCTGCTGTTGCAAAATATACAAATATGTGTATAAAATGTCCCACTTTTGCATATATTCTATGTTACATTGCTTTTGAGGGAGGCAGAGAGGCACTGGAGGTGGCATGTAACTGTATTGCTGTGCTGGTGGCATATATGTGTTGTTCTGGTGGTGACATATAACTCTGTATTGCTCTGGTAGTGGCATACAACTAAGTAGTACTATTTTTAATTGGCTGTATTGACCTTAATGAACTACAGATTAACTGAATTGTTTAAAAGCACTTCCACTAGTCCAATGTTCCCAGTATTTTTCAAATTGTAATGATGTACCCCGTTTTACCCTTATTTATTATATTTAAGACTTCCTCATTGTACCTTTAGAGCAACACTATCTAGATGTAAGAAATATGTGTTCATGCAATTAAGCTAGATTAGTTAATTATATATTTTCTAAAACTCTAATGGTAAATTAAATAAAGCATGTGTCTCTCACAAGCAATTCTAGTATTTCAGATAATTAATGTTGTAACCTATGGCTCTATCATGTCATTGCCTGTTCAGTTATATATTAATATATATTATTAAAAATAATATATCAAGCAATTTATTTGCTTCCATTAGATATGTACATGCAAAGTGACGTATCTGAGGCTGATTAAGACAGGAATACAAATGGAACAGTGATGAGATGCATCGTACTAGAGCTTTAACACTTTCTAGGTAAACAAATCACTATTTTATCAGCCTACCAGTGTTTTCCATTGATATAATGTGTGTACACACATACCCAATGGTGTGAATGTCCTTATTTTTGTTGTAGGACGTTGACATTGCTCCTTAAAGGGGCCCCTCCATTTTTTCCCGTACCCCCCCAAATATAATTTCCAGAGTCCCCACTGCTTCTAAGCCCCCTTTAGCCTATAGTTGGGCAAAAGAGTCTTTCCCGAATCGTCCAGTAAGGGAGAAGACTCTAACATTTCAGTCAATAATGGAAAAACCCCATATCCGATAAATGGGTACTACAAGTATTTGTTCAAGGTTTTCAATTAAGTTTCATCAAATTACTTCCTCTTCACTTTTTTATATCCAGATTTCCAAAGGATCCTATGGGGCAATGGCCTTTTCAAGGAAATCAAGTGTCATCTTCACCCAGTAGTGATAGTTTCAGTTCTCGAAACACAAATTCAAAGACTTTTATTCAAATCTTTTTCTCTGTCATCCAATACAGGTTACTGGTAACTTTGGGTAGGCGATCCGCCCCTTTAAGTAGATAGGAACAATTCTAGAATTGAATGCCAGGGGTCCCTTCCCTCCTTGGTTGCAGCTAGCCAGTCAGCTCCAGTAAGATTTGTTCCTTGGTGAAGACACAGACAGGAGAACAGTTCTGCTATAGTTTTAGCTAATTTTTCTGTTAGGCGGACTACCATAACTGACAATGCCCTTAGATGTGGCTAGCTCAGTATCCAGGTGCTTTTTGTGGACCTTAAGCCCTGGGGGGAAAATCTTGGTTCAAAGTTCTTTCCCCAAGAGTTGCCCACTGAGGCATCTTCTTAATACATGGTAATCTGAAGACAGAAGACATGCCCCACAGTGCCCCTCCACACAGCGTTTTCCTTTGGAGTTCCTATTGCACACTCCTGCAATCGTTGGGTTTATCTGTATGTCTGTTGGATGTTTTGGAGCAAGTTTCTGTGATAATTTAACCCTTTGACTGCTGGATTAGCATCTTTTGGGGGGGGGGTTGTTGGGACTTTCCCTACTGGGTTCAGTGTTTATTTGGTCTAGTGA
The DNA here is from genome assembly GCA_037306005.1 of Rhinophrynus dorsalis. Taxonomy (NCBI): domain Eukaryota; kingdom Metazoa; phylum Chordata; class Amphibia; order Anura; family Rhinophrynidae; genus Rhinophrynus; species Rhinophrynus dorsalis. Next base: position 356,790,956 of record CM074718.1, read on the forward strand.
CATGTTTTAGTAATGTCTAGTGCACATTTACTTCTCAGCTACAAGTTTTCAAAATTTATGTTAACCCTCTGAGTGCCAGAGGGGTACGGAACGCATTGCAAAGCTTTGGGCACTGTTTTAGTACTTTTTTCTGGGAACACTACATTTTCCATGAGCGCTTGCTTTGTGCGCTCGTTTCTGATTGGCTCCCGCCACAGCAGCCATTTTTGCTTTTTCTTAACAGGTATCCTACGCAGGGCTTGGGGTCTCCTTCTCTCCTCTACAGATTAACCCTTCGCCTGCCAGATAACTGCATTTTAGCGATTACTGGGTGAAATTTTAATCTTACACACTGTAGTTGGGTGATTCCTTATACTTTAAATATTTTGACACTGTGAGAAGGCCTAATCCGTTAGAGCTTGGGGCCAGGCCTAAGACTAAGGACGCTGGGGTCTCTGTGTCCTGTATTATAAAAATACTTCTACGGGCAGAAACAAACACTCCAGCTTTATCTGAAGTCTGTATTCCAGGGGTCAACAACTGGGAGGTGGATTATCTCCGCGAACAGACTTTGGATCCAGGGAAGGGGAAATTGAAGCTCTCACTGATGATTGGGAAATTCCAGAAATTGTCCTGATGGCCTGCTATCTCAACACAAATTCCAAAGTTTTGCACAAAAAACAAGAGATCCAAGAGCGACGGTAGTGGTTGCCATGAGAATTCCATGACTGTACAACCTAGTATATATATTTCTTCAGATTGCCATGATTCCTAGGCTTCTTTCCAAGATCAAGGAAGAACAGACTAGCACACTGTTAATGCCAAAGAAGGCATGGTTCCATAATCTTCTGTCCATGTCCATTGCAGTCCCTTGGTGTTGGCCTCTGCTTCGGCATCTGCTCACGCCAGGTCTCATCTAACATTCCAAGCTATGCAACCATTTTGACGGCTTAGAACTTCAATCCCAAGTCTTGAAAATCAAAGGTTTCAGCAATCCGGTTATCCAGACATGGTTGAAAGCTCACCAGGAGGTCAGCTAAAATTTACCACAGAATCTGGAGTCTATTTCAAATTTTCTGATCTAAACAAGATTAATCCCCTAATGTTTAACCCTCCGTACATTCTGGACTTTTTTCAGGCTAGTCTTGATAAAGGATTGAGAGCACGCTTTCTCAAAGTGCAAATCACTGCTTTCTGTATTCTATTCCAGAAGAACATTCCCATGATTCCTGAAAAACTGACTTGTCAATAAGGTGCAAAAAAGAAACACAAAGAAGGCGCTCCTACTGTAGTATCCTCAGGTGAATATTCCCCTCCCATAGATTAAATTTATTGTACTCACACTTTGTTGTATCCAGTGAAACACTTATGTGTACACTGGAATATCAGGCAGGTGGGATTTATCTGACTGTCCCCACAATAGTACACCAGTAATTTATTGTCAGGAATATGTTGGGCTGCTCCTCACAATCATCCAGCCAAAAGCTTGAAAGTATATAGAAAAGATATAAAACACACAGGGTACCCCAAGAGTGCCCGTTAAACTTTTAGGCACCAATTAGTATGATGACAAGAAAAGTACTCACATTCTAGAGTGGCTGGTGAATGGCATATGTCAAAACCACAGAAAGGCATGCAGGGAAATAACACCTGTCCCAGCTCATTTCACTCCAGTAGGATCTTGAATTGTATAGAAGGAACTCCCAAACGATTCTCAAAGGGTACCGGAATAAACAGCTGCTCCAAACTTCGTCTTCAATAAAATGTATTATCAATAATCAATAATAAATATATAAAAATCAAAAGCCAATTTTAAGGCTAAAATAACGTTTCATGGCTCGCAGGCCGCTTTTTCAAATCAACTGGCTAGTAAACTATGGACAAAGAGCACCCGCGGATAGACGCTGCTACTTTAGGCCTCAAATTCGGCCTACATCCGGGAGTCCCACAGAAGTGGTGGATGGCTGGGACTCAGAGGTAAGGGCTAGAGCGGCATGACAGGTCTCCCCTACTATGAGCGACCTCCGGGCGCGTCTAGGTGCCAGATGGTCAGGGTGTTCCAAGTGTAATGCTTGAAGGCGAGCTGGAGCATAGATGTTGGTAATTGGTCGCTCCTCAGGTCCATACCCTTTCCAGTGTATCAAGTACTACAATCGTCCTCATTGTATACGTGAGTCCAGGATTTCTTGGATCTCAAATTCCTCTGCATCATTCACCACTATAGGGAGAATAACCTGTACAAGAGTAATGGAAAGAGGAAAGTGGATGACAGAAAGGAACTGCACATGATCCAAAGGATACCACTTAATCTCTGAAATATGGCGAAGGTAGTATTATGAATTGGGCATGTATGGCTGGCACTGGAACTGTCTCTGGAACTGTCTTTATTGATGATGACTGCTAACTGCAGCAGCAGGATGAATTCTGAAGTATACAGAAACCTCTTTTTTTTTTTCTTTTCTTTTTTTTTTTTTTTTTTTGCTTAAATGCTTCAAAAGTAATTGGAAGTCACTTCACCTTGTAGTAGGAAATTGACCCCAAACATAAGCTAAAGGAACCAAGGAATTTTTCCAGGCCAAAAAGTGGAGTGCTGTTTACTGCCAAGTCCTTCACCTGACATGAATCCAATTGAACATATCTTTTACTTGCTGTAGACAAATTTGAAGGTAAAATTCCCCAAAACAAACAAAAACTGAAGATGGCTGCAGTACAGGACTGGCAGAGCATCCCCAGTGAAGATACCCAGCATCTGGTGAAGTCTATGGGTTGCAGACTTCAGGAGGTCATCAAATGCAAAGGCATTTGCAACAGAATGCTAAATATGACAACTTTGTTAAAGATTATTTTTTCCAGTTACTTTTGGTCCCTTATAATGGTGGGATGTATAAAAACGGATGTAATTCCTATGCAGTTCATGGATGAAAATACCCTAAAATTAAAACTGACAGTCTACTCTTAGTCATTGTTTCATTTCAAGTCCAGTGTGCTGGAATACAGAGCCAAAACAACAAAACTTTTCTCCCTGTACAGATACCTATGAATGGCAGTCAGTAGTTGGTCTGGAGAGGTATGAGTCTCCCTTTATTTTAAAATACTTGATACAAAAGAATGCAAGAAAAAGGTGACTAGACATTCATTTCTATAATAGTACATTCAGCACTTAGCATGAGTGCTGCTAAATCCAAGCCATTATTAGATTAGAGGGTGTTTGATGCAGTGTGCTCATTACTGCTTTTGTAACATTAGCACTGGAGAGAGGTAATCATGAACAAGTACAGATCCAAGGACAATAGAGCTGACTTAGTCAAGTGGTACTTTAATCTCTCTTCATAGACCAGTGGTCACAGTCTTACATTACACTATTGATTCTAATTTGAATATGAATATGGTACTGATTGGTAATCTTAAAATAACTCTGGAAGTCTAAGCACTACAGTAGGGTCAGATTTGGAAAGTGTTAATGCATTATAATACTTTAAATTATTTTTTTATATTGGCTATATTTGTGTATGCAATTGAGAAAGTGTATTAATCTAATATAGTACACTAGTTGAAGAGCCCGTTACATGGGCCACAGTGCCACTGCCAGCCGGTCGCAGGGCAGTCATGCACAGTAGAGACTGCCCACGCCGCGGCTGATACAGAGCTGGACTCTCCATCTGAGCTCCCTGCTCTGTATCAGTCTCGTCACGAGCAGTCTCTACTGCGTATGACTCCTTAGTTACAAACTTTCTAGCGAATTATTATATAGGAAAATGTACAATGAGATAGATTATATACTGGTACTCTTAGGTCAAATGTGACAGTAACTTTTATTGAATGACCACCAGTTTGGTCATTACATCTCGTGTCTTTATCTAAACCTTGATTGTAATAAACTCTACATGAAGTTCTGAAATATAGACCCCCTCCTATACTAAAAAAAATATCACAAAACGTGCACGTCACAAGGACTCCCAAAAAGTATGCCCATAAAGATTGATTGCTAAGGAGTCCTGTAGTCCTACACAAAAGCTGAATGAAAACCCCCATCAGGCTATGTGTAAGACTGGCTTAGGCCTTTAACTTGTTTTTACATGTTATCGTTGAGTAAAAAGTATTTAAGTACATATAATTCCATTTAATTTTAGGTGTTAGTTAATAAATGAATGTTTACCGTTCCATGCGTGTTGTATGTGTTTGACTCTAAATTGCCATTAATGTATTTGGCCATATGTTGGTTGCATAAAATACTAGTTGCTTCTGCTCTGACTGACAGATTTGTGGAAGCAAGATCTTAGAGAACATTTCAGTATATAGCTTGTTAACGGTTTAACTGAGGGGTCACTCGTGGCGGAGTCTCTGTCAGACAAAGAAAGGGTGTCAGATGCACTGACAATATATACCTGAAGTGCACATTGAAAACAAATGCTTTATTTTTTTTTCTTTATAACTGAAAATCAGTTGACAGGCTGCCCAGTACCATTAAAGGAAATTAAAAATAAATTAGATTTAAAAATTGTGTGACATTATTCTGTGCTTTGCCTCATCTACCTTACCCGGGCAAGATAGCACTATGTGTTTTAAAGTGCTAGCTGCATGTCTGATGAATACTGCTTCTGTTAAATTAACCCTTTAATGATCAGAAGGGGGTGTACAACTCATTGCTTCACAATTCTTTGCACAGCCCTCTGGTACTTATATGGTTAAAACCTGTGCTTAAAGAAATCGTAACCCTTTAAATTTCTTTTCATATTTGCTAATATGTATAATATGTACAGGTAAATTGCCTACACCTTTATGTTATTGAGAGACCACTGCCTGGATCTCAGTTTCCATAGAGTTTTCGGGTCAACAGACCATCAAAGAAGGATGTAATACAATGCTACAGTTTCCCTGCAGCACCAAATGCTATTTGTACTTTGTTTTTTCTATTTTATCTTTTTTTTTTTTTTTTTTTTTTTAAAAACATTGTATCTCCAATCTGCTTTCATGTTGTCTTGTCAGGAAGCTCTCTACAAACAAATCCAGGGATCTTTTTATCAAGTATATAAAAGAGTAAAAATGAGGATGAAACATAAATACATAAATAAAAAGTAGTCGATTTCACTGTACAGCATATGTACTTACAGTAATGTCAAAATAAAGGGTTACTATTCCCTTGAGCTGTCCAATGCCATTAAAGGAAAGTAAACATTAATCAAATGTCAAAACTGTAAGCGTGATAGATTATTCTATGCTTTGCTCTCTCTACCTTTCCCAGGGAAGCCAACACTTCAGATTTTAATGTCCTAGCTGTTTGTTTAGTGAACACTTCATTTGTTAAATGTGCTTAAAGTCTGTAATGACATCCAGAGCTCAAAATTTCCACTCGCCACTAGCCAATGGCGAGTGAAAATTTAGCCCTGGCGAGTAGGAATTCAGCCCTGATTCAGTTCTCCTCTGACACTCAGAGTTAATTACTTTATCCCATTTGAGTGACAGGGGAGTGTGCAGCCTTTTGTCTCTCAAAACATAGCTCTCTAACTGCTATTGGATGTCAACTACCAATGATTTAACAGCAGCTGGCAAGCCACGTGTTGAGCACAACTACTGTAGATGCTCCCCGAGTACTAGGGGGTTGGAGGCGCTGGGGTCAGGTGCAGTAGGGTTAATGGGGAGGAGGGGGATTGGGTTCCTGCCTTGGGCCCTATGGAATCTTAATCCAACTCTGAGCAGGTGGCATTGTTTTATTTTGCCACCCGCTTGATCTATTGGTTTTCATGACCTGCACGGTCCTGTATCTCAACCTGTACAGTAGCATCTGAGTGTACAAATGGTAGGTCCTAAAAGAGAAGGGAGGGAGATAGGTATGTGGCATCATGCTTACAATTGAATTGTAGCTATTATACCACAGCATATTATTTAGATGAGTCCCACAGTCCATCTGTCCCACACCCCGTCCTGTTTTTGAGTCAAGAAAATATGGTCAGCCTGAATACATGTATCACATTAATAATTTGATTTCAATTATTTGTACAATGAAAATATAGGGGAAAAGGGAAGAAGAGGCAGGGTCTGATATAAGAATGGCCCCACTTTGTGCTTACACTAACCCTGGGACCACAGACCAGATCTGTCTTCAATGGACGCGTCTGGCTGTTTGCTTCATTACACACACTCATTCACACACAACACACTTCTATTACTTACATAATACTGACACTACACATGTAAAAGTTTTATTTTACTATATTTGTTAAGAGAACAACTATACTACTTAAACTATTTTTAATACTATATAAACTATTCTTAAATGTAGCATAAACTACTCTTAACACTAAAAAAACTATTTTAATACTATATAAACTGTTCGTAATATAAAATAAACTACTCTTAACACTATATAAACTAATTTAAGGTAAATCTGGAAAAGAACACAGGGAATTCATTAGAGAAAACAATGCATTTAACTGCCAAATCAATACATTTGATGTGTTCAATTTAATGGCAAGTGCCAGAGGAGTGTGTAACACAATGCATTGCACACTCCTGTTGTTCTCAATTAGTTAAATCCTAACTGTACTGAAAAACAAAGATTTTTCTAATGAATTTTTCACTTAATCCATAAGAAGGCGAAAAACCCCTCTGAAGCCGGTTCCAATCTGCCTCAAAGGGGAAAAAATTCCTTCTTGACTCCACATAGGCACACAGATTTCTCCCTGGATCAAGGTTCTTCCTCTGTGTTCTTCAATTACACTAAAAAGCAATAAAATATACCACCATTCATGTATTAGTGCTGAGGTGATGATGATGGAGATGGTGTCGTCTATGGAATATCACATCTGCAAAGAGAAAAAACTGTCACATACACACATTCTCTATACAATTAGACATATATTTATTGTTCTATATCAGTGGTTTTGTTAATATTGTATAACAGAACATCCAGTTCTTTTATGTCCACACAGCAAACAATTCTGGGACAAACAGACTGCACCATATTAATGGGGTTTTAACCCATTTTATTTACATGGCACCTATCCCCTTGATAGTGACAAGTCAGCAAGTTTTCCCCCCTGGATATAGAACTGCCTTTGATGTTGTGGTTGTATTGTGATCCTCAGTGAATTATCTGGGCATCTACATGGGGAGTCTGAAAAGTGGCCTTGGTGTTCCCTCACTGGTCCTTAGAGACAGACTGAACTGCAGGACTTTGGTGTCTCACAGTTCAGTCCCATTGGGCTGTGTGTGCAGCACCCATATAATGTAGTGAAGAGCAGTAGCAGTCTATTGGGGATGCACACATAGCCTGCAGTTTGGGGCTTTTAGCCACCAACCTCTGGGTTATGTTCCAGCCATTTGCCAGCTGAGGGGGGAAAGCTTTTTTTACCCCACACCCCAAAGGGATGACAGGAGCCAGTTTGGAGCTGTTCAGCACAACCCCATGATCTGTTCCCTTAAATGTAAAACATAATAAATTCCCCTTAAACCAATGAGGCATTTTGGTTTGTCCCTAGTGGTTCAGTTGGTTTGCCCCATAACAGTTCCTATGTTACTTTGCACATACAGCCATCATTGTATATGGCTGCACAAAGCTGAATGTAAATGAGAAAATGCAAGTAATCTGCCAATACTAAATCACAGACAGGACAAACCATTCTCTTACCTTCCGTTGAAAAGACATTCATCATACGGTAATGTTGGTGTCACAGGCACAACCGCATACATAGGAGTATGTCACCTCCTCGTCGTCTGGATAAGAATAAAACATGTTAACTCAATAACCAGTTGTCTGTAATGGAGGGTGTATAAATAAGTACAGAGGCCTATGTTATACTAGATGGATGGTAGATCCTAGCAGCCAAGTACTGAGGACACACACACAGTGTAGATATGAGAGATCATGATGTTTATTAGTCAAGGGAAAGCAGAACAAGATGATGGGCAGCTATGATCAACACCAAAGTGTTTAACCCCATAGATGATTTAGACATCTCCAGTGCATTGTATTTAAGGGATTGTTTTCTGCATCTAAGGGGTTAAATACAGTGCACTTCCGTATGTTAGAATTAGTGTAAGGTTTTGTTGGAACCTGGAAAGGTATCTTGCCCTGCCCCACTGTTGGACTATAACTCCCATCATCACTATCTGGGACAATGGAAATGTAGTCCAACAACAGCGTTAGAGCCACAAGTTGCCCACCCATTAAAAAATGCAGGCTGCAAGGTAATGACATTCCAGCAGTTTAACTCTTTAGGGCCATATACACCAAGTTAAGTGGTGTTATTCTGTAACACAGGGAATAAATACAAACTCCCATTGGTGTTAAGTGGACTTGTCACCTTGATTCATGTTTGCATGTTTGAAAAAGTCCATAGAAATAATGTGTCATTTTAGCCAAAAGACCGGATAATGCCCAGTTTGGAGATATTTATACATTTATTTCTGTGCTGCACCATATGCTAATTTATGTTAATGAAACTAACATTGAAGCACAGAGATCAGTTACATATGAAACAGCACTGAGACGGTCTCATTTTCTGAAATAAAAATGATTAATATCTCATAAAGCAGGGGTGGCAATGGCCAATCTGAGACCATCATCCCCATCCAACCTTTGACCATTGCCTGGCTGGGGATGATACAAGTTGTATGGGATTATGCACTAAGGTGTGATAAAGAGGTGATAAAGTGGAAAAGACTTCTCCAGTGATATCCCTTCTCAAGTTCCTATGTTATTCTATAGAACCTATGCACTAAGGTATCCAAAGTTGGAGAAATCTTAGTGCATAGGCTCCAAAGAATAACATAGGAATTGGAGAAGTGATAACGCTGAAGAAGTTATCTCCACTTTATCACTTCTTTATCACATCTTAGTGCACCTCCCCCATTGTGTTCCATTGCTAGAGGGCTGCCTGTTGCCCACCTTTGTCCTAAACTGTGCATCTGCTGGTCTTTTGGCTATCATAAGACACAGGAAGTTTTGAATAAAGTTTTCCAAAATGCAAGCTTGTATTCAAGGTCATAGGTCCATTTTAAATTGAGCTTTTAACCCCATTCATTGCTAAAGTGGAGAAACAAGTAATCAAGGGCTTAAAAATCAAATTAAAATTAATGGGTATTTGGGGAATTTTGTGTGTTCACTATGATGTGATTGGTAGGTCCCAAATTACACCACTTTTTTCTTTTGTATATATGACCCTTTAGTCCCAAAGAGATTGCGCTGCACATAATTCTGGTATCGAATAGATTAAAGCGGAACTACCACCCCTTCTAAACTTGCCCCCAAATAATTACCCACCTGGCGACTAGCTGCTCAATAGTGCTAGTTGCCAGAATTATTACTACATTATTCAGAATTCCTACTGCTCCCGAACTGACAGCCAGGAAACAGCTCAGATATCTTTGCATAGTGACATCTGCGCACCTGGTGGTGGTAGTGGTAGGGTGGTGGTTCCGCTTTAAATGATCGTCAGATAAGTGTTTGGTGACATCAGTGTGAATGTGCTGGGATAAAAGGAGGACACCTAACAGGGCAGTGACCAAGGGGAATGATGAATGATAAGTACTTACCCATGGCAATCTTGACATTGCCATCATCCAGCACCTTAGGCTCCTCCTTCTTCGTGGGCTGCTTGGTGGACCGATCTGGAGCAGGAAACCCACAGCAGGCGTGGAACACGATACAAATGATGTGGCACAGCGCCCAGATTAGGATTCCGCAGATGACAAAGCCAATCAAGTGGGTCAATCATGTTGCCTAGAATAGGAAGATCATAACCCTACAATAAGCATCCACATATAACTTGTCTTATATACACTAAGTGCTTGTGCTAGCAAAGCTTCCAGCCATCAGAATGTCCCAGAGGTGACCTCAGTGAGCAACAGCATGGAGATGGGATTTAATACAGGGCAAATAAACAGAGGAAAAGTGGATCCACCCTGGGACAAACCAGCTGCACCTCAGGGAACAAATACAATCCTATTGATATAAATGTGGCTTTAAGCCACCAGAATGCAAGAGAGTTCTCCAACTATTGATTTGGAGATCCCTACAGCATTGAAGGGGTTAAAAGACATGTTTAAATGAACAGATATTTTATTTGTTCTTTTCAGTGCAGTTGGTTTTCCCCACAATTGGTCCTCTTTTGATTTTATACATGTGTCCCACTGAGAGCAGAATCCATGAAATGGCAGCTGATAACAGACAGGATAGATGATCTGTATAAAGACACGTGGTAACAGTCCTGATACACCATAAACATGGAATAATACAAAGGGACGGCCCAGTACTAAACCTACAGACATAAGTGTTATCAGCAGTGATGGACTGGGCACCGTTCAGATACAGGCACTGAGCGTACATATGTATATGTGTATGTGTAGCCTGATCGAAACGTTCAATAAGGTGACAGGTTTTCCCTTTTAGCTACTTGGCTCTGTAGGTGGGAGGACAAGATGACAGTTGGGCATAAACATTCATGTTGTTATAGCCTTGCAGTCCAATAAGAACATTTATATACATGCACATTTATAGACAAGTATATTTATATACAAACTACCTTTCCGCTTAGGATCCTCTCTTTAATAATAAAGTTGCTATCTTCTCTCAGCTCAATCTCTCTGTACAGGAACAGCACTGAAAAAGACGTCTAACTGTCACTTTCTCTAACTGGCATCTAGTTGCCAGGGCAACAGGCAAATAAACAAAGTGTTAAAGGGGCAGTAACACAATTAGAAAAAGGATTTATTTGTGCCTGAAAACCAAGTGTAACATAGAGTAAAAAAAGTGTAGTGTGCTACAAAGTGTGTCATTTTTATTTTTTTCAAGCAGTGTTTCTATGTGGAATGCCAGTTTACAGATGATAGAATTTGCCTGAAATTTGGGAAAATTGGTTTGACAGCTGCGATAAACCAAAATAATTTTTAATAGAGATAGATTGTTTATCTTTGGGTAAAGCAAGGGTTGCCACCCAGCTGGTATTTTACCGGAAGACCGGTAAAAAATTGGTTTCTGTCCAATGTTAAGTCGATGGAGGGAATGCCATGGCCGGTATTTTTTTTTTTTAAGAAAAGGTGGCAACCCTAGGTAAAGCGTGGTACGTTTTAGCCATAGAAAATGCAGGAAATTAGTAGAGTTAAAATAATGTTAACATAATGTGTATGAGTTTTAAAGGGACACTAATATCCAATAATAACATTATGTTGTTTTGTAGATTTAAAAAAATAAATTATGTGGCACAAATCCCATCTCTCAAACCTTTATGGATTGAGAGATATTGGCATCCAAAATTCCCCCTCTCCTGATGTCAGCTGTAAAGCTGACAGCAGGAGACTTGAGTCGGCTCTTCAGCAGAGCCAAAATGGCGATATTTAGGAACTACTTCATTGGAATGGTTTACAACGTGTGCTTGTAATCCAAAGTGTGCTTTCCCCTATGAAACCTAAATAGTGTTACTCCTATGATGAAAAAGCTCCTTACCTCTTTGGTAGCAAGAGGGAGAGCACTGCCATCTTGATTACGTTTAAAATGATTGATGGCGCTCTCCTTCCACCCTCTACACTAAGTCTGCCCCCAGGCTGGATAGCCTGTGTTAAAACTCTAATGCTGCTGGCTCTCCAAGGTACTGCCCTTTCATCTCACACTGTTTACTAAGCCCCGACCGCTCCTCTCCTTTCCTGGTTGCTCTGGTTGATCCTCTTGTATCTTAATTCTCACCATGCCCAGATGCAGCATTCTGGACTCTGTTCTCTCAGCTCTCTCTCTCTGGGAGCTGGCAAGATGGGAACCTAAGAGGGATCGGAGTCCAGAGTGTTGCATCTGAGCATGGTGGGAATTAAGAGACAAGAGGCACAACTTAAGCAAGCAGAGAAGAGGAGTGATCAGGGTTTGACAAAGAGTGTGAAATGAGAGGGGAGCACCTTGGAGAGCTGCCACCAGCACAAACCCAAACTGCCACCATCCTCCTCCTCTTCTCCATCGCATTAGGGTGCCTATCAACCTTTGCACATCAGCAAGATGTCCTTGAAGATCTGGGTAGGCAGGTGAGAGCAGATTTGAAGTACAGGGGATGCCCTGCAGGGCTGTGCAGTATAGCTTTTACTGCAGAAAGAGGAACTGGTGACATCACTGGGTAATTTTTAAAAGCCCATATCTAATAAAGTATTGAGACTTAAAAAAAAAATAAAAAAAAAAAAAAATATATATATATATATATATACCAACTTGTACACATTTTTTATAGTTACCACCAGTGACATAAAGTCAGGTATATCTGTCTATACATCTTTTTGGATTATATCTTTAGTTTCTAAGGCTGCCTATAAGTCACATCTCCTCACAGCAAGCAATGAACTTACATACCAGAATAACTTATAAGGGACAAAAAATATCAGATTTTAAAATATTATTAGTTAACCATACAAAAGATGAAAAGCAATATATAGATATAAGTGACCTCTGTTTGAAGGACATCTACCTAGCAAAGTCCTTCTGTAAACCTCTTAAGGAGCAGAGGGATGTGTAATACATTACTTTGCAAAGTGCCTCTTACCCCTCTGTTCCTCAAGGGGTTAAACAAATTAAGATTCATGTAGTTCTTGGGTATAATTCCTTTTAACCCCTCTGGTTGTTAGAGACATCTATAATTACAGGGTTAGTAAGACCCATATTTAAGTTGATGCAGTATTGTAGATGTTAAAAAATTAAAGTACCTTTATGGTTTGAGAGATATTTGCTGCTAAAGTTACCCCCTCCCCCCCCCGTCCCCTTCTCCTGATGTCAGCACTCTAGTGACAGCAAGAGATCCCAGTCCTGGGACCAGCCGGCGGCTCTTCAGCAGAGCCAAAATAGCTTTATTTAAAAAGAAATACTTCATTGGAACGGTCTACAAAGTGTGTCTGGTTTGCAAGCACACTTTGCAGACTGTTCCAATGAAGTAATTCTTTTTATATTTCGTTTGTGCTGAAGAGCCGCCTCGAGTTGGCCGACACGGATCTCCTGCTGTCAGCTTTATAGCTTACCTCAGGGACAGGGGAGGGAAGGGGACTGGCAAATATCTCTCAAAACGAAAAGGTTTGAGAGATGGAACTTTCTCCAGATACTTTATTTTTTTAACATCTAAAATATTGCATCAACTTAAATACGGGCATTACTAATCCTTTAATTGAATAGTAATGGATTAAAGATTATTTCACTATCTAACAGATCAGATTAGAAACAGAGGGGGTGATGTTTGACTGATTTTCAATATAATGCTTAGTTCCTCAGCTCCAGTCAAAGGGGATTCTAACTTTAGTTATAGACTACCTGCCTCATCAACATAGCTTGTTTTATGTGACAGTACTGCTCTTCCATGCCCGGTTAATACAGTAAAGAAATTGTATTTCTTCTGTTGGCGATAGATAGTCTCCCACCACATGTAGGCATAGTATATAATTGGTGTCAGGTTCCCTCAGTATGCCATTCTGTGTTTATGATAGATAGATAGATAGATAGATAGATAGATAGATAGATAGATAGATAGATAGATAGATAGAAAAGCATCACAATTTTGCAGCATGTTAGAATAGGCAAATACATTAAGTCTGGAGTATAGTTTAGGAAGTATTTTAGGCAGGAAATTTGTTTTTTGTGAGAAGTTAGGGAGACTCTGGGGCTGAGAAAGGAGGTTGGCACAGAATACCCCAAAATTCTTTGTGGCTGACTGGGAAGACACAGGCATTCCTGATCATGGGTGGACTGAGCAGTCAGGCATTTGGTCCTGGACCGAGGGTCCAGTGCAGGAGGGGGCACGGCCGTGGCTGGGGTACAACTGGGCAGTAACTTAGACAAAACCTAGGGATATGGTAGAGCAGAGCTAGATTAACCCTTTGAGTGCCAGAGGCATAGCATTGCGTACCCTTCTGGCACTCAAAGGCTTAATGGAAATGGTGTGTACATGCTGAAGGTCCACAGAGGCAGAAGAGAGACAGGAGGCAGCTAAGTGGCAGCAGAGTGCATGGTGTAGATTGGGTTGGGCAGTAACACATAATCCTGTGGTACAGAGAGCAGGTTGGTGAATAGCTTCCCAGCAGAAAAAGAAACACCAGACAAGTGACCCTATAGGCTCCTATAGGTACCTAACCAAACCTTCCTGCTGATCTCCCCCTATTTCTCTCTTCAGTCATTCCCTCCAATTTCTCTTCTTCCCCTCATTTATTTCCTCCTTCATTCCTCTTTCTCCCCCTTCATTCATTTTCTGTCTCCCCCCTTCTGCTGTCCTCACACTTCAGTTCCATTCTCTTCCTACATTCCACATCCTTCTCTTTCTCTCTTAGCATTCCACTCTTCCTCTCAGTGATCTCTCAGTCTTCCACAACCTACCCTCTCTCTTTTACTCCACAGTCACCCAGCCTCAGAAATACATTTGCACACAAACCCAGAGACAGATCCATTTAAAATGGAAAGACACATGCACTTTGAGGGAGGAATGGATATTTTTCTTGCACATGGGCCCTCCACCTACTAGTTACACCACTGTATATGTGTATACCATAAGGGAAGGCTAGTTCAGTGTTATAGAGCTAGGTGTATATAAAACTGTAAGCAGAGTCCTAATATGTAACATTTATTTATATTGCTAAAAGCTCTTCAGTACCATTTATTATCCCACCCAAAATGATGACAAATAAAACATAGCATAGAGGTTTTAGTAGTATTAATTAAAGTTACATTTAGGACACTGTTTACACTTTTATGTACACCTAGTACTACAGTACAGAATTACCTTCCCTTGTGTCATACACACACATTTACACAGTCTGATTATTTATTCTTTCTCTTTTATGTTTGGAGGAGGTTGTGTATTACTAATAACATTATAAATATACAGTATATGCAAAACAAATTTTGTACACCCATCTGGCACTAAGCAAGCATTAATCCACTTTAACTATTTGAATGCCAGAGAGCTGGGCACTCATTTGGTATTCAGAATTACTTCTATAAGGGGTGTTCAATCTGTGGTTCTCAACTCCCATTATCTCGAGGATAATGGAAGCTATAATCCAACATCAGCTGCCGAACCACTGTATGTATACAAGTATCTCTCTAATTGCCAAAAGGGGTGCCCAACGTCCTACCTCTCAAATGGTTAAAGTGGATTAACTGTTTGAATGCTAGACAGATGTTCAAAGAGCAGTGCATTCAGTCAGAAGCATAACACAAAATGCAGGGGTCCCCCTGCAAACTGTAATATGGGGCCCCTGAAACCCGCCCCAATTATGCCCCACCCCAAATAAGCCCCACCCCAGTTATGCTCCACCCTAATATTCCCTATCATAGCAATAAATAACAATACAAAAAAAAAGTTAGAACGATCCATATTGAGACGAGTTTCCCAAATATTAGCTTTATTAGGTAATCCAGGCGTTCCATAGCATAAAATAAAAGGAATGGGGAATTAGCGCATGGCCTAGACCTACAAATTGGTCCCCTGAGGGCATTCTTAAATGGAAGATCCAGATTCTTCTCTAAGGACTGTCAATAAGCTCCAAGATGGAACTCATTCAATTGAAACTCTGTTGACAATCTCCAGAACAAACAATGAGCTGATTCAATCTCCTGAAGTCGCCTCACAATATTTCATTAGGTACAATTTTATACCTAACAAAATCCCCCCAATCAGTACAAAAAACTTCAATTCAACTTTAAGTTACAAAACAAAATGTGCCAGCAGGGATATTGGAGAAAAGCTGGAGAGTCACCTCCTGCAAAGGTATGGAGCAGAGTGTTGGGCTTAACCTCTACTTAGAGTGACACTTGTATTCCTTGCCACCAAACATAGATACTTTTTATAAATAATGATGTTTTTAAGAGTGTAATATTCTGAAGTACTATCACATTAGCTAGTGTGCCTCCCCTCCAGAACTCCATTTTTCTAAGAGCTAAAGCTTTAAGGCAATGGTAGTTCAGAGTTTTAAACACTACAGAATACAAGTTGTCCAAAGGGAACCTCCAACATTACTTCTAGACTACTGTCTCTTACAATTTGAAGAGATTTATGGCATTCAAGTTAAAGGAACAGGATCTAAAAATGAACATGACTGGGTTCATATACAATTAAATATCATGGACATCATGCTAGATTATTTTGTTCAGTGCCCTAGAATACATTATTATATATAGTTATACATAAGGCCACTAGAATTTGACAACAGATAATAACCAATTGGCCCATCTAGTTAGCTCATGTTTTTTATTCTTAAACTAGCCATATATCTAGCTCAAGAGTTCTTGTATTTAGTTCACACCTCCTGAGAATGCAGTAATCATAGAGGAAATGCTCCACCTATGTTCTGCAGAGCCATGTAAGCATTTTTATTAGTGAACTGCCACTATCCTATTATAAACATCAAATACATTAAAATTCTGAAAAAATATATTGACAGATATATCTGACTTGCTGTATGCAAGTCGCCTACCTAAATATTTGTGTAAAAAGAAGTCCCCCTTAAGATTGTGATTCAATCCATACACACACATCTCACTCACGCATACACAAACATCTCACACACACCTCACTCACACATACCTCATTCACAAACACTGACTCACACCTACTTACAAATCACTCCTCACTCACACCTTACTCACATCTTAATCACACACACACAGCTTAGTCGCATCTTAATTGACCACCACTTATATATTATTATATTCCTTATAATGAAATTCTTTCAATGTATGATTGAGCCACATAAAAAAGTAACCAGTTTAGTGATTGTAGTGCTGCTCTAGCGTGATATAAAATATGCTTGTATATTTATGAACTAGTATTTATTCACTCTGGGATAATACAATATCTGATTCCCCTTTAGATAAGACTGGTAGACTTGTACAGCAGAAAAATTATTATTTTTACCACCCTTTATTTATAACAACATTCAGAAATTGTGAATTTATGTCCTGTCTCACACGCACACACACTCACGTTCACTGATGGAGAGTTGTGAAAGTAGTACTTTGCAATGCATTGCACACCTTTTTTGGAGCTCAAAAGGCTAAGTACTGACAGTCCAACAAATCAGACATTAAAACAGTTATTGTGTAATTAACAATATTGCTAGTGTATCATAAAACTTGTGCTTTTATTGTGACGTGGTAAGTATTTAATAACAGGCAAAATTGTCAGGAGAATGGTGGTAGTTGGGTAGGAATGAGGGGTGATGGCTGGGATGCCTTTGGGTATACTTTTAGGGGTACAGGCAGCACAGTGATGTAAGGGTAGTGTTTGGTGAGCTATATACTAGCCATAAGGTATAGGGCTGTATGAATGATAGGAAAAGGGTGGCTACAATGAATAGTGTCTGGTTTGAGAGGGGTAGTTCAGATGACTGGGGGTATAGTGTCAGCACTGGGAATGAGAGGCAGTTGGATGTAGTAGTGTGTGTGTGCGTGCGTGCGTGTGTAAGACGTTACTGTCCAGTAAACTGCTAGGGAAGGTGCATATTGTGCCTGGATACAAACTGCCAGACATTGTGTGAAGGAGTAGTAGCACTGCACATAGACTAAATATACGTCTAATATGTAAGGATGGATCCTAGACTAAATTGTTTAAAAGTCCAGGCTATGACTGTTGTGCTTATAGAAAGAGGGATATACATCAAGTGTGTTAATATAGGCGCTCAAGTACACCATGTAATCAAAATAATAATACAATAAAATGTACTAAGTAATATCCTATCTGAACAAAGTGTACTGGTTCAGAAAACATTGGAGTAAAAAAGAAAAGGATTAGGAGAGGGCTCCAATTGAATATCATCCTGCTAAAGTAAAACTATGAGATGGTAGTGATCAAATTATTTATTGCAAAAAATAAAAAATATAAATGGTGACAATACATCCTACGTAGGATCAAAATATCTATCTTATATTTATCTTATATATACAAACATACATATAGCTATACAGTACAAAAACTGGACTACAATAAATGAAGCATAGATCTACTATGGATCAGATGGATAGTGATACAAAGTTACCTGTCCCAATTACATGTAGATAAGTCTCTGAGTATGATCCTGTATATAATAAAAGCTGGAATAGTGGTCCCACTGGATGCAAGTAATACATTCTATGGGTCTGGGAGGTAAAATTTGGTAGATGTACATATATAAATGACTATGGCGTATCAGTGTTAACAGGCAGGATTTATATGTAAATAAGAAATCTCCCCATCTTGTACTGTGACCCAAAAGATGACATGAACCGGACCAGTAATAAATTGCCATCCCCCTGCCTCTGTGATGAAACTCTAATACAGTCCGTTGTATATAGCTGTTCTCCAGCAGGTTCCGTTATGAGTCTGTTGGATCTGCTAAGTGCAGGTATGTATATATCACAGGCAAGACTTCATTAGCCGACTAATGTAAATATGTTCACCTTAATTCTCAGACAGGCAAAAGAGGTTTTGATTGCCGCAACAGATAATACTGGATATAGAAATGCGATGATCGTCAACAAATTTCATATTGATACTCAACACTTCTGTAAGGGATGAAACAACTTCCTCAGAGAATAAACTCAATGATGTCCTTCCTAGATAAGTGCTTCTGTTATACACAGTGATTATATAGATATACCTGACTGCTGTATGATGGACTCCTACCTAGGTAAGTACTTCTGTTACACACAGTAATTATACAGATACACCTGTCTGCTGTGTGATGGACTCCTACCTATGTAAGTGCTTCTGTTACACACAGTAAATATATAGATACACCTGACTGCTATGTGATGGACTCCTACCTAGCTAAGTCCTTCTGTTTTACACAGTAATTATATAAATACACCTGACTGCTGTGTGATGGACTCCTACCTAGGTAAGTGCTTCTGTTACACACAGTAATTATATAGATACACCTGACTGCTGTATGATGGACTCCTACCTAGGTAAGTACTTCTGATACACACTGTAATTATATAGATACACCTGGCTGCTGTGTGATGGACTCCTACCTAGGTAAGTGCTTCTGTTACACACAGTAATTATACAGATACACCTGACTGCTGTATGATGGACTCCTACGTAGGTAAGTGCTTCTGTAACAGTGATTATATAGATATATCCAACTGTGGTATCAAGGACAAATGTCCATCCTTTTAAACAGACTGAGACCCAATGTAACCCTTTCAGTGCCAGAGGTATCCAAAGCTTTGCAATACAAAGCAGGGACAAGAGGGATGATTAAGAGGCAAGATGTGGTATAAAGCAGGGACAAGAAGGAGGCTAAAGAGGCAAAAGTGAGAGAGAAAAATGGGATAAAGAGAGAAGAAAGGAGTGAGAGAAAGAGACAAGAGTGGGATAAAGAGGGGCAAGTGTGACAGAGGCATGAATGGACTAAAGATAAGGAAGTAAGGAGTGGAAAAAGAAAAGTGGGGAGAGAAAGATAAAGGTGCAAGGGGCAAAATAGTTATGAACTGTATAAAGAGAAAAAAGCAAGGTGGAGAAAGTATTTCTCTTGATCCTTGCTCTTAACTCTTTCTCCTACTATTGCCCCCTTGCCTCTTGATCCCCTTATTCCATCATTTTCTCCCCCTCTTGATCCCCTTTACCTCTTTCTCCCACTCTTGCCATTCTCCCCTTTTTAACTTTTGAGCCCCCCTTTTGCCTCTTCCCCTCTTGATCTCCCCCTTTTGCCTCTGTGCACCCTCTTGTCTCTTTCTCCCCCTCTTAATCCTACCTTTTGCCTCTTTCTCCCCCTCATGATCCCCCCTTTTGCCTCTCCCTCGCTTGACCTCCCCCCTTTCTCTCTCTCTTGATCTCTTTTGTCTCTTCCTCCCCCCTCTTGACTCTCCCCTCTTTTGACTCTTGATCCCAATTTTGGCATCTTGACTTTCCCCCTCGACTCTTGATCCCCCCTTTTGCTTCTCTCTCCCCTCTTGGTCTCTTACTCCCCTCTTGACCCACCCTTTTGTCTCTTTCTTACCCTCTTGATCATCCTTGTGCCTCTTGACTCTCCACCTCTTTACCCCCTGTTGATCCCCCATTTTTATCTTTCTCCCTCACTTAGCTCCTTTTGATTTTCAACTCTTTTAATCCCCCCTTTTGCCTCAAGTCTCTCCCTCTTTATCACCCTTTTGCCTCTTGACTCTCCACCTCTTGATTCCCCTCTTTTGCCTCTTTCTCACCAACTTGCCTCTTGATTCTCCCCTTTTTGCCTCTTTCTCCCCTCTTGACTCTTAATCCCCCCCTCCTTTTGCCTCTTGACTCTCCACTTCTTCATCCCCCTTGTTGGCTCTTTCTCACCCACTTGCCTCTTTCTCCCCCTCTTCACCCCCCTTGTTGGCTTTTTCTCACCCACTTGCCTCTTTCTTCCCCTCTTCACCCCCCCCTTGTTGGCTTTTTCTCACCCACTTGCCTCTTTCTCCCCCTCTTTACCCCTTTGTTGGCTCTTACTCCCCCTCTTCATCCCCCTTTTTGTCTTTCTGACCCACTTGACTCTTAATTCCCCCTTTTGCCTCTTTCTCCCCCCTCCTGATCACCTGTTTGCCTCTTGACCCCCCTTTGCATCTCTCTCTCCACCTCCTGATACCCCACTTTTGTCTTTCTCCCCCACTTAGTACTTGATTTACCCCCTTTTGCCTTTCTCCCCTCTTGACTCAATCCCCAATTTTGCCTCTTTCTCCCCCCTCTTGATCACCAATTTGCCTCTTGTCTCTCCACCTCTTGACCCCCCTTTGCCTCTCTCTCTCTCCCCCTCTTGATACCCCATTTTGTCTCTCCCCCACTTACTTGATTTACCCCCCTTTTGCCTTTCTCCCCTCTTGACCCCCCCTTTTTGCTTTTTTCCCCCCCTCTTGACTCTTATCCCCCTTTTTGCCTCTCCAGCTCCCCTTGTTGACTCTATCACCCACCTGCCTCTTTCTCCCCTCTTCATTCCCCTTTTTTTGTCTCTTTCTTACCCATTTGCCTCTTGATTCCCCCTTTTGCCTCTTTCTGCCCTCGTGACTCTTAATCCCCCCTTTTGCCTCTCTCCCCTCTTGATCACCTGTTTCCCTCTTGATCCTCATTTGCCTCTCTCTCTCACCCTCTTGATACCCCATTTTTGTGTTTCTCCCCCAACTTAGCACTTGATTTACCCCCTTTTGTCTCTTTCATCCCTCTTGATCCCCCGTTTCCTCAAGTCTTCCACTCAAGTCTTAATCCCCCCTTTTGTTGCTCAATGGCTTCTTGATTTCCCCCTTTTGCCTCTTTCAGTCCTTGTTGACCCTTCTCTCTTTATTCTTTCTCCCCATCTTGACCCCCTCCATTTTCCCCTCTTGCCTCTGTCTATGAGGAGGGAAGGTGCTGGCGAAGTCCTGTTCTCTTCTCAGCACTGCCGTCTCTCTGCCACCACTGCTCACATAGATGACAGCCAGACAGGACCATCTGACAAGTGGCGACACAGAAGTGGTGCATACTGGAGGTTTCTTCTTCTTTGTGGGCGCCACTTTCAAACTTGTTTTGGGTACAGTGCAACTGTGCAAGTTTCAAAGTGGCGCCCAGACAAATGAAGAAAACCCCCAGCATGTGTCCGCATTGCTGCGTGTCACGTGTCCTCGGATGAGTCGCTGTGTATCTTGGTTCCGGCTGCTGACTTCCAAGTCCATTATTTTGACCCCTCCCCCGGCGACGCTACTGCTTATAGGTAGAAACATTCTGGAGGCCCCCATTAGTTCAGTGGGGCCTCTAATACAAGTGATTATGGCTGGGCATAACTTTTTTTGGGGCCCCTGAGCCTGGTGGGGCCACAAATATTATATATCGCAAAAATTTTCTGGGGGCCCCTGAATCTGGAGGGGCCCCCCCGCTCTGCAGGGGCTGCAGGGGCCTCCGCTATGCCTCTGCCTGTTGGGTATGTTATGGCTTGCAGTGGCGAGTAACTTTTCAGGTCTGGCTAGTAGCAAATTACTTCATATTTTAAACCCTAATGACATCTAATGTTGTTTGTACTGCAAAGCTGCCCTCTAAAGTCACATACCACTGTGTGCTGCTTATGATTTACCTTCCACTCCACTTAGTCTTCTTCCACCTTTGATTCCCAGACCCAAAAAATCCAAGCTGCGTTCTCCCACCTTTCAGTTCAGTGGGCCATATTCAGGAATGTAAGTAAGAGCAAATCTAGGGTCAACCAACTGCACCATTGGGGTCAAATACAGATTCACCAAATTGCAGTTGATCTAAATGGGGATGTTAACCAATGTTAAGCAATGTGTTTGAGACCTCTGAAGCCTTCAAGTAGTTGAAAGCTCCATTTAAAATAATGTATTTATTCACCATGGATCATTGTTTTTCCTGTATATGGCATGGAATTATAATCAAGCAATTGAGACAACTATTTATAAAGCACTTGTGCCATATGAGGCATCAAGTTTTACATGTGAATTTAATAAGTCATTATCAGCTTTCCATGATCAATAAATAAAAGATAGATGAGTAGTCATGAGGCATTTCACACATTGTTCTAGCTGGACAGGATATTAAAGCCAAGGTTATGGTTTTCATTTTTTTTCTTATAGTATTAAAGCATGTGATTTATGTCAGTCACCCTCTTTAATGCAAGTATTTTAAAATATAGTTTATATATGCCCCTTTCCCTGTTATCAGCATCTTCTCCAGTGACGAGCTGAACCACTCGATCAAGAAATTTTCTTCCAAGTGAGTATACTGTATTTTGACAACTGACTAAGCTTTAACCAGTGCTCAGGGTTCACTGAAAAGCACTCTTATGGAGACACAGTTCTCTGTGTTAGTGAGCCGGTGTCAGGTTGCCATGGCAAACAGTTGGCCAACCTCACAGCTCTTTCACTGGAGAAGGAAATTACTTAATGGCAAAGAGGTTGGAGGGGGGGATGTTAAACTCTTATCTTTTAAACTAATGGGTATTAAAGGGTGTGCCTGACATACGTCAATAAGGTGGTGCTATAAGGTGGTAATTAACACCTTCCCTGCCATAAGTTTGTGGGTTGGGTGACCTTTTTTCTCACTTTCCTTTTGGATTCATGCGTTTTTCATGTTTATTACGTGTTCTGTATGTGTTTTGGCACTTTTTATACACTTTTTATTTTATTTGTTTATTTTAATTACGTGCCTTTAAGGGCATGCTGTACCACATAGCCACAATGCTCCATTGACTTCTATGGGACAGGCTGCTTTGGGACATATCTCTGCAACCGCTCCATGTACCGAGTTGAGAGAGGGCTCATTTTTCTTGTCTCTCCTTGTCCTGTACTCCAGTTCGCCTCTACAGTGTCTTGGGGGTCCCTGGGGGATTCAGACTCTGTTTTTGGGGTATTTTCAGGAACAAACTACAGTTCCCATAATGCCCGTTTTGCAGGCTCTTCTCTGATTGGCTCCAATTTCAGATACCATTTTCTTTCTGTCCTGAACTGAGTATCCTACGCAGATCTTGGATTCCTCTATGCGCCTCCTCAGGTTAACTCTTCGCTTGCCAGATAAGTTCAATTTCAGGCTTTCTGGGGTGATCTATTAATCTGGGAGACAGTTTTTGGATTCCCTATCACTGTAGGACACTTCTGTTAGGATGGTGGATCAAAAGGGACATGGGGCTAGGCCTGAGGCTAAGGACTCAGGGGCATCTTTGACCCCCCTTGCTTACTGTTCCTCATATGCTGGGCTTCCCAGAGAGTACTCAGGTCACTTATGCCCCTCATATGCTGTGGTCCCTGCTTCTCCACCAGGGCCCTCCAGCCATGAACAAGAGCCTCATTGGGTCAAGGATTTAAAGTCCTCTATGGCACAGTTTCCTCTCTTCACTGGGTTCTTCAGTCTTGGAAGCCCCCTACTTCGTTCATGTTTGTGGCCCCTAAGTCCAGTACTCCTGATCTCTCTGATTCCTCTGAGGAGGATTCTTTTAAGGAGACTGATGATGGTGAATGCGCAGAGGGGGCTTCATCCCGTACCTATAGTTACCCCTTGAAGCTGACCCTGAACCCTCTGCTGAGGTTCTCATTAAGGTGGTTTTGACTACCCTTAACATACCTGTTAACCCTGTAGTATCACAGTCGACTTCTGACATCTTTCAAAGGTGCAAGAAGTCATGTACTTTGTTTCTGCCTAATCCCACTGTAGATCAGGTTATCATGGATGAGTGGAAAATTCCTGACAAGCGTCTTTTTCTTTCTAAGAGATTCTCTAAGCTGCATCCCTTCTCTGACTCAGCCTAGGCTCAGTGGGCTACACCTCCTCAGGTGGGCCCCCCTATTGCCAGACTGTTTAAATCCATTGCTTTGCCTTTGGCGGATGCCACAGCACTTAAGGATTTAACTGATAGGAAGCATGAGGCTATCCTTAAGTCTAATTTTGGGGCCATAGGTGCCTCTTTGAGGCCTACCTTGGCTTCCATTTGGGGTTACCAGAGATATTGCTGTTTAGACTGAACAGCTTACTGCAGCTGACTGCAAAGGTGCCCCTAAGGAGGACCTTTTGTCTATTGTAGCCAATATGTTTGAGACTGAGAATTATGTGACTGATGCCCTCTTTTGATACTGTCAGGCTTGAAGCTAAGGCTTCTGCCTCTTCTATGGCTGCCAAACGCACTCTGTGACTTAAGATTTGGCCTACAGACTTATCTAAGAAGTCACTAATCTCTCCCTTTTCAGGGTACTTCTCTTTTTGGGCCTGAACTGAAGAACCTCATCAGTGCGGCTACCGGGGGTAAGAGCATCTTGTTTCCTACAGTTCCTAAATGCTCTAATATGGCAAGGAAGCAGCGTCTTTTTCATCCCCGCCAAAGCAAAGTGCAAAGGCCAAACTCAGGTGGGTCTCAGGCCAGCACTGTGCTCCATCAAACCTGTTTCGGCATGACTCGCTGAACCCTGGTCCTCATACACCTGTAGGTGGTCGCCTGCATAATTTTTCAAGCATCTGGCCAGGCTCTGTTGTGAATCAGTGGGTATTACAGGTCGTTTCAGGAGGCTACAGGATTCCCTTTACATCCCTGCCTCCCTTCAGATTCTTCCTTTCTTGTTCCCCTCAAGGTCAAGAAAAGTTACATCTTTTCAACAGGGTGGTGTATGCTCTCTTGGACAAAGGAGTTCTGATTCTGGTTCCTCTGCAATAGAGAGGATTACGTTTCTATTCAAACCTATTTGTAGTTCCCAGGAAGGATGGTTGCAGCATCCTGGACCTCAAGGACCTCAATTCTTTTGTGGTTCATACTCACTACAAGTTGGAGTCCTTGCACTCTGTCATCGCAGCAATGTGTCCAGGGGAATTTCTGGAGCCTCAGTATCTGCAGGATGCTTACCTGCATGTTCCAATTCATCCGGACAGTCAGAGCTATCTCAGTTTTTCTTGCACCCTGTGACACTTCCAATTCACTGTTCTCCCCTTTGGGCTCACCACTGCTTCTCAGCTGTTTGCACGTGTACTGGCGCTTTGATTGCCTTCAGGCACACCAAGGGGATTCAGGTGACTCCATACATGGACGACCTTCTTCTGAAGGCTCCTTCCAGGGACCTTCTGAGCCACCAAGTCCAGGAATGTGCCCAGATCCTCCTCCAGCACGGATGGATTCTGAATATGGACAAGTCTTCCACAACTCGATACAAAGGATCTGGTTTTCCTGGGTCTCCGGTTCCACATCTGTCAGGGTATGGTCTAGCTGAGAGAGTGCTCTGTTCAGCATATCATGAACAAGGTGTCCCGTGCTCTGGTGTGGACCTCAACCCCGGGTCACAAGTTCTTATCCCTTGTGGGCAAGATGGTTTCTACTACAGAAGCAGAGTCCTACTCCAATGCGCACACCAGGGGGCTTCAGAGGTTCACAATCAGGGCTTACTGGGGGGAATCCAGAACTCCTGGTTTGGCTTGTCTCTCTCCCCCAGGAAGTGAGGCAGGATCTCTTCTGGTGGTTGGACTGTTCCAACCTGAGAAAGGGAAACCCTTGTTGTCCAGTATTGGACTCTGTTGATGACATACCAGCCTTTATGGATGGGGAGCTGTTCTGGGTCACCTGGGGGTTCAGGGACAATGGAATGAGGAGGAGACTCTCCTACCAATCAAAGTTCTGGAGCTCAGAGCCATGCTTTGGTCTACTGGTCCTCTCCACTGAGGGACTGTCCAGTCAGAAAACGCCACAGTCGTGGCTTACATCAACAAGCAAGGAGACACAAGAAGCACTTCCACTTGGTTAGAGGTCAAGGCTGTTTTAGCCTGGGCAGAAGAACGTGTTCCTGCCATCTCCGCTGTGCACATTCCATGTGTAGAGAACATTTTGCGGACTTCCTCAGTCACCAGACAGTGGACCCCTGGGAGTGGGAGCTCTATCCGGAGGTCTTCGATCCGCTAGTCCAGAAATGGGGTCGTACCTGCATAGACCTGATGGCTACCAGGGACAACAGGGAGGTTCCGCCCTTTTCCTGTCACTGGGGGGAATCCTCTGGTGTTTCCAGTGGACGCCTTGTCCGTTCCTTGGCTTTTTCATCTAGCCTACATTTTTCCTTCTTTTCGTCTCATTCTCAAGGTGTTGAGAAAGATTCGGATGGACGGTGCATCAGTCATACTGATTACCCCTCATTGCCTAAGGCAACCTTGGTTTCCAGAGCTGTTGCCTCTGTCTGCTCAGGATCTGTTTCCTATGCCACGCAGACCGAATTTCTTCCTCCAGGGTTACCTATGGAGGGGGACCTGGACAGTCTGGCTTTGACAGCATGGGTGTTGAAGCCTCCATCTTGAGAAGGAACAGCTTTTCTCCAGAGGTGGTCTCCACCATGATCCAAACGAGGAAGCCTATGTCCTCTAAGGCCTACCACAGGGTTTGGTCTACCTTCCATTCTTGGTGTGTGGACAGGGATCAGTCCTCACAGGAGTTTGATCTTCCGTTCATCTTGTCCTTTATGCAGGATGCTGTGAACAAGGGCCTTAGCCTTAGTTCCTTGAAGGTATAGACCTCAGCTCTCTCTGTCTTTTTCCAGAAACACATTGCCATGTTACCGGATGTCAAAGTCTTCTTTCAGGGTGTTGCTCATGCTTTCCCTGCCTCCAGTGGGGACCTCAGTTTGGTTCTGGGAGTCCAGCAGAGACCTCCTTTTGAGTCTTTGGCTATCGTTTCTTTACGTCTTCTGACATGGAAGATGGCTTTTCTTTTGGCTGTGGTATCTGTCCTCTGAGTTGCTGTCCTGCAAACTGCCTTTCCTAGTGTTTCACAAGGATAAAACTGTTCTCTGTACTCCCAGGAATTTCTTCCTAAGGTGGTTTCTGAGTTCCACGTCAGTCAGGAGATTGTTGTGCCTTCCTTTTGTCCTGACCCTAAATCTGACAAGGAGAGGGATCTCCATTTGTAGTGCATTGCCTCAAGTTCTTTGTGCACCCGTACTGAGTCTATTCGCAAGACGGCAGCTCTGCTCGTCATCCCTGAGGGTCCCAGGGCTGGTTTGGCTACGTCCATGGTGACTATTGCATCTTGGATTAAGTCTACCATCAGCAAGGCGTATGAGCTCAGAGGGAAATCTGTTCCCTTCCACATTACAGCACACTCCACCAGGGCTGTTGGGGCCTCCTGGGCCTACAAGAATCAGGCCTTTGCTGAACAGCTGTGCAAAGAGGCCACTTGGTCTTCTATGCACACTTTTGCTAGACACTACCATGTTGATGTTCTGGCTTTGACTGAAGCTAGCTTTGGCAGGAAAGTCCTGGAGGAAGTTTTGCCTGTCTACGACTTTGATTTCCTGTGCCTTATAGCTCTTTCACTGTTTAAGCCCTGTTGGCTCTCGTTCTTGTGTATTGTGTATTGTTATTTAGCGTCCGGTGACAGTTAGTTTGGGCTGTTCTGTGTCCTGGATAGTCCATGGGAACTCTGGTATCATGGGGGACAAGTTCCTGGTCCTTTCCTTCTCTTCCCTCCCCTGGGAGCTCAGTGTTGGTACATCCCATGGTACCTGTGAGTTATATTGTACAACAGAGAATAGAGGGTTTTAGTCTCACCTGTTAAATCCATTTCTTTTAGTCCATATGACATACAGGTCTCCCACCCAGTGAAAGGGACCATGCTGGGTCTCCTGTGGCTGGATGTGGGAATCCTTTTGGGTTCATCGCTCAGGAGTTTTTCCCTTCTTCATTCTTGCTATCTTAGTCGATAGATTTGAGACAATAAACCTATCTGGCAGGGAGGGGCTAAAGTAGCCTGATATGGCGGAGGGGGAGACTCCACCCTTTCACTTCTTTCAGCCCACTGAGAGGAGCTGTCTCCTCCCCATGGTACCTGTATGTCATATGGACTAAGAAAA
Organism: Rhinophrynus dorsalis; assembly: GCA_037306005.1. NCBI lineage: Eukaryota > Metazoa > Chordata > Amphibia > Anura > Rhinophrynidae > Rhinophrynus > Rhinophrynus dorsalis. The sequence goes on from CM074718.1 coordinate 356,819,169, forward strand.
AAGGATTTAACAGGTAAGTCTAAAATCCTCTTTTTGTTTAGATTTCCATTGTGTTTTCATACAGTTTGTGGGGATGTAATTCATGCTAGTGATCTTCATGTGTGCTCGTTGCCTGGTATGCAAAGAGTTGTAGCAGAATACTCCTATTATTTAGGAGATACAAGGGAAATTACTGATTTCCCTTCACAAAGACCTGTTTAGCACTCAAGGGGTTAAAAGCCTCACATAAATCAGAGGGAATGTTTATTTGTACCCTATGGTGCAGTTGGTTTATCTCAGAGTTACACATCTTTATCCTACTGAATTATATCCATAAAGGCTGTATGTGTTATTCATTAGTAAATCCAGAAGCATCCTTTTGCATTGTTTCCAACTGTGATGTTAAACCCTTTTGCCAAAGTTATGCCAATGATTTCCTGCATCTGGTGCTAATGGGTCATTTGTGAGTGCATAGCCCCCAATTTGTTTACAATTAACATTGAAGCTTGTATTCTTCGTAACCGTTATTCCCAACTATGTGATAGTCTATACCATTTTGAAAAACAATGAGCATGCTATATACATTTTTAAGATTGAACTATTATATCCTATTTGTGTTCATTATATGTACTCACACATAATTTTAATATATACCAATCGTGGCCAGTCTACCTAACCTATGTGGGTCACCTGAACCAATTTGTAAAATATTAATTTAAATTTCGATTCTTCTGGTCCCAACTGTGACAAACCAGTCAGTGAAGCTAATTTTCTGTTCTTGGACATTGGCATAAAAGCTCTGCCCTCCATCATTAAGACTTTAATGTTGGCAAGTCCCAACCGCCACCCCTGTAGCATCCACTGAAAAATTAATTTTATACATACAGCCAAATCAATTGTACCAGAGCAATGCACTGGAGTCCTGCCTAGCATTCAGTGGTCAAAAGTCCCATTTAAATCATAAGTATTTTGTACTTGTCCTCTTTGATGCCATTGGTTTTCCCCAAAATTTCTTCACTTTTATTGTGGGCATATGGCTGCGTGTCCTTGGCCATCTGTATCATCTTTACTATACGGGAATATGATACTTTTAGAGGTATAAGGTGGTGCATTATTTCATCTGTATCTCACCACCTCATTTCCTGTACAAATGATAACTACAGGTGGGCAGTCTGCCAGCTGTTGTTGGTCTGTAACTCCCATCATACTCATGCCAGCCAACAAGTGGAAGGGTGCACATAGCCAGCTACTCATGAATGCTGTATTTAGAGCAAGAGACTATATTGGTGTCTTTCAAAAATATTTTTGCAGTGTAAATTATAAAGTGTAAATTATAAAAGTTGTTCTAATCTCTTTTTTTGTTTGTTTTTTTTAATTAAATTAGAAAATGTCATCCGTGAAAATCAATGGGGTGGAGTGGATATCCGAAGAGGTGGTGATCCAGTTTTAAGAAGTAACCTCATATGCTGTGGGTATTCAGATGGAGTGGTTGTGGGTGAACGAGGAAAAGGTCTCATTGAAGGAAACACCATATATGGTAAAAAGATATCAATATTATATACTGTATGTATTTTGTATATGTTAATCTATGTATCAGATAGGTAGTGGAATCTTTGCAAGCCCACAGTTTGATGTAAATGTGTCTGCCATACTGATGCTTAAAGGGTTAGTAATGTCTGATTTTAATAATAATAATTCACTAGGATGTTTGTCACGATGCAGCCATGTGCAGTACAGACTGCCCACGTTCGGGCAGTTTCTACTGCGCATTATTGCATCGCGTGAGTGAGGCGACGCAAGACTGCATCTCATGGAGCAGTGAGGTATTGGCCTCTTAACCCTTTGAGTGCCAGAGGGGTACGCAACGCATTGCAAAGCAATGCGTACCCCTCTGGCACTCAAAGGGTTAACATTACCCGGACCTTGGCCCGTGTACATGGGCTTTTACTCTAGTATTGTAGATTAAAAAATAAATTAACTGGTGCAAGTCCCGTCTCTCAAACATTTATAGTTTGAGCGATATAAGGTTTTAAAGTTCCCCCTCTCTCTCCTTTCACAGGAGTCTGTTGCCTAGCTGACAGAAGGAGATCCTCGTCCCAGGACCAGCCGGCAGCTCTTTAGCAGAGCAGAAATAGAACGATCTAAAAAGAAATACTTCATTGGAACGGTCTACAAAGTATGCTTGCAAACCAGGCACACTTTGAAGACTGTTCCAATGAAGTATTTCTTTTTAGATAGACTCGAATCTCCTGTCAGCTAGATAGCTGACGTCAATGAAAGAAGAGGGGTGGGAGGGACTTTAAAACCTTATATCTCTCAAACTATAAATGTTTGAGAGATGGGACTTGCACCAGTTAATTTATTTTTAATAATATCTACAATATAACGTTATTAAAATCAGACATTACTAAGCCTTTAACTGTAAATAAAAATATATAAAAACATATTACATTTAAAGCATCTGGATAAATGGCCAAATCAGGGCCGAAACATCCTATATAATAATTCACTAAATGTGTGTTTGTCAGAAGCCGTCATGCGGAGTAGAGACGGCTGCACACACTACAGACTGCCAGTGCCGCGGCTGATATCAGAGGCACGGGCAGTCTCTAATGTGCATGTCATCTCCCAGCGTTCTGCATTACTGAAAAGCTGGGGGAGCTCAGCAGCTACAGGTCTGTGCCAAAGAAGGCACAGACCTTACCATGCGTCGGGCGACACGCCACTTCGTTTAAAAAAAAATATATATATTATTTTTTTTTTTTTTTTTTTTTTATTCAATTGGCAGACACCCCTCTGTAGGGTGCTCCTGTAGGCAGATGCCTACTCTGCCTTATGGAAAATCCGGCCCTGCTCGTGTCAGTCTTTGTGTGCGTGTGTGTATGTCAATATCTTTGGGGGGGGCATAGGAGTGTGATTAAGAAAATGGGATTGTGGTGAATTAGGTTCTTCTCCAGACAATATGGCTTCTAATGCAATATTGTAAAGCATAACACAGCCACCCCCTGCTTTAGTTTACCACGCACATCCTCACCTATACACACACACACACACACACACACACACACAGTGTTCATGCACACAGTTCCCGGACAGATACCACACACTCACCCACATACATAAGCACATACATGTACACACTCTGTGGCTTCACAAATACGCATCCCGAATAAATACACAAAAAGTAGCTTCCAAGTGTTGCTTTACACAGTTATATGATACTAAAAGTGAACTGATCCATAGCATTAGACTAGAACAGTATTACATAAGACCAGCAGGACAATACACCATTACATGAGATTAAAATATTATATGAGACCAACAAGACAATATATCGCTACATGAAACGAATACGTGATATATCATTAGAGAGATGGTCAGGGTAATATACCTTAACTATTATGAATAGCTGGTGGGAGTTTATACTAATGATTATACCAATGAGCAAGCTGGGGATCTGGTGTAAGGAAGTTATTAGGTAATAGAGATAGCTGACAAGGGTCTAGGATAATGATGAGGTGTTGGTCAGGCTGGGCAGGAGTCTAGACCTACTGTCAGATATTAGGTTAGCTGGGCAAGGGATATTGTAGTTATCCCAGAGAAGTCAAAACTTTCTGACCTGTCTACTTTTACAAAATTATCAACAAAGCGATTTTCTTTGAATAAAGTACCATTTTCATTTTTTATTTATAAAAGTACATAATTGTTGCTGTTTACACCAGAGCATTTCATATAACAGACCAAAAATGGTGAAATATTAATGCCACAATTATCCTGTTTAAACTGTTTCCCAATATGTACAGGTACACAAACTAATACAAGCACTTGACAGAATGTACCATTTTAATTTTCATAGAAATATCCAAAATGCCAGCCAGTGACTGGATTGTTGCGACATTCATCACAGCAATTCAGTATTACTGAATGGCTTTCATTACTGCCTAATAGGTAGCAGTTACTGCAACTCAATTTGCAGCATGCTTCATTAATGCAGTTGATGGCAGACCCCAGGAACTGCTAAATGGTACAGTACACTCTATTTTTCAGTGACTACACAGAGCTATCTCTCATAGCTCTTCACAACTTTGCCTGCAGTCATCTATCATAGAGAGAGCTAATCACAACTGTAAGTCATGATCAGAGTCCCATAAACCCCAGTTATGGCCTCTGCCCTGTTTCAAGGGTTATCAAAACCCTGCAAGCTTAAAACGGAACTAACACCGCTAAGAAACGTTGTTTGTAATATCTCCCTATCTGGCGACTAGCTGCTTAGTAGCGCTAGTCGCCAGAATTATTACCTCTTTATGGGAAATATGCAGTCATCCTCGGCTGAAAGGAAGGACGGAGCACAGACATCTTGCCCTAGTGACGTCCGCGCGCCTGCGCTATCAGTCCCTTCCGGAGCAGAATGGCTCCTAGCAACGCCTCCTACAGCCATCTGGGACTGACAGCACAGGCGCACGGACGTCACTAGGGCAAGATGTCCGCGCTCCGTCCTGCCTGTCAGCCAAGGATGACTGCATATTTCTCCATAAAGAGGTAATCTGGCGACTAGCGCTACTAAGCAGCTAGTCGCCAGATAAGGAATTATTACAAACGGTAAAGCGGTGTTAGTTCCGCTTTAAGGTGCTCCCAACTGTCTCTCAGCACAAGCCAAACCTTCAGTATAATGAAGGCGGATTGAGGATGCCAGCTAAATCATCACACATCATAAGTTACACTACAGGTTTCCTCCAATGCTTTACAGAAGCTCCAGCTCCCTGTGGTTGCCTTTATGGATTTTTTGTCTGTAACATAATCTTGTAATCATGACAAAAATACGGCTATGAAGAACACAAAATAAAGAGGTACTATATTTAAAGGAATACATAAAACTCATATTAAACCTGGCTTAAAAATCCTAATGACACCTATTAATCACTGCTGTGTGGATTTGTTCTCCAAAATTAATTTTAATTAGTACTGCTATCATATACTTGGAGCCAGACTCAATTCTTTGTTGCATCACTCACTTACAATTTTGTCCCACTGCAGCCTTCCTAAGTAGAGTAATCTACAATTTTCAAGTCTTGCAGAAAGGCTTATGTCTGCTTCCATACTACTACTATCCAGTACTAATCAAATAAGTTTTGGAGAGCCTTTCCACACATATTAGATTTAGTAACCGTGCTGATTTTATACCCATATTAAGGTATATGGGGATTACTATTAGAAGGTGTCAGTGTTCCTTAAATTTGCGCATGATTCTAAGTTTTATAAGCTGCTTTTTTCATTTACCCACATATATTATAGAACTGAAAAAATGTTTAAGAAATACAAAGCATGTATCTTCCAAATGGACAGCGTACTTGTATCAATTTACAGACGTTCATTTTTACTTTAAGAAGGAATTATTGTTTTATTTTTCCAGTTCTCAACCGAACATTGCAGCTTTATAACACAATAGTCCTTCACTAATGCTACATCCAGCACCTGTGTGACTTTCAATCCAGTATAAACTTGTTAGGGTTTTCTGAGTGGCAAATCATGTTACCAGCAACATTTGGTTGCCGTGGCAGTAACAATTTTAAAACAAATCATGTCTGCCTCCTCACCTCATAAAATATGAATGTATATAACCATCACAAGCCAATATTTGATTAAATATGCCACTGACATGAACATTTCAGCCCAAGAGACTTGTCACCCCTGCATAGAGCAATAGAAACAACAGTGCAGATGAAGTTCTTTGGACTCGTATGGCCTTATCCAGGAAGCTAAAGAGGGACAATTCTGGAGCAACCAAACTATGTACTATAGGGGACAGAAGAAAATTCCTACTGATGTAAATGGGAACTTTTAACACGGCCTGTGTGACAGATATGTGGAATCTCCCTGCACTGAAACTTAGACAGTATGTGCCCATGTTTAAAATATTTGGGATCAGTAGCAATTAGTAATTACTTTCCTTAGTTTTTTATTTTTAACCCTAGAGATGTTTCTCAGTGTGATGGTGACATATCTGTCATCGAAGTATTTAAAAAGAGGCAACCATGTTATTTTTTTATTTTGACATTAGATTTCTTTCAAAATCTTAGACGTTCTCCTTGAAGTGGAGCTTTTATTGCTTAACCTAAACAAAGGAGGTTGGGCTTCATATATAAAAATACACTGGAGCAATTCTGGGGCAAACCATCTGCATCACATGGAAGAGATAAATATTAAATCAAAACAGGAAAGGAAGTCACACTCATATGGATACCAGTAACAAGCAAAATAACATGTAAATTGGGAGTCAGAGATGTCCAGCAGTGGACCCCTTGCTCACAGCACCTAGAGAGTTCAGCTACACCTCAATGACGAGGCCCAACAAGGCCGAAAAGTTTGTCTGGGTTTGGCTGCCTCTCTTGTTCAGAGAGCAATTGCCTGGCATTCCGTGGCTGGACTGCTGTTTTGTCAGGTCCAGTATGATGAGCTTTAGGATATTTCCTCTCTGTGAAAGTCACTAGTGGGCTACAAGAGACTGCACCCTGTGTAGGACTCCATTCCTAGAGAGCCTGCAGATTTCTATTGCAGGCTTGTTCCTAGTTGAGCGTCTCTGACTTTCAGTTTACATAAGCAAAATAACATGGACATCACATAAAGGGCAATGAGGGGGATTTGGGGAAGGTTGTTATGAGGAAGTGGGGGTTGATATATTTCGCACTGTCACTTAAGCGCTTCATAAGTGCTGGACAGGGCTGAGCGTTAGTGCTGCAGTGTCTTTCCTTATATGAGAGATAAACATCCCCCTTGATTTAAAAGGGGTTTTAAACCTCTACAATTCTAGGGAGGTCCCCAATGCATTGCTTCACATCCTTAGCAATTTTACTGACACCTGTAATTTTCCCCAGAATTGGCCCAGTATGCTTTTTTTACATAAGGCCTGGTATCACATACTAAAACTCATCTGGCTTGTCCAATCTTTGTATTCCATAGACAGAACTTAGACAAGGCTAAGATATATGTGGTGTGCGTATATGTGTGTGTATATATATATATATATATATATATATATATATATATATATATATAAATATGCAAAGGTGAAAACAGCACTCACAGGACTCTTTTGAAGGTCAATAATTCAAAAGTTTATTCCACCGACGTTTCGGCCCTACTACGGGCCTTTCTCATTTGAGAAAGGCCCGTAGTAGGGCCGAAACGTCGGTGGAATAAACTTTTGAATTATTGACCTTCAAAAAAGTCCTGTGAGTGCTGTTTTCACCTTTGCATATTTGGATACTTTTGATTTTAAATCGGCACCCAGGTAATAGAACTTTAAAAGGAGAGTGCACATCAAGGATTTATGTATATATATATATATATATATATATATATATATATATACTAGTTGAAGAGCCCGTTACACGGGCCACAGTGCCACTGCCACCCAGTCGCGGGGCAGTCACGTGCAGTAGAGACTGCCCGCGCCGCGGCTGATACAGAGCTGGAAGCTCCTTCAGAGCGCCCAGCTCTGTATCAGCAGCGGCGCGGGCAGTCTCTACTGCGCATGACTGCAGCACGCGCAGCAATGTGTACTGCGCATGTTTCGGTGTTACACACAATTTAGCGAATTATTATATAGGATATATATGCCAAATGAATATCGCACAAAGCAAAAAAGGGAGCAGCGCTCTCGAAAGCTTGTCCCTAAATTTGAACGTTAGTCCAATAATGTATTATTACATACTCTGATACTCATGAATATAGCGTCTACACCACTGGACTAACATGGCTATCCTAAATTAAATAAATATGTGTGTGTATATGTGTGTGTGTATATATATATATATATATATATATATATATACATTTTATTCTAAACAGCTCCTACACATGCGGGCCGTAATGCTGAACTCCTTCATTAACTGTCTGCACTGGCACACCACAAACAGCCAGACTGTACAAACAGAGAACTGCCAAGTCAGGGGTTCTTTTAGGCCAGGTTAGTTTAAGCTACATTAATGCAGTGATTACATGACTTGTCCTCACTTACATTCAATATGCTTAATTGCAGTGAGCGAAGAAACATCACATTGTGTAGAACGACAGGATGGCTTCTATACAATTGTTGGATGATCAAAACAGCATAAGCTTTAAGTTGTCAGTGTTTTCTGAGACAAAATGTTCATTTGGGCCTAATGGAGCGGCAGCAGTTTAGAAAACATTGGAAAATCACTCAGCCACCTGTGCTCCAGCCTATCATAATAGCAGTTCACAACTATCTCAAGGGTTATAATTTTGCAATGAAACAATTGTGTAAGGCTAGAAATGTTTGCAATATATATATATATATATATATATATATATATATATATATATATATATATATATATATATATATATATATATATATGCCAGTATTCAGTCCAGACAAATATTATATAAAAATGCAAGAGCACAACACTTCTTTAAATGCCATGAAGGGAGTGAAAAATATTTGACGGGTTATGTTATCAAAAGCCTGTTGCCATCCCCTTATAGGGTTAATTTTGAAAGAGCTTTAAATAGAAGAGAGGCTTACTTGATATTTGTGTTGGGAACTTTGAGTCCTGGTGGCTTGAATGAAAATATCGAATTGGCCTCCTTATAATAAATAAACGAATATACATGATCAATGTTATACTGATTCTAATATCTGTTCCAAGGAAAGTTTCTGTTTGTTTTTTAGTCTATAGAACGTGTTTGTGTCAGAGTAGGAGATGTTTGTTTTTTAAGTATACAAATGTATTTGTGCAGTGCCTTTAATTGGTTGTGCATAAGCCCTTTTAACGTGTTTTCAGGATTTGTGAAAATGTTGTTTGACTTAGTTCAGACACAATACTTACAATGATGGAAATATCCAATTATATGACAAGCGTTTGGGTTTAAATAGCTGTTGGTTCAGTGGTGTACATTGCATTCTTTTTTCTGCTTGATAAAGCACGGTGTGCGTGTGAAACGCGTTGCAGTACCTTGTTCCCGGCCAGGGGATTGTATTGTACACCACAAATCTTTACTAGCTATTGTCAATGTGTTTTATTTGTTTTGAGATATATATATATATATATATATATATATATATATATATATATATAAAAGAATAAGCCTCATTGCATGATTTATGGTACCTCACACACACACAACATAATTTATGTCTCCTCAGAAAACAAACACACATTGAACAGAATGCCTCATTACATAATTTATGTCTCATTAGGAGACACAGCTCCCATTGGGTGATTCAATGGGGACTTTACTACACCCATTGGGTGATTCATTGGGGGCATGTTTATCATACAGGGAGTTGGCCCGCCCCCTCCAGCCCGCCCACCACTATCCAACTGACAAAAAAAAAAATATAGCTGCCACTCAATCCTGAAGTAGGGGATATAAATAACTTCTCACTCAGGATCATGACCCCACAAACACACTGTTTCACCTCCCACAGATAATTGTAACCCTCCATACACTCTGTTTCAGTACGAGGGTGTAATGTTTCCATAAAATACAAACTTGGGGATAAACTTAATAGCAACTCTTTTATTTAACTCTTCATCTCTTCAGTCATCCTAACTGTTTGTTTTCAACTGTCACTCCTCCACTTCCTGATTCCCGCCCTTTCTCCTTAAAGGGAGAGAGATGCTTTGCTGTATGTTACAGAGGGCAAGCCTCAAACACCACTTTCTATTTGTTCCCTTAGCATATTGCTACGCTGCCTCAACTGAAGAGCCACCGTGTGTTATACTGCTATGTTACCTCAACTTAAGTAAGGAGGAGTTACTGCTCCCATTGGGTGATTCAATGGGGGAGGGATTTAAATCATGCAGGGAGTTGGCCTGCCCACACTATCCAGCCCGCCCACCTCTATCCAAGTAACTCAAAAAACAAAATGGCTGCCACTTACTCCTACACCACAGACACAAACACATCAGACAAAAAACACACACTCTCTCTCACACACTCTCTCTCACACACTCTCTCTCTCACACACTCTTTCTCAGACACACACTCTCACACACACACACACTCAATCATACACACTCACAATAATTCACACACTCACTCTCTCACTCATAATAATTCACACACTCACTCATAATAATTCACACACTCACACTCTGTCACTCACACTCTGTCACTCACACTCTGTCACTCACACTCTGTCACACACACTCACACTCTTTCACACTCATACACCCTCTCACTCACACTCTCTCACACTCAATCACACACACTCACTCAATCACACACACTCACTCGTTAACACACTCACATGCAGTCACTCACACGCACTCACTCACACCCCGGGAGCTAGCACGATCCACCTTCCACCATAGTCTCACTCACACTCACTCACACCCCGGGAGCCTGCACAATCCACCTTCTACCATAGTATGTACAATTACCACATGCATTTCAACTACATGAATGAATGCCACTCACTCACACTCACTTACACCCCGGGAGCCAGCACGATCTACTTTCCACCATAGTATGTGCAATTACCACATGCATTTCAATTACATGAATGAATGCCACAGTGGTGGCATAAGTACAAACACAAACTCATTACACTGAAACATAAGACACCTCCTTATGACTCACTTCTGTGTGTGTGTGTCTCTGTGTGTTCCTCCCTGTGTGTGTTGCATGTCTGTATCACACTGTATGTGTCTGCATGTTGTGCATGGCATGTATGTGTGTATGACTGTGTAGCATCTCAGTGCATGCGTGTGCATTTGTGTGTGTGTCTCTGTGTGTGTTTGTCTTGCATCCGTGTATGTGCATTAATTCCCTATATAGCCTGACGGGCAGCGCGGATTCATAGATTGAAGATACATTTTATTATGATATCATTTTTGTATCGATTTATGGGGAATAAATATTATCTTTTTAGTATTTATTGATTGTTAGTGTTTATTATATTTTGTTACGTTTATTTTCTCATATATATATATATTTATAGGGAATTTTAGAGCCCTTGCATTATTATATCATATTTGTCCAGACTGAACAATTGCATATGTATATATTCTCATTTTAGGGACTACAGGGAGAGATACGTGTGGCAGCGCCGACTCGGCTTGAATTACTTTTCTGGGGGAGGCATTTTTACCATAAGACAAGATTCTTTTGCCTCGTTAGTGATAGTTCGGGAGTACATAAAGGTTCTGGGTTATCTGGTTTTTGCACTGATGGCAATACTATTTGCTCATTTCCAAACACGGGAGCTGCAGCAGCAAAATCTCAGGAATTGGTCCAGACAGCAGTGTCATCTCTGTTGTGTCATGTCACTGTCTAACTTCACAAAGGCGTACCTTAATTGGTGGCAGCAGCAATCCCATCTGTCTCTGGGATGGCCATTTGGTTATCTCAAATTGGGTCATAGTCAACAGATGGGCCCTCAGATTGCTCAGAGTGGAGAGTTCTCAAACCATCAAAGCTTTGGGCAATTCACCTAACCTTGAGAGATTGGTCTCGGTCCTTCCAGAGTTCTCCTGTGCAGATCCAGTCTAACACTGCGACAGCAGGACCTACATTAACCGCTAGGTTGTCTAGTTTAGGGTGTTTCCTTTTTTGTTGTGTTTGTTTCTTTTCTTTCATCCTTACTATACTCTAAGCCAGAGGGTAAAGATTTTTTTTTTATTTATTTATTTTTTTTTTTTAATACAGGGATGCCTTCTCTCAATGACATAAGAGGGTTTGCCTGTTACGTTAATGAGAGAAAGTATCCCTCATAAACATGAGAGGGTTTCCCACTCCCACCCACTCCTACCTGTCTCTGTGCTGCAAAATGTTTTTCTTTTTTTTCTTTTTTTTTGTGTATGTTTTCTTTGTATTAAAATTCAGACCTCATGGTGGGGCATCAGGACCCCTCCTGATGCCCCACAGCTACTGATGCTGGGAGATCAATAGAGGCGACACAGGAGAACAAGAGAGCTCCCCTGCTTCCATTCAATCCAGAGTACCCGGGTAGGAGAGGATGGGATCGGGGAACCCTCTTGCGTCAATGTGGGAATTCCTTCCTCATTAATGTGCAAGGGTTTCCCGATCCCGCCCACTCCTGCCGTCTCCGAGTAGAATGGAAGCAGGGGAGCTTCTTCCTCCAGGAGGGTAAGAGATTTGAAAAAGATGTGGTCTTTGTGGCAAAGATTTCTTCCCCATCCCTCCAGCTCAACCCCCCGCCCATACATGTGGACTTCTTTTCTTTGGGCCCCTGGAGAGGACTCATGTGCTGCCAGACAAGGGATGTCAATGGTGGAACTTAATTGGAGCTGGTGTTCCCATGCAGGGGGGACTTTCCCATCATTTTGGAATTGGACCTCCCTTATGGGTGGGATTAGTCTAATATGTATGTGGAAATTTCTCATCTGCAGTGGCACTAGAGAGCTAAAATGTGATGCCCTTGAGAGGTAACTAGCCGTAGAACAGGCCATTGTGCTTTTTGTTTGTTCTCAGAAGCCTCTCACATATGTATGTATATTTTGAAAACTCTTAGTGGTTCTCCCTAAGAGTGAAGGGTAATCCAGACATGGGCCCCTTGCTCTGAGAGCCTAGGGAATCCAGCTGCATCTCACTGATGAGGCCCAACAAGGCTGAAACATACTCCTGGGGTTAGCTGGTATTCCCATGCAGTGGGGGATTTGTGCATCACTTTGGAACTGTACCACCCTTTTGGGCAGGATTAGTCTAAAATGTATGTGGACATTTCTCCTCTGTAATGGAAAGCTAAAACATGATGCTTCTGAGGGGTGATTAGCCGTAGAACAGGTCATTGTGCTTTTTGTTCGTCCCCAGGAGCCTATTACATTATTTATGTGACTTTTATGATAAGTCTGTTCCTCCTAGAGCAGTGTTTCTCAACTCCTGTCCTCAGGACCCACTAACAGGCCAGGATGTGATGATTTCTTTGTTAGCGCACAGGTGAGTTAATCAATGCGAATGAGCCTCTGATCACCACACCTGTGCTCTAGCAGAGAAATCCCTAAGTCCTGGCCTGTTAGTGGGTCCTGAGGACAGGAGTTGAGAAACACTGCCTTTCTGAGATGGGAGCATGAAGACAGAAGACTGGTAAGTGACCTTTTGAGTGCCTTGGTCCACTATGTCCCATTCTGAGCCTTTCCATACTCTGTGTGTTTGTATATGCACTCATATATAGCTCTTGTTCTCTACATTAGTCTGGGGGTACACTTGGCTGCTGTAGTTTTCAGTTCTTAAACCCTTCTCTGCCGTTCTGTAATTTATTCAGGCATTTCTATTTGTAGTTTTGGGGGATTCTAGTCACCCCATATCAATTTAATATTTATTTCTACCTCCCCCTGGTTCTACCAGGGGCTTTTGGACTTTTCTGTACTTTTATTTCGCAGTTTGTTTGGTTTTTTTGCATGGCTTCTTTAAGAACGAAGCCCTCCCCTGCAGCCACAGAGCTCACCACAGCCCATGGCTGGAGAGTCGCACATTGCTAGGCAACAAGCAACAGAGAATTTCCTATTATCCCCCGGTTCCTGGGCTTTTTTCAGATTAGCTGCTGCCCTTACTTATCATTTGTAGAGGCTGACTCTCCTGCTTGTCTCTCTAATTTAACCCTTTGTATGCTATATGAGTATTTTTTTGGGGGTCTTTCTGGGGGCTTTGCATTAACCCTTTACCGCCCGAGGACGTACATGTACGTCCCGAGCGGATGTCCCAGGTGGACAGAGGACGTACATGTACGTCCCGAAAATCATTTTAAGGAATGAAGAAAAAAGTTTGGCGGGTGTTAAGTGCTAAGGGGTTAAACTGCTAATACTTCAAACTGGTTTTATCTTGTTTTAGACACTTTCTTCTGGACATGTCTGACCCTAAGGGACACAGGTACCTAACGCAGGGACCGTCAAAATTTGTCCTGACACGTCACCAGTCGTTAAGGCGTTAATGCAATGTCAGTGATCAAGGAAATCTGTAGTCTGCAATAAAACCATCACAAAATGGCCACACAAAATTCTGAACTCTCACATGTCTGCATAACTTTTGAATGACTCATTTTTCAGCAGTGAAAGTACCCTTATTTTACAAATAAAAAATACCTACATATAGTTGAGCATCAATATAAAGGATTGTAATAATAGATAAAAGAATTAGTCAAATGATAAAATGCTAGAAGAAGGAATGTTGGAACAATATATATGTACATGACTAAGAACACAATAAAATTGAGACAGCAGATGGAAAAAAAAAGAAAGAAAAAAAAAAGTCCAAGTTTATAAATAACAATTTCCAATAAATAATTGATAAAAGATACAATCTTAATTATAGTAGTCCACTTATGGTCCCATCTTCATTCTATAAGGTAAAGCAAGATGATCCATTATAGGGTGATGTAAAATCTCTGTCCTTCCTGCTGCTTACTGTAAGTGGTCTTGTATATCCACAGTAGCAAGTAGGAAGACTGAAGCGCTCACAGGGTGGAGTGATCAGGGTATAAAGCAGAGAACACAGAAAGAGCAACTAAGTGTGGTCGTTTATTAATGCATAAATGAATAAAAAAAAGCCTAATACACACTCACAAACAGATAATAAATAAATAAATAAATTGAAATGGAGAGTGGAGCAAAAGTACTAATAGCAATGGGACACAGTAAGTAGAACATTATAAATGGATGAGATCTAAGTTAAAATACAATTGAGGGAGCAGGCTGCACTCTGACTGCAGCTTCCCTCATCTTCATTAATAAATTCCTCCTTCATTCTTAACCCTTTGAGTGCCAGAGTGGTACGGAATGCATTGCTAAAGCAATGCATTCCGTACCACTCTGGTACTCAAAGGGTTAATTCCATTGCTGCGGGTGGCTGTGAAGTCCGCAGCATAAGTAACGGCTGGGCACTAGCGAGGCATTGGAGGAAGCGGGAGCAGGGGAGAGAGACATAGGAGGAAGCGGGTGGTAAGCTTGTATTTGCTGCCCGCTTCCTCCGATACCTCTCCTCACGCGTTGGTATTGTGCCAGGCTGCCTGGCATCGCCCGTTGTACAATTCGTCCCTTCTCACAATGCGTTGTACAATGTTGGCACTCGAAGGGTTAAGGATGAAGGAGGAATTTATTAATGAAGATGAGGGAAGCTGCAGTCAGAGTGCAGCCTGCTCCCTCAATTGTATTTTAACTTAGATCTCATCCATTTATAATGTTCTACTTACTGTGTCCCATTGCTCTTAGTACTTTTGCTCCACTCTCCATTTGAAGGAGAGTGGAGCAAAAGTACTAATAGCAATGGGACACAGGAGGTAGGGTGTAAAAAATGAATGAGATCTAATTTAAAGTATGTGTAATAATAGTATTTTAATAAAAAAAAGTTTAAAAAACACACACACACATATATACAGGCAAGGTATGTAGTCCATACCTTGCCTATTAACCCTTTGGGTACCAGAGGGGTAGGAAACATGCTAAGCAATGCTTTCCTACCTCTCTGGTACTCAAAGGGTTAATTGTGGAATAAAAGACAGATTTGTCCACTACATGGAAGTCCATGTGGTGGATGTGGATGGGGTTAGTATGTCACATATATGCAATATATGTGACATAATAAGGGGGGGATGTTTAAGGGGGCATTGTGTAGTGCTTGGTGTACTAGTTTTATTGATTGTAACCCTTTGAATGCCACAGGGGTGAGCAGTGCACATCCCTATGGCATTCAAAGCTGTCCATGGTGCTGAAAGCCATCTCTGTGTTCCCCTAGTGGCTGAGTAGGGAAAAGCACAGAGAATGCTGTTCAGAACTGTCGACGTGGATTTTTTTTCTCTGCCTACTGTGCTGTTCTCCAAAAAAAATAGGCGTTAGATTTCTGGAGAGAAATGTTGCAATTTAACTCTCGGTGGCCCTAACTCCAACATTTGAATAGCTTTTGGCGTCGCTTGTACATTATCCTCTATGGCTGAGATCTTGCTGTTCGGGCGACGTGTGTTTCAGAACTGGCGTAGCTTCTTACTAGTGGAACATTTGCATTGCT
Organism: Rhinophrynus dorsalis; assembly: GCA_037306005.1. NCBI lineage: Eukaryota > Metazoa > Chordata > Amphibia > Anura > Rhinophrynidae > Rhinophrynus > Rhinophrynus dorsalis. Next base: position 356,835,135 of record CM074718.1, read on the forward strand.
CAGTTGACGTTAAAACCAGCGTCGCCAGTTTTTTCTGCCGACGGCAACATTTGAATCGAGCCCTTAGTTGCTAGTTCTATGTTCTCTGCTTTATCCCTTGATCACTCTACCCTGCTAGCGCTTCAGACTTCCTCCATATAGTTGAGTATGTTTAAAAAACAAAAGTGGAGTATTTTGGGCCAAACCAGCTGTCATATAAAGGAGAACTAAAATACCCCATTGATTTTAACAGGGCTTTTAACCCTTTTAATGCTAGAGAGGTATCCAACACATTGGTTTTCAATTCACTGGAGACCTCTCTAGCATTCAGTTGAGATTTTAGGGGTTTGTTTGTCCACCATGGTGCACTTGGTTGGCTCCAGAATGATACAATTTTTCTTTTGAAAATACTGTCCATACTGTATATTTTTTTATACTTGTGCAAAAGCCGATGCGCACGGGCCAAGGTCCGGGTAATGTTAAGAGGCCGCTACGCTACCTCACTGCTCCACGCGATGCCATCATGCGTCGCCTCACTCACGCGATGCAATCATACGCAGCAGAGACTGCCCGAAAGTGGGTAGTCTATACTGAGCATGACTACATCGTGACAAACATCCTTGCGAATTATTATATAGGATGTGTTTACTAACCCTTTGATTGTGTTGGGCAAGTCTGATCAGATTTCATGCTTATTATATTTGACTTTTAGTCAGATGGGTATATATATGTTTTTCAGTCGATGTCCTGTTGTAACTTAACCCTTTAAGAACCAGAGGGGTGATGTGACTGAAATCTAGCCTGTGTTTGAGACTCAATGAAATTCAGTTGTGCTGTGACCCATGTATTTGTTTATTGTTTGAGGCTAGAAAAAATATCTCCAGTGCAATATGATGGAGAACTCTCTCGCAATCAAGGTGTTTAAAAAAAAAATATATATATATGTGTATATATATATATATATATATATATATATATTTATATATATATATTTATATGTATTGCATTAACACTTTATGTGTCAGAGGGGTACACAACGCATTACAAAGCAATGTGTTGCGTACCCCTCTCGTTGCATACCCCTGTGGCACTCAGAGTTAACACCTTAACGATCAGTAACATGCCAGGACTGTCACACCTGTCCGAACGTTAAGGACTGGTGATGGTCCTGGCTCATCACGGAAGTTTGTGGTCTCAGCGCAGCTGCACGCCATGCTGTGATCACAGAACATGTAGATGAAAAAAAAAAAAAACGCAGGATTCCTCTAGAGAACCTCACCCCCCAGACCAGGTGGTCCTGAAGGGATTAACTCCTTGTGTGCCAGAGGGGTATCCAACACATTGCACTGCAATGTTTGGATGCCCCACTTGCATTCAAAGGGTTAAACTGATTGCAATGTTGTGTAGAGGGTCCTTGGACAAGGGAAGGAGTTCAAGGAGAATGCTACCATGAGGTTAATTATAACCTAGACAATTAGCAATATCTTGTTTTGCTAGTAATTTCCCCCTGGGATACGCTACTTGTAATATGCCAACTGTGATCACACATTGAAGGTGTTTTATTTCTGCTTCAATGCACAGGGGAATATAGTAAGAGGACTGGGATGAAACTACAGATACATTCACACAGACGCAGACTGTGAGCAGTAAGTTTAAACTGGTTTTGATGTTTAAACTGATCACAGTGAATTTATGCACTTATAGGAGCATTAATACCCCCTTATAATAGCATTCCACTTACCCTACTGTGAGTTGAAATCCTAAGGGTCTCTATGACTTTCGCTTTTTTTTTTTTTTTTTTTACTACTAGAACCAAAGGGCCTCAGATTCTGCTTACTGCACATGGTAATCTTAACCCTTTCTGTACTGGTTTGCAACACCTCGCTTCACAATGAGATATGCACATTAGTGGTCTTTAAAGTGTTTAGTAGGTTTAAGCTTGCTGCCTGTTTGTTTGTTTTTTTCAATTTAATGTTTATTAGGTTTTTCATTTTCAAAAAGGGGGGGGGGCAAAGAGGAGTCTGGGGAAAAGATGTTGGCAGAATGTGAGTTGAGACTTCTAGTGGGATCAGTTGAAAGTCAGCCTAGGGCACAAAACAGGTAAGTAATAGAAATAAGAAAGATGTATGGCATTTGGATTGGATAATTATCAGAATTCTGAGAGAACAGAAGATTCCAGAGTGTCATTTCCCAAATGCTCCAGACTGCAATATATTTGCCTATTTCAGTTTAAACAACTTTCAGCAACTGCCATGGAAATAACATGGAGGACTGACTGAAGATGTTAACTACTGAACAAAAGCACAAGGACAAAATTCATAGGGTCATTAGGATAATTACACAAGTGGGGCTTTGGGGTCCTCCAACTCAGGCCGGAAGTTTGGAGGTTGCTTTGGTGAGGTGATTTTGCCAACTCCTGCCGCTTTCTCTTGCATAACATAGCAAAAATCATTCATTTCTTTTGTTCATCCACATCTAAAACTCTTGTACAATCATTCATCCTATCCCGCATGGTCTACTGCAACCTTCTCTTTGGTCTTCCTGCCTACTAACTCCATAAAGTTTATTCCATACAGAATTCTGCAGCACGAGTGACCTGTCACCTAGGTTTGTCCCTGCCCCACTCCTCTTCCAGTCACTCCAGTGGCTACCCATCAGACTCAAGATATCTTATAAAACACTTCTTCTCTCAGTCAAGTCCCTTCTCACGTTTGTTAAGCACTTGTCACCGTGTACTGTCCAAACCCTTAACTGGAAGCTCTGCATACACTTGTGGCGTTATATAAAAAAAACATATTAATTCATTCCCTACTTTACCAGCCTTGTTCCACTGGCTGCTGGCAGTCACAGAAGCATGAATACACTGTCTGACATCTAATATCTTGTTCCATTGCACTCCTATAGCTGTAGAACTATTCATACACTTTCTGCTTAACCAGACTGTTTCACTGGTAGTCCTTGGACCACACATACACTGCCTTGTCCCACTGGTAGCCATAGAACAATATGCCTTGTTCTAGTCTCCAAATGACAGCCACAGAACTACATATACTCTCTGCTTACCCAGCTTTGTTCCACTGGTAGACATGCTCCTGTCACCCTCTACAGTATGTCAATACATATCAGTCATGTACCATTTTTCCTCAGCATGGCACTAGGTACTTAATACAGTAGGAATGGTCATGGTTTTGAAATATTTAAGTATCTTTGAAGTGATTTATATGTAAAATAAGCAAATTTTTCATATAGCTCCTAATTCTGGACATAGTTGTGCACTCTAAACTAGGGGTAGAAAGGCAAGTGATCCCTCATTTGATTCTGCTTGCCATCTACTGTCCAAAATGGTATGCTTTATCTGCTTTTTGTTAAATTCTGTAATTGTTACAACCATTTAATTTCATAATGTATGAAAAATGAGATTGTAGTTGGCATAGTTGTGTGCTTCTGGCACCCTCTACATATATCAGCTCATACAACTGGGGTTCTACTTGTCTAATGAATAGAGTGGGGAATTCCCTGATTTTCAAGGCTAGGCATATCTTTGAGAGGTAAAAATGTAACCGCTCTATTTTTTCCTATAATTATAATGCAGCATTCTGGAAACATTTTTGTACATCAGCCAAGGGGTGGAAATTCACATGACCTGCTCATTTGATGTAACTGTCTGTTTTCCAAGGTGGTATGCTTTGTCTACCTTATCTTAATTTATTTAGTTGTTAGAACCATTTTAGTACAGGTAAGTCATATTTATATTTAAAAAAAAAACCAAACAGAAGTAAAAGAGAAATTGTAGTTGGTATATTTTTGTGCTTCTGGCACCTCCTGCAGTATGTTATACCAATGAGTTATAATTTTTCTTGAAAGACCAGTGCTTAATGAATACAGTAGGAAATTCCTCAGATTTGTAAGATGTGTGCATGTTTGGTGTCCATTGCCACCTGAGGTATATATGTTACCAGTTAGTCCCGTGGAATACTTGCCTGCAGTATAGAGTTTTTTTTACTCCCAGGAATATTAGTAGACGCTTTGGTGTATCCCATGGTTCTTGTGTTCCACATTGGACATAAAAGAGGATTTGTCTGTCGTCCAATAGAGGTTACTGGTGACTTTGGTAGGCGATCCGCCCCTTTAACTAGGCAGGAACAATTCTAGAAGTGAATGCAGGGGGTAGAGCCTACCTTCCCTCCTTGGCTGCAGCTAGCCAATCGGCTCCATTAAGATTTGTTCCTTGGTGAAGACACAGGCAAGAGAACAGTTTTGCTATAGTTTTAGCTAATCTTTTATTTTCTGTTAGATATGGAATACCACCATTAGGCAGATTACCATAACAGAAAATGCCCTTAGATGTGGCTAGCTCTGTATCCAGGTGCTTTTTGTGAACCTTAAGCCATGGGGGGAAAATCTTGGGTTCAAGTTCTTTCCTCAGGAGTTGCCCACTGAGTCCTCTTCTTAAAGCAGAACTACCAACGCACAGCATCTTTAGCTTAATTAAGTCCCCATCTGGAGACTAGCTGTTTAGTAGCGCTAGTTGTCAGAATTATTACCTTATTTAATAGATTTATGCCTTCTTCCATAGCTGACAGTAGCACGCAGCACGGACATCTTGCCATAGTGACGTCCGCGCGCCTGTGCTGTCAGTCCCTTTTGGAGCCGGCCGGCTCCTAGCAATGCCTCCTAAACCCGGCTAGGACTGACAGCGCAGGTGCGCAGATGTCACTATGGCAAGATGTCCGCGCTCCGTCCTGCCTGTCACCCATGGAAGAAAGCTTAAATCTATTAAATAAGTTAATAATTCTGGCGACTAGCGCTACTAAGCAGCTATTCGCCAGATGGGGACTTAATTAAGCTAAAGTTATTGTGCGGTGGTAATTCCGCTTTAATACATGGTAATCTGAAGACAGAAGATCTGCAGGAAAGGTGAGCAACCCTTTGAGTGCTGCAGGTCCACATGTCCCACAGTGCCCCTCCACACGGGTTTTCCTTTGGAGTTCCTATTGCACACTCCTGCACTCATTGGGTTGGGTTTATCTATATGTCTTTTGGGTGTTTTGGAGCAAGTTTCTGTGGTAACTTATCCCTTTTAGCTGCTGGTTTTGCATCTTTTGGGGGTTTATTGGCACTTTCCCTACTGGGTTCAGTGTTTTTTGGGTCTGCTAACATGTTCTAGTGATGTTTAAAGTAATTTTAATTCACAGTTTCAACTTTGCAAAATTTGTGTTCTGCAAAAAAGGTGTGCTTTACCGCATAGTAACATAGTAATTTAGATTGAAAAAAGACTTGCGTTCATCTAGTTCAACCCTTTTCCTATTCCTGTTTACCATCGTTGATCCAAAAGAAGGCAAAAAAAAACACAACAATACAGCAATTTCAAATTCTGACCCGAATGGGGGGGGGGGGAGAGAATTCCCTCCTGATTCCAAATGGCAATCAGATTTCTCCCTGGATCAACAAGCCCTAAGTAAAATATTAATCCTAATACTAACGTACATAGCCCTCTATGTTATGTTCTTTTAAATAAGTATCCAGGCCCTTTTTAAAGGCGTCTAATGTATTCGATAGCACCACCTCCTCAGGCAGTGAATTCCATACCTTTATTGTCCTTACAGTAAAGAAACCCTTCCGCTGTTGTAGATTAAATCTCCTTTCCTCAAGTCTAAGCGGGTGGCCCCTTGTCCTATGTACTGTTCTGTTAATGAACAGGTCTTTGGAGAGCCCTTTGTATGGGCCCTGAACAGCATAGCATAGACACCAATGCTCCATTCATTTCTATGGTACTGTACAGTTTGGGACATATCTCTGCAACCACTCAATGTAGGGACTTCAGAGATGGCTCATTTTAATTGTCTGCCCTTGCTCTGTCATCCGGTTAACGTTTTATGTGTGTTGGGGGGCTCAGGGGGCTTCGGGCAATCAAGTCTTCAACCGTGTCCTGGGAGCTTTAGTATCCTTCCTCCATCGGGACGGCATCAGAGTTACTCCATACATGGACGATCTGCTTCTGAAAGCCCCTGCTGCGGAACTTCATCAGCAGGTTCAGGACTGCATTCATGCTCTCACCCATCACGGGTGGATCATCAACATGGACAAGTCAGATCTTGTCCCATCCCAGCGTCTGGTCTTCCTGGGCCTTCTCTTCGACACTCAGCAGAGCATAGTGTTTCTCACAGACGAGGTGGCTCACCAGATCGCCCACAGGGTTTCTTCTGTTCTCGCTCACGATCCAGTTCCAGCCAAGAAGCTGTCCTCTCTAGTGGGGAAATTCATCTCCACCATAGAAGCGCTCCCATTTGCCATGGCTCACACCAGGGAACTCCAGGGGTTTGTGATCCAGGTTTGCAGGGATCAGCTGGACCTTCTGAAGATGTCAGTATCCCTCCCTCTTCATGTGGAACTGAGTTTGTCGTGGTGGCTCGACCTCTCCAATCTGCTGAAGGGCAAGTCCTTCCTGGTATCCTTCTGGACCACAGTGACGACGCATACCACCGCTCCGGCTGGGGACTGGTCTTGGGTCACCTGATTGCTCAGGGTCGGTGGTCTCCGGAGGAATCTCTCCTTCCCATCAACGTGTTGGAGCTTCGGGCGATATTTCATGCCCTTCGCCATTGGACACCCTAGCTGGAAAAATGCCCAGTCCAGGTCCAGTCCAACAACACCACGGTTGTGTCTTACATCAACAAGCAGGGTGGAACAAGAAGTCTCGCCACTTGGTTAGAGGTCAAGGCTATTTTTTCCTGGGCAGAAGAACATGTTCCTGCCATATCCGCAGGGCACATTCCTGGCGTAGACAACATCAAGGCAGACTTCCTCAGTAGACACATAGTGGACAGCGGAGAGTGGGAACTGCATCCAGCGGTGTTCACCCTCATTGTTCAGAAGTGGGGTCTTGCATCAACCTGATGGCGACAAGACACAACCGGAAGGTTCCGAGGTTCTGCTGTCACTGGAGGGATCCTCTAGCTCTACCGGTGGATGCCATGTCCATTCCCTGGTTATTTCCTCTGGCTTACATCCTTCCTCCCCTTCCCATGTTGCACAGGGTGTTACGGAAATTGAGACTGGAGCTCTGTTCATTCATTCTGATTGCTCCGTACTGGCCTCAACAGGCTTGGTTTCCAGAGCTTCTGGATCTGTCAGTGGCGGAGCCATTCCGGCTCCCTTGCCGTCCGGACCTTCTTCTACAAGTTACCTGTGGAAGGAGGATGTTCATCGTCTAGCTTTGACGGCTTGGAAATTTAATCCTCAATACTGAAGAAGAAAGGTTTTTCTTCTGGTGTGGTGGCTACTATGCTTAGTGCCCACAAACCTGTTTCCTGTTTTCAAGACTCCAGCTCCTCAGTGGAATCTTAACTTGGTTCGGCGTCCTTCAGTGCCCTCCCTTTGAGTCCTTGGCTACTATTCCTCTGCACCTGCTGACATGTAAAATGGCCTTTCTCCTGGCGATTGTGTCTGTTCGGATGTCGTGGAGTTACATGCTCTGTCTTGTAGACCACCCTTTTTGGTGTTTCACAAAGATAAGACGGTGCTTCGCACTTCTCAGGAGTTTCTCCCGAAGGTGGTCTCTGAGTTCCACATTAATCAGGAGATTGTGGTGCCTTCTTTCTGCCCTGACCCTACCTCTGACAAGGAGAGGGATCTCTACTTGTTAGATGTGGTGCGTTGTCTCAAGTTTTATGTACATCGCACTGAGTCCATTAGACAGTCTGACACACTGTTCGTCATTCCTGAGGGCCCCAGGGCAGGGAGACCTGCATCCAAGTGACTATTGCGTCTTGGATCAACTCCACTGTTCGTAAGGCTTACGAACGAAGGAAGAAGCCTGTTCCCTTTCGGGTCACGGCACATTCTACTAGATCTATTGGGGCTTCTTAGGTGTACAAGAATCAGGCATCCACTGACCAGTTGTGCAAGGCTGCCACGTGATCGTCTGTGCACACCTTTTCGAAGCACTTCCGTGTTGATGTGCTGGCATCGGCTGACTCCAGTTTTGGGAGGAAGATCCTGGAAGCAGTCTTGCCTGTCTAGGATCTTCTTTGGTTCTTTGGTGCTTCCTTTACTTTTGAGCCCTGTTGGCTCTAGTTCCGTGTGCTATGTAACAGTTCCTGGGGTGTTGTTACCCCTGTTCAGTGTCCGTTTACACTTTATTTGTTTTGTTGGGCTGTCTCTAATCTGATGGTTCATATCTGCTCTGGTGATTTGGGGGGCCTTGCGCCTGGTCCTTGCCTTACTTCTCGCCTCTGGGAAACTCAATGGTTGGACATCCCAAAGTTACCAGTAACCTGTATTGGACGACAGAGAAAAGAGGATTTTAGTCTTACCTGTTAAATCCTTTTCTCTTAATCCATACAGGTTACTGGTCTCCCACCCTGTCAAGGGACCATGCTTGGCTCTCCTGTGGCAGACCGTGGGGGACCTTCGGGGTCATGCTCGCAGGAGTCTTCTTTCCCTTCTACTATCTAGTCAGTAATTAGTGTCTCAAAACTTACTGGAGCTGATTGGCTAGCTGCAGCCAAGGAGGGAAGGTAGGCTCCACCCCCTGCATTCACTTCTAGAATTGTTCCTGCCTACTTAAAGGGGCGGATTGCCTACCAATGTTACCAGTAACTTGTATGGACTAAGAGAAAAGGATTTAACAGGTAAGGCTAAAATCTTCTTTTAATGAACTTACCATTAGATCTTTTTCTCTTAGTCAAAGTGGAACACAGGATACCCTCCTGGAGAAAAAAAAAACGTGGTTTAAGTCCTCAAGCTTCTGGCACTGAAAAGATTAAACTAGAACTGAGGCCCTTTCTTGTATCCTGCCTGGTGCCATTCCGACCTACTCTAAGCCTCACACATATAAAGGTATAGGTTTTTGCAGACATCTTGTTTCCTTTTAATATGATATATAATGATAGCAAATATAATGAGGGTGATGTATTGAAGAGAATATAGGGCAAACCATCTGTGCCTCAGGGGACAAATAAACATTCCTGTTGATTTAAATTGGACTATAAAGCCCTTGAATGTTGTAGTATGTTTGCAACCTCTTTAGAATTTAAGGGGTTAACCCTTTGAGTGCCCAAGGGGTACGCAATGCATTGTGGTGCAATGTGTTGCTCACCCTTTTGACAATTATATGGTTTTAAACCAATGGAAATTTGACTATGGAGCAGCTGCCTTGCCTCAGAATTGCTCAAGTTCCTCTTAGTACATCAGCCTAGCCTGGTTGGTACTAATCTGCCAGAGAAGGTCCACTGGCTTTACCCTTCAATTCCAGTGGCTGCATCCCAGGGTATGGACTACATTATATGATTACTTTAGTGCCCCTTACCCCTGCCCCATAGCACATGCAGAAGAAATGGAGTAAAGTTAACACCATTTCCTCTTTGCCTTGTTTGAAACATTGTGTTAAAGAGCACGTAAACTTATTTTTTGACTTAACGTGTTCTGAATGTGCAAAATATGTAAAGTAAGATTGTTTACATTTTTTTTTCTTTGAGAGGGGGTGTGGGTAACTTTTATGACGCAATGGCGAGCCAGCCCCTGCAAAAATACAGCCACATCTGTGTTGACATGACCTGAGGTTTAGCTAGAATGTGTCTGGCATTCCTGTGCCATCATTTCAGTTGTAAAGGCTACCATCCCCAAACACATACATGCTTTGCAAATCTCCATTTAGCATTTAACTTGTTCAATCAAACAAATTTGTTTCTTATTTGGGCAGTAGGTTTTACTAAGAATGACTTCACTTTTGTCATTGTGCATGTGACTCTTTGGGCCTTATACATACCTCGGTATATTTCACATTGCCAAATAGGGACACTTTTTTTTAGGTGGTGTTTCTGTGAGCATGGGTGGTGGGTGAGCATTACTGAGAATTTTTAAGTTATTTCATGGCCTATTGACATTCCTTGTGTAACTGAGTACATTTAGAACAAAGTATTTTATTTACAGATACTAATGTAAAAACACATATACTGACATTTAAACAAACATTTATGGGAGTTTTATGGCTGCGGAGCAATGTGATACTTATATACATACCACACAGTCTGATCTTCTAAACAGAGGGACAACAGGGTGGGAAAGAGGGACAGAGGGATTTGGGTCTCAAAGATAGACTGTCCCTCCTAAACAGCATAACTGGGAACTCTCTGGATCTGTCCCGGAGACTCCAGTTTTTGCAGTTAATTACCTGGACAGGGACATGAGTTTCTAATGAAACTTCTCCTCCTTCCCACCCTGTTCCTCCCACTTCTCCTCATCCCCACCTTCCTCCCACTTTACTCCCACTTTATGACACAGGCCTGTTAAAGGGATAGTAATGTTTCATAATAAAAGCATTTCTAATTAATCATCATAGAATTTGGACTTTGGAGAGTGTTATTTCAGTTCTGTCAGAGTTGTAGTTCCAGAGTAATTCAATGACAGTGTCCCCCTCCCACCCCTTTTACTGATGTAACACTGTTCAGCCAGAGCAGAAGGGAGGTGCCCAGGTAGACTGCAGAGAGGGACAATCTTCAATTAAGATAAGGGAAAAACTTGAAAAGCTTGTCAAGGGGGGCAGGGATTTAATTGTTTTCATAGGAAGAAGATTGTCCCCTTCTGTTATCTGTCTGGTCTATAGACTGCATTCCACATCTGAGAAGAGATTGCTTACACTAGGTAAAAGGGGCGGGAGGGGGAAACTTTGCTTGTGAATATCTCTTAAACCATAAAGGTTTGAGAGATAAGACTTATATCGTTATTCATGTTTTTTTAATGCCTACAAAATAAAATAAAGTTAAAAAGAAGTATTACTATCCCTTTAAGCCCTATCCCCACCCATGATTAAGCCCACCCCTTTGTGACACAAATCGCATAATTTATATGCCCCAGTGGACCACATGAGCCCTCAATGGGATGCTGAAGATGGTCACTTGGGAGGTATGCAAGTTATGTATCAAGGCAAAGTGGAACAATTTTGAGGCAATTCAAGTACACCACAGGGGACAAATAAACATTCAAGTTGATTTAAATAGGCCTTTTAACCTCTTAAATGCTCTGTTTTACCTTGATATATAAGGCTATTTGTGTTATATTTTGGTTTCACTTCTATACCAGTAGTCATTGTCTATAACAAGCTGGAATGTTCTTAGGGCTTTGATCATCAATTATCTAAATTGCTGTATTAATAAAGCTTTTTTATATTTAAAACTATAAAAAAAGTAGCACTGTGAGCATTGCTGTTATAACAACGACACATCTCAGAAGACGGGAGTCTTGTAGGTGTAGACTCCCAGCCATTCCTCCAGCTTAACTTCTCCCCTCGCCTATAGCTCCCAGTATGAATGTGTCCTCTGTAGTGAATGGATGGAGCAGATATGGGACTGTCGAAATTCCTTCTAGGCGGGTTACCATTACTGGCCTTCCCCTTTAGTGGATTGACCAGTGTACAGGTGCTGTGTGAACCCTTGCAGCTCTGTGGAGGGAATCTTGCAGGCCACATTCTCCCTCCCAGCAGTCTCTCTCTGAGGCTCTGCGTCCTTCTCAATGTAACCTGAAGACTGGTGAGTAAACCTCTGAGTGCCTTGGTCCACATTATCCCTACCCTGTACCTCTACATACAGAGGTTTTCTCTGAGGCCTTTAGCTCCTGCACTCATGTAGGGTATCTTTATTATTCTGTGTACTGTTAGTTCCCTGAGTTATGGAGCAAGGATGGCTGCATTTGGGATAGTTAACCCCTTCTCTGCTGTTCACACACTGTTGGTGGCTTTACTTTGATTTTTTCCTATAGTGGGCTGTCTTTTGGGTGCCCCCCACATGGTCCCTGGGGTCTTTTGGAACTTTGGGTACCTTTGTCCAGTTGTCAGATTTAGTGCCACAGCACTTTAAGAACGGGTCCCCGTGCCACCGCCATCTTTGCTTCATTGATTTCTATGCAAACTTCATTGGGACATATATATATGCACATGTTGACATACAGAAGTCAGAGTGGGTTCTTTTCCTGTCAGGATGTCTGATTGTAAGGGTCATTGGAGTAAATCCAAAACTAACGACTCAGGGACTTCCCTGACCCCCCTTGCTTATTTTTTTCTCATGTCAAATGGAGCTTCCTAGAATGTATTCTGGATTTCTCTCCCCCCATGTACTGTGGCCCCTACTACTCCACCAGTTCCCTCCAGCACTGAACCAGAGCCAGCTTGGGTGAAAACACTTCTGTCCACAGTAGCTCAAATCCCTTTCCTCCTTCAGGGGTCTCTCCAATCCTGGAAGCTCCCCACTACCTTTAAATATGTGGCCCCTATATCTCCGTGTTCCTCAGTTTCTAGGGGCCTCCTCTGAGGAGGAATTATATGATCAGGAGGGTGAGGATATGGATTCTTCTTATTCCTATGGGGGACTCTTATGAGAATGACACCCGTCATCAGAGCATTAGAGACACTTCAGCTCTGATGACGGATCTTCCTCTATAGAGGCAAAAGAAACCAACGTCTTTCCCCCTAATGCCACTCTTGACCAGATCCTGCTGGGTGAGTGGAAGACTCTGGACATGCGGCTGTCTATCACCAAAAGGTTCTCTAAGCAGCATTCCTTTCCAGAGGCAGCTTTGGTGCAGTGGGCCTATCCTCCTACTGTGGATCCACCAGTTTCCCGGTTAGCAAATGCTACTGCCCTGCCTTTGGCAGATGCATTGGGCCTTAAGGATCCAGCAGATAGGAAACAGGATTCTATTCTCAGTGCCAATTTTGCTGCCCCTGTAGTGGCACTGAGGCCTATTTTTGCCCCTGCCATGGTTAACAGGGCTGTTGCCATGTGGGGCAAAGTTTGTAAGGTGGAGCTGTTGATTCTTTTAGCTAACATTAAGGAGGTTAACAATTATGTTTCTGAGGCTCTTTTTGAGACAGTTCGGTTGTTTGCTAAAGCATCAGCCTTTTCTGTTGCTGCGCAACGCACTTTGTGGCTTAAGATTTTGATCATGTTCCAAGAAGTCTCTGGTTTCCTTACCTTTTCAGGGCAAGTCCCTGTTTTGACCGGAACTGAAGCAGATCATTAGTTATGCCACTGAGGGGTTACTGCATCTTTTTCATTCCCCATGCCAAATGCTGTTGGTGCAGAGGCTGCTAGGTTTGCAGGCCTCACATGAGCACTCCTCCACCAAGCCCAGACAGTAGTGGCAGCCCAAGCTAGCAGCTCCAAGGGCTAAGTCTGTCAAGCAATCTTCCACATGACTCATTGAGTCCTGGTCCACAGGTGCCCATGGGGGGGTGTCTTCACCTTTTTCGAGATGCCAGGGAGTCCTCGGTCATGGACCACTGGGCTTTGGGGGTAATCTCAGAAGGGCACCGCATAGATTTAGGTCCATTCAGGAGGCAGAGGATTCACTGCTGGCAAAGGTTCTTATTACAATAACTCCCCCAGAACACGGTTCAGATTTTTGTTCCAACCTGTTTGTGGTTCCAAAGAAGGGCGGTGGCACAAATGTCTCAACAAATATGTGGTGACTACGTGCTTCAAGATGGAATATTTGCATTCTGTCATTGCAGTGATGTTCCCACAGGAGTATTTGGCATCCCTAGACCTTCAGGATGTGCACCTACACATTCCTATCCACCCAGGCAGCTAACGCTACCTGCAGTTTGCTTGCAGCTTGGATAATTACCGGTTCACAGCTCTGCTATTTGGCCTGGCTACTGCACCTTGCATGTTCACCAGAGTCATGGGGACCTTAGCGGACATCATCCACAATCGGGAATGTCCCTGACACCCTATCTGGACAAACTTTTGCTCAAGGCTCCCTCTGAGGAGCTTCTGGCCCAGCAGGTCCAAGACTGCTCATTTGCTGGTCAACCACGTGTGGATCCTGAACATGCTGAAATCCTCTCCTGTACCATCCCAGGAACTGGTGTTTCTGGGAATGAGGTTCAGCACCCACCTGGGGAAAGTTTTCCTACCGGAAGAGAAGATCCTTCAGGTAATGCAGGTGGTGTCTCAGGCCCTGGGGTGGTCCTTGGCCATGATCAGAGAGTACATGTGTTGGGCAGACTAGTGTCAACACTAGAGGCTGTGCCTTACTCTCAAGTACACACAAGATAACTTCAGAGGCATGTCCTCCACAGTTGGTCTGGGTATCCAGCACACCTGGATCAGCAGATCTCCCTCTCTCTCTGGAGGCCAACAGAGACCTTCAGTGATGGTTGCACCAGTGCAACCTGGAAAAGGGGAAACACTTTGTGATCCAGAATGGACTCTGGTCACGACGGACGCCAGCCTGAGCAGCTGGTGTGGAGTACTGGGTCACCTGGGAGTCCAGGGCAGGTGGACTGCGGATTAGTCTCTTCAGTCTGTCAGTGTCCTAGAACTCAGAGCTTTCTGTCTGGCTCTCGTATACTGGACCACCCTCTTCAGGGAAAAGCCAGTGAGGGTCCAGTCGGATAATACCACTGCTGTGGCTTACATCAACCGGGAAGGGGGCACTCAAAGTGCAGCCACCTGGTTCAAGATATGGTACATTCTAGACTGGGCAGAAGCCCACATTCTGGTCAACTCTTCCGTTCACCTTCCAGTGTTAGAAAACCTGCTGACAGACTTCCTAAGTTGCCAAGATCCCAGAGAGTTGGAACTGAGTCCGGAGGTGTTCTACCTGATTGTGTTACAGTGGAGAGTGCCAACAACAGATGTCATGGCTACCAGGGAAAACAGGAAGGTTCCGAACTTCTGCTCCCAGAAGGGAGATCCTCTGGCCTTTGCCACAGACGCAATGTTGATTTCATGGAACTTCTACCTCACTTACATCTTTCCTCCAATTCTTTTCATACACCGGGTACTCCGGAAGATCAGGATGGATGGTGCGATTCTGGTTGCTCCTTATTGGACCAGAAGGGAATGGTTTGCAGACCTGGTCAGTCTTTCCATTCAGGACCCGCTCCACCTCCATCCCAGACTGGACCTCCTTCTTCAGGGTTAACTGTGGAAAGAGGATGTGGAGAAGCACAGCATGGCTGTTGAACCCCACATCTTCAGGAGAAAGGGTTCTCTACTGAGGTCATTTCCACTGTGATTCAGGCCCATAAGCCTGTCTCTTCCAAGGCCTACCATAGGGTATGGTCTCTCTTTCATTCTTGGTGCATGGACAAGTCTTCGCAGAAGTTTGACCTTCCTTTCGTGTTTTCCTTTATCCAAGATGGAGTGAATAAGGGACACAGCTTGAGGTTAAAATTTCAGGTCATTCTGTGTTCTTTCAGAGACATATTGCCACCATTCCAGATGTCAAGGTTTTCCTTCAGGGGGTGGCCCATGCCTTCCCTGCCTTTAATTCTCCCACTCCTCCGTGGGACCTTAATTTGGTTCTAAGAGTTTTGCAGGGGCCTCCTTTTGAGCCCCTTGCTTCCATTCCTCTGAGACAGTTGACTCTTAAGATGACCTTTCTTATGGCAGTAGTCTGTCCACTAAGTTGCAGGCCCTGTCTTTGCAAACTACCTTTCCTGGTTTTTCATAAGGACAAGGCAGTATTTCAAACCTCTCAGAAAGTTCTTCCTAAGGTGGTTTCTGCATTTCACATCAATCAGGAAATTGTTGTGCCTTCATTCTATCATGACCCTAAGTCTGACAAGGAGAAGGATCTCCACGTGTCGAACGTGTTGAAGTGCCTTACATTTTATGTATACCACACTGATCCTTTTCATAAGACTGCCTCTCTGTTTGTCATTTCTGAGGATCCCAGTGCAGGTCAAGCTGCTTCCAAGGTCCCTGTGGCCTCTTAGATTACGGCTACAATACGCCAAGCATATAAGCTCAGAAAGAAACCTGTTCTCTTTAAGGTCACAGCACATTTCACTAGGTCTGTGGGGGCCTCCTGGGCCTACAAGAATCAGGCCTCGGCTGAGCAGTTGTACAAGGCAGCAACTTGGTCCTCTTTGCACACCTTTGCTAATCAGTACCGTGTCAATGTTCTGGCTTCAGCTGAAAAGTCCTTCAGGCAGCTATGCCTGTCTAGGGACCTGCACACTGTTTGAGCCCCGTTGGCTTTTGTTCTTGTGTGCTGTGTGAGTTTAGTGCCTGTTGACACTTTTTAGTATGTGGGTTATTCAGATCCTGAATAGTCCTAGGGAACTCCGTTACCATGGGGGCAGGCCTGAGGTTCTTTCACCTTTATTCCCACCTTTGGAGCTTAGTGTTGGTATATCCCCATGCTACCTGTGTTCCACATTGAATGTAAGAGAAAACAGGATTTAATTGGTGTTTTCACCTGTTAAATCCTTTTCTCTATAGTACATATGTCCCACAGGTTTCCCACCCAGTGAAACACACCGCTGCCTGGACTTTGGAGTCCTCTTAGAGTCTTTCTTCTCGCAGATTTCCTTCTTCTTCTCTTTCTTGCCTTTTTAGTGTTGCTTTGGTCACATTCATACTTGGAGCTATAGGCGAGGAGGGGGTTTAAGCAGGAGGAGTGGCTGGGAGTCTTTTGAGATGTGTCGTGCCCTCCAGAGGAGGGACTCAACCCCCATGGTACCTGTGTTACATATGGACTATAGAGAAAAGGATTTAACAGGTAAGAATACTAATATATATATATATAATATATCTCAACGTTTAGGACCAAATAAGGGCATTTACCAAGATAAAGGCCCTTGTTTGGGCCGGAGCATCAATAAAATGTAAATAAGTCGCATTGTTTTCCTCATCAGCAAGCCTGTTTTCTCACTGTCATGCTACATTGTAGAGCTGTTTTACTAATATTACACTGGCGATGATCTCATATTCTTCAGGTGTGTTAAATTTCAAACAAACTGTACAGAAATATATAATGCATATATTTTTGTAGGTAACAAAGGCTGTGGGGTGTGGATTATGTCATCTAGCCTTCCACACATCACCAGCAACCATATTGGACACAACAGTATCTACGGGGTGGCTGTTTTCTGTCGTAAAGATGATGCCAGCGACTACCTTGCTAACCAAGCAGGAAATGAAAACTTCAATGATGAAGGAGAGGCCGCTAACTGGGAAAATGATCTGGACAGTGAGGACGACCGCTTCTCTTCAAGAAGGCCAATCAATGTGGCACTTATAGAGTCTAACAGCATTAATCATAATGGAGGTGATGCTAAAAATATGTTTTATGGAAATGAATGAATGTGACTTGTTCCTCCTTTTGTCTTTTGTTTCCTTTTCTTGCTTTTTATTTATTTAGTTTGTATTGCTTTTAAACACCGTTATCTTGAACCCAATAGGGGACAGGGACCACAGGGTAAAGTACCCTTCACTAAGAGGCAGGACACTTAATAGTTAAATTCTAAAGCAAAAGAAACTCCTCCTCTTTCTTTACCCTTCTTACCCCCCCACAAGGGGCTGGATTCAAATGCAGGAGATAATTGTTACCTCCGGTTTTATCAAAAATGTTCCTATTGAAGTCTATGGGGAAACCTGGAGACAGAAGCCGAGATAAAATTAACACCTGCATTTGAATACAGCCATAGATTTCTGTTTTTAAGTGTCCTTATAGAAGGTACAGGGCATTCCCTCACAGGAGATTGTTAGATGTACAGCATGTTTTCTTTTATCTTTATTGTCTAAGCCATAGAAGGCTTAGGAAGGTATGGAGTGGCCAAAGGGCCTGCATATCTGGTGCCTCTGCTACATGGGATTGCTAAATAATGATTTTCCCACTGACTGGATACTTCTTAGAAAGTAGTCCCTCACAAGAATGAACAAGATTCCATCCTTACGTGGGACCATGTTTGAGTACATTTTATGTATATCCTAGAATGCCTTTGTTCTCCATACTGGACTGAATGTTAGGAAGACAGAAAATTAAAGTGATACATTGTGGAATATTATGTATATTAGCCTTAAAGCAATAAAATTGTCTGTATGAGTTCTGTAAGGCCTATTTACGATGCATCTAATTCTTATGTGTCTACCGTATATGTCCTCTCAAGCCTTTGGATTCTAACTATGCTGTTTTATTGTATGTCTGTCACTGCTGCCATATGAGATGTTTATATTCATATCTACATATTATGTGACTCCATATTATGCATATGTGACTTTTCCACAAGTCATATTAGGGCATTGGATTCTGAATATGGAGTTTTGTGATATGTATGTCTAACAACAAAAGAAGAGGTACATGTTAGATATTGCCTGACTGGTATGTTTTCTCCAGTATGTGAATGCAAAAGGTATTGTCCTGTTGAGAAGTTTTCTTCTGCTGTTTCTCTGGTTTATTTTGTTTGACTGTGTTTTTGATCTTAGAAAATGTTAAAGGTTATGGCCCATCTTATGTAGTGATAATTTTAACACCTGCTAGTTTGATTGTGATTGCTATAGAGGGTTGTATAGAAGTCAGTAGAATAATTGGATCTCCTGTCCTGTCTCTAACCATAATTTATTTATTAGTTAGAAGAAAGGTTTTAGAGCCTTTTTATGATGTCAATTTTTTGTGGGGCAAGGACCTGTGGTTGGCTGGTAAAATCAGATGGCGCTTACATGTTGTGGAGGAATCCGTGACCATGTGTTTTTGGTGCCTGGTGGTGCTACTTGCATTCCATTTGTAAGGGACACACCAATGGTTCCTATAGAGCACAGGAGGCACTGTGGATATTATGGTGGCCATACTTATATAATAATAATAATAACTAGTATTTATATAGCGCCTTTCTCCCAGTGGGACTCAAAGAGCTTTCAGCGCATGCTCTCGGAATTTACCAAATCGGCAGCTGAAATAATAGGTGTTATTATTACCCAATCAATGGAACTCATTTATTGACCTCGGAAGGATGAAGGGCTGAGTTGACCCTGCAGGGATTTGAACCTGCCACCATGAGGTTAGGCTCCATAGTCAGAGAATTTACCACTGAGCTATCTCACCATACTTGGCTGTAGGCTTGGCAGGCACACTTGTACTCACTGAGTGAAGATGGTAAACATAGGTGTTAATGATGATACTCAATTGTGGCAACCAGTTGGCTGACTAATTACATTGTAGTGGGTCTAGTGTGATTAAGAATAGGAGAAAATACACCATGTTTAAATCTATGAATGCACCTTGTTTGATAGAGCCAAGGAAGAGCTGAACCAAGCTTGAAATTCATACAGTGGCATATTTTACTATTTTTATTATATTATATTGTGAGTCACAAAAAAAAAAGAGTTCTCATTATTTCAGCATTGTCATCTTATAAGTATCTGTGGATGGAGGTGTGTGACAAATTAGGACTCTGTATGGTTGCTGTGACTCATTGAAACTATTGCTTTTTAATCACTCGTCACATAGGTTGTACCACGTTTTGATTACCCTAATCAAGCAATTCTCAACAAGCATTTTGCCTTAGATTTGTGTCATTAGATCTAGCTTAATATGCGTTATATGATTCTCTCAGACGTGTGTAAAATTAATTTAACCATTGACATGACATCTAGGGGTTGGCTGCTTGTCTCGTTCAGAGAGGATTTGTCTGGCATTTCTTAGCTGGCCTGTCACCTGTGCAGGACTAGTATGATATGCTTCAGAATATCTCCTCTGTGTATAGCACTTGTGAGTGAAAAACGGACTGCACCCTGGGCATAGGACACTGTCCCATTGAGCTGTTTGCATACACTTGCAGGTTCGTATGACTAGTTGAGCACCTCTGACCTGTACTTTTGCACATGACATAAAAAGGATATAGCACAATTGTTAAGTCATTAACCCTTGCATGAATCCTGTCTCAAGCTGTTTATGCTCAAAAACAAGTAATTATAGGACAAACCACCCTTACCATAAATGAAAAATACAATTTTCATTGATTTAAGAGGGTGTTTTAACGATTTGAATGCAATGCTTTGTGTAGGAGACCTTTCTAGCATCCAAAGAGTTAAAAGCCCCATTTACATTCATTGTTAGGGCTCGAAAAATATCAATGACTTTCACCAGTCAGGACAAAAATGTTACTTGTCAGGAGACAAAGCTACTAGTCCACCTAATGTTAAATATAGACAACAGGATACTTTCTTACATGAATGCTGATTTTAATTATTTGCTAGTCACAGACTAAGGGAATTCCAGCCGGTCAATAGGAATATTTTTTCTTTACTCTGTGTTTATTTTTGTATTTATTATAAAAGACCCTTAGTTTCTGAAACCAGAGCTAAATTGCATTTTATTCCCTTTAGCTGCTGGACTGTATATCAAGAGCAGTGAGGCTCTGAACATCATGGCTAATGCAGTACATGCCAACCAGGACAGTGGAGTGGCCGTATTACAGAGCACCCAGCTTACACGAATTGGAAACAACAGCATCTCCTGCAACAGGCTATGTGGTGTTCAGGTGGAGGCAGGATGCAGAGTGGAACTTAGGGGGAATGGGATTTATGATAACAGAAGCCACGGAGTCACCTCTAAAGGAGATGGCATCATATCAGAGAATGATATTATAGGGAACCGTGGATGTGGGCTCCAGCTTATACAGACTGCAGACATGAAGGTACAAGAGGTCATTTTCTTTTCATGAGAAAAACAATGGTGTAAATCAATGTGTGCATGTCACCTCATCTTAAACCTTTGGCAAAACACCACAAGAATTATCTCCACATTATTAAAGACATATATCCCCCTAGCCCAAACTTTTATTGCTAGAAAAAAAGAGTTGAATATTAATGTAACAAAGTAACTGAGTTTACATATTGTTCAGGCGCACAATATGTAAATTCAAATAACCTATACTTTTTTTTCAGCTTCACCTATTTTTATGCTTTTATGACACTTTTATGAGCTCCCTGGATTTCCGTTCTGCAAGAGTTTTCTGTTATGGACTGAGAAAGCAAAGATAGTGATAAAATGTAACATCATCCCCAATGTGACACTACAATGTTGTCTTCAGTCTATTAAATTAAGCATAGAGAGCATTTACTATACAACATTGTACCACTATACCTGCAATCACATTTCCTGTCAGCAAGCTCCCTGGAAAAAAATACTCAGGGAGATTGCTTATTTGTATTATTTCATGTCAAGAATACTAATAATTTCACCTCTCTTCCCTCCCCCCAGTGTAGCCTATTGGGTTTAAGGTTGCACTAATGCTCATATTGGTTATTTCTCTACCTTAGTATTATTCCTCGTATCTTATGGAATACATTTATAATGTGAATGCTGGGGTCAATGAATGCGGGCACACTCCCATTTACTCTATTATTATTGTCAAGTATATAATTGTTTATGTGCATGTGTGTAATCTATATATTTTATATATAAATCTTAACTGTTTCTGTTACACTGTCTGTCCATCCCCATTGCGGCAGGGATGGGTGGAAATTACCCTCATGCAGCGAATGGCCATAAGCAGTGATTTTGCCAGGAGTGGCCAGGGGACCTAAGCAGAATAGCTGCAAAGAGATTTGCACGGGTGGCAATTTTGCCCACTTCTCTGAAAATCACTGCAGTGAGTTTCACTGAGGCAGACATTTTCACAGGATTGGGCAAGGGGGTGAAACCCCTTGCCCACTCCTGTGAAAGTCGCTGCAGCAAGACTCAACGACATCGATGTCTAGTGCTGCAGTCCAGCGGGTTCCTGACGTGCAAGGAGCTCCTAATCGAAAGGGCCATGCTGAGCAGCATTCTCTTGTATATATTTTATGCTTCTCTAAAAAAATGTTTTATTTTTAAACAGCCTAAAGAAAAATATTTCTAGACTTTGACAGTCCCCCCGTTTCGTTTTTAGGTGACCAGGAACCGGATTCAATCTGTTCACGATTATGGAATAGCACTCCTTGACCAAACCAAAGGACTTGTGCAGGAAAACATAATTTTTCAAGGGAAATCTGGAAACAACATTCTGCAGCAAATGTCTAGCAATGAAGACTGTATTGTGCAACATAATAAACTGCTTACCTTTAAGAAAAAGTAAGTGGATTATATGAATTAATATTCTGCTTGTTTCTTTCATTTTATGCATTAAATATAAAAGAGAACAGTCAACTTTGGACATGTCACAAGGAAATGCTGCATTTCGAATATAAAGAGTTAAAGTAATATGGTGGTGTTTTTTCATCAAAGTGATAGAAACAGGAAAAAACAATTTCCCCTCTACACACATGTGCTTAAAGGGATAGTAATGCCAGAAATAAAGTTTATTCAGAATGTTAGATTTTATAAAAAAACTAGTTGAACAGCCTGTTACACGGGCCACAGTGCCTCTGGCAGCCGGTCGCGGGGCAGTCACACGCAGTGGAGACTGCCCGCGCCTCGGCTGATACAGAGCAGGACGCTCCTTCGGAGGTCCCAGCTCTGTATCAGCCGCGGCGCGGGCAGTCTGTACTGCGCATGACTGCCACACGCGCAGCAGTGTCTACTGCACATGTCGGGCGTTACACACAACTTAGCGAATTATTATATAGGATAAAGTATTTGGAGAAAGTCCTATCTCTCAAACCGCTAAAGTTTACCCCTCCCTCATGTCAGCTGTAAAGCTGACAGCAGGAGATTCAAGTTGGCCTACTCGAGGCAGCTCTTCAGTAGAGCCAAAATAGCAATCTTTAAAAAGAACTACATCATTGGAACGGTCTACAAAGTGTGCTTGCAAACCAGGCACACTTTGTAGACCGTTCCAATGAAGTAATTCTTTTTAAAGATCTCTATTTCGGCTCTACTGCAGAGCCACTGGCTAGTCCCAGGACTGGGATCGCCTGCTGTCAGTAGAGTACTGATGTCAGGAGAAGGGGAGGGAGGGGGGAACTTTAGCTGCAAATATCTCTCAAACCATAAAGGTTTGAGAGAGAGGACTTTCTTCAAATACTTTATTTTTGTAAAATCTACCATACTAAATAAACTTTATTCCAGGCATTACTAACCCTTTAATGTTCTTAAACCTTTGAATGCTAGAGATGTCTCCAACCCAGTGTTTCTTTTGAAGACATTTCTTGAACACAGGAGGTTAAATATGAAGTATTCCTTCAATGGCCCCCAATTTTCCTTATTATATCATGCAGAAAATGCCCTGCAATTCTCTAGTGGTCATTTCACATATAAAAATCCTCTTCTTTTCCACTCCCTTCCTTCTCTGTGTCCATCAAATATTTTAATGTGCCTTTGTACTCTAATGCATTGAATGTATACAGTGTTTGTCCAAGTTCTCATTACAGTAAGGACTACTGAGATGGCAATGGGAAGAATTGAGAAGAAAACAAAAAGAAACTGGAGAGGTACAAGTTGCACCGTGCATTAATTACTCAACTCCTCCTAACCCAACCTCTACCACAAGAAGACCAGTTCTATGTTAAAAAAATAAATGCTGAATCATGGTCATAACACATACATTTTATTCATTACATTTAGAGTACATGGTTTATAGGACAAGCAAATAAAAATCACTGATCCCTCTGAGATAGGGTTTGGTCAAGTGTGACTGCACGCAACTCAGTATATATATAAATATGATATAATTATTATTTTCTTATTAGATTGTCAAGTGATGAATCATTATTGGAAGCCAAAAGTAGTTATTGTGCTAACGGTCGTAAAGTTGAAGTTGCAGCTACTATACCCCTGTGGAAGTCTAGATCCGTCCAATAATTATTAGGATGATGGCGGTATGTTAAGGATATGGCAGGTGAATAGCGTATCTTGATGTTAACATACCCTATTTGAACAAAGTATATTAAGATTTTGCAGGAAAAGAAAAGAAGGGAGAAAACAAAACTGGGCACCCCTTGAGCATATCAATAAAGAATTATCCTGGTCACCGTCACCAAAAAACACACCCTATTAGAAATGCACTCACAATTTGTAGAGAGTTGGAGAAGACATGCCCAATCCAACTATCAATGCAACTGGAGTTGAAACTATCCCCAGAAACAGTATCCACCTGTTGGATGCTCCTCTAACAGGACTCTCTCTCCCAAGCAGTATCACAATCGGGCAAAAAATCAGAAAGGAGCGCCAATGGTGCAATATCTTTGTTACATAAAATTGATAATAACAATTGTTTTTTTTTACTCACATTTAGTTATTGCTAGTCACTTGATACCAAGAGTACCAGCTCATATGCCTACGCAGAAAATCACCACGTCTCCATTCGGGTAATGGCCGTGTTTGGCTGGATATTGACAGGCGGAGGCTCAAACTTAAACTTTTGTATTATTTAATGAAAAATTAAAAGTGCACAGGTATTAAAACACTTAATTGTTTCGCTGCTACACAACACCGCATTATCAAAGCAGAACAATAACCTGATGTATTAAGTTAAGTTTTTAAGTTAATGCATCAGGTTATTATTCTGCTTTGATAAAGCAGCGTTGTGTAGCCTCGAAACGCGTAAGTGTTTTAATACCAATTTTAGAACCGTATCATCCCGAAAGACCTCTTCACACATTCGTGTCCTAGACTCTAGGGTTAAAGGCATATAACAAACTGGATTAAAGTATGCTACATTTGTTGTTGGACCTTCCACTCAATGATTTAAATGGTTGGTCCCATTCTAGGCCCCTTTGTGGTTAGCTAGTGTTAGCGTTCCACATTCTAAAGTTAGAGCATCATTCAAAACATTTATTCACCAAATAACAGTCTTAAATTACAGATACAAACAACATGGCCCAACTCATTTAGCAATATACAAAGGCAGGGACTTGTTAAAATGACCATCTTTGTAGAGCCATTTATACCCCTTTGTGAGGGGTGTGTTCAAATTGTGTGATATGCGCATTACGTTGCTAAGTAAAGGTCTGAGGTGAGTAAGATGCCTTAAGATGAAGACTAATAGGGAATGAGATTAAATGAAATTGGCAATTAAACATTTTGCAGAGGAGGTTGAGAGACCAATAAATAAAAACATAACAATATAATCAAAACTAATGTAGAGCATCAGCTCCCCAGGGAGAAGTCGAAATTTAAAAGTATCCCAACATAAACCTATTAAATGTTCATATGGACTGAAAGTTAATGCTGGGGAGATGGTATATGTCCCTTAAATGCTAGGTTGGTAATTGTATATATACTGTTACTCCAGGGATACAAATGGATATCATTGATGTGCCTTTGCTTGGATATAGTACTTAGGTAATTGGGAGCAAATATCCTACATTTCCTTAGGCAGTGGATGCTGTAAAGAACCCTACTGGCAGCCCATGTTGTCATAAGTATCATATTTTATCACACGTTCTCTTATTTTCATCACTATTACCCTTGATCACAATACATCATCATCTTGCTACACTAAAATATGATGTTATTTTAAGAAGACTAAAAAACAATCATGGCTGACATCATTGAAGGTACTTACCCATGTGGTTTCTGACTTGCATGTAGCTTTACTAACAAGGAAAAAAGTTTTAAAAATCAAGGAGGAACCAACCAACATAATCTTTTGCAATTCATTAACTGCAAAACTACAGGGATTGTTTACCTCCTTCAATGTAACTGTTGCAAAGTGTATGTCTGTTAAATAAAACAACTGTTCAAACAAAGAATCTTTAAAGAAGGAGGTTTTCCCTTGCTCTGTCATCTGGTCAATGTTCTGGGGATGTTGGGGGCTTTGGGGGGCTTCGGGCACTGTTGGGGTACTCTGTCAACAAAACTAAGTTTCCCGTGAGCGCCCGCTTCGCGCGCTCGTTTCAGATTGGCTCCCATCGAGGCATCCATTTTGTGTATTCGCAGATCGAGTATCCTACGCAGGGCTTGGACTCTCCTTCTCTCCTCCGCAGCTTAACACTTTGCCTACCAGATAAGTCTTATTTTAGTAATTCTGGGGTGCATTGATTATCATACATGCTTTATTATGGGTATTTTGATACTTTGACCGTTTTGACTCTGTGAGAATGTCTACTCCATTAGACCTTGGGACTAAACCTAAGACTAAGGATACTGGGTTGTCTGTGTCCCCCATTGCGCATTGCTCCTCATGTCAATCAGGGTTACCTAGAGAATACTCAGGTCATGTTTGCCCAACATACGCTGCTGCCCCTGAATCCACTGCTGGGGACTCCAGCCATGCACTAGAGCCAATATGGATGCAAGAGTTTAAGGCCACTACAAGGGATCTCTGGTCTACCTTACAACTCCTTCCATCCACCTTGCAGGGGGTCTTCAGTGCGCTCCTGTTTGCTGTGTTCCAGACCCTTTGCTTGTTCCAGACTTCACGAACTTCTGTGCTCCAGACCCTGCCTGTCCGTATCCTCTGACATGTGAACCCTGTGGCCTATGCCCTAGACCTTCCTCCCCATATGCGGATATACAATGTGTTCCATGTCTCGCTGCTGAAACCTCTGGTATTTAATCGTTTCACTACGGTCACTCCTCAACCTCATTCAGAGCCTGTTGACGGCCATGAGGAGTACGAGGTCTGATCTATAGTTGACTCTCGTAGGTTTCGAGGGAGTCTTCAATATTTGGTCCATTGGAAGGGTTACAGTCAGAAGAGCACTCATGGGTTCCAGCTACAGACGTGCATATCCCTGCCCTCCTCCATGCTTACCATGCACACTTTCCCCATAAACCTGATCCTGCCCCATGGGGGGGTTCGTTGATGGGGGGTACTGTCAAAGTTTTGCTGAGCTGCTCCCATTCTTCCTATTGATTCTGCTGTCTGAGCTAATCTAGTGCGTTGCTATCCACTGCTGCTGTCTTCTGAGTTTCTGGCTCAGGCAGAATCAGCTGACCTCTCTGATTACTCACCTGACTGTTATTTGCCAACCCTCTCAGGGTATTTATAGCAGCTTGGCTCACTTCCCCATTGTCCTTGTGTTTGTTTGCTGACCTGTTGCTGCTGGCTGCTATGGATTTTCCTGTTCTCCTGTTTGCTGTGTTCCAGACCCTTGGCTTGTTCCTGCCATCGCAGACTTCTGGTTTCCTGACTCAGGCTTGGCTGAATACCTGTCTTGGTTCCTGACCCTGGCGTGTCTTTTGGTTTGTGCTCGTGGATCATGCTTCTGTTCTTGTTGCACTAATAAAGGTGTATTGCATTTTACCTTTTTTTGTCAGGTTCATGGTCCCTAACAGTCAGCCTTTCCTACTAGATCCCTCCTTAGGGCAATTAGACAATTCCATACAGCTTCCAGCTCTCTGATGTGAAATGCTGATTCCTGCTTGGACCAAAGACCCTGTATTGTCTTTTGATTTTAAATTCCTCCCCAGCCTGACCTGCTGGCATCTGTTGTTATTATCTGCCCATCATGATCCTGTATATATTTCCCTTTGGTTTGTTTCCTTTATCCATCAAGAGAGTTCTCTTTTTGTAGCGGGCTTGAGAGGAATTACTGGAGTGAAGTCCCAAGGTTTCGTCTTCCAAACCTGTAGGAAATTGCACTGAGTTTGCCTCATGTGGGCTCTTCCCCATGGTACAAACTGAACAGCTGACGACATGCTGCCCAGAAGACTGGAGAATTCCCTGGCTGAGAGAGATCTCTGCCTTAAACAATTTTGAAAATTTTGGACTATCCTTTGCTTCCTTTCGTTCGAAAGATAAGCAGTCCCTTGGGTAGTATTGAAGGCTATTCCCAAAAATTCCAACTTCTGTGATGGAGATAGCTGACTTTTGTCCCAATTGATTATCCACCCCAAACTTGATAGGAATTGTAGACACAACTGGGTGGTCTGCTGGGCCTTGATCTCAGAGTCTTCTACGATTAAGATGCTGTCTAACTATGGAATCAGACGAATTCCTCTTGATTAGAGATAAGTCATTACAGGAGGCAGGACCTTTGTGAAGACTCTGGGAGCTGTGGGAAGGCCAAAGGGAAGAACCCTGTACTGGAAATGGTGACCGGAGATCGCAAATCTTAGGAACCTCCTGTGTGATGGCCTTATTAGGATATGATGATACGCATCCTTCAGATCTATTGAGGTCAGAAAGGCTTGAATTGGTATTTACTTGAGAATGGAAGCCCAGAGTTTTCCATCTTGAATTTCTGGATTCTCATGAAGGAGTTCAGCCGTTTGAGATCCAGAATGAGTCTTAAGCCCCCTGATGACTTCTGAACTGGAAATAGTGTATATTCCAGATCCTTTTTGCTCCTGTGGAACTTTTTTCTATGACTCTGCTGGATAGAGGATCCTGGATCAGGTTTTTGATTCAGATTCTTGTTCAGAACCCTGGTCTTCTGGAATCTTGATCTTATTGATACACTTTTGAATTCCAAAGAGTACCCCATCTCCACAATTTGCTGTACCCATTTGTCTGAATGAATGGTTCGCCAAATGTGCTGAAAATCATCCAGCCTGCCCGCCACTGGAGGGGGAGATGGGGTCATCCTGACTTCATTGATGGTTTCTGGAAAATCGGGAAATCCCTCCTAGGTCCACTTTTAATATTCTGAGTTGGTGCTTTCCTTTTTTTTGTTCATAAGCGCAGCCTGGCCTGTATCTTCTTGCATCCGGAAAGGACTGCTTCCTATACCCTGAAGATCTAGCTGGATATGATCGGCCTCTCTTTTCCTGGTGTAGAAAAGTACTCTTACCACCTGATAACCTATGGATAATTTCTTTCAGCTTATCACCAAAAAACATCTTTCATGAAAAAGGAAGAGATACTAGCCTATTCTTAGAGGAAACATCCGCTCCCCAGGCCCTGATCCATAAAGCCCGCCTGGCTGTAACGGACAAAACAGACCTGGCAAGTAATTTGATAGTCTAGTGAGGCATTGCAAGAAAAGTTAACAGCGTCTTTGATAGAGGCCACCTCTTTTAACAGTCTGGATCTGGACACCAAAGTCTCAATTTTCTCTTCTAAATCCGAAAGCCAAATTCTGAGGGTACGAAAAATACAAGCTAAAGCAGTAGATGTTTTAAGTCCCTGGCCTAAGACAGCAAACTGTTTCTTGAGAGCGCTGTCTGCCCTTTTTCCCCTAGCATCTCTCAAAGTGGCCCCATCTTCCAACAGAATGGTAGTTGTCCTGGAAATATGTGCCACTGCCGCATCAGCTTTCGGTGGAACGGACCATGCAGATGTGTCATCATAAGAAAATGGATACATTTTCTGTATACGCCTAGAGAATATAGATCTTTTGTCTCCCAGGTTCCATTCTGATTTAATGGTATCCTGGATAGACTGATGGACTGGGAATGCTGGCAAAGCCTTTTTATGCCCCAAAAAAAGCTGTGTCCATAATATCTAGGTCTTTCTGAGTCTCAGTAAGACCTAGAGATTTCCTCATGGCCTTGAGTAAACTGTCCTGCTTTTCAAGGCTAAATGAGCCCGAATCATCAATCAGTTCAACTTCTTCAGCAGAGGATATGGCTGATTCAAAATCCATCAAACTACTGTCATCTTCTTGCCCACGTGGAGCAGAAGGACCTCCTCTGGGTCTGCCATTCTTTGCTTTTTTCCTGGCAGACTCTTGTATAACTGTAAAGGTCTCCTGTATAGAATCCCTCATCCAAGTCAAAACATCCTTGAACTGAGACGGGCCCTCACCAACTCCCGCTCTCTTTAAACTATCCTGGCATAATCTAGAAGGGTCTGCTAGGGCTAACTTAATGTCACATCCAGCACATATTTTAGACTTCCGGGCACTCTTTTCCTCTTTAGATGGTCCAGGATCATAAGATTGCTTAGCCTTCTCCCCCTGTGCATTTTTAAATGAGGTAGACATAATAAACTGATGCCAACAAGGAAACTAATGCAAAGCTGAACATGAAAATACTGAGCCAGAAAACAAAAATTAAGCACTTGCTGTGTACAGGTAACCGCTTCTACCTTCATATAGATCTTCCCAGACCTCACTTCTGGTTTGCTTTCCAGCAGTGGCACTCAAGCCACTGCTGCTCAGGATCTGATAAATAACTTCTTATTTCCGCTTGTCGGACAGCATCTGTGCGTCTGATTTGGAAGGATGGGGGGAAGGACACGGATGCATGGCCACAGAGGTAAGACACATGCTGGCCCGGGTAGAATGCTGGAATGGTCCCATGCGTCCCTGTGCAGGGTATGCGAACTGGAATGCCCAGATACAATAATAAGGATGTATCCTGCGGTTGCTGGCAGGATACATATTTACAGGAAAACCACACAGAAAATAGAATCAAATAAATAAAAGATAATTCTTAGGAGGTGAGAGCACCTCCGTCCTCCAGCGTGGTAGGACAGATAAAAAACTGACCTTCACTCCTGCAGTGCGCTACTTTATGCTTTGCTAATTGGTCCTACCAGCAGGGAGGCGGAGTTAACCCATTATTTATGCCGTGGGAAGGACACAGTGGAAATATATCCATATATACAGCTGAGAATCAAGCAGAGCTATCTGTTGGTTGTTTGCACTCCGTCTGGTTCTGTTCTTTTGTATTCCAAGGAAGAGTCCTTTCGGTCTGTTGAAGCAGCATCTACCTGCCAGTTTGGATTGACTGCGTGGGGACAGTCTGAGTAATTCATCCATTCTACTGACCACTTCTAGTGGTTGTATAAATTGTGAGTACCGTGGTGTACTGGTGGAGGTCTAATATAAGCAAAGATTATTGCACTAGGAAGAGCCCTTCTTTCTTCTTCTAGTTCTGAAAACAGATATTCTAGAACTAGAGAGAGTACAGAGAAGAGCAATAAAATTAATTAACCCCTTAGTGACGGCCGCGTGCAGACGCGGCCGTCACTTAACGCCCGTCTAACATTTTTTTTTTTTTGTCTAAAAGAATCCGGAGTCCCCGAATGGCGTGCAGCCGCGCGGGGAGCCGGATTTCCGGGACGTACATGTACGTCCTCTGTCACTAAGTGACAGCCACACAGGACGTACATGTACGTCCTGTGTCGCGAAAGGGTTAAGGGAACGGGAGGACTTGACGTATGAGGAGCGACTAGACAAACTTGGTTTATTTACTCTAGAGAAAAGACGACTAAGAGGAGATCTTATTACAATGTATATTTGAGGTCAATACAAGGATCTCTGGTTAGCTATTCATTCCAAGGCCTGATCAAATAACATGGGAAGCCTCTTGAGATTAGAGGAAAGAGATATCAACTTCAGCAGAGGAAAGGGTTTTTTACAGTAAGGAGAGAAGAAAGTAGCACAGCGCTATTTCACTAGACTTCACCCAGGTGTAAGGATTGTGTATTCAGATGTTTAAGATGGTATGTGAATAAGGGGATATACCTTGTGTAGCAAATATAAAGTATAAAAGTGCTTTCCCTACAAAATATATTTGGTCACACACTCCTCCTTTGCTGCTTGTCTTAAAAGTTCATCACAGTTCATACTCCTGGAGATATGTTATGAAAAAGAAAAGTGGAAAGGGGCAAGACAGAGCAAATAATACCATCTAAGTGTAGTAATTTGATTTTAATATAGAATCATTGTGAAATCACATAAAAACAAATCAATGGGCAATATAGAAGCAAGTAAAATAAAATAAAACAAAATATAATAATTCCTACTAGGTGAGGAAATAAGTCCTAATGCAGCTATAGATATGTGTATCCAACACCAAAGGATAAAGTTAAAAATAAACAATTCAATTAATAACAAGCATAAAAGATGCAGGAGCCACTTCCAGAGGAAGGCACAATACACTCACTGAAACGAGTTGAAAAAAGTGGCATGCAGCCCGAGATGATGATACGCCAACCTGGGTGAACCACACGTGGATTGACGAGCTGACTGCATGATACAGCAGACCCTGCACGGAGCTTTGTTGGGACTGGGGAGAGGATAAAGCGACAGACTGCATCGGAACAAGAGAGCTGAGAGATACACAGAGACGCAATACAGATTGAAAGTAAGCAGCCACCCACACTTCAAGTACCAGGACTTGGACACATTGTTGCAACACTGTGAATACAAGGAGCCACTACCTGTATACTGCTGCAATTCCACATATACTTAAGTAAGCGGCCACCCATACTTGAAATAATTGGGACTTGGACACAACATATTTGTGTACACTAGGAGCCATTCTGTATCTGTATATTGAGATCTCTATCTCACAGCTCATTGTATATGTCCAGGACTGATGGTTTTTGATACTGTTCTCCATGCAATTAGTGTTAACCAATCCATATTGATACCATATAATTCACCCTCTATAAACTGAATACAGCGTCTGCATCCTTTATGCTTATTATTAATTGAATTGTTTATTTTTTAACTTTATCCAGAGTCCTTTGGTGTTGGATACACACATCTATAGCCACATTAGGACTTATTTCCCCACCTAGTAGGAATTATTATATTTTATTTTATTTTATTTTATTTGCGTCTATATTGCCAATTGGTTTGTTTTTATGTGATTTCACATTGAATCTATTTTATCTTTTTGTGATTGATATTTATTAAAATCTAATTACTACACTTAGATGGTATTATTTGCGCTCCTTCCTTTTTTTTTTTTTCTTTTTTTCTTTTAAACAGTAAGGTCTGTTAAATTGTGGAATTTCTTGCCCAATGATGTTGTTATGGCAGATGCAATTGATGTTTTTAAGAGAAGATTAGATACATTTTTTTCAAAAGGGAACATACAGAGTTATACTGTGTATTAGTAGGCAAAACAGTAAGGTCTGATAAAGACTAACTTATTTGGCTGCAGGAAAGCTGGGTTATTACGCAAAGGTTGAAATTGGTGGACTTGTGTCTTTTTTTTTCAACCTAATGTACTATGTTATACAACTTGCAGTATCAGTAACACACCACCTCGTCCTTATAATTATTGGATGGATCTATGTTTCCACTGGGGTACAGCGGCTGCAACTTGACTGCTAGCATAATAACTACATTTGGTTTCCTAAAATGATTCCTCCGTTGTATGTTCTCAATTGAGTCTAATTGGACTTCTCCAGTCATAATTCCATATAACAATCTAACAAAAGATTTTAATAAATATATAGGTATAGGGAGTTGCACCCAGTCACACTTAAATAGTGAACAGTTTGGATGGTTTATGGGTAACCGGACCCCATCTCAGAAGGATCAGTGAAATATAATTGCTCCTTACTAATAAACGACTTACTTTTATTTTTAATATAATGAATACAAGTTATGTATTATGACCACGATTCAGCATTTGATTTTTCTACACTTAACTGGTCTTCTTGTGGTTGAGGTCCAATTGCGATGGAGAGAGCAGTTAATGCAACAGCGCAACTTGTACCTCTCTAGTTTCTTTTTGTTTTTCTTAAGTAAATTACATAAGACTTGCAATGTTACAATAACTTAGCTATCTTACTGTAGAACCTTGTTCTGTTATTATTATTATCATGGGAAGTATCAGCAAAGAAATAAAGGAGACCCAACATTGGTGGGGAAACAGCCTCCATCCTTGCATAACATGGCATGATATATTAAGATACAATCAAGGAGTAGACCTCCTCTTTGCATATTAACCCTTTAAGGACCAATATGTTGCACATTCTCTGGCCCTGAAAGGGTTACAGACTAAATTTTTCAAATGGTGAGAAAAATGACCAGAGAATAAAAAAAGTGCCTGCAACAGGTAAAAATGCAGACGTCCTCCTACTACACAAAAACGTGATAAGGCTGATATAAAACTACAGACCAATAAGCCTATTGCCAGTCATCTGCAAGGTTTTCACAAAGGTACTATCAAGATGAATGGACACAATACTTCAAGAGCAGTTTCAGTGCAATGGACCATATCCAGACAATGCAACAAGTTATAGAGTGACATAATGAATACAGCCTTCAATTACGCATAACCTTGACTGACTACGAAAAGGCCTTTGACTCAGTGAAAAAGGTGAGGTTGCTGAAGACAGTTTTATGCCAAAAGTCATACGCCAAGGTAAGACTGAGCACAGCAAAAAGACACAAGGCAGTTATACTGCATCAACAAGGTCTGTCCAAGGCAGAAATCTCAAGGCAGACAGGGGTTTCTAGATGTGCTGTCCAAGCTCTTTTGAAGAATCTCAAGTATACACAAAAACACAGAAACTGGGGTGCAGAAAATGGCAGCAGGTGCTCTGGACTGATGAGTTAGAATTTGAAATATCTGGCAGTTTGTTTGCAGAAGGCTTTTAGAGTGGTACAAGAATGAGTGTCTGCAGGCAACAGTGAAGCATTGTGGAGGTTTCTTGCAAGTTTGGGGCTTCATTTCTGCAGATGGAGTTGGGGAATTGGTCAGAATTCATGGTATCCTGTATGTTGAGATGGTGATAAGTACAGGCAGATATGTATCCATCATGCAGTACCATCAATTGGCCACATTTATTCTGCAGCATGACAACTACCCCAAACATACAGCCGAATTCATTAAGAAGTATCTTCAGCCTATAGAAGAACAAGGAGTCCTGGAAGTGATGGCATGGCCCCCACAGAGCCCTGATCTCAACATCATCGAGTCTGTCTCAGATCACATGAAGATAGAGAAGAAACTGAGGCTACCTAAATCCTCAGATGAACTGTGTTTAGTTAACAATGTTTGGCACAACCTACCTGCCGAGTTCCCTAAACAGTGTGTGCAAGTGCACCTAGAAGATTTGATGCTGTTTTGAAGGCAAAAGAGCGGTCATACCAAAAAAGTATGCTATTGTCTGCAAAACTTAAAGGGATAGTAATGTTTCCAAAAACAGCAGCTCCAATTAATCTTCATAGTATTTGGGCAAGGGAGAGTGTTATTTCAATACTGTCAGAGTTGTAGTTCAAGAGTAATTGAATGATAAAGTATCCCTGCCCCCCTTGACAGGTTTTTCAGGTTTTTTCCCTTTTGCTAACTGAATATTGTCCCTCTCTGAGATCCATCTGGACAGTCTTGCTGTTCTGATGTGAGCAGTGTTACATTCGTATAAGGGGCAGGAGGAGGATACTTTATCATTCAGTTATTCTTGAACTACAACTCAGACAGTATTGAAATAACACTTTCCATGGCCCAAATAATATGAAGATTAATTGGAGCTGCTTTAATTGTGAAACATTACGTTGTGATGTAGGTAGTCTCCGTTGATCTTATCTCCTTTTTTTCCCCAAATTAGTTTGCGGAAAATTTCTTCTAAACAAGCAGTAAATCGTTTTGGGAAGATTGTATCTCCTTGTCTCTGAGGGAATGGACAATAATCTGCAACGCTAGTCCAGTGTGGCTTGGCAGATTTTGGATATATATATTCTACATATCCATGTAGAAAACTGCACTCATAAGTCTTTTCCATGATGAAAACAGGTGCAAATTTATTGAGTCAGCATTTCGGCCTTCTCATAAGAGAAAAGTGGTGCAATTCTGTAACAAAGAAAAAGCACTATAGAGGAGAGATAAGTTACCAAAATTCCCATGGTCTCAAAGAAGTGCTTATAAGACAAAATAACCATTTTAGTTATGAACCCAGGGCCTGATTAGCAAGGAAGCCGATAGAACTGGAAGCTTCAACAGAGTGAAAACAATATGCACATGCCCCTCAGTCATGAGTGAGCCACAGTGAGTCATTATTCAGTCCACACAGAGAACCACAAATTCATTACCTAATATTGACAGAATATTTAACTGAAAAAATAGATTTAAACCCTCCCGATGAGTACTGTATTTTGCCATATTCCACACTGTATCTACAGTGCTTTGTCCTTAATCCAGCCCAGGTGTTTAATGTAGTGCTTGTCCACATATCTGTTATACATAGTCTGCTCCAGTGGTGGTCAATTGTCAGATCTCCAGCTCTTGGAGACGAAATTTCCCATCATCCTCAACCTGCCAATTGGTTGGGGATGATGGGAGTTGTAGTCCCCAACAGCTGGAGGACCATCAGTTGACCTCCCCTGGTCTATTCAGTGGATTTTAGTGCAGTTTTTTTTTTTTGTTTTTTTTTTTAATTTTATTTAAGAAACCTTATGGATGGAGAGGGTGACATATCACATGTATCATTCTTTCTCTGTGACTTTAAAGGGTTCATTTGTATGAAAAAGCTGGACCACTTGCAACACCCAAATGCCAGTGTCCCTTAGCACATATTGAGGTTGGTGTACTTAGAAGAATAGAAGTAATTTTAGTGCAAATCAGCTGCTTCATAAGAGACAAATAAAAATATTGACAAATACTACTGTTTTAAAAGGTGTGTTCATCCCATTCAGTGTAAGAGATGATTCCAATGCATTGTAAAGCAGTGCGCTGGAGAACTTTAGTGTTCAGAGTGTTACAAGCTCCATTTAATTCAATGAGTCTCATTGTATTTCTCAACATTTACAGGTCAGATGTAACATGGAAGTTAGAGAATCCTCCTGCCCGACCGTACATTGAGGGATGCACACGAGGAGTCTCCAGTACCCAAAGCAGCCAAAGGGTCACAACCGTGACCACCAGGATAGCCGCTAGAGTGGAAGGACGGTGTCACAATAATGGCAGCATCTTCTGCACAATCCTCTGACTACCAAATAATACGCCAACCACTGCACTACTTCACTGAAGTTCTCATAATCTTCTATGAATAGGTTACAGACATAGGAGCAGTGTGAAATGGTGTTTAAAGGAGAACTAACACCTCCTAATAATGGACACCCCAAGACACACACTTATATGGCCAATTAATATCAAGGTCCGTATAACTTTTTCCATTGCTTAGGA
Organism: Rhinophrynus dorsalis; assembly: GCA_037306005.1. NCBI lineage: Eukaryota > Metazoa > Chordata > Amphibia > Anura > Rhinophrynidae > Rhinophrynus > Rhinophrynus dorsalis. Next base: position 356,871,528 of record CM074718.1, read on the forward strand.
GAAACATCCTAAATGTTCATGGAGGCAGGCATGATAGTTGCTAGCAGGACCTTAGACTCTTCTCTCTACACATGAGAATCTTAACCCTTTAAGGACCAGATGGGTACGTAACACATTGCTTCATCATTTTTGCACACCCCTCTGGTACTTAAAGAATTTTGTGGACAAATGCAGTCTGCCTGCGTCAAGTTTGAATATACTTCCAAAAGCTGTCATGTCTAGCTTCATGGACATGATATCCAGGACGGAGTGAAGATGTTATCTCTTGAGGGAAAGTACAGGCGCAAAATGTATAGGGTCATCAGGATTTTCTAGCCATAGTTACATTGGGGAGGGTTATTATTAGGAGGTGTTCTCCTTTAATGTTAATGGCGGATGATGGCTTCTTACCAAAGAAAAGATTTCAGTTTCTGTCATAAACTAACTGGCACCATCAGGAATTGTATACATGATGTTATTTGCAGTTGGAACGGAGGGGTTTCTGTTATTGTCATTGTTTACAGCACAAACCTTCGGTTTTCATTCAGTGACTGCAGTGGGCATCTTGTTTTCCTAAAGTCCACATGGCCTGTTTTGCCAAGGAGGTCTAAAATGGCAGTGACAATATAATTTAGACACATCCTTTCGTTTTCAATGGATAGACATTATTTTGAAGAGCAGCATCCTTACTTTGTACCTTTCTTAGAGGCCCATAATAACAAACGGTGATATGCAACAAGACTTCTTTGGGATTCAGAAATCTGACCTCTTCTTCTTTTGTGTTTGCTAGACAATACCTCCCAGCATTGTACCACTAAGGATTACAAAATGTCAAGATTGTGGCATACATGTAAAAAGCAGCATAATTTCATAAGATATCAGTAAAGCAAATGAACTGGAATATGTCTTGTGAAATAGAAATTACATTTGGCTACTTTCAGATACAATAACACATACCTGCCTACTTTTTTAAAAAGTATTGAATAATTAAATTACAGAATTGGAGACATGATGACTGGCCAGACAAGGAGGTGGAGTTAATGAATACTAGATACTGACCTGAGAACATAAGGTCTAATCTTGTACCAAAAGATTGGCGATTTGCTTAAGGAGGAAGTAGTAACCACCAGGATACCGGGCTGGGGTACTGGCAGACTGTAAGAAAGCAGAGTACTTATTGCCACTACTTACTTGCCAGTAGAACTACAGACAGGAGAATGTAAAAAAGAGATAGAATGATAGGATTTTTTATTACCACCAGACAGCTGACTTCTATTGCAGCTAGCATTCAGAATTGACCTACATGGCCTAAAACTATACATAGGGAGATAACGACAGAGGGCTCAACTGGTCAGTGTGGTCATATGGCATAAAGCTTGGTAGCAGAGACTAATTATATGAAAGCCTAGAGAGGTAGATACGCTGGAGTAATGACAACTTAAACAAAATCTGCTGGAATCTGAGGGACGAATTCGACCACAAAAAAATCAATTCTCAGGTATTAATAGTAGAGTAGAAGCAGAGGTTACAATAGCAATGGTTCATTATTTGACTGACTTGAAGTGAGCATGAGGGTTAATAATCACTTATAAAAGCAGGCAGGGCTAGGATGCAGTCAGGACTTGAACCAAGATGTAGGTGCTCAATAACGAGCCAAAACCCAGTAGAATATCATGTATACGCAGAAAAGAGAAGAAGTGTAGTCAAATGACAGGCTGTGCTCATACAGGCAGTGATCCAGCCAGGCAGCAGATAGTAAACAGTAGCAGAAGTTTAATAGACTGAGGTTGTTCACTACGTAAGCACAAAATTCAAGACAGGCATGAGCAATGCATACATGTACACACATACAGAAATATAAAATCATGGCACTTTTGTCCTATGTATGCTGGTGGTATGCTACTGAGGTAATGGGATGTTCAGATGACTGGCAACTGAATCCTGTGCTGAAGAAATCCTTGAGTTAGAAAGCAGAGCAAAACAATTCTTCTAGAATACTGACGAAATGAAGATGATAAACCAGGCTAGCATACAGGGATACTTCACTGCTATTGGTAGGTACCTCTGGCATTATAGGGAAATGTGCTTTGAAGTTATTCTGTACTATAGGTATCAGAATTTAGAAGCAAATATTTGTATGCTGAAACTTTTTACCTGAGATGAATAACTAACTTAATAAGTCCATGTACAGTGGAGTCAATGCAAATCATGTTTGCATTAGTATATTTAATGTTATTATGGCCCATGTTCATAAAATAGATTCCCCAAGTACCAGGAGTAGAAAGGTTTATCTCTAATTCTACCCTAGTACTTTAGCTCCTGTGACAACATATGACCATATTAACATAAACCATGCAAAGAAATTTATGTCTAAAGTATATCAGCAACTTAACCATATTTACTTCCAGTCATACTTCTACAACATTAAAGTGGCAGTAAAAGGTCTGCGGAGGGTGGCTTTAAAATGTAGGAAGTTTCCATAGCTTAAAAGTCTGCATACTCTCTTTTTTTTTTTACCCCTGCAGATCTTGGAGATATGCAGGGCTGGGTTTTGACAGCTCTTCACCTTGCTGGATTTCTCTCCTCTCCATTGAAACCCATTGTTGAAGTATTAGTTAATACTGGGCTTCGGTGGAGATTATAGAGATCCTGCTTCCTATTTGAGAAGTGCCAAGTGAAGCAATGATATTGGCCTGCTCTGCTTATCCTGGCGATCTTCTGGTGGAAAGAGCAGAGCATTGCAGACTTTTTAACTATAAGAATTCTATTGCCATAGATTTAAATGATAAAAAAGTTTAGATTGCTTTGTAAATATGTTATATATTTGTAATTGAAATTTAATTGTATACAAGTTTGTGCCATGGAAACTACCCATCCTATACATACTGTTGTTCACCTCTCATCATGTCTTGTAGATGACAAGTTCATTGCATCCACTTTCTATTTGCCCTTACCTGTCTGAGGGGTGTCGATCACTTTGCTTCACAGGTGTCTTGGACAGCCCAGTGGTTCTCAAAAGGATAAGCATACACAATGCTGGCAATTTGCCATCAACTAACCTGTCAATTTTAGCTCTCTAAATAATTAAAGCGGAACTACCACCCCTTACAAACATTGCCCCAAATAATTACCCATCTGGCGACTAACTGCTCAGTATACACTGCTCCTGGACTGACAGGCAGGAAACAGTGCAGACATCGTTCCATAGTTACGTCTGCGCACCTGCACTGTAAGTACGTTTTGGAGCCGAAAAGCTCCAACTCCTCCTAGAGTAGGCTAGGACTGACAGCGCAGGTACGCAGATGTCCTGCCTGTCAGCCCGGGAGCAGTGTAAAAGTCTCATTAACGCTGTAATAATTCTGGCGATGGGGCCATGTTTGTAAGGGGTGGTCGTTCCACTTTAAATGGAAAATTACTCAAAATTAGGATTTCTAGTAGCCAGTCCGAGCAAAGTGCCTAAAATGTGTGTCCATCTTAGAGGGAAAGTATTGTGTAACATGAAATGTTAGATTTTGTAGGACTGTTCCTTCTGAGTTGAACAGAATTACTCTCACTGCTCGAAATGTGTTTTTTCTAAAGTTATCACAACTCAAATATGCATTTCTTGGGTGTAGTACATTTTGGGGTGGAGCAGTTTTGAGCTATACTTTCTCTATTATAGATTCTAAATATGGTTGTCAATTTAAATGTACTTTATCTTGCCCCGATTTTCCTTGGTGCTTTATAATGTTTGCCTGACAGCTTCAGAAGTTAGATAAGCCACTCATGAGAAGACCACTTTCTTCCAGTCAGTCCTTGGACTGCAATGCACAGTAAAGCAGAGACTGGCACATCGGAATCCACAACTGCCTGTAAAGACGTTGGACCTGATTAAAGTCGCAGCTGTCATATAAGTGATAAGAAGATTGTGGAGTCATGATCTGGAAAATGTGAATCACCAAATGCACGTTTAATGGGAAATACTTCATTCAAAGGTTATTCCACCTGAAACTGGATTTTTTTGGTTATATCTGGAGTTTTAACATTTCTTGTGTCCATTCTATTTGATGGAGGCATTGCTGATTTTAAATGTTTTATGGCAGCGGTTGTCAGCTGTTGGGGACTTCAGCTGCCATCATCCCCAGCCAATCAGAGGTCCAACAACTGACTATCGTTGGTCTGTGGAGTACTCTAGTAACTAATACTCAGTTTTTTCTGTAATCATTTTTTAATGAAGCATCTCCGAACAGTGGAAATACCCTTATTTTCTGGACTATATAAGCTTGACAACATATACATTGTTTCATAATAAATGTTTGCTGTCCCTTTAAGCTCATAAATATTAGGAATTTTGCTTGAATTTCACACCAGTAATTATGATTTGAGTGGTAAGTTCAGTTAATGCAGATGTTTTAATGATCCCCTACTCTGTTTTCAAACTGTTTGACAAAGGCTTCTATGTAATTTGATAAGGAGGTTCCTGTGACTGAGGAAAGCTATCTTTCCCTTCATATGAAATATCTCTGTGCATAAGGTTTTCATCTTTACAGACTCTTATATGAGACAGTGATTCTCATTAATATCTGTGTGATAAGGCCCCTGGCACCTCAAAGTGCATAGCTGTATAATCCACATTCTGAGACAGATGTAGTACAAGAACTGGGGGGTTATGCACTAAGGTGTGATAAAGAGGTGATAAAGCAGAGATGACTTCTCCAGTTCTTATGTTATTCTATAGAGCCACAGTTGGAGAAATTTCTGTGCATTGGCTCCTTAGAATAACATAGGATTGGAGAAGTGATATCATGTAGAAGTCTCTTTATCACACTTTAGTACATCTCCCCCATGGAGTAATTCTGGTCTAAACCAACTGCACCATACGAAAATAAACATTCCCACTGATTTAAATGAGGCATTTAACCCAGTGAATGGCAAAAAAAATCTCAGACAAATTGCAAAGCAATGTGTTGGAGACCTCTAGTATTCAAGGAGTTAAAAGCCCCATTTAATCCAATGGGAATTTCTGTAATTTGTATTTGACCCCTATTGTGCAGTTGGTTTGGCCAGGAATTGCTGCAGCTCTTAATATATCAGCTTCTCTGTTTACTTTCAGATGTCACCCTCCCACAATGGTCATCACATGGGTACAGCAGAATGTCACAGCAGCAGTTGGGATCTGTTTGGTTGAGAGGTATAACCACTTGAGTGGCGGATGGGGGTGCAACACATTACAAAGATTTATGTTTAACACACATCTGACCATCAAAGGGTTAAAAGATCCAAACAATGCATAGTGTAACTGAGGTGAATAGCCTACTAGATTACTGCCTCTTTTCAGTGAGAGTTTGCCAGTGATGTACACTAAGGAGGGATAATGAAGCTGTTGTATGAAGAAGACCTTGAGCAATTCTGGAGTAAACCAACTTCACCATAGGGGGCAAATAAAAATTGCCATAGTATTAAATGCGGCTTTTAATCCCTTGAACGTTAGTAGGTTTTCAGTACATTGGGAAAATATATGTAGGATATCTCTCTATGATCCAATTTCTTAAAATCCCCATTTAATTCAGTGGTTTATGGGGGTACTTTTATTTACCCCTTTGGGGCATTTGTTTTGCCCCAGAAATTATCCAGTGCCTCTTAATACATCAGCCTCCCTATGCTTTTCAGATGATTTTACAATTATGCAGAACTCTATATCTTTGTTATGTGTATATATATATATATATATATGAAGGACTTCATTTTCCTATGTTCTTTTTAAGGAAATAGGTTTGTGAAACACTGTATATAAATATATATGAACAATGAACACATTAAATTATATATTTTACACTTGGTTTTGGCCTCTGTTTGACTTAAATCATCACATAAGTATGTGGCGAAGGTTGAACTTGATGGACTTGTGTCTTTTTTCAACCTAATTTACTATGTTACTACTATGTTACTATAAGGAAACAACGTTTTAGGTACACCATTTACATGCGTACATGAGTGACAATATTTCCGCAATGCTCGCTGCCAGGTCTGATCTCTTTGGGCCAAACTGTAGAGTTAGCCAGGGGGCAGTCTAACTTCTTTTTATGTGTTGTGGAAAGTATTACGGTTAGGTGAACTGGCTAGCCAGGGTGATAGGTAATTTCAATAAGCTTAAAGGAGAAGTAAACTTTTTTTATGAAAAAATATATATTGTAGGGATTTTCCTACTGAGTAAAATAAGGGTACTCCCACTGCCGAGACATTTATATTTCCAGAGTTATTACAGTTTAAACCCATGTTTTTTTTTTTTACATTAGCAGTGCCCTCTAGTGGTCAAATTCCAATTAGATTTCCTGTTAGATTCTAATGGAGAGGAAAGTCAGAGACATACAGTTCTCCATAGAATGGAGTAGAAACTGCCTGTCACTTCCTGTCAGTTAGAACTATCAGGAAGTAAACATAGTAAATTCACTTCCTGATTATTTTAACTGCTATACATTTTGAATAAAACATCTGACAGCAGTGGGAGTGACCTTGTTTTACTCAGCAGAAAAGCTCTATAAAATGTGTTTTCATAAATAAAAGTTTACTGCTCCTTTAAGAATTGCAATTCTAGTGCAAAGCAACTGTACTACCAGCAGGACAAACATAAAATTTTTTTATTTTAATTGTAAATGAGTAGTTTAACACAAAGGTTTAAAGCTCCATTTAACTTGCGAATTGTCATTTCTTCCCTATGGTGCACTTGGCATGTTCCAGAATTCACACATATTTAGCTTATTGAATATGGCCCTTAGTTATGTAAATCTGTTCAGGTTTTGGTGGGAAAAATAGCACAGGTTTTTATAAGTTCCCTCCCCTTGAATTGATTGGTTGAAGGTGAGATTACCTTGGTCCATATAGGGTCAAAGTCTGGAAATTGAGGTATAAATAAGAGCCCTATGACTCCAGGTCATCTTTAACCTCAATAGTTTAAATAATAGGTATGGGTGTGTGTTGGGCATTTAATAACTTCCACTGTAAGTTACAAGCTAACCGTAAGTTCAAACATGAACATATATTTTGCAATGGTGCAAGGGTGTTTCCTTTAAAGAGCAATGGTGAAACTTTTGTCAGGCAGCAAAATTTCATTAGGTAGAAAGCAGTAACAATTTTTTTTAAATCAAATCCTTCTCTTCTGGCTATTGCTTCTCATGTTTGAATTAGCACTGCCAGTATTCCTTAATTAAGTGTGATGATCATGCTGACCTGAATTACTTGTGTACTTGTAATGCTCATTTCAGATTTCTACACTGTCCTCACAAGTGATGATATTTTGAGACTCCATCCGCAGCTGTTTGAATTAGCCACCCAATGTAGACTTTACCTAGGGAAAGTGAATGCAACATGTTTTATTCAGCATCCCAATTCAGATATACTGTATTCACTTTTTCTATGCAAGAGCAGCAAAGGGGCAGCTGATTCAAATAGCTGTGGGTGGAGTCTCAAAATATAATTGCATTAATGAGCAGGGACAAAGTGGCCTGGGATATGGAGAACTGAGCTGGTTTTCAAGTGAGACAGCCTTGGCCCCAGTTACTGATACAGATGAAGTGGCCTTGTAGCATTTTTGCTTTGGAGATGTGGGCAGACTTCTCCTCTTGGCATGACAATTTGACATTGATTGGCTAAAGCCTGGGGTTGGTTGTTGCAGCCACAGCTTACTCATCTGGGAGCGTGTTATTTTTTTATCATCATTTAATTTTAACTGCCAGCCAATTCCACTACGTTGTACAATAGATAAACAAAAAGATATAAAAATACACAAGGGGATACAATAGATAAGGATATATGCAGTCAACGTTAAAAGGAATCAGAAACAGAATGATAAGAAATCTCTGTTCACTATGATTTATAATATTTAGGTAGGAGACTATTAGAGTACAAATGGTACCTTTATTGACTCAGTGGATCTAGGATGCAAGCTTTCAAGACATCTTAGTTCTCTTCTTCAGGCAAAATAAGAATGAAGGGTGTATGCACAATATTCAGCCTTCATTCTTATTATGCCTTAAGAAGACCTAAGTTGTCTTGAAAGCTTGTATCCTAGAGCCACTCAGACAGGCTGTAAAGGTATCATTATTATCTACCAGTCTCCTGCTTTTTCTGTGGTTTACTCAGTACCACTCTTTACCCAGTCTTTTGTTAGTGAGAGCACTGTTTAATCTATAGGCGTGTCTAAGCACTTGAGTGTGTGGCTAGGGGTGTGTGTGTGGGGGGGGGGGTGATTCTGAGTGTGTGGCTGTATGTGAACCTGAGTTCCTGTGAATCTGATTATGTGGGTGTTAATTTGTGTTTGTGTGCGCATTTGCTCTTGTGTGAGAACCTGTTTGGAGGGAGATCTAAGTTTGGGTCAGGGATTGGTTGTGTTGTGAATGTGAATTTGTGTGTCTGGGAGTGGGTGGATGTAATTGTGTGTATGTATGCATGAATCTGTGTGTTTGTGTGTGGGTCTGGTTATGAATCTGGAACGGAGGGATTCTCTTGCCATATATTGTGAATGGGAGTGTTGTAGCACCATTTGTGTATATGTTGTTCTGTGACTATCAGTGGACAGTAGAACAAGGCTGGGGTCAGACAGTGTATGTGTGGTTCTATGACTACCAGTGGAACTAGGCTGGGGTGTCAGTGTATATGTGGTGGGCAGTAGAACGTGGCTGGGATTTCATGTATGTGGTGTTCTATGACTACCAGTGTACAGAAGAACAATGCTGGGGTCAGAGTGTATGTGTGGTTCTATGACAGCCAGTGGAACTGGGCTGGGGTGTCAGTGTATATGAGGTTCTTTGACTTCCAGTGGGCAGTAGAATGAGGCTGGGATGTCATGTATGTGTGTTTCTATGACTACCAGTGGACCGTAGAAAAAGGCTCGGGTCAGACAGTGTAACAAGGCCAGGTGTCTAGCAGTAAGTGTGTGGGTCTGTGATTAGCAGTGGACAGTCAAAAAAGGCTGGGGTGTCACAGTGTGTTTGATTCTATAACGCTATAGACTGTTTATGTGTGATTCTGTGATGGCCAGTAAGCTCTTTATGCCCCAGTCCAACACTTATTTATTTTATTTATTATTCTTTATTTATATAAAGGCAAATAATTCCACAGCACTTTACACTAAACAGAGTTTGCATGGAGCCCAGCATTTTTTTATGCCACTGTTACTTCCTTACTTTCTTGTCATCCTACTTTACTTTTAGCAGAGAGGACCAGTCTGGTCTGGGGTGAAGGATGGCATTTGTCCCTCAAGCTGGTCCTTTTTTTACTACTGGGACTGCCTGCTGAACTGTAACTGATTATGGACCATTTCGAGGTCCCAAAAAAGATCAGCTGACTGACTCAAATTGCAGGAAGCTCATGGTAATGTAATGTGCAAGTGAGCTGTACATACACTACTTACAGTACATACAAATAAGCATTGGGAATTTTGGTGGGCACTTGGGTATGTTGGTAATGGGATAGGTGCCTTATTGCCAGTGTATGTAGTGACATACCTCCCAAGTATCCCTCTTTAGGAGGGACAGTTTCTCTTTTTGACCCAAATCCCTCCGTCCCTCTTTCCCACCCTGATGTCCCTCTTTTTAGGAAAATAGATTGTGTGGTGTGTATATAAGGGCATCACATTGCTCAACAGCAATAAAACTCACATTATTGTTTGTTCAAACATCACTATATGTGTTTATAAATTAGTCTGTGTAAATAAAATACTTTGGTCTTAGAAGTCATTTATTAGGTTACACAAGGAGGTGTCAATAGGTCATGAAATAGCCTAAAAATTCTCGCTAATGCCCCGCCCACCAGCCACACCTCCAGCCACTCCCCCTAAAACACAAGTGTCCCTCTTTGGCCATTTGAAATGTTGGGAGGTATGTAGTGAAGTCATAATCATATAGATCTGTATATAAAGCTGTGTGTGTGTGTGTATCTATCTGTCTATCTCTCTAGAGTTTTGACAGGTTACATCTGTATCCAAGTATAGACTGTTCCCGATGATGCACTTGTTTTGCTTCAGGACTAAGATCCCCACTGATTAAAATGGAGCTTTTTAACCCTTTAGTGCTAACGAGGCCACTGACAAATTGCAAGTTCTGTAGTCAGTTTCTGAGTTCATAGTAAGCACTGGAATTGAGGGGGTGATATATTTCAGTCTATGGGTCAGGCAGCATAATGTCTGGGAACTCTGACTGGCAGGCTCCCTGTTTTTCACAGTTTCAAGAAACAATTGATTCTCCCCAACCAAGTGTTAGCATAGAATTCTCAAAAACGCAGTAATACCAGTGAAACTGAAAGAAATGTTGTACAAGCTAAATCGTTACTCAAGAATAGCAAAATCTCAGCTCATTAAAGACCGTTTTGAGTTTGGTTTCAAGTTACCAAACTGTAAAATTTATCAATTTCAGCGGGTGGTAAATGGAGATTAGCAAAAGAACAATCTGGTACTGTTTTAGGAAATTTGTAGAAGAGATTTATGCAGATATTTTACCTGGTCCTACAAGACAATTTTAGTGTATTATAAGGTATATTCTTTTGGAGACGTGGAATAAGAAATAAGCGATAATAAAAAAAGCTAACATTTTGTATAAAATACTGTTAAAATGTAGGTAGTACATACATAAATACATAAATCAAATATTCTTGCCAGTTACAGAAATATGTAATGAACCGGAAGTGTTGAGCAATATCAGAGAAGGATTGTAGTTTAATACCAGCCAAAGCTGGCATTCCATTCTCTGTGTGTTTATATGTTAAATACAACCCTAGCAACTCTCAACCCTTTCTCCACTCTGTCTCACCCCAGCCCTTTTCTACACTCCATATTAGTACTCCCTTGTGGTTTCCAGGCAGCCTAGGCTTGCAAGGTGCCAGGATATGATGTCATATCCCAGCACAAGGACTGCTGGCAGATTCATAAACTTCTTGTTACCCTCATACAAAACATTTAGGAGCAGTTAGAGCCCTGATTAATATTTCAAGGCCCCATGCTAACAATACCCTTCTGTAATTAGTCCCACAACATGTTAATTTTGTTAAATTAGATTTATTCTAAAGAACACACATGAGGAGAGATCACACTGCATTTTAACCCTTTCAGTGCCAGAGTGGTATGCATTGCTTTGCAACGAGTTGTGTAGCACACTGGCTCTGAAAGGGTTAAACCTGTTGAGTGCTGAGCTCTCTTTATGCATCTGTTAACACCAGTATTCAGGAGTCCCCAGATATCACCATTCACACCTATGAGTTCTCCCCAAAGTACATATACACTGAAACAGAGCTTTCACTATGAAGCAAATGAGGAGGCAGTCAGACACAACCTGTTGTACTCTGCACAGTGCTTGTCTTACTCTGTCTGGTCATTTGCACCATTCATTTGTTGAATGCTCAAAAAACATACTCAATCATACTGAGATGTCACTACGGAACAAATGAACAGGGTGGGACTGGGGTTATGCATTCATCCACAGGTTGCTTAATGCTTAGATCTGCCACACACTGCATGTTCATTTGCTCCTGCTCTGTATTGATGCATATTTGGACTAGGACAAACTCATATGTTGGCTGGATGAGGATGATAGGAGTTGCAGTCCAACAGCTGGGGGACCACTGGTTTCCCTTTCTGCTGTAGTATACACAAATCTATGGTGCATATACATGATGTATATCTTGTTGTACAGCATGAACAGCCAACCTAAGGCTCTCCAACTGTTGCTGGACCACAATTGCCATCATCCTCAGGTAGCAAATAGTTTGCGAAATATGACGGCAATGCATTTGAACAGCAGTAGTCAGGTATATTTATATAATTACTCTCTGAAAAGAATGAGTAGTTCAGTTTGTTAACTGACTCTAAAAGCCAAGATACTGGCTGTCAAGCTTTGAAATCCTGGTTCCCACTGTAAACTCCTTGGGGATTATGCACTAAGTGGGGATAAAGAGGTGATAAAGTGGAGATAACTTCTCCAGTGATATCACTTCTCCAATTCCAGTGCTATTCTCTGGAGCCAGTGCACTAAGATTTCTCTAACTTTGGAGACCTTTGTGCATAGGCTCTATAGAATAACAGGTAATGCAGAAGTGATATCACTGGAGAAGTCATCTCCACTTTATCACCTATTTATCATACCTTAGTGCATCTCCCCCACTTGTGACCTTAGGCAAGTCATTGCAACTCCTTGCACCACAAAAACACTCTGTATACTCTGCGGGGCAGGGACTTACTGTGCTTAAAGGGATAGTAATACTTAATAATTACTAATCCCTATATTGCAGTCATATTAAAAAGAAATGTATTGCCCTCAGTGTCTCTCAAACCTTTATGGTTTGAGAGATAATCACTCCTAAAGTTTCAACCCTCCCTCCCCCTTCCCCAAAGTCAGCGTTGTAGCTGAATGAAGGGAAATCCTGTCTTACGATCATCAGGCTGCTCTGCAGCAGAGCCGAGATCGTGTTAATAAAAAAAATCTTTCACTAAAACGGTCTTCTACGTGTGCTTGCAAACCAAGCACACGTAGAAGACCATTTCAGTGAACGATTTCTTTTTTATTAATGCGATCTCGGCTCTGCTGCAGAGCCACCTGGCGGTCATACAACAGGCTTCCCTGCAGTCAGCTAGAACACTGACTTCTGGGAAAGGGGAGGGAGGGGAGAACTTTAGGAGTGATTATCTCTCAAACTGTAAAGGTTTGAGAGATGACAATGAGGACTGCAATATAGGGATTAGTAACTATTAAGTATTACTATCCTTTTAAAGAAAGGGCCTTGCCCTCCATGGTTCCTATGTCCTCCATAGGACAAAAACGAAAGACCGGTTTTAATTCTACATAAAAAAACTAAACTTTTCTTAGGACAATATGTCCATTTTATTTCAAAGGAGTAGCAATGCTAGGACAGCTAATATTTTTAAAATACACTTTAGAAAATATGATTGATACTATATCTAAATATAAAACATATTGCTTAAAAAAACATTGGCTGAACTTGGTAAACTAGAAAAAAATTAAAATGTAAAATACATTTACGTCTGACTTCATTGTGTGGAATGAAGCCTCCACATGAAGGTAATTGTAATGGAATAATTGCCAACCTTGCTGCCCTTGTGTGCTTTGAATACGAAAGCATGAGTCTTTTATATAAAGGAGGGAAACCATAGCTCATAAATTATGTTCCATATGCTGGGAGCTGATAATGTTGTTTTTAATATTTGTCCTGCATTTTTAGAGCTCATTATAGTCTCTGCACGTTGTTATATTCTGTTTACAGTTTCAATTCCTAACAGTTGATTTTTGTAATGTTGTTATTTCTTTTCTTGTATAACTATCCCCTTCCTACTTTCATCCAAGGACAGAATAATACAGACTGATAAAAAAAAACATTGTTAAACACCGAGTAGTACTTCACAACATTTTTAAGGACATAGACAATCGCAATCATTTGAATGGTAGAAGTGACAAATATAATCACAGCAATATCAAATCTTCAAGTTTTGTTTTGGTTAGTTTTTTTGGATCGTTATGATTATTCGATTTTCATTTATAGTACAATTTAGTATTGGGAAGTCCCTGTAGCAAATGTACCAAAGCCCAGGTGCATTGATCAGAGATCAATGGACTCAGGTACATAATACATTTCCCAGCACAATTATGTACCAATGCACTGTTCTTGGTTACAGAACACCGCTGCTATTACTCACAGGTGAAAAGGCAACATATAAATTAAAGATCATTATTAACAGATACAGGTCCTAGTGGGGCCTTGATAGCTGGTGACCGCTAGAGTGATAGACTGAGCTGTAAGACAGCAAAAGCAATAAGGATAAATAGTTCTCTCTTCTAATGGCTAGTTCTGTCTCTAACAATCTTGCACCCTTAGAGGTTGAGGCCCTGGCTTTGCCAGAATGTCAGGTCTTGAGCTAGCAACTACTAACCGGTAAGAAGTTAAATGCCCTAGCAGTCTTATAGCAAGTCCAAAATAATCATGATAAAAAGAATAGAAGGTAACAGAGAAAAACAGGCTCCTTCTATTATCTGTAACAAGAAGTACCGGACGCAAACTCCTGAATTAACAGGGTTGAAGCAGGCTGAATGCTTGAAATCCTCTGATCAGCAGTGGAGCAGTGAAGCCTGGAAAAGCTGACGTCACAATGAGACTAGCACTTCCTTGAATAATAGACTAGAAAGGATAGGGTTTACAGTTGAGTACAAAGGTGTCACTGAAAGTTAGCTGGGGTAGCAACAGGCTGAGAGCTAGAGATCCCCAATCACCTGCAGAGCAGTGCAGGCTGCTTTTGAAGGTCATTTGCCAAGGGCATGATGAAGGGTACGAGTATAAAAATCTAAAGTTCTTCTTAGGTCTCATAATCAGAATGACAACAGTTTGACTTTTGTACATATCAAGTCTATAAATATACTTTGGAAACTCAAGAACTGCATGTTTATCAGAGGTCTGCATATGAAAACAAGAGACTGGCAGAGTAAAAGTGATTTATTTACAGACTACCTGAGTGGCTTTAGAATGCAAGCTTCCAAGACAACTTAGGTCTCTTCCTCAGGCATGTTTACAATGAAGGCTGAATACAACATACATAACAGTTTGTACATTCATGGAAGTTCCTGGTTAATTTGCATTCCACTGAAGGGGAAACTCTTATCACCAGTGTCTGTGTAAATTATTCTTTAGACTCAAGTAGAGGCATCCCATTGTAGCTGTCCAAGTGGTAAAGATTTATTTCACTTTTGACGTGAATAGCTTCAGTATATCTTATTTAGTATAATGTTTTACCATGAAGAATACACTGAGATGTCCTGGAGTGTGTCAAACACTGACACATAGACATACATTCTAAAACGTATATACCCTTACATTTTTTTTTAGATATATAGAAGCAGTTATTTTTAAGGATTGTAGACTGGGAGAAGATCTGATTTTTTTTTTTCTGGCAGGTATTCCAGACTTTTGGAGCTCTGAAGAAGAAGGCAGATCAACCGGCTTCTTCTAATGTTGTATATTTAGTGAGGTGTTAGCAGTGGAGCAGAGGTTATAGTTAGGATGTGGATCTGGAGTGGCTATCCTTTTAAAATGTGTACACAAAACAGCATGCGACTACACAGAGCATTAATCATGTTGCCGTGATGAAAAGGGTGACATGAGAATCTCGCCCTGCATCAAAGAGCGAGACTCTCATGTTGCCTCTTTAAAAGTCACTTCAACCCGCATTCAGTTTACTGCCCACAGCATCCAATTTAGTGTCCGCATTAACCCTTTGTGTGCCTCCGACCATCTGTAAGTATGTGTGGCACCATCTGTCCCTGTCCTCCATATTAACAGCTGTGCCTGAATACACAGCCAAATGCAAACAGAAACATTTTGCGCCCACATTAACTTTTTGTGTGCCTCCGACCTCGTGAAGCAATCCCGGAGTGGGTTCATCAAATCTGTCTCCTCACTGGCTCTATCCTCTTAACGTAGTTCTTCTCATTCTCCGTGCCGCAGTTCTGTATGATCCTCAGATACATGGGATCTAGAGCCATCAACCCAAAGTTTAACCCACTGAACATGCTGAACAGACAGAGAAGGAGGGCAATGAAGATGACCTGAAGCCAGAAGGGCAGCAGGAATGTTTCCTCCTCTACCGTGATCACCTTGGTGTCCTCCCCATAGTGGTAGACCCAGGTAATTTCAGTCCATGGCTGCGTATGCCCCCTGGAGCTGGGTGCATACGGCGGGGTAGTGATGGAGGTGCACAAGTAATAGTACCTGCTCTTCCTCAGAGGTTTTATATCAGTCCCCAGGATGCCAGAGCACCTCTGGCTCAGTGAGTCGAACGGCTGGATGATGTAATGTTGTGTGGTATGGGATCATATACATACAGTACGGCTCCTTCTTATTCACTGTGGCTCTCCAAACTCAAATTATTGAAGTGTATCTGTGTATGTTTCCTCAGTGGAGTGTATCATTTAATTCTGGCCATCATTCTTTCTGCATAGTGGGATTAGGACTGAGTTATCTGCCTCCAGTCCTGTACCTTTTCAATTATTTCACACATAAGTAATAACGCCCTGATTGTGTCTAAGAAATTCTATGTATATATTTTGTTCAATGCATATTAAAAGTTATATTTTATTAGAGTGTACCAGTTACAAACCAATCACAAAGATAAGAAGGGGACTAGCATCTGCCTGCTTAGCCATGTCCCTTCCCATTTACTTTGTTTCCAAGCACGAAACACAAGCAAATGTAGGTGCTAAAGGAAGGGGAAAAGCAGAAGCGGACTTTTGGAAAGTATACTAAAAAGTGTTCAATACTGCAGCACGGAAAAGGAGAAGAACTATGCCAAGAGGATAGAGCCAGTGAAGAGACAGATGTGATGACCCCGCTCTGGGACTGCTTCATGAGGTTGGAGGCACACAAAGGGTTAATGGGAGCACTACATTTTTCTGTTTGCCATTGGCTGTGTATTCAGGGACAGCTGTTAATATAGAGGACAGGGACATACGGTACCACACATACTTACGGGTGGTAGGAAGTCGGAGGCACAAAAAGGGTTAGTGCGGGCACTACACTGGAGGCTACGGCCAGTAAAATGAATGCGGGTCGGGTTGAATCAAAGTTTAAGAAGGCAACAAAAATCTGGTGCTTTGATGCAGGTTGAGATTCTCATGTCAACCTTTTCATCACAGAGACATGGTTAATGCATTGTGTAGCCGCACTCTGTTTTGTGTGTGACATTTTAAAAGTAAACCGCTGAAGTGAGCATACCGCTCAGGTAGTCTGGTAGTTTTCTAGAGAAGTGGTTATACACCAGGCAAGTGATATGAAGGGTACATCTAGTCAGTTTAGTTCTTCATACATATCACAATCATGGGTTGTGTAATTATACTGGAGGATAAAACAGCATAATGAGTTATACAGAGTGTCAAGTTTAGCAAGATGGATTTATGGCGTGGGAGCATGTACTATGTCCCCATAGTCTATGACTGACAACATCTGTGGAACAATAACGTTTCTTACAAGAGGACTTTAACAGGATTTGTTTCTAAACAGAGCACCTATTTGGGATAAAGTTTTGATATTGCTTTATCAATATGAAGACCAAAAGTGAGGTTGGGATCAAGTCGCATACCAAGATATTTGTAGGAGTCCACCAGGGCCACGTTACAATTAATGGATAGGTGGGTATTGCAGAGATTCAGTTTGTGCTTTGTATTAAATAACATTGTAACCATTTTGTCAGTGTTTAAGAACAGTTTGTTCTTTGCTATGCATCTTTCAACTTCAGAGAAATCATGTTGTAATACTTCTTCTAGCTGAGATACATTTGAATTTTTAGCATAGATAATGGTGTCATCTGCATACATGTGTACAGAAGATGCTTTGCAAGCCATGGGTAGATCAATTATAAATGGAGAAAATAGAAGAGGGCCTAGGATGGCGCTTTGGGGAACCCCATTTGTTACTTTGAGCGGAAGAGCAATATTGTCAGAAATAGACACATATTGTGTTCTGTCTGATAAATAGGATCGGAACCAGATTAGAGAATGGTTAATCAATCCTGAACTTTGGAGTTTACGTATCAGAATACTATGATCTAATGTATCAAAGGTCTTTGTGAAATCTAGGAAAATAGCTCTGGTGAGTTCACCATTTTTCCATATCTTTCTTGATATCACAGAATACTTTTAGGAGGGCAGTGGCTGTTGAGTGATTTGAATAAATTCCTGATTGAAACGGGATGAAAAAACTGGTCAGCCGTTAATACTTATATAGTTACACGTGTACGCATTTCTCTAGGGTTCTGGCTAATGAGGGGAGTAGGGATATAGGTCTGTAATTTGATACTACATTTGTATCCCCACTTTTTTAGATAGGAACAATTCTAGCCACTCTCCAGATTTTGGGCATAACAGGGAGGTATTATTTAGGTTTGCAATAGAATAGGCAGTGACTGAGGCATTGAGCTTCAAAGGGATAGTAATACTTCGTTTTATCTTAATTTTATTTTGTAGGCATTAAAAAAACAAGAAGAACGATATGTCTTATCTCTCAAACCTTTATGGTTTCAGAGATATTCACAAGCAAAGTTTCCCCTCCTGCCCCTTTTACCTAGTGTACGCCATCTCTTCTCAGTAAGAGCTTTGTTGAGAGCTGTATGTATTTTCCATATCTTCCTGCTTCTCCATCAATGATTGGATTTTAATTTCAAGGAGTTGAATGGTTAGCTGCATAGAGGGATTACAGTTATTGGTTCTGGTTTCCACCTCATCTATACGTTCTTTGTGTGTCTTCACATCTGCCTGTAACTCAGAGATCGACAGTGGAGAGAGTCTAGTTTCTTTTCGAAAACTGCCTGAAGCAGACAGCCTTTGCCGCTGATCCACCAGATTGATGTTGGATAACTGCATAGAATTCATAGCTAAATCTTTGTGGAAGTTGGAGGAGAAGTTTTTTTTTTTCTTATCACTTTTCAGTGTAGATGTCTTGGTGGTGTGTGACAGTTCCAAAAAAAATTCTGTGTATTCTGTAAGGTACATCTTTCTGACAGGAAGTGATAGAAAATGTGACTAATTGTGGGAGTAGAGATCCTGGCTCCAGAATCAGTGAACTCGCCTACATGGGCACTAGCATCGTTTCAATCAAAACAACATTTTAAGGCCATGGTGAACAATAGTAATTATACAAACAATGTAAAGCATGATGGCAACAGATCCAATCCATCCAGCCACTTATAAGCACTGAATAATATATTCAGTGGCAACCATGGTAGTTATAGTGCTGGATATTAATACCACTGCATCAGACCTCTGAACCACAAGGAGGCTCTCCCTCACACTTTAGATGCAGTTAGTAACATAGTAATTTAGGTTGAAAAAAGACTTGCGTCCATCTAGTTCAACACCTTTTCCTATTCCTGTTTACCATCGTTGATCCAAAAGAAGGCAAAAAAAACTCACAATACAGCAATTTCAAATTCTGCCTAGAATTGGGGGGAAAATTCCTTCTTCTCCTTGGATCAACAAGCACTAACTAAATATTAATCCCAATACTAACGTACATAGCCCTCTATGTTCTGCTCTTTTAAACAAGTATCCAGGCCCTTTTTAAAGGCATCTAATGTATTCGATAACACCACCTCCTCAGGCAGTGAATTTCATACTTTATTGTGCTTACCGTAAAGAAACCCTTCCTCTGTTGTAGATGAAATCTCCTTTCCTCTAGTGTAAGCGGGTGGCCCCTTGTCCTTTGTACTGTTCTTTTAATGAACAGGTCTTTGGAGAGCCCTTTGTATGGGCCCTGAACATATTTATATAGTGTTATCATATCCCCACTAAGCCGCCGTTTCTCTAGTGTGTACAAGTTTAACTTTTCTAGCCTTTCTTCATAACTAAAACTTTCCATTCCCCTTACTAGTTTTGTAGCCCTCCTCTGCACTTTCTCTAGTTCCATAATGTCCTTTTTCAGAAAGGGCACCAGACTTGAACAGCATATTCTAGGTGGGGTCTTACCATGGACCTGTAAAGAGGCATAATAATATCTTCCTCCCTTGAGTCAATACCCCTTTTAATACATGCCAATATCTTATTGGCCCTTGCAGCTGGCACTGCACGCTACTGCTAAGTCTATTGTGTACAATTATTCCCAAATCCTTTTCATTAGTAGATTTCCCCAGAGAAACACCATTTAAACTATATGTTGCATTTTTATTATTAGACCCAAAATGCATAACTTTACACTTGTCTATGTTGAATCTCATTTGCGATTTGCCTGCCCAGTTACTCAATTTGTCCAAATCCTCTTGTAATGAAGACACATCCAGTTCGGACTTTATTACCTTACTTAATTTTGTGTCATCAGCAAACACTGATACATGGTTCCCTATGCCCTCTGGGAGATCATTAATAAACAAATTAAAAAGAAGAGGACCCAAGACAGATCACTGAGGTACTCCACTTATCACGTTTATCCAGTTGGAGAACTTGCCATTTACTACCACTCTTTGCATTCTATCTTTCAGCCAATTTCCAATCCACGCACGTTTTCCCCTAAGCCTATTTCATTCAATTTGTACAGTAACCTCTTGTGTCAAACCGTATCAAATGCCCTGGCAAAGTCTAAATAGATCACATCAACCGCCACTCCCACATCTATATTTTTACTCACTTTTTCATAAAATGCAATCAAGTTAGTTTGACAAGACCTGTCTTTCACAAAACCATGTTGGCTCCTGCTAATGATATTCCTGTTCAAGCTGAATTCTTGAATATATTCCCTTAGCAACCCTTCAAACAGCTTCCCTACCACAGATGTCAAGCTTACAGGTCTGCAATTTCCTGGCTGTGATTTTGATCCCTTTTTAAATATGGGCACCACATCTGCTTTACACCAATTCGTGGGCACCATACCTGAAATAAAAGAATCCCTGAAAATCAAAAATAACGCCCTGGCCAGGGCCTGGCTTAGCTCCTTAAGTACCCGTGGGTGTATACCATCCAGCCCCGGGGCTTTGTCTACCGTAACATCATTCAATTGTTTTAACACTTTTTCTTGTGTTAGCCAATCTCATGTTTGCTGTGACTGTTCTGTAAAAGTAGTTTGCAGATTCTTGTCCATTGGGTCTTCCCTGGTAAAAAAAGAAGAAAATAAATTATTTAAAATATCTGCTTTCTCTCTGTCCCCACTGACCATCTCACCCGTTTCTGATAACAAGGACCCAACATTATCAGACTTTAATTTTTTGCCATTAAAGTATTTAAAGAATTTTTTTGGGTTGCTCTTGCTCTGTTTAGCAATAATGTTTTTCATTTTCCAGTCTAGCTAATTTAATCGACTTTTTACAGGTTTTGTTGGCATTTTTGTATTCTGCAAATGCCTCTGCTGATCCTTCAGCTTTATAATGTTTAAATGCCGCTTTATTGTTATTTATTTCATGAATTACTTTACTGGTTAGCCACATTGGTTTTAATTTTCTTCTTTTGTATTTGTTTCAAACGGGGATAAATTTATATGTATATTTTTGCAATGTTATTTTGAAGCCATTCCACTTACCTTCTCTGAAAATATTCTATCCCAGTCAATGAGACCAAGAGATGAATTAAACCTGCTAAAGTTGGCCTATTTAAAATTCAGTGTTTTGGTGGAACCCATACCAAATTGCTTTTTTGAATTAATCTCCCTTACTTGGATGTGAGAGATAACTTCTTCAATGTCCGTTATTACCAGATCCAGACACGCATTCCCTCTGGTTGAGGTTTGCACTAGTTGAGACAAAAATTGTCATTCAACAATTTTTCTAGTCTATTTCTGGATAATTAAAATCCCCCATAATTATAGTTTTCCCTATTTGAGAAGCCTTTTCTATTTGCATTAACAGCTGTGATTCTTCAAGGTCACCAATGTTTGGTGGTTTATAACAAATACCCACTAATATTTTCTGGGCAGTTTTAGCCCCATTGACTATTTCAATAGGGATTCCACATGTTCACTACTGTCATCACGTATGTCTTCCCGCAAATGAGGCAATAATGCTGGTTTGACATACAGACAGACCCCACCACCTCTTTTGTTTGACCTATCTTTTCTAAACAACATGTAGCCCTCCAAATTGATTGACCAATCATGTGTGTCATCCCACCATGTTTCTGTTATACCAATGAAGTCATAGTTTTCGATTTCAGCTACCAGCTCCAATTCCCCAATTTTACCAGTTAAATGTCTGGCATTTGCAAGCATACAATTTATGCCACTGCTATGTTCCATTTGTGATTTAATTTTGATGTGGTTTATAGGCTTCCCCCTATCATCTGTACTAACCCAGCCCCCAGATCCACCCACCTGGTTATTAACTACATCGCTTTGCCTTTCTATACTATCTAGCCCAGTATTTATTGGCCCCTCCCCCCTCCTTCCTAGTTTAAAATCTCCTCCAGCCATCTAGCCATCCTCTCCCCAAGCACTTGAGACCCTCTTGCATTCAGGTGCAATCCATCTCTACTATAGATATTGTACCCCAAAGCAAAATCAGCCCAATGCTCTAAAAACCCAAAGCCCTCCTTCTTACCCAAGATTTCAACCATGCATTGAGCTCCCTAATCTCCCATAGTCTCTCTGGTGTAACGCATGTCACAGGTAGTATCTCTGAGAATACTACCTTGGAGGTCCAGTTCCTAATCCTACTCCCTAAATCCCTAAAATTACCTTTTAGGACTCTCCACCTTCCTCTTACTTTGTCATTGGTACCAATATGCACAAAGCCAGCTGGATCCTCTCCAGCCCCTCCCAATAATCTGTCCACCCTGTCTGCAACATACCGAACCTAGGCACCCGGGAGACAGCAAGCCATTTGGTTGCTGCAATCAGAGCCACAGATTACCCTATCTGTTCTTCTAATAATACAGTCCCCTACCACCACGACCTGCCTAGGCTTCTCTTTCCTCTGGATCCCCTCTGGAGCTGTTATCCTGGCTGTTAGGGAGAACAGTCTTCTCCAGCAATTCCACTTCTGGGTTTGCCTCCCCAACATCTTCACTTAAATGAGCAAATTTGTTGGGATGGAAAAATTCAGGACTGGCTGCCCTCTTCCTCTTCCCTCCCCCACTGCAAACACTTCTAATTGTCACCCAACTATGTGCCTGATTCCCTTCTAGCTGATCTCCTCCCTCTTTGCTAGGTGACTTAAATACTATTTGCAGACAACTGGATCTTTTAGACAAAGAGATACCCTATTTGAAATTCCTGAAGGCACCGGGAAGGGTAGACCTGCCTCCAAAATCACAACTGTTATTCAACAAGCCTACCTTAAATCTCACCCAACTCAATTTTGAATCACTGCTCATTCTACACATTCACTTAGTACTTCATGGGCCTTGAAACATTAAGCTTCTACAGAGCACTCTGTAAAAGTAGCTCCCTGGTCATGTTAATACTTTTACAAAATTCTAATAAGTGAACTTTTTATCTGAAGATTCCAGCTTTGGTCACAAAGTGTTGCAGGCCATAGTTCTCTAGTTTTTCTTAATCCAATTAAGTTGTAAGCTCTATGGTATCACTTGTATCTCTCCCTATTAATTTTAAGCTATGTGAGACCACTTGTGTCTCTCCCGCTTGGTAAACTTCAATGTTGGTATGTATATAATATTTTACAATTATTTTGCAAACAAGTGTCATCATTCAACCTCTTGCATTGTCTTACAGCCACTCTGCCAGTCTTTGCTGGATGTGCCCCCTGTCAATTTGGATGCATTTGAATAACTCTTCCTTACATCCATCCTTGGGTGTGTAGCATGGATGCAGGATTCTCTTTTATTTTTTTCAAGGACATTCCTGCAACTCTACTGAAACAATACATGGCAAGCCATCTTATGGGTTGCCAACTTTTCCAGAACTCTTCTGTGTCCACACTGTAGGAGTTGCATCTGTAAGCCAATGCTGCATGGATTATAATTTCCCAAAACCAATTAGCTATCATATGGATGGGTGAATTGCCTCACTGTCCTGCCACCTGCATTTCTCACTGAGTTATGCATACTTTCTACTGAATCTCAAGGGTTAATCACTTGCTTCCCATTTTGTCCCTCTAGGAACATACGTGCAGTTTCATGAGTATCCTGTGTCTGCTTCCTATAGTTGCAGTTTCAATGTTTGGCAATGTACATGCACAGACATATAGCATTATCATGGGTGTTGTAATGTACCCCAAGGGAAGGCAGTCAGAAACACTCTTGAAATCCTCAACACTTAAGGATAGATATTGTTCCAGATTTATTGTTATATTTGTGCAAGAACATATTTATTGTGTTTATTTTTATTAAATATAATTGTGTATTCAACTCATTCATATTTACTTTTTTTTAAGAGTTTTTGTTTAGTAATGAAATGAAACAGTACAGGAATAAGCAATAATACAGAGAAAAACTAAAATAGCGAGTATACAGACATGGTTATTCCAGTCGTACATCCAAGAATATCAAAATGTACAGTATTAAGTGTAAAAAAGCATCTCAGCAGGCAGTACATCGGCTGTGCGATCATAGTCAAGAAAACCGAGTAGTAGGAATCACAATTGGTTATTAATATACTATGTGATGGCTGAGGAAGAGATACAGCAATAAGCGTAAAAGAGAGACAGGCAATACAGGTAAGAGAGAGAGATGAAGAAGAGAAAACCTATAAAGGGAAGAAGAAGGGAAGATAGGAGAAAAAGGGAGAAGAATGAGGAGGAGGAAGGGGGGGTTATTCCCAGGCAGACTATTGTTCACTCTAAACGTAAGAGTCTCTCCTCCAGGAAAAAAGCTACTCAAGTGATTAGGATGTGATACATGCAACCCACAGGACATTTTCTAAATTGAAAAGATGCTGGTTTCCATGTGAGGAGTAATACAGACGTTCTATATTCAATATGGCTTTAAGTTTGGCTTTCCATTCAGACACCAAAGGAGGATCAGAGGATTTCCACTTGTCCAAAATACAAGCACCTGCCACTGTAGCACCCATGAGCCATAGACTGAGGTTTGCAAGTGGAAGAGGGTGAGAAGTGGAAAGGAAAAGAGACAGAAGTAATGGCTGAGGGGATGCAGGAAAAAATATACCAGAGAGGTCATTTAGTTTTGCAGAGACTGTGGACCAAAACTGTGAAATAGAAGGAAGGACCACTAAACATGCACTATTGTATCCTCCTCCAACCCACACCGCCAGCAGAGTGGCGAGACACCAGGAAATATTCTAACCGGCGTGCGGTTCCACCACCTCAATAGTTTGTAGTTCAATTCCCTCATATAGATATTCGATAGGAGTCTAGTGTTAAGGCGGAGTGCAGAAATCCATAAGTCATCAGAAATGATTATACCTAAATCAGATTCCCAAGACACCTTTTGGGGAAGAGTGGAGGACTGAAATAGAGAATTAAGTAGAGCAGCAAAGGTGGCAAGACGGGGTCTAGTTTTAGACTGACCCATCAATAAAGATTCGAAAACTATAAGCTTGCGGGGAAAGGAAGAATCTGTCCCTAGGGAGGAAACATAATGGGAGACTTGATAGTATCTCCAAATTTAGGAGCATGGGAGTGCATGGGTTCAACAGAGAACCCAAAAAGGAGGAATAGAGCCAGAGGGTAAGAGATGATCTAGATCCGCCAAACCTGAGGCGGTCCAGCGCTGGAAAGCTCCCCTATGGAGGTCTGGTAGGAAGTCAGGGTTACCTACGATTGCACAGAGAGGGGAGGGAGAAGGGGCTAAGTTATGGGAGGCGGTACTAGAATTCCAAGTAGAGACTAAGTGTGAAAGAATCGGACAATGCTTCACCGACTCAGGGACCCTCCCATGGGCCACCCATAGAAGTTGCCTGGGTTCAATTTCAGACAGAGACAATCTAGCGACACCTGGCCAGTCCAAAAGGGTGTCCTTGGAGCAAAGTTCCCATATCATCTTAAGTGCCACCACTACATGATATTGTTAGAGATTGGGAAGACCAAGGCCTCCAAATTTGGAGGGGCAGTATAAAACGCGAGAGTTTAGTCTGGGAGGTTTATGTCTCCACTCATAGCGATTGAGAAGGGACTGGAAAGAGTGTAGAAGTGGCCTGAGGATACGTAGGGGTAGGGATTGGAGAAGGAACAATATCTTGGGGAGAATAATAATTTTTATTAAGTTTACCCTACCAAACCAAGAGACAAATACACCTGCCCAAGAACTAATGTCTTTCTTGATGCAAGACTCCAGATCAGCTAGATTCAGAGAGACCATCAAAGACAGTCCTGGCAAGACGAACGCCCAGATACTTGATAGAATCATATTGCCACTGAAAGGAATAGATGAGTTGTAATCTAGTACAAGAGTCTTAATGGACGGTAAGGTTAAGCACTTTAGATTTAGAAAAGTTTAATTTGTATGCAGAAAGTGAGCCATATAGTTCTATAATAGGCAATAAAGGAGGCAGAGATGTCTCGGGCATAGTAAGAAAAAGAAGGACATCATCGACAAAGCTTGTCAATTTAAATTCCCTAGGACCTAGCTTAATACCAGAAATCTGGTGACAGAAGCAGAGAAGGCGCAGAGGAGCCCATGGCGCGGTGGATCAGGGAAATAGCCTTAATTGTGTTGTCCCTCGTTTCCCTTCTTGTTATGAAGCCCACTTGGTCAGGATGTATTAAGGTATGTAGAAACGGTTTAAGACTATCCGCCAGCAATTTCGCAAACAACTTCAGGTCTATGTTGAGGAGAGAAATAGGTCTATAGTTGCTGCATACAGACGCATCCTTCCCAGGCTTCGGTAAAACAATGATGTGAGCAGAAAGGCCTTGAGGAGGCCAACTCTGACCAACTAAGACAGAATTAAAGATGGAGGTGAGGTGCGGGACAAGAGAATCACGAAAGTGATAGAAGTAGGAAGCCATGAAGCTGTCTGGGCCCGGGCGTTTTCCCCTAGGAGCTTCTTTCACAGCCAATGCCACCTCCGCTTCCGAGAAGTCCTTGTCCAGCAGAGAAGAAATCTCAGAGGAGATCCAGGGAAGGCTTGCTTTGTCTAAAAACAAGGACAAAAAAAGAGGAGGGGGGAATTTCACGAGATGCATCATTGGATGATAGGTTTAGGTTATAAAGGAGAGAGTAATAATCTGTGGAATATGTGGAATGGTAACCTGTTGTCTGGTACAACGCACTAAGGAGGCCAAGGTCCTTCCGCATTTGTTGCCTTGTAGGTTGTGGTGGTATTTATATCACATATAAGATTTTATTGTCTGAGACCTCAAGGTATCCGAGATGTTACGTCGTAAGGTCTGTACATCCTATAGGGTAGTCGCTTCGAGGGTGCGCTGGTGAACCTTTTCCAAAGCGCCCAACGAACCCAACATTGCGTCCATGTGGAGTCACCTTTGCTTCCGCCTCCACACTCCTTGAGAGATAAATAAACCGCGGGTGAAGCATTTATGCCCTTCCCAAATTATAGGTCTGGAGACATCCTCAGTATTGTTTGTGGTAAAGTAATCGAGGAGTGCCTCTTTAGCCTTATCCACAAAGATGGTATCTAAGAGTAAAGAATCGTCAAGGCACCATGAGGCCCCAGATTGCAGGGTTGGGGACAAGGAGATAAAACCGACACAGGGGCATGATCTGATATAGTCATAGGGAGACTAGCTGCTGAATGGACCCCTTCTAACCAATGTCTGTCCAGAAATATATACTCAATCTTGGAGTAGCGACAGGGTGGGTTGGAGAAGAAGGTGTAATCTCTGACATCTAAGTTCATGAGTCTCTACATATCTAGCAAACCTCTCTGGTGCAACAACTCACACACCTTCAAAGCAGGAATGTGCGGGTGTTGTATGGAGGGGTGTGATAGGTCTAAGCTAGGGGAGAGGGTTAAATTGAAGTCTCCACCCAAAATCAAGATACCCTCTTTAAAGTCCCAACAGCCACAACGCTGTGTGGAAAAAAATGTAGGTGGGAGCATACAGATTAGCCAATGTGATAGTAACCCCATCTAGTGAACCTTTGAGGAATAAATACCGACCCTCAGGGTCAACACACTGATCAAGTAAAATCCAAGAGACATTTGCAGCACACAAGATTGCAACATCCGATTTCTTTTCTTCAGCCAAGGAACAGGGCTGGTGCAAGGATTTTTGCCACCCTAGGCAAAACCTAATTTTGCCGCCCCTTGGCTCCACCCCTTGTGCCCTACCCATTTATGCCCCTCCTCTGTATATGTTTAAGTGTCAGTGTGTTCTCTATATGTGTATGTGTTCCCTGTATGGATATAAGTGTGTCAGTGTGTGTTCCCTATATGTATATAAGTGTGTCAGTGTGTGTAAGTATGTGTATGGTTATGTGTGTGTATGGTTATATGTGTGTGTGTGTGTGTGTGTGTTTCTCTATATGTGTATGACAGAGTGCATGTTCTCTATATGTGACTCTCAACCCCTTTGACTCTCTCCCCTTCTTGACCCTCCTTTGACTCTCTCTCTCCCCATCTGACTCTTGATCCCCCTCTTGACTGCTGATCCCCCTCTGACTCTCTCTCTCCCATCTGACTCTTGCTCCCCCCTTTGACACTCTCTCTGTCTCCCTGACTATTGATCCCCCTCTTGACTGCTAATCCCCCTTTGACTGTCTCTCTCCCCCTCTTGACTGCTGATCCCCCCTTTGACTTTCTCTCTCTCCCCCAGTCTGACTGTTTATCCCCTCACTTGACCCCTGTTCCACTTACTGTTCCCGGTGCATGTCTCTCTCTCTCTCCCCCAGTGAGTACTTAAGGTGCTCTCCCTTGGCTGGCTATTTTTTTTTTTTACCTTTTCAGTGCCAGAAGGGTATACAACGCATTGAAAAGCTATGCGTTGCGTACCCCTCTGGCACTGAAAGGGTTAATGTAGCACAGCGATGCCCGTTTCTCTCTCCCCCTCCACTTCTTCTATCCTGGTCCAGGATTGAAGGAGCGGAGGGGGAGAGAGAAATAGGTATCGCCGTGCTACATTAAAAAAATAGCCAGCTGAGGGAGGGCACCGAAACGTACAGGTTTTTTTTTTGTTTGTTTTTTTTGGGTTTTTTTTAAGTGGTGAGCGGCAGCGGGGGCCGATGCGCCCTCAGAGAATGTGTGCCCTAGGCCGGCGCCTACCTCGCCTATAGGTGGCGCTGGCCCTGCCAAAGAATACCATATATTCAGAAAACTTCTCGTGGACCATGTGGGTTGAGCGTGTACATCAAAGTGTCTGTCTTGAAGAAACATATTTACCTTTTTTTTTTTTTAATCATGGAGTCAGAGATAATGAAGAGGAAGAGAGATAGGGAGAGTGGGAGAGAGAGGGGGGCAGGAAGAGACAGAAAGAGAGGGGGGAGAGAAAGAGCAAGAGAATCCAACTGACAAGAACCCTAACCCACCACCACAACCTCGCACCCTTAAATCCCTATCAGATCATAAGGAGACAAAGTATTAACAACCAAAAATAAGAGATGTTGCTTCTGCATATGTATAGCAAGGGTGGGCAACCTGTGGCCCTTTTACAACTGCTACTGGACTACAATTCCCATCATCAGTTTTTTGTCAGCTGAGCATGATGGGAATTTCAGTCTATCAAGAGCTGGAGGACACCTTTGGTTTGCCCAAGTATTGGCATTCCATATTTATTTTTATATATAATTTTATGTATTTTATTTTTCAGGTCCTTTGTCTTTTATAAAATTAAGATAAACCTACTGGCAATTTAAATAAACCTGGAATATTTTTGTTTGGAAATGTAAGATATTTCCATTCATCCTATGCATGGCATTTTCATAATTCTACTAATCTGACTACAATTCAAGTTGGAAGAAAAATTGACTTGGATTTGTTTTCAGTAAAAACTCTGTCATTTTGATGTATTTTACAAACTGAGACTCAATCCATTATTTTCTCTCTAACGTGCAAATTATTAACTTGCTTAGTCTATTATCATTAATTTAACAGATGTGAAACAGGAATGACATTTCATATTATGGTTATGACAATTAATTGCTCTCAGACATAAACATGGAGTATACTTTATCATGTTTCTTTTTATGAATGGGTTTTAAACTAAAATGCAGACACTGAAGAAACATACTTGTTTAATTTTTCATAATAAAGTAGGTTTCTCGAGAAGGTACCCTGACATGATGATAGGTGGCACAGTCATTTCTGAGAACTCTACATTTTCTAATAACAGACCATAAGTCTGTTTCATAAAGCCTGCACTGTTTTACAGTTCTGATGAGAGGTGTTGAGCTTTCACATACAGAGAAATATCCCCTCAGATCATGACTGGGTTATTTCTTATTAACCCCTTAATGACAGGTTTTTGTTTTTTCCATTATAGCGAATGACTTCCTGGACTTACCAGGTAAGCCGTCTGTCACTAAGGGGTTAAAGGTATAGTAATACTTGTTTCTTGTAAGCTTTAATATTGTAGTTATGAAATAAAGGAAAGCATCAAAGTCTTTTTTTCATAGTTTTAGTGTAATATCAAACTATTGTTTCCCCCTCCTACCCCTTTTAGCTACATCAGAGGGGCAGGTGGGGTAGACTTTAAATCGATATACCACAAAAACTATGAAAGTTATAGCAAAAATACTTTGATGCTTTGCTTTATTTCATAACAACAATACTAAAGCTTACTTATCCATCATGCAATACCATCAGGGAGGCATCTGATTGGCCCCAACTTTATTCCGCAGCATGACCACAACCCAAACATACAGCCAGTCATTAAGAGCTATCTTCAGCATAAAGAAGAACAAAGAGCCCTGAAAGTGATGATATGGCCCCCACAGAGCCCTGATCTCATCATCATCAATTCTGTCTGGAACTAAGTGAAGAGAGAAAAGCAACTGAGGCTGCCTACCTCAAAGATGCTTGGAACAGCCTACCTGCCGAATTCCTTAAAAAACTGTGTTTAAGTTTATCTAGAATTGATGCTGTTTTGAGGGCAAAGGGTGGTCACGCCAAATATTGATTTAATTTTTCTTCTATTCAATCAATATGCATTTTAATTGATTAATATTACATATTAACATGTCTATTTTTTAAAGCATTTTTTTCACAAGAGCCTAAAAGCTTTGCACATTACTGAATGTCTCACACTATGAGTAGACTGTACTATTAAAGGGTTAGTAATGCCCAATTTTTTTTTTTATATATACATTTGTAGGTGATTTAAAAAAATCATCATTGCCACAAACTCCATCTCTCAAACCGCTATGGTTTGAGAGATGTTGGCAATGAAAGTTCCATTCCCATTTTGCAATAATGGGAATATCGGCTCTGCTGCAGAGCCTCATCATGTCGGCCGACACGGATCCCCTTCTGTTAGCTTTACAGCTGACATCAAGGGAAGGTGAACTTTCATTGTCAATATCTCTCAAACCATAGCGGTTTGAGAGATGGGGTTTGTGGCAATGATATATATATTTTTTTTTTTTTTTTTTTTTTTTTTTTTTAAGCCTCTAGGGTTCTTTTTCGGTTGCTTCCCAGTTACTCAGTTCTCGTAGAGTATAACTTCATATACTTGTCATGCATATAATGCAATATGTATATATTTGTTTCACTATATCTTTTCCATTATAAGTCTATTTTTGACTGCACACAGTGATTAGATTGATGAATACCTTTCTAGTCTATCCAGGTTGACTAAGAGTTAGTGATCCATAATGGTTTCATATGTATATTAGCAAGTAACCACAAGTACCAAATGGGAATACATAACTATCCATGAAGAGCTTCTGGGAAATTCTCTGTACAGGGCTTTATTCTGACTCTTTTCCTACCAGAGGGATCCCCTGAATAGTAATACAATTATATAATTATATCTTAAATAAAAATATAATTTTGTTATTGTAGACTGATTGTTCCACTCATGTCTGTCTTACTTCCTTGACAGTGTGCGGTTTTGCCCTGCAGCACTGGAAGGGTTGAAAGGCATGCTGTGTGTGTCAGAAAGATTGTTGTGGGATGTGTTCTATTTTACACCCATTTATTTATTGCTATATTCTATTGCTATTGGGAATTTTTTTTTTTTTTTTTCTAAATGTGCCGACTCAATAAGAATTGAAAGGGATTAGTATGAACTACAGTTCTTTGGTGAAAGTACATAACTTTTCAGTACTGAAGTATTTTATTATTAATTTTTTTTCTCTTTTACCATTTTTAATTTTAGTTCTGATTTGTACCCCAAGTGTTCTTAATGTAGGGTTAATCACATTTTTATAAGGACTCACAGATAGAAATATAGGCTGAGTCTGTGTATATATCAGGGAGTTCTTTTAATACAAAGAACATAATCGTTAAGAACTTGAAAAATAAAAGGTTACGTTTATGTGTATGCCCATGATTAGTATTAAAAAAAAAAAAAAAAAAAAAAAAAAAAAAATGGTTGAAATTTGGATAGGTCTCGTTAGATAGCCTGCCATCACATTTTCTACCCCTGGGATGTGCGCGGCAGATATGGCCAGGACATTTTATTCCATCCAGGCTAAAATAGCCTTGACTTTAGTCCAAGCAGTAGAACTTCTTGTGTCTGCATGTTTGTTGATGTATGCCACAGTCGTGGCATTGTCTGACTGAACACGGACTGGACAGCCCCTCAGTGGAGAGGACCAATACACCAGAGTGTGATGAATCAGTCTGAGATCCAGGACATTGATGGGCTGAAGGGTCTCCTCCACAGTCCATCTGCCCTGAAACCCCAGGTGACCCAAGACAGCT
The DNA here is from genome assembly GCA_037306005.1 of Rhinophrynus dorsalis. Lineage (NCBI taxonomy): Eukaryota > Metazoa > Chordata > Amphibia > Anura > Rhinophrynidae > Rhinophrynus > Rhinophrynus dorsalis. The sequence continues at coordinate 356,903,688 of CM074718.1, forward strand.
CCCCAGCCACCGAGGCTGGAGTTCATCGTCACCAGGCTCCAATACTGAATGACAAAGGGCTTCCCCTTCTCCAGGTTGGATCTGTCCAGCCACCAAAGCAGATCCCGTTTCACCTCCTGAGGAAGAGAGACAAGGCAGTCCAAGATCCGGATACCCACTTCAAGCTCGGATGGTGAACTTCTGGAACTTCCTGGTGTGAGCCATGGAGTACAGGACCACCTCCATGTTGGATACCATGCGGCCCGTCAGACGAGAACTTGCACACTGGAGCCAAGGTCCACTACAGGGCCCGGGACACCCAATGCACGATCTGTTGGACAGAATCCTCAGTTAAGAACACACCCCTTGTCAGGTGTTGAACCCGAGACCAAGGAAGACCAGGATCTGAGAGGAAACTGGAGCAGATTTCTACATATTCAGAATCCACCCATGGCGGAAAAGAATCTGAGCACAGTCCTGGACCTCCTGGTCCAGGAGTTCCCTGGACAGTGCCTTCAGCAGAAGGTCGACCATGAAGGGAGTCACCTGAATCCCCTGGGTGTGCAAGTAGGCAATTAATGCCCCTAAGACCCTTGCGAACACTTGTGGAGCAGTAGTGAGCCCAAAAGGCAGAGCAGTAAACTGGAAATACCCCAGCGTGCACGTGAACATGAGGTACTTCTGACTGTCCGGGTGACTGTCCGGGTGAATTGTAACATGCAGGTAGGCATCCTGCAGATCCAGAGAGGCCAGAAATTCTCCCAGACACACAGCTGCGATGACAGAGCACAAAGATTCCATATTGAAGTGAGTAGTCACCACAAAAGAGTGGAGATCCTTGAGGTCCAAGATGGGGCAACTGCTGCCATTCCTCTTGGGAACCACAAAGAAGTTTGAATAAAAACCTAAACCCCTAGAGGAGGTACCGGAGCCAGGACTACCTTGTCCAAGACAGCTTGCACCACCTCGTTGAAAAGATGCAGCTTTTTCTGGCCTAGTAGAGTTCTTGAGTGGAAGAATCTGAAGGGAGGCAGGGATGTTAAAGGGGGATCCTGATCCCACTGATCCGCAACAGAGCCTGCCCAGATGTTTGAAAAATATTGCAGACATCCCCATCCACGGGGAGGTGCAGACCAGGATTCTGTGAGTCATGCAGAAGGTGGTTTGGCTGAGCGGTGTTTTGACCTTCACTGCTACCTGGGCTTGGAGACGGAGTGCAGGGTGCTGGCCAGAGACACGCACAGATTCCGGCCTTAGCTCTTCACTTTGGCAGGGACAAAAAAAAGACGCTGCTTCCACGCCAGGTTAGGGCATTTGGAGACCCGAGGCAACAGTGTGCTCTTGCCCCAGTGGACTCACTGATAATTTGCTTCAGTTCAGGCCCAAAAAGAGATATGCCCTGAAAGGGGAGAGAAATCAGTGACTTTTTAGATAAAAGGTCAGCAGACCAACTCTTGAGCCACAAAGTGTGTCTGGCAGAAACAGAGAAGGCCGAAGCCTTTGCCGCAAGTTTGATAGTATCAAAAAGAGCATCAGTAACTAAGTCTGAGCCTCAGACATGTTAGCCAAGAGGGCTAAAAAATCCTCCTTTGGGGCACCTTTATGGATAGCCTCAAGTAAGTTTTCACCCCATATAGCAATGGCTGTAGTGACCCAGACAAAAGCCAAGGTAGGCTGCAAGGCAGCATCTATGGCAGCAAAGTTAGACTTTAGAGTAGCCTCCAGCTTTCTATCAGTCATATACCAGAGAGCTGTAGTATCAGCCAGGGGTAGAGCAGTAGACTTAGAAAGTCTAGAAATAGGGGGATCAATTTGGAGGTGTAGCCCACTGCGCCAAAGCTGCATCAGAAAAGGGGTACAGCTTAGAAAATCTCTTTGAAAGAGAAAGGCACCAGTCATGCGTTTTCCACTTATCCAAGATAACCTGGTCCAAAGTGGGATTAGACGGAAACACAATGAGGGACTTCTTGTTCCTTTGAAATATGTCAGAAGAATTTTGGCTCTCAACAGGGTTAATAGGAACCTGTAAGGTAGTTAAAACTGCCTTAATGAGTCACTCAGCAGAGGGCTCAGGATCAGCCACAAAGGGGTCATCATAGGCATAAGCCCCTTCCTCTCACTCCCCTTTCTCCAGATCAGCCTCAAAGGAAACCTCCTCAGAGGTATCTGAAAGATCAGGAATGCCAGGGGCCACAAACCTGAACATAGTTGGGGGTTTCCAAGACTGGAGGACCCCCTGGAGGGAAAGAGGAAACTGTGCTATAGAGGACTTTGACCCTAAGTTCAAGGCTGGAGGGTCCGGGTGAAGTAAGGGCCACAGCACATGAGGGGCGTAAGTGCCCTGAGTATTCTCTAGGGAGCCCCGTTTGGAATGAGGAACAGTAAGCGGGGAGGTGGGGGGTGTCAAAGATGCCCCTGAGTCCTTAAGCCTTAGGTCTAGCCCCATGTCCCTTTGAATCTGACATCCTAACAGGTGAAGTGTCGGTACAGTACAAGGCACCCAAAAACTGTCACCCAGATTCATAAATCACATCAGAAAGCCCAAAAGAGTACTTATCTGGCAGGCGAATGGAGAGTAAGTGTAGGATATTCAGCAAAGAGAAAGAAAATGGCGTCTGAAATCACAGCCAGTCAGAAAAAAGGCCACAAAATGGGCATTCTGAGAATCGTAGTTTCTCTCAGTACTGTAACGTCAGAACCCAAACTTGCAGGGGGCCAGGGATGGAACAAAAAAAAATTCAGATTTTGTAAAAGTGAACCAAAGCACCCAAAAACACAATAGAACATGTAAGGACAAATAAAAACTTATTCCCAAAGGAACTCCTATAAGACCCCTGTGCTGAGGGGCACAGTGGAACAAGTGGACCATGGCACTCAAAGGGTGGCTCACTTTTTTTTTTTTTTTTTTGCAGGTCTTCTTTCTTCAGATTACCGTTGAGAAGAAAGTAGCATCAGAGAGACCCCTTAGGAGAGACACATGGGTTGCAAGATTCTCTCCACAGGGCTGCAAAGGGTCCACTACAGCACCTGATAACTGGGCAATCCTCCAGGTGAAGCCAGTAATGGTAATCTGCCTAATGGGGGAATTTGGATACCTCATATCTAACAAAAAATACTAGAAACTAAGAACTGTTGTCAGCCACTATACAGGATCTTGGAACAAGTCTATCTGGGGCAGGGCTAGTGGGGTAAATCTGATATGGAGGAAGGTGAGGCGCTACTCTGCACCACTTATAGAATTGTTCCAGACCATTGGGTGGAGCCGTCACCTCCCGATGCTACCTGTGAAATATATTGGAAAACAGAGAAAAAAAAGTTTTGTCCAGACCCATCACTTTTAAATGGTTTCTCAACTGAGGCCAGATGATGACCAGAATCTTGTTTGGCTTCACACTGTGAGATGTTACCAATATGGATGACATTCAAGACTGTGCTATCACATTGTATAAACAAATACAATACCTCATTGTATAGTTATACATAAGGATGGCTAATATAATAAATTGCTTTTAAAATTGCTTAAGTTGTTAGGATAGTTCCACTTTAAGGTATCAGTGGACATTTTTATTTCACCTCTATAGTACAGGTGGCTTGCTGGTACCTCTTTAGCTTCCAGAACAAGGCCCATAGTTCCTGGACCCACTGAAAAGGAAGTGCTTCCTAGCATTCAATGTATTAAAAATAAAACCATTGGAGATTTGGGAAATTCTCATTTGACCCCTGCGGTGCAGAAAGTTTGCTCCAGAACTGCATCTTTTTAGCTTGCTGATTATAACCCAAGAAGCCTTACTCATTACGTAAAAGAGTTGCGATTCTGGAAAAAAACATTTGTTATATACAACTGTGTTATCCAGTTGTGTTAACTAACTGCATCATAGGGTTAAAATAAATACTGAACTTGGATCTCTCTCTCGTAGTCCTTAAAGTCTCATTTAAACTTACACCTCAACAAAGCCTGAACAAGCTAAAAGGCACCGACTTTCTTCATGCATCCAAGGCATTTACCCTATCCTGACCAGAACTCTAGCCTTTAACCTTATGTACTCTGTATTTTCCCTTAATCACATTAGATTGTGAGCTTTCAAGCAGGGACTACACTTCCAGAGCAGCACTTTACTAAGCACTTGTAAATCTGTACTGTTTTAAACCCCTCAATTTTGAAGTGCTGCATACACGAGTAATGCTATATAAATATTCATTTAAATTCACACTCAATTATTTAAATGTGAATGCTAGATAGTTTTCCAAGGCAGTGAAAAGCAAAAGCCTTGGAAAATGCTCTAGCTTTCATGGGGTTTAAACATTTCACTTAATTTTAATCCCCCTAAATGCTGTTTGTTTACTCCAGAATTGCACCTCTTTAGGTTAATGAAGAAGGCCAAAGATTCCTTACATCACTTTTCTGTTGATGATGTACACCAGCCTACACAATTAACACAACTGCAGTATTACAGAAGCACCATGTTAGTACCCTTCTATTCATTACAGTTGTAGGCACGATGTTATGATGAAACCAAACTCCAAAAATAATAACCATTTAATAAGTCACATTTCTTCAAACTTCTGATTCAAAATTAATTCAAACTAAACATACAAGTCAAATTGTTTCTTTATCTTTAATTTCACATATTCAGGCCATTTTCTTTCGCTTCTTCTCGCCTCCCCCTCTTGAAGACTTATACACAGTTAGGGGGATTGTCAGGATTCCAATTTTGTGCCCTTCGTCAAAGGAGGTTTCTGAGAACATCATTCTCTTAGTGATTTTCAACCCCATGGCTTTGGCGATATCCAGTATTCTGTCAATTAACACACAAAAGGAAAAACTCACATCAGTGGGAACAAAGGTTAATGGAAGGCTAATCATATGGGAAGTGATTGGGTACAGTAGTTGACCTGACCATAACTCATAGGCACACAGGATCAAATACAGACATTTATCAGTATGAAGGAGGAGAATACAAAAATGGAAACAAACAATTGAGCCGAAATGGACACATTTATTTTTGAAGTTTGAGACTTTTAACACCTTAAAGGTATTGTTTTAACAATGGCTAATTTTGTACATTGTATTGTATTACATATAGAAATACAATAGTGTACCTCCTGTCTCTCAAACCGTTATAGTTTGAGAGACTGAAGCATCTAAAATTCCCGTTTCCCATACCTTTGAGACATCAACGCTCTAGCTGACAGACAGATTCTAGTCATTTGACTGCCCGGTCAAATGACACGAATCTCCGTCTGTCAGCTAGAGTGCTGATGTCTCAAAGGTATGGGAAAGGGGAATTTTAGATGCTTCAATCCCTCAAACTATAACGGTTTGAGAGACAGGAGGTACATTATTGTATTTCTGTTTTCAGTATCTAAAATGTTAGTATCTGTTAAAACAAACTATTACTATCCCTTTAAATGCTAGAGGTCTCCAACACCTTACTTTGCAATGCACTGAAGACCTTAAGCACTCAAGGGGTGAAAATGTCCATTTAAAGATACAGAAACATTGTTTTTGCATCAGAATCGTTATTGTAGCCCTGAGTGTCATCCCAGATAAACTGACTTACGTTATACCCTTGCCTCTGGTTTTCAACAGACACCTAGTCCTACATAACAAAAAGGGCCATGTTCAGGACACTAAAGCGGTACAATTCTGGGGCAAAACTGTAATTTTGGGTGGAAGAAAATTCCTACTGAACTAAATGGGACTCAACGTCTAAAATGCTACAGCTGCCTCCAATGCATTGTGAAGCAATTCTCCAGCGCAGCTCTCTAGGATTCAAGAGGTCAAAAGGAGTCCATTTTACATCCATGAGAATTTCATCCCACCGTGTTATACTTGGATTGCCCGAAAACTGTACCACTATAAAAGTGAACTAGAGAGAGAAATGGCTGTAATCTGTGTTAACTATTGACTAGGTAGTAAGAAGGTAAAGAAAGACTCCTGTGAGCAAGAACCCGAAAGAACCCCCACGTTCTGCCACAGGAGAGCCAAGCATGGTCTCTTGACAGGGTGGGAGACCAGTAACCTGTATGGACTAAGAGAAAAGGATTTATCAGGTAAGACTAAATTCCTATTTTCTCTGTCATCCAATACAGGTTACTGGTAACTTTGGGATGTCCAACCATTAAGTTCACCAGAGCACCAATGAACCTACAGATCATAAATAGCTCAACACTAACCGCAAAGTGTCAACGGACACTGAACAGGGGCAAAACAGACCCCTGGAACTGTTGTTACACAGCACACTGAACTACTGCCAACAGGGCTCAAAAGTGAGAGAGTACTGAGAGACTAATGAGATACTAGACAGGCAAGGATGCCTCTAGGATCTTCCTCCCAAAACTGACATCAGCCGATGCCAGCACATCCACACAATAGTGTTTTGAAAAAGTATGCACAGAAGACCAAGTGGCCGCCTTGCACAACTGATCAGCTGAGGCCTGATTTTTGTAGGCCCAAGATGCCCCAATAGACCTCGCAGAATGAGCCGTGACCCAGAAGGAAACAGGCTTCTTCCTAAGTTTGTAAGCCTTCCGAATCGTGGACTTGATCCAAGAAGCAATGGTTACCTTGGAAGCAGGCTTCCCTGCCCTAGGACCCACAGGAGTGACAGTGTGTCAGACTGCCTCAAGGACTCAGTGAGATGCACATAGAACTTTATCAGAAGTAGGGTTAGGGCAGAATGAAAGAACCACAATCTCCTGATTAATGTGGAACTCAGACACCACCTTAGGGAGAAACCCTTGTGAAGTGCGAATTACTGCCTTGTCCTTGTGAAACACCAAAAAGGGTGGCCTACAAGACAGGGCATGCAGCTCCACAACATTGTGAACAGAAACTCTCGCCAGGAGAAAGGCCATCTTCCACGTCAGCATATGTAGAGGAATGGTAGCCAATTACTCAAAAGGAGGACGCTGAAGTACTCCTAAAACCAAGTTAAGGTCTCACTGAGGAGCAGGGGACTTAAACACCGGACTGGTATGAGCAACTCCCTGGAAGAAAACCTTGACATCAGGAATGAGAGCAAGACGCCTCTGAAAGAAGACAGAGAGCAAAGACGTCTGAACCTTAAGAGAACTCAGACTGAGACCCTTATCCACACCATCCTGGAGGAAGGAAAGAACTGTAGGAAGGTCAAAATCCAGAGACAGGTTTTTGTCAGCACACCAAGATAGAAAGGTAGCTCAAACTCGATGGTAGGCCTTGGAGGAAAAAGGCTTAAGGGCACATAGTAGTCACCACACCAGAAAAAAAATCATCCTTCAAAATTGAGGATTCAATCTCCATGCCATCAAAGCCAGATGATGAACGTCTTCCTTCCAGACGTAACCCTGTAGAAGATCCAGACAAGAGGGAAGTCAAAGAGGTTCTGTCACTTAGAGGTCCAGAAGCTCAGGAAACCAAGCCTGTCGAGGCCAGTATGGAGCAATCAGAATGACTGGGCAGCGTTCCAGTCTCCGTTTCCGTAGCACCCTGTTCAACAGGGCAATGGGAGGAAATAGGTGTGTCAGAGGAAATGTCATGTCCACTGGATCGACAAGGCATCCACTTCCAAAGCCAGGGGATCCGCCCAGCGAGAGAAGAACGTTGGAACCTTCCTGTTGTGCCTGGTTGCCATCAGGTCGATGCATGGAAGATCCCACTTCTGGATGATGAGGTTGAACACCTCTGGATGTAATTCCCACTCTCCGCTGTCCACTGTGTGCCAACTGAGGAAGTCTGACAGAACGTGGTCTACGCCAGGAATATGAACTGCGGAAATGGCAGGACATGCTCATCTGCGCATGATAAAATACCCTCGAGCTCTAGCCAAGCTGCGAGACTTCTTGTGCCACCTTGCTTGTTGATGTAGGCTACCACTGTGGCAATGTCTGACTGTACCCTGACCGGGCAATCCTCCAGTTGCTGTTTTCAGTGTTGCAGGGCATGAAATATCGCCCGAAGCTCCAAGACATTGATGGGAAGGAGAGATTCCTCCTGGGACCACCGGCCCTGAACACTCAAGTGCCCCAGTACCACTCCCATCCGGAGAGGCTGGCATCCGTCATTACTGTTGTCCACAAGGGCACCAGGAAGGGTCTGCCTTTCAGGAGACTGTTCAGGTTGAGCCACCACGAGAGGCTCTGCTCCACCTGACGAGGTAGAGATAGAGATCTTTCCAGGAGATCTGTTCAACCCCATGCATGCCAGGATTAGAAACCTCTGAAGTTCCCTGGTATGAGCCATGGCAAAAGGGACTGCTTCTATGATGGAAATTAACTTCTCCACCAGGGATGACAACTTCTTGGCTGGAACTGGATCCTGAGACAGGAAAGCCTCGATCATCAGTGCTATCTGATGAGCCACTTCGTCCGTGAGAAAGAGCATCCCCCTCTAAGTGTCGAAGAGGCTGGCCAGAAAAACCATCCTCTGGGAAGGAACAAGGTCTAACTTGGCCAGACTGATGATTCACCCGTGATGGGAGAGCATGAATGCAATCCTGCACCTGCCAATGAAGGAGTTCTGAAGGCGAGGCCTTCAGACGGAGGTCGTCCATATACTGAGTAACTCTGATGCCGTTCCAATGTAGGACGGAGATCAATGCTCCAAGGACTCTGTTGAAAACTTGAGGAGCCATGGTCAGGCCAAAGGGGAAGGGCAGAAAACTGGAAATGCCCTCAGTCGCAGGCAAGGGGAGATTCTGCCGACTCTCTGGATGAATGGCGATGTGCAGATAGGCAGATAGGCCACCATCACTGTGCTCAGTGACTCCTGGTGGTATTGGGACTGGACCACAAAGGAGTTAAGATCCTTCAAATCCAAAATGTGACGACATCCGCCGTCCTTCTTGGAAACCACAAAGAGGTTAGAGTAGAATCCCAAGCCCCTCTCCTGAAGAGGAACTGGTTCCAGGACTGCCTTGTCCAGAAGGGCCTGAATGGCCTCCTCGAAAAGGCAGTGCTTTTCCGCTCCCAGGGGAGAACGAGAAGAGAAGGTCCTAGAATGAAAAAAAGGGAGGTGAAGGTGATCCTGTACCCTGTAGCCACCACCTGCAAAACCCACGGTTCCACCACAGAGTCCTCCCAAGCCAAAAGGTAGTGGCATAAGCGGCCGCCTACCTGCGGGTGGGGACCCGGGTTCGGCGAGTCATGCAGAAGGTTTGGAAGCTTTGGGCTTCGCTAAGGACTTGGACCTCCAATGCTGCTTAGGCTTGGATGAGAAGCGCGGAGCCTGAGGGACCATCTGGCGCGATTCTGTCTGAAAGGGACCACTGGCAGGTGAGTACTCTTCCCTCCAGCGGCTTCGCTGATCAGATCCTTGAGCTCAGTCCCAACCAGGGAGGTGCCCTAAAAGGGTAAAGACAGGACAGCCAGCTTGGAGGCCATGTCAGCAGACCAGATCTTGAGCCAAAGAGCACGTTTGGCTACCACAGACGTGGTAGATGCCCTGGCTACCATACGTACAGCTTCAAACAGGGCAGCAGAAACAATGCTGAACCTCAGCAATGTTGCCAAGAAGCCTCAACATGTCAGCAGTAGGGGCCCCCTGGCGGACAGCTGAAGTGAGCTGTTCAGTCCAAACAGCCACAGCCCTATTCACCCATGCTGCAGCAAATGCAGGGCAGAGGGCAGAACCAGCCATCGCAAAAATAGTCTTGTGAGAGGTCTCAAGCTTCTTGTCAGTCCAGTCTTTCAGAGCAGATGTGTCAGCCACAGGCAAGGCAGTGGACTTAGAAAGTCTGGAAATAGGGGCATCCACCTTGGCGGGGGATGAACCCACTGCGTAAGGGCTGTTTCAGAGAACGGGTAAAGCTTAGCAAACTTTCTAGATACAGATGGTTTCCTGTCTGGAAACTTTCCCTCCTCAGACACCAAACGGTCAAGGGTGGGGTTAGGTGGAAAACAAGTATGGGGCCTAACAGGCTTCTGGAACACATCAGAGGGGTCAGAAGCAACCTATTGCACCAAAGAAATGTTCAGGGTGTTCAACACAGCCCTGATCAGGCCCTCAGCTAACAGGATGGGGTCAGCCTCAAAAAATGGAGATGAAGGAACAGCTGAACAGTTATCACCATTAGAGTCCACCAATAATTCCTCCTCAGAGGAATCAGACACATCAGGTACACCCAGCGGTTTTGGCAGAGAAGATCAGATAGGGGCGGGGGCCTGCCACGAGTGGAAGACCCCCTGTAAAGTGGATGGAAGGAGTTGTAAGGTGGACCGGAGGTCCCTGGTAGTAGCCTTAAACTCTTGCATCCATACTGGCTCCAGTGCATGGCTGGAGGTCCCTGCAGGGGATTCAGGGGAAGCACATGCTGGGCAAACATGACCCAAGTACTCTATAGGTAACCCTGAGTGACATGAGGGAGCATTGAGCAATGGGGGACATAGACGCCCCAGTATCCTTAGTCTAAGATTTAGCACCAAGGTCTAACAGAGTAGACACTCGCAGAGTTAAACGGTCATAGTATCAGAACACCCATAAAACAGTGTGTATGATAAATAAATTCACCCCAGAGACGCTAAATAAGACTTATCTGGTAGATGAAGGGTTAACTGTGGTGGGAGCAAATCAGAAATGAGAGCGCGAAGCGAGCACTCATCGGAATTGTAGTTTCGATAACAGAGTACCCCAACAGTGCCCAAAGCCCCCTAAGGCCCCCAACATACCCAGAACGTTGACCGGATAGCAGAGTAAGGGCAAACCAACAAAATGAGGCATCTCTGACCTCGCTACGTGGAGAGGTTGCAGAGATATGTCCCAAATTGTAAAGTCCCATAGAAGTGAATGGACCAATGGTGTCTAAGCGGTAAACGCGCACCTTAAAGGCACGGAACATATAGTTAAACAAGGTGAATACCAAAACGTAAAACCACTCAAAAGCCCACTAGAAAAAGTCTGTAAACCCAAAAAACACTGGTACCAGTAGGGAAAGTGCCCACAAAGCCTCAAAAGATGCTAACCAGCAGCAAAAGGGTTACGTTGCCACACAAACTTGCTCCAAACACCCCCACAGACATACAAATAAACTCAACGACTACATGAGTATGTAATAGGAACTCCCTGTGCGGAGGGGAAGCATGGAACATGTGGAACTCAGCACTCAAAGGGTGCTCACCTTTTTAGCAGGTCTTCTGTCTTCAGATTCCCATATATCAAGAAGACTCCTCAGTGGACAACTCTTGGGGAAAGAATTTGCAGTCTAGAATTTCCCCCCAGGGCTTAGGTCCATAAAAGCACCTGGTAAACTGAGCTTATCCACATTTGGGTGATGGGAATTGTCAGTGATGGTAATCCGCCTAATGGTGGTATTCCACATCTAGCAGAAAAATAATAAAGAAGCTAAAACTATAGTAGAACTGTTATATTGCTTGTGTCTTGACCAAGGAACAAATCTTACTGGTTGGGGATTGGCTAGCTGCAAGCAGTCACTTCTCAGAATTGTTCCTGCCTACTTAAAGGGGCTGATCACCTGCCCAAAGTTACCAGTAACCTGTACTGGACGACAGAGAAAACTGAAGCTCAGCATTTAAATAGAAGTTTAAAGCAACATAGTAGTGTTTTTCAAAAAGTGACATTGCAGCTGGTGAAAATTCTGGCACTGCGAATTTACAAATAAATTTCACTAACTGACAATTTACAGACAGAATTTTCTCCAGAACCCTATCTCCAGGTATAATCTGTTCTTAAGCATTCCATACATTATCAGAATAGCACCAACATATTATAAAAATACCCTTACTCATTTATAAAAATCAGACTTTACGTTAATCGCCAGTGTCCACGACTTAAGACCATTCTTTAAAAACTACTAAGCATTTTTTTTTTTTTTTTAAATTATAAAACTCCCCCACAGTTCCTGGACCCAGTGCAGAGGAAATGTGTGTATGCTTTTTAGTCCTCGGTCAGGTTTCTGGATATGCCTACTTTGACACATTACAATGACCGATCCACAGATGACACGTGTCAAAGTAGGGATATCCTGAAAACCATAGTAGTGTGTCCTGAAAGAAAAAAAAAACAAAAAAAAAAACGAACACTGTCAACCTTTAAAGACCAAGTGTGTGTGCGCACACTGATCTGACCAATAAAAGGTTAATGCAAACACCTGGATAGCCTCACCTGTTTTCGTTCAGCTTCATGTCCCTTTGTAGAAGTGTCAGATCTACTTCAAAGTCTCTTATATGCAAGGCCAAAGCTATTGCATAAGCCACTATTTTAGTCTTCATTGTGTCAGAAACTGAACTCAGAATTCTAGCAAAGAAAATGAAGACAAACCTATGTTTAGACAATGCTATGCATAATAAATAATCCACCCCCAGGAAGAAAGGCTCATGCACATTTTGTACATTTAAAGCACATTATTTTTTTATGTTTATTTATTTTTTTTAAAGTTTGACACACAAACCTTCCCTGCCACAGTTACGTAGTTGATGAGGAGTAAAAAAAAAAAAAAAAAAAAGGTCCATCAAGTTTAGAATTTACCACATCTCAGATACACTACCTCAAATCTGCAATGTCTTTATCCATCTGCAGGATGGTGTTCCCTCTCCCTTCCCCTCCACACTCTCACCCATTTAACATTATCTCTGTAGATCTACAGCCTGACGTGAATCTCAACACAAGATCTCTATCATCTCCTCCCCCCACATATTATACATATATTTTAAAGGGGTATTAAGGTCTCAAAAAAAAAAAAAAACCAAAAAAAAACCGATAAGCTAAATGGTAGATGGAATTAAAAAAGATTTAATGTGCTACATCCTCTCTCTCAAACCTTTATGGTTTGAGAGATATATATGAAAATAAAGGTCTCCGCTCCCTCCCCCTTCTCATGCGTCAGCTGTATAGCTGATGGCATGAGATCCTGTTTCCGGCACCAGATGACGGCTGTTCAGGAGCGCTGTCATCGAGATATCTAACTATAAGTACTTCATCGGTATGGTCTACAACATATGCCTGGTTTGCAAGCACACGTTGTAGACCATTCCGATGAAGTATTTATAGTTAGATATCTCGATGACATCGTTCCTGAAGAGTCACATCTGGTCGCCCGACCAGATTCTGCCTCTGACAGCTTTACAGCTCGTCAGGCAGAAAGGGGAGGGAGCAGAGACCTTTATTTTCATATATATCTCTCAAACCACAGAGGTTTGAGAGATACGAAGAAGCGCATTAAGTCTTTTTAAATTGCATCTACCATTTACTTTATAGTGTTTTGGGGACATTACTATCCCTTTAATGCTTTGAAGATATGAATATACAACAGGTTGGGGTCTCCTCTATCCTAATCTAGTCATCCGGGAGTTCGGATACCTGGACATTATGTGAATTGCATATATTTTTATGCTGTACTATGACTTTGTCCATTACATGTTGGATTATGTTGGTATATCCACATGGCACCTGTGTTCCATATTGGATGACAGAAAAAATGATTTTATTCTTACCTTGTTAAATTCTTTTCTCTTAGTCCATCTGGACCACAGGTATCATGGGGGTTAATCTTCTTTTGGAAGGCAGAACACATCAAAAGACAAGATCTTGAGGGTGGAGCCTTCCCTCCCCTTGTGCAGACCAACCCTTCCTGGCTTCCAGTTTATGAGGTGAGAGAACCACAATAAGGACAGAGAGAGAAGAGGAAAGCTCCTGTGAGTTAAGACCCTAGAAGGACTCCCATTGCCAGACAGGTGAGACCAAAACAGGTCCCTTTCTCTGGGTGGGAGACCTGTGGAACATATGGACTAAGAGAAAAGTATTTAACAGGCAAAACATAAAATCCTCTTTTCTCTGTCGTCCAATATAGAACACAGGTACCATGGGGATATACCAACAGTAGGCTTCCTACATGTGGCAAGGAGAAAGGACCTCATGCCCGTACCCATGATACTTCGAGTTCCCTAGGACTATCCATAAGCAGAACAGCCCAAACCAAATGGACACTGAGAAATAAGTACAGCACACAAAAACAAGAGCCAACTGGGTTCAAATAGGTGAACAACAGTAAGGCACAGAAAAAGATCCTTAGACAAGCAACACTGCCTGAAGGACATTCCTGCCAAAGCTGGCTTCAGCCGAAGCAAGATCTTCCACAGGACAGTGCTTGACAAAGGTATAAAAGGAGGACCAAGTCCCAGCCTTACATAATTATTCAGCAGAGGTTTCATTCTTGTAAGTCCAGGAGGCCCCAACAGACCAGGTGGAATGTGCTGTAACTCTGAAGGGAACAGGTTTCTTCCTGAGTTCATATGCTCTATGAATGGTAGACTTAATCCAGGAGGCAATTTGGACCTTGGAAGCAGCATGAACTGTCCTGGGGCCCACAGGAATAACAAACAGGGAATGAATCTTATGAAAAGACTCTGCACGGTGCACATAAAACTTAAGGAACCGGACCACATCCAACAAGTCTAGATCCCTTTCCTTGTCAGACTTTGGGTCAGGACAAAAATAAGGCACAAGAATCTCCTGATTCATGTGGAATTCAGAGACAACCTTAGGACAAAAATCCTGAGAGGTTTGAAGAAAAGCCTTGTCATTTTAAAAAAAAAAAAAAAAAAAAACAGAAAATGCAGCTTGCAAGTCAAATCCTGCAACTCGGCAACCCTATTGACCAAGACCACAGCCAATAGAAAGGGCATCTTCCACGCCAATAAACACAAATAGATGCAAAGGAATGGTAGCAAGGAACTCCAAGGGAGGCCGCTGCAAAACACCCAGAACACCTACGGATCTGGAAGCTTTGAAGGCAATGAAAGCATGACATCAGGTAGAATAGCAATACACCTCTTAAAAAAAAACAAAAACAAAAAAAAAACACAAAGTGCAGAAATATGAACCCTCAAAGAACTCAAGTGAAGCCCTTTCTTCACACCATGCTTAAGAAAGGACAGAATCGCCAGAAAGTCAAAGTTCTGTGATGCTAGGTCCCTGTACACACACCAAGAATGGAAAATACCAAACCGTATGGTAGTCCTTAGAGGAAATCGGCTTCCTAGCCTGGATCATAGTAGAAATGAACTCCGGAGAGAAGCCCTTTCTCATCAAGATGCGGGCTTCAAAAGCCATGCCGTCAAAGCCAGCTTTTCCCCAAACTCTTTCCAAAGGTAGCCCCGAAAAATGAGGTCCGGACTGTGTGGCAGTGGAAATGGATCCTGAATGGAAAGACTAACCAGTTCCACAATCCATGCCCTCTTGGTCCAATAAAGAGCTACCAGAATCACAGCTGCATCATCCATCCTTATCTTCCTGAGTACCCTGGGAATGAGGAGAACTGGCGGAAAGACATAAGTGAGGTGGAAGTGCCATGTATATGTAGGTATAAAAAATAAAACAAAGCCAGGAAAACTATAGAATGCGGGGAATATAGTCAATCCCCTGGCAATGACCACGGGTTAACTTCCAGAAGTGGAACTGTAGGGTCAGTCTCTGTGTGAATATAGCTAAAGACAGAAAGAGGACAAAGCTAAGAAAGAAGATCAGAGACAGTACCCAACAGTCACCCAAGATGGGCTGTGGGGTGTGTGTGGAGAAAAAGACTAAGGAGAAAGAGGGAAGGGGAGGAGGATGACGGGACAGGGTACCCACACTCCAACTAGGGTAACTTAGATAAATTACAAGGAATAAAGAGGGTCAATCCTCAAATAGGTGCATACAGATGGTCAACGCAAGGGGACGCAAGATTTCCCACCAGGGCTGCTCCCAGACCGCTCATGGACACAGACTCCTCACAGGACTGCCAGGAATACCACTGGGTAAAAAAAAAAATTGCCAGAACAGATGGCGTGACAATATTTCATAGCGTAGGAGCTTTGAACCTTAGCTCGCCACAAAGAGTTTTTTTTTGTGTGTCTGGGTGTGTGGGGAGGGGGCAGGGATTTCCACAAATGGAACAAGGAGACCCATCAGACAGCACCAGCACTGAGACGAAGTAGCAGGGTAAAACCTGGCCAGCTGCAGAAGGGTTCTATACAATCTGGTAAGGAATATATAATTTGTTTCCCTGGAGACCGTGTCGCTCGCCCATCTCAAGCTGGTCATGAAGCTGTGATCCCAGGCCCGCAAGGAGAGGGAGACTTGGAGTTCAAGATCCCAACGGGTTGCGAATGACAGTTTGGTATTGCAGGCCACCGGCAATAGTAGTTTGTAGATCTTAGAAAGCAATCGGCAGGGAGGATTTGGGGAGAAAACAAGTTGCTCAAATGGGGTTTCCAGTTGCAAGATTGGTGTTGTAGAGAGGAAAGACTAAATTAAGTGCTCCACTTGAGAGTACTGCAAGTTGGAGCGTGGAAGATGGTAGTTTCTTTGCAAATATTCAAAATCAAGCACCCCAGAGAGTCTAAGACCAGTACTGAAAAAGCATGAATGTTATTATCTACCCAAGACTGGAAATTATGGGGTGAGAGCCCTGGTAAGAATACTGGATTACCCACACTGGATATATGGGGTGAAGGGTGAGACACTAAATGGTAAAGGTCATTAGCAAGGGCCCAGCTATGTAGGAGGACCTAGTGAGTCACAGACCGGGAGAAAGCCCGGGTCCCCCCAAAGGAGCTTTTTTTTTTTTTTTTTTTTGAGGGGGGAGGGCAATCAAGAAGTGTATTTTTGATGTATATAAACAGTCTATGGGGAACATTTTAGGTTTCCAGATATTTTTTATTCCTGCAAATCATTATTGCAAGTGGTTTAAAGTCTGTCTAGTGACATTCTTGCCAAAAGGGGCAGATATTGCCTTAAAAAATTAACATAGCTATATACAGGGTGAGACAGGTCTTCATATACACTGCACCAACTGTAATATTAATTCTAACAGTCAAATAAAATACTGCTAACCTATAGCCCCTGGATACATATATGTAGAGATTGAACATTGAATGGTGGCAATGTGATTTCAATATATTTTACAGTATATCACCTATATAATAATTTGCTAGGATGTTTGTCAGAAGCAGTCATGCGCAGTAGAGTCTGCCCGAATGCACAGAATGCTGAGAGCACAGAATGCTGGGAGTTCTGTGGTGGGAGCATTCTGCGCTTTTGGCCATTCTCTACAGTGCATGACTGCATCAGCAGCAGGACGCAGAGCAGGACCAGCCTCTTAACCCTTTGAGTGCCAGAGGGGTTTCCCAATGCATTGCGTACCCCTCTGGCACTCAAAGGGTTAACATCACCCGGACCTTGGCCCCTGTGCACAGGCTTTTACACTAGTATATATATCCTACTGTAGGACTGTCATACATGTCATATACTATTGTATCTACTAATGTTTTAACCCCTTAATGAAGCGTGATGTGCCAGGACCATCTCGCTTTTTCTGACGCTAAGTGCCAGGATACTCTAGGACGACCCAAGTCCAGACTATGTGGTCCTTAAGGGGTTAATCTTGCACAAAATTATAATAAATAATTTTAATATCTAAATAAAGTTGTATATTTTTACATAAATGAGCCATTGATTTTAATCAATTTATTTACTGTGAAGTAGCGTATCCAACCAAGTTTGTAAAAGGATCTCAAAATGTATTATGTTTTTATGCGAGGTATGCAAAATAATGGTTCATATTTTATGAATTATTGGTCCCTTGTACTCTATTCTTGCCTATATTGCTGATAGAGGCAAGATGACAGTTCCTTGTATATCCCTCTACTATATATATATATATATATATATATATATATATATATATATATATATATATATATAAAAAAGTATTTAACCCCTTAGTGACGGCCGCGTGCAGACGGGCGGGGATCCGGATTTCCTGGACGTACATGTACGTCCTCTGTCACTAAGTGACACCCACAGAGGACGTACATGTACGTCCATTGTCACGAAGGGGTTAAAAAATAAATAAATAAATATTTGCCAGATCTCCTATAATAATCCAGAAGAGCGGTTCTCAATTGGTGTACTGTTGAACACCAGCATACCCTGAAGTAGTGCAAAGGGTTCTCTGGAACAAATGTTATTAACAGCAGAAATGTATGAGGTGACAGAGTATGTTTAATTCATGTGGACATGTTGGAGACAAACATTTCACAATTGTGTTTTTGTTAGAGTTCTCTTGTAATATGCACTAATGTAGCCCCCAAACATTACCTGGCATCTGTCCCTAGATACATTTCAACCTTTGAATCCATGTTATTACTACCATCTAATATTCAACTACATTTAAAGGGACAGTAATGTCCCAAAAAAATGTTTTTAGCTTTGTAGAGAAAAAAACAAACTATGGCACAAATCTGCTCTTTCAAAACGCTATGGTTTGAGAGATATATGCATTCAAAGTTTCCCCCTCCCTCCCTTCTCCTGATGTCAACTGTAAAGGAGGGTGTTCAGCAGAGCCAAAAAAGTGTTATTTAAAACTAACTACTTCATTGGGACGGTCTACAAAGTGTGCATGCAAACTAGGCACACTTTGTAGACCTTTCTAATTAAGTAATTATTTTCCAATAATGAGATTTTGACTCTGCTGCAGAGCCACCGGCTGGTACCCAGACCAGGATCTCCTGCGGTCAGGACAGCGCTGACTTCAAGAGAAGGGGAGGGAGGGGGGAATTTTGAATGCTCATATCGCTCAAACCATAGAGATTTGAGAGCTAGGATTTGTGCCATAGAGTTTCTTTTTTTCTCTCTAAAACTATAATAATTTTGTGGGACATTACTGTTGCTTTAAAAAGGATACTATTTTACCCACTTGAATACTAGATAAGTCTCCAGTCTAGCATTGATTGTTGGGTTTCCAATGAGATTTGAATTGAAACTAAATCCACTGTAACAAAATGTTTGAGAACATCTAATCCAGAGGAAGACAAACAAAAGCTGCATTGAGGTCAATTCCAACTATGATCCCAATGAGTACAACACACAAAAACAAATACAAAACAAACATTTTCTAAATTTCCTTTGATTCCAAACAGGCAATCTAATATTTCCAAGAATCGACATCCTACCTGCACCAATTTTTTTGTAAGAACAACAATAAAATATAAAAACAAGCAAGTTCAATCCTGCATATTGAAATTTTCCTTGATGCTTTCCATAAGGTTGTCCTAATCCTGGTCTAACTGGGAAACCGTGTTAAATGATCTCCATAATGGTCCAATCGGGTAACACCAAAAACAAATTCCACATAACATTCCAATGAGGTTAATGACCAGAGGTCATGTTTAACCACTTGAATGGAGGATATCTGCAAGGAACAGCTTTTCAATGTGCTGATGACAACTGTATCAACTAAAGAGTTTAGGAACAAGTGTGAAGAGGAGGCCCTCCAGCTCTTAAGGACTACAAAATCCTATTATCCTGTTGGCTGCCCAGAGATTATGGGAGTTGTAGTCGTTAACAGGTTTAGGGAACCAGCTTGCCCACCTATGGGTAAGAGGTTACACCCTACAAGAAGTACTTATAATATTTCATAGTAAAAGGACTTCTGCACAACAGAGGAGCAATTCTGCACAAAATCAACTGCATCAAAGGGGGTTCAATAAATAATATAAAAATACCATAACTTATATTTATTTAACAATTTGAGTCGCCCAGCCAAATGAAACAGGTGACTTTACCAATCAGAATTTTAGTCATATATTTGTCCTATGGAAAACAGTGGAAATAATACCTGCCGTTTTTAAACGTCTCAACAGTGAAATGCCTCATTAGCTTCACATATATCATGTTCGGACACTCGGGGGTCATAATATCTATACGAACAAGACAAAAAAAAGTGTTTAGAGCAGGAAGGTCATTTGAGGATTGCAAACACTACTTGTTTCATATGTGATAACTGGGATAAATATGGTCACACTATTCATTTGAGATTTATCACAGATCCAACTAAATAAATCAATTCACTTATGTGCTCTCAGATTCCCCCAGTATACTGCAATCCATGTTTATAGGACAGAGGGGGGGGGGGGGGGGGGGGAGTCTGACAAGTCACTTATTCTGATGTGAAAACCACACCTGGCCCCATGTCCTATATTGTAGCACATTTGGAATTTAAGTAAGGGTGTGCAATCCGATGGTATTGCAGTGTATCAGCTGCAGAGGTACATATTGCTCACATGTGAGCTAAAGTAACTTTGCTAGGGACCTACCAAATGTGCCCTTTCCCACAGGACTATACAATATCAGGACTGTATAGACAGACTTTAGGTGCCCTTAGCTCCACATACGACCGCATCCTAAATCATAAGACCCTCATCTCCATGTACTGTTGCTTGGAACAGCAATTACCCTTAGTCTAAAATAAGCACAAAAAGGAAATTGAGAACTTACCAATAAAAAGTTGTCTTAGTCCTTATGGAACACAGGAACCACAGGGTAAATTATATCAGGAGGCAGGGCACTTGCAAAGAAGAATTCTCTTATCATGCTAAGTTTAAACTATAGTGAAGACAGGGGAAAAAAAAAAAAAGTAGAGCAGGAAGGTGGTCACCTGTACCATCGAACCGAAGGGACCCCCCCCCCTTCGACTCCTAAATTATCATTGGTCAAGGGAATGATGGGGAGAGAAAAGAACCACATCCCTTTTGCGACTCTTAAGAATTTCTGGAGATGAGGAACCAGAATCTGAGGCCTCAGAAACGCAAGGCTTTAAAAAGAAAAAAAATTATACATGACTCAAGGACCTTTCCCTTAATAGACAGTAGCCATAGTGCAAATAAGTAGTTTTGACCAAAACAGGCTTCTGTTCAGGGGCCACAGAAAAGAGAGACATGAAGCACCAGTAAAATCCCTGGGAGAAGAGCCTCACATGAACAAAGGATTACTGAATAAACACTAAGCCTTGGTGGACTTCATCTTTCCCAATGTCTCCTCTGTGCTCAGACATAGCAAGGAGTTCCCACAAAGACAGAAATACAGAACAGAAAATAAGACTAAAATTGTTATCTGCCCATTGTGGGGTACGTGGAAGAAAGATTCAGCCATGAAGCGAGAAAATAGGATTTTAGTCTTACCTGTTAAATCCTTTTCACTTAGTCCATACAGGTCACTGGTACTCTGGGAGGCGTAAGTCCCCTTTAATAGGCAGGAACAACTATGCAAATGATTTGCAAGGGGCGGAGCCTCCCCTCTTACTTAAGCCACCTTCTGGCCAGAGCCACTTAGATTGATTTGAGACCCTAAAACTGACCTCAGGTAAGCAAAAAGAAAGACTCCTGTGAGCATGCCCAAACGGTCTCCCACTGAATGCCACAGGAGAGCCAAGACTGGTCCCTTGACAGGGTGGGAGACCAGTGACCTGTATGGACTAAGTGAAAAGGATTTAACAGGTAAGACTAAAATCCTATTTTCACTGTCGTCCAATACAGGTCACTGGTACTCTGGGATGTACAAACATTGAGCTGACCCAGAGGCGGGAAGAAGGCAAGGACCAGGCGCAAGGCCCAAGTCACTAGAACTGCTATGAACCAGTTAATTACATAGCCCAAACTGTAAGTGTCAACGGACACCAACCAAGGGAACAATCCCTGAACTAACACCGCACACGGAACTAGAGCCAACCGGGCTCAACAGCAAGGAAGCACTAAGGATCACAGAGCGGAAGACCTAAACAGGCAAAACTGCCTCCAGGACCTTCCTACCAAAACTGGCATCAGCCGAAGCCAATGTGCTTTGAAAATGTGTGCACAGAGGACCAAGTGGCCGCTCTGCACAGCTGATCCGCAGATGCCTGATTCTTGTAGGCCCAGGAGGCCCCAATAGATCTGGTGGAATGGGCAGTCACCCGGAAAGGAACATGCTTATTCCTCAACTTATAGGCTTCACGGATGGTAGCTTTAATCCAAGATGCAATAGTAACTTTGGCAGCCGGTCTCCCCGCCCTAGGTCCCTCAGGAATGACGAATAGAGCGTCAGACTTCCTGATAGACTCGGTGCGATGAACATAAAACTTGAGGCAACGCACCACATCCAACAAATGGAGATCTCGTTCCTTGTCAGATGAAGGATTAGGGCAGAAAGAGGGAACCACAATCTCCTGATTGATGTGAAACTCGGACACAACCTTGGGTAAGAATTCCTTGGTAGTGCGAAGCACAGCCTTATCTTTGTGGAACACCAGGTAAGGAGCTTTACAAGACAGAGCTTGTAACTCTGCTACCCGGCGAACTGAAACAATAGCCAAAAGGAAGACCATCTTCCAAGTCAAGAGACGTAATGGAATGGAAGCCAAGGATTCAAATGGTGGTCGCTGGAGAACTCCCAGCACCAAATTGAGGTCCCACTGGGGAGCAGGACTCTTGAAGGCAGGTCGAACATGAGTCACACCTTGGAAGAAAACTTTCACATCAGGAAGGATAGCAATCCTTTCCTGGAAAAACACACACAAGGCAGAAGTCTGAACTTTGAGGGAACTCAGACTGAGCCCCTTATCCACACCGTCCTGCAAGAAGGCCAGGACAGTGGGAAGATGAAACTCAAGGGATAACTTCTTATCAGTGCACCATGCAACGAAGGTTGACCATATGCGATGATAGATCTTGGAGGACACAGGCTTACGAGCACTAAGTATAGTCGACACCACAGAAGGAGAAAATCCTTTCTTTGCTAGAATCGAGGATTCAACCGCCATGCGATCAAATGGAGAGAGTGAACATCCTCCTTCCACAGATAACCCTGGAGAAGTAGGTCCGGACGGGCAGGGAGCGGGATCGGATCCGACACTGACATGGCCATCAACTCCGGATACCAGGACTGGCGAGGCCAGTTTGGAGCGATCAGGATGACAGGACAACGCTCCTGCTTCAACTTCTGGATAACTCTGATCAATAGAGGAAGAGGAGGGAAGATGTAAGCCAGGGAGAAATCCCAAGGGATCGACAAGGCATCCACTGCTAGAGCAAGGGAGTCCCTCAACCGGGAGCAAAACACCAGAACCTTCCTGTTGTGCCTGTTAGCCATCAGGTCCACCACAGGCATCCCCCACCGCCGGGTGAGCATGTGAAACACCTCTGGATGAAGAGCCCATTCTCCGCTGTCTACGGTGTGACGACTGAGGAAGTCTGCCATGACGTTGTCCACGCCTGGAATATGAACTGCAGAGATGACAGGCACGTGATCTTCTGCCCAAGACAAAATATCCTTGACCTCCCACCAGGCGGAACCGCTTCTTGTGCCGCCTTGCCTGTTGATGTAAGCCACCGCCGTGGCGTTGTCGGACTCCACTCTGATCGGAAGACCGGTCAATTGAGACTCCCAGTGCCTCAGGGCAAGCCGGACAGCTCGAAGTTCTAGAACATTGATGGAGAGAAGGGATTCCTCCAGACCCCATTTCCCCTGAGCACTGAAGCGACCCCAGACTGCACCCCAGCCCCGAAGGCTGGCATCCGTTGTGACTGTGGTCCAACGAGGAACTAGAAAGGATCTCCCTTTCAGGAGATGAGAGAGATCTAACCACCAGTGCAGACTCGACTCGACATGAGGAGGAAGAGAAACGGACAGATGTTGATGATCTGGATGATTCCTGCACGTCTGGATCACAAATCTCTGAAGTTCCCTGGAGTGGGCCATGGCAAATGGTACTGCTTCGATCGTGGAAATGAACTTCCCCACTAAAGACGACAACTTCGGTACCGGAATTTCGTCCATGTCCAGAATCCCAGCCACTCTGACGGCTATCTGGTGAGCCACATCCTCTGGAAGAAACACCATGCATTGGCGAGTGTCGAACAGGAGACCCAGGAACAGAAGCCTCTGAGATGGAACCAAGTCCGACTTGTCCAGATTCAGGATCCAGCCATGACGGTTCAGAGTGTGCATGCACTTCTGTAATTGCTGACGGAGAAGCTCCGCTGAGGAGGCTTTCAGTAGGAGATCATCCATGTATGGGGTCACTCTGATCCCATCCTGATGAAGCACCGCTATCAAGGAGCCCAACACCCTCTGGAAGACCTGAGGGGCTGAAGTCAGCCCAAAGGGGAGCTCTGCAAACTGAAAGTGTCCCCTGTGGCAGGCAATCCTGAGATACCGCCTGCTCTCCAGATGAATAGGGATGTGAAGATAAGCATCCTGAAGGTCCAGGGAGGCAAGGAACTCCCCTGGAGACATTGCTGCAATCACAGAGCGCAGGGACTCCTGGCGGAAGTGGGAAGTCACCACATAGGCATTGAGATCTTTGAGATCCAAAATGGGACGAGCCCCTCCATCCTTTTTGGCTACCACAAACAGGTTGGAATAGAATCCTGAACCTGTGTCCCCCTGAGGAACCGCCTCCAGGACCTCTTTGTCCAAGAGATCCTGAATAGCGTCGTCGAACAGATGCCTTTTTGTGGATTCCTGAGAAGGACGAGTAAAATGGAACCGAAAAGGAGGAAGGGAAGAGAAAGGGATCCTGTATCCCTCTGACACCACCTGAAGAACCCATGGGTCCGCCACTGACTCCTCCCAAGTCCGTCGAAAGATGCGGAGACGACCACCTACAGCCGGATGCGGACCCGGGTTCGGCGAGTCATGCCGAAGCAGTCTTGGAGGTCTTGGCCTTGGGGGCAACTTTGGGCTTCCAGGACTGTTTGGGCTTGGAGGAGGAGCGCGTAGTGGGAGGACCTGTTTGGGCCGAGGAGCGTGTCTCAGTCTGAAAGGAACGAAAGGACCGATTGTGTTTGGCTGGAAACTTTTTCTTAAAGACTGAGGGTAGAAGAGTACTTTTACCGCCAGTAGCCTCACTGATCATTTCTTTGAGTTCAGACCCAAAAAGCAAATTCCCCTGAAAGGGCAAGGAAAGCAAGGCTTTCTTAGAGGCTGTATCAGCAGACCAAATTTTCAGCCAAAGGGCGCGTCTAGCCACCACAGAAGAAGTGGAGGCCCTCGCCATCATGCGCACAGCATCAAAAGCAGCGTCAGCAACATAGTTCTGAGCTTCAGTGATATTAGCAAGAAGCTGCAACTGTTCAGATACTGGTGCATCCTGGCGAACTGCTTCAGTCAGTTGTTCAGTCCAGGCCGCAATGGCTCTATTAACCCATGCCACAGCAAAGGTTGGACGCATGGCAGTGCCAATGGAGGCAAAAATAGATTTAAGAGAAAGCTCTAGCTTCTTATCCGTCCAATCCTGCAGGGCAGAGGCATCAGAGACAGCCAAGGCGGTAGACTTGGATAGTCTAGAAACAGGAGCATCCACCTTGGGAGGATGAACCCATTTTGCCAGCTCAGCCTCAGGAAAAGGGTATAGTTTAGCAAACTTTTTAGAGACGGAGGAAGATCTATCAGGATTCTTCCATGCCTCAGAGACCAGACGGGCAAGAGTAGGGTTAGTTGGAAAACAAACAACTGGCTTAGATGGCTTTTTCTGAAAAACATCAGTAGGATCATAAGTGGATTCCTGAGTCAGAGGAAGGTTGAGCGTATTCAGAACCGCTCTGATCAGACCCTCAGCCGAGACTTCAGGGTCACACTCATAGGGGTCCCCAATGGACCTGTTAGATTCAATAACAGTACGTTCCTCAGCATCAGAATCCTGTAAGAGTTCTTCTTCAGAAGAATCAGTTACATCAGGAGCCCCCTGTGGCTTAGGCAGGGAGGTCCTGATGGTAGAGGGGGTCTGCCAGACCTGGAGAGCCCCCTGTATCTGAGAAGGAAAGAGTTGAAGCGTGGATCTGAGATCCCTAGTGGCAGCTTTAAACTCCCTCACCCAAGATGGCTCAATAGCGTGGCTGGAAAGCCCAGGGTTGCTATCTTGACCAGTACAATTAGGGCATAGATCCCCCACATTATCGCTAGACAGCCCAATGTGGCAAGAGGAGCAAAACGCCATGGGGGTAGCAGACCCCCCATCCTCCTTAGACTTGGGTCTAGCCCCTAGCTCCAGTGAAGTAGACATGCTCACAGCGTCAATATACCCCACTAATAACACTATCACCCAGAAAAAGTGTAAAAGATTAAAGTTTCACCCCAGAAATGTCTAAATTCGGACTTATCTGGCCAGCGAAGGGTTAATCTGTAGAGGAGAGAGAAGGCTCGGTCCCTGCGTAGTGTACTCGCATAGGAAAAGTACCACAAAATGGCGGCCGTCATGACAGCCAATCAGAAACGAGCGCGAACCAGGCGCTCATGGGAAATGTAGTTTTCCCCATAGAAGTACTCTAAACAGTGCCCGAAGCCCCCCTGAACACCCCACATAAATAAAACACAATCCGGATGATAGAGCAGGAGCCTAGCAGTAAAATGAGCCCTCTCTGGAGTTGCTGCGACAAGCGGTTCCAAAGATATGTCCCACACTGTGAATTCCCATAGAGAGTAAAGGAGCCATTGCGTCTGAGCGGGAAAAGCCGCACTTAAAGGCGCGGAACTCAATTTTTAATAAAGTTTAAGAAAACATTAAAAAGTGCTCAAACAAGAATAAAACACATAAGAAACATAAGTAAACGAATATCCCAAGCTCCAAAACCCAGAGAATATCACAGAAATTGCATAAACATTAAAAATGCAATAAAAACACCCT
This sequence comes from Rhinophrynus dorsalis, assembly GCA_037306005.1. Lineage (NCBI taxonomy): Eukaryota > Metazoa > Chordata > Amphibia > Anura > Rhinophrynidae > Rhinophrynus > Rhinophrynus dorsalis. Next base: position 356,930,084 of record CM074718.1, read on the forward strand.
ATGAGTGCTGGAGTGTATTGAAAACTCCCAAATACAAGCCCATCAAAGGGACACTGTGGGGACAAGTGAACCTTCAGCACTCAAAGGGTGACTCACCTTTCTTGCAGGACTTCTGTCTTCAGGTGACCATGATGAATAAGGAATAACCCAGAGGTAAATTCCTCAGTAGGGAAGCTGCTCAACACAAGCTGTTCCCTCTTCAGGGCATAAGGTCCACAGGAATCCCTGGAAGCTGCACCAGCCACTTTAGAGAGGGCAATTCACAGCCATGGTCACCCTCCTAATGGTGGTATTCCATATTTGAAAAAAAATAATAAAACACTAAGATGCATAGATGTTCTTCTACCTGGTGTGCAAGGCACTCCAGGAACAAATCAATCTAAGTGGCTCTGGCCAGAAGGTGGCTTAAGTAAGAGGGGAGGCTCCGCCCCTTGCAAATCATTTGCATAGTTGTTCCTGCCTATTAAAGGGGACTTACGCCTCCCAGAGTACCAGTGACCTGTATTGGACGACAGTGAAAACTGTATAATCAACGAACTCACGGTTCGCACTACAGTTGACAAAAAGGAAGAGGATAAGCATTAACCTCTTTTCACTCCCCTTCCTTACCTAAAGCCTGGGGCTGGTGGACAAAATAATCAAATAAATAATCAGGTTTCCTGGGAAGAAAAAATAATATATAATGGTAAGAGGACTCTCTAGCCACTTGTGCGCTCATATCATCATCATGGTGAGGCTCTCCCAACTCATGAGTCCTTTACATGTCCCATCCGCTTCTTCCTGTGGACAGGCTTAGAAGTAACAAATGCCACATCCTAGATGGCAGCAGTGTGTTACCATTTCTGAAAGACTCCTTGGCCCAACCTGGGAAGTCTGCAGGTGGCCATGGGGGGGCATGCATATATAATACATGCCAGGCAGACAAACAAAGTACATACTTACAGGACCATTGCACTATTAGACAGTAGTCCTCTTCAGTCTCCTATGAAATAAATAATGCAAGTAGGGATACAGTGGCTGATAGCCATCACAAAAAAGATCCCAGGTCACGTAAAAGTGTGCACCCTGTACCATATCCATCCTTCAGAAATATGGAATACACATAATAGGGGATTAAAAAGCCCCATATAAGTTAGAAATCAAAAAAATAAATAAATAAGAGAATCTTCACCCTGACTGTCTACTACAAAGACACTTTTGAAAAATGGAGAATGATAGAAAGGGGTAAAGTGGAGCAGAATGGGAGTGTCAGCCTCCAGAGAACTCTTTATGCAAGTGCCCTGTCTCCTGGAGGAGGATGCTTTAAACCAGTGTTCCTGTGTCTACAATGGACAAAAGAGAAATGTCCTTAAATTTTGTTATAGAAGTCTGCAATGCATTGTCTTTGTCTCACAATGTGTGGGAGACTCCTAATAGCATGCAAAGGATTAACTGTTAAGAAGTGTATAAACCTGACATTGGGCAATGCATTAAATGCATCAGAGAATGCTCTAGTGCAATGATTCCCAACTCTGGACACACCAGCTTGGTCAAAAGTAGATAAGCAATGGCTGGATCATTTTAATTGCACTACCTGTGTTTAACTAGGGCTATCCTCAAACAATGACATATTGGTGTGTCCCGAGGACTAGTAAGGAGAAGCTCTAGCACTGAAGGGGTTACAAGACCTATTTAAATAAATGGGCATTTTTACTTTCCTGCTGTGGTACTGTTTTTTTCTCAGAAGTACTCCTCATAAATTTTGTGCATGAAGACCACAGGTTTCAAAAATGGGCCTACAAGCAGTAGCAGTTGATAATATAATGGAGAAAAAATTACCTTTCCGCTTAACAGTCTTGAGTTGAGCAAGCTTGATTAAAGTGTCCAAGTACCAGAGACAGCTTGTCCTGTGGACACGATCTTTCTCATCTTTAAGCTCCTTAAGTTCTTTAAGTTCTTGAAGGACAAATAAACCATGACTGAGTGGAGAGAAAAAAAAAAGTGTTAAACATCTACTATTTTTAAGAAAATAATCTTCAGCATAATTCCATATTTATGGGTCGTATTCAGGAAGTTACACAGGTGCAACTCCTGTGCACCATAGACGTCTGGCAACAGGATTTAAAGAAGAACCATATCCTAACACCCCCCCACACCGCTAACACTTAATTATGTCCAAGTGGATGTCAAGTCCATGGAAGTAGACAAGACAGTTGTTAGCAGGACCACAGGACACAAACTGACCATTGCACATGGTACTTTTAACCCTGAACAGAAGAGAAGGATGTGGAACAGATTTCTTTGCTATGTACACACATGTTGTACTAAAAGATTAAAGTAGGCTCTCATACACTCTGCCTGCTATAAAAAAATAGACCGCAACAGTCATGTCTGCCTCCACAGACATGACACCTGTGACCGATGTTATCGCTTGGGAAAAAAAAAAAAAAAAGACACAAAATGTGTAGGACCATTAAGATTGTGTGGTCAGAGTAAGGTAAGTGGAGCATTATTATGATGTGTTACTTCTCCTTTTAAAGCCCTATTAAAAAAAATTATTTGTCCTCCATACAGTGGTTTGACTCTAGAATTATACTGGTTTAGCTTCCCAAGTGAGACCAGTCTGTCAACATTTGCTTTATGAAGAGCTAAAGAAACATACTGGATGAGATTTAATAAACACAACACAAAGGAAAATCAGTGTTGTGCTGTGCACCAAGTCTGAACTTTAAAGTGCAAGAGCAGCATACCTAATATGTTTGCTCTTTGCATCTATCTTTAATACCTTTTGGTAACCATCGATTATCAAATTTCCATTCCTTTCGTACATAGGGAGGGAAACACGATAAAAATAGCGTAAGCATCATTTCAGCAAAACCCATGCAAACAGCATATATGTAGGAGTGTTTCAAGGAATAAATATCTATGGGATCTGCAGCCTGACCCTGGCAGATGGGAATGGACAATTTACCGTTCAATGACAAATGAGTACCAAAAAAAGATATTGCCATTAATAAATTTTAAATGCTATATTTACCAATAGCAAGCCTGGCTTCTAGTCTCAGAAGAAGGATTTCTTCATAACGTGTACTTATGCACGATAATAGCACTGTTTGTAAGTATATCACCATATGCCTAACTATGGTCGGAGGGGGGACTTTATTTAGGGTGATAGTTCTGCTTTAAATCAGATGTAATTGTGAATACCATCTACCATTTTACTTATTTCTTTATCTGTCCACTGGGAGGACAGTATGACACCAGTACAGGTAGAGTATTGACTTTAAAATACAGAAATATAAAATGCACAAACATCTGGAGCAGGATGATATACAGTGCATATCTGCAAATGCATACATGGTGGAAAAGGAGGAGTGGAACAACACGCACCCTCACCTATTGCAGTATATCATATCCAGTCATTTGTGGAAGCTGAATGCTGCATTCTTTTCTGCAAGTAGCAATAGTTGTTGGAAGGTTTCAACATAATGGTCAGAAGTTCTGTAAGGCTAGTTTCCACTTATTCCTTAATGGAGGAAATGAGAAAGGAAACTCGTGCTTACTAGTCTTTTGTGAGATCTAACAGGATGGGTTTTCCCTAGAAGGAGACAATGTTTTGAAGTGCGCATCTCAATCACCTCCTGAAATATATGTTGGTTAGATGAAGAGGCAATCCCACTGCTTTCCATAGTACTCCCCCTCTGGAATGAACAGCCCTATTCAGTTATCTCTGGTCGGACACTGATTCACTGTTAAAATAAAGAATAGCTCTACCATTTAAGTTTAGTGAATTGTACCGGATATGTCTGAACTGTGGCCCATATGGCAACCACTGGCATAACCAAACAACAGATTAAAGGGATAGTAATACTTCATTTCATCTTTATTTTATTTTGTAGGTATTAAAAAAACATGAAGAATGATATAAGTCTTATCTCTCAAACCTTTATGGTTTAAGAGATATTCACAAAGTATCCCCCCCTGTTCAACCAGATCAGAAGGGAGGTGCCCAGGTAGACTGCAGAGAGGGACAATCTTCAATTAAGATAAGGGAAAAAGCTGAAAAACTTGTCAAGGGGGGGAAGGGCTTTCATTGTTTTCATACAAAGAAGAATGTCCCCTTCTGTTATCTGTCTGGTCTTACAACCAGATTCACATCTGAGAAGAGATGTCTTACACTAGGAAAAAGGGGCGGGAGGGGGAAACTTTGCTTGTGAATATCTCTTAAACCATAAAGGTTTGAGAGATAAGACATATCGTTCTGCATGTTTTTTACATGCCTACAAAATAAAATAAAGATAAAACTAAGTATTACTATCCCTTTAAATCACTGTGATGCAAATTGCAAACGATAATCTGGCAAGCCATCCAACAAGAGCATACAATTAGTGGTAATGCAAGTTCCTTAAACCATACTGATGTTCTCTGCAACGTTTAAAGTTGCATCTAACACTATGGCCAAAGCTAGTCCATTTCATGAGTTTGGCCATATATGATAATGGGCAGACCATATTACAAATGTCATAAGACCACAACTATGTAACACTCAGGCGTCACCCCTGCCCAAGCCTGATCAAAAGACTGCAGGAAGATAGCTACAGAGACAGTGATTTTGACAGGATTGAGCAAGGGTGAAAAGCACACCCCCTGCCCAGTTGTGACCAAACCACTGCACACTATCATTGCGGTCTACAATGCACCATCAAAACACTAAGCTACAATACCAAGATACAGTACTGTGCAAAAGTTTTAGGCAAGTGTGAAAAAATGCTGCAAAGTGTGAAAGCTTTCAAAAATAGATAAGTTAATAGTTTATATTTATCAATTAACAAAATGCAAAGTGAGTGAACAGAAGAGAAATTAAATCAAATCAATATTTGGCGTGACCACCCTTTGCCTTCAAATGGCATAAATTCTTCTAGTTACACTTGCACAAAGGCAGGGATTTTGTAGACATATAGTCAGGTGTATGATTAAATAATTATACCAAACAGGTGCTAATGATCATCAATTTAATATGTGGGTTGAAACAATCATTAACTGAAAAAACAGCTGTGTAGTAGGAATAAAACTGGGTGAGGAACAGCCAAACTCGGTTAACAAGATGAGGTTGCTGAAGACAGTTTAAAGGGATAGTAATGTCAGAAAACAATATTAACTATATGGTAGATACAATTTAGAGAGCACTTGCACTTATTCGTATCTCTCAAACAGTTATGGATTGAGAGATATAGGAAAATAAAGTTCTCCGCTCCCTCCCCTTACTGCTTGACTAGCTGTAAAGTTGTCAGAAGCGGATCCTGGTTCCTGGATCAGACGGCGGCTCTTCAGGAGCACAGACACAGCGATAACTAAAAATAAATACTTCATCGGAACGGTCTACAACGTGTGCCTGGTTTGCAAGCACATGTTGTAGACCATTCCAATGAAGTATTTATATTTAGATATTGGTATATCAGTGCTGCTGAAGAGCCGTGTCGATTCAAGCGACCAGAATCTGCTTCTAACAGCTTTACAGCTCATCAAGCAGAAAGGGGAGGGAGCGGAGACCTTTATTTTCCTCTCTCTCTCTCTCAAGCCATTAACGGTTTGAGAAATACGAATAAGTGCAAGTACTCTCTTTTAATTGTATCTACCATATAGTTAATACTTTTTTCTGACAGTACTATCCCTTTAATGTCGAAAGTCATACACCATGGCAAGATGGAGCACAGCAACAAGACAAAAAGGTAGATATACAGCATCAGCAATGTCTCTCCCAGGCAGAAATTTCAAGGCAGACAAGAGTTTCCAGATGTCCATTGTGCATCTCAGCTGAGGAAAGAGGGGGGGGGGGGGTCCATACTCATAAGAGTCCCCATAGGAGTCCATAACAGATATAGGGGCCACATATTTAAAGGTAGTGGGGGGCTTATATGATTGTAATACCCCCTGAAGGGAGAAAGGGATCTGGGCTACCAATGACAGAAATGTTTTCACTCAAGCTGGCTCTTGTTCCATGCTGAGGGCCCTAGTAGAGTAGTAGGGGACACAGAAATGAAGGGCAGAGAGATCCGGAACACTCTCTAGGAAGCCCCATTTGACTTGAGGAACAGTAAGCAAAGGTGTTTAGGGAAGCCCCAAGTCCTTAGTCTTGGATTTACTCTCATGACCCTAGATTTTTAACATCCTGACAGTACAAGTATCTCACACTAGTGCAAGACCAGTACTAGCACCCACAGATTAATAATTCATAGGATAAGCAAGAGAGAAGTAAAATCGTGACTGCAAAACAGATAGCCAAGCGGACGAAAGCCCGTTAAACAGGCATTCTGGGAAACCGTCTTCTCAGTTGCTGTTGCCTAGCAATGCCTACAACTCATGCCAACCACAGGTGCAGAATTATGTCCCAGAGAACTTTGCCCATAGAAGTCCATGGAGCCCATAGAAGTCCATGGAGTTGGCGGTGCGGGCACCCGTTCTTAAAGGGGCCACGGCACAATTTTGGTCAGAGCCAAGCGAGGTACTCAAAGATCCCAGGTAACAGGTGAGGGCAACCTAAAATGATAACCCACAGAAGAAAAAGGGGGAAATGTAGACCACAATATCCCCAAACTAGTGAAAACCAGCATGGAGAGGGGTTAACCCTGGAAAGCTGCAGACATCTTTGCCCCAAAGCACTGGAATAGTACAGAATAGTATAATAAAATAACCCAACATAAGTGCAGGAGACCAAGGGCTCAGAGAAAGCCTCTGTATGGAATGAGAGAATGTGAACCAAGGCACTCAAAGCATTACTCAACCATCTTCAGGTTACCACTGTGAAAGTAAGCAACGTCCCACAGACAACTCTGCTGGGATGGAAAACTTTGCTTGCAATATTCCCTCCACAAGGCTGCAAGGGTCCACAAAGCACCTGTACACTCAGTCAACCCACTCTAGGGGAAGCCCTGTAATGGTAACCTGTCTAATGGGGGAATTTTAGTAGCCCCATATTTATTAGAAAAAGAAACAAAAACCTAAAAACTAAGCCTCTCTGCTCCATCAATACTCTTCAGAGGACACATTTCTATTCGTAGTAGTAAGGGAGAGGGTTGGGATGGAGGACTGGCTGGGAGTTTCTGCCTACAAGACTGTCTTTTTAGACGTGTCCTGCCCTCCAGAAGGAGGGTACCTGTGCTCCTTATTGACCTTAAGAGAAAGGTTTTTTTGTTGTATCAATCTGATGACATAGGTCAGGTATTTCTAACACCTTTAAACGGCTGAAATGAAAGGCTCTATACATCCTTCCATTCTAGAAGAATTTTCAAATATAGATGGGAGTATTAGAATCACTGGTATGCTTCCTCTGAGTGCTCAAGGACAGAGGACATGGAGGCTTGATTGCCAGAAGGTGCATCTGCATCACTGGAAACCACTCTTTTCTTAGAGGGTCAAGGACAGTCTGTAAGCCAATTAAAGCACTTTTATTCAGAGAGTTGGTAACAGAATCAAGAAGGTTTTTGACTAACTTCTTTTGGTAAATTAGGGATAAGCCCAGAAGAAAATGCTGACGCAGATGCTATAGCACAAGTACTGAAAAACCAGTTTGGGTCCTAGAACATTTAACCCCACGAGTGATAGAGGCTGGAGAAAAGGCCTTGTTGCTCATACTGTTCCACTCCCTGAAATCAGACAATGTAGATACAGAGAAAACTCTACCAACCGGGATGAGAGCAAGAGTAATGAAAATTGTGGTGAAAAACCTGTGAAAATATGGCAATTGTGATGACGCTTATAACACAACAACTTAACTTTCACTAAATGTTAAATCTCGCTGGACAGAACCATAGAGGAATCAACACAGAGGCACATGAGATTTTATGATCCAGCGACAGTTCCCAATAGGGCTGCAACAACTAATCGATTAAATCGATAAAAATCGATAATGAAAATCGTTGCCAACGATTCTCATTATCGATTAGTTGTGCAGGGGGGAGCTGGATGCAGGGTGGTTGTCTTCCTGCTGGCGCTGTGCTTCATGGAAATTGTAGTTGTTTTAATCTCATTTGTCGTTTTGTCCAGATCCCAGCGTGCTTTGTGTAGCACTGGCTTTTTATACGCCAATCTTTATTATCTCGGTGGAGCTTGGGAGGTGTAGTCTTGTCGAAACATGTTGTGATTGGCAGAGTGCAGACTCAGATTCCCAGAGAGCCGCGTGGTGTGGCCTGGAGCCCAGGGAAGGCTTTGAGTGTGGAGTGAGGTAGTTGCGGCCGAGGGGTGGAGGAGGCAGGGTGAGTCGCCGTACCTGACACCATTCAGTGCTTGTATTCGTCGCTCCGCAGCATGAGCAGCGCATTTCGGGCCCGGACTGAGGCCTTCGGAGACCAGGGTCAGGCTGGGGCTGCCAAAGGACCCGTATCAGCAGGAGCTTCTGGTGGGGGAGCTGCAGTGCCTGGAGGCTTTAGCACCATCAAGCTGGGGAGTGAGTGTCCGGAGCTAGGCGATATGTGTGCGCACTAATTACGTGACAGTTAACCCCTTTAAGGGAAATGAGTAGGTAAGCCTTAACCTCTTGAGTGCCAGTGCGGTGAATACTTCTGTTAACTCTTTAAGTAACACGGGCGCATTAAACGCATTGCAAAGGTACGCTCAGTGAGTGTCTCTAGCAGCATTTAACTTTTTCGTTTTTCACCTGGCATCCAAGAGGTTAAATTGAAACCACTTTAATCACCAGTGTGTTGTAACTACGGGAGACTCACCCCCATTGGAAGTGAAGAGGTTAACTGCAGAGGAAGGTGAGCGAAGGAGACACCTATATATGCAAGGAGATATCTTTAATGGGTTCAGATGTGCTTCTGTAGTTCTAACTGAACTTCTGAAATGGCAATTAAAAAATATGCTTCTTTAGGTGTAGACTAAGTTAAAAGCTTGAGGCTGCACTGGATAGTCCCCAAATGGCTAATTTCACACGGGGAGGGGGGGTGCAGAAAGCTCTCATACCCCTGTCTGGATCTCAAAACAGAAGTATGGTGGCTCTCTGCCCCAAACTCCTAGGTTGAGTGTGTGCATTCCCTATAGACCCCCTGTATCAGACTTGAAAGCCCATTACAGAGGGTCTGTGTTGACCTGCATTTCTCAGAGGGGGGAGCATGTCCTGTGCAGTATAGCACTATCGTACAAGTGGACATTCAGACACCTGCCTAAGTTAGACCTTGAGACAATTCTCCTCTTGTATAGCAAAGTGTTGCATTGCCTGAAAGGGGATATCATAACATCCATCAGGGTGGGATAAGTCCCAGCAGCATAACTGCATAGATCCCAAAACTTTATTTCTGGCTCCTGTGTTTTTGAGGCTATATATACCTACACTCCTATACTGGCTCCTAAACATCCTTTCTCCAGTGTTATGTTTTTGTCCACTGTTAGAGATAATGTATGGAGATTTGGGATTTAAGTGCTTGATGTAATTGAATTCTGTGTGGTAAAGTTACTCTGGGATAATATATATTTTTTCCCTCTTCCTAGAATTCTGCATCTTTTATCATGCCACTGGATAAACAATTTTACCTTTAACAACTGTATAAAATTAAAGCTGGAAACTGTACATTGGTAGTTTCCGGTGGCTAAAATTCTATGCATGTCACAGGAACCTTTTTATAGATGTCTCCCTCAACTCAGCCATATTCATGTATTTGCTCTATCTAGCTGCTGATCATCAGTGGTTTTCTCAGTTTGTTCATTAAATCATTTTAAATAATGAAAAATTTGCATTTTTTTTTTTAATTGAAAAAAAATAATCGGCCAACTAATCGATTATCAAAATAATCGTTAGTTGCAGCCCTAGTTCCCAAACATGCAGAGATGTCATATATTGAGACTACCAGGATCTAGTGAGAAGATTGTTCCTGGCACCAAAGAAGTAAAATCATCAGCTTTACCTTATATCTTATGAGGCACATTGGGAAAATGCTGGAATAAGCAGTAGCCATACAATTCTGAGGTCTAAGCAAGTAAGTGAAGTACGATTAACTAATTTAAAGCCGCAACACCCACTGAATTCATCAAAACATGATGTTAATGATATTTCATCACAAATCAAAGTCAGTCAAGTTGTCAGTGTTACCCTATAACTCTCTAAGGAGGCTGGGGGGAAATGCCAATGAATGCAGTGGACATGCTGATCTGAGGTCTGAGCAAGTAACCATGTTTAAGTTATTAAAATAACACCACTGAATATACATGACAATAAAAATATAGTATGGCTAATTCATCAGAATATATTAATATGGTAAAAACAGTGTCTGAATACATGGAACCCAGTGGATACATCTGAATTCACTGCCATCTCAGTGGGAAGTCATCTTTGCAATATGTTTCTTGCCTTTTCTGGGAGTACATAGACAATTTGAAGTTAGTTTTTTCTTTTCTTCCATCATGCATGTCTTAGTTTGTATTTTGCACGTCATGCCTTTCAGATGCGGTGTTAAAAGGAATGGACCATAAGCCTGCCATGAGAATACTTTTTGTCATTCTTGCATAAATAGCTCTTCTGCTTTCTAGTTTTACCGAATGAATTAACTTCCTGTCAGGAAAGAAAATACACTAAGACTCCATGATCACACAAACTAAACTAGCCGGCTGCTGGGAGGGCTATATAGGACAGAATGTGGGAGGAGTTTCATCACAGAGTGGCCTGACTCCTGGAGGAAGCTTCAGCGACTCATTTGTCCATGCATCCCTCAATGGATGCTAGAGAACAAGCAGATATGTGTGATGCACTCAGCCAGTTTAGCACTGCCCATCTCAGTGAGGATTTCTGTCCAACTACACGAGATATTACGTCTGGAAAGCGCACTTTAGAGTTTAGCGGTAATACAAGTCCATTGCTGCAGAAGTTGAGTGCAAGCAACAGAATGGTTAAGGTACTACATTATTCTCTGAAAAAATGAATAAATTCAGTCTCATTTACTTTAAGTCTTCTTCAATTTGAGCACAACTTGTAACATAGCATTCTATCCCATAATGTATGCATTTAGGTCACAGCCCCTCACAGCATAGAGCTGAACGGGTTGTAAAGAACACACGTCCATGCATTTTAAACCACCATCTTGCAATAGACTATAAACGATCAAAAACAACTATGTAACATGTTAAGAGATTTTTTTTAAAAATAGGGCATAGTTCCCGTTTAATAGAAGTAAAACAACCCAGTCCTAAAGGATTAATTAGAGCTTACCTCTTATTTTCTGCCATCTGCTGGAGCTCTTCAGATGTGATATTTCTAAAAGCTGCTGAGGCATCTTCAAGAGCTTTATATTCCAAAGGAGAAATGACTTTGTAAGTGTTAAGGTAAAGACAAAAAACAAAGATGCCTCCATAAGTACTTAATTGTATGAAAAAGTAGACAATTTCTAAACTGACCCAGAGTTTTCACCAAAATATGATCTTAACTGATAAACTACTTGTTTAGTAACCAAGTTGTTGTAATTTTTACCAGAAAGGCAGAGGAAGAAGTCCTGCATGTCTTTTATATTCAGGAAGAGAAATTTAAGTTGCTGAACATTCACCACTTAGTGACCAGGGCTTTTGACACTAGAGAATGAACAACTTTATCATGCCTTTTTCAACCATATTTTTCCTCCAATACAATTAGTCAACCCACACAAACCATATACCATTTTTAAGCGTATGTAGGGATTTATTTTGATACCACATTTACATGGATCCAATGAAAAAAAAAATAAAAAAAAAATACAAAAAAAAAAAAAAATAAAGTGTGCTCAACGGAACAACCCCTGAGTAGTGCCAGATTCCAGCCACAATCCCACTGTCCTATAGTCCATCAGCTGACTCTTTTTCCGGCAAACTAGTTCAATAAGTCTTTTCTGTGCTTCAAGTATAATTCACCAAAATATTCATCCTTTTTAGATCAACGCTTTTCAGGGCGATTAGTGTCCGTTCCTCAGGATCAACTGTCTGGATATCACCCCGAAAATGATCTAAAAAGGATGAATATTTTGGTAAATACTCGAAGCACAGAAAAGACCTACTAAACCAGTTTGCGGGAAAGAGAGCCAGCAAAAGGACTATAGAACAACGGGATCATGACAGGAATCTGACGGCCTCCCCGGGATTTCTGTTGATGGGCCCATTTTCAAGAAACTATCTGGTGAGCGGCTAGTATGTATCAGTTGTGGATGTGGTTTATTATAGCATTTTTCTGTGTCTTGTATCCTTTTGTGGGGCTAGACTACCATCCATCCCGCAGTGTTTGAATAGATACCTATACCTATCCAAGTTATCAGACCCAATAGGCACTTTTACCTGCTTCTGTATACCATCCATATAGATCTAAGCGTGTTCTAAACAAACTGTGTTGTTTCACCAATATCTAAAGATATTATTTTCATTATTTCTTATTATTTTTTATATTTTACATATGCTCTCATCTATATTTTAAGGAGCTTTTATATGAATGTATACTTTTATTTAATATATTTTAAATGATGTCTCTTTATTGATACTACTACACTTAGGCAACCATTACACTGTCTTCCACTCTTTGTTTTCATATTTATATGGATAACTGACAATTTCATTAAAAAAAAAAAATAATATATATATATATATATATACACACACACACACACACATTTACATATACACACACTTCACACTTGCTCTAAATCATTTATTCAGTGACAAATAAGTGGCAGAAGTTCATTGAATGACCAAAGCTGTTCTACCTTTTGTTCTGCACAATCATCTTAAATTAAAGCAAAAGTCCCCCCCCCCATTGCAGCCATTTCCCTGTTGGGATCTCTGAATCTGTCCCTCAAAATCACTGCAAGGAAAAGAGGCAGAGAACACTGAAAAATGCAATGTATGCCATACATTGCTTCTGTCATTTTGCTCAACCAGCACATGTGATCTCTGTAGTAGAAAGCACATGTACTAAGCCACCGAAGAAAGGTTGAAACTGACTGGTCTGGTCCTGGAGCAGTCAGATACAGCCTCCCTGGCACGGTCACAGAGCACCCTGAGGCGTACTGTGATTGTGAAGCCTCTGACGTGCCAGGACTGTCACACATTCTTAAAGGAAGAAATGTGACAGTCGTGGCACGTCGCTTATTGTGAAGGGATTAATGGATCCTTGAGGACTGGTTGGCTCATGCTCTGAGCTACAACATGCAGGGACACATAGCCCTGAACATACCCCTGATGAAGCCGGCAGTGCCCGGTGAAACGCGTAGGATGATTTATAATGAGTAGAGTTCCTGATAGTTGACATCACACTGTAACAATATAGATAGTTTAGCTATCGATATATTTTTGTTGTACGTTAAAACAATGGAGAAAGCCAGGTGAACAACTGCAACTATTAAGTTAGCAGCTCGAGGGTTAATATTTACATTTGCAGCTAAGCAGTAGATAGACTGCAGCAGGGCTCAAAATTTACACTCGCCACTAGCCAATGGCGAGTGAAAATTTAGCCCTGGAGAGTAGACATTCAGCCCTGGTGGGTATGTTTTGGCTTGCAGTGGCGAGTAACTTTTCATGTTTGGCTAGTAGCAAAGGACTTCAAATTATAAGCCCTGGACTGCAGTATACCCGTAAGCAATAGTATTGAGGTGACCAATGTCTCTATCTTGAACTGATAGCTAGGGGGTATCTTTATGGTACTAAAAATCATACAAGTTAGCGGTAGGGACATTGGATTTAAGAGTACTATGTGTAGTACAGAAATAGTGCTGATGTAACCTATGTCTCTGTCTTGAGTTGATAGCTAGGGGGTATATTGAAGGTACTAAAAAACTAAATAAGCTAGTGACAGACATTGAGGTCAATAACTTATATATTGAGAATTGTAGAGGGCCATATGTCCTAGAATAGAGTTAGTTGAGCAATGGTCTCAAATAGTGATAATAAATACTATATGGTGTGGTGAATCATGATCTTATAAGATGCTAAGTAAATGATCATGACTAAATAGGATTTATATATCCCCATCCTCATAAGCTTATTTGTGCTTTTTTAGATATGACATGCAAACAAGCAGTCATATATGTGTGGTTTTTAGATGAGTTAATTTTATAGAGGATAATAAAGCTTTAATGTTTTAGAAGTTGATGGAGATCAGTAACTATTCGAGTGAATACAGTATAGAACTGGTCTATTCGCTGTGATAGCAATTGTTATCGTACCTTGTCTGTCTTCTTTCTTTTCTGTATAATATTGAACTATGTAGACCTGCAATACGACTAATATAAATATGTTTCTCTGATAATCTTGATTACAAATGAAAAGTGTCAGGTGTTAATGTTCCTAGTACCCCTTACAGTATATGTCACCCCATACCAATGTGGTGCCATTTCTCTTAGGCTGGTAGAGAGTACTGACTACAGTAGGAAATACAATAATTTCCAAAAATGTTAGTATTTTTGAAGTGGTGGAAATGTAAATAAATTAAAAAAAAAAAAAAAAAAAAAAAAAAAAAAAAAAAAAGTTTTCCCTAAAGCACCACATTATGGAAATAACCTTGCACATCAGCCTAAGGGTCGAAAAGCAAAAAACCCTCATTTGATGTGGATGAATGTATACTTTCCAAATTGTTACAATTTACATATCTTTTCTTCATTTCTTTAATAGTTAGGAACATTTAATGCAGGCAGTCTATTTAGAAAAAGATAACAGGTAGGTGTCATTTTGTGCTTCTAGCTATCCCTTCAGTATTTCTAGCCATACAAATGGGGTACCATTTTTCTTGGAGGTGAGGAAATGAATGAATTAATACATTCTATAGTTTTAGTACATTTTGAAGGGGTGAACATGTACACAAATTACTGTATTTTTCTTGTGGTGCCAGCTAAAGGAAACATTTGTGCACATCAGGTTAGGGGTAGAAGGGCAAGTGGCCCCTCACATGACACAGTGGGTTGCCTCCTTTCCAAAATGGTCTGCTTTGTCTACCTTTTCTTCATTTCTGTAGTTAGGATGATCATTTTAATATAGGCAAGTCATGTTTGGAAAAAGGTGAAATTTACTCACCAATATTTGTTTTTCCTCTGTCCTTCCACGACATAGACAGTGGGTTTTGGCTCTGCCCTCCAGCTGGTAGGACCAATTCAAAATCTTTAATTACTGTTTACTTCCTCCCCCCGTTAGTTATACAGTTGTCCAAGCTACAAGACATAAGAGGTTAGATATAGGCAATAACAGTGATGCACAATACAGGCAACATGTTGATATGACATGAAACGATACACTACCAGTAACCATATAGGGAGGGTTGCCATGGAAGGACACAGGAAAAACAAATATCTGTGAGTAAATTTCACCTTTTCCTCTCTGTCCAATCCATGGCATAGACAGTGGGACTTACCAAAGCAGTACCCAGTGGATAGGGAAGGGTTGATTCAGGCTTATAATGGGATGACTGCTTCCAGCACCTTCTGTCCGAACTTGGCATCCTCAGAGGCCTGGACATCCAGTCTATAATGCTTAATAAAAGGTAGAGACTGAGGCCCAACTTGCAGCACGGCAAGTTTCAGCTGGGGTTGCTGCAGCTTTATATGCCCATGAAGTCGCCATGGCTCGGGTAGAATGGGCTTTTATACCTTCTGGTGGTGGAATGTTAGCAGAATCATATGCCAGATGTATACAGTCCTGAATCCATCTGGATATGGATGGTTTGGAATCTGAGGTGCCTTTAAACTTGCCACAAAAAATGAACAAATAAGTTATCCGTTTTTCTGAACAGTTGAGTTCTGTCAAGATAAATTCGCAGGCAGCGAATAAGATCCAGATTATGAAGTCTCTTTTCAAGCTCATGGGAAGGATTTTGGCAGAAAGACGGTAGAACAATTTCTTGGTTCAAATGAAATTGTGAGTCTACTTTTGAGCGGAATGATAGTTTTGGTCTTAAGACGACTGTCTTGATGGAAAGCCAAAAAAGGTGGAATTGACACCAGGGCCTGTAACTCACTGACTCTTTTTGTAGCTGTAATGGCCGTGAGAAACACAACCTTGAGTGTGAGATGCTTCAGTGAGACAGACTCCAAGGGTTCAAAAAACGGATGGGATGCTAATTGTTGTAGTACAATGTTTAAATCCCAGGATGGAATAATGTCACAAATGGTTGGTTTTAATTTTGAAATAGAAGCAAGATATCGTTTGATTAGATACTTGTTAGCTAGTGGAGTAGCAAATACCGCAGATATGGCTGAGTTGAACACGTAGAGATGCAGTTTTTAACCCTTTCCTGAACCCAGCTTGCAAAAAATCCAGGATTCGAGAAGGAGAAATGGATGTGCAGTCTAGTTTATTAGTAATGCACCATTTGTAGAATGTAGCCCATATACGATAATAGATTTTTGTGGTAGAGGTCTTTCGGCCTTGTAATATCCTATCTGACATCCTCAGATGTTCCTTGTTTGCTCAAGGATTCCCGCTCAGCCTCCAGGCCTTGAGCTTGAAGAAGCCTGGATTTGGGTGTGCTATGGGACCCTGAGTGAGCAGGTTCTTTACATTTGGTAGGATTATTGGTGTTCTTACTGATAATTAAAGTAGGTCGGTGTACCATGCTTTTCTCAGCCAATGAGGGGCGATGAGAATCAATTCTGCTTTGTCATTTTTGACTTTGCGAATTACCTCTGGTATGAGAGGTAGAGAGGGAAAGACATGTGCCAGAGGAAAGTCCCATGTCAGTTTTAGCACATCTTGTGCCCAGGCTTGAGGTTCCTTCCAACGGGATATGTATCTGTTGCATTTTCTGTTTGATGCTGCCATGAGATCCACTGATGGATTTCCCAGGAACTGAACCACATGATGGAAGATCTCGTCGTTTAGACTCCATTCTCCTGGATCTAATGCGTGGCGACTTACGAAGTCCGCTTGGCGATTCATGTGCCCTGATAGAGAGGACGCTGAGAGATTT
Source organism: Rhinophrynus dorsalis (assembly GCA_037306005.1). Taxonomy (NCBI): domain Eukaryota; kingdom Metazoa; phylum Chordata; class Amphibia; order Anura; family Rhinophrynidae; genus Rhinophrynus; species Rhinophrynus dorsalis. The sequence continues at coordinate 356,946,960 of CM074718.1, forward strand.
GTTAGATTCTTTTCTGCCCAGAGAAAAACCTTCAGGGCCCGGATATTTAACTGTCTGCTTTTGGTGCAGCCTTGATTCAGGAGATATTGTACAGCAGATACATTGCCTGAACGTATCAGAACCACTTTCTGCTGCAGAGAAGTGCTGAAGTGGGTGAGTGTTTTCCATATTGCTAGAAGCTCTTTAATGTTTACATGCAGAAGAGACTCCTTGCTGGACCAGGTTTGCCTGGACTGAGTTCTGTTCCCAGATCCCTCCCCAGCCTGAATTGCTGGCATCTGTATAAATGATGGCCCATTCTGGTTCCACCAGGGGCCTTCCTTTTGTCAGATGTTTTTGTCCACCAGACCAATTCCTGTCTCATGGCTCTGAATACTGGAATCCTGAAGTTGGGATTGTGAGGATTTTGTTTGTAATACATTAGAACTATCCAATGAATTATTTATGCAAAGAGCTGAGCTAAGAACAAGAGGTCATCCATTAAGACTTGAGGAAAGGCGCTTTCGACTAAAACACAGGCAGGGATTCTTTACAGTAAGGGCGGTAAGGCTATGGAATTCTTTGCCTCGGGATGTTGTGCTTGCAGATAATGTAACTGCATTCAAAAAAGCAATGGATGCCTATCTAGCACAGAACAATATTGACAGTTATGACAGATGGCTTAAAAGCAAATAGGATATTGAGCCGGGGAACTATTTGACAGACAGACAGACAGACAGACAGACAGACAGACAGACAGACAGACAGACAGACAGACAGACAGACACACACACACACACACACACACACAGGAAATTGCTCCAGAGGGCTTTTTGTTGCCTTCCTCTGGATCAACAGGGGTGTTATTGGCATGGGCTGGGCTTGATGGACGCATGTCTTTTTTCAGCCTTATCTACTATGTTACATTAGAAGTTCTGTTGAGTTAGTCTGGCATGGACTTTTGCCCAATGGAGAATTTGAAATGATGAGGATTGATGACCCAGAAGTCTCTGGAAGTTCTTTAGAGACTGGACTTCTCTGTGTAGGAAGCTTGGCACAGCATGAATGATGCGACAGTGCCTGTCTTGATAGAGTAGCAACTGCTTTGGAAGTGTTGAAGTCTATCCCCAAAAAGGTCAGGGACTGGGAAGTGATGAAGAAGCTTTTCTCCAGATTTATCACCCAACCCAAATTGTATAGAAATGTTCTGTATGTCAGGGTGCTGTACGCAGATTGTTCCCTGGACGAGCCGATGATGAGAATGTCGTCCAGGTAGGGGATTGCCCAAACTTGATGACACTGTCTTAAAGGGATAGTAAACGCGAAAAAAGGACGAATTTATAGGTACAATTAAAACATACTTACTGCCCTGATGCCCTTCATTCAAACCATTATGGTTTGAGAGAGATAATAAAATAAAGGTCTCCGTTCCCTCCCCTTTCTGCCTGACGAGCTGTAAAGCTGTCGGAGGCAGAATCCGGTCAACCGACTTTAGGCGGTTCTTCAGGAGTGCTGACATCGGGATATCTAACTATAATTACTTCATCGGAATGGTCTACAAGGTGTGCTTGCAAGCCAGGCACACGTTGTAGACCATACCAATGAAATAATTATAGTTATATATCTTGATGACAGTGCTCCTGAAGAGCCGCCTTCTGGTCCCGGAAGCAGTAACTCATGACGTCCGTTATACAGTGGACGCATGAGAAGTGGGAGGGAGCGGAGAGCTTTATTTTATTACATCTCTCAAACCATAACAGTTTGAGAGATGGGAACGAGGGCAGTAAGTATGTTTTAATTGTACCTATAAATTCACCTGTACTACTTTTTTTTTTTTGAGGTTACTATCCCTTTAATTCTGCCATGGCCACTGCCAACACCTTGGTGAAGACCCTTGGAGCCGTTGCCAGGACAAATGGGAGTACTCTGTATTGGTAATGGGTTCCCAAAAAATGGAAACGGAGGTATCTGCTGTGACTTTTTCTGACAAGGATGCAATGATATGCATCCTGTAGATCCAGCCTCATAAGGTATGCATTTGGAGGAATCAACTTCAGTGTTGATGAGACAGTTTCCATCTTGAAATGCCTGTTTGTCAAGAAGGTGTTTAATTTTTTGAGGTCCAGAATAAGGCATAGTTCTTCTGAAGGTTTCAAAACAGGAAAGAGTGTGAAGTAGAAGCCTGTTTCAGAATTCTATTTCTTAAAACTGAAGATTCAATTTTTTCTTCTATCTCAGCTAGCCAAATTTGCATAGTGCGAAATACTGAGGCCATGGCAGTTGCGGTCTTCAAATTTTGGCCAAGCGTGTAGAACTGCTTCTTCAGTGCCCAATCTGCTCTTTTATCCATGGGGTCACGTAAAGTTGATCCATCTTCCCATAAGATCGTTGTTCTTCTGGAGGTTTGGGCTATAGCCGCATCTACCTTAGGAGGGGTATGCCAGTTCAGGGTATCCTCATCTGTGAAAAGGTACATGCGGTGAATCCTGCAGGATAGTGAACTACGTTTGTCACACTGCTTCCACTCTCCTGAGATAATATCCTGAATGGAAGAATGTACAGGTATCTGCGGGCAAGTTTTTTTTTATATCCTACAAATGCTGAGTCAATTCAAGTCCTTTTGGACTTCAGAGAGGCCCAGTGATTTTCACATGGATTTAACGAGATTATCCATCCTATTCAAGGAAAAACTACCAGTATCATCGGTGATTTCACCCTCCTCGGCTAATGACGTCCCTGATTGTAAGTCAATGAATCTTTCATCTTCTTCATAAACCCTGAAGGGTCCTTCATCAGGGTCAAATTGACGTGGGCGCTTCCTGGCTGATTCTTGCATGGATGAGAAGGTCTCTTGCATAGAGCTTCTCATCCATGTAATAAAATCCTGAAACTGGGCTGGAACATCACTGGTTGCAGCTCTTTTAAGGCAGTCTGTAATTAATTTTGAGGGATCATCTGTAGGCAGCTGTTGATCACATCCCAAACATGTTTTTTAGGTTTGGGGTAAGCTTATCTTTAGTAGTGCGAGTAGTTTTTGCTTTGTCAGGTTTTTGTTCTTTTGACATAGTCAGGCAGTAATACTGAGCTAGGTTAGCAAAATATACATAAGGCATACAGCAATTACAAAGATAATGTAAATGTGTACTCACGAGAAAGGATTCCTCTGAGTCTCTGCTCCGTTTTATGGTGATGTATCGGTCCCTGGACGCCTCCTGCGTGCCTTCGATGGAACGCATGACGTAGTTCCGGTTACCACTTCCGGTTTCACAAAGCGCGCGCTTCAGGAAGTGTGGGGCCTGTGGATCAGAGGCTATGCTGGCCATTGCACTTCAAGCAACTGGCCAGGATGAAAGACAGTAAGAATGGCAGACTCGTAGTGATCCAGGAGGCTGCACAACAGGATTCAATTAACCAATGTGATCGTGGTAAGGCCAGCCACATAAACATTAAGAAAATAATAAAAGATGTGGAGGAGAGGAATTTCTCTCCGTCCTCCAGCTTGGTAGGACCAAAATAACTAACGGGGGGAGGAAGTAAACAGTACTTAAAGATTTTGAATTGGTCCTACCAGCTGGAGGGCAGTGCCAAAACCCACTGTCTATGCCATGGATTGGACAGAGAGGAAAAAAATGAAAAGAAAAATGAAAGCTTGTGCATCTAGCACCCCCCCTATAGTAAGTCAACTCAATTCAATGGCATGCGGTTTGTCTAGTAACAGCAGTTGCTAATTATTACTGTAAGAAATCACATAGTTTTCCAGACTTATGATGGTTAGTACATGTTAAATCAATATAGTTTGAGTGTTAGGGAACTAATGAAAACGTTTACAGTTGTATGGGTATATGTAGGACATGTAACACAGAAAAAACAAACAAGGAGCTCCCCAACAGTGCAATACTGTAATGTGAGCTACATGATATAATAAATGTAAATTCACTCACATGTAAAGGTGGCCAGCAGACTGATATCAGACTGTCTGACCACCTTTACATGTGAGTGCATTTACATTTCTTATTATATCATCTAGCTCACATTACAGTATTGCACAATTGGGGCGCTCCTTGTTTGTTTTTTCTGAGTTACATGTCCTACATATACGAGTTTACAGCCACTCGGACGGAGTGTGTTTGGAGGGAGCAGCCTTGAAACATCAAGTCCACTATTGGAACACTGTACCTGGGGGCAGTCAGATATCCCCAGCAATGTCAGCCGAGTTTGGCATATGCCAATCCCGGCCATTAAATTTTGTGAGTACACACCTTTGGGTGACGGTGGTGGCCAATTGATACTCACTGATCCCGCACAGGGGAGCTTGTTCTGTTTTTTTACCCCCTCCTTTCTTCTGTTTTCTATAGCTGTATGGGGTACCTCTCACTGAGAAACTGACGGCTCATTGGACTGGGGGACTAATTACCAGTTTACAATGGGGAGGTATTATTTGCAAATATAGCTCTGCTCACAATGTACTGAGCTCTTTCCCAAAACTCTTATTAATCTCAGCTTTGGAAACAGACCTCCGTTTCAGATATGTATACAAGAATCAATGAGCTTCAGTGTAAAATAATACTAGGGAGTCTAGCTGAGGAGGACGGGTGGGAGTTTGAGTCCAAATAATCTGAAGACCAACAGAATAGTACTCACCCTGCACTAGCACAAACATGTTACCAATCTCATCAGGACTCCAAAATGTTTGGAGTGTTTCATATAAACATATAAAAATACACCCCTTGAGTTGATTTTAAAACTCCCAGCTTGCTCTTAAACAGGTTTTCTGACTCCAAAGTATTTTATCCACCCCTAATATAAGGGCTATACAAGTTACACACAGCATTAAGAGGTGTTCCTTCCAAACAAAATGGCAGCTTTACATCACTATACCCAGCATCATCTTTTGTGTATCAACAAATCACATGACTTTTCAGCTCATCTGCTGAAGATCTTATTCTTTCATCTGTCTTAACCCAAAGAAACAACTGAATATAGGAAAAGGATACTGTGATCAAGCTTGTACACATTTTCATGTTTATCTGCGTTACGATCGCAAGGAGGCAGGAACAGAGATGTTTCTTGATCTTTTTTGCCTACAGCCTCTTTCACCAGCTCTGAAAAAAGGAAAAGACAGATAAAGCTAGTAAGAGTAATATATGTGTATGCATACATACAGTTTCAATAGCTTTTTGTTTAAAAATTATTAAAACCAGAATTTTATAAGTTAAAGGGGAACAGTCACATCCCTAAAACTTTTCACCACTGCTATTAAAATGTAAAACAATAGCCGCGCTGGCTTTATTTATTTTCTCCACTGCCTAAGAGTGGAGCTATTAATCTTTGAAATGTGGCACTTCTGCATTCTAGGGAACCATGTATGAGCGGCAGGACTTCCCACCTCCCTCCCAGCAAGCCCCTGAGGTTGCAACCTCAGTAGCATGGTAAACGGAGCTCGCTGTCACGTTAGCTCAGAAAAATGCATCTCTGAAGAGAAGCACGAACGTGCGCCGCAGGGGCTGCTGGGAGGGAGGTAGGAAGTCCTGCAGCTCCATGCCGCACATACACAGTGCCGCAGACCCAGAAGTGGCACATTTCAAAGATTCATATCTCCACTGGTGGTGCAGAAAATAAATAAAGCCAGTGTTAATATTGTTTTATATTTTAAAACCAATGGTGAAATTTTTGGGGATGTGAATGTTCCCCTTTAAATAAAAGGCTACTGTGCTGTAGATGGTATATGCAATTTTACAAGGGACTACTGTATGTCCTGTTCTGCATACTAATGATTGTATATTCAATGAACACTATACAGTTTGTTTTGTGTTGTTTGTCAATATTCACTGTACTTTTAATCTTCTTAAAATAATTTAAAATAGCAAGTATTAAGTAATTAAGTATAGAAAGAGTCAGAAGGGGATGAAAAGAGGAGGAAAAAAAAAAAAAAAAAAAAAAAAGCACAAAGATGGCGTTCACAAGAGAGTATGGACATCAATATTTCATTTCCCCCCAAAAAAAAGCAAACAGGAAAAACAAAACACAAAAAAAAACAAGAACAAAGCTAAGAGAAGGTGATTAGAAATAGCTCTGTGAGGAGCAGGCAAGCAGCCTCCGTGTTTTTTTTTTGTTTGGGGGGGGGGGGGGTGACGGCAGAGAATCAGGTTAAGTCTGATAAGTCAGAATGTAAGAGGCCAAGATCAGTACTGCAAAGTGGAGGGATGAGGAAAAAAAGTTATTGCAGAGAAAGAAAATTACCAGCAGTTCTCAATATATTATACTCACAGAAACCAGACATAAGCAGTTTTAGATTCATTACCATTGGTGGGGTAAATAAACAGTCCCATTTAAAATATATGTAAATCCCTGATCTTCCAATGGGCAATAGCTGGGATATTAGTATTTTTCCCACATGGAAGGATTAAACTTCTGACATATTTTGGTAACAGAACATGACAGAAGACATGAGTATACAGTCCACATTCTCTCCACTGGTTTGTTATCAACGCACAGTCTGCCTATTGGGAAGCCAATAATGAGATGGCTTCCAGATGATCACCAGAAATGGCATGACTGGGAGAGAGCACAAATACCAATGGAAATGAAAAAATGCAAACATGTTGCTTTGGCAGCATAACAGAATTTTAAGAAATATGCTGCTCCTAAAAGATTTGCAGTCAATAGTTTTTACTGGGCATAAAAAAGTTATGTGGGGAAATACTACTCAGAGACCATCCTGCTCTAAGCCATCATTTCATTCCAACTAGACTTTTTCTTTTTAAGAAGCAGTAGTTTGCAGTGGTAACCTTAGGCAGTCTGGCACATGCGAGAACCCTCAAATGCCAAAAAGGGAGTCCGGTTTCTTAAAAGGGCTGCATGCGATGAATCCAGTACTTCACACAACATCTATCAGATGAAGCTCCTGCTCACTAGAAGGATCAGAGAAGCATGGAATTTGTCGGGTGTGAAAATCTGAGACAACCTTTGGCAGAAAGCCCCCAGTGGTAGGAAAACCACCTTGTCAGGGTTGGGGGCTTACAAAACAAAGTAGTTCTGCAAATTCAAGGGAGGCCATCTTAAATGTCAGAAGACACAAAAAGCAGCTTAAAGAGGTTCAAAAGGAGGCTTCTGCAGAAGTAACACCACATTCAAATGCCACAGACGAGCGGGATTCCTGAAGACAGGAAAGGCATGCGTCAATCCCTGAACAAAGATCTTGATGTAAGGGAGAGAGCTAATACTCTTCTGAAAAAGAACGGAGAGAGCAGAGATCTGAACCTTGATAGATCTCAGGCTGAGACCCTTGTTGACACCATCTTGAAGAAAAGTTAGAATCACAAGAAGACTGAAAGGCCGTGGGGGGCAGGTGTTATTTTGACCAACTCCTGAGAATGTCAAATTGCAACGCTATCATGTGAAATGGAGTATAGGAAACAGCTTCCAAAGGAGAGACCAGGCAGCCTACCACTTATATATTCCATTACAATCGCTGACAGCCAAGACATTGCTGGAATCACCTGTAGAGACAGAGAATTATCTTGTCCTCAGGCAGGCACATCCTCCCCTTGGAGGGTATCGAATTTCATGTCTAAGAAATACAGGACCTGAGAAGGCACCAGAGAGGACTTCTAGATATAGAGTATCCAACCATGTTGCTATAGGATGTGGACACAGCCTTGAATTCATGAGTGAAGGACAGCCTCCGAAAGGCGACTTGAGGAAAACGATGTCTAGACAAGGAGTCGAGGATATTCCTTGAGAGAGGACATGAGCTGCCAGAGTGGACGTGACCTTAATGAAGATTCTTGCAGAAGACATTACACCAAAGGGAAGGGCAGTGAACTAAAAACACTGATGGTCTGGATGAACTGGGACATGGGGCACATTTATTAAAATGTGTTTGCATGGAAAAAGTTGCTTTTTACCTGTTGCAATGCCCATGTCTCATTTATGAAGTAACACAAGGCATTTCAGGATGATATAGTGGGACCTACAGTCCTATAGCGAGGAAAGTTCAGTCTATGAATGGAATACCAATGCACACCTCATGGATATTCAGCTATTACCACTGCCTAACAAGTGACATTAATCTTATAGCTCTGGGAAGGATATTTATTAAGTAGTTGCAGCTTCTTTGAGGAATGTCCCTTGAAGGGATAGTAATGCTTTAATAATTCTATTGCCCATATTGTAGATATTTGAAAAAAAATGTAATAGCCCCCAGGTTCATCTCTCAAACCTTTATGATTTGAGAAATAACTGAACGCAAAGTCCCCCCCCCCCCCCCTCCCCTGAAGTCAGCATTGTACGGACTGCAGGGATATCCAGTCTGACATTCATCAGGCGGCTCTGCAGCAGAGCTGCAATGGCGTTAGTGAAAACAAATTATTTCACTGAAATGATCTTCTACGTGTGCTTGCAAACCAATGTCTCATAGAAGTCAATGGAGAATTGCGGCTATGCCCTAAAAGGCGGGAAATTCAAATAAAACGAATAAAACTAAAAAGTGTCTAAAAAGTGCCAAAACACACGAAGAACACCTAACAAACATTAAAAACACTTGAAACCAAAAAGAAAGTGAGAAACAAGTCCCCCAATTCACCAAAGCAAGGCAGGGTAGGGGTTAAATACCATAAAAGACAGCTCAAAATGCTCCAAAGACCCAGAGAAAAGAGAGTTAAAACACCCAACATGAGTGCAGGAGTTAATCCAGAAAGACCCCTGTGTGGAGGGGAACTGTGGGACAAGTGGACCATGGCACTCAAAGCGTTACTCACCTTTTTTGCAGATCTTCTTTCTTCAGTTTACTATTGAGAAGGAAAAAGCCTCAGAGAGACTCCTCTGGGGAGACAGACATGGGTTGCATGATTCTCTCCCAGGGCTGCAAGAGTTTACAGACAGCTCCCGTGACTGGGCAATCCTCCAGGTGAAGCCAGTAATGGTAATCCACCTAATGGGGGACTTTGGGCACTCCATATCTAATCTAAGAAAAAATAATAAAATAACTAAACTCTAAACAGAACTGTTCACAACCTTGTAACCAGGTTCATGGAACAAATTTATCTGGCAGGGAGGTGCTAAGGTAGCCTATTATAGAGGAGGGGGAGGCTCCAACCCTGCACTTCTTTCCAGCCTACTGGGAGGCGCTGTCGCCTCCCTACGTTACCTGTATGTCATATTGGACGACAGAGAAAATAAAATATATTCACCAACAGTGTCAGTCAGAAAGATACAAAATCAGTTCTTAATCTCTTTCTCAAGATGATGGACTGGACCTCAAGTATAGGAAAATGAGCTTCATAGTGAAACATGTACTTAATATAAATATTAAATAAAGCATAGATGCCTACTCACAAACAAACATGAAGCCTATGTAGTATTAGTTTCTAAATCACATTAAAAAACAAGAAGGTACTGGAATCACGCAGAGTTCATTATATTACTGCATGTCAGACAGAAGAAATCCTGCTTGCTTCATAATAAGCTTCTAGGTAGAATATGCAGTCTACAAACCGTCCAAACAGACCTGGTGTATTAGTTCTCTCACCCCTCTATAATCCTTAGATTTCCATAGGGGTAAACAACGCATTGCTAAGCAATGTGCTGCATACCCCTATGGCACTCAAAGGGATAATGCTGATAGGCGGTTAGTTATGTGGTTGTCCTTGAAAAAAGTCCCAAGAGGGTCTGAAACGTCGGACCAAAATACCGGCATAAGATTTTAATATGACAAATAAAGTGTACTTTTAATACAATTAGGTGTGCTGGATTCAAACAACTTGCAACTCAAAGGGATAAGCCAGAGAGTCAGTTATACCAGCCAGCAATCTCTCAAAGGCAACACAGCGATATTCTCTGATGCATTCTGTCGTTATGACTTATTCACAGATTCCATTTGACCTCCAGCTGTTGCATACTACAACTGCCATGATCCCCAGGCAGCCAAATGGTTGGGAATATGGAATTTGTAGACAACAGATGCAACGCCAAAGACGGACTACCCTTGTACTAGTGCATTTCTCACCTGTTGTGCCCCGGCTTTCTATTATCTCCTCAGCAGCTTTCTCCATCGCTTTACTTAAAATTTCGCTTCCAACTTGGTTCAACTTTCGAGAACTCAATGCCCGTTTCTGCTTATTGGTACCAAAAGCTTCTATTAGCGAATCCACCTGTTAAATAAGGTCAAATCAAAAAAGAAATGAGAGGGAAAAAAAATAAAAAAGTTAACTTATGCACAGCAAAACTGTGAACCAATTAACAAGACACTGGTGAATAGAGCAAATATTGGTGACATGCACCAACACTAAAAGTAAAGGTTCTGGAGCTTTAGTGATATACAATATACATGGGAAAATGCCTAAATAAAATGTCACTTCACCCCAGCAGAGGGACTGAGCAACAGTCAAAGGTAAAGTCCAGGCACTCTACCTTCCAAATTCTTTACTGTCCCTGGTGACTAGTAATGGAAGTGGAGGGCCTGTCAAAGGCACAGGTCTTGTTCAAAGGTAAATAGGAACCCACAGAGGAATTCCATGCATTGCACAGGACTTTAGCCACACAACGCATTAGAAAAGGTTAATACAAGCATATCTGTCCTAGAGGGGTCTACAAAGCACTGCAACTCAATAGATTGCTCTAGCACCCAAAGAGGTAAAAAGTATTAACTTCATCTAGGACAGAGGCCTTTGGTTCTCTAGCTACTGGGAATTATAACTCGTATCACCAAAGGCTGGTTGGGGGCGATGGGAGTTACAGTGCCACGCAGCTGGACAGACAAAAGGTTACCTTAAAAACAAAAGCTTGATTTTTCAGCAATTACCTTTTCCCTGTAACTTTTGGTTGACTGGTCTGTCACATCTTCCTTTTCTACCTCCTCTGCAAAGTAAATTATACAAATTAAAAAAGGAGCACAACACTCTATCCAGCATCACTATCCAACAGTTATTGGCAGTGCAGTATATTGTCATATTTAACACTTTAATGGTCTATAACTCACATCGAAAGGGCATTTGGAGAACTATATGCCAGAGCAAACCAACTGTACTATGGGGGACAAATGATTACCAGTTAACCCCACTAAACGTGGGACAGGTCTCTAGTGCATTGCTAAGCAATGCGTTGGAGACCTGTCATTCAATTCAGAGAAAATCAATTGTTCCCTATGGTACAGATGGGTTGCTACACAACTGCCCTTTATCTTAATGAATACAGCCCTTAAAGGGATAGTATTACTTAAAAAATACTAAGCCCTATGTTAAAAGCCCTTGAATAAAGATGAAAAATGCCCCCAGCAGCATCTCTCAAACCCTTATGGTTTGAGGGATAACCACTTTCAAAGTTCAAAAATAAACTCTCTTTGGAGAAGGCGCTGATCAACAATATATTCGTTCAAACGTCTCTTCTAACGAGAGTTTAGTACGATAGTAGTAGTAAATTCTGTATTTTCAGATCTTGGTTACAGGTTATATATTACATGTATGTTAATATTGGATTGATTTTTAAGGATTTGTTTTCCCCAAACCAATATTTGGCTTATATATATGTTATTGATTAAAGCAATTTTTTTAGATTGAGATACTGTGTGTTTCCATTTGTATATTTTTTATACCGCTTTCAAAGTTCACCCCTGGCTGACGTCCGCATTCTAGCTGACAGCCTGGGAATCCGGTCCTGGGACTGTCTGCGGGTCTGCAGCAGAGCAGAGATCACATTAACAAAAAAATAAATCCTTCACTTAAAAGGTATTCTACATGTGCTTGCAAACCAAGCACACGTAGAAGACCTTTAGAGTGATGGATTTCTTCTTTATTAACATGACCTCGGCTCTGCTGCAGAGCCGCCTGCTGATCTCAGGAGAGGATTCCTCTGCTGACAGCTAGAATGCCGACATCAGCCAGGGGCGAACTTTCAAAGCGGTTATCACTCAAACCATAAGTGTTTGAGAGATGCTGCTGGGGGCATTTGTCATCATTATTCAACGGCTTTAACATAGGGATTACTATTGTTTAAGTAATACTATCCCTTTAAATATGTCCTTCATATAGCATTCAGGTATATAAATGTATATATTTATCAGAATCTGTGTGCAAGTATCCATGTGTCCAATGAATACCCCTGATGTCAAATTATTACAAAAATGACTATTGTAGCTATTGAAAATTGAAACTAAATGACCCCAGTCCCATCTCTCAAACCTTTATGATTTGAGAGATAATCGCTGTTAAAGTTCCCCAATCCCCTTTTCCCTGACGTTTAACAAACCAAGCACACTTTGTAGACCGTTCCAATGAAGTATTTATTTTTCAGTATCTCGATCTCGGCTCAGCTGAAGAGCCTCCACTGGTTCCGGGACCGGATTCCCCTGCAATAAGTTAGAGCGCTGAAGTCAGGGAAAGGGGAGGGAGGGGGAAACTTTAACAGCTAATCTCTCTCAAACCATAAAGATCTGAGAGATGGGACTGGGGTCATTTAGTTTCTTTTTTCATTTGACAATACTATTACTTTAACACATTGAATGCACTGGGGACCTCTATTGGAATCAAGGGGTTAAAAGCCCAATTTCATTTAACTGGAACCTTTATTTGTCCCATATGGTGCAGTTTTACACCATAATAACTCCAGGTTGTTTTATAAATAAGGGTCTATATGTTGTTTTAGTATTCAAGTTTTTGTTTAGAGGCAAAGGTCAAGTGAGGAGCACAGGAAGCAGCTAGAGGAATATTTGCATATGAAAAAGGAAATGCATGGAGTTGAAGAGGGCTTTGTAGGTCAATAATATTCACTTCTCTGTGTAATACCACTAGAGATAAAATGGCTGTATCTTAATATCAACTTAATTCCAGTTAAGGATATTCCTCCCTTTTGATAATGGTGTCTACACTCTAGAACACCAAAACTGGTATGAATATAAAAAATTGTATTTGTTGCAATAAAATAATGGTTTTAATCGAAATCCTGACTCTAGTGCCTGAAGTGATCTCTATGTTCTTGTTTGTAATCTCACTGCTGTGTCTTCCCTTCAAGTTTTGGAGGCCTCTTCTGTTAGAGATAGGTGTAAGGCTGAATCATGACGTGCAGAGAACAGGTGGTTTTCCAATCCACATATTTGGACCGAAACAAAGTGCCTAGTGAAGAACTTGTTTTGACTGAAAGGTTGAGATGCTTTCTACTTGTCCTTATGCCCGAAACAGTTTTGAGCCTTTCTGAAAAATTACAAGTGGTTACTTGGTTTTAAGTCCTCACTGACGAGTCCCAAAAAAGGCTGAAACGTACCTCTGGGGTTAGCTGGTTTTTCTGTGCAGAGGGGACTTGGCCATCATTTTGGTACTGGACTGCCCTTATGGGTGGGATTAGTCTAATATGTATGTGGAAATTTCTTCTCTAATGACACTAGAGAGCTAAAATGTGATGCTCTTGAGCGGTGACTAGCTTGAGAACAGGCTATTGTGCTTTTGTTCGTGCTCAGAGCCTCTCACATCTTTTGGCTTGTTAATATTAATATTCACCCATATTATCTATAACTAGTTGAAGAGCCCGTTACACGGGCCACAGTGCCACTGCCAGTTGGTCACAGGGCAGTCATGCACAGTAGAGACTGCCCACGCCGCGGCTTATACAGTGACAGCCGGTCACGGTGAAGTCATGCTCAGTAGAGACTGCCCGCACCGCGGCTGATACAGAGGCTGAGAAGGGGTTCAATAGGTATAAAAAAAGCTTTAAAGCCTTACTTATGTTTAAAAAAAAAATGGTATATAGTTTTTGTGGGTGAACTAAATGAATTGGAAGAAAAAAAAAAAATACAGGTGAATACATGAATACTTAAAAAGACCAACATTTCTCTGGTCCTCTAGAGAAAGAGAAAAAATAAATAAAAGGTGGTCCTTAAGGCGTTAAAACTACTCTCCCCTCCCCCTTTTACCATTTATGCTGTTTTCCAATATGGGCTGCATACTGAAATGTTCCGCATCATAAACTTCCATCTTTCCAGTTTCCTTGTTGCGAACGCCAACAAAGTACCTATCAAATATACATTATTATTCTTATTAGAATAAATATACGAAACAAATATATTACATGATAGCTTATAAAAGGCCTAGGTTAATGTAAAATATATATTTTCTATATACTTTTAATAAAGTCTTTTAAAGGGATAGTAATACTTAATATGTAAAAAAAAAAAAAAAAAAATGTATGCAGTAGGGTTTATCCCCCTGAGTAAAACAAGGGTACAGCCACTGCTGAAAGGCGTTTTATTCACAAGTTATTACAGCTCAGACATGAATATTTTAGGTGCAGTATCACAATGGCCTGAAATTGTACAGTGGTGCTGTTGCTACATCATTATGTGGAGATTTATGGTAAACTGGTAAACTGACCAGAGCTGTCCATACACAGACCACAAATATGTACCACTTATAAACCTCAGATTTATTTACATGCCCCTACAGCAAGGATACCAATCCACTGCCTGTCCAATCCACTTGCCTTTACACCACTAAAGCCTAGTAATTTATCAGACACCACTGCATTGTTGGTACCATACCATCTTCTTACCACTACTCCACAATCCTGCCTTTCAGGGAGGGGACGCTGATCCATGTTTTGCTCTTTAGGAAATAAAGGCAATAGCTATGATGCCACACTTGATAGCCCCACGCTATCCATCACTTCGCAGAACTCCAGACACTTAACAGGCAATCATCTTTTTGTTTACATTCAAGTCAAACACTATATCACACAAATGCTGCAACATCTGGCACCACAACTAGGTAATAAACCACTGGACAATCTCATATTAAACCAGTCTTCAACTAAATTTAGCACCTCTCCTTTATAGACGCATCCATAAACCTATTGACTATGCTAGCACACAGGGAGGTCTACATACCTGGCTAACCGAAACCAACTCACCCCAACTTACTCCTGAATCTCTATTTTCCAGTTTTTGAGCTAGGACTTAAATGCTACCCTGCATCTTACTTTCACAAACTTCAATAGAAGCTGCTACATGGCGCTTAACAGTCACAGACTATAGTTTACAAGATCTGAATATCCAACACAAGCAACTGCCCTATATACAATGCAAGGCAGACAAATTTCCTTCACTGCATGAGGAGCTGCCTATTAGTATCATAGTTTTGGAAGCAAGTCATGACAACCAATACATACCATAAGTGGTTTCTCTCGGTCTACTGATGACCTGAGTTTCATAGTGGGGTTTTACAGACCAACGGCAAAACTTAGACGCCCCATACATAACTTGACATTAAAACTTGTTAAATGCATTCTAACCAATGGACCACCGCTTCTGCTCATCCCGAGATAAACAAAGCTACGCATTAACTGAAAGTGTACTGGTTGATAGTGTTGCAGGACAAGGGGGTGAAGGAGAAAATGTATGGACATATTGCAACCATTCATTCTCCAACTGCCTAGACCATCTAGGAGGAACTTCTATGCTACCTTTAAATGCACTACAAGTTTGGATCGTCGGGCCCTTGGAGATCCGAACATTGCAGATTTGGTGTATAACTGAAGCGGTGGTTAAGGGGGGGTAATCACAGAGTAAATAGTCAGTGCACAAACAATGCATTCATATGGATGACTTCCCCCTTCATTGCCATTGAGCATGACATTCAGACTATACGGTGCATCTTGCTCTTCACTTTTTATCCCCGGGGGGAGTGGTGGAGAAGGCTGGTCGGATTAATGTGTCATTCTTTTAGTTATGATAACTCTTCCCTTTTAAAAACTCTGGTTATGAGGTGTTCGAGGTACATAACATATATTCTATTGTTTTTTCATTGGTCTCTCAAAACAAATTTGTACTTAAAACTACCTCAAAATCTGATTATGCAGACATATGATTTGGTCATTTCTTATCCAAGTGTACCTATATTTGTAACTCTATGAGTAGCCAAAAGCCTAATGAACAGTTTATGGGGAGGGAAGGAAGAAACAAACAAAAAAAAAAAAAAAAAAAGGTTTACTGCTCCTTTAAGGACCAGAGGAGTGAGCAAATGTATTGGTTTGCAATGTGTTGCACACTCTCTGGTCCTTACAGGGGTAAGCAAGACTAATGTTTGAAGTAATAGGGTATGATAATTTTTTATGAAGCAAACAACTAACCCCACCCCATCACTTGCTTAGCATTAAACATTGTTTGTTTTTTTATTGAAACGGGAACATGTATGCTTACAAAATGAATTTTTTTCTTACCTGCACAGAGAGCCATATTTTAACGCTTCATAGGAAAAGTTATTTCCCACGTAACTCAATCTGTCAGTTTCGGCAGCCTAGAATTAAAATGACTTTAGTTTCCTTGCCTGGCACAGTTATAGAAAGGTTTCCACCAATAAAATTTTCCACATAAAATCAGCCCTCAGGAGATACATTTTAGGAACTGCTCAATCGATTTAAACACAGTTTCTTTCCCACTGCACCAACACTGTAAGAGCCTTAATATAAATGTTTAGTTTACTATAAAATATAATTCAGCATACAACTATAAATATTTCAGTCAAATAATTGGTCTTTGAAAGTTAGCGATATTTCCAAGTAATAAGGAGAGACTTCCTCCGAAGACCCAATAAGCTTACCACTCTATTCAAGACAGGAGTGGACAACCTGCTGCTCTCCAGCTGTTCAAAATACAGCTCTCACAGCTCCTTAGAGATGTGAATGATAAATGTGAAGACTAGATTCCCTACAGGTTTTATGCAAAAAGCAGTACAATTCTGGAGCAAACTAACTGTACTAAGGGAAAGAAATACACATTCCTTTTAATCTAAATTGAACTTTGAAAGAGATGGTTGTTTTACTTACCTGATTTTTGTACATTATAAAATATGCAATAGATGCCTCCTACTCAGCAACAGTTTAGTTTTCCTACAATTTGCTCTTCAATCTTACCCCTCCCGCCCCTATTTGAGACATTGCCCAAAACTCCTACAGACCGGAGATCTGGTCACGTGACTGGACGGATCTCTGAGAGGGACAAAAGACCCAAGCTGTAGTCATGAATGTGCACCAGTGTGAGGAGAGAGTCATGCACACCTCCCTGCAAAATCTCATTCTGTCTTTTCTCCACCCTCTCCTGAACTACTATCAGAGATCGAAAAAACGTCTCAAATAGAGTAATAGACTACAAACAGACTATTAGGCATCAAATATAACTGAAAGTCAAATAAAAGAAATATGTAAAAAATATTATACACACACACACACACACACACACACACACACACACACACACTGCTTTTATTCTATTACTATGCTTAGGAGACTTTTTGCCCTGTTTTGTCTTTTCTATCTCTTAACCCTTTGTGTGCCAGAGAGGTATCCAATGCATTGCAACGCATGAGGTGCTCGTGCCCAAACAAATGAAGTTTTTCCAGGAGTGTGCCGAATTTGCATATTCTGGCGAGAGCGAGCTCCACAAGAGGAAAAAAGAAAGATGGCATCTGAATTTTGCTGAGGGAGCTAATAAAGAGTTCAAAAACATAGGTAAGCATTGTGATTACAGAAAAATGAAGGGGCAGTTAATTTTATAGGATAGAATAAAAAGACAGTTTATGCACCTATAGCAGGGTTCAAAATTTCCACTTGCCAGTAGCAAATGGCAAGTGAAAATTTAGCCCTGGCGAGTAGAA
Source organism: Rhinophrynus dorsalis (assembly GCA_037306005.1). Classification (NCBI taxonomy): domain Eukaryota; kingdom Metazoa; phylum Chordata; class Amphibia; order Anura; family Rhinophrynidae; genus Rhinophrynus; species Rhinophrynus dorsalis. Next base: position 356,964,572 of record CM074718.1, read on the forward strand.
ATTCAGCCCTGGTGTGTATGTTATGGCTTGCAGTGGCGAATAACTTTTCGGATCTGGCTAGTAGCAATGGACTTCAAATTTTAAGCTCTGCTCTAAAGTATTACTACTATCTCTAACTCCTTGAATGCAAATGCTCCAATGCATTGTGAAGCAATGTGCTGTAACAGTTTCCAGCATTCAAGAGGAAAAGGGTCCCATTTAATTAATTGAAATGTGGGTAATTTTTGCCTCCTACAAACACACACCAAAGGCCACACACCACATACTTAAGGAGTAAATAGCTTTTCATTTATAGAACCCCTTGGATACTTAAAAGGTCTCAAATACATTGCTTGCCTAGGTCAGTTTTTTTTAGATAATATCTGTCCTGGTCTACAGTTAGTACTGTCAGTTTACAATCTGTTAAAAGATAATTGACCCTTACTAACCACTTGAGACTTCTGAAGGCAATTGTCTGTGGTCAAAAGATGTGAACTAAAAGTAAACTCTAATACAGATGACTATACATTGGCCTTTTTCCACATTTGCTACAGAACTGCCATAGGCCCCCCCCCCCCACCCATATTTTGCACTCTCAAGTTCAATTGATGATCCTGATTAAGGCGAGCTGCTTGCCAGCCAGCCCATGCAAATGTCAGTCAATATTACTGGCCGGCACCCATGTGGGTCAACCATTCGTTTGAAGCTGTGATGACAATTGCAACCTCCATCAGAACTCGTGTTAGGGCTACCAATGGACACAATGCAGACTTTCCTTAGAGAAACTTTACTGCTTTCCTGAAGGAACACAGTAAAGATGAAGAATGCTGGACTTTGGTGCATTTCCACAGGAGATAATCACCCATCTGAAAGGCACCATAATCCAGGACGCTATCTTTCACAACTGGAGACATAACCAAGGCAGCACTGCAGAGTTAGTGTTGCCCATGTAAAGGAGCCATAGAGGCAACTGCTGATAAAATGCAGCAAATTATATATATATATGACACATACAAATAAATAGTATGTTCTGTTTATCTGCTTGAGTTTTATTGTTTGTTAGTGGAGGATTGTTTACTAAACCCTAACAACACAAAATCAGCTCTTTAGAATACAGTACTAATGACCTCTGCTGTCATGCAGTGTCATATTCTCATGTCACCATTTTTATTATGGTGATGGTCGCACGCTCTTTTGCGTGCAACCTTTTAAAAGTAAACCCATCCAGAGAACATAGTATTTCTTTTTCCTATAGATGAACAAAGTGCTAAAAAGAAAGCTGCTGCCTGCATGGGTTGAACAGCTATGTCTTGATATCCCTGTGTTACTCAGGAACAGAAAAGGGTTAGAGTGACAGCAGCTCTCCAATGCAGATTAATTGTTGATATTTTGGGGCACAAGAAAAATAAATAAAAAAAAAAAAAAAAAAAAAAAGTTCAGTGCTTTTCTGAAAACAACCCACATGTAATACACTGTTTTTTTTATTGTTTTTTTTAGCAGACCTGCACATTCAGATGATACCATTGGTTTGCGGATATCCACTAAAATTGACAAAATGTTTTACGCAGAATGTAAAAGTTTTTTGTTTTTTTTTCTTTAAATAATTTCTACCCTTTCAAAAGGTATTCTTTGAAAAACGTAACGTACTACTGTATCCATTAGCAGCTTCTTTCGAGAAATAACACCCCACTGGTAAAAGAGGACATACAATAATATAAAAATATTTGGCACGGATATTCAACTATAAAAGTACATATATACCTTATATGGGCTGAACAAAAGCCCCAAATTCCATATACTTAAAAGAAATAAGAAAGAAAAATGCAGTGGCATTATTAGTGTAGCAAACTCAACCATCACAATTCTAAATTAGTATTAAAAATTAATAAATTTAAAGGAAAAAAAACAATCCTAGCTAGCACAGTAGTTGCTGTCCCGTCCTCCCAATCTGAAAGAAAAAAAAATAAAAACTGTATATCTGCACCATTTAAAATAAGCAATATTGAATAAAAAGTAAAAAAATAAAATAAAATCATGAACTTTATTGTCCAACATATTAAATGCCAAAACAAAGTACCACAGTTTATTGGTAGCTTGCAAAACTATAGCTATGCATTGGAGACCTACCTAGCATTCAAGGCATTAAAATCCCAGTTTAATTTATCTGGAATTTGTATTTGTCTTGGTGCAGTTGGTTTACCCTAGAATAACTCCAGTTTACTTTTATAAATATGGGCCTACGTGACTAGACATATTGTATCAGTTTAGTGAAGACAAAGTAGATTTTGATTCGAAACAGGTTTGTTTTCTCATAGAATACACTGGTTTCAGATTGTAAAGAAAGAATAAAATTCTAACCCTTAAACATACATCCAGTATTCACTGATCCAATAAACTTACCAAGATCCTTTGCTTTTTTGTCCTTGGGCTTTTGTGATCTTTGTTCTTGTATAAAGTGAAATTCACATTTTCTGGAGACTGAATGCTTCCATTTGAAAATTGTACTACAAAGAAAGGATATATTGGAAAAGGTCTTTAAAGGGTTATGTTATAGTAATTTACATTATGTTATAATGGAATAGGGATGCTAAAGGAGGCATCCAGTGTAATGATTCAAGACAGAGACCTCTCTAGCATCCAAAGGAAAATGCAAGCTGGGAATCTAAAGTATGTTCAGAATAAAAGAAGATTATGGGAGTATCAATGGTCCATGGCGGTCATCAGCTGACAATGTCAAAATCTGCAGTGCTAGAAAGTTTTTAAGAGTCAAGAAATGAAAACGTTTACTTGTGGATTTTACTTCATTAGTGTACATGGAACCATTTTTCAGAAAACAAAGAATACTAGGAGCAGAAGTCATTATCTAAAATAAGTGGGTGGAAAATTAATAAGAAACTTGTCTAAGTACTGCTTTTTGGAAAGGGTGGGATAATTATTGAACTATCAGCAGAGGTGCTATGGACAAATACTGTTAGCAAATTCAAAAGTGCCTTGGATAGCGTATTCTGAGAAGACTCTACTGTTATTATATAGGGAAATGAGCAGAGTGGACGGGCTTGATGGTCCTTTTCCTACCTTCAACATTTATGTTTCTAGCATGCAAGAGGTTGACACTCTGAGTGCCAAAGATGTTGCCAATGTATTATACCTCTATGACACTAAAAGGCTTAAAACCAAAATTTAAATCAATTAGAATTTGACAAAATTGTGTATATAACCTATAGAATGCAGTTGATTTGCACCAAACCATGGTTATGTGAACAAAACCCTACCTAATGAATCAGACTATATAAGTCGGTAACCTGTGGCCCTCTGGTCAAACTCAAAATATACCTGTGTATCATTTTTGCAGACTCCCATAGTTATCTTAGTGATTTCTGACTGGATGTTGCACCCACCAACCAGTCTGATCACGAAGCAAGCAGTTTGGATCATTCTCTCAAGCATTCAACTTTAAAACTGACACAATTAGCAAATAATCTGTATAAGAACCTAAATTTAAATTATGTGGCTCCTATAGTTTATCAACCCTGTGGACCAGCTCAGTTTCACTCTTGACTGCAAACTCTCTGCTTCAGTCTGTATATTGTATGATGTAAGTCTATGATCTGATGGTTGTTGCTCATTTGATTGCAAGCTCTTGTCATACATGATTTATCTATAGCACACGGCCGGTCTGGGTGATGTACCAAAGAACATGGTGAAATTCATTACACATAATAAATACAAATTCGAAAAAAACATGTATTAAATAGGACTTTTAACCCATTGGATGCTATAAGTGTCCCCAGTGCATTGCACTGGAGTCCTCTCTAGTCCACAATATGTTAAAAGCACCATTTAACTCAGCGCACAACTGCAGCATGTCTTTATGTCTGTCTGTCGCTATACTATAGAAAAGGAACCATAAGATCTGAGTGTACCTTTTTTTATTTGCGAAGTGTTGAAGAGTGCATGTACAAGTGACTAAAGACAGATTTTTGTAGCGTCCCTCCCTTCAACCCCAAAACAGGAGTCAGACCCCATGATCTCGGTGTCGTACCTAGCAAAGCTTCCCGGTCCTGATCTCCTCTGTACTCCCAAACAGCTTTAGAAGCCATGGATATTCAGAAATGTACACGAACACACACGTTGCGCCCCTCCACATGACCGCTTGGGATAGGAGGAGTCCAAACAACCGAGGAATAGCTCTAACCCTACATCCTGACTTGCTTCACTCACCGAGTTCCTGTACGTGTGGAAACAGACAGCGCCACCTGTTGTATAAAATAGCGTACAATAACCTTTATTTTCATGTTTCGTTTCTGTCTGTCACAGTCCGGGGAAGCAACTAGGAAATGTTAAGCAGGTTACCTTGTGAAACTGCAGATTTAGGAAATATCATGGCTTTTTATTTTATTTTAAATATAGCTAGGATGACAGTTATGATAGTGTGACATTTTTATCTGTCAAATGTTGGAGGGTTTTATGTTACATACTCTGTGGCCTGTTCCTTGTTAATTGCAAGCTCTATTGGTCCATTATATAAATTAAACATTATGTGGGGTTCATTTCACTGTTTCAGTCTGAGCCATATTATAAACGAAAAAGTGGAACATGTCTGGGGCAAGCCAAGTATTTATTTGGAACAAAAGTTGGTTAATGCAACAGCTATGGAATCTGTTCAAACCGCAAGATCACAGGTTCTAGTCCCAGCAGAGTCAATTCAGCCTTTCATTCTTCCGAGGTAGATAAAATGAGTACCATTAAATTGGGTAATAAAATCTATACCCCAGGCAGAGCCAGCCCAACACATTTTACTGCCTGGGTCAAAGGATGAAATGCTGCCCCCCCAAACTACACCCACAAAACACTCCCTTATGGCTGCTGTAAGCAAATTTAACCCTTTGAGTGTAGGGGTATGCAGTGCATTGCAATGCACTGCATACCCCTCTGGTACACTAAGGGTCAATCCCCAGGTCTTTCAAAGCCAACCAACTCCCCTGGTTACATTCCCTGTGCAGTTACTATAATGTGAAGACAAATGGAAGAACTGCACATTTTTGATGATATTTTAAAACTGTCCATTTTTTTTACAATTGCAGCAGTGTTAGCAATCTTTCACATAGGACACCACTTTAACCCTTGCATAACCAGGGATGTCTGCTCCTGTACTCAAAGGGTTAGAATTTTCTGCTCCTGTACTCAAAGGGTTATAAAATCTAACCGTACAGGAGCAGACATCCCTGCTTATAACATTGTTTAAGTGGTGTCCTGTGTGAGAGATTGCTATCTAACTCTGCTGCAGATGTAAAAAAATGGACAGTTATAAAATAGCATCTCTCTCCCTCCATGCCACCCATGTCTCTCTCTCTCCCTCCATGCCACCCATGTCTCTCTCTTTCCATGCCACCCATGTCTCTCTCTCTCCATGCCACCCATGTCTCTCTCTCTCTCCCTCCCTCCATGCTACCTATGTCTCTTTCTCTCTCCCTCCCTCCATGCCACCCATGTCTCTCTCTCTCTCTCCCTCCCTCCATGCCACCCATGTCTCTCTCTCTCTCCCTCCCTCCATGCCACCCATGTCTCTCTCTCTCTCCCTCCCTCCATGCCACCCATGTCTCTCTCTCTCTCCCTCCCTCCATTGCACCCATGTCTCTCTCTCTCCCTCCATGCCACTCATGTCTCTCTCTCTCTCCCTCCATGGCACCCATGTCTCTCTCTCCCTCCATGCCACCCATGTCTCTCTCTCTCTCCATGCCACCCATGTCTCTCTTTCTCTCCATGCCACCCATGTCTCTCTCTCTCTCCCTCCCTCCATGCCACCCATGTCTCTCTCTCTGTCCCTCCATGCCACCCATGTCTCTCTCTCTCCCTCCATGCCACCCATGTCTCTCTCTCTCCCTCCATGGCACCCATGTCTCTCTTTCTCTCCATGCCACCCATGTCTCTCTCTCTCTCCCTCCCTCCATGCCACCCATGTCTCTCTCTCTCTCTCTCTCTCTCCGTCCCTCCATGCCACCCATGTCTCTCTCTCTCCCTCCATGCCACCCATGTCTCTCTCTCTCCCTCCATGCCACCCATGTCTCTCTCTCTCCCTCCATGGCACCCATGTCTCTCTCTCCCTCCATGCCACCCATGTCTCTATCTCCCTTCATGCCACCCATGTCTGTCTCTCCCCCTCCATGGCACCCATGTCTCTATCTCCCTCCATGCCACCCATGTCTCTCTCTCTCTCCATGCCACCCATATCTCTCTCTCTCCATGCCACCCATGTCTGTCTCTCTCTCTCCCTCCATGCCACCCATGTCTGTCTCTCTCTCTCCCTCCATGCCACCCATGTCTGTCTCTTTCTCTCCCTCCATGCCACCCGTCTGTCTCTCTCCTCACCATGTCATACATGTGTCTCTCCTCTCCCCATGTGTCTCTTTGCCACTTATCTTCTCCTCCTCTTTTGTCTCTCTCTCTCCTCCAGCTCCCTGGTGTCTAGTGGCAGGCAGCTTGATCCTCCCAAGCTGCTTCTCGCACTCCCCACACGGTCTGATGTCTGAGCGCTGGCAGGTCACGTGAGTCCTGGTGCTCTGACCTCAGTACAGTGCGGGGAGCGAGAGAGGCAACATGGGAGGATGTCTGTGCGCAAGCTGACAGCCGCCCACCCGCAGAGTGGCTGTTAGGTGAGCACCTCTGCCGGCAAGTTTGTTTTTTTTTCCCAGGAGACACCCAGCCAAGCGCACCTGCTGTCACAGTGATTAGTCTGGCTCAGTCTCAGTCAGGCTGACAGACTGAGGCTGAGCCACACTAATTACTGTCACAGCAGGCGCGCCGCTCTTTGTCCTATGCCGTGTTGACACAGACCAGGGTCCATTGACCCACTGGGACGCATGTTAGGGCCGGCCCTGACCCCAGGACATACGTGAAAACAAGAGACAATCTCAATGTACCCTTTGTGGTAAAATACATTGAAATTGAGCATAACTCTTAGGGGAGGTATGATTGCAGTGCAATAGGTTCAACTTCAAGACCTCTTTGGCATCCTTGGAATTGTAATCCTTGTTTAAATAACTTCTGCTTCCAATGGTACGGCATGTTTGCCTCAGAACAGTTCAATTTTTTTAACATATGGCTCTGCATGTTTATTGTACATTCTGTTGGCCAGTTCTATATACTGCAAGCTCAGAGAATTAATTTTCCCTGTTGAGTACAAGCTCTGAGATTTGATTCTCTGTGATTCAGTTCTACAGGCTGCAAGTTCTGAGGGCTCTATCTTCCTGTTTATTGCAACCTCAGTGATTCAGTGAACACCCTTATTGTAAACTTAGTGGGTCAATTCTATTATAGTTGTGGTCGGATCTATACAGCGTCAATGATAGTAATAGTTAGACAAGTAATGATATGTGCCTTAAAACCCCGGCCTGAACGATCAGGAGGGGAGTGAAAAGAAGTAAACCTGAATAGAGGCAAAATATCCAAAATTATATTTTATTGGACAATTGACTGAAAGGAGTACATGGGATTTATTTTAACATCGCTTGTTGAGCTCTCTTGATTTCTAGCACAGGATTATGAACATAACGGGTAAAACAGTTTGATTTCCACCGACCTAACCTTTGAATAATGTGTGGAGGAACTTGCTGTCGGGAAGCTGTAGTAGCTGCGCCTATGCGAAATGAATGACCTAAATATAAAGAAGCATTTAAACCTAATAGTGACAGGAGAAAACGGACGTGTTAAATGAACGTGGAGGTGGATAACGGGGCCCCATTGATTGGTAAAAGTGGGTAACTAGTGGGTTTATCATGCATTAGTGAGAATAGTGATTTAACAGCAGATACCGGACACCAAGCATCGTAAGTAGCGTGATAAGTGATGTGTGTACATAATGCTGATTGATCTGTTTTGGAACGTGGAAGAAATAAAGTGAAAGAATCTTTTGAGAGTGAGAGGTGACCCAAGTTAAGAAATACTGAATGTGAATTTGAGATAGTAAACTCACTAGGTCTCAGAAAGCCAAAGAAGGCCAAGTGAATAGCAGCTAACATTACATGATTTGTCATTGTATCGAAAGGTTGAGAATGTAATAGGTTAACCAATTTCCTAAAGAGTTTTTTGACATCTATCGGTAAGCGGTGTGAGAGTGAATTGTATTGTGTTTTAGCCAAACCCTTGAGAAACAGTTTAGTTTTATAGGAAGAAAAAATGGATATCTGGTTGGGAGAGTTAAGGTTGATGTGATGTTGGATCCCAGCCAAATATAATTTAATCGTAAGTGGCGAGAGTTGCAGGTCAGAGGCACAGTGAGCAGCAAAGGCTAGAATATTGGTGATGCTAAATGGTTCTGGAGGTTTGAATTTAGTGATGAATTTATTGAAATATTGCCATGCTCTATTATAATTCCTTAGCGTGTTCGGGGCGAGAGCCCGACTGATGATTCCTTCTGATTTGTTAACGTAGTGGTTTAAATCATAACAAGTTCTTTGAAAGATGGAGGTGAGTGTCGCTGTAGAGTTGTTTGCTGATGTGACCGGAAAAACTGTTGAAATTTGAAACGGGAGAGAAAGTCATCTGCTTTGTTAGAATGACCTGGTAAAAATGTACATGTAAAGTGAAAGTTGTATGTAAGTGCAAGAAAAACTAATTTCCTGAGGAACTTCATAACATGACTATTTTTTGATTTGCCTTTCTTAATGGTATACGATAAACCTTGATTGTCCGTGTGAAAAATTATTTGTTGGCCTGACTATTTGTGACCCCACAAGACGGCCACTGCCACTATTGGGTAAATTTCAAACAATGTAGATGTGGTGAAGAAATTTGGAATGTGGAATACCTCTACTGGCCAGGATTCAGCAAACCATTGTGAATCAGAAATGGCAGTGAAACCCTTCCCAGCCGAAGCATCTGAGTATATGAAGGTTGCGTCATTCCAGTTCTTAAGGAATTCGTCCCACATAGCGATATCTGATCTGGCTTCGTTGTCTAACACCACATACGGGGAGTTGCTAGATAGTAATTTGATAAGATGAGAGATAAAGGACCTACCATGGGGCATGATTTTTGTGGCATAATTTAAATGGCCTAGAAGAGATTGTAGTTCTGTAATGTGACATGATTCTTTAAGGGTAAATTTGTGTAATAATGTCCTAATTCTAACTAGTTTGTCTAAAGGTAGTCTTGCTTCCATAAGGATGGTATCTAGCGTGATCCCTAAAAATTCGATGATGTGTGATGGACCAAGTGTTTTGTGGGCTGTTGTAGGAATATCTAGGTCACTAAATAAGTCAAGAACTTTGGACAAACTAACAGGTTTCATATTGGGCGGTTCAATCAAAAGGAAGTCATCCAGATAATGGATTACCACTGGACATTTGGATATGTTGAGGATTAACCATGCCAGTGTCAGCAAAAAATTCAAAAAGCTTTGGGCTGCTCTTAGAACTGAACACCAATCTTGTAGCAAAATAATACTTTTGCTCCCAACGAATACCATGGAGATGCCATAAGGAATGGTCAATGGGTAATAATTTGAATGCGTCTGATATATCAGTTTTTGATAACCAGCAATTTTGACCACATTGAATGTGAATGATTGCATTGTCTAATCTAACATATTCCATAGACATATCTTCTGAAGGTATCAGGGAGTTTATACTGGGTTGAGTAGAACCATGAGGGGCAGAGAGATCTATGATCAGTCTCTTTTTATCGGGTTGAAATTTCTTGGCAGCTATCCCCAGTGGGTTAACTCTCCAGATGGGGAATGGAGGAGACAAGAAGGGGCCTATGATGAACCCTTTATCTAATTCTGTTTGAATGAGTTTATGTACAGTATCTGGGTCAGAAGTAGCAGATAGTAGATTGGGGCATTCAATAGAAGTATCAGGACAACGATTAATTCCTGTATGGAAACCTGACATAAAACCAGAAATGAGATAATTGGAAAGAGTGGTGTTCGGATGTTGAAGAAGAAGAGACTGCAACTTTGACAGGTTAATGGACCTCGGTCCTTTATTGACAGAGAAATTCTTGGGGCAAATAACCCTAGAGTGGGAGTTATAGCAGAGAGAACATTGGTGTAACATCCTACATGCACTGTAAAAGCACCCTTTGCTGTTAAAATTATTACATATGGGGGAATTTCCTATGTAGTGAATTGTTCTACCCAGTTTGTCTTTGGTAGGGCGAGAAGTTTGTTCGGATGGGGAATTCAAGTCCTGAGGTCTACTTGTGGGTGGAAGTTCTAACTGGTTGGTAATAATGGATGAAGGACATAGTTAAGTGGAATGAGTATTTGCTTGGCAGATCTGGCAGGAAGGTAACTTAAGACCTGCAAAATGTCTGCAGAATAGCTCATTGTCCAGGGAGCTCCAGTCCATGTGATAATTGAATTGGGACGAAGCAGCTGAAGCCTTAGCAGCAAATGACTTATGATAGTCATAATAGGCAAAACCGCCATATCTATGTCCCAAGTCAACCAGAGTATATAGGTAAGTGTCTATGAGGAGAGGTAGTGCAGATAATATCTCTGTAGACACTAAAGGCTAAAACAAATTCAGGAATAGTTAATTTGCGGGCTAGTCTAGGATCTTTAGTTTTTAGAGTGACTGACACTTCACCGCAGTTCACATTTTTATTTTCCATGAGATCTTGTGATGCTAAAAGAATAGCTGCTAGCTTAACTTCTTTGCTTTCCAAAATATCCCTACGCAAGTTTTGAGGGATCATGTGGGCAGGTGTAATGCGTGGGGGCAAGTTTGAGTTACCTGTTTTCTCCAACGTATTGGAAGGTATGATAGATGGACTTGTATGATGGTTATTGGATTCCAGGTTGGATAACCTTGACTGTATGTTAGATACAGTAGAAGTAAGTTCAGTAAGCATTTGGATAATTTTTTGTGACTGATCTGTCTGTGGTATTGATACACTAGGAGAATGAGGCAGGGATAAAGTGGGCGAACTGTCCGTATTTAGAGCTGGAGAAAGTGGAATGGGTGTGGTGATTGTGTTATCGCATAGTAATCTATAAAGTTCATTCTTCCTAGCCGATGCTGAGTAATGAATTCCTCTTCTATTAAGTTCTGCTGTCAGTTTTGTAATAGTCCATGACCTGTAAGATGAACCAGTAGTGGTAGATGAACGTTTACGTGGGGTGTTTGCATAGATCTTGGCGGTTCTGAACCTGAAGTCCCTGGAGTGTTAGAATCTTCCATGACCGGTATATTCTAAAACAAAATTCATAAGTATTAGGAAAAGATAAAATGGCATCTTCCCCGATAATTTAACCTGGAAATTGACCCGGAGGAACGTGTCTGAAGAATTCTTCTAGACCTCCTGAATAGAAGTGAAATAGTGGAATTGGTAATAAAGATTACCTCGTTGTGATCGAGGAGAAGAAAAACTAACAGGAAAGTAGTTCTCGCCAGGAAAATAAGACGAGTGAATCATAGTTTACAGCATCAGGAAAGGTTGCCTTTGCTCCATAGGAGAGGCTAAGATTAACCGAAAACAGAAACCTTAACACACCAGTCTCCTTCCCTGAATAAAAGATATATACTTATCCTGTTAGAAGTCTATGCCTTGACAGATGCCAAAGCGTAAAATCCTTCATAACATGAGCTCGCAAATACGTAGTTTGCATAAGGAGCCTGACCTGTTGAGGAGACGTTGATTTCCATGAAGTAAGGTGTGAGTAACCTTCGGACTCCGGGATGAGGTAAGGTAGATGTGATGAATTTAAAGAAGCAATGGAGTGACGTAACGGACACTGTAAAAGGTTGAGGTGACAGTGAAACATGGATACATGAGGCAGTACGGTGATAGTGATCCTATTTTGTAAAGGAGGTAAGGTAACGGTTAACCTTCGGCCTCCAAAGCGGTAAGGTGACAGTGACCCTTGGCCTCTGAATGAGGTAAGGTGATGGTGACCTTCGGCCTCCGAAAAGAGGAAAGGTGATAGTGATCCTATTTTTGTAAAGAAGGTAAGGTAACGGTTAAGCTTCGGCCTCCAAAGAGGTAAGGTGACAGTGACCCATGTTCTCTGAATGAGGTAAGGTGACGGTGACTTTCGGCCTCCGAAAAGAGGTAAGGTGATAGTGATCCTATTTTTGTAAAGGAGGTAAGGTAACGGTTAACCTTTGGTCTCCAGAGAGGTAAGGTGACGGTGACCCTTGGCCTCTGTAAAGAGGAAAGGTGACGGTGACCATCGGCCTCTGAAAAGAGGTAAGGTGATAGTGACCTTCGGCCTCCGAAAAGAGGTAAGGTGGTAGTGACCTTCGGCCTCGTGATTGAGGTAAGGTGACCATGACCTTCGGCCTCCGTGATGAGCAAAAGTGAAAATTACCTACTGTATGAAAGTGCCTGAATCTGTTTAGACTGGGGTTATTACCTTAACTGAAGATGTGCGTCTGAGACCTGATATGCTTATCTGGAGAATTGCAATGTGTAAAAAGAGACATATAAGATATATATGTATTATATATATTTTTTTTTATATAAACACATAGGACCACAGGCAATCTGTTCAGAATGAGTGGATGTATACTAGAAGAAGTGATACCCTGAATTAGACATAAAGTAATAATCTAAGACTTTGACTGGTTAGAAAAACGTTGGTACCCCAATTAACATTGAAAGTAGTGAACATCGTGATGTACATAACAGAAATATAGAAGTCATGTAATAGATAAGCACATATGAGCAGTTACTGACATGTAGCTGAGAGTGTTAGAAACGCTTTAATTTTTCAGCATAATATGTAATACATGAATGGAACCAAACTTGACTAGCAGCTATACGTATGAATCGTATGCAGAAGAACCGGTAAGTTCCTGTATGAAATAGTGTAGCATACCTGCCTTCGTAGAAAGCGTGGAGAGGGTAACGCTAAAGTGAGGAAGGATTAGAAGCGTCGCGAGGAAGTGACGTCACTTCCTGGAACTGGCACCGTGGTCTAGAGAGATGCATATGAGAAAAAGGGGGTTTGCCAGGTGTAGAGAAGGAGGAATTAGGCTAGTGAGTGAACAACTGGTGAAAAGATGACCGAGGTACTTACGTTTGCAGACTGCTATCAGACGGTATTATTCACGTGACTACGTCATCGACGGAGTGACCCCCAACGATAGAGGAGTAAGAGAGGGAGCTGGGGGATTAAATAGTCCTCCAGCTCCTCCCACAATTACAGGCACAGCCTTATTATTTTGCAAAAATGGAGGTGCTGCAGGTGCAGTATTATTAATGGCACACTGTAACCAACACCAGTAAGAGGAATATTGCTTAAAAAACCAGAGTCTGGGAATAATACTTAAGTGTACCCAAATCAAGCATAGATGTGATCTTTAAAATGCCCGAAACACAGTGATACCTCCAGAATCACAAGTCTTCAGCATCAATCAGTTCAAAAGGCAGCTTCTGTTAGGACATCAATCAAAGGAGAACATGTATAAATTAGAGGGCACTCCATTAATGCCATATCACTTCAATAAACAGAATGAAAGAGTAATATATTGCTCATGTATTGTTGATTTATGGGGACTTATGCCACTTGTTAACATAATCAGCATGCAGAGAAAATACCCTGTCTCTGTTTAAGGGAATCTCCACAGCAAACTGCTTCTGCAAGCAGTGATGTAGTCCCAAATATAATTTATTGAAAACAATAAATTGAACAAAGATTTAGAACAATTCAATTGCAGTTCTCTGCACTGTGCTGATTTATGAAGAATCAATTTCCTAAAATGACTAGCAAAGGTATATTCTGCATATGGTACTGTTTAAATATATTAAAAGTCAGAGAAGCGCAACTAGGAACGAACCTGCAATACAAATTTGCAGGCTCTATAGGAATGTTATCCTACCCAGGGTGCAATCTCTTTTAGCCCACTAGTGCCTTTCACAAAGAGGAAATATCCTAAACATATCATATGGGTCCATTACAGCAGTCCAACCATAAAATTCCACTTCACATATGCAAATGACCCTTGTGATTTGTCACCTTAAAGGAGCAGTAAACTTTTTTTTTATGAAAAAATATATATTGTAGGGATTTTCCTGTTGAGTAAAATAAGGGTATACCCACTTCCAGAGTTATTACAGTTTAAACCCATGTTTTTTTACATTATCAGTGCCCTCTAGTGGTCAAATTCTAATTAGTTTTTCCTGTTACATTCTAATGGAGAGGAATGTCAAAAAAGTCAGAGACATACAGTTCTCCATAGAATGTGATAGAAACTGTCTGTCACTTCTTGTCAGTTAGAACTATCAAGATATATACACAGTAAACTCACTTCCTGATTATTTGAACTGCTATAACTTTTGAATAAAACATCTGACAGCAGTGAGAGTGACCTTGTTTTATTCAGCAAGAAAAGATCTATAAAATATGTGTTTTCATAAAAAAGGTTTACTGTTCCTTTAACCCCTTAACGACGGATGACTTACCAGGTACGTCCCACGGAAACTGTCACTTAGTGACAGAGGACGTACCTGGTAGGTCACGGAGGTCCAAGTCTCCGTGCGGCTGCACGCTGCTCAGAGACTCCGGACTTGTTTGAAAAAAAAAAAAAAAATGTTCCTCGGGCGTTAAGGTGACAACCTCGTATGAACGCGGCTGTCACTAAGGGGTTAAGGGTAATGGGGGAATACAGCGCTGGACCCCTTGCTCACAGTGCCTAGAGAGATCAGCTACACCTCACTGACAAGGCCCAAAAAGGCTGAAATGTACGTCTGGGGTTGGCTGCTTCTCTTGTTCAGAGAGGAATTGCCTGGCATTTTGTGGTTGGACTGCTCTTAGGAAAGGACCAATATGATATGCTTCAGGATATTTCCTCTCTGTGAAAGGCACTAGTGGGCTAAAAGAGACTGCACCCTGGGTAGGACACCATTCCTATAGAGCCTGCAAATTTGTATTGCAGGCTCGTTCCTAGTTGAGCGTCTCTGACTTCCACTTCACATACTGTTTAAATATACCTTCCTAGGGAGATGATAGGACAAATGATAAAGACTCTTCATCGGCATGGGGAGCTATCATAAACAAATGCTACATTAAACACATAAGCAAATCAAGACTCACCTGCTTGATCATAATCAAACCATATAATTCAAAATATATATAAGGGTAAACACAGTTAAATAGTGATAATTAGCACAATGGAAACATGTATGTATGTATGTATGTATCTTTATTTATATAGCATCATGCATGTACACATAGCTTTACAGAAATAGTAATAGTACAATACAAAAATACAAGACAGTTTTAAGAGTATCAGGCTAAACTGTGATCTTTGCATTATTAGCAGAGGTAAAGTACAGCAAAGGGTATTAATCTTGGGAAAGGAATCCTGCCTCAAAGAGCTTACAACCCGAATAGTAGTCGACAACACACAAAGACAAGCAGTGGAGGATCATAAGTGCATGTACAAGGAGGCTTCAGTAAGTGAAGTGCACAATGATTTTGATGTGACTGTCAGTGTGCACAAGGATAATGTTTGTACTGAGATGCTTCCTTGAGCAAGTGGGTTTTTAAGAGACGCTTAAAAAGTGATGAGTATGAATGATTGGCGAATGGTAATAGCGAGAGCATTCCAGAGTCAAGGGGCAGCCAGTAAAAATTATTGCAGCCGGAGATGCCTTGTGCTGTGTAAGAAGGGACAGAAAAAACCCTCGAGAAGAATGCAGGTGACGGGCAGGGGTGTATCGGGGAATAGGAACAGAATATCACAGTCCCCCTTAGGAGGCTTTATTGATCCTGTGCTTCCTTCCTCTCTTGGGAGGTTGGCCGGCATGTTTGCAGCTACTTCCACATTTCTAACATCATGTAACGGCGCTGTGTTGTGCGCCTCTTTGTGGGCCTATTCTGTTTTGCTTAATTGGTTCCTGCCTTTATCGGCGCCTTTATTAACCTCCTTGGGCCTAGGAGTCATTGCCCTTACATGGTGTTTCTGCTAGTGTCTCTTGTGCTCTGTTGTGACCCGTGCTTTATCTGAGAATCTTCTCGATGTATGATCCGGCTTGTCTGACTACCCACGTCGGTTCTGAGCTGTGGCTGACTGACTCGCTCTGTGTAGTCCCCTGTTTGTCTGACCTCTGGCTCTTGCTGCCTAACTCATTCAGTGTAGTCCCCTGCTTGTCTGACCTGTGGCTCTGGCTGACTTCTTGCTCTTTACACTCCTAGCATGCCTGACCATTAGTCTCGGTGTTCTGTGGCTCAGACCTGCTCTCACGCCCTGTTGCCTACGGTCACGTGACCTGGGGTGGAGGCTTGTGCATTATCTACTGTTCCCGCTGGTGTTTCACCCGTACCTATGTCCTAGTCTCCGGTATCTTGCAGTAGTGCAGTGCATAGCACAGTGTGCAGCTCTAGATAGGAGCCTGGGTCCTATCTGCCTGTGGTCTGGGATTGTGTGGGCTAATACTATTGTTGTACATAATAAATAAAGGTGGTTATATATTTTATTATTTTGTCTGTCCTTCTTTGCCTGAAAACTGTGACACAGAAATGTAAGAGGGTGCTGAAGAAGAAAGCAATTTAAAATATGAGACCTTTGTCACCTCTATTTGTTTTTGCTTTGTTTCTTTGTTTTTTCCTTTGGACATTTCTGCATTGTGTTGGCGCCCGTCTCCTGCAGCTTCTCTTCCTTCCAGGCACATTCGTGTGATGTTGTGGCTGGGTGCCTCTCTCCCATTGGTGCACAGTCGTGTTCAAGTTTTCGTATTCTAGTGCTTGCCTTCTGGTGCACCTATCAGATCAATAGTACAGACATACCCCCACTGGACGGTTCTATTATTGTCTCCTTCTGCCTTTTTAAACAGGCCTCCCGCTGAAGCGGTTGCCTGTTCCTTGGGCTAGTTTGGTGTTACTTGTTTCAAGTGTTCCTGATAGATTTCCTGGCTTCTGACTCAGCTATACTGACCACGGCTTATACTAATTGATTCCTGGCTTCAGACTTCCTTGACCACGGCTTATCCTTAAATGATTCCTTGGCTTCCTTGACCTTGGCTCATTCCTAAAAGATCCATGGATACTGACTCGGCTACTTTGACTACAACACTGCTTCTAAATGATATCCTGGCTTCTGACTTGGCTTCACTGACTATGCTCACATCTGACAGTTTCCCTGGCTTGTGTATGCATAATATTTATGGCTCTGTGACTGCCAGTGGGCAGTGGAACTATGCCGAGGGATCAAACGGTGTAAGTGGGGATCTGTGACTACCACTGGATAGTGGAATACTTGAAGTAGGGTCAACCACAACTAAAGAAGGCTGATAAACTGACCCAAAACAGACCTATTAAATGAGGCATTCAGAAAGAAACAAAGATATAAGAAACATATATATATATATATATATATATATATATATATATATATAAATAAATATATATATAACTTTATTCAAAAATAAGTATAATTACAATATACAAAAATAGCTTAAAGGAAAAATGAATTAATATGCGAATGTATGTTATTTGTGGTACCAGTGCTGTCCCAGTGATGTTTTGTATGCTAATTACATTTTTCATTGATGTTTCATAAGCTAATGAAGGTCTGTTTCACTTTTTTCCCAGAAATAAAACTGTGAATATTTCCTAAACTATATATTTGCTGGAATTTTGGGTAATATGACATATAGGCAGTTTTGAATGATGTTTTCAAATATGTAAAGAAAATTACATAGGTCCACTTCAGAAGGTCAGCTCCTCTTTGAAACCCAAATGCTCTTCTTCAGCCCCTGGAGAGGGCTCATTTGCTGTTGACCAAGGAAAGGTAAATGATGCGATTTGCATCATAAAGGGGTGGGCCTAAATGAGTGGGACTTACCTTCCATATGTCATAATGTGGGTGGGGAGAATGAGGAGAAGTGGGTGGGAAATGTGATTATAAATCCATCTGTGCAAATACAGATTCAGTCACTTGATTCAGAGCTGTCATTCGGTCATTACGTAAACCCAAAAATTCTCAGTAATAACCCGCTAACCAGCATACATGGAAACTCTCCAGATCTGTCCCAGAGACTCCAGTTTTTACAATTAATTACCTGGTCTCTAGGGACAGAGCCTGATTCTCTGGCCGTAGTAAGTTTCTTCTGAAACAAAAAACACTTCTCCTCCATCTCACCTTGTTCTGCCCACTTCTCTTCCTTCCGTCCCTTTTCTGCCCACTTCATGACACAAGGATGGTAAGCCCCGCCCACCTGAATAGGACCCATCCCCTTTATTACACATTTTGCGTCACTTACATCCCCCTAGTTGGCAGCACATGAACCTTCCTTGGGGCTCAAGGAGAGGAAATTCCCAGGTATGACCCCCCCAAGTCACCCTCCCAGCAACACCACAAAAAACTTAAGTGACCCTCCTTGTCAATTTGAAATAGGGTGACCACATGTCCCTGATTGCCCAGGACAGTCCCTGATTTTGAATGTGTGTCCCTTGTCCTGGCCAGTCCTCTTCAGGGACAATACAAAGTCCTGTAATAAAGACTCCAGAGCACAGAGTTCTAAACACTAAAAGGAGAACTGCCCATTGCCTATTGTGACAGAAAGTGATGCCTCTGCTGGACTACAAGAAAATAGCCTCCAGACAGCACTCTAAACACTAGAGAGAGAACTGAGCCATCATCCTGACATCAAACAGGAGCTGCAGTGCAATTTTGTTGTGGTGTAAGGCTAGTATAAGCCTTTGGTGTGATGTACATGTTCTTGTAGTCCATCACAATCATGGCTTTCTGACACAGCAGTGAAAGGGAAGTTCTCCATCTAGTGTTTAGAACTCTGTGGTGCACTGGAGAAGGCTGTGCACTGATGTCTGGTGATATATAGTGACCTCTTCCACATGGCTGAACTATAGTCAAGGACAAGTACTCTGCTGCTCTTGTCTCTGCAGTGTCCCAGAATGGTAGATTGTAAATGTGCTCACCCTACTTTGAAATGTTATGAAGTATGGCCAAAGAGGTACATTTTTGTTTTAGGTGGTGTTGCAGAGGGCGTGACTGATGGAAGGGATACAGGGGCGGACTGACCAGTCAGGCATTCGGTCATGGACCGGGGGCCCGTGACCGAGGGGGTCCTGCTGCCACCACAACCACCTATATATAATGTCTGCTTCCATTTAGGGTCCAGTGCCATTTTAAAAAGTACCGGCAATCAGTGAGGGGGCACATTATAGCCAGTGCCACCCACACATGATCCACCGCAAGACCACATGATACAACAAATCAATATGTTACTTGCTGCCAGACTCTGTTACTGTCCGGCAGTTAGCAGCATTTCTGAGCAAGTACTCTTCCCTTCCCTCTGCGCATGCCTACCTGACATCTTGGTCTGTGCAGCATGCGTATTGATGTTATCATATGTACTGAAGTGTAAACAAATATTAATATGTGTTTTATTGTTGTGTAGCAAAGTGATACACCGATATACTAGGGGTGACCACATTTCCATTCTGCCATTCAAGGACACTGTGGTGACGAGCACTTCTCTCCAGCTCTAGGGCAGCTATGCAGGAGGGGTCAGTTTACATCACTGGATATTAGTGTGCAAATTGCTCTTAATCAACGCACCACATAGTTCTAAACATTATAGAGTGAACTGTCCATAGACTGCTGTGACAGGAAGCAATATCTGTGGTGGGATACAAGATAATATATACAGCATATGCACAAAGCCTTAGACTAGTAAACTACAATAAGATTGCACTGCAGCTTCTGATTGATGTCAGGATCAAGGCACAGTTCTGTCTCTAGTGCTCAGAGCTGTGCCTGGAAGCCATTTTCTTGTAGCCCAGCAGAGACACCACTTGCAATGGGCAGGTCTATTTCTGGTGTTTAGTTTCTTTATTCAGGGACTTTGTATTGTCCCTGATGGGGCTGCCTGGGACATGGGACAAACACATAAATTCCAGGACTGTCCCTGGCAATCAGGGACATGTGGTCGCCCTACGATATACAAACCAGACTGATCTCCTAAAAATGAGGGACTCCAGGGTAGGAAAGAGAGACAGTGAGATTTAGCAGTAGACTGGTAGAGTAAAATCATGTTTACTGGCTGAGTGGCTCTACAACACAAGCTTTAAAGACAACATTTGTCTCGTCTTCAGGCAAAATAAAAACGAAGGCTGAACGATGCCTGTATTCAGACTCCATTCTAATTATGCCTGAAGAGACCTAAATTGTCTTGAAAGCTTGAATCCTAGAGCCACTGAGCAAATAAAAGCATCATTTTTACTCTAGCAGTTTCCTGTTTTTCTATGGCAAACGTATTTTTACTCTAGCAGTTTCCTGTTTTTCTATGGCTAACATGGTATGGCCCTTTTTTAGGTCTCAAAAAGGGCTGGTCCCTCCTAAAGAGAGAAAGTTGAGAAGGATTTTCAATATGCCCTTAACAAATGATTATGACATATCTGAAAACAAAAGAAATCTCATTTTATACTTCCAGTTAATCAGTTTCTAAAAACATGCATATTAGATATGCCCAGGCAATTACATACTGTGTTCTGTGCATCTGGAGAATAAAGACAATTCAACACCAGCTCTAGGGTGACATGAACCCTCAGAATGCGAGATGTGTACATAACTCATTTTAGTGCACACCTTTTTGGCACGCAAAGCGTTAGAATTAAGGGACACTCCAGTCATTAAGTACACCAATTAGTTTGTAGATGCAGCAGTGAATCAATATGCAGCTCAGCAACTTCAATAGTCTGGAGTCAGTCTGACCCGCACTCAGACATTCTGCGGCATATTGAACTGGCCTGGTATGTATGACAGGTGGGGGAGGGGCGAATAGCACAGCACCTTCCTGGAAAAGTGTCAGGGACAATAGTACATAATGTGTCCTTCGCCTAAGAGATCGTACACAATCAGTAAGAGGCTTGGGCACGAGCTTCCCTAGCGCGCTTTCAGGGGCGGAGTGATTGCATGAACGCTCGGTCTCTCAAGCCGTAGCTTTATTAAACCACTTGGCACAGACACAATACTTTTGTGTCATAAGTTTGTTACGATCATAGGTTCTAGTGGCATATTACATTTGTTGTGTGTTATCTTTTGTAGTTGACGTCTAAAGTCACGTCTCGCGATAGTGCACGCTCCAAGCCGTCAGCCGGTTGGTAGACAGGAGGTTGTGGTGTCTGCGGCTCCTGTCTGGCCTCCGTGTCCCCGCCCATCCCAGCCATCTACTCCTCGGATGTACCTCCTTCTCCCGGCTTGCTCTCCCTCCGCCTGCCTACCCCCAACCCCGGTCGGCTCGTCACGTCCGGTAGCCGGAGGAGGTCAGATCAGCAGTAGTGCTCGGGATATCTGATAGGCAGACACAAAGAGGACACCGTGTGACCGAGGCCTTGGCCTGCCACACATACAGGTGAGGAGAGGCCTTTAGCATGTATGGTTTTATGTGTGTATATATCTCTTTAAGAACCAGCAGGATGTGCAGCGTATTGCTTTGGTTATCTAAAACTATATATATATATATATATATATATATATATATATATATATATATATAGTGTGTGTGTGTGTGTTTTTTGTGTGTGTGTCAGATCCTATGTTCAGACATCCTTCTACCTGGATTGTGTACGTATCAATGTGACCAGACTTACGACACCTATAAAAACAATATTAGGGCTGTCCTAGACTAAAGGCCACCATGCAGTATGTATGTTCTATATGTGCCCAGAACTAAAGGCAGTGCCTTCTCAATGAAAACAAAGTTGCTTTAGAAATACAGCACGCAGGAACCAGTACACTAGCACTAATAAATGGCACCAGAAACAAAAATATTTACAATTTACTTTTTGATATTTGCACCATTTTCTGAATTTCCCTGGGCTCCTAGATTCAGTGCTTTCCTCATCCATTTGTCCATTGATAATCAAAAGCCTTTCCACTGAATTAAATCTGAAGGAACAGTCAGAGCTGAGAGTGCTGGGTGAGATTAGAGCAGCAGACACTACTGGTAGAAAGATTGAAAGCAAGCAGTTTCCCCATTGCCATAGCAACTCAATAAGCTCATTGATCTGTATTTGTTTTTATATTTTTTGTGACTATAATATGAGGACTATGGTAAAAATGAGGATCTGTTTTATTTCACTGCATTAACATGTTAATGTACTTTTCTCAATTTTTCTAGAAGGCACTGCACTTTTAAACGGGAGGTCTTGTCATGTACATTTTTATGCTATGTACAGTTTTTATATACTTATGTACATTTACCTGCATAATTATACCATCATGTGCTTGTTTTGTGCTTAAGCATACACTTTTACATATTAAAAATGCAAGTATAATTTTAGTAAAGGTCGAGCATAATACATGATGTATTACTGTTTACATTCAAGGAATGGTGACTTTTTGTTTTGACTTTACATTTTCTGCAAGAGCATACTATGTAAATTCAAATTACCTAAACTTTCTTTTTCCCAGTTTCACCAATTTGTTGCATTTTTAATTGAATTTCTGAGTCCATTGACTTTTATGTCTTTGAAAAAGTAGGGATATTTATACTAGCTGCAAGTCTTTCTGCAATATTATTATTATTATTATTATTATATACCTCCAATTTATTCTGGATTGACATAAATTCACACTTGACTAGATCTTAATTTGGAATTCAATCCTAGTAATATGTGTATTTTACTTTGTTTAATAGATTAATTTACCTAGGTAAGTGTTCTCTGTTAGAATACAAATTATTAATAGATAATATATCTACAGCTTCTTATGTATAGTGATCTCTGAAGTCTGCCTCCTGGTCACACCCCCTCACAAGTAATATTCTTCAGTAGACCTGAATACACTCATAGGCTTTCCAAGTCTTTATCAAATTGTAAACTGAAACAGCTTGCAGCTTACTAAAACAGATTAAATGTACAAAAGTATAGCTGTAACTGACTGCTGTTTAAAGGTTACCTACCTGGGTCATTACCTCTTAAATTAAAGCGATAGTAATGTCCAATAATAATGTTATGCATTGTTGTAGATTTAAAAAAAAAAACATTACGTGCAGCAAATCCCATCTCTCAAACCTTTATGGTTTGAGAGATATTAGCCGCTAAAGTTCCCCCTCCCTCCCCTTCTCCTGATGTCAGCTGAAAAGCTGACAGCAGGTGATGTGAGGCGGACGACTCGAGGCGGCTCTTCAGCAGAGCCGAAATAGCGTTATGTAAAAATAATTACTTCATAGGAACTGTCTACAAAGTGTGCTTGCAAACCAGGCTCACTTTGTAGACCGTTCCAATGAAGTAATTCTTTTTAAGTAATGCTATTTCGGCTCTCCTGAAGAGCTGCTGGCTTGTCCCAGGACCGGGATCTCTTGCTGTCAGTAGAATGCTGATGTCAGGAGAAGGGGAGGGAGGGGGAACTTTAGATGCAAATATCGCTCAAACCATAAAGGTTTGAGAGATGGAACTTATTTATTTATTTTTTTTAAATCTACAATACTGCATAACATTATTATTGAACATTAGTAACCCTTTAAGAACCACTTGTTCCTAGGTTGTAGTTTGCTTTTAACGTTTATCAGTTTTTTTTGTTTTGTGTGTGTGGGGGGGATGCTTTCGTTCTTGAGACAAATGTGGTTATATATACATTCCTATATGTGCAGTTCATTGCACGTAGGAAAGTTTGTTCTTTGTGAGCATGTACTGGTCAGTTCACACATTTAAAATATTAGTGTGTGTTCCTTTGGATTTGTAGTGTTTGTTGCTGGGCAGGGGAGCGGTCAAGCTTTTATAGAGTAACTAGTATAAAAGCCCGTGTACACGGGCCAAGGTCCAGGTAATGTTTACCCTTTGAGTGCTCTGGCACTCAAATGGTTAAGAGGCCACTACCTCACTGCTCCACGTGATGCAGTCTTTCATTGCCTCACTCATGCAATGCAATCATGTGCAGTAGTGACTGCCCAAATGCGTGCAGTCTCTACTGCTCATGACTGCATCGTGACAAACATCCTAGCAAACTATTATATAGGATTTGGTAGAATACACAATGTTCAAGCTGTGTAAAATTCACCTGAGAGATCAGTAGAGGTGATGCAGGGGAGCAAGAGAGTCACTGTGTAGGAGTGGGCGGGATCAGCAAACCCTTTCACATCAATGAGAGAGACTTTCCGTTGCTGACTTGAGAGGGTTTGCTGATCCCTCCCACTCCTACCTAGTGAGTCAGGCTAGAATGGAAGCAGGGGGGCTCTCTTGATTCCTTGCATCTCCTCTATTGATCTCCCAGCCAAATCAGCTGGGAGGTCAGTAGCTGGAGGGCATCAGGAAGGGTTTTGATGTCCCACAACAAGGTCTGATTTTATTTAAAGGGATAGTAATGTTTCAAAATAAAAGCCGCTCCAATTAATCTTCATAGTATTTGGGCCATGGAGAGTGTTATTTCAGTACTGTCCGAGTTGTAGTTCAAGAGTAATTGAATGATAAAGTATCCCCCTCCCTCCCCTTTTACCTAGTGTAAGCCACCTCCCCTCAGATGTGGAATCCGCTTTTAAGACCAGACAGCTTGCAGCAGGGGACAATTTTCTTACTATGAGAACAATGAAAACCCTGCCCCCCTTGATGGGTTTTTCAGGTTTTTCCCTTATGCTAATTGATTTTTTAAAGAATAGCTGTGTTAGTCCGGTGGTGTAGATGTACTGGACTGACCTTCAAATTTAGGGACAAGCTTTGGAGAGTGATTCTCCCTTTTTCAAGTCTGAAGCATACTGGTTTTAAAAAATGCAACATGTATATTAAAAGCAGGGTTTAAAACTTGAAGTCCTTTGCTACTAGACAGACCTAAAAAGTTACTTGCCACTGCAAGCCATAAAATACCCACCAGGGCTGAATTTCTACTCGCCAGGGCTAAATATTCACTCGTTAGTGGTGAGTGGAAATTTTGAGCCCTGTTAAAAGCCATGTTAAAGGGATAGTAATGTTTCATAATAAAAGCAGCTCTAATTAATCATCATAGTATTTGGACTTTGGAGAGTGTTGTTTCAGTTCTGTCAGAGTTGTAGTTCAGGAGTAATTCAATGACAAAGTATCCCCCTCCCGCCCCCTTTACTGATGTAACACTCCTCAGCCAGAGCAGAAGGGAGGTGCCCAGGTAGCCTGCAGAGAGGGACAATCTTCAATTAAGATGAGGGAAAAACCTGAAAAGCTTGTCAAGGTGGGCAGGGCTTTCATTGTTTTCATATAAAGAAGATTGTCCCCTGCTTTTATCTGTCTGGTCTATGGACTGCATTCCACATCTGAGAAGAGATGGCTTACACTAGGTAAAAGGGGCGGGGAAACTTTGCTTGTGAATATCTCTTCAACCATAAAGGTTTGAGAGATAAGACTTATATAATTCTTCATGTTTTTTAAATGCCTACAAAATAAAATAAAGTTAAAACGAAGTATTACTATCCCTTTAAGGAAAGCACAAACTGATAAGTAATTCACTTAAAGTTCTTAAAGGAGGAATGAGGGGTGAGTATGAGAGAGACAGATCCATAGTACAAAGATAGAAAATAATATGAGCAAGATGGGTAAACGTACTAGAAATAAATAGAAGGAAATATTAAGTAAAGTTTTGGTAATGTGCAAGGAATACCAAGTCCTTTTTTCAGTCCAGTGTGTTTGGTGTTGAAAAAACTGATTATCTTAATTTCAAATGTCTTTTCTCCTGTGTAATGTTTGAAGTTCCCTCTGAGTATTTTGATTTCAAGGTCTGGATGGGGTGGATTCTCTAAGTCAGTGGTTCTCTATCTTCTTTTGTCCGGGGCACCTCTAGCACATAATCTACAACATTCGGGGCCCCCCTAACATATTTAATGTACTTTATCAAGGGCATAAGAAGGGTACAATACATAAATATACAGTTATTATTAGGTCTTACAATCATAGTAACAAAACTAAATCTATTGTACATAACAATTTCTATAAATCTTTATTTAAAAGTCCATTTTTGTCAGTCTTCATAGAAAACATGGGGCACCCTAAGATGATGTCCGTGGCACACCAAAGTGCCACGGCACCCTGGTTGAGAATCACTGCTCTAAGTAAAATGATGACCGACTGGGTTATGGTTCTTTGTTTTATGGTATTTCTCAATAGATTGTGTGTATTTATCCTTTGATTAAGTGGTAGGCCTGTTCCACTAATGCGATAACATCTAGTTTCACATTGAATGCATTGTATCATATATGAAAGATTTGCTGATTTACATGAATATAATCCTTTAATGTTTAATGTAAATCTTGTTGTGTTGTGCAGATTATTTTGACAAATGTGTTGATATGATTTGCAGCATGATTTGTTGCAAGGTTTGGTCCCATTATCAGTGTCTGTCCACTCGTTGGTCAGTTTTCTATTCATCAGTTTTTGTTTCGGATTCGGTGATTGCCTGAATGCAAGAGTAGGTGGTTGGGGGAATACAGAGGCTGTAGCTCTTTGTTGTGTATTTCTTCTAGTGCGGATTTGTATGTAGTCACTAGTGGGATACGTGTAGAGCTATTTGTCACGTGGTCTCATTGCAAATGCAAGTGTCCCTATTCACCGTGATAAGAGACTAATGGGTATATGCTAGCCCCCCCCCCAGCTGGTGTAGGACCAAAACGAAAAACACAAAAGGAATCCCCCCTGCTTCCATCGGCAGTCATTTTTGGTCCTACATCAGCTAGGGTAGGGTGCATGGCAGTCGCTCCTACCTTGAACTTTTTTTTTTTTTTTTCTTCTTCTTTTTAAATTGGCCGCATTCTTGCTGCTCGGTCCGGGAGAAGGATCTCCTGAAGCTCTGCTCTCCAGCCGGCATGGGACAGCTGCTCCAGTCTACCTCCTTGAATCTCTCACCTCTGGAAGCGATTCGGCGAGGGTACCAAACGCGTACACCAAACATCAGCGTGCGTTCCAAGCATGGAACACGCGAGCCAGTTGGATCAGCTCAGAGGAAACTCCGGAGAATGCTGCAGCAGGCCTAGAACAATCCCTTCAACATGCCTCACATAAGCGAAGGTAAAGGCTTTTGAGCCAGCTCCTTATATCCCTTTTATTTAATTGTCTTTTTGTGGGACCTATGCGTTCCAGCCTGAAATGCACGCCCAGGGCCCATTCTATTTAAGCAGCCTCTGGTTGCTGCTATAGAGATAGGAAGTCGTTTTATATTGGCGGTTTAAGATTTTTATTATTCTATTAAATATTAAAAGTTAAGTTTTATAAGTTCATGTCAGTTAAAAATGTCCTCCTCTGCAAAAGAAAAGGAGAAAGAGAAAACCAGCACTAAAAAAGAAGATAAGACCCCTCAAAAAACAAAGTCTTGTATGGAATGTGAGAATAAATGACCTTTTTCGGATGTATCAAAATTGTTAGAGATGCACCAATACCAATTTTTTAAGACCGAGTACGAGTACCGATACTTTTTTCAAGTACTCACCGATACCAATTACCGGTACTTTTTTTTGCGGTCATCTGCCACTTTTCCAAGTACCTAAAGCATATATGCTTTAGGTGCTTGGAAAACTGGCAGATGACCACAAAAAAAAAAAAATATCGGTAATTGTTATTTGTGAGTGCTTGAACTATATATACACACACATACACACCACCTCTTGACTCTTGATTCTCCCCCTTTGCCTCTTTCTCCCCCTCTTGATCCCCACCTTTTGCTTCCTTCTCCCCCTTTTGAGTCCCCTCCTTTTGCCTTGGCTTTTTCTCTCCCTTTTGATCCCCCCCTCCTTTTCCCTCTTTTTTTTTTTTTCTTCTCCCTTAGTCCCTTTTGCCTCTTTCTCCCTCTTGATCCCCCTCTCTGCCTCTTTCACCACCCGCTCTTGATCCCCCTTTGCCTGCCTTACCCTCCTCTGCCGAATGCTTGCTGTTCTCTCACGATCCCCGGCAGAGGTCAGTGTCGGAGCGTTGCCATGGTAAACCGCGGCAACGCTGCAGGAGGGAGAGAGGTGACCGGGGAGCATTGTGAGCAGCTACCCGGGCTCCCTCTCTGCAGCACCGACCCTGACCCAGGGTATCGGTGCTGGCATCGGCCGCATTTGCGCGAGTACGAGTACTCGCGCAAATGCCGGTATCAGCACCGATACCAGTATTGGTATCGGTGCAACCCTAGAAATTATGCCTGGATTGTTTAAAAAAGGCTGCAAATTCTGAAGTACCATCCCAATTCCAAGATTTCCTATCTTGGATGAGGAATTCCATACAGGAAACTTTCAACTCTCTCCAGTCCTCTGCTGTCTCAAAGAAAAGACCCAGACTTGAGGATCCGTAAGAGGGTACTTATTGTAGAATCACGAGTATGGATGAAGACAGTCTGTTTGACAATCTCTCAGGCTAGTCACCTGAATAAGAGGGATAATTATTAGAAGAGGACGAAGGTTCTTTTAATATAGAAAAAATGGAAACCTTTTTAAAAAGCATGGCAGAGGACATGAAAGAGCAAGGAATACTTGATGTAGCTTTCCTGAGGAAGAAGAAACAACAGTTTTTCCAGTCCACCATTCAGTATCAGACTTAATTAAGTCTGAATGGAAAAAGAGAATTTCACCATCAAGAAGATTCCAAAGAATGTACCCTTCAAGGAAGAAGACTCGGAGTTATGGGTCTCCCCTCCTAAAGTTGATGCTCCCATCTCCCAATTAGCAAAAAGGACCACCCTACCAATGCACGACGGCTCATCATTAAAAGATTCTATGGATAGGAGAATTGAAGCCACCCTCAAAAAAACGATTTGCCATACTTGGTCAAAACATCAAAGCAGCTACGGCGTTAACCTGTGTGTCTAGAACATTTAGAATCTGGCTATCTGAACTAGAAGAAAAAATCGAATCCTCGGTGTCCAGATCCAAATTGGTGAGGGAAGTCGCCTCCATCAAAGAAGCCATAGGTTTTTCCTGTGTTATGCCTCATGGGACATGATCAGATTGGCTGCAAGATCTTCGTCTCTGTCCATCACAGCTAGAAGAGCCCTTTGGGCCAAACCATGGGGAGCTGATCCCACTTCAAAAAATAAACTGGTATCTCTGCCCTTCTCAGGAACTACTCTTTTTGGAGACCAATTAGAGGAGCTCATAAAAAAAAAGTCACAGGTGGAAAAAGTTTTTTTACCCCAAGATAGAAGAGGACATGCATCCCCATCAAGATCTTCATACAGGAATTGTAGATCCTTTCGAGACTCAAGGCGTTTTCAATCCTCAAGGCCATACAAACAAATAAAATAGCTTTAATCAGTCTTCCAGAGGATCATTCAGAAAATCTGGTCCCAAAGGGAACCATTTCAAAAAGGAAACCTTATGAAGATTCCTGGACACTGCCTCTAATTCCAGTAGGTGGTCGGCTGGAAAAATTCCTGCAAGCCTGGAGGAATGTAACCACACCAGACAAATGGGTAACACAAATAGTAGCGGTAGGATGTCCCTTAGAGTTCGACCATGTTCCTCAGAGACATATCTTCAGAACATCAAAGAATCCAAAGGACCCATAAGATCTGGGGAACTTGGAAGATCCATCCAGAACCTGACACAAGACAGGATCATAGAACCTGTACCTCATCAATCAAGAGAGGGATTCTTTTCTGTGATTTTCACAGTCCAAAAATCAACAGGTGGTTTCAGAACCATCCAAGACCTGAAGGCCCTGAATCAGTTTATAAGGCCAAGGAGTTTCAAGATGGAAACAGTAACCTCTGTAATGCAAACAGTTCGTCCAGCTGCCTATGTCACCGCCATAAATCTCAAGGATGCCTACTATCACATCACAGTAGCACCATGTCACCACAGGTTCCTGGGATTTTGCTTCAATGATCAGTATTGACAATTCAGAGTTCTTCCATTTTGGCTGTCCTCAGCCCCAAGGATATTTTCAAAGATCCTAGCAGTAGCATTGGGAACCTTGAGGCAAAAAGGGATAGTCATTCTCCCCTACCTGGATGACCTTCTGATTGTATCGGGGACAAAGACCGAAGCATAGATCAACACTCAGTTGACTCTTCAACATCTGCAGAACCTGGGATGGTTAGTGAATTACCAGAAAAGCCAGCTACAACCCTCCCAACTATGCAAATTTCTGGGAATGATCTTTGACACTGGCTAGGGGACAGTAACTCTCTCTCCCTTAAGAGTGAGAAGGATAAGCAGTCAAGTCAAGAACTTCAGCAGACGCAACATCCATACAGCCCATGATTACATGAAAATCTTGGGCATCCTGAATGTCGCCATTCACATGGGCAAGGATCCACACAAGACCATTCCAAAACCTATTTCTGTCCAATTGGAGCAAAGATCTGGACAGCACATCTAAAAGGATTCATCTGACTCCCCAAGTAAGACAACAACTGAAGCGGTGGATCAACCCAAAGAATCTGTAAAGAGGATCTCCCCTTCAAGATCTCCAATGGCGGAAAATATCAACAGATGCAAGCCTGATAGGATGGGGAGGATGCTGGAACAACATTTCTCTCCAATGAATATTGTCACAACAGGAAAAAAGCCTCCATATAAATCTGCTGGAACTCAGAGCAATACGGCTGTGCCTCAAAAAACTAAAACAACATGTCAAGGGCCATCCAGTTCAGGTAATATCAGACAGCATGGTGGCAGTCCTATACGTCAAAAAAAATCAAGGAGGAACGAAGAGCAGAGCCCTGAACAAAGAAGCCAAAAGGATAATAATTGTGTGGAAAAAAAAAATCTACAAACATTATCAGCCATCCACATTCCAGGGAATCAAAACCTCTAGGCAGATTACCTGAACAGAAATCCAGGGGAATGGGCATTCAACAAGGAGGTATATAAGGAGATCACAAGAAGTGATAGACCTCATGGCAACATGGGAAAACAAAAAAAGCCAGATCTTCTTTTCCAGAACAAATCCTCCAAGGGTCCAGGCTGTGGATGCCAAGACTCAGCCATGGAATTTTCCCCTAGCATACATCTTCCCTCCAATCCCATTGATTCAAAATGTCCTCAGGAAAATCAGATACAAAAGGGCAAACATGATTCTAACTGCTTCAGACTGGCCAAGGAGAGAGTGGTTCTCGGAATTGATCAATCTCGCAGTTGAGGATCCCTGGCCCCTTCTGAACAGATTGGATCTTCTATCCCAGGGTCCAATCCTGCACCAGAACCCAGCCTTCTTGAGACTGATGGCCTGGAAGCTGAGAGGAGTTCCTTAAGATCAAAAGGTTTGTCAGATTCAGTTATTAATATTATTATGGCAGGCCGGAGGATCTCCACCTCCAAGATATACTGTAGAATATGGAAATCTTTCTCAAACTGGTGCAAGAATACAGGAATAGGAAGATCGGACATTAAGACCTTTCATGTTTTAAGTTTTCTTCAGGAAGGGTTCGAAAAAGATCTTCGACCATCAGCCTTGTCAGCAATGCTGGCCAGCCAATTGGCAGAGGACAATTTAGTTAATATCTAAATGCCATAACAAAGGTCAGACCAAGAATAAGAAGTATGGTTCCTCCTTGGGACCTTAACATGGTTCTAGAACAACTATCTTCATCACCAAAATTTGAACCCATGGAAGAAATGCCCTTAAAATTTCTCACCATAAAATCTGTCTTTTTCCAGCAATAACCTCGGCAAGGAGGGTCCCAGAGATTCAGGCACTCTCTGCAAAACCTCCTTACACAGTATTTCACCAGGATAAGGTTGTATTGAGAACCAGGCCCACATTTAGGTCAAAGGTAATGTCAGATTTTCACCTTAATCAAGATATTATTTTGTCCTCCTTCTGTGCAAATCCAATAGGGGAAAAAGAGGAAAAACTCCATAAACTAGACGTAGTACGGTGCATTTCGACATATCTCAAAAGAACCCAGAATTTCAGAAGTGCAGACTCTTTATTTATACATTTTATTGGCAAATACAAAGGGTCTGCAGCCTCAAAATCCTCTATTTCAAGGTGGATAACCCAGTGTATTACAATTGCCTACACTGAGGCAGGCAAAGATCCTCCAAAAATCCTCAAGGCTTACTCTACCTGGGCCCTTGCTACATCATGGGCCTCAAGGGCCTCGGCTTCACCAGAGGAAATTTACCGAGTGAAAAGGAAGTATAGGTAAGAAACATTTCTCCCTTTCTATGTGATAGTCCTTGTTTTGTAGCCTTTCTGTCTGAATGATTCAGGCAGTGTTTTTAGATGATTATTGCAATTGTTGATACCACCTGCTATGAATGATGGCATTTTTTTAGTGTGATATGGGTGAAAGCTGGTGTTGTGAAGATAACTGCATCTGTCTGTGGGTTTTCTGTATAGTGATGTGTAGTTTACCATTGGTGAGAGTTATGGTTGTGTCCAGGAAATGTGCGCTTTTTTGTAGAGAAATCCATTTTAAGTTTAATGGGTCAATGAAATTTGTTGAAGGATTTGTGAAAATCTTTGAGTATTTCTTCACCTTCTGTCCATATGATGAATATATCATCAATGTAGCCGAAAAATTTATAGGGTTTGCAGCGATGTATGTCAAGAAATTTCTGTTTCAGGTCAGCCATTAAAGATTTGCAGCCATCTTTGTGCCCATGGCACATCCCATTATCTGTAGGTAGAAGTTCTGTTTAAAAGTAAAATAATTGTGTGTGAGGATAAATTGTATCAATTTATTTATAATTTGTAGGCCATCTGCCTTTTAGGCCTGTAATGACAGAAACTGTTGGCAGTCATTTACTCCATCCTGATGTGGTATGTTGATATAGAATTATTCTACATCCATGGTAACTAGAATTATATGTATGTGTGTATAATGTGTGAACTGCAAGAACACATTGAAGAGCTACAACTTGGATAATGAATGCCAAAGCCACAGAAAAACTTAAGGTTACACAGAGGAGTATGGATTGGCAAATTCTAAACATAGCAAAAAGAGACTGAAAAAATGTGTGCATGGATTTGTCATTAGACAAAGGTCTACGACATCACTGAAAGAGTAAAGCGCCTGAAATGGAAATGGACAGGGCACTTAGGAAGAAGACATGATGGTAGATGAACCAAACGGATTTTGGAATGGATTCTACTCAATACTAAACGCCCAAGAAGAAGACAAAAGATAAAATTATCAAATTTGTTGGTACACCGTGGCATGAATAGGAATAGGACCAAAGTTGTTGGAAGCTTGCTGAGAGAGCCTTCATCCTGCAGTGGATTGATCACAGCCAAAGATGATAATGAAATAGATATATAAAATCCTCTCTATCAGGGATGTACATATTAAGATATGGGGGTCATAATGGCAAATCTGGTCATCCATTCTAGTTCTGTGAAATGCAAAAATGTGATCTGCTACAAAATATCCTATATAATAAAAAGCTAGGATGTTTGTCAAAAGCGTCATGCGCAGTAGAGACTGAGCGCGCTGCAGTCATGTGCAGTAGAAACTTCCTGAACTCCCTCCTTTTCGAACCGGAGTCCTCTCTGTGCACCTTCCTGGGACCACAGCCTCCGGGCACCAGCCAAGGCTGCTGAGTGGCACTGTGGCCCTTGTACACGGGCTTTTAAACTAGTGTGTGTGTGTGTGTGTGTGTGTGTGTGTGTGTGTGTGTGTGTGTGTGTGTGTGTATATATAATATATATATATATATATATATATATATATATATATGTATAACTTTTACTTATCTTTATCAAAAAGGCAGACTCTAAATGCATAGTTTATACATTTTATAGCAAAAATGTTTACTTATCAGCCTGGCTATGCCATATAAAAGGTATAAAATATAATTTTGTTATTTTTGTTTCTCTGATATTACGTAGATAAAACAATAGTAGTGCATCCAAATAAACAGATCTCCAATTAATTTGCATAGTTTAGTCCATTTAGAGTGATGTTCATACAATCCGATTTGTAGTTCAAGAGTAATCTAATTATAATGTATTCCTCCCCCACCCTTTTTACATATGTAACACTGCCTCTCCAAGCTGGTCCGGATGGAGCGCATCAAGGGACAGTCTTCACTGCATAAGAAAAATCCTGCCCTCATTTGTCAAGGGGGGCATGGTTTTCCTTATACTCTCTGCATGAAGATTGGACTGCTCTCAGCGAGGGACAATCTGTTGACCGGATTCCACATCTGAGGGAGGAGGCTAACAAAAGTTAGTGTCCCCCTCCAGCCCCTCTTATCATTCAGTTATTCATGAACTACAAATCTGATTCTACTGGCATACCTCTCTACATGAACTAAAAACTATGCAAATTAATCAGAGCTCCATTTATTTTGATGTATTACTATCCCTTTAAGTGTATTCCCTTTGAAAAATGTATATACCATTGTCTTTCCTTCTAGGAGAAAAGTTTATTTGGACACCCCTGGCACACATTTCTGTATTTAACATGGATACTTATCACACAGTCCTAATGTGATTGTTTTGTAAAATATATATCTATCATATATTGTGTGCAATAATACATACATCACAGGGCTTTTCTCTAGGAGCATGACTAGACATTTAGGAGCCAGATTCTGCATCAGATGAGAACCTTCCCTAGGAGCCTAGTGAAAAAAGACTGGTTGTGATTCTTTGGCTGTCAGTGGAATAAGGCTTGACTGTCAGTGTAAAGTGTGGTTCTTTGACTACTAGTGAAATCAGGGGGGCAGACAGTGTATATGGGGGTCTGTGGCAACCTAGACAATGGAACCAGTCTAGGGAGTCACTCGGTGTTTGTGGGGATTCGTGGCTACCTGTGGAACCAGCCTCAGGGGACCACAGTGTATATGGGGCTTTGTGACTGCCATACCTCCCAAGAGTCCCTTAGGAGGGAAAGTCCCTCTATGAGACTCAAATCCCTTTGTCCCTCTTTCCCGCTCTGGTCTTCCTGTCTTTAGGAGATTAGGCTGGGAGAAAAGTAATATTTTTAAGCATATCTGAATATTTTAAATTTTTTTTTTTTTAACCCCTTAATGACCGGGTGATCATCGCGGTGACGCGACTGAAGGACCACAAAGCTTTTTTTTTTTTTTTTTTTTTTTTATTTTATGTTCCGGACTCCCCGACCGGGGAGCACGAAACTCCATGATGGTCATAGTACGTCATGGGTCGTTCAGTTAGATCGACCCTTGATGTGCTAAGACCATCAAGGGTCGTTAAGGGGTTAATACACTATGTGCTAGTTTGAAACAAACGGTTCACTCTTAAATTGTCGCATGCGACTATAGGGTGCATTTAGTGTGTTGCAAAGGTTAAAAGGGCGACATGAGAATCTCGCACTGCAGAATAACGCAAGATTCTCAAGTCATGCCTTCAAGTGTTGCCTTCAAGTCCCGTCATCTTTAGCCTTAGAGAAGCTGGAGTGCTTGCTTACATACCTAATGAAGAGACACTGGGATGCTTTTGCTGGAAGCTGCTACATATTTGTCCTCTTGAGATGGCTTCTTGACTGGACTGGAACGGAGGTGAGTGAAAAGCCCATGGCCACCTGGTACACATTGCCATGATTACCTCCAGCTTACTTCTGTCAGAGATCTGCAGCTTGCTGTATGGATACCTACCTAGTTCAGGGCAGGACATTGATTTATGGCTCTTCATTAGGTAAGTAAGTACTAGGTTAGTAGTTAAATTCTCCCGTCTCCTTAACCCTTTCCTTCTGGCACTCAAAGGGTTATTATTTGTGTGCCAGAGGAAAAATGAGATGCACACCTCTTCTGGCTGTCAAAGGTTAACTTCAACTGAACGCGTGGCTGGTAAACACCTTGCACAATCAAAGGGTTAACACCTTGGCTGCCAACTCAGTGCTATCTGTTTGACCGATAAATGGGTTGAAGAGCTTAACCAAGAGCTTAACCATGCGAGAGATGCATTGCTGTTTTTTTTTAGGCAAGCAACAAAAAATTATTCCTTTGAAGGACGGAAGTAAGCCTCTCTAAAGCTGAGGATGATGGGACTTGAAGGCGCGACTTGAATCTCTCTCTGTCCTGCATTGCGAGAGTCTCATGTCACCCTTTTAATTCGGAGCATGCTGAATGCGCCCTGGAGTCGCATGCTATTTTGCATTCGACATTTTAAAAGGATACCGAAACAAACAAATCACAAAAGCATTCTTACACACCATATCCATGTGCATGTTTTCACACTTGCAATAGGCACGTACTGTTCATACAAGCAATATTTACATAAAGTGACTGCAACTTATTTTATATAGACACACCTACCTCAGATTTTAAAAGACTGCAAGCTATTCCTTTCCTGCAGAACCTTAAATACATTTTCTAATTACAGTCCGATCCTGCAGACTACTTATAATGGGCTCACTCTAGCTCTTATATATTTCCAGTGAGGAATATACACACACACATATGGGATTCCTAAAATGGTATGTTTAAAACAACAAACTCCACATTCATTGTCATTTATTCTTTTTGAAAAAAAAAATGAAATTAACCAAACCATGCTTCACAGTGACCTTGTGTAGAAGTCTTAATCTTTTTGGTTTCGGGAAAATAAGTAAGTAAAATGGCGCGTCTCAGCATCAAAGTAATGTAAGTGTGGAACGCCATGCCATAAAGCAGTATTGAGTGATGTGGGGCTAATATTACAGGCAAGGGAAGCATGGTTTTATTAGCTGTGGAGGTTATGAGGGCATTGGGATGTTATGTTAGGCTTCCCAGAATAGGAGGTTTTTGAGGAATATTTTAAAAGCATGAAGGCTAAGGTAGAGTCTGCCAGAGGGAGCTAGAGATTTCAACAGGATGGGTGAGTGAGAGGTAGTAACTGGAGAGGCGACTCTGTGTAGCTCATAGGTAGATTCGAAGGAACCATTAGGGATGTATTTTAATGTAAGGTTAGAAAGAACTATAGAGAATGGCAGTGGTGAGTGTTTTATAGGTTAGAAGCAGAATTTTAAACTTGATTCTGGATGGAATATGTGACCGGGGCAGGGGGAGTAGAATGATGGGCCTGGTGACACCCCATGCCCTCTGCCTGCCCTTAAAGGGATAGTAAAACTTCAGATGTAAACTATATATGTGTTTAGTGAATAAAAAATCTTAGCAGTGGATAAATCTTGTAAAAAAAATAAATAATATTTAGTGAGGGAGAACAGGGAAATTAGTATCAGTTGTTCTCTCACAACAGGGAGGTAAGACTATGGAGTGAAACAGACCCTCTTTGCTTTCTTCGAAAGTGCAAAGGAGCAAACAAAGGCAAGATGACTTGTAACCTTCTGATGAAAGAGAATAGTAAACTGTATAGGGTAGGCTATGGCTGCATCCATGTTATGAACTAAATAGGGTAGAACTTTACCCAAAACATTATACTTGTGTGTGTCATATGTGTATATACAGTGCATTGCAAAAGTATTCAAATCACTGAGCAGTGCTCTCATATTACCATATTACAAATGGTACATTGTAATTTTGTTCTGCATGATTTTGTTTTAAAACACTGAAACTCAAAATCAATTAATGTACATTGACTTTGGTTTTATGATGGCATTTTTTTTTTTTTTATTAAAAAACTGAAATGTGTTGCTTGCATAAGTATTCATTCAACCCATGTATATTAATATTTGGTAGATGCACATTATGCTGCAATGACAACAATAAGTCATTTGGAGTAAGTATATGCCACTTTGCACACAGTGTTTGATAGAGTGGATGTTGTTTGTGGACTGCAATTTCAAACAGTGCTACAGATTATCAGTGAGATTGAGATCAGGAATTTGGCTGGGCCGCTATAGAACAATTGCTGTTTTGTTCTCAAGCTACTCCAGTGTTACAGAGGCTTTGTGCTTGGGATCATTATCCTGCTGAAAGGTGAATTTTCTCCCAAACGTTTATTATTATTATTATTATTACATTTTTGCATTGAAGCAGAATCTTTTGCAGTATTTCCCTTTATTTTGCTTCTTCCATTCTTTAGTCAATTTTAACAAGATGGTCAGTCTCTGCTGATAAGCATCCCCACAGAATGATGCCACCAGGATACTTCACTATGGGGATGGTGTGTCTTGAGGAATAGGCATTGTTAGTTTTGATCCCCATATAGTGCTTTTGTCATGTTCTGCCCTTCTTCATGTACAGAGACCTCCAAAATTGGAGAAATCTTAGTGAGCAGTCTCCATGGAATAACATAGGAATTGGAGAAGTGATGTCACTGGAAAAGTCATCTCTACTTTATCACCTCTTTAGTGAACAACTCCCCCCCCCCCCCCCCCCCCCGGTCTGTTTTTTTGTTTAAAGTTTGTTTTTTTTCTTTGTTATCCTGATCCTGGTGCCCCCACCTTGTCTTGTTTGCTCTGAGCCTTTATAGAACCTCAATGCTTTTGGGTGAGGGATCGATCAAAGCATTGCGGCTTGTGACCCTTGGTTTCTTGTCTTGTTCCTGAGTGTTATCTTGTGTATTAACCCGGCTCTTCCCTCCACTTCCTTCCTGTTCTGTGATTTGGTACCGTGCCCTCCTGTTACAGACTTTGGCTCCATCATTCGACTATTCCTCTGTCTGTTGCCTTGTACTTCATTGCCCGCATGGCAGTGGCATGTCTGACTTCCCATTGTCTTTCTAAAAACGTAAAAAACAAACCAAAAAAACCTTTATTAGAGTAAATGTAAAATACAATACAAGCAATCATTAGCAAGTACAATATCAAATGAAGGGGCAATCAATAATGTTGATGCTGTATTGGTACAATCGAGTGGGAGCAGTAACGAAATGTAAAAGCGTTAAAGGCATAGTAATGTTTCGCGAAAACAGCAGCTCCAATTAATCTTCATAGTATTTGAGCCATAGACAGTGTTATTTCAATACTGTCGGAGTTGTAGTTCAAGAGTAATTGAATGATAACTTATCCCCCTCCCGGCCCTTTTACCTAGTGTAAGCCACCTCCCCTCAGATATGGAATCTTGTCTTAATACCAGACAGCTCACAGCAAGTGACAATCTTCTTGCTGTGAGAACAATGAAAACCTTGCCCCCCTTGACAGGTTTTTCCCTTATGTTAATTGAAAATTGTCCCGCTCTGCAATCCACTTGGACACCACCCTGCTGCTCTGAGGTGAATAGTGTTACATCATTAAAACGGGAGGTAGGGGATATTTTATCATTCAATTACTTTTGAAATTCAAATCTGACCGTATCAAAATAACATTCTTAATGGACCAGATACTATGAGGATTAACTGGAGCTCCTTTTATTTTGAAATATTACTATCCCTTAAACATCTTCGACACTCTCCTTGTTCCCCTGTGCATCTCTGTAGTTTGCAGGACTACGTAATGTCAACCCGTCACTCACTTCTGGCAGAAGATATGTTGCTTTCTCTTAACCACTTAATGACCCGTGAGGTACCAGGACCGTCACAGCTGTCCGGGCTTTGATGTTATCCATGCCTGCATATCACTACGATCTGTAGGCAGAACCAAGAGAGTCTTGCATATTTTTAGCTATGTAAACTTAATTCCCATAACTTTCATGCAACTTTAATACTTTTTAAAAGCTTGTTCCTCAGACCATTACCACCCTTTTAAAACCAAAATATTTCAGACAAAAGCAGGCTTCCATGGACCACCTTTCCTTTCACATATCCCTTTCACAACTATCCAGGCAATCCTTGGTTTGAGCCAGGCTGAAATATGTGCAGACATCTGTCTGCCTTTTTCTGTCACACCCCAGTAGTTCCCTCTCTTATTCACTATTGATTTAAAAATCACTGGTATGTTTTCTGCTTTTGCTGTATGCATATGTTATTTTAAAGAATATGGATATGGCATATAGAAAATACCTGTAAAGTTAAATATTAACAAAAATTAAGAAAAGGATTGGTGGTGACAGGAATAGATCACCGTTAACTATCCATGCATGTTTATGGCTTTGTCTGTGAACTGAGCCCTGATATACAGCTCCCTTAGAACAATGGTGGAAGAATAGCTCCAGAAAAATGTTGCCTGTGGCTCCTAAACGTTTGAGGTATTTATTATACAACATCTATACATACATGCCACTATTCAATGGATCCTAAATTCCTTGTTCACAAAGATAGAGAGGTGCAGTTCTGGAATAAACTGAATTAACCATTGGAGAGAAATATATATTCTTAATTAAATGGGGGTTTTAGCACTTTTAAGGCTAGACAGGCTGTGCAATGCAACGGAGACCTCTCACATTTAAAGGGCCGGCCGGCTCCAAAAGGGACCGACAGCGCAGGCGCACGGACGTCACTATGGCAAGATGTCCATGCTTCCTGCTCCTGTCAGCCTCGGAATAAGTTTAAAATCTGTTAAACCAGGTAATAATTCTGCCGACTAGTGCTACTAAGCAGCTAGTCACCAGATGGGGACTGGATTCGGATAAAGTTTTTGTGGGGTGGTAGTTCCCCTTTAAGGGTTTAAAATCTTCATTAAAAATAAAATGCATTATGGGAATTGTTACTACTGGCACAAAATGGAGTTCATTTGCTTTGTTATTATAAACAGCCGCTAGCTGGCTCCTAAAAATTCTATTTGGCACTTGTGTTTATTAACTCTTTGAGTATCAAAGGTATATGCAAGGCATTGCTTTGGAATGCATTGCACACCCTTCTGGCACTCTCTGTGGTTACGTTTTTGCTCCCGGTCACCTTAGAATGACCATTTGCAAGGTCGGATGGATTTGTATAAATAGAAGAATACGTGTGCAGACAGTCCCCACTAGGCAGTGAATAATCCACATCTAGCGTGTATATATAGCCACAAATACATTTATTATTGCCAAAGGCAATAATAAATAGGACAGCCAGCCAATACATACCCTGCTGAAAGTCAAATGTGTTTCATTTTGCACTTCATCTGTATGCACTCTCTGATATAACTTGTCACTCACAGGTAAACTCTAGTCCTTGCTCACCTGTGTAAAGACTGCTGCAAAAATGTAAACCACTTGGTATACCCAGGTGAGTTAAAGTCATATAAAATGTGTGTGTATGCTAGGGCTATAGACCCTGCTGAGACAGTGGGGAGAGTGTGGGAGGGAATGGGTTAAAAATACCAGACCCCTGGTTACTTGTTACTATTCCTAGCAACCACCAAATTAACCCCTGAAATCCCTCCTGCACTATCACCCCAGTACTACAGTTCGCTGCCACCACCAAGACTTTATATCTGGGCGTCTTAGGTTATCCCAAACACAACAGAATACAGGATAAAATCACCTTAATAATCAGACATATATAATTAACCCTTTAGTAACGCGTGCTACCTGAGCTTCCTCCAGAGTAGTGAGCTCATATTAGAGAACAGAG
This sequence comes from Rhinophrynus dorsalis, assembly GCA_037306005.1. Taxonomy (NCBI): domain Eukaryota; kingdom Metazoa; phylum Chordata; class Amphibia; order Anura; family Rhinophrynidae; genus Rhinophrynus; species Rhinophrynus dorsalis. The sequence continues at coordinate 357,005,688 of CM074718.1, forward strand.
ACGAGAGCTGATTAATTGAACATTTAATCTGAAAAAAGGATTCACAGTGCTGGGTACACAAAATACAGAAATAAAGATTATACATAAGCAAAACAGTCCATAAAATAAAATGGGAGAAACACAAGAAATCCTTAAATACAATTACCGATTTTTAAGAGTCCTTGGGAACTTCAGTTGGTATATCCCCCTTCAGTTGTTACAAAGAAATTCACATTTTTTTATCCACAAACCCATATTAAATAGGAGTCCACAGTTGCTTCTAAGAGACCAAACACCCTGGGTGTTACCTGGGGGGAGGTTTGGCCTGACAGTTTATGACCCACTCTGTCAGACCTATCAGGGATGTTACGGCAGAGTTCTACCTGAAAAGTCATAAGGCTTCCCAAAACATGCAACCCACAGCATACCTCTATATAATGTTATAATAGTCATATTCCTCATATCTGTGTTAATATCTGGACACCAAACATGCTGGGTTTAACTGGTTGCAAAGTGGCTATTCTTGTAACTCATAGCAGGAACACCTCCCCCTGGCATGTTTAGTACCCACCACAAGGGTAAAATCTGGGCATTCTGAATATATATTTGTATTGAACCATTTCACACTATATATACATGTTATACGTATTTCATAATATTTGACTGTCCCCTGGATGAACTTCAAGGCTGATCTTCCAATACGTTTTATGGTGGCCCTGTATCCTGCTCTGGAGATGTTATCTACTCAGCTAATTTAGCTAACACTTTAAAAGGTACAATAAAATACACAAAATAACCAAATCATACATACCAGGGCCCTGCAAGGGCCAACTCATGCTTTGGCATGACAGTGTATGTCTAATTTTTTTCATGCCATTCAAATATGTTATTTATTTATACTTTTGATGGCCTTTATTTATACATATGTATATGATTGTTAATTGGATCATTTTGTCAGTAAGGGGTTAAGTGACTCTCTGCTTTTCTTTTCTTATGAGTGCTATAATTTTTGCATCCACATTGACCAACACTTTATGATTGTACAGTCTGATATTCTATGTAAAAAGCTGTTCGATTCAATGATGCATCTTCCAATTGTTGCAGAATGTTTCTGCTTGACGCAGCATATACTTCTACAGTAGTGATGGGCAAACAGAGGCCCTCCAGATTTTCAGGACTACAATTGCCATTATCCTAGCTAGCCAAAGTCTCATAAAACAATCATTTTGGGCAGATATACAAACATGACTGATATTTTTAATTTAAATCTAAGCTCATTACTATTATAGTTGAGTTACTTTGCTGGCAGGTTACTAAGCAGACTAAATTGTTTTTTACCTTTTCTTACTGGTTTTCAAAAGACTCTTTATATGATCTCCAGGCATGTAAATACAGAGGGTGCAGTTGTGCCGGGACCTAGCATTTAAGGCGGCCCCATAATCCACAGGATCCAGTAGGTTCTATGTATGCCTCTGTCACAACATCTTTGTGAATAGGTATCCAAATAAATGTTTGTGCAGGGGTCCTCCATCGACTAGTTATGCCGCTTATGGGCTAATTGGAGTTCTCTTTCTGAAGGAACATACTCTGAAAGTTTGTGTTGTGATAGAAAATAGTTAACTGCAGTAGCTGAGAAGCCCAGAAGAAGATCATCAATTACTCTCCAGTTGCTGCATTAAATATGTATGTGTGCTTTGAAAGATGTGAACGTTTCTTAAAGGGATAGTAATGGTTAATTTTAGGTTGATTTAATATTTTAGACATTAAAAAAAAGAATAACATCAATGTAAGTCTTATCTCTCAAACCTTTATGGTTTCAGAGATATAACTTGCTAAAGTTACCTTTTCCTGGCTGTTTTACTCAAGTCTGCCATCTAGCTGACAGCTGCAGATTCCAGTCATTTTTCTAGATGGAGGCTCTTCAGTAGAGCTGAAATCACGCTATTTAGAAATAAATCCTTCATTGGAACTGTCTACAAAGTGTGCTTGCAAGCCAGGCACACTTTGTAGACTATTCCAAATTAAGTATTTATTTTTAGATATCGTTATATTGGCGCTGCTGAAGAGCCACATCTGGTCAAGCGACCAGAATCTGCTTCTGACAGCTTTACAGCTAATCAAGCAGAAAGGGGAGGGACCAGAGAACTTTATTTTCCTATATCTCTCAAACCATAATGGCAAAGTGCAAGTACTCTCTTTTAATTGTATATACAATATAGTTAATACTTTTTTTTTCTGACATTACTATCCCTTTAAAGCAACACTAATGCCTAAGCATGTTTTGGGGTAATGTACACTTAAATCCCATGTACTCAATGCTAGCATTATAAAACATTTGTTTCCTGAGGCCAAAAGTCTTGCATATGTGCTGAGGGAGCAGCAATTTCTGCCTTAACCATAACAATATTGAGGTTACTGCACAGTGTTGACAGTACATAAACAGAGATAACTGCCGTTTTTTAATACAAGGAGTGGGCACTAACCATGAGATGACTATACTGTTCCAAGCACCTAACCACATTCAAAAGATGAAGCTCCTGCTCCTCTGTTAGATGGGCAGGACAGAGTGAAGGAATTTCCTGACTAATAAGACATTTGGAGACAATGTTGGAGAGAAACCCTGTAGGAGGCCACTCTGAGTGGAAATCCAGAAAGGGAGGTTTATAAGACACAGCCTGAATATAGGTCACACATCAAACAGGCACAATAGTCAGCAGAAAGGCTGTATTGAGCTTCAAGAAATTAGCGAAACTGAAGACAGAGGTGTGGGATCCCCAAAGACTGAGTAGACCTGATTCACCTCTTGCATGATACGTCTCTGGAAAAAGACAGAGCTGAAATCTGGACTTTAATAGAGCTAAGATCAAGTTTTTGTAGACCTTTCTGCAGAAGGGCCAAAATCACTGGAAGACTAAAAAGATTGCATCCATGTCCTACAGTCTTCAGTCCACTTAAACACTAAGAGTTATACCCTTTGTTACTCTTTGGATTAAACTGGATTACAAGCCTTCAACACACTGGCAGTGACAGAATCAGAAAAACTTTTTCCTCATGATGCTGGCTTTGAGAGTCAGGGCATCACAAAGCCAGCTTCTCTACTCCTGGAAGACGCAGCACACCTGGAGTCAAGAGGTCTGGACTCCGCTGGAGCTAAATCAGTTATGACACAGAGTGCAAATATCTGGGGTCAGAATGGGGAGAACAGAATAAGAGACTGCTGCATCCTGATTTTTCTGGAGGACTCTGGGTATTGCCAAACAGAGGTGATGCATACACCAGGGGAAAGTGTCACTGTACGATCATCACATCCACCTCGAGTTAAATTTACCTGTTATCCGGAAAGAACTGAGGAACCTTAAAGTTCAACTAGGAGGCCATTAGGTCCACCGTCAGAGGACCCCCTATGAACTATGGAATCCAAAAGCCATCTGCTGTCTTTTTTTTTTGGGGGGGGGGGGGGGGGGAGTATGAAGAGTCCTATGAACCTCTGCTGAGAAGGAACATGCAACAATACATGGGGAAGAGATTGCTTCCACAAACAGACAACTCTGCACGTGATCGTGAGGATATCTGAACATGAAGAAACAACTGAAAGGCAGAGACTTTAAGTGTGAAAAAGGCACAGATGACCTCCTATTGCCTGAGGTGGACCAGTCCCATGAGTCATGCAGAGGTAGACTTGTCAGCTATTGGCTTCTGAGCAGGCTTCTTGCCTGTTTGACTTTTGTGGAAAGGCATGACTGAGCTTCTGAAGGAGTAGAAACCCTGGGCTCAAACCCATAATGGTGGGGCTAAGAAAAGCCATGCATCATCTGTGGCAAGAAGAAACATTTAGGAGTAACCTGAGGCAATAAAGCAGTCTTACTTCTTGTGGCATGACTAAAAGCCTACTCCAGCTCAGCTGATTTCCTCCTCAAACATTCATGGACCTAACCAAGAGGGACATAAAGCAGCACAAGAAGGTACAACGTTGGTCTGTATTCAAGATTCAAGTTGTTAATTCCCCTTGTCTTTAAGTTTCACTGCATCTTCAAATGGCATGGCTATATTCTATGAAAGGCAGGCAAAATGCCAAGCAGGCTGCTGAGTAAGAGAGAATCTTTGCCCCGTTCACACTCAGTGAGGTCACTTTTAAAACGGTGTTGACTGGTGTTGTAAAATAAAGCAGGAAGGAATCTCTGCCCCGAGAGCCTTTTAACCCTTTGAATGCTATATGGGTTTGCAACACATTGCAAAGCAATGTGTTGCACACCCATCTGGTATTCAAAAGGTTAATACAAGTGTCCTGCCCTCCTGCAGGAGGAAGCTTTACCCCATGGTTCCTGTGTTCTACACATAACTTAAGAGAAATGTATTTATATTAACCAATACAATTTTATTGTGTTAGTAGAGCAATTATGTGGCAAAACTATGTACACCATGGAGAACAAATAACAATTCCTTAAACTACCATTGATTTAAATGGGGATTTTTCAGCCCTTGAATGCTAAATAAGTATCCAACACATTGCTTCTCAATATGTTTGAGACCTCTCTAGCATCAAAGATATTAAAATCCCTATTAATTCAATGTTCACTTGCATTTTTTCCCTAAGGTACAGTTGAGTTGTCACAGAATTGCTCTTGTGCCTTATGAAGAAAACAACTGATGTACGGGTATGGAGCCTGAATCGGCTACAATGTGGGGAAGGTAAAAAACGCCATTGATTTATAAATGGGGATTTTAAAGGGACACTAATGTCCCATAAAAAGTTTGTAAGGGTTAAAAAATACATTATTTGCAGCACATCCAATCTCTCAAACCGCTATGGTTTGAGAGAGATTTGCATTGAAAGTTCCCCTTCTCCTGCCATCAGTGCTGTGCTGACAGCAGGAGATCCCAGTATGGGGACCATCCGGCGGCTCAGCAGCAGAGCCGAAATTGTGTTATTAAAAGCTGAACTACTATCTCCACAAAAGATGCCCTGCTCAGGCTGCAGTAACCTGGCCGTCAGTCTTGGAAGCTTAAGGATAACTTTATTTGTGGGCACTTTTGAGAGGTAAAATAATGATTACAAAGCTAGTTGCCCCCTGCCTAAGTATTGCAGGGCGACTTTAGTGGAGGTGGTAGTTCCGCTTTAAAAATAATTACTTCATTGTAAAGGTCTACAAAGTGTGCCTGGTTTGCAAGCGCACTTTGTAGACCGTTCCCATGAAGTAGTTCTTTTGAAATAACGTGATTTTGGCTCTGCTGAAGAGCCTCCTCACTCCTGCTGTCAGCTTTACAGCTGACCGCAAGAAAAGGGAAACTTTCAATGTGAATATCTCAAACCATAGGGGAGATAAAGGATTTGCTGCAAATAATTTATTTTTTTAACCTCTACAAAACAAGAAGAATTTTTTTATGGAACTTTACTGTCCCTTTAACCACTTGAGTATTAGCAAGGTCTCCCATATGTGGCTCCGTATTGTGTTGGAGAGCTCTAGCATTCAATGGGTGTGAAGTTCCGCTGTGGAGTTGTTCACATTGCATTTGCTCATGAACCCTTTTGTGTGTTGATATTTTAATGTATTTTACCACATTTGTATTTATTTGTGTATTCACTGAATTGCTGCTTTGTTTTAATTATTGTCTTGTATATTTTTTAGGACCATGGATTTCCCGGGACATTTTGAGCAGACCTTTCAGCAGCTCAACTATCAACGACTTCAAGGGCAGCTCTGTGACTGTGTAATTGTTGTTGGTAGTCGTCATTTCAAAGCTCACCGTTCTGTGCTAGCAGCATGCAGCACTCACTTCCGTGCTCTCTTTACGGTGGCAGAGGGTGATCAAAGTATGAACATGATCCAGTTGGACAGTGAGGTTGTTACATCTGAAGCTTTTGCTGCTCTAATTGATATGATGTATACATCCACGCTTATGCTTGGTGAGAGCAATGTTATGGATGTTCTTCTTGCAGCATCTCATCTGCACTTGAATTCAGTAGTGAAAGCATGCAAGCACTACCTCACTACAAGGACACTGCCGATGTCTCCCCATAATGACCGAGCTCAAGAGCAGAGTGCTCGCATGCAGAGATCTTTCATGCTTCAGCAACTTGGATTAAGCATAGTGAGCTCAGCCTTGAATTCAAATCAGGGTAACGATGATCAGCCACAGCAGCAACAAAATCCAATGAGCTCCACAGTCAGAAATGGCATGGTGGAGCAAAGGGCCACTTTTCCAATAAGACGGCTTCATAAAAGGAAGCAGACATCAGAGGAAAGAGCTAGGCAACGCATGAGGTCCTCCATTGATGAATGTCTCATAGCAGATGTTACCCCAGAGAGTGTTCAGTCCATGGTGAATTCTCGTGAAGAATATTTCTCACCTGACTCACTCAAAATGGTGGATAGTTTGAAACCTGATGCTGTTCCAGATAATCAAGAGGATAATTCTATCATGTTTGACCCATCATACAACAACCAAGAGGATACACAAGTACCAAGTCAGTCTGACAATGGTGGTGAAAACATTTCACAGATGTCAATGACATCCCAGGGAAACCATGCTGAAACTAGTTATGGCCAGGAATCTGCTTGTGATAAAAGTATATATTCTTCTGAAACTCAAGAGATTACTGTGGATGAAAAAGATCACGTGAGGGTAATTGTCAAATCTGAGCCTCTGAGCTCCCCAGAGCCTCAAGATGAGGTTAGTGATGTAACTTCCCAAGCAGAGGGTAGTGAGCCAGTTGAAGTAGAGGGTGTTGCAAGTGCAGAGAAAATAGAACTGAGTCCAGAAAGCAGTGATCGCAGTTTCTCTGACCCTCAGTCAAGTACTGACAGAGTAGGGAATATCCATATTTTGGATGTGACTGATAACCTTGAACACAAGCCCTCCTTTAGCATTTCTAACTTTCTCAGCAAGAGCAGAAATGGAAGCATTAACCAAAACAATGATGATAACATTCCCAACACCACCAGTGACTGCAGAATGGATGGAGAAGTATCTTATTTAGTGAGTCCAGAGTCTGGACCCACTGGTCATTCATCTAATGTTATGTCTCATATAGATAACCCATTCAGTGATGGACCAGATTCTCATTTTGCTCGTCCTATGCAGGATATAATGTCTTTACCATGTGTTCAGTCTTCTAGTTACCGAACAAATGATCTATTTGGAATGGACTTCCCAAGGTCTGGCTTAGGGCTTCACTCTATGTCAAGATCTATCATGGGAAATGCAAGAGGTAGAGCTTGTAGCTTTCCAAACTATCGGCGTATTGCCCCAAAAATGCCAATTGTAACATCTGTACGGAGTACTCAGGTTCAGGATAATGCATCAGATTCTCAACTCATGATGAATGGGGTAAATTCCTCATATGAAAATGGCCATACCTCACAACAGGGTCCTCCACAGTTGACAAGGGCATCTGCAGACGTTCTTTCAAAGTGTAAGAAGGCTTTATCTGAGCATAACGTGTTGGTGGTTGAAGGTGCCCGAAAATATGCATGTAAAATATGCTGTAAGACCTTTCTGACCTTAACAGACTGCAAAAAGCACATCCGTGTACATACAGGTGAAAAACCATACGCTTGTCTTAAATGTGGAAAAAGGTTTAGTCAGTCTAGCCACTTGTACAAGCATTCCAAAACGACTTGCCTTAGGTGGCAGAACAACAATCTTCCTACAACATTGCTTTAACTGTTTTTCACCACCTCCGGATATACTGCTTCAAGACCAATTTATACCATGTTGTGGGAGAAGGAACTCCGATGTATACAGTACCTCTTGATGATAGGAAGACTGGCAGCATATTATGTATAAGCATTTCAAGATGCAGGTGTCTTTTGGAATTAGAAAACCTGGTCTTGGAGAAACCCTCAATAAATATATAACCTCTTTCTCTTTGAGGTGCAAGAAAGTACTTCATTTGTTTAGCTACGATTCTGTAAAACAACTCTTGAAAACTAACAAGATGAATTTTACTAAGCTTTTCTTTATAGTGCAAACATTTTTAATGCTTAAATGTTGGGTTTTTTTAATACTCATTTTGGTAAGTATTATCCTTTAAATTATTGAGAACTGGTGTTTTCCCTCGAAAAAATTATTTAAAACTTGCCAGTAATAGGATTTTAAATGCCAGTGCTCTTGTTTACTGTGGTGTACCACACCACCTTTGGCATGTTCTTTTGGATTGGTAATTACAGTACTTAACAATAATATGAGCCTTATATACAAAAGTAAAGAAGAGTAATTCTGGAGTAAACCAAATACCATAAAGGAAAAAATCAATTTCCCAGAATATACTAGTATGGAAGCTAAAGTGCACCCTGCTGCCCTGGAGCCGGGAGCAGAGACAGGACGTGAGCCATCCGGAGTGGGGCAGTGTGTTCGACGAGTACTAATATGGGCTAAAGTGCACCCTGCTGCCCCGGAGCCGGGAGCAGAGACAGGATGTGAGCCGTCCGGAGCGGGGCAGCTTGTTCGGCGAGTCTCTACTGCTCATGACTGCAGTCATGCGCAGTAGAGACTCACCGAATGCGCTGATCTTTAGCGGGGAGCTCCAGACAGCTCACAGCGAAGTTCCCTGTGTGTGAAACCACACATGCACAGTAGAGACTCTCTACTGCACATGTGCGGTTATGGCTCACAGTGAGCGACGCATTCTACCACTTTATGTAATAGGATATACATACAGAATAATGCAGAAAACCTGGTGTGCTCTACCTTACTTATGAAGTGTTTGAGTAGTAACATATAACCAGGAGAGACTATTGTGATTACATACACAAAGTATGCCATGAAGTTTACGTACACATACTAAACCATGAAGTTTAGTGACATATTTATGAACAAACCATGTGAAGCTTGCACACCACCATCAAGGCACCTCAGACTGGGCAACTTACTATTTTCTTAAAGTGGATGTGTCACCTATGGACAACATCCCCATAATAGTTAGGTTATATATCACAAACAACAAAAAGGGTATTTATTTTTTTTTTTTTTCAAGCTTTGATGTTGTACAAACGTAACTTATAAAGTCTGGGCTGCGGCTTCTTCCTCATAGACTGCAGCCCGACGCTCTGCCTCTGCTCTCCTCCCTGCTCCGATGACGGCAGCTTCTGTCTGTAAGCAGGAGTGCTCTCATTGGCTAAATATCAATTTCTGCCAATGAGATCACTCCAGCTTACAGAAAGAAGCTGCCGTCATCGGAGAAGAGGCAGAGCGTCGGGCTGAGGTTTAACCGCAGGCTACACGGAAGTAGCTGAAGGCCAGACTTTATAAGTTAAGTTTATACAACAGCAAGCTTGAAATAAAAAAAAAATAAATACCTTTTCATTGTTTGTGATATATAATCTAACTATTAAGGGGGTGTTGTCCGCAGGTGACACATCCACTTTAAAATCTGAAGATAACCTGTATTGATTTATATGGTGCTTATTGTGTTGGATACCTCTAGAATCCAAGGGGTAGTTCAGTGCCCATGGAGGATCTATTTTCCCCCTTGTGGTACCCTTGGTTGCACCAGAATTGCCTCTCTTTAGCATATTAATATGACCATTATTATGGTGCCTTTTTAAAACCAGTTTTGATAGTAAATTGCTGCTATAGCTCGGCCCTGGTTTGTGCACTACTTTTCTTTGCTTCGATACAAATCTTCAGCATTGAAACTGAAAAGTGATATGTTTTTCAAATTGGTCTTTTATGCTTGTAGTGAAAAGCTTCAGTCATAAATATAGTTTATTTTGATCACAGCATCACTAAATATATCAAAACATCAATGTTCTATTTTATGTGGTGATGTTTTATAGCATTGAGAGAACCAGTTTATTGGATCATCCAGCGCAGAAGAAATCCATGGCACTTCAGTCTTAGTCATGACATTTTTATTTGTGTAGCTTTGTTTTTGTGTGTCCAAGCGGTGCACTTGTAGACACTGAAATTTCAAGTTACAGAAATAAACAAGTGTAGTTTATAGTTAAGCATTAAGTCCAGAGAGCCATATATTCATTTTTGTTCTATGCTGCCTATGATTGGAACTGACAGTAGTTCATTAAGAATCCAGCAATATGCTTTAAATGCGTACAGGTATTAACTTATAACTACACTGGGACCTCAAAAAACTCTTATCAGTGTTTTAACCTCTCTAGAAGTGCTGGAAGTTTCAGAGATTTCTAGCCTTTAATTCTGGTACTTAACCCTTGGAGTGTCGGTGGGGTACACAACACATTGCAATGCATTGCGTGCCCCTCTGGCACAAAAAGGGTTAAGGTAATGCAGCTGTGTTCAGACAGAAGTAGATATTTGCCTTGTCTGAGGAGCTGGGCTTTCACAGCAACATTTTTTTTTTTTTTGTAATTGGTGTAAGGACTTACTTGATCTGAGCTCAAGTAGTATTATGACAGCTCACTGATTCTCCATCAGAGGAGTCCTTCTCAATGAAGAAGCTGAGATAACTAGAACTGGAGGGGATTATTGTAAATACAAATTTTTATTAGAGTTTTTCCAATTGATTAAAACAAGGTAACTCCCACTGTTGTCAATTGCTATAACCGTTCAAATAATCAGGAAGTAAATTTACTGTACTTTTACTTCCTGAAACTTCTGACAGCAGTTTATTTCGCTTTCGATGGAGAACTGTTTCACATTGGCTTTCCTCTCAAATATAATGTAAAAATAAATAATTGGAATCTGACCACTAGAGAGCACTGTTAATTTAAAAACAAAAAACACCACACAAAAAAAACACAAACCCACAGGTTTAAACTGTAATAACTCTATCAGAAGTAGAAGTACCTTTTTTTTTTCTTTATTAAGCAGGAAAAGCCCCCAAAAATATATTTATTTCTCTGCTCCCTTAATACCAAAATGAAAGTGGACCTGTTACCCACCAGCTTTAGTCACATTAAGTATATCTACCCAAACTGCGTTTACCTTTTACTTTTTTTCTGAAATCCGTGTAGTAGCTTAACCCTTTGAGTGCCAGAGTGGTACGGAATGCATTGCTTTGCAATGCATTCCGTACCACTCTGGCACTCAAAGAGTTAAGAGAATTTTTTTTATGTATTGTAATATAAAACCATTGATGAAAACAATGTCCATAAAGAAAAAAAAATCAGCATAATCCTTGTGCAGACCATGAGAGTAATAGTTTGAGAATGTTGATATAGTGATTGGGGAATCTAATCTGCACAAAGCTTTGTTCTCTGTTTGATAAAGTCCGTTACTTGCATGTCCAGAAAATCCACCTTTTTTTAGACAACTAGAGCCTATCGGTTTCCACCAGAGGTGGAATAAACCAGTGTGAAGGAATAATTATGTAAATCCGTTAAGGATGGATGCTCCAACTGAGGAGAGCATTTGAAGAGAGGACAGGTCTTCTTAATGTAAGTTGTATTAATTCTACAACATTGTATGAGCATTACAGGAGTTGGTAAGGCAATGGCCCAAGAAGATACACTCTGCATGTTATGCAGATTACTACATGCACTTCTCTGAGTTGTAAAATCCATCTACATGAAAGTGTAGGGACACTGGTCTTCTACTCAAATAAAAGTACTGCAAAGCAACCATGTGATCAGTATTAAGCAAAGTGACCCCAAGCTCTGCAATGCTAAGCATCTTCCAACAAAGTGGTTTCATTTGCTCTTAATAAGACTATTTGTAACACATCTTTTTTTGGGTTTAATCCATAACATAGGTGGCTAGAGCAAGAAAACAACTTAAAGGGATAGTAATACTTAAATATTACTAATCCCCATATTGTAGCCATTTTAAAAAATTGAATGGTCACCTGTGTCATCTCTCACACCTTAGAAGACCGTTTCAGTGAAATAATTTTTTTTACTAACGCGATCTCGGCTCTGCTGCAGAGCCACAAGCCTGTCGTACGACAGGCTTCCCCTGCTTTCAGCTACAACGCTGACTTCAGGGAAGGGGGAGGGAGGGGGGAGCTTTGCGTTCGGTTATCTCTCAAACCATAAAGGTTTGAGAGATGACACTAGGGACATTTAAATTTTTTTTAACATGGCTACAATATGGGGATTAGTAATATTTAAGTATTACTATCCCTTTAAGAATGCGACCATATTACAACGTGTGTTTTCTTGGTTTGACAGTCTGTAGATTTACCTAGGGCATAATGAAACGTCACATTTTGTAAACGTCATTTCAGTATTTTTAATAATTTTTGCCTTAACCACCAACTGTATCCTAGGATTGTTTAACAAATAGGCAAAGAAACTAATGGTCCTTCACACATTCGTTTGTTAAAGGAGCAGTAACATTTTATGAAAACCTGTATCTGATATGGTTTTTCCTGCTAAGCAAAAAACCAGAGTACTCCCACTGTTAGCAGCTGTTTAAACGTTTGAGTGCCAGATAGGTATTCAACACATTGCAACGCAATGTGTTTGCTACATCTCTGGTACTCAAAGGGATAAAGGTGTAAGAGTTCAAACTATGGAAGAGAGTGACTATCTGAGCAATGGTCACTAGAAGGCATTGTTAATATACAAAAAAAAAAAAAAAAGTTCATTTTCAGGGTGTGTGTGATCCTTGTTTTAGTCAGGACTACTGAAGTCTATTGTTTGCTGTGGGGAATAAAGGAACACTAAAACTATTAATGAACAGGAGTCACACACCTATAATACCCTGTACTCCATTCTGTTATCTGTAACAATTCTCTATTTGCTTTCTGAGGTCTAAAATGTAATCTGACATGTGCAAAGAGAGAAGGCATTCCTGCCTTTTCGAGGGCTCCCATTCATTGTCCTGGATTAGCTGTTAAAATACAGCGATAACAGACTTTCTGAATACTGATTACTTTAGCTCTTCTTTCTGAGCACAGACAACATTAAATAAATGCTCTCTGAGCAGGTCAAATTATGAAGATGCTAAAAAAGCAAGTTTAGGATTAGATTTTTAGGAATATAACATGATCAGTTTGTACTTATGCTAGCTGTATGTGATTGTTAAAGTTATATAAACCTAATAAATTTAAAAGTCCAGTGCCTCCTAGGACAAATTTAATATCTTAATGCCTAAACAAGAGATAACTATTTTACTCTGCCCCCCTCTCTAGAGCAGCCTTACTTAACCCCTGCGTGGTATGGGGGTGGGCAGACTTAGAAGACCACTGCACTTTTTTTTTTTTTTTTTTTTGCAAATAATGCATTCTGGGATGGTATGCTGCATTGCCATCCCAGAATTCCATGACTTACCAGGACCGTCACCAGTTCTTAATGCACAAACACCGATAGCAGTCCCGGCACGTTGATCGTTAAGGGGTTAAAGGACCAGAGGGATATGTCAAGCATTGACAGCCAGTGTGTTGCACACCACTCTTTTCCTTTAAGGTTTAAGATAGCCATTGGGCAGTAAGCAGAATTTGAGATCATGTGGTCCAACTGCCATGCCTGCCTTCATGGGCATAACATCCAAGACTCTCATGAAGATGTCACTTGAACGAATTTACAAGGGGAAATTCTTATGGGCAATTTGGATTTTGTGGCCATAGTAAGGTAACAGTGGGTTTATTATTATTATTATGAGGTTAGTTTTCCTTTAACAAAACTGCTTTGTCTTGATCACTAACTTGCTAAATCCCCCTTGCTTATCACAAAGTAAAATAGATTCAGAAAAGACACAAGTCTATCAAGTTTAACCTAATAACCCAGAGACATGCAGATCCTATAGCTTTCCTGCCACCAAATAAGTTTGTCTTTATCACTTTCCTGTTTTGTATAACCCTGTATGTTCCCCTTTTTTTTTTTGTTTTTGTTTTTTTTTTAAAGAATTTTCTAATATTTTCTTAAATGTATCCTTTGTATCTGCCATAATGACATACTTAGGAAAGAAGTTCCATAATATATCAGACCTTACTGTAAAAAACCCTTTCCTTTGCTGAAGCTGAATCCTTCTTTCCTCTAATCTCTGGTTGTGGCCCCTGGTTATTTGGAATGAATGGCTCACCAAAGAGATCCTTGTATTGACCTCTCATACTTGTTCACTGTGAAAAGATCTCGTCTTAGTCATCTTTTCTCTAGAGCAAATAAACAAAGTTTGTCTAGACGTTCCTCGTACGTCAAGTCTTCCATTCCCTTAATTTTGTTGCCCTCACTGTACTTTCTCATTTCTAGAATATCCTTTTTCAGGACTGATGCCCCAAACTGCACTGCATACTTGAGATAAGGTCTTAACAACAATTTGTACAGCGGCAAAATGATGTTAGCCACTCTTGCTTCAATACCACTTTTTATGCAAGACATAACTTTGTTTGCTTTTGCTACTGCTATTTGACACTGGCCACTGTTTCCAAGTGTATAGTTTACAAGGATTCACAGGTCTTTCTCTAGCAACGAATCCCCTAATATGATTATACTAAGTTCATAAGTAGCACTGGGATTTTTTCTTAACAAATGCATGACTTTACGCTTTCCCACATTAATCTTCATATTCCATTTGTATTTCCTATCTGCGATTTTATGAAAATCCCTCTGTAGAGAACATAAATCCTGTTCTGAATTTATTACCCTTGTATTTTTCCTCCCTCTCCATGATTTAATCAGTGTTCAGTGGAACGATCAGCATTTCATAAGTTTAGGCATTGACATCTAGAAGAGGAAAGAAAAAAAAAAAAAAAAAAAAAAAAAAAGGGAAAACTACTCATACAACTAATTAATATGATCCATAATAACACACACACACACACACACACACACACACACACACACACACACACACACACATATAATGGTAGATACATGGAACTTAATTTTAATAAATGTGGAGCAAAATAATTGAGTCCCTTTTGAGATGAAATTGTTTTTAATTAGATACATATTTTGCAGTTGTCTTCTCCCCATTTACTAAAATTGTTTCATATGTATACCCCAAAGTGTGTTAATGCTACAGTTAAAATGGGCATGGCTATTTATTAATCAAGTAAACTTATTACTTGTTAAAAGGCAAGTTTAATCTATTTTAGGGATGTAGCATGACTTATTTTACTTATTCTAGCTGTAAGTATCTGATATTTAATGTTATCTAAATTTTGTTTAGGTTAATGTTCCTTTAACCCCTTAGTGACCGCCACGTGCGTACGCGGCTGTCACCGTAACGCCCTGTTAACATTTTTTTCTCTAAATGATGCCGGAGTCCCCGAACGGCATACAGCCACACGAAGACCCAGACTTCCGGGACTTACCAGGTACATCCTCTGTCACTAAGTGACAGTTTTTGCGGGACGTACCTGTTAAGTCAATTGTCCGGATGGGGTTAAGCAAGAATTATCAAAAATAGCCACAAACTTGTGGTAAGAAAAGAATATTCAATTAACTTGTATATTTGTTTAAAGGGGCCCTTTTATTATTGTTATAAAAGTGTGCTTTTATAGGTGAAGACTTAGTAAAACCCTTCAGTCTGCAATACATGGTGCCAAAATGGCTCCTTTCAAAAGTTTAGGGGTTAGCTCAGCTGATAAGGTGGCTGAGCTTTGCAAGCTTGCTTTAATGACATCCCACATAGGCAGCAAGTATAATGATATCTAAAGATAAATCTCATTGTAGAATCAGCCAAATAGCCTCTAACATCACTTTTCTGACACAGGAGGCTACTTTGTGCACACCATACAGTCCTGGCTTGCTTGGCAGATCTGCTCCTGCAAGAGAAAACCTTCTGAGAAAGAAATAGGGTTGCAATGGTTGTTGCCCTTTAATTTCAAACACTCATTCTGTTCTAGAGTAATTCATATTGAGCCATGTTTTCAAATCACAGTAATGTCAGTGTGCCTCAATGTAGATAGATGGTGTTCATCATTAAAGGGATAGTAAACCTTGAAAATAAGTTTATTTTATATTGTAGCCCTTAAAAAAACATGTAAAATGATATGTCTTACCTCCCAAACCTTTATGGTTTGGGAGATATTCAGAAGCAAAGTTTCCCCCTGAGTGACGTCACCGTTCTAGCTCTCAGATTTGGAATCTGGTCCTGGAACCGACTGCGGCTCTCCAGAAGTGCCAAGATCACGATCTTTAAAAATAATTTCTTAATTGGAATGGTCTACAAAGTGTGCTTGCAAGCCAGGCACACTTTGTACACAGTTCCAATTAAGTAGTTCTTTTTAAAGATTGTGATCTTGGCACTGCTAAAGAGCTGCTGGTTGATCTGTGGACCGAATTCCAAATCTGTCCACTAGATGGCAGACTTGGCTGAAACAGCCAGGAAAAGGGACATTTACTTTATTTTACTTCTGAATATCTCCCAAACCATAAAGCTTTGGGAGATAAGACTTATACCATTTTTCATGTTTTTTTTTTTTTTTTTAAGGGCTACAATATAAAATAAACTTATTTTCAAGATTTACTATCCCTTTAATTCACAAATATTAAAAGGGAAGTGTAAGTCTGTTTAGTTGGAGATATATACTAATGTATATCTTTTTCAAAGTGCAAATTGGAAATAATTTTTGCAAAAAATGCATTCTTTAAATTGGGAAAATATTAAACGTTTATTTAGCTGATTATCTGTTTAGGATACATAACATATACATCTTAAACATGAGCATTTTAAAAACTAAGAGTTTGTGTCCTAGAGAATGAGTGTTTAATTTAACAGACTCTAAAGTCATGTGAAAACATGGTTCATCCCAGTGTCCGCTACTTGTGACGTTATGCAGTTTTATCTCCCTGTGCCTCGGGCACCAACTGCTTTAGATGGTAAAGACAAAATATTATAGTACATTTAAATATCCTATATTCTTAGCTGGCATTTGTTTAAAAACATTCTTAGGTACTTTATCCCCCAAGTTTAATGTTCCTGTCCATATGTAATCCTCTATTAAGTGATAAGTACAACAAATAACATGATTGAGGAAGGCAAATGAGATAAGACTGAAGTGTTAACTTTGTTTATGGTTTTACTAGTTGAACAGCCCATTACACGGGCCACAGTGCCACTGTCACCCGGTCGCGAGGCAGTCACGCGCAGTGGAGACTGCCTGCGCCGCGGCTGAAACAAAGCTGAACACTCCTTCGGAGCGCCCAGCTCTGTATCAGCCGTGGCGCGTGCAGTCTGTACTGCGCATGACTGCAGCACGCGCAGCAGTGTCGAATTATTATATAGGATGAGTATTTCAACAAGCCTGATGATAAAGGTAGCAGCTACAGAAGCTTCTAGCCACTTTATGCATTTATAAAGATTTTAGTACTTTCACACCATAGGAAATAAGAAATTCTGCCTAGGGGTACATGCTATTTAATGACTATGAACTTTTTTTTTTTTTTATCTTCGCCATTATGTGTTTGGTGGCATCACTTTAGTAGGAAAGCTATTTTGAATTATGGGTAAATATTAAAAAAGGGTGCCAAACAAAGGGAACAAGTAAACAATTGCTCTGGCATTTTTTTTTATTTTTTTTTTAAACTAGTAAATGTTCGATCTGTTTAACTGGACTTAAATATTTACATCGGATGTAAAATTTCTCCCTTTAGGATTGATTACACTGCACTTTCATTTTGGTAATGTCCATTATTAAAAGCTTTAACAATGTGTGGTCATGTGTTTGATGAACAGAAACACTCATGTGCATAAGTAACAGAAAAATGGTTGTCTCTTTTCATACCATGCTTTAATGTAAGACTAATAAATAGTTATAGAAATTTAGAATTTTTTTTTGATTCCTTGCTGAAATTGTTTAGTTAAAGGAGCGGTAATCTTTTACTTGATGATAAAATGTTGTTGGTCTCACAAGGGTATGTTCACTGCCGGGAGATTTTCCATTCTAAGTGTTAATTTTAAATTGCATGTTCTTACTCTGATCACCAGGTGGTGCTGTACCTATCATTTACTATGGCGAGAAGTAATTTGACTCGAGCTCTCCCACTGAATGCATTACTAGTTGGAGTGGTTGGTAATGGTTTGATATAAAAAAAATTAACTGTAATAACTTTTGATTGAAATCTTCTAACAGTGGGTGTACCCTCTATTTACTGGGCAGGAAAAATGAACACATTTTTCATTAAAAAAAGTTTACTCATGCTTTAGAAATGCTCACAGTATTGCACCTTGTTAAGATTGGAAACCTAGGACTGCATAGATCAGTGGTTCTCAACTCCTGTCCTCAGGACCCACTAACAGGCCAGGTGAGTTAATCAATGTGAATGAGCCTCTGATCACCACACCTGTGCTCTAGCAGAGAAATCCCTATGTCCTGGCCTGTTAGTGGGTCCTGAGAGCTGGAGTTGAGTTGAGAAACACTGTCATAGATCTTATTTAGCCCCTTAAATGCTAGAGGCATCTCCAATGCATCACAATGCACTGTAGATGGTTCACAACCAAGGAGCTACTTTTCAGTATTCATCACAAAACTTTGGATACGTGTTTCCACTTTTTTTTTTCTCCTGTGACAGCAAGTTTGTATCATGTGACTGTGAAGTACTGTTACTGTATGTGCTACTCGAGCAGTATTTTAACCAACTTGTATTTTAAAAGGTGTTTATAAAAAGAAAAGCAAAAAAAACATATACCAATGAAATTTGAAATTGGTCTGTTTTGAGTTCTTCACAATTTAACATTTTTCTCAAGGGAGTCAAACGCGTTCTCTCAAAACTCAAGAACCTGTTGATCCACTCAACTCAACTCATGGTGAGTTGTGTTACAGCAGTATCTTTCTGCAGAACTGCTGTCCTTTCCTAGGCTCAGGAAACACTTTGCCTCTACATTTAAAGTGACAGCCTCTTATTATGCACTCGTGGAATATGTAAATTCAAGTTGCCTGTACGTATTATGATTTTGTTTGTTTCATATCACCTTTTTTCTAAATACATTTAAATTCCTGACAGCTCAATGCATTTCTGTTTCCAAAGAGCTTTCTTTCTGAGACTGTGAAAAGGTGGGATAGTGGTACAATGTAACAATATCCCTGCAACAATGAGTGCTTTCTATCCTTGGTTTCACTGTCCCTGACAGCTTTTTCTAGACGGAAATTGATGGAGCTCACGGTTGGAACACAAAACAAGCAAATTAATAAAGACATTTTGACTTATTATGCACTTGTATTAGTCAAAAGGAGGTTGACTATCACTTTAAGACTGAAGCAGGCATATGTAATCTGACACTCACAAGCTAAAATAAAGTTAACTTACATTATTTGTATTTATATATTCACCTTTAGCCTATGTTCACATGAGCGACTGTAGTGCAGTGATATTACAGTTTTGCTAAATCCATGTTGAATAGCTTGCACCCAGTAGCGTGATTGACATGGATGATTTCTGCCCGCAAAATGGACCATGCGCAGCTTTGATGCATTCTTGCATTGGGTACATCTAGGTTCCAGCATTCTGATCTGCACAGCAATCTATGGGACACCTCGCAGACCACTTACACATTGGTGTGCGTGTCATACTTCACAGTGAGCTGTCTGGATATTGGTTTACAGAATGCTCTGTCTGGGCTGTGAAAGCAGAGTGAGTGCTACACTATAGCTTAAAAAAAATTGAAATAAAATAATGCCTGCCTGCTTGCCTTTTTGTTTCAATTGAAATCCCTTTCATCCATCGTAGAACACAGAAACCATGGTATTTAATAGCCACAAGTGTATCGCAATGCCACCGTACACACCTGTGATTCCAGCGAGGTGCTGTAATGGAATTAATCTGATATTCAAGCAAATGTAGTCAGGCACTCTCTTTATAAAACATAACCTTTAATGCTTTTCCATCTATAAATGTATATCCAACATTCCAGTGTGACTTTACAACTTTCATCAGGGATATTTCAACAAAATTGCCCAGCTATCTTTGCTAGAATTTAGTAGCCACCACAAGGAGGCAGGGCACTTGCTGTGAATGCTCTGATGTAGGAGGCACCCACCAACAGCAGCCTAGGTGTATTCTGTAAACGTATGAGGGCCTGCCCTGCAGGAAGCTACCTCTTTCCAGTAGCATTACAGCAAAACCATGAAGCCAGGGGATTTGAGTATGCAACCCTGTTCCTGTGTGTGTCTAGCTATGTGTTCTGTCGTAAACTACCCAAGTGGCACTACCTATCATAACAGTCCCCTCATTATTATATTTACATTTTGCTGACTGTTACCTTTTTCTTTCTTACTGTAACCTTTTAAGGTTTTTGGCTATAGTACCTTTAAATCTCTGTTCTTTTACAGTAGCCATTAGTTCATGGCTGCTTTCTTTCACATTTCCTCAGAGGTCCTGTGGTTTGATATGCACACTGGGGGCATACACAGTAAAAATACGTTAATGGTAATTTGTTACAAACCACTTAACATTGGAGAGTAGGAGGAAGCCCAACTTTTACGGCTAATGGAAAAGGCTTCTAGGTCAGAAAATGTAATTATGATGGGAGATTTCAACTATTTTGAAATTGACTGGAGCTATATAACTTCCAGCACAACAAAGGGAAATTATTATTTAAGTATGATTAATGACCATTTCATTTCTAAACTAGTAGAGGAGCCAACTAGAAAAGGGACCATGCTTTACATGTGTGCTCAAATAATTCTGACATGACAATCAGTATACATTTAGGCAGCAGTACCACAATATAGTATCTTTTGAAATTTCTTATGAGAGCCAATAGTAAGGGATTAACTAAAAATTAAATTTTAAAAAGGCTGATTTTACAAAGCTAAAAGCAGTATCCAATGGGATGTAATCGTAAAAGATAAAAATGCACAATAATCATAGAATTTTTTAAAATGTTCTCAGACAAATGT
Source organism: Rhinophrynus dorsalis (assembly GCA_037306005.1). NCBI lineage: Eukaryota > Metazoa > Chordata > Amphibia > Anura > Rhinophrynidae > Rhinophrynus > Rhinophrynus dorsalis. Next base: position 357,026,371 of record CM074718.1, read on the forward strand.
ACACATCGATATTTCTTTGTCGTCCAGTACAGGTTACTGATAACACTGGCAGGCGATCTGCCCCTTAGTAGACAGGAACAATTCTCAGAGTGTATGCAGGGGGTGGAGCCTTCCTTCCCTCCTTGGCTGCAGTTAGCCAATCTGCTCCAGAATGATTTGTTCTTTGGTGAAGACAATACCAGGCTGAGAACAGTTCTACTATAGTTTTAGATTCTTTTTTTATTTTTCTGTTAGATATGGAATACCACCATTAGGTGGATTACCATGACTGACAATGCCCTTAGATGTGGCTAGCTCTGTACCCAGCTGCTTTTTGTGGACCTTAAGCCGTGAGGGGGAAAATCTTGATTCCAAGTACTTCCCCAGGAGTTGCCCACTGAGGTACTTCTTGCTCCATGGCAATCTGAAGACAGAAGATCTGCAGGAAAGGCGAGCTACCCTTTGAGTGCTGCAGGTCCACTTGTCCCACAGTGCCCCTCCGCACAGGGTTGTATTCATTAGAGTTCCTATTGCACACTCCTGCACTCATTGGGTATATCTGTATGTCTGTTTGGGTGTTTGGAGCAGGTTTATGTGGTAACTTAACCCTTTAACTTATGGTTTGGCACTTTTTTTTTTGGGGGGGGGGGTTTATGACACTTTTCCTGCTGGGTTAGTGTTTTTTTTGGGTATCCTCACATGTTCCATAGATGTTTTACACCTTTTAATGTTTTACTTTAAAATTTGTAAAAATTGTGTACTGCGCCTTTAAGGCGCGCTTTACCGCATAGATGCCATTGCTCTATTCATTCCTATGGGACTGTACTGTTTGGGACGTAGCTCTGCAACTGTTTAATCTAGCGACTTCAGAGATGGCTTATTTTACTTGTCTGCCCTTGCTCTATCATCCGGTTCATGTTTCTAGTGTGTTGGGGGGCTCAGGGGGCTTCGAGGTAAAAACTACATTTCTCATGAGCACTTGCTTCGCGCCCTTGTTTATGATTGGCTCCTGCCACGGCAGCCGTTTTGTGAGCGTTTCTGGGCACATATCCTACGCAGGGCTTGGACTCTCCTTCTCTCCTCTGCAGATTAACCCTTTGCCTGCCAGATAAGTTTATTTTAGTGATTTCTGGGGTGACACTTTAATCCTACACACTGTTATTGGGTGATTTATTGTACAGTTGGTTATTTGACACTGTGAGAATTTCTATAGTGCTGGAGCTTGGGGCTAGACCTAAGACTACGGAGGCTGGGGTCTCTGTCTCTCCCATTGCGCATTGCTCTTCCTGTCACTCAGGGCTACCTAGAGAATTCTCAGGTCACTTATGCCCAGCATGTTCTGATGTCCCTGACAGCATTCCAGGGACCTCCAGCCATGCAATAGAGCCAGCTTGGGTGCAAGAGTTCAAGGCTGCGACTAGGGACCTTAGGTCCACATTACAACTCTTTCCATCCCAGTTACAGGGGGCCTTTCAATCCTGGCAGGCCCCCTTCTCAGTCAGATCTTCCCTACCCAAACCTCAGGGAGTACCTGACATGTCAGATTCCTCTGAGGAGGAACTGCTGGTGGATTCAGATGTTGAGGAATGTTATGCTGTGGGCTCCTCTCGGTTTTTTGGTGACCCTTTTGAGGCTGATCCTGAATCCTCCTCTGAGGGCCTGATCAGGGCTGTATTTACTACTCATAACAGTCCCCTAGTTCAGGAGGTCCCTTCTGATCCCTCTGATGTATTCCAGGAGCCTGCTAAGTCCCTTACCTACTTTCCACCTAATCCCACTCTTGACTGTCTTGTGATTGTGGAAATCCCCGGATTGCCAAGCTTTATCCCTTTTCTGAGGCTGCGCTTGCTTAGTGGGTTCATCCCCCCAAAGTGGATGCCCCTATATCCAGGCTACCTTAAATCTACTTCCTTACCAGTCTCTGATGCCTCCCCTCTGAAGGACTGGACTGACAAGAAACTTGGTTTCACTCAAGTCCATTTTTGCCACTGCTGGTTCTGCTATGCGTCCAGCGTTTGCCGCAGCGTGGGTGAACCGGGCCATATTTCTGATAAGTTGCACCTCCTTGGCAACATATCTGAGGCACAACACTATGTTTCTGCTGCCTTATTTGATGCCATCCGTTTGGTGGCTAGGGTTTCCACCATGTCTGTGGTGGCCAAACGGGCTCTTTGGCTCAAGATCTGGTCTGCTGACACTTCTAAGAAAGCCTTGCTTTCCTTACCCTTTCAGAGTACCTCTTCGTTTGGACCAGATCTTAAGGATCTGATCAGTGAGGCCACTGGCGTAACCGTTTTTTTTTCAGAATGAGACCCGTCTTGTGAACCAGACGGTTCCCTCAGCTCCGCTAACCACCTCCAAGCCCAAACAACAATGGAAGCCCAAGGTCTCCTCCAAGCCCAAGGCTTCCGAGACTTCTTCGTCATGACTTTCCGAACACGGGTCCGCACTCTGCTGTGGGTGGTCATCTACAACACTATCACAGCATCTGGGAGGACTCTGTGATGGACCCATGGGTATTACAGGTAGTAACGGAAGGATTCAAGATCCCTTTCATCTCTTTCACTTTCGTCCTTCTCACATGCCTCAGGGTACAGAGAAACACTGTTCGACATTGCTGTTCAGGCTTCTCTGGACAAGTATGTTCTAGAGCCGGTACCCATCCAGGACAGGGGTTCAGGTTTCTACTCAAACCTCTTTGTGGTCGCCAAAAAGGACAGAGGTTGTCACCATATTTTGGACTTGAAGGATCTCAATTCCTTTGTGACCCGGACTCATTATTGTCAGGAGTCTCTGCGCACCGTGATTGCTGCCATGTTCCCGGGGGAATTCCTTGCTTCTCTGGATCTTCAGGACGTGTATTTACACATTGCCATCCAAAGAGCCGGCAGTACCTCTGGTTTGCCTGCGACAGTGGACATTTTCAGTTCTCAGCTCTTCCATTTGGTCAGTGGTCTCCGGAGGAGTCCCTCCTTCCGATCAACATATTGGAGCTTTGGGCGATATTTCCTGCTCTGCGACATTGAACATCTCGGCTAGAAGACTGTCCCATCCAAGTGGAGTCCGACAATGACATGGCCGTGGCTTACATTAAGTAAGGCGGAACAAGAAGTCTCGCTGCTTGGTTAGAGGTCAAGGCTATTTTGTCCTGGGCAGAAGAACATGTACCTGCTATATCCGCAGCGTTATGGCGGACTTCCTCAGTCGACACACAGTGGACAGCGGAGAGGGGGAGTTGCACCCACAGGTGTTCCAACTCATTGTTCAACGATGGGGTTCCCCTTACATCGACCTGATGGCGACAAGACACATCAGGAAAGTTCCAGTGTTCTGCTCTCGGTGGCAAGACCCCTGGCTCTAGCAGTGGATGCAATGTCCATTCCATGGGTCTTTCCTCTGGTGTATATCTTTCCTCCCCTTTCCATGTTGCACAGGGTGTTACGGAAATTACGACCGGAGAGTTGCCCAGTCGTTCTGATTGCTCCGTACTGGCCTTGGTTTCCGGAGCTCTTGGATCTGTCAGTGGCGGAGCCCTTTCAGCTCCCCTACCATCCAGACCTTCTTGTACAGGGTTACCTGTGGAAGGAGGATGTTCATCGGCTAGCTTTGATGGCTTGGAAATTGAATCCTCAATATTGAAGAGGAAGGGCTTCTCTTCTGGTGTGGTGGCTACTATGCTCAGTGCCCGCAAACCTGTTTCTTCCAAGATCTACCATCGTGTCTGGTCGACTTTTCTGTCCTGGTGCGCTGACAGGGACCTGTCTTAGGAGTTTGATCTACCTACGGTCCTGGCCTTTTTGCAGGACGGTGTGGCTAAGGGCCTCAGTTTGAGTTACCTTAAGGTTCAGATTTCTGCTCTTTCTGTCTTCTTCAGAGACTCATTGCCATCCTTCCTGATGTCAAGATTTTTTTCCGGGGCGTTGCTCATACACATCCTGTTTTTCAAGTCTCCCACTCCTCAGTGGGATCTTAACTTGGATTTGGGCGTCCTTCAGCACCCTCCCTTTGAGTCTTTGGCTACTATTCCTTTACGCATGTTGATGTGGAAAATGGCCTTCCTCCTGGCGACTGTGGCAGTTCGCCGTGTTGCGGAGTCACGTGCTCTGTCCTGTAAACGACCCTATTTGGTGTTTCATAAGGGCAAGGAGGTGCTTCGCACTTCTAAGGAGTTTCTGCCGAAGGTGGTCTCTGAATTCCACATCAATCAGGAGCTTGTGGTGCCCTTTTTTCTGCCCTGACCCCACCTCTGAAAAGGAGGGGGATCTCCACTTGTTAGACATTGTGCGTTTTCTCAGACTCGGTGCGATGCACATTCTGACGCACTGTTCGTCATCCCTGAGCGTCCCAGGGCAAGAAGACCTGCTTCCAAGGTGACTATTGCTTCTTGGATCAAGTCCACTATTCACAAGGATTATGAGCTACGGAAGAAGCCTATCCCTTTCAGGGTCACTGCTCATTCTACCCGATCTATTGGGGCCTCTTGGGCTTACAAGAATCAGGCCTCCGCTGATCAGTTATGCAAGGTGGCCACTTGGTCGTCTGTGCACACCTTTTCGTAGCACTACCTTGTGGATGTGTTTGCATCAGCTGATGCCAGCTTTGGGAGGAAAATCCTGGAGGCAGTATTGCCTATTAAGGATTTTCCTTGGTTCTTAGTGCTTCCTTCACTGTTGAGCCCTGTTGGTTCTAGTTCAGTGTGCTGTGTAATGTTCCTGGGGTGCTGTTACCCCTGTTTTGTGTCCGTTGACACTTCATTTGTTGTTGGGCTATCTCTGATCTGATGGTTCATATATGTTCTGGTGACTTTGGGGGCCTTGCGCCTGGTCCTTGCCTTCTTCCCGCTTCTGGGAAGCTTAATGGTTGGACATTCCAGAGTTACCAGTAACCTGTATTGGACGACAGAGAAAAGAGGATTTTAGTCTTTTCTGTTAAATCCTTTTCTCTTAGTCCATACAGGTTACTGGTCTTCCACCCTGTCAAGAGACCATGCTTGGCTCTCCTGTGGCAGACTGTGGGGGTCCTTTGGGGTCATGCTCACAGGAGTATTCTTCTGTCTACTATCTAGTCATAGTGTCTCAAATCTTTCTGGAGCTGGTTGGCTAGCTGCAGCCAAGGAGGGAAGGGAGGCTCCACCCCTGCATACACTTTGAGAATTGTTCCTGCCTACTAAGGGGCGGATCGCCTCCCAGTGTTACCAGTAACTTGTATGGACTAAGAGAAAAGGATTTAACAGGTAAGACTAAAATCCTCTTATACCACTGATTAATAAGCAGATGAGGAGTAATGTGAAACCATTGAGGCTTAATAATGAGGTTTGCAGGTAAATGAGAAAAAAAGAAACCAGCTTTTCAAGTTTTTATGGTTCAGATGCATAATTTTAAAAACATAAAGAATATAATCAAATCTGCAAACAAGCAATTAAGCTAGCTAAAATTGAAAATGAGAGAAATATTGCAAATGAGAACAAGAAAAATCCTAAACAATTCTACAAGTATATTAAAAACAAAAAGCTTAAGGTTAATAGTGTCTCTGCAAGTGAACCAATAATGTCCCACATCCTTTCTCTCGAACCATTATGATTTTAGAGATAATCACATTTAAAGTTCACCCTCCCTTCCCTTCTCCTGCTGTCAGTATAGTAAAGTTCCCCCCTCCCTCCCCTTCTCCTGATGTCAGCGCTGTACCGACAGCAGGATATCCTGGTCCTGTGACCAGACGGCGGCTCTGCAGCAGAGCCAAAATAGCGATATTGGAAAAGAATAACTTCAATGGAACGGTCTACAAAGTGTGCCTGGTTTGCAAGTACACTTTGTAGAGCGTTCCAGTGAAGTCATTCTTTTCTAGTATCGTTATTGCAGCTCTGCTGATCAGGCACATTGTGTCAGCCGACACGGCTCTCCGTCTGTCAACTTTACAACCACCATCAGGACACGTAGAACTTTAGCGGGGGATATCTCTCAAACCTTTATGGTTTGAGAGAGAGTATTTGAGCAACATTTATTTTTTGTAACTCTACAAAACAAGAACACATTTTTCTGGGACGTTACTGTCCCTTTAAGGCTGAGACAGATGAATTGATTAGTGAGGATAATGCTGTGGTTGACACACTAAATACATTATTTGCTTCTATATATAGAAGGTAAGCAATAATGACAGGATATGGGCAAACAGACAAAACCACATAATTTCCTCCATTGTACATGGCTTACTGAGAACAAAGTCCAAAAGAGACTGGAAAAAGTTATGATGAATGAAGCACATGAACCTGATGGCATACACCCAAGAGTACTTAAGGAACTTAGTTCCGTAATAGGAAGATCATTATACTTCATGTTTATTGATTCACTTTCATCAGGCATAGTGCCCTGTGACTGGAGGAAGCTGATGTTCCTTTTTTTTTTTTTTTTTTTTTTTTTTTAATATATATATGTGTTTTGTTTTATTTTACACAAAGGGGGCAAGATCCAAACCAGGAAATTATAGACCCGTGAGCTTGAATTCCATTATGGGTAAGCTATACTAACTGACTAAATAGTAAGTAGTAATTTGGACAAGGGAATTTTTGTTGATGTAGTATACTTGTATTTTGCAAAAGCCTTGGATGCAGTACCTCTCAACAGGTTAATGCATAAATTAAAAGGATTCAGTTTGGGAGGTGATATCTAGCCATGGTTTGAGAACTGGTTAAATGATGGCATATAGTTGTCATCATTAAGTAACAAAGTGCTGAGATTGGACATGTATACAGGCTGTGTCTGTATTTGTGGGAGGGGTAGCTGGGTATTTATACCCCTGTTTTAGCCGTCACTTAGCGATTTTCCTCCTGCCACTTCTGGGTTCCCCTCCGTTGGTAAGTTACCTGTCCAATCTCTCCACCCCTACATCTCCTCGCATAGGTCCCGCCTCTCATTTTTTTTCTCTTACAGCAGCATGACCAAGATGCCTCAAGACCGGTGACGACATCATCATCACACGTCCAGCTTGTCAGCTTCCTCGTGGACGTCTCCAGTCTCCCGCAGTAGGACTCGCTTCTCTACCTCTCATAGTGAGTTGCTTCCAGCCATTCATTGCTTGTCCTCCAGTGCTGTCCTGCCATCATCTCCCCTCTCCCTCCTTCTTATATATTTTTATTTAAAAGATTAGCAAGGGCTTCTAGCCTGTGGACCCTTTCACCATTTTCTTTACTTTTGGTTCAATCTTTCATCTTATCTCAGTCCATGTGCAACTTCTGAGCAAGGTACCCCCCCAGAGACCACCTGTCCACCCCAGGAGCTGGCAATCCATCCTAAAGCAAATGGACAATTTCACAGATCACTGTGGAACATACCAGACGACACATCCCTTATGCTGCCTCGGCAGAAAACCCAAAGTCCCCACCACCAGGCCCCTCCCTCCCCTCATACTCCCCCTCAAACCTCCCATACTCAGGACAACTCTGCCCAGCTGGCACACCTTACGCATATGTTGTCCGCAATGGCCGACCTGCAAACCAGAATTATATCCCTGGAGAATTTGTCTAGCTCTCCATCTCATCCAGCGCCATCATTGACTCCTCCATCAAACCAAGGTACTGTCGCTCCATATTTCAGTCCCCAAATCACCCCAGCCCACATGGTGCCGGCCCACCTTCGCAAAGACATCCTGGAGGGGAAGGACATTAATCTGGCGTCCCTGTTGATTGTAACCTAGGACCTATCAGAGAGCTGCACAATCTAATGCAGTGATGTTTCTGTGACTCTTAAGTTCAAAGATCCTAGGCTCCCCAAGAAGCTTACCATCCCTGAGTTCATCCTGGCATTTAGAATTTACAGGGACATCTACCACAAAGTCTTCTCGGCCAAGGTGGTGGCAGCCCTTGAACAGTTAGGCTTCGTGGTCGACTGGGGCTCTTTGGACCACAAACTAGTCTGCAGGTTCTTCAATGATCTGAAGACCCCAGTGTGTCCATCCTGCCAGTCCGCTAATCACACACTCGGTCTCTGTCCCTCGCCATGGCCAAGCACTTCAGCTGATCCATCGGCTGCCGCCCCCTTGGCCCTCCTCCCCATACCCTCCCAATTGTTGATAAGCTTGGTCGCACCATCCATTACATGGGGTCCTCCCCTATCTGCAATAACTTTAACGAAAGAGGCTGTTTCTTCAATCCATGCCATATGCTGCACATGTACTCCTTATGCCGCAAATCTCACGCGCGCTAAATTTGTCCTTGAAATTCCTCACGTAATAAATGACTAGGAAGCATCAACTCTGGTCTCCTCGTCTCATTACTATTCACTCACCCTGACCGCCATTTCGTATCATCCCTCCCCTCAGATTTTCGGGACGGCTTCCACATTGGCGTCCTTACTTTACCTAATCAATCTAAAGAATGCCTCAACCTCTGTTCAGCAGTAGCCAAACCATCCATAGTCAACACCCTCCTCTTTAAAGAATTATAGCAAGGTTTTCTTATTGGACCCTTTCAATCTCCTCCCTTCCCAATTTGGCGAACCAACCCTGTTGGAATTGCTACTAGAAAATTTTCTTTAAAGAAAAAGTTCATAATTGATTATTCAGCCCCTCGTTCCTCTCCCATACCGAGCATTTATTCCCTAATTCCATCTGAGGAGTATTCTTTGGAATACCACAGTATAGAAGATGCCAGCAGGTCCCAACTGTTGGCTCTCAAAAATCGATATTGCAGATGCCTTCAAATTGCTCCCAGTTCACCCATCTCTGTGGCACCTGCAGGGCATCAAGTGGCAAGGAGCGTATTATTTCGCTGTACGCTTGACCTTTGGCTCAAAATGCAGCCCCAGGCTCTTTGAGCACTTCGCTGAGGCCCTTACCTGGCTGCTCCTGAATCACTGCAGATGTCCCATGGTGCTCCATTATCTGGATGACTTTCTCCTGATAGAGCCAGCCAACTTCCAGCCTACTGATGCCTTAGCTCACTCACCCGTCTCTTCCAGGACCTCAATATCACCATAGCTTCTAACATAACAGTAGGTCCTTCCAGATCAGTTGAAATTTTAGGAATAACCTTGGACTCAGAAAATATGAAGGCCCAATTACCGCAAGAAAAAATTTCAGCATTCGCACCATAGTTCAAGAATTTTCAGTTAAAGTCTCATTCTCTAGGACTGATCTTCAATCTCTTTTTGGCTATTTACATTTCTCCACCAGAATAATACCCCAAGGAAAGTCATTCCTCCTCTCCCTTCTCTCAGCCTCTGACGACACCTCCACCATTCTCATCAGTAATTCAGCCAGGTCTGACCTGGCAATGTGAGACAAATTTCTTTGCCGCTGGAACGCGAGCTCACCTTTTCCCTGCCCACTATCCTCCTCCTCCCCTATTGTCCAGTCCGACATTTCTGAGGATTTTGGCTACGCTACAATTTGTGACTCAGCCTGGTTCTCAGAAGCTTGGCCTCCCGAAGTCTCCAACATCCTCCAATTTTAAATCTCGCTCCCTCATGGAATTACTCCCCATTTCCACAGCTGCAGCTATCTGGGGCCACAATTAGTCCAATCAATCTGTCACCTTTCATATCTCTGACCCATCCACCTCCATGCTCCTCAACAAAGGCAGGTCCCCGTCCCCAACAATCATGTCCTTCTTACACAAGCTTACATGGCTCTCCTTAATACAGAGGTTCACCACAGTTAGCTCACCTATTCCGCAATCCAGCACCCCAGCATCTACTCTCCTTTCCAAATGTAATTTATAGGAATTTTTCAAGTTATGTTCCAATACCAATCTCCATCCATCAGCCACCCCCTCCTTCAATCAGCTTGTGCTCCACTGACTCCAGCTATCTCCATTATGAACATGGCACTCGCTCCCAACACCAAGAGATATTACTCTAGAGTCTGGTCTTTGTTTCATTAGTTCTTACTCCTTTCCAAAACCCCCAATGATTATTTTATCTCAGCCATCTTAGCTTTTGCTGCACATTGTCATCAGTCCCTGAGCCATTTTCCAGTAACCGTCAGACTACATCTAGCAGGTATTCGCAACCATCTCGCCCATCCATTTTTACGTCTTACCAAGTTAAGCTCTTCCTGAAAGGGATGTCTAAAATTTACCACTCCCCTCCCAGAACCCGCCTCCCCATTTCTGGAATCCTGTTCCTGTAGCTCTGACGCTATCGCTGCCAAAACCTTTGCCCCCGACCTAAGTTGTACCCTGTTGGCAGCTATCAACCTAGGCTTCTACGGCTTTATGAGATCTAGCGAATTTCTAGTAGCCTCCAAATCACACACTTATCCGAAGAAAGGAGACTTAAACATCTTCATGCAGACCATATAACCTTCCATTTACGTCAATCCAAGACTGATCAAACCAGAACCGGAGTTTTCATCCCATTTTTTTCAAAGTCTCAATCAATGGTGCCCAATGAAGGCTCTCACGAGTTTGTCCAATCTTCTTTCTAACAGTTCAGAGGCCAGCCTGCTTCTGCCAATGGTCCCTTATCAATTACTGAATTTACTAGAATGGCCAGGATTATCCTATCCTAGTTAGGGGTCAATCCACAAACATACTCTGGACATTCCTTTCGTATAGGAGCTGCTTCAGCAGCCTCCTGCAGTAATGTCCTTCCACATATCATCCAAAGGTTAGGGTGGTGGAAGTCTCAATGTTTCAACTGTTACATTCCTGACCCTCAGCTTGAAATCCGCCAAGCCCTATCCGCCCTGTCTGACTAATCCTCAAATTTCTTTTTTGCTTTATTCGTCTCATCTCCTTTTTGGCCTATAATCAGGCCGGCCACCCCATCATCAAACCTAGGTCCTTAGGGGCCTAGGTTATGCCACTACGTTCCATGACATTCATTACCTAGTAAGCCCCGGACACAAATAGAAAAATTCCTGCATTGAGAATAGAGGAAAAATACCTTTATAACCTATAACTGATCTCTAGATTCATGTTTTATCTCTGATCGTATAATTAGATTGGGTTTTACTGATCTATTGGAGCTATGTAGATTTTGGATATTCTGAGCATGCGGGATTATTTATGTGTTTTAATTTGGTACCCTGGACATGAAAATATGACGAGGAGGAAGGGTTGTGGAAGACATTCTGAACCCTTCTTGAATGAGTTGTACTGCCTACTTGTCTGAAATTGACATCCTTCATTGATGTGTGAAATGAGTCTCCTCCCCTAGAGAAGGATTTGTGGGAGATTCCATACTTAAACTTCATTCTGTAGTGGGCTTGGAGTTTGAAGTCTTGGGCACATTTTTCTTTCATGCCCAAGAAGATTTTGGTCTATTGAAATGAAAGGAACCACCAGATGAATGATTAGAAAGTTTTAACTCTGTAAGTAAAACCCTTTTGTTGTCGTCAAAGTGTTTATTCTGAAGCAAAAAGGTACTTTCATCTCCAGTGGCGTGACAGTTTTGTCTACCTCTGTCACATATAGGAGGGATCATTTGAAAGTTAAGGAGATTAGAGCTTTTTTGGAAACAGAATCTGAATTCTAGATTTTTAACCATAAAGCACGGCATGCTCTAACAGTTGATACTTGGCATTTAGATGCCAATTTAGCTATCTTCAAGGAAGCTTCCCCAATATAGGAGGTGGACTCTTGGAGGTAGCATATGAGAGGGAAAATATTATTATGAGGCACATTGTTTTGCAAAGCTTGAATAATTTAAGCTTGTCTGGCCTCAGCAGCTCTGCATGCTAAGTTTGAAGCAAATGAAGCTTGAACAATTGCTTCTAGTCCAAAAACCATCTGCATAGGTTATCTACCGTCTGCGACAAACCCAGGAGGCATGGGAGGAGATAGGGTGGCCAGAAAAATGAGAAGATAATCTGCCTGAAGACCTCCGCATGCTCTCCCTAAACGAGGGTCTCTCGCTGATTCTGGTTAGATCAGGATACAAAACGAATTCCATTCATCCAAATCTTTAGGTAAATCGCGCATCGCGATTTCATCATTCAAGGTGTCACACAGCCCTTGGGAAAAGGCGGCTATCGAGGCCTCATTATTCCAGGCTACTCAATAGAGTAGTCTGCTACAGTACGTGCGCCCTGGTGAATGTTTTTTTTTTTTTTAGCCGAGACCACGCAGCATGGCCTATCAAAAACATTCCTGGAGGAGTCCACAAACTCCGTAAAGTTATACACAATGGGTTTCCGTCTCCCATAGAGGGTTAGCCCAGGTCAATGCCCTGCCAGTGAGGAGAGAAATCAGAAAGCCAACCTTTCTGCCCTCAGAAGGGAAGGCATACGGAACCATCTCAAAGTATATGCCGAGTTGATTGAGGAAACCACGGCAAAAATCTGGGTCCCCACCATACCACTGTGGAGCTGAGTGGAACCTGACAACCCCTTGATTATGCCTGCATCAGAAGAGGTTTGGACCACTGGTGCTGGTGAGGAAGCGGGGGTGGCCACCGTCTGTGGTTGCGTGCGTTCAAGCTGTGTAGAGAGTTGCAACAACGTTTCTATGGCAAAAGACAATTGGTCAATACGCTGATCCAATAACTCCATCCTGTCCAGGATGCTTTGAAGAACTGCATTACTATCACAGCCTGAATTCATGGCCCTTGCGTACTTTCATGGTTCCTAGAGAAGTATAGGAGTCAGTAAGGTATAGTTAAATGCAATTTATTAAAATATAACTAAGGTAGTACACACTTGCAAAATAGCAAGAACAAGCAGAGGGTCCCAAGCCAGCAAGCACTGCTACCTGAAATAGTAGGCTGCCACAATTGACCACACTGCTGGAGACTAGGCCTCAGCTACTGGTAGTCTCTGCTGCAACCAGGAGCAGGAGCAGGGACTGGAACGGAACAGGAACAGGCACTCAAAGTCTTGATCCGAAGTAGCGAAAATTCTGACTCATGCCTGCAGTCAGTATAAGGAAGCATATACTAGACTCATGCCTGCAGTCAGTATTGGGAAGCGTATACTTGACTCACACCTGCAGTCAGTATCAGAACTAGTCTGCCAGAGCCCCAGGTCCACACCAGATTGAGTGTCTGCTAGGTACAAAGGACAAATAAGAGAATAGTCAGACACAGCCACAGGTCAGCACCAGAGATGGTAGTCAGACAAGCCAGGTCATACACAGTTCAGACAGTCAGCCAGAGCCACAGGTCTGTACCAGATTGGGTGTCCACTATAAGGATAAGACAAAAGAATAGTCAGAAAGAGCCACAGGTCAGCACCAGATTGGATAGATGACAAGCCAGGTTATACACAGAGCCCAAGGTAACAGAACTGCTTAGAACAACAACGCAAGGGCAACTGAGTCAGGACTCAGACTGCCCTTTAAACCCCTCCTCAGGAAGTAGGTAGGAGGAGATTACAGGAAGCATGGCATAAAACAAAGGCCTGCTTCACTCTGAAGCCTCATGCCTGCAGATGACACGTGGAAAGCCACAGGGCTGCGCTGGAAACAAGGTAAGCTGTGACATAAATGAAGACAATTAAATCCAAATGTTAGTGACTGAGAATAAGTTAAATTTCCTCTCACATAAGTACAATGAATAACAATCACTAAGGTACAGTTGGCTTAGCATAAATAAATAATAGAGCTCAATATCAGTATGTATAAAGCGTATCGCCATAGGGATGACCACCATAAATAAAATATGGATAGACTGAGTTCGTCACAGTAATAACCCCAGTAGAAATAACAGACTTTTGCTCCAAAAGAGATGACAGGGAAGGGGGTAATAGGTTACTACAATAAAGTACAGCACTGCTCCTCCAGAGTTGGCTAATAAAGGGTGTCCAAATAAACTCTTAGTTCACTACAGAGAGTACCCTGCTCCTATGGAGCTTGAGAAACCTGGAGATATCCCCACTGAAGCATGAAGCTTAAAGTGCCAAATTTTAAATGAGGAGAAGGAAATCAGCAATGCATTCCGTGCAGCACAGTGTTCTATGTGGAAAATACAGAACACTGTGCAGTGAAGTAAATTTGGTAGTAATTATAGAAATAAAGAATAAATGTAATAATAAATGACATTACTTTTTTTTTTTTTTTTATAATTAAAACCAAATAAATTGATAAATAAAATAAACTGGGACATGTTCCACGAAGATCACTAACTATAAAGCTTTTCTCCCTTTGAGCCAACGGCTGAGCTTGGGCCTCTGTTTCAAAGGAAGGAAGCTAGGAATCAAAGAGTTAAATACAAGGACTCTCCTCACAAACTGAGGGCCCTCAAAAGTTGCCCCGGTCCTCCTTGAGGTACACTCTTTTAAAATTAAGACAGTTGGGCAGTGGGAGGGGTTAGCAGCTAGGAAGCAGGAGTTCTTGGCTTAGAGTGCCCCTGCCTCCTATAGGCATGCTGCTTAACCCCATGGTCCCTGCATCCTTCAGTGACGCCAGAGATAAAAAAAAAAAGTATATATTTTTTTTCAGGATTACATAACATTTTATGTGGTATCACTAAATATACATTCCATAATTTTTTGGCAAAATATAGATATGGGGTGTAAGGGTTAAAAATGTAATCTAGCATGTAAAGGGTCAATATTCTGATTTACTCTATATAGTATTGTAGGGGTTAATATTCACATTTATTCTTTTAGCTACTTCTACTGCTAAAGATGTGCTTCTCTGTAGATATGGCCCCCTTGTTTCTAAGGAAACATGTTATGGAATGTGAAGGGAGTATCTTACACCTGTTCTTTGTAGCAAATATTTAGATATCAGGAAATGTTGCGAGAGGTCCTATTTTCTATATTGCAAATATTAGCTTTTTCACAATTACCTAATGCTTATTCTCTGTGTATTTACTCTGTCAAACAATGAAATTGTACTTATTATACTAAACCCACCCTTGTATTTTACCTATAAAACACTTGATTTTGTGCTGAATAAATTAGACCTTTTCCTATAAGATGCTTGTTTTGTGCCCATTACTGGGGAGAGCTCTCCAAGTACTTGACCGTGTATCGATATTGAACTGCTATGCTGTATCTAAGAGAAAAGGCCTTCCGGAAGGTTCAGAGAGACAGAGAGTCTACAAGAGAACAAGAAACAGGCACCTTACTGAGGGCAGAGGTCATGATCACCTCGGTATATATTATATAGGAGTAAGTTAGATAATCTACCCCTTCAAGATATATATATATATATATATATATATATATATATATATATATATATATATATATATATATATATATATATATATATATATATATATATATATAGAGCCAGAGTAAATAATCTGCCTGTCTGTTAGTGGGGCCTGAGTCAATGACATTCTTCTTCAAGCTGGTGACGAGGATGGGATTTTCACAGGTAAGTGATTGCAATTTTCATACTTTATGTATGTATGTGATTGCTTGCCTCTGAGAATTTAATTGTAGGTGACCTGAAGGACCCCGGTTAGAAGTCCAGAGGTCAAAAGAGTAAAACCCCAGTTAGAAGTCTGGAGGTCAAAAGAGTAAGACCCTGGTTAGAAATCCGGAGGTCAAGGGTGTGGCGGAGGAAAGCTCCAATCACTACAGTCTTGGTCAAATTCCCAAAACCCCCACATGGAGAGGTCCAGTGGGTAAAGAGATGATAAAGGGTCCGTAATTTGGTTTCAGAACGCACCTACTAAAAAGAGAATATTGAAAGAGAAATAGAGATAATGAAAAAAGTCCATAATTTGGTCGAGGAACGGACCAGAACACACAGCCCTTCGTGTCAGGATTCAGGATATTGTTTGCATATACACACACACACACGTAGAATTGCATGATTGCTTGGTTTTATTTGCTGTTGTATTTTATTACTGGTCTTGGTAAGTGGCCTTCTGTTATTTACTTGCTTGTTTGCTGCTACTTGTGCATTTTGCAGTGGGTACGGGTTAGATAAACCAAGGTTAAAATTAAGGGTAACACTGTTAAGACAGTCAGAGAATTAAATGCTGTGCACAACACGAAGAACCCCTACACACACACACACACACACACATATATATATCAGTAAAATGTATCTAGCATTTGATAGTGGCAGGACAGTTAAGTGAGGAAGAAAAATATTTATTTTAACAAGGAGCTAGAAGAGAAATTTTTAAACTTGAGCCAGAAAGCAAGGCTGATAAAGTTGATATACACATACAAATGCCACTCATGACTGTGAGAGAACAGGTTGTTAATAAATTCCAAGATGTATTAGGGACAAATATATGGGCTTAATATTGTCCTAATCCCATTAAATCCCCTATGGCTGCTATAGTTCAATTAAAAATATATGCATTAATTAACAGCAGTTGACTGCCCCTGATCACATGGTTTTTGTTAGATATGGCTGTAAAACACAGGGGTATTAGATGACTGTTAGTTGTGATACTTTGGGTTCAAAATATGATTTCCCTATTGACATTAAGACTCATGTATACATGTAGGAAGATATGGAGACAAATGACAGAAGTTGTGACTGATGCAGGATATGATATATAGGATATTTAAGAGATTAAACAGCATGTAAACTGAAGACAATAGGAAGTGTAACAGAGATTGCTGGGAAAATGTATGTGGACCCCGGTCTGAAAGAGGCTCAAGTAGTCACACTCTGCATTGATAACTGGCATGGTTATGCCGATAAAAGTGATGGATGTGACAGTTGTTTTACAAAAGATACAGAGAATGTGGAAATATACTTTCAGTGTGATGCAGAGGGAAAGGCAGAGGTAGATGGAATTAGGGTGCTAGAGAACAAGGAATAGGCTTCCAGTGATATTGATATGCTTTATTTGCATGGTGATGGCAAATACGAGGTTAAGGAAGCCATACTTGTAAAATTATAGTTCTATGAGAAGTTAATTTTTCTGTCCCCGCAGCTGCTACCCATCCCTCGCTCCTTTCCCTATGTCTTTGTTCATAGTGTACCAATTTCAAGGTTATGCAGCTGCTTTTGCTGTGTTAAATGTTTTATTGTTTTGTGAACTGTGTAATTGGATGAAGGATGACTGGATGTGATTGGGGGATATACAGATGAGCATAGATACCAAGAGATGTGAATATAATCGTATTGTTTTGTTTTTGGACTACAAATGTATCATGCTTGTAGTTTTTAGATCGTGTTACAGACTATATTTAGGAAATGTCCTTCTAATTACTCCCACTTGCCCTGTTAACTTGCTACTTCTTTCCACATAACTACCTCATTGACTAACCTTGTAAAACCTGCATGTTCTTTATAATTAACTGTGGATATCCATATGTTAATCATAGGAATATTTTCTTGTGTGTGTACTCCCACTGTCAGGGTTACTGGTTGGTTTTAAACCCCTGTGTGTATGCATTGTGTCAACACTGTATGGAATAATGTTTTAATTTAAGGTTTATGGTTGACCCCTGCTCAGGGTCCCATTGTTGAAAATAGTGGAGTGTTTCTATGAATGCATGGGGAAAGTCTGAGTCAGGCGTCAGTGTTCATATCATTAGACCCAATTTACACTAAAGTATACCTGACACATTGCACACACTTTCCAATTCTTTGTAAGACATATCCCTTATTACTAGAAAGGTACAAGAGCAGTGAATGAGTTAATTCGGCCACTGGCACTCTGAGTGCCTGATGTAAATTCTATGTTTTCTGCAGTACCATCACCTGCCATTTGCTTTCTTTAGCATTCCGGGGTGCCCTGACATGGAACCACTGTTTGCTTTCACGTATAGAGGGAGTCAGTATGCGTGAAATAGATTGTGTGATTGATTACCCCACTGTCTATTTTGCTGTAGTCAGAAAAACCCTAAAGCCTTGGTCCCCTGATTGTGGCTCCACGTTGCTTCAGTATGTGGATGATTTGTGGTTGATGCGTGGTCCAGATGAGTCCTGTATCAAAGATGCATCTTCCTTGTTGCAGCATAAAAGAAAAAAAAAAAAAAACAAACCAAAAAAAACTGGTCATAAGGTATTGCCTGCTAAGCTACAGTATTGTCAAGAGACTGTGGAACACCTAGGATTTGTGTTGTCACACGGACAAAGGTTCCTGGCTCCTGCATGAGTAAAAGTCATTATCTTGCTCCGAAAGCCATGAACTAAACCTGCATTGTTATCTTTCCTGGGTGTAGTAACATACTGTAGGCAAAGGATTTCAGACTGTTCTCATCACAGTCACATATAGAGGCAGGGTACCTTGTGAGATGCTCCTGATGTTATACAATGGATATGGACATGGCATGTAAAGTACTGCTTATGTTTTGTTTCATTCCTGTTCTGGGACTGCTCAACTACTCTCTCCAGTTTCATCAGTACTAAAAGGAGGGAGGTCCCACTGTTTCAGGTGTCTTTGCAAAGGGAATATGGCTCGGCTGTGGACCAGTGGGTTGTTGTTTTACTGTACTAACATCAGTGGTTCAGGGCCAGCCTGCATGCTTAGGGGAGGTGGAAGGTGGTTTAAACACATGACTGCACAGAAAGGATTTAGTTATGAGACTATTTACACATTCAATATTACCTTTCACACTCAGTACTCTCTGTGTCCTTACAGACATTACTTTTACATTCTCCCTCTGACATATCAGAGTTTGAGGCACATGATTGCATACAGGCCATTCATATGGATATCTCACCAAAACATGACCTGTAATCTGAATGCAATGAGACAGTATATGTGGATGGTTCAAGCTCAAGACTAGTTGATGGGAGATACCTTATAGGATTTTATGTAGGTTAATTATTAGATAAGTATCAATTACTAACTCCTTCCCTTTTGTATCTGTCCAGGCTGCTGACCTAATACCTCCAACACACGTGTTCCATATTTTTTTTAAACAGATATGTGACTATAGTGACAGATTTCTGGTATGCTTTTTGTGTAGTATATGATTTTGGAATCCTATGGAAAAATAAAGTATTTGTGACAGGTGACAAAAAAAAAAGGAATTTAACATGCTTAATTGATCAGTGATCTGTTGACTTCTCTATTGTTATCATAAACCATAGCAACAGTTAAATGTTAGGGCCATTGTACAGTTGACTCTGATACTTCCAATTTTCCATCACTAGATAATTATTCATTGTAAGTATTAGCTTTTAAAAGAGGATCTGAAATTTTGGTAAAAGGAGGGTCTGACATCAGACCAGTATGGCCTGAAGTCAGACAAGGAGGGAAGAGTAGGAGTACCACAGAACAGCTGCCCCAATTCTTTTTCTTAATCATTTTTTAGGGATTTAGCCATACTAGTAAGAAACAGACGTACAATTCCATATAGAGAAAAGGTTTGTAATTTTGAATTGACAGAACTAGTAGAGAATTATATATATAGATATCTCATTTATGTATAAGAGATAATGTACAGGAAATAATACATGGTGCTTATGACCAGTTGCCACTCCCTGAGGGACCAAGGCAACAGTTACATATAGGATTACACACATGCATAAATCAGGAGGCATCCAATACCTGTTGGTTATATGTGATTTCAAATGGGTTGAAGCTTTTTCATGTGGCCAAGGAAAACGGCAAAAACCATTGTACATGTTCTATGTAAAGGAATAGTTCCCAGATTTGGATGCCCTCTGATGATCTCTAGTGACAAAGGTATACCATTCACAGCTACAACTACATACCACAAGTAGAAAGAATCAGTAGGACAATAGGTAAAGATAAACTGAGGAAGGGCAATAGGCCAAGTCACATGGTGCCCCAAGTCCTTAGGTGATTTAGAATGTAATAAATGTATGAATATGTATTTCAATTGACTGATAAATTGAATGGCATCTATGGTGAGGTTAGTCTCTCTTTGCCCACAGGTAAACTAACACATCCTTATCAACCAGGTGACTCTGTATTGGTCAAACAACTATTCAAGGACAAGAATCGGGATCCACCTTTTGGGCTTCCAACAACGGTTGTGGTGGTTACCAGGACAGCTTTCCTCACAGATAGCTCGCCAGCATGGATCAATGCAAAAAGAATGAAGAGAGACCCTACAGCAGTGGACAAGACACCACAGATTTAGTAATAAAAGACACTAAGCTTCAAATTGTTGACAGAGTTTTTGTCATGGCCTTTTGTATTTTGGCTATGTTTGTTGCCCTGGTGGTGCTGATTCTTTTTTCAGGCAGCCCCAACAGGACAACAATTTTGATTTCCCCTGTTGACCCAGACTTGACTGACACATTGACATCTCCCAGACATCGCAGAGCACTGACTTCCCAGACTGTTGGCTCTCAACCTATTGCTAATATTGATGAAGCAGAAACCCCAAATGTTTGGGTAACATTAGCCAAAGATATCATGAATTGCCTTTCCAGCACGACTGGTACAACTAATATTCTGAATTCCTATCTAGTTAGTATACCTGTCCCATTCCATGAACTATACAGATTGATTTTTTTCTGATGTATTTAATATTAACTTTTGGATTCAGGCTGTAGATGCAGGAATAGACAATCATTGGTACACCTGTACCTTATAATGCTAGGTGGTCTAATATAACTTCCATCAGAACAGTCAATATTGCTAACGCTGACACTTGATTCATTTTGAGTAATTGCACCAGAAGGGACATCTGTAAGCGCCACATGTCACTAAACAATAACATGTCCTGCACCAACATTCATAAGTTACCTTACTGGCACAAACACATTAAACTTGCTAAGGGATGGTTCTTTTCATATTCCTATGTCCCTGGGAATGCCACAGGTGGTCCCTGTGCATTAGTAAACTCAGTGTGGCACTATCACCACGCCCTGACTCAGGCTTTACCTTCATCTGACATAGACGCAGTGACAGTATTCATGTTCCAGAAGACTGCACATCTGGTATTACTCTGTTGTCGAAGGCAGAATATTCCTCCCTCACCTTTTTTTCTGGTAGGGGTGCCTGCTTTAGCTCTTTATAATAGTAGGGTCATAAATGCCCTAGCTTGTGCCTTAATTAAGTCTATTAATCATACTTCTCAGGCTATAGAGGACTTACTAGCTGACTTGCAGGGTGTTAGAGATGCAACACTACAGAATAGAGCTGCTATTGACTACCTTAGCCTTTTTAAGGCCAGAATAAATAATCTGCCTTTCTGTTAGTGGGGCCTGAGTCAATGACCTTCTCCTTCATGGGGAAAAAATACATTTTATTATAACTCTGTCCATGATTACACACTAGTGCAATTACACAAAACTACCTCAAAATATTTTCATCTACTTACTATTTAGGAAATACCAATAATGTATACATTTTCTTTGTATATCTGGAGCTACATGGACCTATTTACAAAGTGTGAATTATAGTTTCCAAACTGGAGCTCTTCAGAGAGAGACTGGTGTGCTGGGCTTGGAACATTATGTCTATTTTCTGTATTGTAGTGGGCTGGAATAACATCCCTGGTCCCTCTCATCCTCCCTGCATGAAGGTGCGCACACTGACATAGCAAAGCAACTTCCACGTTATCACTCAGAAGTGCTGTGTCAGTGCAGATTTTACTGATGATTAATTCCATGTGGGGAGAGTGTGCACTTTTATATCCCTGCCAGCATTCTTCTTGGATTTGTTTCCAGAAATGTTACTGCTTAGCTGACCAGAAAAGCAAGACAGTGACACAATGTAAAACTGTCACTGCAGCTCTGTATCTTTTTTACATTTTATCAGTATAGTAACATAGTAGATAAGGCTGAAAAAAGACATGCGTCCATCAAGTCCAAGTATACCTTCTTTCACAGTCCCTGACAGAAAGCTTTCTGGAAACACATCCAGGGAGCCAAATATCAGGGATATAAATGTTTAAAAAATAATGAAAACAATAATAAGTAAATAAGAAGTATAGTCAATTTACGTTTAATAGTATCAGGTTGCCATCAGAAATCGTGGTGCCCAAGACAAGTGTAAATGGGCCACCAACAAACGTAAGGTTAGTTAATCAAAAATTTAGTATACAAACAAAAACGAGCTAGTTCAACATATAGACATGCTATAATTCTCTTTAAAATTATCTGTACTTTTTTAAGGTGACAGATTCCTTTAAAGTGACCCTGTCATGTCTAATAAAATCTGCAAATTTGACAGGAGATGGTATGGGAAGCCTAGTAAAATTGTGGTTTTGTGCAATAAATAAAACCAAAGCATGTACATGTCAACTCTACTTCTTGCCTTTTTCTCCTGTTTGTAAGGACAGAAATGTTAATAATATCATGGGCCGGGCTTACACCATCATCAATTCTTGTTACTAGACCTAGGGTTTCTTCATTACTCAACCAGCCCAGCTCACTATTAACACAGCCCTGTGGCATCACTCTGCTAAGATGTCACAGTAACCCAGATATATTATACGTTCTGACTCATGAGTTAAGACAAACTTTATTCAAGACACAGAATAAGGTATAACAGTGGACAAACAGGAACAGGCAGTAGGTCAAGAGATAAGTTAGCACTACTATCAGGAATAGTAGGCCGCCTAGGATAGACCTCTCTGCTGAGAGTAGGCCGAAGCCACTGGTAGTCTCTGCTGGAACTTGGACTGGAACAGGAACTGTATTAGCCACTGATGATCTTCTGCTGCTCACGAACTAGAACGGGAACAGTTTAACTCCGACCAGGAACACGAGTAGATACTGACTCATACCTGCAGTCAGTCTAGCAGGAAAGGATAGCTCACTCAACACCTGCAGTCAGTACAGATGGTAGTCTACCAGATCCCCAGATCTGCACCAGATGGTTGTCTGTGGAAGAGAGGCTACACAAGAGACAAGCCGGACAGAGCCACAGGACAGCACCAGATGGGATGGTCAGACAATAGTCAGCCAGAGCCGCAGGTCTGCACCAGATTGGTTGTCGGACAAGCCTAGGGTCATACACGGAGTGGGTAGTCAGACAGAGCCACAGGTCAGCACCAGATTGGGTTGTCGGACAAGCCTAGGGTCATACACGGAGTGGGTAGTCAGAGAGAGCCACAGGTCAGCAATAGCCCTGTTGACCCAGGCAGAGGCGAAAATTGGCTTCAAAGCAGCCCCAGTGGCTGCAAAGTTACCTCTTAAGATACAATCAAGCTTCTTATCCACCACATCCTTAGGTCCCACTGCGTCCACCAAAGGCAGTCATCCATGCTCGATAACTCCGGGAAGAAAAGCTAATAAAATACTGAAAATGAGTGCAAGAGCCTCAAGGCTCAGAGGGAACCCCAGAAAGGAGAGGTACACATAGGGGCAAAGTAGACCAAGGCACTCAAAGGGTTACTCTCCAGTCTTCACCTTCTGGCTTCAGGTTGCCATTGTGAAGGAAGCAGATCCTCAGAGAAACACTGTAGGGAGTGAAAACCTGGGTTACAAGATTCTCTCAAATTCAAACATGACCGCACCAAAAGAAAACACTCACTCTTGGATTGAATAAAATCATCTTTGCGTACCTTTATTGTTGTAGTAATAAAATCGGATCGTTGGGGCATCTCTCTGTTTGGGTCACCAGTGTATAGCTCTGCCATACAGCCCATCACCAACTTCACTGTGATTTTATTACTACAACAATAAAGGTACGCAAAGATGATTTTATTCAATCCAAGAGTGAGTGTTTTCTTTTGGTGCGGTCATGTTTGAATTTGGATATGCGTGTAAGGGTAAAGAGAGCCCTTGACCGGCACATCGTGAGCACACTCTCATGGTTGTGATTGTGAAGGACTACAGCCTTTCTGAATATAAAGTTCAATTTTTGAAGTTCCGTTGAAAAATTGGAGCCGCCAATCAAGTGAAATGTTGTTACAAGATTCTCTCCCCAGGGCTGCAAGAGCACCTGCACACAGGTCAATCCACTCTAGAGGAAGCCCAGTAATGGTAAACCTCCTAATGGGGAAAATGTAACAGCCCCATTTCTAAGAAAAAATAAGAAAAACTAAAAGTAAGCAGCAGTGTTCCACGCCTGTCCTTTCACTCTGTGGACACATCATAAACTGGAGGCGGGAGCAGTTGGCCTGCAGAGGAACAAAGGCTCCACCTACAAAACCTTGTCTTTTCTCATGTTTTAGAGACATACACCATTTGTGTATATGTCTTCATCTTATCACATAAATATATACTTGTATGCTCTCCTCACCCTCCACCCTGGCCTAAAGAAAAAAGAACTCTACAATGTAACCTTTGGAAGTGTGTGCGGTGTAGGTAAACGTCCATATTGGTGTGTCCAGGTTATTTCAAAGAATTGGGTAGTGTGAGAGGATCTTCATTTTAACCCTTTAAGTGCCAGAGGGGTGTACAATACAATGCATACTCCACTGGCACTCAAAGGGTTAAAGCAGGGCACTTGTTAATTGTTCATTCTGCAGTATGTGCATTTCATTGATGTCTTGGTAATCTTGTCACATTACAAATGTGTGGATATAAAGGACTACAGTAACACCCATAATTTTCAAAGAAAAACAATGAATAATTTTGGGGAATTCAGTTTAATGTTATGATTGCCCTCCTGTAGACGGTTACAAAAAATGTGAATACTAAATATGTAGAGGACAACCTCTTAATTTTCCAATTATTCCAGTTTATTTGAAGTCTTGGAGAAGAGGCATTGTTAATATATTACTTTGTAGTGCTGTAGACATCTCTAACATCAAAGAAGTTAGTGTAAAAGGATTATTAACATACTAGTGTAAAAGCCGGTGTGAACGGGCCATGGAGCAGTGAGGTAACGGGAGTACGCACAGCAGGACCGACCTCTTAACCCTCTGAGTGCCAGAGTGGTAAACAATGCATTGCAAAGCACTCAAAGGGTTAACATTACCCAGACCTGCTCTGCATACTGCCGTTCCCTCACAGCTCCACGTGATTGTGCCGCCTCATTCATGCGATGCAATCATGTGCAGTAGAGACTAGCTGAACACGGGCACTGCGCATGACTGCATCGTGACAAACTTTCTGGCATTTTATTATATAGGATTTGAAATCATATACAGAAAGCCAACACCTTGATCCATAGAGAGGTTTCCAGAGCAAAACAGAGTCTTATAACCTAGCAGTCAAGGGCTTTAAAACCCCATCACTGGTAATGTTAGGAATGGTTATTTGTCTCCCAATGTGCAGTTGGAAAGCTCCAGCACTGCTCATCGTTTGCTTTAAGAACAGGGCCTTTCGGACCTTATGCACAATAGAAGAGGAGCAGTTCTGGTGCAAACATTCCAGTTCATTAAATAGGCCTTTTGACCCTTTGAAAGCTAGTCTTTAAATCTATGCAAAGCATTTACTCTGAATTGTCTTCTATTATGCAGTTAGTTTGCCCCATAATTGCTACTCTTTGTTTTCTTATTTTGAACTTAATACTTTATAACTGTATTCAATAAGCTAAAGAAGTACAATTCTGGAGCAAACCAACTTCATCACAGGGGAGAAATAAAAGTTCCCAAAGATTTAAATGGGGATTTTAATCTATTGAATGCATTCCATGGCTTAACAACCCAATTTAAATCAACTGGGAAATGTGT
Source organism: Rhinophrynus dorsalis (assembly GCA_037306005.1). Classification (NCBI taxonomy): domain Eukaryota; kingdom Metazoa; phylum Chordata; class Amphibia; order Anura; family Rhinophrynidae; genus Rhinophrynus; species Rhinophrynus dorsalis. Next base: position 357,051,703 of record CM074718.1, read on the forward strand.
CCCCGATGGTATAGTGAATTTTCTCCAAGCTTACTGAATAAGGCCCTCTTTAGTTTGATGGCAAGTTTAATAGAACTGAAGCAGATGTTATCTGGGATGACCAACACTGATGCAGCTCCTACTGAATGGTGTTCCCCCATGATCAATTTGTTGTTTTCTAGATGTTCACAGTTCAAGTTCACTGGGCATTTCTTCTCCAGTTAGACCTTTCAACAGGTTATTTACAGTGAGCACTGACATGGCATTTCGAGTAGCGTAAGTGGCACTTCCAATGTGAGGTAAAATCACTAGAATGAAGAAAGAGAAATAGGTTGGAAAACTCAGAAGTGCATCTTTGTCCAGCCTGAAAATTCGTTTTCATTATCTGCAATGTCAGACTTAAAATGGACCTCTCTGAGACAAGATTTGTTTGTTGTGCAAAGAATTATAATCTGCCAGTATCGTGTACTAGCCATTTTTATGTAAAATAGTTTTTGCGAAATTAACCTTTACGTTTTAGTGGCACATTATGACACTTTATGCTTAGTCCATGCAAAGTATGCCAATTAGTTATATTCTTGTGCTATTAAAAATGCCCTGAGTATGTAGTCTCAGCTTAGATTCACTCATAGTACAGTGTGTAGTAATAGTGCGCAGCACAAAAATGAATTAGCATAAAAAGTGAATGTGTGCTACCAACAACTATGTTGCAATAGTAGAACGGGAGGATACAAAGAAGGCACCCCTGTGTGTATCAGTCAAATCAAAAATCTGTGACCATCACCAGACACCCTTCAGGTGTATACTCACAAAGCAAGCGGTATATACTAATGTCTCAAAAATTATAATATAAACAAATGGCTAGCACAACATTTTGGCAGTTTTTAATTCTCCCTAAAATTAACAAGATTTATCTTAGGGTAACAGATCAACTTTAATGATAAATTCCCAGAATAGGACACAGAATTATGGTGTATATGTAGAGAAGAACTGGGGCTCAATTCTATCCCTCCACCCGTATTTTTTCAAACCAGCGATGGTGGTTTTGACAGCACTGTTTGCACCCATTGGATATCACGTAAAACAAGTAGAATTTGGTATTCTATTCCATGCCACCTAGCAGACAAAAAAGAAGAAAGAAGGGCGCTTCCTAGTGCAGTATCAAAGATGAAATTAGCCTTCACCAATACACCAGGGTACTCACAATATTATGAACCACTACAAGTGGTCAGCAGCATAGATGAGGGACTCAGACTGCCCTCACTCAGTCATTCAACAGAAGGTAGATGGATGCTACTTCCCAAAAGCGACCAAATGGACCTCCAGGACCCTTAGGAAACATAAAACAGACAACCAGAAAGGGAGCGCAAACCACCCTTATGTCCAATTTTGGTAACACCAGTAATGATATTACTCATATCTGCAAGACAGTACTCACGTATCTCATTCCATCACTTCTGGTTAGGTATCCGGATTCAACATGGGGTTGCTTGTTTGATCTTGTTGTGGAGTACAAAAGGGTCCTCTTGTGGGGTGAGTTATCAACTATATCTCTCTATTTATTTTTTGCCAGTTGTTATAATATATTGTATATTTTTAAATTTGCCTAAGTTTATTTGAGAAAGAAGTGGACAACTGCAAAATGTGTCACAAAGCATTAACTGACGTTTTCCTTTCAAACTTGGCATTACTTTTAGAATATTAAAATATATTTTTTTATGTACATTTTTGGATTCTATCTCATCTCTTGGTTTGGAACATTTTATTTACCTACCAGGGAGGTATCATTACCCCGTGGGATAGTTGCCGGTTGTCTTTACAACTGGCCAATGCTTTGAGATACGCGAGTACTATATTTCAGATCTGAGTAATATCATTATTGGTGCTATCATAAGGACATAAGGGTGGTTTGCGCTCCCTTTCTGGTTGTCCGTTTTATATTCCGTGCTGCGGCTTCACTGCATGTTAAAGAACGCACTTTTCATGGCAAAAAAACTGCACCATGAAAAGGAGGCTCAGAGTCCCTAACGTGCAGTGAAAACCACTGATGTGTGTTAGAAAACTGGTTTCCAACACACACTTGTAGTTTAAAAAAAAAAAAAAAAAAGATTAACCTTTTGAGTTCCAGTGGGGTATGCAATGCATTGTACAGCGCTGCATACCCCATTGGCACTCATAAGGTTAATCTCCCATGAGTTAACACATGTCCTGATGTCCAGCGGGGTCCTTAGCACCTTGAGCAGCTAGGGGCCATCTTCTTTCTTCTTTTCAATCTGTGTTTAAAAAAAAAAATCCAATGAGTACTTTTGTTCGTTCACAAAATAAAAAGCCCCCAAAAGATGCCACAGTTAACCCTTTGAGTGCTGGAGGGTTATCCCTCTGGCGGTCAAAGGGTTAAAAAAAGAAGAGTGAGATCTCTTCTCCACTTTTAAATGTTGTAGTGACTTTTGTTTTTAAATATAGAGAGTCTTCTGTTGACTAGTTGATAAATATATAAAGTGGGGCCAAATGTCCCCTGCCACCACTGGCAGACATGCAGATAGTCACAGAACCCCCTGCCTACCTACTGGCCCATTGCCCGATTCCCATTCAGGGAATTTGAACAAAGACTGGCTTTTATATGCCAGTCCCTGTTCAAAATGATTGGCAGCCTTCAATTGGCTGGGATGTGTGCTAGAAGCTGATTGGTTGGGAGGTGCGTACGTACACATTCCAACCAATTGGAGACTGCCAATCATTTTGAATAAAGACTAGCATATAAAAGCCAGTCTCTGTTCAAAATTCCTTCAGTGGGAATCGGGCAATGGCCTAATTGTAGATAGTGGGCATGTCTGCCGTCACCAGAGGCGGAGACAGGGGACATTCGGCCACACTTTATATTATTTATCAACTGGACAACACAAGACTATTTATATAAAAACAAAAAGGCTCTACAACATTTAAAACTGGAGAACAGATGCCACATTTCTTTTAACCCTTTGGGTGATGGATGGGTACCCCTCCGGCACTCAAGGGTTAACCGTGGCATCTTTTTGTGGGGCTTTTTTTTGTAAAAGAACAAAACTGCTCATTGGATTCTTTTTTTAAAACACATATTGTAAATAAGAAAAGGGGAGATGAAGGGAAGAAAGAAGACTGAAGAAGAAGACGGACAGTGGATGACAGGTAAGTTACATTTCTGGGCGTTAGGATAGCGTTAGGGTTACTATTAGTTAAGTGTCATGTTAGGGTTAGTGTATGGGAGGTGGGGGGAAGGTGACTGTTTTGAGCTCACTCTCGTTGTTTGACACTGTGTCAAACAACAAGAGTTGGCTTTTTTCTTTTGATGTTCACACAATTCACACTATTTAGCATGATTTGTTTGAACAAAAACAAATAAAGAGCATTTGGCCACAACGTGGGTTTTGGCCAAAAAAGCTGGTGGTTCCATGTACCTCTCCAGCTATGGAATAGATGCGGTGCATAGGTGGGTTTGTCGCTCTGTGTTTGTTTTTCCTTTACTGGCTGTTTTACCAGGGGGAATAGAATTGAGCCCCAGGTTGAAAAGTAGTAGTAAAAGACACTCACCTTGAATTGAAGTGGCTTTTATTTTGTTAACATTTTGGTCTCCTATCTTGAGACCTTCCACAACATGAGACTTTCATCTTCCCCCCCCCCCCCCCGATCTAAAATGTCATTGGATTATCAAAGAATATAGAAAATAAAGTCCTAACATTATAAGAACATCCAGTCAGACAGAGTTACAAGATACCACAGCAAGCATGGCGTATACAGAGATCTGAATTGTACACTGAAGTACAGAGTATAGAAACCCCTCTGAAAACTCAAACAGATTTCTCACCTGTATGAGGCGAAATCCAAATCACTGATGCATAGTTAATCCAGCTACAAACCCCTCAGACGCCTCGCGACAGAATAGAGAAGTCACAAGGAGCCTGAGGAGAATACTAAGGACAGTACACGATTACATCTCAACATATGTATCAAACACTGTCCACTGATCATACTAGGATGCTTTGGTGGCAGAAGGAGAAAGATTAAGAAAGAGAGTGAACAGACAGATTGAGAAAATAGAAGAAGAAGGTATGGATAGGAGGGGTGGGTGGCGATCTCGGGGAGTAAGGAAGCGGGACCTCTGGCTGTCTCCAGGCATTCAAATTCAACACGTGTCCCCGCGCAGAGCAGATCCGTTTTCGCACTAATCACAAAGCTCAAGGGCTCAAGTGTGTGGTCTCATCCCGAAGGAAAATCAGGATTTATCCCAGTGCAGCCAAATTTCCTTTTAATGGTGTAAGGAGTTAATGCTATATGCATGTAGTTTTTCCAAATCTCCAAAGAAGTTCATTTTCACCCACCACATCGCTACTGCTGGGGCATTGATCTGCTACTAATGAGTCGCTATACATGAGCGGGCTGCTGTAAGCATAAAATGGAGCAGTTTGAACTTCCTAGGAGAGAATGTGGTATGGAAGGAAAAAAGAGAGAGGCATGGCTCTATCGGCAAAAGGAATCCCAGAATCTCTCCCACTGACAGCTCAATCTGTGACCAATACACCTGAATTACACTACATCCCCATTAAATATGTGCCATCATCCTTCCCACTGCACCACACCTCCAGAGTGCCCCACATTCATTTTCGCCAACCGAGCTGGAGTTAGGTACCAGCTGAACACCAATTTATAAAAACTTCCTGGGAGGATATATCCTTAGGCAGGAAATGCTGGAGACCGAAGATGTTACGCCAAGTCTCATCGCACTCCAATGCTGGGGCATCCAGCTCACTCCTCCAAGTGGAGGTAAATGATGGGAGATTGTCTCTCTCGATCACTGCACAACCGATACATTTTTGAGAGCGTCTTTAAATACTTCTGAGGTGAGGACAAAATTGCTCCATCTCAGTTTTGGGTCTGGAGAGCGAACTCATCCACAACAAACCCCCCACATAGTGCTGAAATTCAAGTAGTGCCACAATTCAGTTGCAGGAAGATTGTAGCATTCCGTTAAAGACACAAAGGGAAGGATATTGTTCTCTGGCGCCAGTGCCGCTAGCTTCACCAGTCCGCCCTCAATCCAAGACTTAAAGGCTCGTCCTTCCAGTCCTTCTAAGAAGTCTAGATTGAAGCAAAAGTCAAGGAGGGGCGACGGGTGAACCATCCAGTTCCTAGATCTCCCCAGCTCCTCCAGAGCGACAGCACTATACTCAGTATAGGCGACATAAGAAGGTCCCCAGGTATACGGCTCCTAGAAATGAACAATGGTAACCCCGGACTGAAATCAGGATAACGAGTTAGCGATATCAGGAGCCAATCCACATCCCTGGCCGGCTGAACCATATCCACCAAATTGGCAGTACCCCTGCCACATGATACCTCTTGAAGTCCAGTACCCCAAGTCCTCCTTCTAACCTAGAAGCTGACAATAGCTGTCTACCACACCGAGAGGGTTTATTTCTCCATATACATTTTCCCAGTACTGTCTGCAGCTGTTTAACAAAAATATTTTTGTTAAGCTACAGTACTCGGGGGAGCACTATAATTTTTATCAGATTTAGATGTCCAAACCAGGAGATCAGGAGATTGTTCCAGGGTCGCAGAGTGTCAAAAATCCCTCAAAGCAGTGACAGGAAATTATGAGAATAAAGGTCTGCCAAATTGGGCATTAGCCGCATCCCTAAGTACTTGATCGAAGCAGACTGCCAAGTAAAGGTAATTTTCGACTTCAGAAGGTTATTTCTGTCCAGCGGCAGATTAACATTAAGAATCTCTGATTTAGAGATGTTCACTTTGGATCCCGAAAGCCTGGAGTAATCTCGATGGAGTGCCCGATCTCGAGATCACACGAATCAGAGAAACAGTTCTGGCAGTGTTGTTATCTTTGGCTTGGCGCACGACAATAAAGCCCACTTGGTCCGTGTGCATGGGATGAGGTAGCAAAACCTTCAAAAGAGAAGCCAAGAGTGTAGCAAACAACTTCAAGTCCACATTCAAGAGCGAGATCAGGCGATAGCTCTCACACAGTTCCAGATCTTTCCCTTCCTTCTGCAGTACTGAGATGTGTGACTCTAAAGTTTGTGGTGTAAACAGTGCTGAATCTGCAATGGAATTGAAGTCCACCTTCAGTCTAGGTGAGAGGGTTGATAATAATTTCTTATAGTAAGCGGCTGCTAAGCCATCAGGTCCCGGACTTTTACCCATGGGGATGGGGAAGCTATGAATAGCCCTCTGCACTTCTTCCAACTCAAACTCTCTAACACTTCCACAGCCGATTGTGGGAAACGATGCAAAACTTTCATCTTGATGGTCTCAAGCTATTATATATTATAATTTCCCACCCCCTTTGAGGGCTAAAAAGGAAATCGTTTAATTTGCATATGGTGATCTTTTGGTCATGGACTGAAACCCTCTATAGACTGCAATAGCAACAGCACCACAATACAAAAACTGCTGTTGAATTTTACAAAACAAGTTTAGCTGTAACAATTATAGAGCAAATCAACTGCACCATAAAGGATAAATACACATTCCCAGCATGTCCTTTGATTTAAATGGGGCTTTAGCACACTAAATGCTAGACAGGTCTCCAACACATTGTCCCATTTAAATGAAGTGAATGTTTGCTTGTCCCCTTTAGTACAGAAGGTTTGCCCCAGGATTACCCCAGTTCTTATTAGTACATCAGACCCAGTAATATAAAGCTAGAGTAGGTCCTGGATTTTACTTCAGCTTCAGGATCAATGGGGAACCCCCACTTATTCTTACAGAATCATTTCTAGTAATCTCCACATATCATGTTTTGGGTTCTAACACAGGAAGCGAGATGCACTAAAAGTACTGGCGCAAACCAAAGGCACCATAGGAGAAGATAAAACCCCTACTGAATTAAATGGGACTTTTAACTCTTTGAATGCCAAAGACGTCTCCAACAATGCTTTAAGGTAAGGCCTATTTATCTTTTAATGGGATGAAATACTAATTTAAGTCAATGGAATATTTTGTCACCTATTGTCTGCATCAGTCCCTACCTCTGACCCATGGTGTGGTGACTCGGCGGCGCAGCCTTTCCTCTCGACCGGGCTAGGCAACCGTGTCAGAGGCAGAGTGCTGTGACATCATGCGCCAGTGCTTCTTAGAGGAGGCACGTCCGTGTTGCTCAATGTAGTTGAGCTTTCCATGTGAGCAGTCCTGTGCTCTCTTCCTGCTCCTGTTAACCGTTTGCTGTGTTGCCTTCCTTGTGCTGACCTCTGCCTGGACTTGGACCTCTCCTCATTCTTGTGCCTACCTTTGCTTACCTTGTTGATGACCTTGGCTTGTGAATCTTACCACCGCTCCTGTGCTGCCTGCCCCACACCTTGGCTGGTGAATCTGACCGCCGCTCCTGTGCCACCTGCCTCAGATCTTGGCTTGTGTCTCTCACTACCATTCACGTGCTCCTACTTTATTCTTGGATAGACTTGTTCCTTGGACTTTCTCCTTCTGCTGGAAGTACAGGTATCTGTTTGTCTATATATATTTTACCCTACAGATATATATATATATATATTCTTCTGGTGGCGTCTTGCCACTGGTATCCAGCCTCTCCTCTCTCAGCAGGAGTGTGTTTCACTATTTTACACTATATCAGGGCTGCCTGCTTGTCCTCAGAACAGTCCATCTTTTCTGAGAGTGGTTTCACACAGCGCACATTCCCACATTACTAGAGTCTCACACCTATGGTTGATCTTTGTTTATTTCAGTGTCTGTATAATCTCCAAAACACACTTGGCTCCACTAACCTATTAACTCTTTAAATGCCAGGGGGAATCCTATGCATATCTCTCTGGCACTGAAATGACTGAAAGGGCAGTGGCTCCTAACTGAACAAATAGCTTTTCTTAAAGGAACAGTAAACTTTTGCTATGAAAAAATATATATTGTAGGGATTTTCCTGTTGAGTAACATAATTACAGTTTAAACCTGCGGGGTTTATTTATGTTAACAGTGCCCTCTAGTGGTCAAATTCCAATTAGTTATTCTATTACATTCTATTCGAGAGGAAAGTCAGTATCAGTTCTCCATAGAATGTGATAGAAACTGCTGAGTCATGCTGCCAATTAGAACATTCACAATGTAAACACACACATTAAATTAACTTCCTGATTATTAGAATTGTTGTAACTTTTGAATAACACAGCTGACAACAGACGGACAGGCTTTGCTTTACTCAGCAGGAAAAGCTATTTAACATATAGGTTTGCATAAATGCAGCATTGGTAGTTTTTTTTCACAGCATTCTGACGTGGCCAAGCAAAAAGTTTTTGATATTTTCACCATTGTCTTAACTTCTCCAATGCCTGTAAATTCAAGTGGGTTCCTCTTTCTCCTGCCCTTTTTTCCGTTAGAACTCCCACTAATGACCAAAGCAAACTTCACTGAAAGAAATGTAAAGGAGAAGTATGAGCTGAAAGAGTTGGGTGTATTTGGGCAACTGGTATCCCCAGATAAGAATGAACTGAAAGCAAGCAACATGCTCCCCTGTTGCCATAGTAACTGTTTTCAGTATATTATGTGAATAAGATGTTATTACAAAAAAAAAAGTACAGATCTAATGTTTGTACCTTTCTTTTACTGTACTTATTTAAATTTTTGTTCTAGGAGGCACTAACCCCTTCAAATGAAATGTATGAACTTTAAGATAAAGTAAATGTATTACCACAGTTTTTTAGGGTGAGGAGTGGGTGGTTTGTTGGCAGAGGCTCTGGGGTAGTAACATCCAGTCCGGCAGCTGCAATCTGCCCACTTGCCAAGGCCTGGTAAAGATCTTCCTGGTTTACCACAGATCCCCTGCAAAAAAAAACAAATCTTTAATGTTTAGTTTATAGAGAAAAATTACATCTGAGTGGTTATGCACTAAGGTGTGATAAAGCGGCGTAAACAAGGAAATAACTTCTCCAGTGATACTGCTTCTCAATTCCTATGTTATTCTATGGCACCTATGCACTAAGGTTTCTTATGTGAGAGAGGTCTTCGTGCATAGGCTCCACAGAATACAACAAGAACTGGAGAAGTAATATTATTGGAGACGGTATCGCCTCATTATGACCTCTTTATCACCTTAGTGCATCTCCCCATTGCTTTATCCAAACAAGCAGAAATGCACAAGACTATGAGAATGATTTAGGTCTGGATTTTATTACAGACTAGCAAAATGGTCACTGTGTTGCCCGTGGGGATTAAATCCTTCAGGGGTATTGACCACATTGCTGTATATGTACATGTAATAAATATGCAGGTAGGTGTGTATGTACATTTAATACATAAGCGATACACCTACCTGCATATTTATTACCTGTACATATACACCAGTTCAATACCCCCGAATCACCCAAAAGACGCAGTGCATCTTTTGCTAGTAAACACATATCCGAATGTTGAAACAAACATTTAAAAGAGTTAACTTTTATTGCTGTGGAGCAATGTGATACAGTTATACACACACTACATAGTCTGACCTTGGTCTTAAAGAGGGACTGTCCACTTGGGGTATGCAATCCAATGGTACCAGGGCTGGTGCAAGGATTTTTGCCATCCTATGCAAAACCTCATTTTGCCACCCTTGGCTCTGCTCCTTGTGCCCCTCCCCTGTATGTGTATAAGCGTCAATGTGCATGTTCTTTATATTTGTATGTGTTAATGTGTGTTCCCTATATGTGTATAAGTTACAACGTGTGTGTGTTCTCCATATGTGCATGTGTCAATGTGTGTGTTCCCTATATGTGTATGTGTGTTAATGTGGTTGTTCAATATATGTGTATGCTCCCTATATGTGCATAAGTGTCAATGTGTGTGTGTGTTCCCTATATGTGTGTAAGTGTCAATGTGTGTGTTCCTTATATGTGTATAACTATGTCAAATTGTGTCACCTCTATATGTGTATCAGTGTGTGTCATTGCATGTGTTCCTTATACGTGTATAAGTGTGTCAGTGTGTTCCCTATATGTGGTTGAGTGTGTCAGTGTGTGTTCCCTGTATGTGTATGAGTGTGTCAGTGTATGTTCCCTATTTGTGTATAAGTGTGTCAGTGTGTGTAAATCTCTGTAGGGGTATCAGTGTGTAAGTGTGTGTGCTTCTCTATATGTGTATCAGTGTGTCAGAGTGTGTGTTATCTATATGTGTATAAGTGTGTCAGTGTGTGTTCTCTATATATGTATAACTGTATCAGTGTATGTAAATCTCTGTAGGGGTATCAGTGCGTAAGTGTGTGTGTGCTTCTCTAGATGTGTATCAGTGTTCACAGTGTGTGCTCTCTATATGTGTATAAGTGTGTCAGTGTGTGTAAATCTCTGTAGGGGTATCAGTGTGTAAGTGTGTGTGTGCTTCTCTAGATGTGTATCAGAGTGTGTGCTCTCTATATGTGTATAAGTGTGTCAGTGTGTGTGTTCCCTGTATGTGTATGAGTGTGTCAGTGTATGTTCCCTATTTGTGTATAAGTGTATCAGTGTGTGTAAATCTCTGTAGGGGTATCAGTGTGTAAGTGTGTGTGTGCTTCTCTATATGTGTATCAGTGTGTCAGAGTGTGTGTTCTCTCTATGTGTATAAGTGTGTCAGTGTGTGTTCCCTATATATGTATAAGTGTGTCAGTGTGTGTAAATCTCTGTAGGGGTATTAGTGTGTAAGTGTGTGTGTGTGCTTATCTAGATGTGTATCAGTGTGTCAGAGTGTGTGCTCTCTATATGTGTATAAGTGTGTCAAGGTGTATGCTTGTCTGTATGTGTATCAGTGTGTGTGCTTATCTCTGTGTGTGTGTCAGTGTGTTAGTATGTGTGTCTGTGTGCTTATCTCTACACACACATACACGTATACATTATACACACACACAGTATACACACCATTACGTACACCCTTACATTATACACACCCTCACACGCTTACATTATACACACCCTTACATATATACACTTACATTATACACACCCTTACACATACACACACAAACACCTACAACATGCACACCCTTACACACACACTTACATTATACACACCCTTACACAGACGTTGTACATACATAATCATAAACACACACACAAGGCATTGATTTCAGTGAGGGTTTTTTTACCCTTAGAGAGTTAGATATTAAAAGCTGAATTTAAATAAATGGGAACTTTTATTTGTTCCCTATAACCCCATAATTGAGCCATATTTGACCTTAACTCCTTGGAAAACAGGAGGGAAGTTTCCCCTAAGAATAAGTCACTCTAAATGTGTTTAACACATTGATTTTCCTGGGTAGGTGCCCTTCATACCGTAGAAGGGTACCTGGCTATGTATTTTTTACATTACATCTTGAATTTCCAACATTGATCTCTGTTGAAGTCTGCCTCTAGGTAACACCCCCTCACAGTAAACAACAGGCTTCTACAGACTTGTATGTACAGTAGGTTAATTTAGTTGTTTTCAGGCTGAAACAGATTGAACTAACTGGAGACTAACAAAATAGATCAACTGCAAACAAACAGGAATAACTGACTTCAGTTTGAAAGACACCTAAGTAAGTCCTTCTGATATATGCTGATATATTCAGAACATCCTTGTCCAGAATTGCCTGGATGGCACCAGGAAGTAAGAGAGAAGAAAGGGATCCTGTACCCTTCCGCCACCACCTGCAGAACCCATGGGTTCCGCAACTGAATCCTCCCAGACGTTGTGAAAGTGACGCAGACAGCCACCCACAGCCGAGTAGGGACCTGGGTTCGGCAAGTCATACCGAAGAAGGCTTGGAATGCTTAGTCTTGGAGGAGACCTTGGGCTTCCATTGTTGTTTTGGGCTTGGAGGAGGAATGCAGAGCTGAGGGAACCGTCTGGTTCGCCGGACGTGTCTCAGTCTGGAAGGAACGAAAAAGCCGATTACGATTGATGGGCTTCTTCTTCCTGGGAACCATAGGCAGAAGGGTACTCTTGCCCCCCGTGGCCTCACTAATCAGATCCTTAAGATCTGGCCCAAACAAAGAGGTACCTTGAAAAGGCAACGAGAGCAAACCTTTCTTGGAAGCAGTGAGCTGTTCAGTCTAGACCACAATGGCCCAGTTCACCCATGCTGCAGCAAACGCTGGACGCATGGCAGTACCAGCAGTGGTATAAATGGACTAGAGGGAGACCTCAAGTTTCTTGTCAGTCCAGTCTTTCAGAGTGGATTCATCAGCAACTGGCAAGGCAGTGGACTTAGATAGCCTGGAGACAGGTGCATCCACTTTGGGTGGATGAACCCACTACGCAAGCACCGCCTTAGAGAAGGTGTATAGCTTGGAAAACTTCTTGGAAACAGAAGGTTTCCTGTCTGGAGAATTCCACTCATTAGACATGAGGCGGTTAAGAGTGGGGTTAGGGGGAAAACAGGTATGGGGCCTCTTAGGCTCCTGAAATACATCAGAGGGATCTGAAGAAACCTCTTGAACTAAGGGAATGTTTAGGGTATTTAAGACAGCCCTGATTAGGCCCTCAGCCGAGGGATCAGGATCAGCATCAAAGGGGTCCCAAAAAAACTGAGAGGAGCCCACAGCAGAACATTCCTCAACATCTGAATCCACCAACAGTTCCTCCTCAGAGGAATCTGATACATCAGGTATTCCCTGCGGTTTCAGCAGGGAAGATCTGACAGAAGCAGGGGTCTGCCAGAAGTGGAAGTAACTGGGATGGAAAAAGTTGCAATGTAGACCGGAGGTCTCTGGTAGCAGCCTTGAACTGTTGCACCCAAACTGGCTCTAATGCATGGCTGGAGGTCCCAGGGGGAGACCCAGGGACAGCAGAACATGCTAGGCATAAATGACCTGAGAATTCTCTAGGTAACCCTGAATAACATGAGGAACAATGTGCAATAGTGGACACAGAGAGCCCAGCTTCCTTAGTCTTAGGTTTGACCCCAAGCTCTAACGGATTAGACATTCTCACAGTGTCACAATGTTTAAAGTATAAGGAATCACCCAAATACAGTGTGTGAGATTAACATTTCACCCCAGAAATTGCTAAAATGCCCTTATCTGGCAGGTGAAGGGTTAATCTGCAGAGGCGAGAAGGAGAGTCCAAGCCCTGCATATGATACTCATTCAGGAAGAGGCACAAAATGGCTGCTGCGGCAGGAGCCAATCAGAAACGAGAGTGCGAAGCAAGCGCACATGGGAAATGTAGTTTTCCCAGACAAAGTACCCCAACAGTGCCTTAAGCCCCCTGAGCCCCCCAACACACATAAAACGTTAGCCGGATAACAGAGCAAGGGCAGACAAACAAAATGAGCCATCTCTGAAGTTGCAATGATGAGCGGTTGCAGAGATATGTCCCAAACTGTACAGTCCCATAGAAGTGAATGGAGCAATGGCGTATATGCGGTAAACACAAATTTTGCAGTTACAACTGAGAAGTAAATGTGCACCAAACATTATTAAAACATGTCACTAGACCCAATAAACACTGAACCTAGTAGGGAAAGTGCCAACAACCCACTAAAAGATGCAATACCAGCAGCTAAAGGGTTAAGCTGCCACAGAAACTTGCTCCGAAACACCCAACAGACATACAGATAAACCCAATGAGTGCAGGAGTGTGCAATAGGAACTCCAAAGAAGGAGAAAGGTGGGACATGTGGACCTCCAGCACTCAAAGGGTTGCTCACCTTTCCTGCAGATCTTCTGTCTTCAGATCACCATGTATTAGGAAGAAGCCTCAGTGGGCAACACCTGGGGAAAGAACCTGAACCCAAGATTTTTCCCCCAGGGCTTAAGGTCCACTAAAAGCACCTGGATACTGAGCTAGCCACATCTAAGTATTCCATTTCTAACAGACAAATAAAAAATTAGCTAAAACTATAGCAGAACTGTTCTCTTCCCTGTGTCTTCATCCTAGGAACAAATCTTACTGGAGCTGGCTAGCTGCAGCCAAGGATGGAAGGTAGGCTCCACCTCCTGCATTCACTTCTCAAATTGTTCCTGCCTACTTAAAGGGGCGGATCGCCTACCCAAAGTTACCAGTAACCTGTATTGGACGACTGAGAAAGTAAAATCTTCCCACTTTACCTTCCTATGAAGACTTTCGTGGCAGGACTTGAGTCCTGTGACAATCAAGTCTTCCAAGGACACGATATCCAGTACTAGTTAAAGATTTGTTTTGGAGAATAAAAGCTGAACTGTTTTGTAGTTGCCATTAGGAATTTCTGCCCAGATTAAAGGGAGACCACATGCCAAAAAATATATAGCTGAATTCTGACATTGGGCAGTGGATATGTTCTGGAATGAACCTGGTCCAAAAGACCACTTCCATCTGGGGCTTTGCAGATTTCTTATGGATGAACTGGCATGGGTAGGGTTTACAGACTCTTCAATAGACACTTACAGAAGTAGTACAAGGAAGAGATCCCTAACCTGGCACCTGTTTGTCAAGCTCCTTCCGTGCCGATTGAACCTGCTTCTTCCCACACTACTTCCAAACAAATAAAAATTGGTCTGGTCCACACAGCCTTAACATATGAGGAACATGTTCAGAAATGCAGCTTGAACCTTTGTTTACACTGGTGGAGATGGTTAACTTCCTGAGGAACTGCACTGTAAAGCCACCATGCAGTATTCCAGAGATCAGTCAAACCTCTCCCCACTTACCATTAGAAGTGTCTATCATTCTTTCACCTTTCTGTTTCATATGTTTCATTAGAGTGGGAAAAATGGCTACTACTCTGAGGGTACTAACTGTTTCTGGAGCCACTGCTTGTCCCATGGGCCTTCAGGTGGCCAGTTCACTTCACCTGCCACTGGTTTCCAAGACCCTGCCTTTCCAGGTGATCTCTCATGAAACTGGGCCTAGGTACCCATGAGACTCTTGCCCAGGAAATCTATAAATATACAGAGAGAGTTTCTGCAATCTGATTTGTTCATGCTGCATTTTTCTGTTGGTTGCTCTTTCACAATTCAAGAGTTCACTGAGTTACTGGGCTAACTTATTTTGCTTCTCATGTTTGCTTTCAGCATTGTTTGTCAAAGAGTACAAAGCTAAACACTGAACTTGTGAGGTGCCTGCCTGCAACCACAACCTCTAGCAAGGTATCTTCAGTACCCAATGCTTAAAGGGACTAATTTGTTGGGTTCAGTAAGAAGGAAACTTGGAAGTTCCCTTTTCATCTCATATATGATTGTCCAATTGATCTAGTCCCTTTTGGCTGTATTTTCCCCTTATCTGAACCAGAATTGTACCCTTAACAGCCCATCTCCAAAAGAATTTGTAGAAATGGAGTGTAAGGTTAGTTGAACCCTAGCAGTGGTTTGTTGGAAAGAAAAAGTCAGAACCCCAAGGCCCTGCATAGACTACGAGGAGCCGAATAATATTACCTTTAAAGGGATAGTAATACTTTGTTTTATCTTTATTTTATTTTGTAGGCATTAAAAAAAACATGAAGAACGATGTAAGTCTTATCTCTCAAACCTTTATGGTTTAAGAGATATTCACAAGCAAAAAGTTTCCCCTCCCGCCCCTTTTACCTAGTGTAAGCCATCTCTTCTCAGATGTGGAATGCAGTCCATAGACCAGACAGATAACAGCAGGGGACAATCTTCTTCCTGTGAGAACAATGAAAGCCCTGCCCCCTTGACAAGTTTTTCAGGCTTTTTCCCTTATCTTAATTGAAGATTGTCCCTCTCTGCAATCTACCTGGGCACCTCCATTCTGCTCTGGCTGATCAGTGTTACATCAGTAAAAGGGGCTGGAGGGGGATACTTTGTCATTGAATTACTCTTGAACTACAACTCTGACAGATTCGAAATAACACTCTCCAAAGTCTAAATACTATGATGATTAATTAGAGTTGCTTTTATTATGAAACATTACTATCCCTTTAAGAACAGATATCCCATTCATTTTTCTCTTGTGTTTTTTAAATAAGGATTGTCACAGTAATCATTTACGGGGACTTTATAATCTCATTTGAATTAAAGATGTGAATGAGCAGAAACAGCTTTTTGAAGAGACTAGTCATTTTCATATATGCTGGTGCCATTTGAGTTGGGTAACATTTCTGCCATCTTCCAGAAGGTCATTAACAACATATTTCCCGGGATACACTGGACGTATTTGTTGTTGTCTATTTTGACAATATCTTTTCAGCATCTCTGGGAGAACACTGTAGCCATGTAAGAAAAGTGTTAGCTCTCCTATGCCCACATCAGCTCCATGCTAAGCAGAAAAAATGTATCTAGACCTCTTCTGTTGAATTTTTGAGTGTTCTCTTATTATCTAAAAGGGTCATAAAGGACCCCCACACGGTCAATGCCATCACTACCTAGCCTATATTTAACAATAGCTCAGCTGCTCAATGTTTCATTGGGTTCAACAGTTTCTATAATGTTTATACAAGATTGTGTTGCCTCTCAATTTGTTGACCATTTCTATGTCATGATTTAAACAGAATCAAATGCTTTAAATAATGAGCTAAAGAAGCTCCTGTCCTATAGCCAACTCTAGGGATACTCAACCCTACGGCTTCGAAGTTGATTCTTAGGAGCCATTCTGACTCAGTGCAGAAGGTCTACATCTGGTGGCATTCTTATCCAAACTCCCTCCAACTCTCGCCACATTTTCAAATTCACCTTACTTACCAGACTCAAACCATGGAAAACCTGATGCCTTTTCCTTTCAGTTTCTCGTACAGTGCCAGCTGGAAAAACTGCTGTCTTTACCTGTACCACCTCATATGTGGTTATCAGTCTGTATGGACTTTATTGTGGACCTGCCTCCTTCCTGATCCTATATTATTATTATGATTGTAGTAGATAGGTTTACAAAAGCAGCACATTTCTTTCCCTGTAAAAAATACCAACTACAATGGAGACTGTCACTTTATTTCTACGGTAAATAATTTGTCTCTGTGGAATACCCAATGAAATAATATCTGTCCAAGGAACACAGTTGTCTTCAAGGGTTTGGAGAATATTCTGTTCTACACGCCATATTCCGGTGTCATTGACAACATGCAGGTTTTATGACGCTGGCTTGTTTTGAACTTATCTTGCTCTTCCCTGCCCTGATCTCTTTCTGGATTAATGACCTTGCTTGAACTCGGCCTTCCTTAACTTTTGGCCTGTCCCCAGCCTCACTAGTACTCAGCCTGTCCTGACCTTTGGAATGTGCCCAACTTAATTTCTGGGTTTACAGTTCTGCTTTGATGCCTCTGCAACCTCAGTGAGTGGTTTTCATCCTGGTTTGGCCTTGGATCAGCTGAGAGCAGACATTTAATCTTGTAACTGACCCTTGTAACCTGGCCTCTAGTTACAGGAATGATACACTCTTAGTTGGCATAATTCTCAAGCTTCACTCTCTAGTCACCAAATAGCAGAGAGTGTTTCCCATTTCCAGGTAATGTTCTTCTGCCTAGACATTCTGCCATCTGGATCCTTCGATCTTCATTAATCCGCAGATGACAGGTTTGCTAACACAGGGATTCTGAGTTTCCTATGAGCACACCACTCAGCACTGACACAATGCAGCCTTAGAGATCACCGTGATCCACATTTCTTAATGGAGAGCAACGGAAGAGTTTAGAGCTACAGGAACTCATTTCCCATAGGTCTTTTACATGATTTAAAAAACCCTTTAATGCCTGATTAAGGTAAGTGTTTCTTATCATGAGCTGTTAAGGTTACTTTAACACTAACAATATGATACATCCTGCAAAGTAACTTGAGCCATCAGCTGAATAATCAAAGATTGATTACGCCTACTATAAGCTGTAAACACATCAAATCTGCTATGAGTCTCTTAACTTACCGACTTGTGTTAATAAAAATAGATGTTTTTTTCATTTTTTTGAAGAAATCTTTGTTGCAGAGTCCTTCAGTCGCCGGTGTTAAAGAGCAGGACACAATAACGAAGTCAGACTCTGCTGCAAGCTGATCACAGGGCACTGGAACATATACAAATGGAGTAATTAACACCTTCTGATAAATGGGGGGTACAACATACAAGGATAAAGAGGAGCAACACTGGGCCAAACCAGCTGCAACATAGGGGACAAATAAAAATTATTGAAACATTTGCAGTGCTCTCAGAAAGCTCTGTAGCATTCACAGCTTTAACATCCCTATTGAAATCAATGGGAATACTTCTGATTTGTCCCCTGGTTTGCCCCAGAGTTGTTCCACTTTTGCTTTTATGCATATGTCCCAGAGATACTACTAGCTGGCAATAATTTTTGCCTAAAAAACAGTGCATTTACCATACTCTGCATTAAGCTCTGCAGCATTTTCAGGCCTGGGTTGACGTCCTGTGTATAAAAACTTTTTCACACCAAATGGTTTAAGGCGGCGGGCGATAGCCAGACCTGGAAAAGACCCAAATGTGAATTAGATGGTGCCAACAGCTAAGGTATTTAAGTCACTACAATGCAAGCAGGTTTAAGATTGTGTAATTAGTGGCCACAACCACAGTTCTTGACAAAAACATGTTAAATTTTAACCCTTTGACTGCCAGAGAGGTACTGAACGCATTGCTTTGCAATGCGTTCCGTACCCCTCTGGCACTCAATGGGTTAAGGCTTTATCCAGAAAGCAAAAAATCAGCAATTCTAGTGCTTTCTAGCTGCCCCAGAGAAGGAGAAAGACAATAAAAATTCCCCAAGGTGCCATTGATTTAAATGGGGCTTTTGACACCATAGGAGAGATGCTCTAAGGTTCAATGTAAAGGTGAAGTGTGTTTTGCGATATGTGGAGGTCACCTTGGTCTGGAGAATAAGTGGCATTTCGCCATATGCACTATAGGAATTAGGTATGCAATGGAGTGGGAGACACACTGATTATTAGCATATGATGTTGGCATAAAGCTGCCAATCTGATGGGAATGGCAAGGAGGAAGCAGAGAGAGAGAGTTCACCCTCAGATGTCAGAACCAAGAACAGCAACAATCCTTCATTAACCCTTTTAGATGCCAGAAGGGTGATACGGGTTAGCAAAGCATTGCAAAAGAATGCATTGTTCACGTAATAGCACACAGGGAGTTAAGTTGCTACCTGCCTCTCTGGGTCTCCCTTATGAAAGTTACCCAGGATACAAGAAGAGCCTGGACAGCACCTTGCGCATTATTTCTTGAGTAAACATGTAATAAAACAAAACAGTGGCTTCTCACAAAACTCCCATATCTGAACAATCAACACTTCAAGGCATCACGTTCCAAATTCCTGGTCTGCAGAGAGCAAGCCACCTATCAGCTCTTGATGTAAACTCAAAGCATAGCTGGCTTAAAGACACTCCTCAAGGTGAATGGTGCTGCTCGGTTTTGCTCACTCCAATTTGGAAGTTTTGTGAGTAACCACTTAGGTAGCAACTTTTCTGTCTGGTGCCCAAAACAGTCGTCTCACTGCATAGAAAGCAATGGCAAACTCTCTAACTTGCAAACTTCAGGGAGTATAATTTGTTTCTATTTGCTACAAAAGTACTGCCAGCAATCACAGCTTAATGCGTGTGGCATATAACCATATAAACATTCCCTCATTCAATATGCAAATAAGCCACAGGCAAAGGAGGCCAGTCAGCGTTGTAAATGTGGCAAAGCCATGGAGAAGGAATAGCAATGTAGGTGTATTTCATTTCTAATTATAGGGATACCAGGCATACCATGGGAAGGATTTGGGTCTAGTTGGCAACAACATTGCCAAACTGGACCCTTAATGAAGTTTAGCGAATGCTAAAGATATCTCTCCAATGTGTTTCTAGCATTCAAGGGGCTAAAAACACAATTTAAATCAATATCTTTATTTTCCCCTTATGGGAATTTTTTTATCTTGTGCTTTCTGCATTAAGGCATTTGCCATACAATACATATATATCACATAAATAGTAACTGTCACCTTTCCAAATCCTCCCATTGGTGGAAGCCTTGCCCTTGAAAGAATTTGCATGATTTTCCCTCCATTAATTTATTTCAAGCTTTTGGTAAAAACTGATTCTAGCAGTCGAATGAGGAGGAAAGAGGTGATTTTATGGACAAGTGACTAATGCATTTTGCAGGCTTTATGAGACATCAGAAAATAAAGCTCTGCTAAGATTATATTTCCCAACTACTAAATAAAAGAAATATCTAAAACTATTAAACTGATTTAAAAACAAAGAAAGTTCAAGGTATGGGCAGTACAGATAGAAACCACTGATGATACTAAAAGCTGGTATGTGAAAGGTCCACTTTAAAAATGTGTTTCTTCCTTATAGGTTCTTATTATAACACCAGACATTAATGCTACTGTGCTCTAATTAAGTGTCACTACTCATGTCAAAGTAAATTAATAAGCCCAACAAATGATTTTATCTGTAAGACCTTACCTATTCTTCCAAGACCGATTACTCCTACGGTGCTGTTGGACAATCCATAACCACACATCCACATTGGCGCCCAGGTCTTCCATCCTCCACTTAAAAGCAAAAGCACAACCTTACTTACAGCTCATAAACCATCATTTTGAGATTGAGGGCTTTATTTTACTCTTTTTTTGTATTGTTTTTAATACTTACATTTGTATTACATTTTCTATAACAAGGGATGTTAACAAAGGCAAGAGGTACAAATGTATCATAGAATAACAATTATGCAAAGTTAAAAAAAAAAAAAAAACTGTAAAAAGAATTGAGTTACATAATACTTTTTTCCAAGAATGAACGAATATTGCCTCTACTTTTAAATTGTAAATGCTGACGATATGGTGGCACTACCTATTAGAAACTGGTAGGGGATAACGGAATGAGGAGAGGATTTCGAGTTAGGGAATAGTGTTGATAGGCATTCATTGTGTGCTGTATCCTCAGTAGTTTTGGCAGGAGGACAGGCAGTTTGGTGGGGAAGAGAAGGGTAAAGTGCGTGTGAGAGTTTCATTTTATAATAGTGGAATATGGTCTATAAAAGGTTATGGTGAGTGGAAACTTCTAGATTAAGTGGCTGCTTGTATAGATACAGGCTCACCTGGTATGACTGTAAGCCATGGGTTCCAGATACTTCCTAGTTTGTCGTTATTTGTAAGCAAGGTTGTAATTGTTTTTTTTTGTTTGTTTGTTTTAAAGGTAGACAAGTCTTCTATATATTTTGTACATAATGTCATATGTTGAAATGCCACGTTATGTGCTATATATTTATGTTTTCTCACTCTGTGTGTATTTAATACAATTTATCACTGGGATACTACACCTAACGGTAGCGTTTTTTGTTATTTTATAAGTATACCAGCCAGTCCTATTCTTCAAGCATGGCGGGAGTTCTTTTTTGTGTTTATTTTCCCTAATCATATCAGATCTCCCGTAAATGTTTTTACACTTTGGTATATAAGAACTCTACGTAGCCGGTTCAGGGCACAGATCAATGAAATAAGCCACACAGCTGATTTTTACTGCTAAGACAATAAGAACTAAAAGCCGATATTTATAAAGTAAACTGGGTTATTCTTGAGTAAATCAACCGCACCACATGGAACACATAAAGGTATAGAGAGGTATTGAATGCATTGGAATCCTCTCTAGCATTCAAGGGGTTAAAAAGCCCAATGTAATTTAACAGGAATATTTATGTGTCCCCTATGGTGCAGTTGGTTTACTCAACTATAACTCCAGTTTGCTTTCAAAAATATGGGCTAAAGACCCTTATGCACCAAAGATAAGAGGAACAATTTGGATGCAAGCCAAATGCACCTTAGGGAACAAATAAAAATGCCCTTTGATTTTAAATGGCTTTTAACCCCTTGAATGGTAGCGAGGTCTCCAATGCATTACAAAGCAAAGCATCAGAGACCTAACAGTCAAGTGGTTAAAAGCCCAAATGAAAAGTAATGGGAGTGTTAACAAATTCTGTTTTGTGCAATCTAGGTCTTTTCTATTTTAGGTTTTTAACAGGATATGTAGATTATTTAAAAAAAAAAATGTGAATTAGCCTATTGAAACATTTGCCTACAAAACTTATAATTCTCAAGTAAGTAAGTAACTTCAAGATAATGATAAAGAAAAACAAAGATGATGTCCCATTACAAACATATTAATGGTTTTTCAAATCCTTTGGCCCTAAATGCATACCTCCCAAGTGTCCCTCTTTTGAGACCCAAATCTCTCTGTCCCTCTTTCCCACCCTAGTGTCCCTCTGTTTAGGAGATGGAGTGTGATCCTTCTGCTAGTGTTGCATTCCATTAATTTAGTTTGGAGACTCGTACACTGCTAGCAGCATGAATGGGGGACATTATTCCTGCACATGCGCTTGCTATTTCACACACAGTCTTGCACATACATACTTGCGTGCAAGAACGAACACACTGGGCCTTGTATACTGAGGAAATTGTGGAGCAAACCAACTGCACCACAGGAGCAGAAATAAAAATTAACATTCATTTAAATGAGGCTTTTATACCATTGAATACTGGAAAAGTTTTCAATGCCTTGTGAAACAAAGTGATGGTGATATTTCCAGCGTGGGTGAAAGTCTCATTTAAATCATTGGTAATTTTAGGAATGTTTATATTCCCCTAAATTGCTGTTAGTTTGATCCACCTTTCCGTTTATACTGAAAGCCCACTCCTGCTAAGTCTTTTGCACACAATATCATGAATTAGAATTTTACTCTGTCATACCAGCATATTTACCAGGGTCAGATTTACATCTCAGGAGCCTGTAGGCACAGAAATCTGAAGCCCCCCCCCCCCATTGGCCATTTCCACAATGCTCCAAATCACCACATTACCTCCTTGCCCCCCATCAGCTCCACATTGCCCCCATCAGCTCCATATTGCCCTCATATTGCCCCATCAGCTCCACATTGCCCCCCATCAGCTCCACATTGCCCCCCATCAGCTCCATATTGCCCTCATATTGCCCCATCAGCTCCACATTGCCCCCATCAGCTCCACATTGTTTGCCCCCCATCATCCCCATATTGTCCTCACATCGCCCCCATCATCTCCACATTAAGCCTCACATTTCCTACCTCCCTGGTGTCCAGCGGCAGGAGAGATCTGTGCTTCTTCACAGACCTGTAGCTGCTGGAGCTCCCGCGTGGGCTTCTCTTTAGTAATGCAGAGCGCTGGGAGATGATGTCATCTCCCAGTGCTCTGTATTACTAAAGAGCAGGGGGAGCTCAGCAGCTACAGGTCTGTGCCGAAGGCGGCACAGACCTCACATGCGGCGGGCGGCAGGCGCCCCTCTGTAGGGTGCGCATGTAGGCAGATGCCCACTCTGCCTTACGGAAAATCCGGCCCTGACATTGACACAAATCAGCCACTTTTCTGTCCACTGATTACATTCACAGTGTTCTAACACTCCAGTAGCTGGAGGCTGGGACTCCCATCATTCCTAGCCAGACAACTGCTTGTTGGGGATGATGTGATTTGTGGTCTCCAGCATCTGGAGTACCAAGGGTTGCCTGTCCATGCCATACAGTAAAGCAGTTTTCAGGCTTTCTTAAAGGAATAGTAATGTTTCATAATAAAAGCAGCTCTATTTAATCATCATAGTATTTGGACTTTGGAGAGTGTTATTTCAGTTCTGTCAGAGTTGTAGTTCAGGAGTAATTCAATGACAAAGTGTCCCACTCCCGCCCCTTTTACTGATGTAAAACTCCTCAGCCGGAGCAGAAGGGAGGTGCCCAGGTAGACTGCAGAGAGGGACAATCTTCAATCAAGATAAGGGAAAAACCTGAAAAACTTGTCAAGGGGGGCAGGGCTTTCATTGTTTTCATATAAAAAAAGATTGTCCCCTGCTGTTATCTGTCCAGTCTATAGACTGCATTCCACACCTGAGAAGAGATGGCTTACACTAGGCAAAAGGGGCGGGAGGGGAAACTTTGCTTGTGAATATCTCATAAACCATAAAGGTTTGAGAGATAAGACTTATATCATTCTTCATGTTTTTTTAATACCTACAAAATAAAATAAAGATAAAACGAAGTATTACTATCCCTTTAACTAGACAATTATATATTACTGAGAATGACACATTCCATTGAGTCATGTGTATAAAGAAAAAGAGGAGTAATTCTTGGGGAGAAATACAAATAGCAGATAGTTCCCTGGATCAACAACCTATCTGAACTATCTGCCATTTGGAGTCATGAAGGATTTTTTTTACCTATTTGGGGCTTAATTGGAATTGGTTTCAATAGGTTTTTTTTTGCCTTCCCGTGGGCAGAACTGTGTGGTGTGTATGTAAGCAATAAAACTCACATTATTGTTTGTTTAAAGGGACAGTAATGTCCCATAAAAAAAGTTTAGTGTTTTATAGAGGTGAAAGAAATAAACTATATGACAAAAATCCTATCTCTCAAACCGCTGTGGTTTGAGAGATATCTTCCGCTAAAGTTCTCCCTTCTCCTGATGTCAGCTGTAAAGCTGACAGAAGGAGATCTGTGTCGGCCTAAAAAAGGAGGCTCTTCAGCAGAGCCGCAATAGTGCAATTTAAAAATAAATACTTTTTTGGAACGGTCTAAAAAGTGTTCTTGCAAACCAGGCACACTTGTAGACCATTCCAAAGAAGTATTTCTTTTTAAATTGTACTATTGCGGCTCTACTGAAGAGCCGCTTGTCGGTCCCTGAACCAGGAACTCCTACTATCAGCTTACAGCTGACGTCAGGAGAAGAGGATGGAGAGGGGAACTTTAATAGAGGATGTCTTTCAAATAATAGTGGTTTGAGAGATAGGCTTTGTGTCATATCATTTATTTTTTTAACCTCTACAAAACTCTAAGCATTTTTTATGGGACATTACTGTCCCTTTAAACTTCAGTACATGTGTTTATAAATTAGTCTGTGTAAATAAAATATTTTGTGTTTGTTCTAGATTCTTTAATTACAGAAATTGCGGTCAATTGGTCATGAAGTAACCTAAAAATTCTCAGTAATATCTGCCCACCAGCACCTAAAAAAAATATGTCCCTCTTTGGCCATTTGAAACATAGGAAGTTATGTGAAAGCATATAATCAAAATGTTGCCACAGCACTGATATGAATTTATTTATTATTAGTGTTTTTTTTTTTTTTTTTTAAATAGTCAACCACTTACTTCTTAACTTCTTCTACAGCCTCTGGCAACCGACGGCAGGTAGCTAGCAGTAAGGCCACACTGAGCTCTGCTGTGGCATCCGTTAGAACGTCTGGGGTGTAGCCCACTCTGATTCCACTGTGCAAAACCAAAGATATAAGTACTTGTAACAAACATTTTAGGTTAGAATCTACTCGAGAAATCTCAAGTTTAACTTCTAAGCTTCATAACTTGTTCTACCTTGCTGTTATACAAATGGAATGATATGAATGTGCAAATTTATATACAGCAAACACTAATAATTATAATTTAATAAATGAAACCTCTATGAAGGTAAATTCAATGGGCCTTACTTATAAAGGCAAAGTGGACCAGATACAGAGAAAATTAACTGCATGGTAGATGAAGAATAAAAGTTAAAATTAATTTAAAGGGATAGTAATTTTCATAATAAAAGCAGCTCTAATTAATCATCATAGTATTTGGACTTTGGATAGTGTTATTTCAATTCTGTCAGACTTGTAGTTCAAGAGTAATTCAATGATAAAGTATCCCCCTCCTGCCCCTTTTACTGATGTAACACTGTTCAGCCAGATCAGAAGGGAGGTGCCCAGGTAGATTGCAGAGAGGGACAATCTTCAATTAAGGGAAAAACCTGAAAAACTTGTCAAGGGGGGCAGGGCCTTCATTGTTCTCATAGGAAGAAGATTGTCCCCTGCTGTTATCTGTCTGGTCTATGGACTGGATTCCACATCTGAGAAGAGAAGGCTTACACTAGGTAAAAGTGGCGGGAAGGGAAACTTTGCTTGTGAATATCTCTCAAACCATAACGGTTTGAGAGATAAGACTTATATCGTTCTTCATGTTTTTTTAATACCTACAAAATAAAATAAAGATAAAACAAAGTATTAATATCCCTTTAAATGAGGCACTTCACTCCTTGGGCATTATGCACTAAGGCGTGATAAAAAAAATCATACATACCGCTTTTTTATTTCATTCAAAGCTAAATGATCAAAGCCCACAGATAGCGTACTGATAACCTTGAGACTAGAACCTGCCAAATTAAGAAAATTATTAGGATGAGATCAAATTAAGTGTCAGACACATAAAAACATTGGGTTTTGATGGGTTGAGTCCTCCTATTCACATTTCATGCACTGCTATTTTTTATAGTGAATTTTTACTAATTGTTGCCAAGAACCACAACTACAATCTTTTGCCACTGGTTGATTCTGACTAGGGCTAGGATAGAGAGATTTTTGTGTCTCATGTGCATTGTTGGTGGGTACCAAGGCCATATGCATTATCAGAGGGACAGGTAACCTTTGGTCCGCCAGCTGTTGGAGACTACAACACCCATCATACCTAACAAGCCAAACAGAGCTGGCTTTAAATCCCAAGTGCCCAAAGCAAGGCACTCTCTAGGTGCTCTTAGCTCCCCACATGCCCCCCAGTCTCATCCACTGTTTCCTGGCACAGAAAATATCCTTAGCCTGGTTGTGGATGGTGGTAGTTTTAGTCCCCAGCAGCTGGGGTACTGATTATTGACAACTCTGCTTTAAGGGTTTGTGATATTTTTTTACACCCTTGAGGAGCAGAAGGGTATAACACATCAAAGGGCAAATAAAGAAAAATGTGACATTAAGAGGAGAGACTGAGCCTTTATCTCAATGACTCTCAATGTTAGTTCTTAGTGAATGTTTTCCAGGTATCCATGCTTGATCACAGGTGGATAATCAGTGATTGTATTTAATGCACCTGTGATTAATTAGGGATATCCTGAAAACTTGACATGTTGGAACAAGTGCTTTTTAAAGTGATGCTCAAAGTTTAATGGGACACGTAATATTTCAGAGTACCTATAAAACATCCAGAGTGAGGTTTTTCATGCAATGTAGGAATATACAATGATAGTTACAAAAATCGCTTACCAGCAGAGTCCAAAACTTCTTTATCGATCTTGTCTGACAACATACAAAGTAACCCGTGTGCTCCAACAACTCCTTTCAGAAGCTCTGCCCTTGGTATTGGCTCATCTGAATCCCACTGCTGGACATTGCAACTTGAAATTAAAAGGGCATAAAAACTGGTTACAATATATACGGATATGCTTGTATTTCAACCAAACCCATTAAACATTTCTGAGAGAAAGACAGTTAAGGGTTGTATTCTAGGATACTACTGCCAACTAACTGAGGAGGTTAAAGGTCAAGGTTTCATTTTAAAGCTTTAGGTTTTGTTGATATCTTCGGGCATGTAACGGTGCTCTCTCAGTTACCACTGATGCAATCGAGATACACTGTGCACTAATAATCCATTACATTGAACCAAACCCCAGGTATCTTGGGATTCTAGCACCACTCCTGAGAATACTTTATAAAATAATTCTGTACGTTACATTCTGGAACAACAGATAGACACGTAGGACTCTGATGGTAGTGCCTTGCTTACAAGGAAAATCATAACCAGTTCTACTTAAGTCCTCAGAAATTCTCCTTGTAATAGATGTAGTAAAATACTGTAGTGTAATACAGGATCACTCAACTAAAGTTTTTCTATTTGTTTATTTATTTTTTATTAAATTATTTATTAAGTAATGTGTACAAATTGATACAGGACACAAACATATATTTTGTAAAATGAATGACATTTTAAATACACAGATTCTACAGTTTACCTTGTTGAAGTTAAACAGAACATCTAATTTCATACAACTAGGTATCTGATACAGTTTTGTATCACAGAGATGGGTAACGTAAGGCCATCAGACTGCTGCTATACTACAACTCCCATCATCTCCCACCAGCCAAAGATAGGAGTTACAGTCCAGCAGAAGATGGAAGGCCTCCTGTTGCCCACCTCTGGTGTAGAAGATGTTGCAAATGAGCGTACAGTAGTTTCCATTTCAACAATGACAGCAATTTTAAACCAATCCATTTAATATTTTAATATTTATTTTTTACTTTACATCTTCTGCAAGTGCAGACAATGTGAGGTCAAATAGTTTATAATTTTTATTATTATTTTTATTTATACCATAAAATCTCAGGTATAATAAGCACATTTTTACCCATTTCAACTCAATTATGTTATCTGGAGCCCCTCGCCCTTCTACACACCTCCTTTCCCATGAGCCCCCTGATTAAGCAGCCGGGGCTCCGTCCAGCAGGCGGCATGTTTGTCATTGCCGCCTGCTTCCTCCACTGTTCCTCTCCAAACTGGAAGATGACCAAGTGCCCTGCCTGGACCTTCAGGGTCCTGAGAGGGTGAAACTGTAGTTTTAATGCGCTTGCAATGATAAAATTGCCTATATGTAGTGTTACCAATGTTTGGGTAATATAAGTAGAAATTAACCTGCATTTGTTGGTTGTACTGTGTGGCTATTTATACTAATTAGCTAATATGCTGGGCCAAAATTTGGCCTAAAGCCTAACAACTAGCATAACTAGCATACAGGTTAATGTCTCAAAAACAAATTAGTTTACAAAAAACATGCCTAGTACAGCAAACTTGTCTTAGAGTGACAGATCCACTTTAATTGGCAACCAACATAAATTAATGAATGTTATCAAACGTTTACTAGTAAACCCTTTGAGTGCCAGAGAGGTTTGTAACTCATCTCGGTGCAATGTGGTGGGTACATTCTGGAACTTGAAGGGTTTATCACTGCACCTCTCACCCATGTAGAACCATTACAAAATTACAGGCTTAACTGTACATATGTTCAGTAAACATCATGTGACTTGTGCACTCAGAACTGACGTTTCAAGAGGCAGCCTCATTCTTATTTGAAAAGTAGAGAGCAACAACAGGAAGGCAGAGAAAACAAAAGGCATATACTAAGTGTAGTATTTAATAAAAAAATAATTAAAATCACATAACAAAGGAAGCCCCCATTCTCCCATTGAACTCACAAGATGCCCTTCTTGTTGTGCTCTACATTTCAGACTGGATTCCGTGTGTAGGGTGCACAAGGACACCTATGTATTGAGCTGCGCCAAGAGCCATTGGAATCATTTAGGAGTACTTATATTCAGTAGACTGGATGACATTTTTCAGACTTCATTACTACTAATGCATCATCATTTATCATTATTCACCTCTTCATTTCAGCATCATATTCCCCATTTTCAATGTGCTTCTAATGCAGATTTACAAAGCAGTAAGGACACGGTTCTCTGCCTCTATTCTCATCAATTTATTCATAAATCAATTCCTTTTGTGTATTTATAAATAATAATCCATATTTATCTAGCCAACATTCACTAGCAGAGAAAAATGCTAGAAGTCAGGAATATGGTTTTCTGCACTTGATTTCACATGCTTACTGAGGCTGATGTACTAAGAACTGAAAGAAACCAGCTGCACTATGGGGAACAAATAAAAATTCCCACTGACTTAAAGGGATAGTAATACTTTGTTTTAACTTTATTTTATTTTGTAGGCATTAAAAAAACATTAAGAATGATATAAGTCTTATCTCTCAAACATTTATGGTTTATGAGATATTCACAAGCAAAGTTTCCCCCTCCCGCCCCTTTTACCTACTGTAAACAATCTCTTCTCAGATGTGGAATGCAGTCCATAGACCAGACAGATAACAGAAGGGAACAATCTTATTCCTATGAAAACAATGAAATCCCTGCCCCCCTTGACAAGCTTTTCAGGTTTTTCCCTTATCTTAATTGAAGATTGTCCCTCTCTGCAGTCTACCTGGACACCTCCTTTCTGCTCTGGCTGAACAGTGTGACATCAGTAAAAGGGGCGGGAGGGGGAGACTTTGTCATTGAATTACTCTGGAACTACAACTCTGACAGAATTGAAATAACACTCTCCAAAGTCCAAATACTATGATGATTAATTAGAGCTGTTTTTGTTATGAAACATTACTATCCCTTTAAATAGCACTTTTAATACCATGAATTCTAGACAGGTCTACAATGCATTGGAGCCCTCTCTAGCATTTAAGGTTAACCTCTTCCTGAAAAGTGACGTGCCAGGACCATCCTTTGAGGTTGGGGGATGGATCTGACACGTCAAAGACTTCCTGGTTATAGCGCACCTCAAGGTGCTCTGTGATCATGCGAGGAGGCTGTAACTGACTGCTCCAGGACTGAAGCAATCACTTTTAGCCTTTCCCTGTTAAGCCAATGGCTATACATTGCCTTTGTCAGTGTTCTCTGCCAGTGATAGTGAGGAAGACAGAAGTAGAGAATACACATCTCCACAGGGAAAAAGACAGACACAATGGGGGACATCATTATTTAAATTTAAGATGATGAGAGCAGAAGTAGAGGTAGAGCAATTGTGATCACTTGATGACCTACTTCCACCTCTTTGGGTCACTGAATAAATGATTTAGAGCAAGGCCCAGTGCGCTCCAAGCCTTTGAAACCCCCAAAGTAGCATTTGCCGCCACTCCACTCCTCATCCACACATTGGAGGTCGACGCGTCTGAGTCAGAAGTAGGCACCCTCCTGTCTCAACAGTCTTCCCCAGATGAGCCTTTGCTTCCCTGTGGTTTTAACACGGTGCCTGTGATTCCAGAGACATTTTGACATATTTACTTCCTGTTGCCTTTTCACTGGCTGCGCTGTATAGCCCCTCCTAGTGACAGCCTTTATATACCTTGGGCTGTCACTTAGGGTTTGCCCTTTCGTGGTGTATCCGTTGCCTAGCGCTAGTTCCGTTTACTCCTATTTGATACCAGTGTATGACCCGGACTGTTTGACTACTCTGCCTGTTCATCGTTCCTGCTCTGTGTACCGACCCGGATGGGGAGGAACATATAGTCAGATATTGGTACAGAGAACCTGGTCAAGGACGGAACAAAAAATACACATCAATATTTTGGAAATAAGGGCAGTATTATATTGCCTAAAAAGGTGCAAGACATGTACAACAGAAGGCTGTTCTGATAAAGTCAGACATTATGTCTGCGGTAACTTACCTCCGTAAACAGGGAGACACCAAGAGCAGTAGACTGTTAAGAGAAGTAAAGTTTGTACTAACCTGGGCGGAAAGAAATCTAAAGATGATCTTGGCCATTCATGTATCAGGAAGGCTAAATGTGCAAGCAGATGATCTCAGCAGAGATCAGATAAACCAGGGAGAATGGTCACTACACCCACGGATATTCAAAGCCTTGACTAACAGATGGGGGCTGCAACTTACAGACATCATGGCTACAAGCAAGAAAAGCAAGTGCAATCAGTTCTTTTCCAGGTGGAAGGATCAAAGACATTGGGTCAGGATGTCCGCGGGTTCCAGTGGTCAGTCCCAATGGCATATGTATTTCTTCCAATTCCCCTGATACCAGATTTCATAAGGTAGATAAGAAAAGGCTGAAGTAATTCTAATAACCCCATATTGGCCCAGGAGGATTTGGTTCTCTGGCCTGATCCAGTTGTCAGCCTCCAGTCACTGGCTCATTCCAGTCTCAGAGAACCTACTAAGTCAAGGCCCCGTATTTCATCCAAATGCTGCCTTCTTAAATCTAGCAGCCTGGAAAACTAAAAGAAAAGGAATTATCTGCAAAGGTGGCTCAGACCATCATCTCGAGCATAAAGGCATCCATGACTAAAGCATATGACAGATTATGGAATGATTTTAGAAATAGGTACTCTAACAAGTAATCACCTATTAAATACATTTCTGCTACAGTCCTAGATTTCCTACAGCAGGGATTTAATATGGGATTATCTCCTGCTTCTTTAAAAGTACAACTGATTATCCTTTAGTAAGAAAGTTTATTAGGGCTATAGAAAAAGCAAGACAGAGACAGAGAGGTTGTTCATCCCTGGGACTTGAATATCTTTCTAAATCAACTATCCAGATCACCTGTGTTTGAGCCCTTCAGATTAAGCATATTACTCTTAAAACAGATTTTCTTACACCAGTCACATCTGCTGGAACAGTGTGTGTGAATTACAAGCCTTTTCTTGCAAGCCTCCTTATCTAATAATGCATCAAGACAAGGTGGTTTTGTGCACAAGACCAACTTTTCATACCAAGGTAATCTGATTTCCATCTGAATCAGGAGATAGTCCTGCCTCTTTATGTGCAAACCCTAAAGGGGAAATTGAAAACAGATTTCTTATGTTGGATTTAGTTTGTTGCATGTTTGCATACTTGCAAACAACAGAGGAATTCAGGAAAACTGACTCTCTATTCATCCATTACTTTTGTGAAATGTAAAGGAATGGCAGCATCTAAATTCTCTTTAGCCATATGGATCAGGGACTGCATCACCTTGGCATACCAACAGGCTAAAATGGATACTCCATTGCAACTCAAGGCATATTCCACTAGGTCTATCTCTGCCTCTTGGGCATATAGAGCTTCGACGCCAACAGGATCAGGACTATAAATCATCAACGGTCTATAGATGGTTCTTAGTATCAGGGGAACCACTAGACAACCGGTCCACAAAAAGGAGACCATGGGGGGATGTTTTAAGCTCTGGATCTGAGGGGGATTCAGATGGATCTAGCACTACATCAGCTAAAATAGAACCAGTAAGAAGTCAGCTAGATAACCTTGTATATTACAATAAGCTGTCATTTAATCCTACAAAGATGCATGTAAGAGAGCTGGACACATATTTGGACAAGGGGATAGACGAAGGGGTTTTGGACATTAAAATAGCAGTATTTTTGAGGAATAAGACTCCAATTACCCCGGTACTATATTGCCTCCCCAAGGTTCATAAGACCCTAAATAATTCACCAGGGAGACATATAGTGTCCGCAAGAGGGTCACTCACATATGCTAAAGCTCAATATGTTGACTACATATTACAGCCCTACAGACAGAAATTACCTACTTTTATCAAAGACTCTACTGACTTTATGTAGAAGCTAAAAGAATTATCCCTGGGGAATGCACAAATTATTCTTGTGACTATGGACATTACTAGCTTGTATACCAATATCCCCCATGAAGGGGGTAAACAAGTAGTTGGAAGTTGATACATGATGAAGGAGGAATGTCTGCTGAAGAGTCGGATTACATTATAGGCTTGATAGACTTTATCTTGAATAAAAATTATTTCAAAGTTGAGGAGGATTTGTATGAACAACAAGCAAGAATGGCTATGGGGTCTCCCATGGCACCAATGTACGCCAACGCGTACATGTGGGACTATGAGATATCCCATATTATTCAATCATATTTCTGGCAGTTTATCTTATTTTCCTGCTCACCGACCCGGCTTGGCTGACGTTCCTGCTCCATGTACCGACCCGGCTTGGCTGACATTCCTGCTCCATGTACCGACCTGGCTTGGCTGATGTTCCTGCTCCGTGTACCGACCCGGTTTGGCTGATGTTCCTGCTCCGTGAATCGACCTGGCTTGGCTGACGTTCCTGCTCTGGCTGCCTCTGTGTCGCCTTGGCGACATTCCTATTGGTTAGGCATTTGTGATGCTCCCAGTTGGTTGCGACCTCAGGGCGAGTTGCTCCGTTGCTCAGTCCTTTCCTGAGCATGGCAGTGCTCAGTTGTGTGTCTCCGTTATTGCTACAGCAGTGTGCAAGTGGCCTAGTCTCCGTTACTGCTACAGCAGTGTGCAAGTGGCCTTGTTTCCGTTACTGCTCCTGCAGAGTGCAAGTGGCCTAGTCTCCGTCTACTGCTACGGCAGTGTGCAAGTGGCCTTGTCTCCGTTACTGCTACGGCAGTGTGTAAGTGGCCTAGTCTCTGTTACTGCTCCTGCAGAGTGCAAGTGGCCTAGTCTCCGTTACTGCTACGGCAGTGTGCAAGTGGTCTTGTATCCGTTACTGCTCCTGCAGAGTGCAAGTGGCCTAGTCTCCGTCTACTGCTACGGCAGTGTGCAAGTGGCCTTGTCTCCGTTACTGCTACGGCAGTGTGCAAGTGGCCTAGTCTCCGTTTACTGCTACGGCAGAATACAAGATGCCTGGTCTCCGTTACTGCTACGGCAGTGTTCTATGTCGCTCAGTCTCTGATAATCCATTCCATCATTGAACTGTGATTTAAGAGTGCAGGATCACATTACATGTACATCTGCATTTGAAACATATTTGCTAATATGCCCTTGTAATAAAGGGTATGTGGGCAAAACTAGCAGACCTTTCAAAGAGAGACTGCGAGAACACAGATCGTCAATTATACGTGGAATAAATGGCACACTAACTGACAAGGAGCTGAAAACTACCCCAGTAGCAAGACATTTAATTTCAGAAAAATACAAATTGAAAGATCTTAAATGTTGTCCGTTTAAGATAGTTAAACCACGTCCTCGAGGAGGTGATAGAATGAGGAAGTTAACAAAAAGAGAAATGTAATGGATATATAAAATTGGGCACATTGACACCCAGAGGACTTAATGATCAATTCAGTCCAATCAGCTACATCTATTGAACAAGACAGTGGTTCCAACACAAGTTGACTTGCAAAAGTTTTTATGAGAATGTTAAGAATTTATGATACTGAGTAGTCCTGTATAGACAGGATCGGTATAACTTAAGTTGTACTAAGATGGAGTTTGCACATGAGCACTAAGTGCTAAGTGGGAGGCTGGTACAACCCGGTAATGTAATCTTGGTGCCAAGCGTAACAATGAGAATTTATTTAAACAAAGGAAAAGATGTCATCTGTAAAATAATAGTCCCTGAGGAAAGTCATTAGGATTGAAATGTTGGACTAGCATCAATATTATGATTTTAAATAAAAGTTAAGTTTAATGAAAGAGAAGAGTGTGTCTGACTAATTACTTTGTATACATATAGAGCTTCTGCCTCTCCAGAGGAGATCTGTAAGGTGGCTACCTGGTCTTCAGTGTCTACCTTTATTAAGCACTATAGAGTGGATGTGCAAGCTTCAGCCGATGCAAAATTTGGGAGAAAAAGTTCTTCAAGCAGCTGTTCCCAAATAAGGCTAACTATAATTTTCCTTACTCCAGTATTGTCACTTTGATGTATTCTTTTTCTCACCATTTACTTTGGGTATAAGCTTCTGTGTCTTTTTTCACAAGTTGTTCTCCCTCCCTTCTGTGTTACTGCTTGGGTATATCTCCTTTTAACTAACATGGAGCAGGACACAGAAGAAAGGGAGAAATTTAACCACCAATATTTAATTTTCTTCTGTGTCTCACCATTACACACCCTACCCATTTTATTGCCTCTTTGTGTTCTTTTTTAGCTTGGACAATAGCATAACTGGCAAGGTGAACAGCTGATGGCTATTTATTGAATTTGATTGGTTCTTCTCAGCTGGAGGGCAAAGACATCCCATTTTAACTGCTGAGGAAGAAAATGAAATAATCGGTGAGTAAACATCTCCCTTTGCTATCCTGTAACAGAAAAGCCTGCCTCCATTACAGCATACATAGTACTCGGTGCTACATGGATAGTGCAGCATTGTACCACTGGCCATGCCTTCACAGTAACTGATAGAAAGCTCTCTGCAAACTGAAATTCAGTGAGTTCCCTATTAGAGACATAAAAAGTGTTAAAAAATGTAGGGGTTAGTGTGTCCAGAAGGTGAGATATCAGGGTTGTCTACACCAGAATGCTGGTGCATCTCCATAAAGATGTGTCCATCAGGTATTCTTACAAACCTTGCCATTTCCTACCAGCTGCTGCCAGTTGGCAAACCTAGTACAAACTCTGGCGAGTGAAAGCAACAGTAGACTTGTGAATCACAGAAATGTGAGCAAAGCACTTATTTGCATTGTACTCCATGGACAATAAATGATGCCCATAGTTACATACAGAAACATACTAAATGGAGCCTACACACAATCGCATGGATATCGTGTGGGGGATTGATGGATCCAAATGACCAAATAGGTGACTTGACAAATCAGGTTTGATTCTTTGTATTGCTGAGCAATGAAACTCTATGAGATTGGGTAAAAAGCAGACCAAACTGTGGAATGCTATACTAACAGCTCCATCACTTTGTGACAGTTTGAATAGTTGTAACTTTTGAATAAAGCAACTGGGGTTACCCATACCATAAGAAACAGGAAAAGCCCTAAAAGATTATTTTTTTTTCTTTTTAAATAAAACTTTATTGCTTGCTTAAAAAACAATAGGGAGGCCCCTGTGCCATTAGTGATTATACAGGTCATAAAGTTGTGTCACAAGACATAGCTATCTGGCAATCCTGGATGCACATGCCAGGCTGTGTAGAAAACACATATAGTTTTGGTATAAACTAGACATACAGATAAAACAATTCCACTTTCATAAATAAAATACAGTTTTATGTCACAAATTAAACTTAAAAAGCATTTTACAAATAGAGTGTAAAATGCATAAACAATGCTTGAGGTTTATGTGCTCACTATATTATTACAATGTACAGTAATATAGTGCTGGTTTAAATAAAAGAAAATAAGATACAACTCAGGTACTTTATATTTGCACTTCAGCCATCACACAGAATGCAAAGGCTGGTTGCAGAAGAATTCATAAATATCAATGTCACTGAGTGCTATAAATAAGCAACTACTTACATGCCAGCCTGGGACAGGAGTTTCTGTCCCTCTGGGGGTATCCTTCTGGTCACAAACACCTTCATTAGCTGCTGTGCTGCCTTCATTGCTTGAACTGATATTCAATTCCCGGTGACTAGGAAGCAAAATGCTGGAGGGAGGAGCTGGATTGTCTTGAAGGAAATCCTTCATTAGTCCTTTGCAAAAAGCTTCTCTGTGTTCACTGCCAAGGTCTAGCATACGTGACACATCAGCTCCTCCTAGTGTAAAGCAATGGGAGCTACAGCACGTTTGTCAAAGAGGGTATTGCATATGCAAAGTACAATTAACATTAAAAAGCTCAGTCTTGTACTTGTTAATCATCACAATTCATCTGGAAGTAGTAGTATTGTATACTGACAGCCATAACTGTATAGGTCCAACTCAGGCTTCTTTTTCTGCCTCCTACAAGAGCTGAAACTTGCTGCCTCATTCGGGTTGGCTGTGCAAGTGGATGTTACATAACAGCTAATAGGAATCATATGCTATGTGTCCAGCACCAGCTCTGGGGGGATGAAACCTGGAGGGTGGACCACATATAACTTTTTCTAAGGGATACATAAAAAAGCACACTCAAAGGAGGCATTGACTTGTGTACAGTTCTGCAGAATGAAAACTGCATAAACTTTCCTAGATTAAACGGATATGTGATCACCTTACCTGATAGATGTACCTTTGTACAGTTGCTACAACCTGAGGTGGAAGCAGCAGCAGTTGACAAATAAAAAGATTGACCTTCATTTAAGGAAAGGTAAACCCACCTAAAAGGATTGCCTTGTGTCCTTGACTTCCTCTAACTTGCTAGCAGAACCAAGACTGTATAAGGCTATCTTCAACAAATTGCCAGTGTAAACAACACATTGGCAATTTTCTGATGTGCAGAAATCGTTATATGTTGCTCACCTAGTTATAGGGAGAGTTTCCATTAAAAAAAAAATAAAATGAGCTCTATTTTAGGAATAGATGGAGAATAAAAAACCCCAAAAATAATTGTCTGTGTATATGCATGTTTTACATTATACATATATAATATATCTTTATTTTAATATGGATTTGGTGGTATGGGTGGGGGTTCAGCTACTGAGATTGGCCTTTCTCTTTAGTGAAACCTTGGAAAGTATGCAAGGCTAAGAGTTAAGGATTTCCTTACTTGAGCACAGGTATGTCAGACGAAATTAACATGCTACTGATTACCTCAACTTAAATCCTGGCCTGCTTGTAGCCCCTTTGGACAGAAGTTGGAAACCCCTACCCTAAGTTTACATACCTACGAATGTTTCAAAGAGCAAGCGGGACACTTTGTTTTAGGAGTTGCCACTTATATATACACATAAAAGAAGACTTCTGTGTGCCTGGCAAACACACACCGGGACAGCAGTAAGGAGGGATTATACAAATCTCCTCTATACTGCCTGTCCTATTGGTCTGACCATGGATGCGTGAATCTGGCAGGAGTGACCGTGAGGGCGTTGCCCCCCTGGCCATGCCTGTCAAAATCTCTGCAAGGAGATGCAGGGGCTACAATGAACACACAGAGACATACACACAGTATACCCATAATGCTACCCGCAAAATGCTATATGCACAGTACACACATCGTTATACATAAAATGCTACATTCACATTGCTATACGCAAAATTCTGTGTTCAAGATGCTACGTGCAATACTCAAAACGATATATACGTATAAACGCAATACGCAAAATGCTATTCAAAAAATGCCATACGGCAAATGCTATATGCCAAAATCTATAAGCCAAATGCAATATGCCAAAAGCTATAATACGTAATAATTTAACGCTATACGCAATACTCCATATGCTGTACACCAAACACTGTACCCTAAATGCAATACTTCAGACCCTATATGCAATACACCAAATGCTATATGCCAAACACCATATACCAAATGCTATACGCAATATGCTAAATTCTATATGCCAAACACACTATGCCTTATGCTATACACAATAACCAAAGGCTATACGCAAAGCAATATACACAATATACTGTATACCAAACGCTATATTTGATACTACACACGCTATAAACAATATGCAAAATGCTATGCACAAAACACTACATGCAATACACATAACCTCACACACACACTGTTGCTCAAACGCGCTCTCACACACTGTTGCTCAAACACTCTGTCACATATGTACTCACACAATCATACATGCTCACAAAGACCAACAAAGTGCATGCGCATGTGCAAACACATACAGTACTGTGGAAAAGTTTTAGGCAGATGTGAAAAAATGCTGTAAAGTAAGAATGCTTTCAAAAACAGTCATGGTAATAGTTTATTTTCAGCAATTAACAAAATGCAAAGAGTGAACAGAAGAAAAATCTAAATCAATTCAATATTTGGTGTGACCACCCTTTGCCTTCCAAACAGCATCAGTTCTTCTAGGTACACTTGCACACAGTTTGTTAAGGAACTCGGCAGGTAGGTTGTTCCAAACATCTTGGAGAACTAATCACAGTTCTTCCATGGATTTAGGCACCTCAGTTGCTTCTCTCTCTTCATGTAATCCCAGACAGACTCAGTGATGTTGAGATCAGGGTTCTTTACCCTGAATATAGTTCTTAATGACTTTGTCTGTATCTTTGGGGTCATTGTCAGTCTGCAGAGTAAATTTAGGGCTAACCAGATGCCTCCCTGATGGTATTACATGATGGATAAGTATCTGCCTGTTCTTCTCAGCATTGAAGAGATCATTCCTTCTGACCAAATCCCCAACTTCATTTGCACAAATGTAGCCCCAGACTTGCTAGGAATCTCCACCATGCTTCACTGTTGCCTGCAGACACTCATTCTTGTACTGCTGTCCAGCATTCGGCGAAAAAACTGCCTCCTGCTACTGCCAAATATTTTAAATTTTGATTCAACAGTCTAAAGCACCTGCTGCCATTTTTCTGCACCCCAGTTCCTGTGTTTTCATGCATTGTTGAGTCACTTGGCTTTGTTTCCATGTCAGAGGTACGGCTTTTTGGCCACAAGTCTTCCATGATGACTTCTTCTGACCAGACTTCTCCGGACAGTAGAAGGGTATACCAGGGTCCCATTGTTTTCTGCCAAGTCTGAGCTGATGGCACTGCTTGACATCTTCTGATTGTGAAGGAAAGTAAGCATGATGTGTCTTTCATCTGTTGCATTAAGTTTCCTTGGCCGACCACTGTATCTATGGTCCTCAACGTCGCCCGTTTCACATTCAGTGCATTGTATCATTCATACATTTTTTAATATATGTGAATATAATCCTTTTTATACATCTTGTTGAATTGTGCAGTACTATTTTCACAAAAGTATTTGTCCAAGGTCAGTTTTCTGTTAACCCCTTAAGGACCGGTGCGTGCATGCACGGTCGGCACTTGAGGACCACAGGGCTTTTTTTCCCCCCACTTCCGGTTCAGGGCTTCCGGAGTGGTGTGCAGCCGCCCCGGGAGCACTGAACTCCATGATGTGTCAGGACCATCACTGGTCCTTAAGTGCCAGACCACCGTGAGGTCCTGGAACGTCAGTGGTCGTTAAGGGGTTAATCAACTTTTGTTTCAGATTCGGTGGTTGTCTGAATGCAAGAATAGGAAGTTTTGGCAATATGTCTTCTAACACCACATCATCTGTTAGCAGAGCTGTAGCTCTTTGACAGTGAGCTACAGATCAGCCAGAAATGGGGAACCCCTGTAGTAGACCTGATGTCTAACCCGGAAAACAGCAAGTGCAAACACTTTTTCTCCAGATGGAAGACAAACGGGGTATTAGGCCAGTATGCGCTAAAACATTCTTGGACTTTCTCGCTAGCTTACATCTTCCCTCCTATTCCATTAATCAGGGAAGTACTCAGGAAGGTGAAGTCAGACAGAGTGGAAGTCATCTTGATTGCTCCCAGATAGATGGCCCAGGAGATCCTGGTACTCGGAACTGGTAAGGATGTCAATTCAGAATCCATGGCCACTACCAGAAAGAAAGGATCTGTTGACACAGGGTGCACTGCTCCATCCACGTCCCGGGGCATTTCCAGTAATGTAGCAAAGACCATTATTTCGAGAGGAAAGAAATCTACCATAAAGATCTATGATAGAGTCTGGAAGACCTTCAGGATATGGTGTATTAAAAACAGCATTCACAGAGATCAAGTCACAGCACCAGTTATTCTGGATTTCCTGCAAAATGGGTTTGATATGGGCTTAAGTCCCGCTTCTCTGAAGGTACAAATTTCAGACTCTCAGCTATTCTGTCCAAACATTGGGCAGAAGATGACCTGGTTAAGCGATTTGTAAGAGCTGTAGAAAGGGTCAATCCCAGGATCAGGGAAACTGTGCCGGCATGGGATCTCAATATTGTCTCAACTCAGCTTATTGATTCCCCTCTCTTTGAGCCATTAGATAAAGTTTCTCTCTGGCACTTGTCTGAGTTGTCTGCAAAAAGAGTTAATATCTTTGTCATGCAAGGCCCCATATCTAATTTTTCATCAGGATAAAGTGGTACTTAGGATGAAACCCTCTTTTAGAGGAAAAGTGATCTCAGAATTTCATTTGAATCAGGAGATTATTTTGCCTTCATTTTGTTCTTCTCCAAAGGGTGACAAGCAGAGGAGACTTCACTCCTTGGATCTTATCAGATGTATATCTGTTTATTTAAACAGAATTCAAGTTTTTAGACAGACAGATAACCTATTTGTCCAATATCTAGGGAAAAGAAAGGGTTCGCCAGCCTCTAAGCAATCAGTGGCCAGGTGGATTAGCCAATTCATTATTACGACATATAAGGAGGCAAAAATGGAACCTCCACTAAAAGTTGAAGCCCATTCTACCAGAGCTTTGGCCACATCTTGGGCAACTAAGGCTAACTCTTCTCCTGAGGAGATATGTAAAGCAGCCACACGGACTTCTATTTCCACCTTTATAAAACATTATAAGCTGGATATCAATGCCTCTGCAGAAGCAAGATTTGGGCGAGGTGTATTGCAAGCAGTAGTCCCGCAATAATATGGTAGGATATGTATTTCTTATATGGTATAATTATGCCTGTATAGATATTAATATGCATATCTGCCTGTACATGTATCTTTGTATTTCATTTCATACATATATATATTGTGTTCTTATTTATGTAGACTTATGTGGATTTCCCGCCCTAATTTTATGCTTGGGAAGTTCCCATACGTAAAGGTGATGTGGAGTACACAGAAGAAAGAGAGAAATTTACTAACCAATATTTCCTTTTCTTCTGTGTATCTCCATGTCACACCCACACTTAACCTTATTACTATTGTATTTTACAGCTTGGTCAAAAGTATAACTGAGGAAGATGGAGGGGAACTAACTATTTAAATTAAATTGAATGGTCCTACCAGCTGGAGGAAGGAGATAAATTCCATACGTAAAGGTGATGTGGAGATACACAGAAGAAAAGGAAATATTGGTTAGTAAATGTGTAGGCATGCTCAGATAAATGTGATTTGATGTCTGTTTCAGATCTGAAATCTAAATTATGGGCTACTCAATTGAACTGTATGAGGTCTGAAAAGGTCCTCGGCCATTCTGTTGTTTACAATTCAGTCAGTTTGTGCTGGTTGTTTTCAAGCAGAATCTCTGTGTATGGGTACCTTAAAGAATTGGAAAACATTTTTATGACACAATTTATGTTATAGGACTTTTCCTGCTGAGTAAAAGAAGGATACTCCCCCTGCTGGGAGATGCAGGGTTCCAATGTTATTACCATTAAACCCCCCTCCATTAACAATGCCACTAGGTATCCAGACAGGTCACCTGGTGTCCAGTTATTTATCTCATTCTATGGAAAGGGTGAGTCACTAATTATATTTCTGCACATCACTTTGTGACAGTTTTAACAGTTTAAACTTTTAAATAAAGCAACTATGGGTACCCATGTCGTAATCAGCAGGAAAATTCCTTGAATATTATGCTACAGTTAGTCACAGCTCAGCAGCATCACGTTTTAGTTCTCTAATGCCATTACAGAGGAGAAAATTCCATGTACATTTTATACTAATCCCGCCCAAAAGGTGGTCCAGTTCCAAAATGACAAGTCCCCTCTGGATGGAAACACCAGCTAACCGCAGATGTATGTTTTGGCCTTGTTGGGTCTCATCAGTGAGGTGCAGCTGGATTCCCTAGGCAATGAGTCCTTGCTCCATGTCTGGATTACCCTTCACTCTTAGGGAGACCCCCTAAGCATATTCAAAATTCATTCAAAAATGTTAGAGGCTCTAAGGACAAACATAAAGCACAATGGCTTATTCTACATTTAGTTACCACTCAGCAGCACATTTTAGCTCTCTAGTACCATTAAAGAGGAGAAATTTCCAAATACATTTTATACTAATCCCACCCAGAAGGGCAGTTCAGTTCCAAAATTATGGGGAAGTACCCTCTGGATGGAAAAACCAGCTAACCCCAGACATACGGTTTGGCCTTCTTGAGTCTCATCAGGTAGGTGGTGCTGGATTCCCTAGGTACTGAGAGCAAGGGCTCCATGTCTGGATTACCCTTCACTCTTAGGGAAACCCCCTAAGAGTATTCAAAATACATACAAAAATGTCAGAGGCTCTGAGGACGAACATAAAGCACAATAGTTTGTTTTATGGCTAGTCACTGCTCAGCAACATCATGTTTTAGCTCTATAGTGCCATTACAGAGAAGAAATTTCAACTTACATATTAGACTAATCCTGCCCAAAAGGGTGGTCCAGTTCCAAAATGACAGGCAAGTCCCCTCTGCACGGAAACAGCAGCTAACTCCAGACATACATTTTGGCCTTGTTGGGCTTCATCAGTGAGGTGTAGCTGGATTCCCTAGGCACTGAGAGCAAGGGTTCCATATCTAGATTACCCTTCACTCTTAGGGAGACCCCCTAGGAGTATTCAAAATACATAAGAAAATGTGAGAGGCTCTGAGGACAAACATAAAGCACAATGGCTTTTTCTACAGTTAGTTACCACTCAGCAGCATCGCGTACAGCTAGTCATCTCTCAGCAGCATAATTTTTTAGTGCCATTACAGAGAAGAAATTTATATGTACATTTTAGACTAATCCCGCCCGAAAGGGCAGTCCAGTTCCAAAATGAGAAGCAAGTCCCTTCTGCATGGGAACACCAACTAACCCAAGATGTACATTTCAGCATTGTTGGGCCTCGTCATTGAGGTGTAGCTGGATTCTCTAGGCAAAATGATGGACAAATCACCTGTGCATCGGAACACCAGCTAACCCCAGATGTACTTTTCGCTTTATTGGGCCTCATCAGTCAGGTGCAGCTGCCTTCCCTAGACATTGAGATCAAGGGGTTCAATTCTGGATTACCCTTCACTCTTAGGGATACCCCCTAAAAGTATTCAAAATACATACAAAAATGTGAGAGGATCTGAGAACGAACATAATGCACAATGACTTATTCAACAGTTAGTCACCGCTCAGCAGCATCACGTTTTAACTCTCCAGTGCCATTACAGAGGAGAATAATCCATACCTCCCAACATTTCAAATGGGTACAGAGGTACACTTTTAGGTCAGTGATGGCGAACCTATGGCACACGTGCCACCCCTGGCATCATTGGTAGTCATAGAATTGTAAGCAATGTGTTATCACTAATGGAGTTTCATTTCAGTGGTAACACTAGTTTAGATTTATTTTAATTGTAGGCTCATTGGTATCACTGATGCATCTTCTTTAAATTGTAAGCTCTGTGGTATTTTCTGTAGCTCCATTAAAATTGTAAGCGCTGTGGTATCACTAGTGTAGCACCATTCTAATTGTAAACTTTGCGGTATCACTTGCCTTGCTTCATATTAATAACAGCTCTAAGACGTTTGTTTTATGTGTTTTTATTCTTAAAAAACACAGTTTCCATATTTTTGA
This sequence comes from Rhinophrynus dorsalis, assembly GCA_037306005.1. Taxonomy (NCBI): domain Eukaryota; kingdom Metazoa; phylum Chordata; class Amphibia; order Anura; family Rhinophrynidae; genus Rhinophrynus; species Rhinophrynus dorsalis. Next base: position 357,096,063 of record CM074718.1, read on the forward strand.
TAACATAAATGGTACACACAACTGTATATATAGCTTTCTTTTTGCATTTGTATGCATCAAAAACCTCCTTTCCATGGTAAATTTTCAGTGCTGGCACTTTGCTATCTCCAACCTTGTCTCTGTGTTGCAAACTGGGCACTCGGGCCCAAAAAGGTTTGCCATCACTGTTTTAGGTGGTGTTTATGGGGGTGTGGCTGGTGGGCGGGGCATTACCGAGAATTATTAGGTTATTTCAAGACCTATTGACACCTCTTTCCGTAACTGAATAAATTATTTACAGCAAGACTAAAGTGTTTTATTTACACAGACTAATTTAGAAACACATATATTGAATATTAATTACACATTTATGTGAGTTTTATTGCTGTGGAGCAATGTGATACACATTACTCATTCTCCAGAAGAGAGGGACAAAAGGGCAGAGGCATAGGAACCCCCACAAATCTGGGGGGATAGCAGTTTTACTGTCTGGCCCTACAGCCCCCCTCTGTGTCTCTTTGCCCCCCAACAGCTCCCCTGTGTGTCACTTTGCCCCCCCAGCCCCTCTCTGTACCTTCTTTGTAGCGTGGTCAAGCGGACCTAGGCTGAGGAGCTTCTGATCCTCTACCTGGTCTGACAGGAAGCTGCTCGTTGCGCTCAGCGAGCAGCTTCCTGTCAGACTGGGATAGAGGATACAGAATCTCCTCTACCTGTGGTCTGCTCTGCTCAGCCACGCACGCTACAAGGTGACCAGCAGGAGGGAGAGCAGTGCAGTGTGCTCCACTCCTGCCGGTCACCTAGACCCTGCACCCCCAGGGCCGGTGCACCTAGAGCCTGCGGGGGATTTCTACATTATCCATTCCTGGGGGGGATGTCCCCCCCACATCCCCTGGTTCCTACGCCCCTGCAAAAGGGTAGGAAAGAGGGACACTGGGATTTGGATCTCAAAAAGGGACTGTCCCTCCTAAAAAGGGAGACTTGGGAGGTATGATAATCATGCCCAAAATGACAGGCAAGTCTTCTCTGCACAGACTCAGAGCCTCTCACATTTTTGTTTGTATTCTGAGCACAGGTGGGTCAGACAAAATGAACAAGCCACTGATTAACTCACCTTTGCCCTTTTAGTGTCAGACTGGCACACAACACATTACTTAGGTTACCTCTTTGGTACTCAAAGGGTTAAATCCTGGCTCATTTGTAGCACTTTAGGATCAATCTTGTAAACCCCTACCATAGTTTACATACCTCCTAGTTTCAAGTGGCCAGAGGGACACTTTGTTTTAGGAGATGCAAGTGGTTGATGTGAAATTCTCGATATTTTATAGGTTATTTAATGAACTATTAACAGCTCCTTCTCAGACTGAAAAGGTGATTTAGATCTAGACTAATTTTTTTAAATTTATTTACACAAGTTGATTTGTATTTACTGTGTAGTATATGATACACTGATAAACAAACTGCACACTTAAAAAGTACAAGGTTGAATTTAGTTCTCCAGCTGTTGTTGGATCACTGATGCGAATTGTAGTCCAGCAATAACCAAAGACAAAAATTGTCCATTTGTGATCACCCCGAACGTATGAATAGCTGCCCTTTTCAAAAATGTCCACTAGCTCTACCTACGTCATCATTTTTTTGCCGAAGAGTCCTGTGATTCAAAAAACCCGCCCGCTCCTCCTGTGAAAATACCTGTCTTGCAGTAGGCTGTCTAGCTTTTTGCCTGCCCTAAGAACTGCAATCCTACTCTCCGTTATTTATGAATGAAATATTACGAAATTCTAAAAAGAAATTACAAATCACGGTTTCGTCAAACACCACACAGCCTTGCATGTTTTGTAAATCGGAACTATAAGGTGAACATTTCTCGATCAGGCGTATTATTAGTCAGACCCGTCCATCTTCGCAACGTTTGGCTACTGTGCCGGGCGCCAAAACAGCTCTTATTTTGAATAAGAACATTAGACAATTTACTGGTGAGAACAGTTGGGGTATATTAGGACAGTGTTGTGTTTATAGTTATATACGGAATTATATCATTTAGAAGTACGGATACGTGTGCAACTTTAGTAGGTGTATACAGTGTACTTATATGTGTCACGATTAATGCGGGGCGGATTGTGTTGTTGTTGAAATAGAATATGTGCTGCACAGTCATGGCACTCAAGGGTTAAATGTGTTTTTATATACATGTCAGAGATCACCCCCACCCACGTAAGAATGAGAGAAATTAGGGGTTCACTATAGAGTTGTGATCATACCTGGGAACTCTCAGGGTTTGACCCTGAGACTCAGGGTTTTGGCCCAGATCTCAGGGTCTCAGGGTGAAGAGCTAAAATCTCAGGGTGAGAGAGTTCAGTGCTACCTGTTATATATTCTGTTCCAGTTAAATGCTTCTTTGGCCTCTAAATTGGTGCCACTTGTACCAGAAAGGCAGAGGGAGAAGTCCTGCTTCATTTGTGTGTGTTCAAGCAGCAATATCTGTAAGTTGTGCATTAATGACTCCTTGAATGCTGACTGGAGCGACTCTCGATTACAGTGATAAGGGACACGTTGCAGATAATCTATATTATGGGAAATTTAAGGGTTAATATTTACACAGTCTCAGGGTCAGCTCATTTTGAAAGTTCCCAGGTATGGTTGTGATGACAGCCTTTGCAGAATATGCATACATGGCAACCTTTAGTAACAGGTCACCCGGAGGTTGGCCCGGAGACACTGCTCTAAATCCGGAGTCTCCGGGTGAAATCCGGCAGGTTCCCAGCTATGTGTTGTCACTTTATAAATGTAAATATTGTATGCAAAAGTGACACTTTACTCATTGTCAGGAGCGATCTTCTAAAAAAAACAAAACAAAACACTAAGTCACTTTATTCTGTTTATGGTTTATATTTCCTTTTACTGGGATGGACTGGTGCATCACTCTGCTGGACTAATGTAATGATGCTTAAAAAATTGTATTGGTTAAGCCATCGACCTGGCTGAAAACCACATATTTTTATTTTTTTTTTGTATTGTAGTTTGTATTAATCATTTGAGTGCTAGAGAGTATCCAATGCATTACAACATAAAGCGTTGGATACCTCTCTGGCACTCAAAGGGTTATATGTATTTGTTCAATGTAGACCGCTTCCTTTACAATAAATGAAGAGCACACATTAAAGGGATAGTAATATTTAAAAATTACTGTCCTGCATCTTGTAGCCAGTAAAAAATGGAGTTAAATGAGTTCAGTGGCATCTCTCAAACTGTTATGGTTTGCGAGAGATCCACTTTCAAAGTTTTGCTTTTTGCCTTTTCTAATGATGTCAGCATTCTAGCTGACAGCAGGGGAATCTGGTCCCTGAGCAAATGGAGGCTCTTCAGCAGAGTCGAGATCGTGTTATGGAAGAAGAAATCCTTCACTGAAATTGTCTTCTATGTGTGCTTGGTTTGCAAGCACAAGTAGACGACCATTTCAGTGAAGGATTTCTTCTTCCATAATGCAATCTCGGCTCTGCTAGCCTCCAACGGTCCATGGACCGGATTCCCCTGATGTCAGGGGAGAGGGAACTTTGAAAGCAGATATCTCTCAAACTATAAAGGTTTAAGAGATGCAGCTGGGCTCATTTAACTCAGTTGTTTTACTGGCTACAAGATGCAGGATAGTAATTTTTAAGTATTGCGATCCCTTTCAGTAATGTAGGGGTATGCAGCTGTTCTCCAATCCTTCCCAAACAGCTGATAATCTGGTTGGGAAAGGTAGGAGGTTTTGTTTTCAACAGCTGGAGGTCCAGAGTTTTACAACCCCTACAGCAATGTCTTATCTGCCACATGGTTGAAATGGAATAATGGCCCAATCAAGCAATGATAACAGCAACAAACCAGAGTAACTTCTTAAGCTCCAGTTAATACAACAGTCATTATTAGTGTCACGCATGCTAATGCAGTGTTTGTCCTTTAACATATTATATTCTTTAATTTCAGGTGTAGCAAAAGGTAAAGAAAAAAAATGCATGTCAAATCCATTATCCTTGAGGGCTTCAAGTCCTATGCACAGAGGACAGAAATCAATGGCTTTGACCCTCTCTTCAATGCTATCACTGGACTGAATGGCAGTGGCAAGTCCAATATTCTGGATTCTATTTGTTTTCTTCTTGGCATCTCCAATCTGACACAGGTACTCAGACAGAAGGGAGCTATCTGTAATAATGAGCTGGTTGTTAATTTTATTAATTTTGCATGTACATTTCCGTGGAACTAACCCTGTAACTAGACTCAAACTCTTGATTTTGCAATCTGCGAAAAGAAAAATGAAAACTGCTGTGTGTGTGTGTGTGTGTATATATATATGTATATATAGTGAAATAGCTGTTTAAGAAGTGTTGTGTTAGAAATACTGCCATCATACTGGAATGAACTGTATTCTATATTCAAAACAAATAGGGCCTTATTAAGAAAGAGAGAGGCAATTTGAAGAAACTGCACCACACCAGACAGATAAAATGGCCCATTGATTAAAACTGGACTTTTAATGTCTTTTTTTTTTAAATTGAGCTTTTAACACGCTGAATGCTAGAGAGGTCTCCAAGGCATTTCATATCATTCACAGGTTTAAAAACCAACTTGAAGAGATAGTAGTGTCAATATTAAAATGCAGCTCCAAGACTTCTATGTGTTTTTTATAACATGTAGCACTATGTTTAATTACTTACAGTTCTGTAGTTCAAAAGATATTCAAGCTGAAAGGATCCCCTCCTTTCCCTGCGTCATGCTGGCTCTAAGTGTGGTCCAGGTGGAGCGCAGCGAGGGATAATCTTCAGTAAGCAAAAGGAAAATCCTGCCTTCCTTTGTCATGGGGGGAATGGTTTTCCTTATACTTACTGTGTGAAGAGTGTCCCTCGCTACACAAGTTCCGTCCCACTACTGAATTGCAGCTCTAAGGGGGGAGGCAGCCAAAAGAGGTGGGTGGGGGATTCTTTCAGCTTGAATATCTTTTGCAGTGCAAAACTGTGAGTAATTTAAACATAGCGCTACATGTTATTAAAAAACACATAAAATACTCAGATCTGCACTTTAGTACATATATTACTATCCCTATAAATCAATGGGACATTTTTATTTCTCCGTCTTCGTGTAGTTACTTTGACCCGGAATTATTCCTCTTGATTTATGTGTGTATGGCCCATAGTTTTATAGGAAAACTGAGGTGTTTGTCATTCATTGAACCTAACAGTGTTTACTCCCTCTGATGTTAGTGAGGTCTCTAATGCATTGAAAACCTCTAAAGTTTCCAAAGGGTTAAACCTGCATTAAAGGGATAGTAATGCTTGACTTTAACAAGGTTTCATATTGTAGATATTAAAAAAACAAAACAAAAAACAAAACAAAAAACTTAAATTATGTAAGTCCCGTTGCTGAAACTTTGCTATTTTTATAGTTATAACCTTTTAAAGATTCTACCCCCCCTGCTATAGACGTCAGTGCTAGGGTGACCACATTTGCTTTCTGCCATTCAGGGACATTTCATGAACAATCACTGCAAAATCAGGCCCCATACAAGAGGGTTTACGGATATAATTCCTCTATGAAATAAGAGCTAAAAACTTGTAGCTCTCCTGCACTTAAAGGGATAGTAATGTTTCACAAAAATATCAGCTCCAATTATTCTTCATAGTATTTGAGCCATAGAGAGTGTTATTGCGATACTGTCAGAGTTGTAGTTCAAGAGTAATTGAATGATAAAGTATCCCCCCTCCCGCCCCTTTTACCTAGTGTAAGCCCCCTCTCCTCAGATCTGGAATCTGGTCCATAGACCAGACAGCTCACAGCAAGGAATAATCTTCTTACTGTGAGAACAATGAAAACCCTGCCACCCTTGACAGGTTTTCAGCTTTTTCCATTATCTTAATTGAAGATTGTCCCTCTCTGCAGTCTACCTGGACACACCCTGCTGCTCTGAGCTGAGTAGTGATACATCATTAAAAGGGGCGGGAGGGGGTACTTTATCATTGAATTACTCTTGAACTACAACTCTGACAGAATTTGAAATAACACTCTCCAAGGCCCAAATACCATGATGATTAATTAGAGCTGCTTTTATTATGAAACATTACTATCCCTTTAAGTATAACTCCCAGTGTCTTACATAATATTGCCTATTGTTGCTGAAATTATAGCACTGTGTTTAATGGGCTATTGGTTCTAACTGACGCATTATTTCCTTGTAATGTATAAGTACCAACATTAGAAGGAAATTATGCATCAGTAAGAAGCAATAGCCCATTGCACACTGTGATATAGTTCAGCAGCAGTGGCCAATATTACCTGAGACACTGCACTGTGTGACTGGGAAACATCTCCGTTGTAATGTCTTTACCTAGTGGCTGTTTTGCACTATTTCTGAAGGCTAAGTCCCTGAGTGCCAGAGGTGTATGCAACACATTGTGAAACAATGCATTGCATACCCTTCTGTCACTGGGGGCCCTGGCACACAAAGGGTTATCTCTGCTGGCTTTGAGACAGTTTGAGATATTTGTCTGACCTAAAGCTGTCCAAAAGTGTATGCATATCCTCATCCTATATAATGATTCGCTAGGATGTTTGTCAGAAGCCGTCATGCGCAGTAGAGACTGCCTGAATGCACAGAATGCTGGGAGTTCTGTGCTGGGAGTATTCTGTGCTTTCGGGCAGTCTCTACAGTGCATGACTGCGTCGGCGGCAGGACGCAGAGCAGTACTGGCCTTTTAACCCTTTGAGTGCCAGAGGGGTATGCAACGCATTGCAAAGCCCCTCTGGCACGCAAAGGGTTAACATCACCTGGGCCTTGGCCCGTGTACACAGGCTTTTACACTAGTTATTAATATTATTATATTAGTGTATTTCTATACTTAGTAGCATTGAGTGCCAGTGCCAGAGGGCATACCTCCTCTGATACTGGCACTCAATGTTAGTTCTACTAAGTATAGAAATACACTAATAAAATAATAGTGATATGCATACACTTTTGGGAAACTTTAGGTCAGATAAATATTGCAAACTGTCTCAAAGCCTGTACAGATAACCCTTTGTGTGCCAGGACCCCAGTGCCAGAGGGGGTGTGCAGTGCATTGCTTCACAATGTGTATGTGTTGCTGCATGATACCCCTCTGGCACGCAGGATTTAAAAAAAAAAAAAAAAAAAAATGCATATGTATGAAAAAAAAAAAAAAAAAAATATATATATATACATACATACATACATACATACATACATACATACATACACACGTATCTCCTCACACCAGCTAGCCAATGAAGAGAGGAACGTTGTGCAAATACTCTCCTCTTTTCAGTGGGGTTGGGTGTGTGTACCATGCATGTTGCTCACAGTATGTAGAAGTAGGCTGTGGCTGCCTTGATTCCGGGACTTTTTATTCTCCTGGTGGGGGATGATTCGAGATGCGAGACACAGAGCACAGTTAAGGGACATTCCTGGGAATTCTGGGACGTGTGGTCACGCTAATCAGCGATGTAGCTGACAGAGTGAAATCCTGGTCCTGGGACCGGACGGTTCTTCAGCAGAGCCGAGATAGTGTTGTCTACAAAATAAATTCTTCAAATGTCTGGTTGGCAGGCACACTTTGTAGACCGTTCTAATGAAGAATGTCTTTTGTAGACAACACTATTTCAGCTGTAGAAGAGCCATCCAGTCCCGGGACCAGGATCTCACTCTGTCAGCTAAAGCGCTGACATCTGTAAAAGGGGCGTGAGGGGGGGATCGTTTAAAAGGTTCTAACTATAAAAATAGAAATGTTTCTGCAACGGGACTTACATAATATATTTTTTTAATATCTACAATATGAAACCTTATTAAATTCAAATATTACTATCCCTTTGAAGTGTTAGTAATGTCCAAAATTTTCTTTTAATAGAGTTTTAGAGGCTAAAAAAATATAATTGCCACAAACACCATCTCTCAAACCACTATGGTTTGAGAGAGATTGGCAATGAAAGTTCCCCCTCCCCTCCCCTCCCCTCCCCTTCCCTTCTCCTGACGTCAACTTCTAGCTGACAGCAGGAGATTCCAGTCCGGGGATCAGCCGGCGGCTCAGCAGCAGATTTAAATCCTGTTATTGCAAAATAATTACTTCATTGGAAAGGTCTACAAAGTGTGCCTGGTTTGCAAGCACACTTTGTAGACCTTTCCAATGAAGTAATTATTTTGCAGTAACGGGATTTCTGCTCTGCTGAAGAGCCTTATCGTGTCGGGCGACACGGATCTCCTTCTGTCAGCTTTACAGCTGACATCAAGAGAAGGGGAGGGAAGGGGGAACTTTCATTGCCAATATCTCTCAAATCATAGCGGTTTGAGAGATGGGGTTTGTGGCAATGATAATTTTTTAGCCTGTACAAATCTATTAACCCCTTAATGACCCATGACAGTCCTGGATTGGGAGTGTGATTGTTGTGGAGCCATGTAATACATTTATACACACCGCCAAGCGTCATCAATAAAAGTGGGGAAAAAGGGATATGGGGTTTTTCACCCAGGGGAGACAGTGACCACTTAAAGCTGCTCATTTTGTAGGTATGACTGACCGGTCATACCTTTCATGCAGTGTCCATAAAAATTTAACCAATTGTGCCCAAATGATCCCAAGAGAAAACATTTTTTTTTTTTCTTACTGTTTTCTTTAATTTTATTAAGATGGTGGGCTATCCATATAAGCGTGGTATCAAAAGAAAGCCCTATTTGTGTGTGTTAAAAAACAAACAAACAAGAGAAACCTGGTATGTAATTTTCATGGGTAAAATAAAGTACTTAGAGGGAAAATACTGTTGAACAAAGACATAGTCAAAAAGGTCAGAATTGCTCTGGTCCTTAAGTGAAATCTACTTTAGATTTTCCCAGTCCTAAAGGGGTTAAAAGTAAATTTTGGACATTGCTAAAACTTTAAAGCTACATTATTGCCTAAAATGTATAGGGGTTATACCCTTTTAAATATAATGTACTCCTACTCAGCATGTGTGAAATGAAATGTATTTCTTAGGAGCAAAAATACCAAATTATGTTAACCCCTTAACGACCAGCCGTGCAGGTACGTGGCGGTCACTAAAGGAGCATAGAGCTTTTTTTCTTTTCAAATTCCGGGTTCCGGACTCCCCGAACGGCGTGCCGTCGTGGGGGGAGCCCGGAATTCCATGACGGTCATAGTACATCGTGGGTCGTTAACTCTGATCGACCCATGACGTACTATGACCGTCAAGGGTTGTTAAGGTGTTAAAAACATGCTTTTCCTATTCATCCATAGGCAATTTATGCATGGCCATTTGAACTCTTGTTTTTATGAGTGATAAGGGCAATGTATGGCATCATATATGTAAACAAATAAGTGTTTTCAAGTGAACTGAAATGGATGAGTTCTAATATCAAAACAATTATCTGTTTATAGTTTTATCAGTGGAACAGGCCTGATAAGTGTTCACTTTTACTTATTTTATTTAAAAAAAAAAAATGCTGTGTAGGATTGCATAATATTTGAATAGATTTGAGCCCTTTTAACTTTTTTTTTTTTTGGGATCATGTCCCTTTTTAATTATTATTTATCATAATTTAGATTTATTAAATTCCACCCTACCAAGCAGTTTATTATTTAAATAAAATAAAACAAAACAAAAAAAATCAAAAAACAAAAAAAACACCACCTCCTAAAGGTTTAATCCATTTTATTGCTAGGTGAGAGCTTCCAATTTACAAGATCTCGTCTATAAAAATGGTCAGGCTGGAATTACCAAAGCCACAGTTTCAATCACCTTTGACAACCATGACAAAAAGCAGAGTCCTCTTGGATTTGAGGCACATGATGAGATCACTGTGACCAGACAAGTGAGTAACCACATATATCACAATTCAACCTTGTTAACATCATCTTTTATAGGATGTTTTTATTTTTTTTTTCTTTCCCTGTAAGAAAAAACATCTTAAAGGTACAGTAATTTCATAATATATATCGCAAGGGTTATCCTATGGAGTAAAACAGTACTTCCTTTTGTGAGGGATGTGTTTTTTTTGTGGTGCAGTGCCACCATGGCCTGAAACGTTAGTGGTGCTTTTGCTACAGCATCATATGGTCTATTGTCTGTAGCTGTCCATTGGCTGCTGTTGCAACAGGACCACTGATATGTAAGGCCACAGAGGTACTGCATCCAAAAAATGCATGTTTGTTGCAACAAACTTTGAATAAATCATCTATCAGTTGTGGGAGCACCCACCTTTTTTCTGCTCTCTGCATTAGAAACATTGCAATATCTATTGTCCCCAGGTTCATCTCTCAAACCTTTATGGTTTGCGAGATAACCGAAGGCAAAGTTTGCCCCTTCCCTGAGGTCAACGTTGTACTGACTGCAGGGATATCTGGTCTTTTTTTCATTAGGCGGCTCCGCAGCTGAGCTGAGATCGAGTTAGTAAAAAATAATTATTTCGCTGAAACAGTCTTCTACATGTGCTTGCAAACCAAGCACACGTAGAAGACCATTTCAGTGAAATAATTATTTTTCACTAACGCGATCTCGGCTCTGCTACAGAGCCACCTGATGACAATAAGACCGTATATCCCTGCATGTGGACATGATTTGCAGACAAATTTGTTGTTAATCAACTTTAGTTGTAGATTTGTTGGTTGCCTGAATGCAAGAATAGGTGGTTTTGGCAATATGTCTTAAAACACCGCATCCTCTGTTAGTAGAGCTGTAGCTCTGACGATGTTGTGTATTTCTCCTAGTGCAGGATTATATGTGTAATGCCTTCCTTCTCTTCCTGTTGTAACCATAGTTCTCAGATTAGATATTTTATTTGCGATTGTCCTTGTTTTGTAACCTTTCTGTTTCAGTGATTCAGACAATGTTTTTAGATTATTGTGGTTGTTGGTATCTGAGCATATGCGGTGGTATCTGATGCCTTTTGTGTAAGATGGATGAAAGGTGAATCTGTGAAGATAACTGCATCTATCCATGGGTTTTATGTAAACTGTTTGCCCTTTATGTTATGGTTTTGTCTAGAAAATGTATGCTTTCTATAGAGAAATCAGTGTTAAGTTTAATGGATAGATGAAATGCATTGAAGGATTTGTGCAAATCTTTGAATTCTTCTTCTGTCCATACAATGAATATATCATTATAGTTGAAATATTTATAAGATTTGTAGCAGTATGTATCAAGAAATCTGTCATCTGTTGGCATGCGCACGCAGTCCTTAATGGATTAAGAAATAGGTGCAGAGTGGTTTAAAAATACAAACGGAAAAAGTACGGTTAACAGTCAATATAAAAAAAAAAAAAAAAAAGCATTTTATATATTCAAAAGGGAATAAAAAAAAAAGTACAAACTGAAGGGAAGATATGTCTGCTACTGTGTATATACTCTATTTTTAAACTTTACTGATTTGTGTTCTGTGCACTGGGATGCATCTGATTTATATTCCTATAGATAAGTTCCCACTGAGCATGCTATGCAGTAAAGCCATAGTCATTAAAGCTAGTGTACAATATACACTGTTGGAACTTTCCTTAAAGTATGCTACTGCAGTAAATCATAAGGAATAGATATGTTTTAGCCTTATTGCTCAAGCTAAAGTGGTGCATTTCTGGAGAAACCCAACTGCATCATAACTTGTGAAACTTTTTGCCTTCTATACCTATTTCCAAGTCATTTGAATCTGCAGACAACACTAAATTATGCAGGGTAATACATTCAGAGCAGGATGTTTGCTCTCTACAGAGTAATTTACATTAAATGGCATATTGGACAAACAAAATATGAAGTTTAATGTGGGAAAAGAGTAAAGTTATGCATTTTGGAAGAAAAAAATCCAATGCTAATTATGAACTTAATGGAATCATTTTAGTAGACTCTGTGCTAAAGCAAGATCTTCAAGTCCTTGTAAACTACAGACTTGGAAATAGTGACCAGTGTCAGACAGCAGTAGCAAAAGTAAACAAAGTCCTGCCTTGCATAAAAAGTGTAGTGAAGCAAGAGTGGATAATGTAATTTTGTCACTGTGCAAATTGTTGGTAAGGCTTCCTCTTGACTATGCTGTGCAGTTGTAGGCACCAGTTCTGGAAAGGGATAGTCTAGAACTGGAAGAAGTACAGTAAAGCTGTTTATTACATAAGGTCTGTTAAATTGTGAAATTCCTTGCCAAAGCATGTGGTAATGGTAGATACAATGGATACATTTAAGAGATTAGATGCATTTCTAGTAGTAGGGGACACAGTTATACTGTGCAGTAGTAGTTAAAATGGAATGGTCTGGTAAACAGAGTAATGCCCATTTAGGAGTCGGGAAGGCTTCTATAATTCTCGTTTTCTTGATTATACTGTGGCAAAGGTTGAACTTGATGGACTTGTCTTTTTTTCAGCCTAATTTACTATGTAACAATGAGACCTCTTTAGCACTCAAGGGGTTCAAATACACATTTTAAATCCCTCCCTATGGTACTGTTAGATTGGTCCATAATTACTCATCTTAAAGTTGATCCCTCACCTTTAAAGGGATAGTAATGTTTCAAAATTAAAGGCGTTCCAATTATTATTATTTGGGCCATGGAGAGTGTTATTTCAGTACTTTCAGAGTTGTAGTTCAAGAGTAATTGAATTATGAAGTTTCTCCCTCCCGTCCCTTTTGCTGATGTAACACTTCTCACCTCAGAGGAGCAAGACTGTCTGGATGGATCAAAGAGAGATAGGGGTGTACCAAAATGAAAATTCTGAACCGAAACTTCAGGATGCACTTGGCCGAAAACCGAAACATTAAGTTTTTTTAATTTATAGGGCGGTGCCTAACAAAAGAAACAAAAAATATAGTAGAGCAAGTGCCCCCACCAGCTTTAACTTGCCCCTACCAGCACTACTTTGCCCATCAGCTCCAAGTTCCAACTTGCCCCCCATCAGCTCTACTTTGCCCATCAGCTCCAACTTGCCCCCCCCATCCGCTCCACTTTGTCCCCCATCCGCTCCAACTTGCCCCCGCATCACATACCTGTAGCTGCTGGAGCTCCCATTTGTTCTCTTTAGTAATGCAGAGTGCTGGGAGATCATGTCATCTCCCAGCGTGCTCTGCATTACTAAAGAGCCAACGGTGACGAGGGAGCTCAGTAGCTACAGGTCTGTGCTGAAGACCGCACAGACCTGTATGTATTGCGGTGCTGGAGTGGGGGAGTCCGAAACAAGTGATGTAAAATCTGCAGCACAGCACACGGATGCGCTTCAGCTGCAGCACACGGGGACATCCCCAGCACAGCCTCATACAACACTGCTGTTCTTGTTTAGTGCCTCCGTGTGCTGCATCTGAAGCGCGTCTGTGTGCTGTGCTGCAGATTTTACTTCACTTGTTTCTGCTCCCCGTTTCGGCCATTTTTTTGTATTTCGACTTTTTGCTGAAAATGCCATTTTTGACCGCCAAAATTTCGGTGCATCCCTACAGAGAGGAACCATCTTCAATTAGTATAATGGAAAACCCCAAAAAAACTGTTAAGGGGGGCAGGGTTTTCATTACACTCACAGTAACAAGATTGTCCCTTGCTGTGAGCTGTCTGGTCTTAAGACCAGATTCCACATCTGAGAGGCGGTGGCTTACACTAGATAAAAGGGGTGGGAGGGGATACTTTATCATTCAATTACTCTTGAACTATAGCTCTTACAGTATTGAAATAACATTCTCTATGGCCAAAATACTATGAAGATTAATGGGAGCTGCTTTTATTTTGAAACCTTATTATCTCTTTAAATTCAAGCTCGATTGGGGTTATAACAGATGTGGTTACACTGCTATCAGTGTCTTGAGAGATGAGCTACATCTCATTGATGAGGCCTAGCAAAAGCCAAAATGTACAGTAATGTGAAAAAGTTTTAGGCAGATATGAGGAAAAATGCTGTAAAGTAAGAATGCTTTCAAAAATAGGCATGTTAACAGTTTATTTTTATCAGTTGTCCTCAAAACAGCATCACTTCTTCTAGGTACACTTGCATACAGGTGTGTTTTTTTTTAAAAGGAACTTTGCAGGTAAGTTGTTCCAAACAACTTGGAGAACTAACCACAGATCTTCTGTGGATTTAGGCTTCTCTGTCTTCATGTAATCACAGACAGATCTGATGTTGAGATCAGGACTCTGTGGGGGCCATACCATCACATGCAGGACTTATTGTTCTTCTTTACGCTGAAGAGAGCTCTTGATGACTTTGGCTGTATGTATGTATGGGGTCGTTGTCTTGCTGCAGAATAAATTTAGGGCCAATCAGATGTCTCCCTGATGGTACTGATGATTGATAAGTATCTGCCTGTACTTCTCAGCGTTGAGGATACCATTAATTCTGACCATATCCCCAACTCCATTTGCAAAAATGCAGCCCCAAACTTGCAAGGAACCTCCATCATGCCACTGTTGCCTGCAGACATTCTTGTACCGCTCTTCAGCCCTTTGGCAAGCAAACTGCCTTCTGATACAGCCAAATATTTCAAATTTTGACTCATCATTCCAGAGCACCTGCTGCCATTTTTCTGCACCCCAGTTCCTGTGTTTTCGTGCATAGTTGGGTTGCTTGGTTTTGTTTCCATGTTGGAGGAATGGCTTTTTTTGGCCTCAAGTCTTCCATAAATACCACTTCTAACCAGACTTCTCCAGACAGTATATGGGTGTACCAGGGTCCCACTGTTTTCTGCCAATTCTGAGCTCATGGCACTGCTGGATATCTTCCGATTGCGAAGGGAAGCAAGCATGATGTGTCTCATCTGCTGCACTAAGTTTCCTTGGCTGACCACTGCGTCTACGGTCATCTGCCTTGCCTGTTTTTTTGTGCTTCTTCAAAAGAGCTTGGGCAGCATATCAGGAAACCCCTGTCTGCCTTGAAATTTCTGTCTGGGAGGGACCTTGCTAATGCAGTACAACTACCTTGTGTCTTGTTGCTGTGCTCAGTCTGGCCATGGTGTATGCCTTTTGACATGAAACTGTCTTCAGCAACTTCACCTTGTTGGCTGTTCCTCGCCCAGTTTTATTTTTCCTACACAGCTGTTTCAGTTAATGATTGTCTTTGAGTCCACATATTAAATTCATGATAATTAGCACCTATTTGGTACAATGTTTGATCATACACCTTACACCTAACTATCACTCTAACAAATAGGTGATTTTAAAAGCTCTTTCAATATCATATTTGTTAGACAATTTTTATATAAAACAGTCTGAGATATTAAGCAGTATCACAAAATAAGGGAAAAAAAAGGGAGAAGAAAAAAGAATACATTCTCAGTCCTATCCACCAGAAAATAGATATTTAATGGGGCAACTGACAACACACAATATGTTAAACCCCCTGGGTTCCTGTGAAAGTATTAAAAACGGCCGTGGCTTACATCAACAATAAGTCTCACTGCTTGGTTAAGGCTATTTTGTTCTGGGCAGAAGAACACGTTCCTGCCATATCCGCAGTGCACATTCCAGACGTAGATAATGTCATGGTGGTCTTCCTCAGTCACCACACAATGGACATGGAGACCGGGATTTGCATCCACAGGTGTTCTAACTCATTGTTCAGCGATGGGGTCCCCCTTACATTGACCTGATGGCGACAAGGCATAACAGGAAGGTTCCACTGTTCTGCTCTTGGTGGCAAGACCCTCTGGCTCTTGCAGTAGATTCGATGTCCATTCCGTGGTTCTTTCCTCTGGCTTACATCTTTCCTCCCCTGCCCGCGTTTGGGCAGTCATGCGCAGTAGAGTGTGCCCACGTTTTCGGGCAGTCATGCGCAGTAGTGTGCCCGCGTTAAATATAAAAGCAACACAACAACTCAGTGGCATCACACGAGAAACATTTCCCACCGATTTAAACAAGGTTTTAACCCAGTGAATGCTTGAAAGTCTCCAATGAATTACAAAAATTCACTGGAAACAACTAGCATTAAATGGGTTAAAACTCCCAGCATTCAAAGAGTTGAAAAGAGGATTTTAGTCTTACCTGTTAAATCCTTTTCTCTTAGTCCATACAGGTTACTGGTAACTCTGGGAGGCGATCCGCCCCTTAGTAGGCAGAAACAATTCTAAAAGTGTATGCAGGGGGTGGAGGCTCCCTTACCTCCTTGGCTGCAGCTAGCCAACCAGCTCCAGAAAAGATTTGAGACACTAACTATGACTAGATAGTAGAAGGGAAGAAGACTCCTGTGAGCATGACCCCAAAGGACCCCCACGGTCTGCCACAAGAGAGCCAAGCATGGTCCCTTGACAGGGTGGGAGACCAGTAACCTGTATGGACTAAGAGAAAAGGATTTAACAGATAAGACTAAAATCCTCTTTTCTGTCATCCAATACAGGTTACTGGTAACTCTGGGATGTCCAACCATTAAGTTTTCCCAGAGGCAGGAAGAAGGCAAGGACCAGGCGTAAGGCCCCCAAAGTCACCAGAACAGATATGAACCATCAGATCAGAGATAGCCCAACAACTGAAGTGTCAATGGACACTGAACAGGGGTAACAAAACCCCAGGAACATTACACAGCACACTGAACTAGAACCAACAGGGCTCAAAAGTGAAGGAAGCCCTAAGAACCAAGGAAAATCCTAGACCGGCAAGACTGCCTCCAGGATTTTCCTCCCAAAGCTGACATCAGCCGACACCAACACATCAACACGGTAGTGCTTCGAAAAAGTGCACAGACGACCAATTGACCGCCTTGCATAATTGATCATTGGAGGCCTGATTCTTGTAAGCCCAAGAGGCCCCAGTAGATTTAGTAGAATGAGCCGTGACCCTGAAAGGGACGGGCTTCTTCCTGAGCTCATAAGCCTGACGAATAGTGGACTTGATCCAAGAAGCAATAGTCACCTTGGATGCAGGTCTTCCTGCCCTAGGACCCTCGGTAATGACGAACAGTCATTCATCTGATTGCCTGATGGACTCAGTGTGATGTACATAAAACTTGAGACAACGCACCACGTCTAACAAGTGGAGATCCCTCTCTCTGTCAGAGGTGGGGTCAGGGCAGAAACAGGGCACCACAATCTTCTGATTGATGTGGAACTCAGATACCACCTTTGGCAGAAACTCCTGAGAAGTGCGAAGCACCGTCTTGTCCTTGTGAACATCTGTCTACAGGACAGAGCATGTAACTCTGCGACATGGCCTTTCTCCTGGCGATTGTGTCGATTCACCATTTCCCACATCAACAGGCGTAGAGGAATAGTAGCCAAAGACTCAAAAGGAGGGCGCTGAAGGATGCCCAAAACCAAGTTAAGATCCCACTGAGTGGGAGTCTTGAAAACAGGACGAGTATGATCAATGCCTTGGAAGAAAATCTTGACATCAGGAAGAATAGCAATGCGCCTCTGAAAGAAAACAGAGAGCAGAAGTCTGAACCTTAAGGGAATTCAAACAGAGGTCATTATCTACACTGTCCTGCAAAAATGCCAGGACTGTAGGCAGATCAAATTCCTGAGACAGGTCCCTGTGAGCACACCAAGACAGAAAAGTCAACCAGACACGATGGTAGATCTTGGAAGAAACAGGCTTGCGGGCACGGAGCATAGTAGCCACCACACCAGAAGAGAACCCTTTCTTCTTCAATACTGAGGATTAAATTTCCAAGCCGTCAAAGCTAGCAGATGAACATCCTTCTTCCACAGGTAACCCTGTAGAAGATACGGACGGCAGGGGAGCCGAAAGGGCTCCGCAGGTGACAGATCCAACAGCTCCGGAAACCAAGACTGACGAGGCCAGTACAGAGCAATCAGAATAACTGGGCAACGCTCCTGCTGTAATTTCCCCAACACCCTGCGCATGACTGCCTGAACGCGGGCAGTCTCTACTGCGCATGACTGCCTGAACGCGGGCAGTCTCTACTGCGCATGACTGCCTGAACGCGGGCAGTCTCTACTGCGCATGACTGCATTGTGACAAACACCTTAGCAAATTATTATATAGGATATTATAGGGTCTATCCTCCTCAGAAAAACAAGGGTACTCCCGTTGCCGATAGATGTTTTATTTATTTTTTTTGTGTGTGTGTATATATGTATATATATATATATATATATATATATATATATATATATATATATATATATATATATATATATATATATATATATATATACTAGCAATGTGGGACGGCGTTGCCCGTCATGTTATGACCGTTGGGCGCACGTGTGTGAAATGCAGACACACTGATAAACACAGACATATACAACACACAGGCAGACACATACCATACATCCCAAGTGTCCCTCTTTAGGAGGGACAGTCCCTCTTTGAGGGCCAAATCCCTCTGTCCCTCTTTCCCACCCTGTTGTCCCTCTTTTTAGGAGGTCAGACTGTGTGCAGGGCAGCTCCACCTATAGGCAACGTAGGCGCCGGCCTAGGGCGCACACGTACTGGGGGCGCGGGCATGCAGCAGAGAAGAGCTGCGCCCGCACACACACCACGCCGGAAACCACAACACAGTCAGGTCTGTGTCGCTACAGCGCTCCCTCATCTGGTCGGATCTTTAGTAATGCAGAGCGCGTTGGGAGTCATGATCTCCCGTCGCGCTCTGCATTACTGAAGAGAAGACTGCGCGGGAGCTACAGGTATGTGATGGGGGGCAAGTTGGAGCTGAGGGGGCATAGTGGAGCTGAGGGGGCAAGTTGAAGCGGATGTGGGGCAAAGTGGAGATGATGGGGGCAAGTTGGAGCTGTTAGAGGAAAGCTGGAGCTGAGGGGGCATAGTGGAGCTGGTGGGGGCATAGTGGAGCTGATGGGGGCAAAGTGGAGCGGATGAGGGTGAAAGTGGAGCGGATGAGGGTGAAAGTGGAGCTGAGGGGGGGCAAGTTGGAGCTGAGGGGGGGCAAAGTGGAGCTGAGGGGGGCAAGTTGGAGCGGATGGGGGCAAAGTGGAGCAGATGGGGGGCAAGTTGGAGCGGATGGGGGCATAGTGGAGCTGGTGGGGGCAAGTTGGAGCGGATGGGGGGCAAGTTGGAGCGGATGGGGGGCAAGTTGGAGCGGATGGGGGGCAAGTTGGAGCGGATGGGGGGCAAAGTGGAGCTGATGGGGGCAAGTTGGAGTGGATGGGGGGCAAAGTGGAGCTGATGGGGTAAGTTGGAGAGGATGGGGGTCAAAGTGGAGCTGATGGGGGTCAAAGTGGAGCTGATGGGGGCAAAGTGGAGCTGATGGGGGCAAAGTGGAGCTGAGGGGGGCACGTTAGAGCAGATGGGGGGCAAAGTGGAGCTGGTGGGGGCACGTTGGAGCGGATGGGGGGCAAAGTGGAGCTGATGGGGGCAAGTTGGAGTGGATGGGGGGCAAAGTGGAGCTGATGGTGGCAAGTTGGAGCTGATGGTGGCAAAGTGCAAAGTGAAGCTGATAAGGGGCAAGTTGGAGCTGGTAGGGGGCATCTCTTACAGGCATCTCCAGACCAGGGGCAGACTGGCCCAGGGGGCAGAGAGAGGACAATCATGAAAAGAGGTGGGGTATAAGTAGGCAGGGTATAAAGGGGTGGGACACAAGGGGCGGAGCGAAATGGGCGGCAAAATTAGGTTTTGCCTAGGGTGGCAAAAATCCTTGCACCAGCCCTGACTGTGTGGTGTGTTTTACTTTGCTCTCCAGCAATAAAGCAATAAACTTCAGTATATGTGTTTATACATTAGTCTGTGCAAATAAAATACTTTGGTCTTGCACTAAATCATTTATTCAGTTACATAAATAGCCAGTAATAGGTCATGAAATAACCTAAAAATTCTTACTAATGCCCTGGCCACCAGCCACGCCCCAACAATATCACCTAAAACTACAGTGTCCCTCTTTGGCCATGTGAAATGTTGGGAGGTATGCACATACACACAGTGAGCGGCAGAAACATGCAAAAGACACGCACACACACAGACTCACTGGAGATGCACACATATGTAACAGATGTACACACACAGACACACTGGAGATGCACACATGGACACATATATGTAACAGAGATGGACACAAACACACATGCAACATATATGAGCAGAAACACATGCACTCATGAGTTGTGCACCCCTCTGGCAGTCAAAGGGTTAAGATATACAGAGGCATGTCAGAGTTAAATAGCAGTGGGAAGTGTGTTCATACCTGGGAACTTTGACTTGTGGAGTCCCTAGAGGGGACTGATGTGGTGCTGATGTAGAGAGACAAATGGGGCAATCTGGGTTAAAAGGGGGCGGGGCTTAATCGCGAGTAGGGGGCGGAGCTTAACATAAATGTGGAAAAGTGCTAGTAATAGGCTGTGGAAGGAGGAGATGTGGGAGGGAAATGCAAGTTTACAATGTGAGAGGTTTGAACACACTCCCTGAGGGCTAAAACTTAATACACAACCCTGTGGCAGTCAGTGAGTTAAGTGTGAATCTGATGGCTGTCTGTCCTGTGTCTTGCATGCCAAATGATGACAGTGAAGAAATAATTGAGCAATGAGGGCCTACCTTAAACCTTTGAGTGCCATTTTGTTCTTCTGGTGCTGCACTACAGGTCCTGCTGAGGCCACTGGGAGTCAGGGTGAGTGAGTGTGTGTGTGTGTGTCAGCCATATTTATTTCTGGCTTTGTGTGTGTATGTGGTGCTGTGTGTGTGAGTGGGGGCATGTGTGTTTGGTGCTGTGTGAGTGGGGCATTGTGTGTGGTGGTCTGTGTGTGTGAGTGGGGCATGTGTGTGTGTTTGTGTGGTGCTA
Source organism: Rhinophrynus dorsalis (assembly GCA_037306005.1). Taxonomy (NCBI): domain Eukaryota; kingdom Metazoa; phylum Chordata; class Amphibia; order Anura; family Rhinophrynidae; genus Rhinophrynus; species Rhinophrynus dorsalis. The sequence continues at coordinate 357,116,708 of CM074718.1, forward strand.
TGTGAGTGGGGCATGTGTGTGAGTTTGGTGCTGTATGAGTGAGGCATGTGTGTTTGTCTGTGGTGTAGGAGCAAGTGGCGGCCATATTGTTTTTTTCTGACTTTGATAGTGGTGGGCGGGCTGCATAGTGGGGGAGGGCCAACTCCCTGCATAATTGAATCACCCAATAGGAATAGTAACTCCTGCTTTATGCCTCCCCTGGGTGTGTTTTGGCAGGCACAAAGTCTTCTTTTATATATATATATAGATATATATAGATATATATATATATATAGATATATATATATATATATATATATATATATATATATATATATATAATTTTTTTTGTTTTTTTGTTTTTTTTTTTTGTTTAGGTTCAATATCTCAGTGGCCTAAAATTATACAGTGGCGCTGTTGCTACATCATCATATGGAGATTTCTGGTCGTTGTCCATAGGATGATGTAGCAACAGCAACACTGTACAATTTCAGGCCATTGATATACTTCATCTAAAAAATAAATAAATTAATTTTGAGCTGCAATAACTTTTGAATAAAAAGCCATTCAGCACTGGGAGTGTCACTGTTTTACTGAAGAGCAGGGTTGTCCAAGTTCAGTCCTCAAGGGCCACCAACAGGCCAGGATTTAACCCCTTAAGGACGGCCGATCGTGCATGCGGCCGTCGGTTAAGGACCACGGACTTTCTTCTTTTTCTTTTTTTTTTTTCTTTTTTCTTTTTTCTCTGCATCTGCTTCCTGGCTCCCCGAACGGCGTCCTTAACGGAAAACAACCCATGACAGTCCTGGACCGACATGGGTCTTTAAAGGGTTAAGGATTTTTTTGTCTGAGCACAGTCGACTCAGTCAGAATGAATGAGCCACTGTTAACTTACCTGTGCTTAATCAGGGAAATACTTAAAGGGATAGTAATACTTCATTTTAACTTTATTTTATTTTGTAGGCATTAAAAAAACATGAAGAATGATATAAGTCTTATCTCTGAAACCTTTATGGTTTAAGAGATATTCACAAACAAAGTATCCCCCCCCTGTTCAACCAGATCAGAAGGGAGATGCCCAGGTAGACTGCAGAGAGGGACAATCTTCAATTAAGATAATGGAAAAAGCTGAAAAACTTATCAAGGGGGGAAGGGCTTTCATTGTTTTCATACAAAGAAAATTGTCCCCTTCTGTTATCTGTACTGTCATACAACCAGACTCACATCTGAGAAGAGATGGCTTACACTGGGTAAAAGGGGCGGGGAGGGGAACTTTGCTTGTGAATATCTCATAAACCATAAAGGTTTGAGAGATAAGACTTATATCATTCTTCATGTTTTTTTAATGCCTACAAAATAAAATAAAGTTAAAACGAAGTGTTACTATCCCTTTAAATTCTAGCCTGTTGGTGGCCCTTGAGGGCTGAATTTGGACAGCCCTGCTCAGGAGAATAAACCCTACAATATATTTGCATATTCAGTGTTACTAGCCCTTTTAAGGAGCTTAATGTTTCATATCTGGGTAATCCTCATGTAGATATCTGCTGTGATTGAGGGGTAGCAGAATAAATATGTTTGGAGTTGGAGAATCTTACGATTAGTAATAAATATTTGTCTATTTTATAGCCTTGTTTTCTTGTAAATGTAAGCTTTTCCATTGTCATTGATTGTTGTGTATTTTACTTACTTTTATACATGACACAATGAAAATGTTCACACTGGGTTTTACTGTATTCAGATGTCTTCTGCTTTTGCTTTCAAAGGTTGTCATTGGTGGACGGAATAAATATCTCATCAATGGAGTAAATGCCAACAATACACGTGTGCAAGATCTCTTCTGCTCTGTGGGACTCAATGTTAACAATCCTCACTTTCTTATTATGCAGGTACTTATTTCTTTTTGCTTTCACAGAGACCTTTCATAGCCTGTTAGTGTACATAAGGTAATCTATGCAGAATATGTCTTTGCTAGTTGTTAATATTTTGGATGAATATATGTCTTAATTGCAATGCAGAGCAATGGGTTGTATACATCTGTTGCATCCAAATGGTTGAACCATCCCCCCCCCATATACAATACCAAAGCTTGGTAATGTGCATTAATGTTTGGGGCCTTATGTTCAAAAGAAAACTGTAGTCATTCTAGTGCAAACTGCATTACAGGGCAACAAATGAGGTTTTGCCTTGACTTAAAGGGATAGTAATATTTCATTTTTAACGCAGATCGTTCAACTGAATGAATAGTACTGCTCCCTGATGTGCTTATTCTTCAAAACTGTTTAGTTACCACGTCATTATATGCTAAACTAGTTGAAGAGCCTGTTACACGGGCCACAGTGCCACTACCAGCCGGCCGCGGTGCAGTCATGCTCAGTAGAGACTGCCTGCGCCGTGGCTGATACAGTGCCAGCCGGTCACGGGGCAGTCATGTACATAGAGAGTGTCTGCACCGCTGCTGATACAATGACAGCCGGTCACGGGGCAGTCGTGCACAGTAGAAAGTGCCTGCGCCGTGGCTGATATAGTGCCAGGCGGTTGCGGGGCAGTCATGCTCAGTAGAGAGTGCCAGCGCCGCGGCTGATACAGTGCTGGAAGCGCCTTCGGAGCTCCCTGCTCTGCATCAGCCTTGTTACTGGCAGTCTCTACTGCGCATGACTGCGTCGTTACAAACTTTGTAGCAAATTATTATATAGGATTTGATCCCTCACACCCTTTTCCCCACGTCCGTATTTCAGTCTGAGATCTGACAGCGGATCGCAACGAGGTATAATCTTCAGTTAGTATTAGGAAAAATCTGCCCTTCTTTGACAAGAAGGGCAGGCTTTTTCTTTTATTGACTGAAGGAAGATTGTCCCTCGTTGTGATCTCTCCAGTCAAGCGACTAGACTTCAGATCTGGGGGGAGGCGGCATCAGAACAGGAAAAGGAGCATGAGGCATCAACTTCAGAATATAATTACATTGTAACTAAACCGTTTTGAAGATTAAAGGGCTTGTAATGCTTGCTTATAATAAAGTTGAATATTGTAGATATTAAAAACCTAAATGCAATAACCTACTGCCCATCTCTCAAACATGTATAGTTTGAGAGATATAAGCTGCTAAAGTTTCCCTTTCACTGATGTCAGCTCTGTAGCTGACAGAATAAAATCCTGGTCCCAGGAACGGCCGGTGGCTCTTCAGCAGAGCCGAAATAGCAATATGTAGAAATAAATACTTAATTGGAACGGCGTATAAAGGGTGCCTGGTAGGGCTCAACAACTAATCGATAAACATCGATAATCAGAATCGTTGCCAACGATTCTCATTATCGATTAGTTGTGCAGCGATTAGTTGTGCCGCCCAGCAGCTCCGCCATACGTTGTGAAAGGCTGAACGCCTTAATGTCTGCCGGATGCAACTGTCTTCCCACTGCCCGCACTGATGACATCCGTGGCGGAACCACGTCAAACGCGTAGACGCTGCGTGGAGCATGCTAGTATTTTCTTCCTCTGTTCTGAGGCCAGTTTAAAACTGGCGCCCAGACTGAGGAAGAAAACCCCAGCATGCACCATGCTGTGTCTCCGCGTTTGACGTGGTTCTGCCCTGGATGTCATCAGTGCGGGCAGTGGAGAGAAGGAGAAAGATGCATGAGTGAAAGAGGTACATGGAGGGAGAAAGAGAGGTCTAAGGGGGAAGAAAGAGAGGTGCATAAACCCCATAGTAAAATAATAACAATGACACATGTTAATGTGTAAAGTTTTTTTATTCAGCTGTTTGTTTTTAACACTTAGTTTGTTCATTAAATCATTTTAAATAATGAAAAATTATTATATATATATATATATATATATATATATATATATATATATATATATATATAATTTTTTTTTTATCCGATTAATCGAAAAAATAATCGGCCAACTAATCGATTATCAAAATAATCGTTAGTTGCAGCCCTAGTGCCTGGTTTGCACACTTTGGGGGGGGGAAACATTCATGAGGTCGAAAGCAGCAGTTAAATCGTTTTGGGATTATTTGTCCCTTGCTGTTTTGCTGCAGAATTACTCCGGTTTTCTTATGGCTTTAGGGCCAATAGTCTGACTACAGAAAGGAAGAGGGCTTTTCTTTCTTTTTAATTTAAAAAAAAAAAGAAAAAAAAAAAAAGCAGCTTTTAGTAAGAATTGTGTTATTCTATTCAGATATGGCTTATTGTATGAGAACGAACAGTTTTCATTACTTTTTGTTTTACAGGGTCGAATTACTAAAGTTTTGAATATGAAGCCTCCTGAGGTAATACTTTTACGTGTGTGTGTATCGGATTGTTTCTGTAACTGTCATATATTCAACCGGGTTGGATGATGACGAATATACATTTTAGTTGGTCAGTTCTTCAAAGTAATACGTGGTTATTTAATGAGACTGGTGTGAAAAGACAAACCATATTTATTCTGGATCAAATCAACTGCTCCACAGTAGAAAAATAAAGATCTTAAAAATGAATTAAACAGCGTTTTTTTTTTTTTTTTTTTTTTTTTTTTTTTTTTTTTTTTTTTTTTTTTTTAATCCACTGAATGCTAGAGAGGTTTCCTGCGCTTTGAAAAGCAATAGTTGAAGACCTCTCTAGTATTCAGTGTAAAAACATAATCTAAACCAATGGATATCTTATATAACCACTATGGTCTGGAAATTTTACTCTATTATTGCTTTGATAATTCTTAGCACATCAGCGTCAGTGTATTTAAAAAGCACATACCTAGGTATCTATCTTTCATACAGCAGTCAGGTGTATCTATTTTTATATACTTTTTTTTTTTTTTTTTTTTTTTTTTTTTTTCCCCCTCTTCAGTTACCTTTATGTGCTGTGTACAATGATAGGTCCATATTCTGTTTCTGTCTCCACACAATAGATTTTATCAGTCTGAATGAGATCAGTCAACAGAGAGAGGCCCATGATTCAAATGGGACATGGCTGTCTTCTCAAGTAATGTTTCTAGTAATTTATAGGCTACAGCAGAGTTTAAATCCATAAATCTGTAAATAGATGTAACTCCTTTATATGAAGGACCGATTCCTAAACAAGTCCCACTATTAAATTAAGAGTTGCTTAATGCAAGGGGATAGTTAATCGTTAAACAGTTAAGCAACAAAAGGCTTTAAGTTTAATGTGGCCATCCTGTCACATGTACTGCCTATCTAACTTAATATCTTATTTACAAAATCCTAGAAATTGATATAGCTCCTTTTGAAAATTTATTATTTATAAATAGTACTATTTGCTGCTATAATGGATGTGTAAACAGCAAGCTGCACTGTACTGTAGACTTCAACACTGACATTGATTTCTGCAAGTATGTCTTTACAATCTCAGATTCTAGCTATGATTGAAGAAGCCGCTGGGACCAGGATGTATGAATGCAAGAAACTCGCTGCTCATAAAACCATTGAGAAGAAAGAAGCAAAGCTCAAAGAAATTCAGACGGTAACCTTTTAATTATATTTTTCAATGTCACAAATAGGATTATTCCCATATAAGATGCATTGATGTAAAGGCATACAAAAAATAGATCAATAAATTTTGTATGAAGCCAATCAAGCTTTTAACCCTTTGAGTGCAAAAATGTATGCAGCACCTTGCAAAGCAATCTGTGTTCACCCCTTCACTTCAAGGGTTAAAAGTTAACAGATTCCTAAGTTTTGTTAAAGGAGGGAAATTGGTTTGTAGCTGGAGGTGTAATATACAGTAACAGAACAGTAAGAAGTTAAAGGGGTATACAGTTCAGCTTTCGAGAACCCTGTGGCCATTCTTTATCAAGCTAAATAGGTGCTGTATATGTTTTAAGAATATTCTCACATGAACCTAGGTGGATCTGTCAGTAGCTTATTTTATTCTGAAAAATCAGCATGTGTTAATGACATTCACTTGTGTTCCATTCTGGAGATCCTGAACATGTTAGGAGGTGGGGTGTAGTGACTGTTCACATATTTATCTTTCTCTGTCGTCCAGTACAGGTTACTGGTAACTTTGGGTAGGCGATCCTCCCCTTTAATTGGGCAGGAACAATTCTAGAATTGAATGCAGGGGGTGGAGCCTACCTTCCCTCCTTGGCTGCAGCTAGCCAACCAGCTTCAGTAAGATTTGTTCCTTGGTGAAGACACAGGCAAGAGAACCGTTCTACTATAGTTTTAGCTATTTTTTTTATTTTTCTGTTAGAAATTGAATACGACCATTAGGCGGATTACCATAACTGTCAATGCCCTTAGATGTGGCTAGCTCAGTATCCAGTGCTTTTTGTGGAACTTAACCCCTTAACGACCCTTGACGGTTATAGTACATCATGGGTCGATCCGAGTTAACGACCTATGATGTACTATGACCGTCATGGAATTCCGGTCTCCCCCCCTTTTAGTGCTGCAGATCCACATGTCCCACAGTGCCCCTCCTCACAGGGGAGTTCCTATTGCACACTCTGGCACTCATTGGGTTTATCTGTATGTTTGTTGTGTGACTTAGAGCAAGTTTATGTGGTAACTTAACCCTTTAGCTGCTGGTTTTGCATCTTTTGGTGGGTTATTGGCACTTTCCGTACTGGGTTCAGTGTTTTTTGGGTCATCTAACATGTTCTAGTGATGTTTCATGTACTTTTAATTTACAGTTTCAACTTTAAAAAAAAAAATTGTGTTCCGACGCCATTGCTCCATTTGCTTCTATGGGTCTATGCAGTTTGGGACATATCTCTACAACCGCTCAACGTAGTGACTTCAGGGATGGCTCATTTTAATTGTCTGCCCTTGTTCTGTCATCCGCTTAACATTTTAAGTGTGTTGGGGGTTTTAGGGGGCTTCGGGCACTGTTGGGGTACTTTTTCTGGGAAAACTACATTTCTGATTGGCTCCCGCCATGGCAGTCATTTTGTGCTATTTTCAGAACGACTATCCTACGCAGGGCTTGGACTTTCCTGCTCTCCTCTGCAGATTAACCCTTCACGTGCCAGATAAGTGTATTGTAGAGATTTCTGGGGTGAAATTTTAATCTTGCACACTGTATTTGGGTGATTCCTTATACTCTAAATGTTTTTGACACTGTGAGAATGTCTAATCCGTTGGTGCTTGGGTCCAGGCCTAAGTCTAAGGACGCAGGGTTCTCTGTGTCCCCTATTGCACATTGTTCCTTATGTCATACAGGCTTACCTAGAGATTTCTCAGGTCATTTATGCCCAGCATATTCTGATGTCCCGGAGTCTCTCCCAGGGACCTCCAGCCATGCATTAGAGCCAGTTTGGGTGCAAGAGTTCAAGCTGCTACTAGAGACCTTCGGTCTACGTTGCAACTCTTTCCATCCCAGTTACAGGGGGTCTTCCACTCATAGCAGACCCCCTCTTCCATCAGATCTTCCCTGCCGAAATCACAGGGAGTACATGATGTATCAGATTCCTCTGAGGTGGAACTCTTGGTGGATTCAGATGTTGAGGAATGTTCTGCTGTGGGCTGCTTTCAGTTTTTTGGGGACACTTTTGAGACTGATCCTGAGCCCTCGGCTGAGGGCCTGATCAGGCCTGTTTTAACCACTCTAAACATTCCCTTAGTCCAAGAGTGTTTCCATGAGTGGAAATCTCCGGACAGGAAACCTTCTGTTTCCAAGAAATTTGCCAAGCTGTACGCCTTCTCTGAAGCAGTGCTTGCTCAGTGGGTTCATCCCCCCCCCCAAAGTGGATCCTCCTATCTCCAGGCTATCCAGGTCTACTGCCTTGCCAGTTTCTGATGTGTCTGCTCTGAAAGACTGGACTGACAAGAAACTTGAGGTTTCCCTGAAGTCCATTTTTGTCACTGCTGGTACTGCCATGCTTCCAGCGTTCTCAACAGCATGGGTTATAACCGGGCCATTGCGGTCTGGACTGAACAGCTCACTCTTGCTATCTGTCAGGGTGCTCCTACTTCGGATATGTTGTGGCCTCTTGCCAACATTTCTGAGGCCCTGCATTATGTTTCTGCTGACTTATTTGATGCAATTCGGTTGGTGGCAAGGGTTTCCACCATGTCTGTGGTTGCCAGACGAGCTCTTTGGCTCAAGATCTGGTCTGCTGACACTGCTTCCTAGAAAGCCTTGCTCTCCTTGCCTTTTCAAGGCACACCATTGTTTGGACCAGATCTTAAGGATCTGATTAGTGAGACTACAGGGGGTGAAAGTACCCTTCTGCCTTTGGTCCCCAGGAAGAAAACGCCTCTCAAGCATAATCGTTTTTTTTGTTACTTCCAGACAGACACGTCCGGCGAACCAGGTGGTTCCCTCAGCTCCGTGTACCTCCTCCAAGCCCAAACCGTAATGGAAGCCCAAGGTCTTTTCCAAGCCTCCTTCGGCATGACTCTCCGAACCCAGGTCCCTACTCAGCTGTGGGTGGCCGTCTGCGTAACTACCACAGTGTCTGGGAGGATTCAGTGGTGGACCCGTGGGTTTTACAGGTGGTGGCAGAAGGGTACAGGATCCCTTTCGTCTCCCTCCCTTTCGTCTTTTTCCCTCTCATATCCCCAGGGCGCAGGAAATGCTGTCTGGTCGACCTTTCTATCTTGGTGTGCTGATAGGGACCTGTCTCAGGAATTTGATCTGCCTACGGTCCTGGCCTTCTTGCAGGACGGTGTGGATAAGGGCCTCCGTTTGAGTTCCCTTAAGCTTCAGACTTCTGCTCTCTCTCTCTCTCTCTCTTTCCTTTCAGAGGAGCATTGCTATTCTTCCTAATGTCAATGTTTACTTCCAGGGTGTTGCTCATACTCGTCCTTTTAAGAATCCCGCTTCTCCGTGGGATCTTAACTTGGTTTTGGGCATGCTTCAGTGCCCTCCCTTTGAGTCCTTGGCTACTATACCTCTACACTTGCTAACATGGAAAATGGCTTTTCTCCTGGCGATAGTGTCAGTTTGCCGTGTCGTGGAGTTGCATGCTCTCTTTTTGACCACACTTCTTGGTGTTTCACAAAGACAAGGCGGTGCTTCACACTTCTCCGGAGTTTCTCCCGAAGGTGGTCTCGGAGTTCCACATTAATCAGGAGATTGTGGTGCCTTCTTTCTGCCCTGACCCTACCTCTGACAAGGAGGTGGATGTCCACTTGTTAAATGTGGTGCGTTGTCTCAAGTTTTATGTACATCGCTCTGAATCTGTTCGACAGTCTGACACGCTGTTCGTTATTCCTGAGGGCCCCAGGGCAGGAAGACCTGCATCCAAAGTGACAATTGCATCTTGGACCAAGTCCACTATTCATAAGGCTTACGAGCTGAGAATGAAGCCTGTTCCCTTTCGGGTTATGGCTCATTCTACTAGATCTATTGGCGCTTCTTGGGTTTACAAGAACCAGGCCTCTGCTGATCAGTTTTGCAAGGTTGCCACTTGGTCGTCTGTGCACACCTTTTCGAAGCACTACAGTCTTGATGTTCTGGCATCGGCTGACGCCAGTTTTGGGAGGAAGATCCTGGAGGCAGTCTTCCTATCTAGGATCTTCTTCAGTTCTTTGGTGCTTCCTTCACTTTTGAGCCCTGTTGGCTCTAGTTCAGTGTGCTGTGTAACAATTCCTGGGGTCTTGTTGCCCCTGTTCAGTGTCCATTGACACTTCATTTGTTGGGCTCTCTCTGATCTGATGGTTCATATCTGCTCTGGTGACTTTGGTGGCCTTGTGCCTGGTCCTTGCCTTACTTCCCGCTTCTGGGAAACTCAGTGGTTGGACATCCCAAAGTTACCAGTAACCTGTATTGGACGACAGAGAAAAGAGGATTTTAGTCTTACCTGTTAAATCCTTTTTTTCTCTTAGTCCATACAGGTTACTGGTCTCCCACCCTGTCAAGGGCCCATGGTTGGCTCTCCTGTGGCAGACTGTGGGGGTCCTTAGGGGTCATGCTCACGAGTCTTCTTTCCCTTCTACTATCTAGTCAATAGTGTCTCAAATCTTACTGGAGTTGGTTGGCTAGCTGCAGCCAAGGAGGGAAGGTAGGCTCCACCACCTGCATTCAATTCTAGAATTGTTCCTGCCTCACTAAAGCGGCGGATTGCCTACCCAACGTTACCAGTAACCTGGTTGGACTAAGAGTATAGGATTTAACAGGTAAGACTAAATTCTCTTTTCTCTGATAAGAATTGTGCTACCTTGTGACCACAACAGAAAATTGCAGTTTGTCAGGAAAAAGGGTTGACTTGTAACCTTTTATAATCATCCACCAGCAGTGGCAGCGCCCTTGTTTTAGTCATTAGGAAAAGTCCTACAATGTATATTTATTGCTTTCTTATTTATTTAGAAAATATTTTGCCACGAAGAATACATTGAGATTTCTCTCGTTTTCAAGTATGTCCTGGATAGTTTTCAATAAAATGTTACATATTTACACAAATGGAGAACATTATATACACATACATATTAAAAAATTATAAACCGTTACATACTGTTTTATAGATATAAAGAAGCATTTATTTTTATGGACATTTAGAATCATTACAGCTCTTTTAAGGATGTAGCAAAATTAACTGAGCATTCTTAGGTTAAAGAGTAAAACAGCAATATTTGTCAGTCACACACTGTAATACTCACTAGTCTAAACAATATTAAAGGGATAGTAATACTTCATTTTATGTTTATTTTATTTTGTAGGCATTAAAAAAACATGAAGAACGATATATAAGTCTTATCTCTCAAACCGTTATGGTTTATGAGATATTCACAAGCAAAGTTTCCCCTCCTGCCCCTTTTACCTAGTGTAAGCCATCTCTTCTCAGATGTGGAATGCAGTCCATAGACCAGACAGATAACAGCAGGGGATAATCTTCTTCCTATGAGAACAATGAAATCCCTGCCCCCCTTGACAAGTTTTTCAGGTTTTTCCCTTATCTTAATTGAAGATTGTCACTCTCTGCAGTCTACCTGGGCACCTCCCTTCTGATCTGGCTGAACAGGGGGGGAAACTTTGCTTGTGAATATCTCTTAAACCATAAAGGTTTGAGAGAGAAGACTTATATCGTTCTTCATGTTTTTTTAATGCCTACAAAATAAAATAAAGATAAAACAAAGTATTACTATCCCTTTAAGGATTTAAGATAAAATCTTGATAGACTTTCATAAAGAGGCTCCATTGAATAACATACGGGTTGGAAAGTGTTCACTCACTGAAGCGTTCTGGCACTTATTTCTCCTAAATTTGATTTGTAAAGATGTAAAGCCACTGTTTCTTTGTGTAGCTGTATGTTGCAGATTGAGTTGTGTGTTTAACTCCTTTGTTGCCCAAAGTTTTCCCGTATATAGTGAAAGAATGAGTTGGAGACCTTTCTAGTATCCAAGGAGTTTAATGTTAACAGACTGAGAGTTGCAAATTTAAATTAATGTATTTATTTATTTATTTTTTGTTTGCTTAGATTCTGGAGGAAGAAATTACTCCAACCATACATAAACTGAAAGAGGTAAGTAAAAGTATCTGAACAAAAGATTGAGAAGTACAAAATGTAGTGTCTGGCAATGAACTACAAAACCGACCATTATTTTAGGTTACTTTTTATACCAGGCATGCATTTGCATTAATATGTGAGAGAAGTTTAGCCATCTGAAATAACACATACAATTTCCATTCACCTGCTATGGTAATTTCTTACATCCAGTGGTGGCACATGACAGTGGGTTGAAGGATCCTCTATCAAGAAGCAGGGCAAAAGTAACAACTCCTCCCTCTCTTCTGCCCTACTTTACCCTAACACTTCCACCTGCCAGTTTGTGTCCTGTTACAGGAGCCACGGGGCTGGTCTCGTCCTGGAGACCAATACATGACTCCCCTGTATGGAATATTTGATTCTAGTTTGTTCTGTTTGATTCATCTTTCTTTAGTATGTTGGGGATGGGAATTTTGTTTATCCTGTTCAAGACCATAATCCTCTGCGGGCGATGATGAGTTGCAGTCCAACAGTTAGAAACAAATACGTCCCACTAGCTGTTGGGGTTTACAGCTCCTGTCATTTCCAAACAGCCATTAGCTGATTGTAGATAATGGGAGTTGTAGTCCACAAAAGCAAAATATTTAAATTTTGCTTATCCCTGCTTGTGGTGTTTGCATGACTTTCTGTACAAAAGATTTTGTAATTCTCTAGCGTCATTGAGGGATGCAGGGACCATGTGGTTAAACAGTGTACCTAAAGGAGGCAGGGCACTCACATTTCCTAGCTGCTAACCCCCCCCCCCCTGCATATCTGCCTTCAGTCTTTTAGTGTCCTTGATGGTGGTTCAGGGCAACCTCTCTCCTGAAGAGATCTTCAGTTAGAACCTTTTTTTATTTTACCTTTCTCCTCAGAGCTTCTAAGGGCCCTCACTTTGTGAGGAGAGTCCTCCTATTTAACACTTTCATTCCTAGCTTCCTTCCTTTGGAACAGCTTACTCAATCACTGAGGTCAAAACTCAACTGTTAAGTGAGGGAGAAGCTTTGTAGTTAGTAGGTGATCTTTGTGGGATACATACAGGTATATTTTTATTATATAATAAAATCAATATATATATATTTTTTTAATTTCAACTTATTTTAATATATTATAGTATTTTACTATATTTCCATGATTATTAAATTTACCTCAGAACATAGTGCTTTGTGTTTTCCTCACAGAGCACTATGCGTTTCTGAGGCATTGCAGGTTTTCTTCTTGGTTTAAATTTTGCTCTTAAGCTAGTGGTTCAAGTTTCCTCACACAGCAACGGCCATTGATCCCAGCACCTCCAGAGGTTCTCTGATTACAGCTTATCAGCAACCGAACGCCTAAAAATGGGACTTGTCCAGGTTACTGCTCCGTGGGAGGCACTAACTGTTGTTGCTACACTTAGTTTGACCTTCCGTTCTGAGCTGACTCTGCAAGAGCAGTTCTTTACAATGTGTCATATCATTAACCCCTTCACTACCAGCTCCTTGGGGTATGGTGTTGGTGCTAATATTTGGGATTTTAATATAATTTCATTCTATTATTCAGCCTCTGTTCATTTGTTTATGTGCACTCTATATTTAATGGTTGTTGGACTGCAAGTCTCCATTTAGACCAAGTTCTTTTGGGACATTGGCACATTTTAATCTTGGGGGCCAGAGGGGTACGGAATGCATTGCTTTGCAATGCATTCTGTGCCACTTTGGAACTCAAAGGGATAATACATCTCATTGTATTAATGTAAGTAAGTTGAACATTTCTCAGTTAGTACATACGAAGATGATGATGTTTAATTTATTTCCTTCCTTCATTTATGGCAGAAAGGGGGGGGGGGAGAAAACTAAGAACAATTAAAGTAATTCCACTACATTTAATAATATACAATGAAAGGTCAAAAACAATTTATCTGTGTATTCTAAATGCATGGACTTGAAGGCAAACAGGGCTTCCATATCTACCATGGTTTTCTCCCTATTCTGGAGCCAAAGTGAGCCAAGTCCTTACCAGGTTATCTTGCCAAATTGAAAGGATTTGGACTGGTGGTTTATAGATGTACCTTGTGCAACAGTTAAAAGTCCACGAACATAAAATCCTCCAAAATCTTACTACTTCACCCTCATTCATCTGACGCTGAAGGTGAATTGGCCAGTGATAGGTCTGAGTCATCCTCATTCTTTGATTCAGAATCCATGAACTCTTTAATTAAAAAGCTATCCTGTATCTGGTAGGACATTCTTGATGACCAAGCCTCTAAGTCCTCTTCCAAGTCTTTTTAAATGTAAAAAGAAATATGCTGTTCTTACCTGTGATCATATAGTCACGGATGTGTGTGAAAATCCATCTAAAGCTGTGATTATTCCCAGGAAATCTGCTAAGGTATATACCCCCTTTCTAAATCAAAGGTTGGCCTTTGGTTCAAACAAAACAAAATATTGTCTCACTGAACAGAGATCTTCTGGACCAGGAGCAATCACTTGGGCTTGCTTTACTTGCAAATAATATGCCTCATGATAAAATGTTACCTATTCTAGGCTGCCTCCAAGAGTCCACCTCCTATATTGGGAAAGATACCTTGGATATAGCTAAGTTGGTATTCAAATGTTCAGCATCAACCTTTACAGCACATGGTGTTTCATGGTTAAAAAATTGGAATGCAGATTCTGCTTCCAAAAAAGCTCTAATATCTTTCCCTTTCAAGGTATTCTTCCTATTTGGAGCCCTAGTTAGACAAATGTGTCAGCCTCACCACTGGCAGTAAAAGTACCCCTTTGCCTTAGAATAAACCTAAAAGGTTTGATCACAAGAAAAAGAAGTTACAGGAAGCCTTTCATCATACTATCCATCAGTTCCTAGACAATGGTGTAATGGTTCCATTGCCAAATGACTAAAAGTTCTAAAGCTTTTATTGAAATTTTTTTATGGTACCCCCCCCCCAAAAAAAAAAAATGGATGTTTCAGTTCAGTCCTATCCTGTCACTCAAAAACAGCTACTCAAACTTCCCAGGTTCAAGATGGAGTCTATCAAGTCATTGATAGCAGCCATGGAACCAGACCAGTTTCTCACATATCTGTACATCAAAGATGCCTTCCTACACATCTGTTTGGCCCAAACACTGGAAATATCCCAGGTTTGCTTACCAAAAAAGCACTTTAAATTTGTCTCTCTGCCTTTTGGTTTAGCCACATCTCCAAGGTGTTGTCTCCTCTAATGGCTTGCCTCAGATCCATGGAACTAAATCTTACTCCTTACCTGGACGATCTGTTGCTAAAGACTGCATCTCAGGAGCTAATTCACATACATCTTAACTCTGTCAGCTATGAAGTATCATGGTTGGTTAATTAACCTGAACAAATCTCAACTAGTACCATCTCGGCAGATTCTGTTTCTAGGCCTAATATTCAGTCCCAGCCTTCAAAAGGGGTATTATTTCCAGAGAAGATTTCAGATCTTCAAGACAAGTCTTGAAGATCTTCAAGTCTAATCCTTTTCTCCCTACCAGAAGTTTGTCAGACACTGCATGAAGATTGTGGGAAAAAAAGGTAGCCACAATAGAAGCAGTTCCCTTCACTCAGATTCACTTGTGGTCTCTTCAACTGGATCTAATTTGCAACTGGTTAAAAAAATCCAAATCCTCTTCATCATTTGTTGAAAATATTTCAGTTCACAAGACAATTTCTACAGTGGTGGCTCATAAGTTTAAATCTTCAGGGAAACATTTCTCTATACAGAGTTGGAGTTAGTTGCAATAGACGCCCGTTTGTTTGGATGGGGAGTGGTGTACAAACCTCTCTCCATTCAAGGTCAAGTGGACTGCATTGGAGTCCTATATTCCTGTAAACATTTTGGAGTTGCATGTATTTTTCAATACACTGTTGGCATCTGCGTCAATTCTGAAGACTCTTCCCATTCAGTTTCAGTCAGACAATGCCACTACAGTGGCATACCTAAACCATCAAGGAGGGACAAAAGAAAAACACAGTGCTGCCTGGATGAAAAAAAAATTCTTCTCTGGGCAGGGGAACCATGTTTAGCGTTGTCAACCATTTACATTCCAGGAGTAGAGAATTAGGAGGCAGATTACTCGGCTGTCAGCCAATAGAACAGGGGAATGAGAACTAAATCAGGAAATATTCCTTCAGTTTATTCATTGATGGGGTGTTCCAGACATAGGCATGATGGCATCAAGAAGAAACGAAATACTTTCAACATTCTGTGCAAGAGCAAGTGATACATAAGCGATAGCCGTGGATGCACTAACAATTCCATGGAATTAAAGTCTAGTGTATGTCTTCTCTCGGCTAGTTGAGTCCTAGAATTCTCTGTGAATAAATGAGGAGTTGGTACACACCATCTTCATAACTCGATTTTGGCCCAGGAGGTCCTGGTTTCACCACCTCACAGATATGTCATGGACCGAGCCATGCCGTCTACCTTGTATTCCAGACTTCCTCTCTCATGGCCCAACTTCCACAATCTCGCTTTGACTGTGTGGAACTTGAGACCCAAATCTTGAAGGACAAAGGCCTCAGCTCTCCTGTGATATGATCCATTCTCAAGGCTTGCAGACCAGTGTCATTTCAAATATATCCCCTTGTTTGGAGAATCTTTTTCTCATTCAGTGACCGGAAAGTCCAAGATCCCTCTTCTTTCCATCTTCCGTTCCTTCTAGAATCCCTTTTATCAGGCCTAGATAATTGTCTAAGGGTTAACTCCCTGAAAGGCCAGCTTTTGGCTCTCTCTCTCTCTGCTTTTCCAGAGAAAGACTGCTGATCTCTCAGAAACTCAAACTTTCCTTCAAGGTGTCACCAGGATAGTGTCTCTCCCCCCCCCCCCATATAGACATCCCATTTCCCCATGGGATTAGAATTTAGTATTGGTTGTTCTTCAGTCCTCTCCATTTGAGCCTTTATCATCTTTGAGACCTAACTTTGAAAACAGTCTTCCTCATGGCAGTTTGTATCTGCAAAAAGAGCTTCAATACTCTAGTGCTCTTTCTTGTATTTCTTCTCACCTTGTCTTTCATCAAGACAAAAGTGACCTTAAGAACAGTACCAGAGTTCCAACCTAAAGTGGTTTTGGCTTTCCACATAAACCAGTAATAGATTCTCCTTTTCTTGTGTCCTAATTCTTCTAAATGAAGAGTTCTTCATACTTTTAGATGTAGTGAGATGTTCACAACAGTACGTCCAAGTCACTCAATCTTTTAGGATTTCAGGCCATTGTTCATTAGTTTTCTTCACTACCAGTTGTTTAGAGTGGCTTTGGTACGCCCTCATGTTCCCTGCATTCTTCAGTGAGGCTAGAGAAAATGTGATTTTTAATTTTTTTTTTTTTTTTTTAATTACATTTTCCTTACCTATTTAAATCCTTCTCTTATCGGTAAGTTAAAAATCCCATTATTTACAGCTTTGTCTAAAAGAGATTCTTTATTCATAGCTGTCTCTGTGGTACTTGACAGAAGACCAGAAGTAACACTTCTGCTAGGTCAGCATTTCTCCCTTTAGTACTTAACCATTTGTTTTCTTATGCTTGCATTTCACAGGAAAGATCTTCCTATTTGGAGTACCAGAAGATCATGCGGGAGATTGAACACTTAAGCCGCCTCTATATTGCTTATCAGTTTGTCTGTGCTGAAGAGACTAAGGTTCGCTCTGCTGAAGAGCTGAAGGAAATGCAGGACTCAATCTTGAAACTCCAGGAGACCATGGCAGAAAATGAAAGGAAGGTGAAAGAATTAGGCAAAGAAATAGGGGAGCTGGAGAAAATGAGAGATCAGGTATGACACTCGTTAATATGGGACCTGTTGTAACAGCAAGTGTGGAAGTAAGATTAACCCCCTTGAATGTGCAAGAAGTGTCACATGAGTCTATCCACATACTGTATATGTATTCTTATAAATGGAGCTGGGCAAATATGTTGTGATCAAGATCTAGTGAAGTAGTTTACACAGAGGTAAGTGTGTCAGTCTGTGTTACTGCTGGGTTGGCGTGGCAACCAATCTCCTTTGGTCAATCGACTAGGTCAACCCTTTTATTGCAGATAGGGCTATTATCAGGAAAAAAGATTGAGGCCTTCTTTGCATTCAAGGGGTTAAACACTTTATTTAAAATCGGTGGAAATGTGTTTGTGTTCCCAGTGGCTCATTTGGTTTGCTCTAGCATTTTGTTAGCGGGACATGCACTAAAGTTCGATGTGGACCCAGTTTGCTTATATATAGCTGGAAATGCTGCTGGAGCTTGCAGAAACAAAATCACATTCCCTGAGACTTGTGGATTTTGCATAGCTTTTAATGTACTCCGTCCTGGAGAAAAGTTTGTAGTATTCACAGTTCACCATGCTACAAAGTGGAGAAGTGGTCACCAAATTTCACCCTGGCCTTATTAACCTAACTGCAGACATACCATTACAACACATCGGTAGCTTTATACCTCCATTATATGGTATTGATCAATGTCTCTTCTCCCTCTCTTACACACCTGATTCTTAGTGTATATGGCAGTGTTCTGTCGCCTCCATGGAGAACTGATCTCTGGATATCACCAGATGTACTTCACCGATCTAGTGAACCTTAGTGCATCTTCCCCCAGTTCTCTTTACTACTTGTGGTGTTCTGGGAAGTCAGTTGCTGGACCTCCATCTGTTGGGGGCCCACATCTCCCATCATCCCTAATGATGGGAGTTATAGGTTTATATAAATGGCTCTCTTCGAATACACAACCAGTTCATGAGTGCACTTAGACACTGTCTGTGGAAGGGGGGTGGGGGGTCCTCTCTCCCATTACTATAGCAACTATAAAGTGCTGCTGTTTGTGTGGGTCTCACAAGGAACTGGTTTACAGTTTATTTTGCTTTCAGGTCATGTGGAGTTCTGCACTTGGTTTCATATAAATATGAGTTCGTCCTTTTACGTATGTGAAAGAAGTGACTTCTGGTGTAATCGTAAATAAACCTAATTTTTAAAAACTATTTTGTATGGTTACATTTCACACTCCTCAAGCTTGGAGCATAATCCTAAAACTAAGGGCCACATTTATCAAAGCAAAATATGTATCAAAGAATAGGTCACATTGAAAGTTGTGGGAGTTTTTCTTTGATAGAAAATGGTGCAGCTGTATTGCTTCAGTTTTGGTTTGGTAAAAGTGACCCATAAGTGCTAAGTTTAGGCTGTATTTGGCAAGCTAAAGATGAGCAGTTATGAAGCATCCCAACTGCACCATATGGAAGAAATAAAACTTAACAAATTGCTGTTGCTTTGAATGAGTATTTAACCCCTTGAATTAGTTCTCTAGAGTTTCTCTTATTTAGCTTACTGAATATAGCTCTTTTGTTCTTTATTTTATTATAGATGTATTAACCTGTGTGAATCCAGTTGTATCAATGGGAAAGCCCCAGTACTGTCAAATGAATTGGAACACATAGCACATTACATTTACCAATTCAAGTCTGGTCTCCCACTGCTAATTCTATGCACCGGTCCCTTGTAATATTTCTTACGCCTTTGTTAATAAGAGAAGGCTATCCTGATGTTTTGGCTCATTGGGATTTGTTCAGTAAGCTAAGGAGGAACAATGCTGGATCAAACAAACTACACCATTGGACAAAAAAGCCTCATTTAAATCATTTGGGATTTTCATTTCTTCCTTTATGAAGTAGTCGTTCTCCTGAATTGCATCTCTAGTTTACTGAATACATCCCATGGCGTTGTTTGAGTAGTAGTAACTCTGACCTATGTTTTTCTGGCAACAGTGGTTTTTAAACTGTATATTCTTTTGGTTTCAGGAAGTTGGAGGGGCTCTGCGTGCTCTGGAAGAATCCCTTGCAGAGGCTCAAAGAGCTGATGCCAAAGCCCAGAGTACATTAGATCTGAAGAAACAAAACCTGAAGGGTGAAGAGAAAAAACGCAAAGAGCTAGTGAAAAGTATGGAAGAGGTGAGTCATAGAGTATCACTGCACTTTCTGCAAGTGAATTAATTTAGGATCTAAAAGTGTGGTGACAAGATTAACGTAGAGAGAGCTTCTGTTGTCTACTCTAAGGGGACATTTCATGCACAAGCAAAAGTGGAGCAATTCTGGAACGAACCATCTACACAAAAGGAGACAAATGCCTGTTCCTAAAATCTCATAGCATTCAGGGGGTTAAAAGCCCCATTTAAATCACTAGAGATTTGGGGAACAGGCATTTGTCTCCTATGGTGTAGATGGTTTGTTCCAGAATTGCATTGCTTCACAAGGTGTTGGAAACCTAGCGTTCGTGACGTTCGGATTTCCATTTAAATCAAAAGGAAATATCATGCGAGTCTGTGAATGCCATGTATACAGTTAAAACTGTGCTTGTTTATTGGTATTCATGGGGGGTACAGGGCTTATTAAAAAAAAAACAAAAGAGCTGGAATGTTTACAACAAATTTGACTTGCTATGTATAGTGTATTATATTAAAACAATGTCATGTATTTTTTTTTTTACTATTTAAATCCTATCCTGTAGCATGATGCTAAATTCATGTAAGACACCCTGATAAACCTAACCACCTCCTGAATATTGGCCTTCAAGGTGTGTGTGTGTGTGTGTGTGTGTGTGTGTGTGTATATAATAAATTATACTACTCAAATGAAATTTTGAAGGTGTTTAAAGTTTTTGCATATTTTAACATCAGTAGCATCCAAGGTGCCATTTCTCTTTAAATTTAGTACATGAAAATGAGAGGTTAGAGAGGATGAAATGTATTTTCTTAATTGAATGTTGAACCTCCTCCTTGAATTGCATTTGAAAGTTCGTAAAGTTGTTTTAAAGTGACAATTAATCATGTTACTATAAAGGTCTGCAAATGAATGGTTTAGGACGGGTAGACAAAAATATATATTATATTATATTTTTTATATATATATATATATATATATATATATATATATATATATATATATATATATATATATATAATATATATATAATAAAATATATATATAATAAAATATGAGTGTCTGAAGGGAAGCACGCTCACCAATTCTGTATCTTTAGCCTGGGTGCTTTACTTGTGGGAGATAATGTAGATGACAAATTGGTCAGCACTCGCAGGACTTGTTTTAAAGTGAAATTTACTCGGTGCCAACTTTAAAACAAGTCCTGCGGGTGCTGACTCATTTGTCATATATATTTGGTAAGCACACCCAAAGAAGAGAGAGAGGGAAAAAAAAAAAATTGCTGGATTGCAACCAATTTTGACAAAAATAGCTGAAAGCAAATACACAAAATATTGGTGCACATCCAAATTTTCATAACCATTAACCCTTTACTCTGTGGCTTTGTGCCTGCATATCTCTACTGTATTAAAGTTGAGAATTTAGTCACATCATATGGCCGAAGAATGCTAAGCTTGTCGCCAAGGTACCTAATTTTTGGCAAGTACCCAACCTTAATATGCTTTGTCTTATGAACTGACCCCTAAGTGCAATGCTCATTGTCTTTAGAACACTATATAATGCCTGTCAGAGAGTCTCTCTCCATTAATGAGTAAAGCTGACAAAGATTCAGCTCTCAGGATAAAGTAAATTAATGTTAGTAAACGCCTAAAGTGGGAGAGAGTCAGCTCATAAGACAAAGCATATTAAGGTTGGATACTTGCCAAAAATGAGGTACCTTTGCGTTGGTGGCAAGCTTAGCATTCTATGGCCATATGATGTGACTAAATCCTCATCTTTAATATAGTAGTGATATGCAGGCACAGTGCCTCAGAGTAAAGGGTTAATGGTAATGAAAATTTGGATGTGCAGCAATATTTTGTGTATTTGCTTATATAATATGTATTAGCAATGTGGGACGGCATTGCCCGTCATATTATTTACACAGAGAGATATTGTGTGAACCAGAAATATGCAGTGTTAGACAGATACTTAAAGGGATAGTATTACTTCAAAATTACTATCCCTCATATTGTAGCCCTTAATAAACTGAGTTAAATGACACCAGCGGCATCTCTCAGACCTTTATGGTTTAAGAGATAGCCACTTTCAAAGTTTCCTCTCCCCTGCTGTTAGCATTCTGCTGCCAGCAGGAGAATCCGGTCCCGGGACAGGCGGAGGATCTTCAGCAGAGCCGATATCTCTTTATGGAAGGAAAAATTATTCATTGAAACAGTCTTCTACTTGTGCTTGGTTACCAAGCACACGTAGAAGACTGTTTCAATTAATCATTTTTCCTTCCATAATGAGATATCGGCTCTGCTGAAGAGCCTCCTCTTGATTCAGAGACCGGATTCTCCTGCTGGCAGCAGAATGCTAACAGCAGGGGAGAGGAAACTTTGAAAGCGGCTATCTCTTAAACCATAAAGGTCTGAGAGATGCCGCTGGTGTCATTTAACTCAGTTTATTAAGGGCTACAATATGAGGGATAGTAATTTTGAAGTAATACTATCCCTTTAAAGAGACAGAGCGTGTCACTGTGAAACGCATACATACAGAGAGACACACATACATGCACGTATGTCACATATGTAGACAGTGTGTGACAAACGCAGTGGTGATATGCTGATAAGAGTTCTAAAAAATGTTTTAATTGCAGCTCTTCAGCTTGATGAATAAGACCCTGTATCCTTACAGTTGAAGTGAGTGTGCTGTTACTTGATGAATAAGGCCCTTTATCCTTACAGATGAAGTGAGTGTGCTGTGTTACTTGGTGAATAAGGCCCTGTATCCTTACAGTTGAAGTGAGTGTGCTGTGTTACTTGATGAATAAGGCCCTGTATCCTTACAGTTGAAGTGAGTGTGCAATGTACTTGGTGAAGATGTTTGTGAGTAAAGGAATAATTTAGATTACAGCAGTGGATACTGCAGTACATTTGAAGAAATAGGTTGACAGACAGAGGGTTAAGTGACAGATGCAGTGATAGATAATGTAATGGTGATGTGGTAATAAAATGCCGAGATTGGGACTATGGGTGAATGGCAAGGGGATAGGTGAGTGGGGGTGACAAAGGAGGAGGAGATGAGAGATTGAGGAAAAGAGGGACAGTGAAGTGTTAAAGTAAAGTAATGGGTGAGGGGGAGAAATGACTATACATAAACAGTGAAGTAGACATGAAATACAGGGCTGTAGGGTTATTGCATTATACAGACCTAGTGTAGCAGTTGGTTGGAGTGAAGCACTTTAACTCTGAGTGTGAAAGAGGTATGCAACGCATTGCTGTGTAATGAGTTGTATAGTCCTCTGGCAGTGAAAGGGTTAAGTGACACATGTTGGGCGCTTATACACTATGTGGGACGGCGTTGGCCGTCATGTTATGACCGTTGGGAGCACGTGTGTGAAATGTAGACACACTGATAAACACATATATATGCAACACACAGGCAGACACACACACACACACACCATATATGCGCAGAAACACATGCGTGCATGAGTTGTGCACCCCTCTGGCACTCAAATGGTTAAGGTATAGAGAGGCATGTCAGAGTTAAATAGCAGTGGGAAGTGTATTCATACCTGGGAACATTGACTTGTGGAATCCTTGGAGGGGAGTCATGTGGTGCTGATGTGAAGAGACAAATGGGGCAATCTGGGTTAAAAGTGGGTGGGGCTTAATTGCGAGTAGGGGGCAGGGCTTGATGACAGTGAAGAAATAATTCAGCAATGAGGTCCTACCTTAACCCTTTCAGTGCCGTTTTGTTCCCCTGGTGCTGTAGCACCCTTCAGTGGCTGTACTACAGGCCCTGCTGAGACCACTGGGAGTCAGGGTGAGTGACTGTGTGTCAGCCATATTTGTTTCTGGCTTTGTGTGTGTGGTGCTGTGTCAGTGGGGCATGTGTGTGTAATACCTGGGAACTTTTACTTGTGGAGTCCCTCATGTGGTGCTGATGTGGAGACAGCAATGGGGCAATTTGGGTTAAAAGTGGGCAGGGCTTAATCCCGAGTAGGGGGAGGGGCTTAAGAGAAATGTGGGAAAAGTGTTAGTAATAGGCTGGAGAAGGAAGATAAGTGGGAGGGAAATGCAAGTTTACAGTGTGAGAGGTTTGAACACACTCCCTGAGGGCTAAAACTTGATACACAACCCTGTGGCAGTCAGTGGGTTAAGTGTGTACCTGACTGGCAAATGATGACAGTGAAGAAATAATTGAGCAATGAGGACCTACCTTAACCCTTTGAGTGCCATTTTGTTTCTCAGTGGCTGTACTACAGGTCCTGCTGAGGCCACTGGGAGTCAGGGTGAGTGACTGTGTGTGTGTGTGTGTGTGTGTGTGTGTGTGTGTGTGTGTGTCAGCCATATTTCTTTCTGGCTTATGTGTGTGTCATGCTGTGTGTGTGAGTGGGGCATATGTGTGTGTTTGGTGCTGTCTGTCTGTCTGTGTCTGGTGCTGTGTGAGTGGGGCATGTGTGTGTTTGGTGCTGTGTGAGTGGGGCATGTGTGTGTTTTTCTGTGGTGTAGGAGCAAGTGGCAGCCATTTTGTTTTTTTTCTGACTTTGATAGTGGTAGGCGGGCTTCATAGTGAGGGCGGGCCAACTCCCTGCATGATTTTCACACCAATAGCAGTGGCCTTCGGCCACTGCAATTGGTGTGAAAATCACGACCCTATTGAATCACCCAATGGGAGCAGTAACCCCTCCTTATTGCCACCCCTGGGTGTGTGTGTGTCTCCTGAGGAGACATAAATTATGTTATGAGCCTTTCTCTTATATAGTTGAAACCAGAAGTTTACATACACTATATAAAAAGACACATATGCATGTTTTTCTCACTGAAATCAGACTAAACCTTGCCCGTTTTGTGTCAATTAGGATTACCAAAATTATTTATATTTGCCAAATGCCAGAATAATGAGAGAGAGAGAATTTTTTAAGGCATTTTTATTACTTTCTGCAAAGTCAAAAGTTTACATACACTAGAATTACTATGCCTTTAAGCAATTTGGGACAGCCCATATGATGATGTCATGTCTTTGGAAGCTTTATTGGCAACATCTGAGTTAATTAGAGACACACCTGTGGATGTATTTTAATGCACACCAGAAACACACTGCTTCTGTGTGTAACATCATGGGAAAGTCTAAAGAAATCAGCCAAGATATCAGGAAGAGAATTGTGGACTTGCAGAAGTCTGTATCATCCTTGGGCGCAATTTCCAGATACCTGCAGGTGCCTCGTTCATCTGTTCATCTGTACAAACAATTATACGCAAGTACAAACAAGATGGGAATGTCCAGCCATCATATTGCTCAGGAAGGGGACGAGTTCTGTGTCTCAGACATGAACGTGCTTTGGTCCGACGTGCATATCAACCCAAGAACAAAAGCAAAAGACCTTGTGAAGATGCTGGCGAAAGCTGGTAAGATTGTGTCATTATCCACAGTGAAACGAGTACTGTATCAACATGGGCTGAAAGGCCACTCTGCCAGGAAGAAGCCATTGCTCCAAAAGAAACATATAAAAGCCAGATTAATGTTTGCAAATGCACACAGGAACAAAGACCTACATTTTTGGAGACATGTCCTGTATTCTGATGAAACTAAAATTGAACTGTTTGCCATAATGACCATCGTTACGTTTGGAGGAAAAAGGGAGAAGCTTGGAAGCCTAAGAACACCATCCCAACTGTGAAACACGGGGGTGGCAGCATCATGTTGTGGGGCTGTTTTGCTGCAGGAGGGACTGGTGCACTTCACAAAATAGATGGCATCATGAGACAAGATTATGTGGCAATACTGAAGCAACATCTCAAGACATCAGCCAGGAAGTTAAAGCTTGGGCGGAAATGGGTCTTCCAAATGGACAATGACCCGAAGCATACTGCCAAACTGGTTACAAAGTGGCTTAAGGATAACAAAGTCAATGTTTTGGAGTGGCCATCACCAAGCCCTGATCTCAATCCTATTGAAAATTTATGGGCAAAGCAGAAAAGGCAGGTGTGAGCAAGGCGACTTACAAACATGGCTCAGTTACACCAGTTCTGTCAGGAGGAATGGGCCAAAACTCCTACCAACTATTGTGAGAAGCTTGTGGAAGGATATCCAAAACGTTTGACCCAAGTCATACAGTTTAAGGGCAATGCTACCAAATACTAATGAAATGTATGTAAACTTTTGACTTTGCAGAAAGTAATAAAAATGCCTTAAAAAATTCTCTCTCTCATTACTCTGGCATTTGGCAAATATAAATAATTTTGGTAATCCTAATTGACCTAAAACGGGTAAGGTTTATTCTGATTTCATGTCAACTTCTGGGCAGCTCAGATAACCAGGATTTTTCCACCCAGTTTAGTACAGAAAATTATCTTTCTGGAATATATCTCTCTTTGCTGCCCTGTATACATTTTAAACTTTGAGTTACCCTTGACAAATGACACACAAAATGTCCAGTGTTCCCCAAACAAAAAATGGTTGAGAACTACTGTGCTAGTGTGTTATGAAGGGTAAAAAGAAGTAATATACATGGTTATTCTTTGGTTTCACAATCAGAATAACAAAAACAAACCTATAGTGCATAAACATTTCCATAAGTATAAATTTGAAATTCAGCATTCACTTTTTGTCAGAGTCTTCATGGAAAACACGAGGTACCCTAAGTTGGATGTTTGTGGCACACCGAAGTGCCCCTGCACCCTGGTTGTGAATCACTGCAATAGCATGTAGTCCCGCACTGTACGAGATCATGATCCAGAATAAATGTATTAATACCTGTCCAATACACCACCTAGTCTTTTGGCTGTTATGATGAATGAGGTGAAAAAATACAGTAAAATCCTGTTGAGTGTCATAGGGGTATCCAGTGAATTTCTTTGCTATGCTTTTAATATCTTTCTGGCACTTGATGAATGAATTCAAGATGGCAAGATCAACTTCAGGTTAAAATATTGTATTGTCCACAACCGTTTTACTAAGCCTTTAACCCTTAGGTGACTTTAGTTTGTTTTTTAAGAACATTAATCATTGCCTATGTACTGTTGATGGTACTCAATGCTAATTAAAATTAGAATTTTAGTTTGTATCCTACGGTGCTGCGGAAATGCACTTTTAGTGTCCTGAATATAACCCTTAGTGCAGTGTTTCTCAACCAGGGTGCCATGGCACTTTGGTGTGCCACGGACATCCACTAAGGGTGCCCCATTGTATCTATAATGCATTGACAAATATGTTAATGTAGACTTCCAACTGTATATTTAAGGATATTACTATGCACAATATGTTTATTTTAGTTGTGAGGTCTAACCATAACTCTATAGTTATGTATTTCTAACCTTCATTACACCCTAGACAAATGACATATAATGATAAGGGTGCCCCGAAAATACCAGACTGAGTGTTAGGTGTGCCTTGAGCAAAAAAAGCTTGAGAACCACTGCCTTAGTGTCTTAAATGTGCTGTGTAATAAACTTTTGTACAACAGCAACTGTGTTAGTTAATTTTGTTCTCATCTTAATATTTGTATGGTTGTTCTAATAAGGATGCCAAGGCTTTAGCTGCCAAAGAGAAGGAAGTGAAGAAAATCACAGATGGCCTGAGTTCCCTTCAGGAGACAAGTCAGAAGGATGCAGAGGGCCTGACCGCTGCCCAGCAGCACTTCAATGCTGTATCTGCTGGGCTGTCAAGTAATGAAGATGGAGAAGAAGCCACACTTGCTGGACAGATGATGACTTGCAAGAATGAGATCAGCAAAGCAGAGACAGAGGCTAAACAGGTATTATTCATTTATTTCTTTATTTTTCTTGGATTCGTTCTTTTATTACGACCTAACTTCTTTCTACATGGATAGGCTTTTGAGCTGAGAACTGAGAGGCCACTTGTTTCAGATGATGGTCTACATGTAAATCATCTAATGACTTTATTCCATAAAGAGTCACTTTGATAATTAACTCCTTTTGAGAAAGTAACATTGGTGTTAGTCAGAAGCAAGCTCTCCCCTCTTCGCACAACCCAAACTACATATAACCTTACCATAGCTCCATAGTAATTGGGGATGGGCAAAACATTTTGCTTCAAAAGCAAAACAGGCAAAAAATGGCACTTCCTTCTATATAGTTAATATTTTTGAGAAATCTGCACTTTTCCTATGTTTGTTTGTTTGTTTTAGACCAAAACTGACTTCAGCCATGATAAAATAAATGTACCAGTGCATACTACAGAGAGAATACTGCAGTAAGGGGTAATGGAATAGTAGAGGGAAATGGTGCTCACAAGGTAAATGTAATAGTGAAGACCAGAGAGAAAATAACCTTGCACATCAAGCACATGTTAAAAACCTCAATGGCACCCTCCCCTAATTGGATCACATAAACATGGGAGAAAAATTATAAAACCATAAAGTTTATTATACCAATATTAGAAAACGGCAAATTAAAATATTGACAGCAGCCATGTGTATCACAAAGATCCAGTCTCCTAAGGATAAAGTCTGATTGTATAGACAGAAGGCCACAATCATGTATGATTTATAATTAAAATAAAATATTAGTGTAAATGGCATCTAATATCATCAGTATTCTTTGAAACCTTTTAGTTCTGATTCAGCTGCTATGCAGTCAGAGGGTTTCAAAACAAATCTTCAGTACAGATACCGTTATGGATATACATATAGGTTTCATGAATTAAGTGTTATACCAGATTTTCTACACTTACAAGCTCTACATGAAAATCTATCAGATTAATATAGATCTAGCTATATCTAATCATACCTTAGAAGAATAATGTAATTTTGAACAAAAACAAACAAACAAAAAAAAAAACCGCTTAACTACTTCAATATAAATGTTGAAGCCTATTAGCTCAGATGCAATCGCTCTATCATTAATCTGAGCCGGCTTCAAGATAGCATGAGATGCACAAGCTCGTTAAAGAGCAGCTTCCTATGATACAAGCCTTTTTAACCTCTCATAACTGTTCTGCTTACCGGACGTCTTGGTATACATTGTTACCGATACAGAGAGATTTTTTGGTATTCTTGACTGTTTAAATTAAATAGAAAATACATATCGCATATTTAACCTTTGAACAAGACCAGTAGTAGTAATACAGTGCTTGAACAGGGAGAAAGTTTGTGCCTTCCCTGACCCTATGTTACTGATCAATGATCACAATTGATGGAGCCAAATTAATTCAGTATTGTAGTAAGGAATCACAGATGGAATCGGGTGAAAAACTGGTTAAGTACTTTGCATTGTAACGTTAGACTTGTGCCTCAATTTTCAGGGCAATATGCTCTTTAGCTTAAGTAACTTTACATTTAAGTTTTATTGACCTTTTAAACTTGGCATGCATGCGCTATATACTTAGAAATTTTCACAGAATTTTTAAGATTTGCAGAGATATGTCTGCAGATAATTTTGTATGGCTTTGAGCAGTATATTTAGTAAGTGTATTGTTACTTTCAGGCTCAAATGAAGCTGAAGCATGCTCAGCAGGAACTGAAGACCAAACAGGCAGAAGTCAAGAAGATGGACAGTGGCTACAAGAAGGACAATGAGGCTTTTGAAGCTGTGAAGAAGAATAAGGAAAAGCTGGAAGCGGAAATAAAAAAACTTAACTATGAAGGTCTGTTGATGACCTATCGGAAGTGCTTGAGTCTCTAAAAACATATCGGTAGCTAAAAGATTTCAGGCAGTGCAGGCGTACATGCCATGCTATTTGTTTTCGTATGACATGCTGTGCTTAATAAATAAAGCATTGACACTGTAATAATCACAAAAGTAAATTTTTGCAACTTTATTTATAGATGGGAAGGAGGAACAGCTTTTGGAAAAGCGAAGGGATCTCTCCCGCAATGTAAATCGATTACGGGAGGTCTACGATTCAATGATGGCACGCTTTCCCAACCTTCACTTTGAATACAAGTAAGTCTGGTGTAGACATGATCTTCACAGAGTAAGGGACAGTAACTTCTGTATAAATCAGTATTTTGTAGCTTATGTCTTTTGTAAAAAAAAAAAAAAATAATAAATAAATAAATATATATATATATATATATATATATATATATATATATAGATATAGATATATATATAGATATATAGATATATATATATACACATTTTTTTTTTCCCCACTTATACCTTCTATATAACTGCCTAAAAAAAAAAAAAAAGTACTGTATTTCATGGAGTATATGACGCAATGAACTATGGACCCTATGCTCAAATGAATAGTAATTATGAGGGAGAGAAACTGCATTATTGGGTATAACTAAAAATTCCTACTGATTTTGTATTGGTTCTTTAACAACTTGAATACTAGAATCGCCTCCCAAAGCATTGCAAATTAATGGATTACAGATCTTTAGCATTTAAGGGGTTAAAAGTTCCACTTAAATATGCGGAAATGTTTTGTTCTCGCCTATGATGTAGTTGGTTTTCTCCAGAATTGCTCCTCCTTATGATGTATCACAATTTTAACCCTTTGAGTGCCAGTATGGTATGAAATGCATTTCTTTGCAACATGTTGCGTACCCATCTCGCACTCCAAGGGTTAAAGGTTGTAGGAAAATAGCAAATGATTGCTTTGTATTGTACAATGCAGCAGGATATTAGGAGCAGTTTCTAGTCAGAAAAGTATTGTATGCAGTCAGAAGTTTTGTGGAGGCAACTTTGCAATTTTAAAGTTTTAACACCACCTCTGAGAGGACCTGTTGGTTGTATTTGTGTAATTTTCTTTTGTCTTTTATAAGGGATCCAGAAAAGAACTGGGATTCAAAACGTGTAAAGGGTCTTGTTGCCTCACTGATCACTGTAAAAGACGTTTCTACAGCAACTGCCTTAGAAGTGGTGGCTGGGGGCCGGCTGTACAATGTTGTGGTGGATACAGAGGTAAGGGATTAAAGAATGTACATGTTTGAAGAATTATCTTTATGAGACAGTTTTTTTGTTAAAGGAGCAGTAATATATATATATATATATATATATATATATATATATATATATATATATATATATATATATATAATAAAAAAAAAGTTATACATTATCCTGCTGTGTAAACAAAGGGTACATCTACTACTGAGATGTTTTTAATTTAAAGGTTATTAGAGCTCAAACTTGTTTTATTTAAAGTGTATTTGTCCACACCAGGGCGTGTTGTTTCTGTCAGTTTTCAAGGAAAGCTGTAGTTTCTAGCCTATTTACCATATTAAATGGAACTCGTCAGGGTTGCCCCTTTCGTCCATACTTTACCTGTTGGCCCTGGAACCCCTCTTATTTGCAATTCGGGTGCACCGAGATGTTAAGGGAGTTCCAGGCTTTGGCAGGGAGTTCTAGGTCTCGGGATTTGCGGATGACTTCCTACTCACGTTGACTGAGCCAGAGTGATCTCTGCAGGCTGTTATGATACATCTGGAAGACTATGGTTTGCTTTCTTGCTCTCTAATCAATACTTCCAAGTCGGAGATTCTTTGAGTGGCTGTCTACTTTTATCACCTATCTACGGATATAACTGCTGCCGTCTGAGTCTCTATACACCTATAACTACCCCCCACTTCTGACAGGGATATTGGACACACTGCAAACCTTGATGGACCTACCCATCTCTTGGTTTGAACGTATGAATGTTGTAAAAATGATGGTCCTCCTGCGCATTTAGTATTTTTTTTGTTCCTAAATAGTTTTCCGGACTTTATAGACTAGCTGCGCTGTGGATGGAAGCTCTTGATGACCCGTGGAGGGACAGGGGGTAATGTGACTCCCAGATTTTGAAATATACCATCTAGCCTCACTGCTCACCAAGCTCGTGGATTTGATGAAGCCATCGGAGTCAGCTGACTGACTCCACATTTCACTACTGCCATGTCTTAATCTCACCTTGAGGCAATTGCTTTTTGTGCCACAAAATAAGATCCCTCGTGAATTGTTTCTGTCCCTGATTCTCGGTAGAGTGATAGCACTTTGGAAGTGCTGAGAGGGACAGCAAGTGGGGTTAATCTATCCATCTCTGGTATCAGTGGCAATCTGGATCTAACCCCAAGGTTAACAGTAGGGACTTTTTGATGTTGGGAGTTGCTGGGAGTGGGACTCGCTGCTTATTTTGTGGTGAATTGGGCACTTCTTACACTTCAAGATTTGGTCAAGCAGAGGGGTGTCCCCGATGGGGAATGGTGAAGGTACCTACAAATGAGACACTATGTACAGGGGGTTATTGGCTCCAGCACCACACTACCTCTCCTGTGTGGAAGGGTTTGTGTAGCCAGCTTTGATATCAATGTATGTAAGTTATTTGTTGGTGTTCCTGACTATTATTTACATTTAGTATGACATGCTTATTAAGGCTCTGTACTTTTTTTTTTTTTTTTTTGTCAAGCTGTCCCACAGTGTATAATAAAAAAGAAAACCTTATCTTTTGGACAATGATTGGCATTGTTACCAACCTGGTATAATAAAAAGGGGATTTTTATATTTATAGATAAATTCTTTTGTCTAGTATCATTGAGGGATGCAGGGACTGTGTGGTTAAGCAGTGTTCCTATAGGATGCAGGGCACTCTAAAAAAAAAAAAAAAAAAAAAAAAAAAAACTCCTCCCTCCTAGCTGCTAAGCCTTCACCCTGCCTAACTGCCTTCAGTTTTTTTTTTAGAGTGTCCCTCAAGGAGGTCCACGGCAACGTTTCTCCTGAGAGAAAATATTTAGTGAGATCTTATTTTACCTTTCTCTCTTAAAGCTTCTGATGGCTCTCACTTTGTGAGGAGAGTCCTCATATTTAACTTTTATATTTTAGTTTACTTCCATTGGAATAGCTCAATGTTTGAATCAGAGGCCCAAGTAACAGCCTTTGGCTAAGAGGGGGAGAAGCTTTATCGTTAGTAGATGAATGCTTCATGGGACATACACAGGTTTATTTCTTCTTAATTATTTATTCATTTAAGTTTTATTTATTAATTTTTTTTTTTTTATCTAGTTATTTTATCTCTTTACTATTTGTTTTGTTTTACGTTATTTTAGTTTGTCATTTATGTATAGTGCTCTGTCTCTCTCCACACCAAGCGCTATACAGTTTTGCTAAGGACAGTTTCCTTCTCCTCAGCCTTTCAAGTGTGCTTGCTATGCTCTCAAGCGGCAGCAATTCCTCAATGCTGCAGCTCTGGATCACCTCAGAGCAGCAGCTTTCCAACTTCTTACCCCGGTGCAGGTTTATCTAGCTCCGTAGGAGCAGGGCACATTAAACGTTTAATGGAAGTCTCTTCTGGGGGCCGCATTTGTTAGGCCGATTCCATTTTATAGAGCAGCTTTATACGTTTATTAACATTGTTATCTTTAAAGTTGAATTTCACCTCCACATAAATCATATTTATTTGATCAGATGTTTAAAAATATATCCAAATGTGTGATTATTTTCAAATAATTCTTAAATTTCTCAAAACTCAAAGATCTACTTATTGACATCAGTCTGGAGCTCGGTGCGGTACAAGCTGTAACATACTGATTCTCGTTTGGTCCCCTTTCATTTTACAGAGCACAAGCACGAACCTTCTTTCCAGACCTGGCTCTCTTTTGGTAATGTGCGTCCAGGTCATGGGCCAAATCACAGAGTGTGTTCATGGAACGCTTCTATAATATATATAGTGTCCACTCTCTTGCAATGCTATTAATAGCTCTCCTGCAAACTGAGAGGAACTACAGAGCACATACAGGACCCTTGTATTTGTCT
Source organism: Rhinophrynus dorsalis (assembly GCA_037306005.1). Taxonomy (NCBI): domain Eukaryota; kingdom Metazoa; phylum Chordata; class Amphibia; order Anura; family Rhinophrynidae; genus Rhinophrynus; species Rhinophrynus dorsalis. The sequence goes on from CM074718.1 coordinate 357,149,693, forward strand.
AGTATTTTTAGAGTGTCTTCTCACATTATTCATGTAATACCACTCCCAATGACGTCCTGCTCTCATACAGACACAGGAGAGAGTATGATAAGCTGGGGCTGCACACATCAACTTCGAGGGCATCCCACTTCTTTGAGAGGGCGACATCTTTACTCATGATTGACACCATTATTGAAGAAGAGCGCTGCCTCATAGGAATAACATAAACAAGATGGCAGTGTTCTCATTCTTCCTATCGGATACCTTGTAAGGGTGAAGACTCTGAAGCTTCATTCAACAATGGAGGATGTCCTTTTCAGACAAGTGGGTGCATCAACTAATTCAAGAAGGCTACAGAAAGCTTTTTACAACTCTACCGCCTCTTCGTTTTTTTCATGTCAGGGTACCAAAAGAAAAATTGTTACAAAAGTTCAAAGGAGCTTATTCCATCTTTTTATGGTACCCAAAAAATGACAGAGGATTCTGTCCCATCCTGGACCTAAAAAAAAAAAAAAAAAAAAAAAAGCATTTGACATCTTTAGATATCAAAGATGCGTACCTTCACATTGCTATATGGCCCAAGCACTGGAACTAGCTCTGGTGCTTATCAAAATCAATATTTTCAATTTGTGGCACTGCCTTTCTGTCTAGCCACCTCATATCCATGGGAGTAAACCTTCTTCCTCATGTGGATGATGTGTTGCTAAGAGCTACATTTTGAGAGCGAATCCAAAACACATTAACCTTGTGCTGTTAACAATGAGAATCATGGTTGGATAATCAACCTAAGTCTCAGCTGAATTCTGAAGAACAAAGACTTCAGTTCTCCAGTAATTCAAACCATGCTCAGGGCTCGCAAAATTTTGTCTGCCAAAATACATTGCCACATTGAGAGAATTTGTTTTTCGTTCTGTGCTAGGAAAGATCTTCTAGATCCCTCTTCTTTCCATCTACTATCTCTTTTAGAGATTCTGCAAACAGGTCTAGATAAAGGCTTAAGGGTTAACACACTGAAAGTTCAGGGTTTACCTCTGTCGGTTCTATTCCAGTGAAAAATTCTTTCACTTTCAAAGCAGTCTTCCTCACAGTGATTGTATCCGTAAGATGAATTTTATAACTCTGGGTACATTCTTGTAATTCACCGCATCTTACCTTTCATCAAGATAATGTTGTTTTAAGAACCGTTCCAGCGTTCCAACCTAAAGTAGTTGCTGCTTTACACGTAAACCAAGAAGTGGTTCTCCCTTCCTTGTGTCCTAATCCATCTAACTCTAAAGAGAAAGCATTTCATATTTTAGATGTAGTGAGGTGTTTGACAATATGTCCAAGTTATGCAATCCTTTAGAACATCAGACACCTTGTTTGTGATTCCAGAAGGCCCTAAACAGGGCAGGCAATCATTCAAAACAGATCTTGCCTCTTGGCTCAAACAGTTCATCAGTCAAGCATACAGACTAAAGTCTGTTACAACACCTTACAGAATAACTGCTTATTCTACTTTGTCCATTAGTACTTCATGGGCCTTGAAGAACCAAGCTATTGTTGACTAGTTGTGCAACGTGGCTACATGGTCATCTATTTCACACATTCACAAAGTTTTACAAAGTTAACATGTTTGCATTTCAAGATGCTAGTTTTGCCCTTAGAGTTTTGGAGGCTATTGTTCAATAGTTTTCTTCCCTCCTGCTAATTTGGGCCGGCTTTGGTACGCCTCCATGGTCCCTGCATCCCTCAGTATTGCTAGAGAAAATGGGATTTTTTACTTTACCGATTTAAATCCTTTTTTCTTAGTCCATTGAGGGATGCAGGGCTTCCGCCCACAGAAAACCTGTTGGCTGAGGATGCACTGCCTCTTCTGGCGGATCTGTTTTACTACTATTCCTTTCCTGACTCTACTGCTGAATATCCAATCTCAAATTTTTTTTTTTTTTATTGCTTAATTTTTAGATCACTGGTTATAACCTGTGGTTATAAACTGATAAAGGGATTGGAGGATCTGAGTTACAAAGAGAGACTAGCCAAACTGGGTTTGTTTACATTAGAAAAGAGACGTCTAAGGGGTGATATGATTACCATTTACAAATACATTCAAGGCCAATACAAAGAACTATCCAATGAATTATTTATGCAAAGAGCTGAGCTAAGAACAAGAGGTCATCCATTAAGACTTGAGGAAAGGCGCTTTCGACTAAAACACAGTCAGGGATTCTTTACAGTAAGGGCGGAAAGGCTATGGGATCCTCGGGATGCTGTGCTTGCAGATAATGTAACTGCATTCAAAAAAGCAATGGATGCCTATCTAGCACAGAACAATATTGACAGTTATGACAGATGGCTTCAAAGCAAATAGGATATTGAGCCGGGGAACTATTTGACACACTCACACACACACCTACATTGGAAATTGCTCCAGAGGGCTTTTTTGTTGCTTCCTCTGGATCAACAGGGGTGTTATTGGCATGGGCTGGACTTGATGGACGCATGTCTTTTTTCAGCCTTATCTACTATGTTACTATGTTACTATACAATGGTATTTACAAAATTAATGGTGCTTCTGGAGGTCGTCCTGTGCTTGGAGGCTAAATCAGACATTTTCTCTAAATGACCTGTTACTCTGGGCTCCTTCACAACCTTCTGCAGAAGAAAACAGCTTAACAAGCTAATTCTAAAACCACAAACTGGATAATATTCAAATATCACATCTGATACCTACACAGAGGTTGATGTTTCTAGACCTGATCGTCAACACGACAATTCATCAAATCCTACTACTTGCCAACAGGAGCATGTAAATCCTTTCTTTTACTACTTCTTACCTACCTTCCTCTCAGGGGCCATCTTTTTGGGGGAAATAACAATGTCAGAGCCTAAAGGGGACACAGGGAAAACTAGCAGTGGACCATTCTTACCAATCTATCCTTCCTAAGGATCAGCCAGATCGGCTAATTCCATCTTGTTTTTTGGCTCCCATGCAGAATTTTCAAGGGGCCACTCCTCTTCTGGAACAGGTACCCACATGGGTAAGGGCCCTGGGAGGTCCCCAAGGCCTGTCCACTCTGTCATGTTCTCTGACTCATATCTAGATGCTATGAATCAGGGGGCTTATTTCCATTGGAGAGGAGGCTCCATCTCATGCAGATGCAAAGGTCTCTGTTGGCATTGATTCCTCCCTACAAGTTGGAGAGATGAGAATGACTTATCCCTTACCCATTGGGTTTCCCTTAAGGAAGATACCAGTGGCTCAGTGGAGGACCTGATTCAGACAGTTTTAGATACCCTCCAAATCTGAGTGTCTCATGGGGGCTTCCACTCAGGACATCTTTGAGACAGAATAGCATTTATTTTAATTTATCTTATTTTTCTTGATCAGATTATCTTGGAGGAATGTAAATTTCCTTGTAGCAAAATTTGTCTAGGTAATTTGGTCTTCTTTATCCTTTTCCGCAAAAAAAAAAAAAAAAAATTGGAATCGTGGGGCACCCCTCCTGAGCCACAGCCCTGCTGTTAGCCAGTGCTTCATCACTTAAGGGCCAGGAGGATAAACACCTGTATTTTCTCTTAAAAAATGCACTTTATGGCTTCATGGGAAGTGCCCAACCTGGTTATTGCCTGGGTAGAGAGAGCCATGGATATTTGGTGTATCTACTTGCCTGATGCTGTAAGGGACAATTCTGCTAGGGAAATACATCTTGCATATATTTTCTGGTATTAACAAAGCTAATGCCTACTCCTGTGAAGCGGCTTTGGAGTGATTACTTGGGTCACCAAGACATACAACATTTTTGTGTGCTTGTACCACTGTATGGCTTGCTGACTAGTCTTCTATGAAGTCACTTATCACTCTGCCATTCCCCCTCAGAAGGCTTCCGCTTACAAACCTACTTCAGGTTGACTTGTGTATGGGGATGCCCCAGGCTATAGAGGGACTTGAGGGGGTGGGAGTTACGTGGACTGTGTCGGAAGCAGACCTGTGGGTCTTCAGGTTAACCCCATCAAATTACTAGTCTCGGCCTCGTCTGTTCTTTTCTGTGCTTTTGCCAGATGTCCAGAATTTTGTTCAGGGCATGGTGCATGCTTACCCCCATCTTTAGGAATCCCATTCCTTCATGGGATCTACATCTGGTCCTTGGATTGCTTCAGTGGGATACTTTTGAACCTTTGGCTTCTTTATCTCCATTACCTGACCCTTAGATTGTGCTGCTTGTAATATGGTGTTTGTTTTTTCTTTTTCTTTATGATTTGCATTGTGTTTCTTCTAAAGATGGTATCTGATTTTCAAATATTTCAGGAAATTGTGCTTCATTTACTGTCCCGATCCATCTGATAAGCTAAAATGGAATTTACTCTTTGTGGACATAGGTGTCTCAAATACAACATTTATCTCCTTAAGAATTTTCAAAAGTCAGAAATTTTGTTCGTTATTCCTGTTGACCATTAGTGGAAGAGGTGGCCTCCTAGATGAAAGCTGACAGTCACTGGGCCTGTCATCAGAGAAAGGCCAGTGTGTTTTCCTGTGACCGTGCATTCTCCCAGATGGGCGGGTGCGAAATTGGCTTATATGAATCAGGTTTCCGTGGAGCAGCTGGGCAAGGCAATGCCTTTTCATCTCTTCACACAATCGCAAAACATTAGAGTCACCATGTTGGCTTCAGCTGAGGCCAGTTTTGGGAATAAGGTCTTCCATGCAATAGTGTGGAGTGGTCCTTTGGCATCTGAGGTTCATAGTTTCATTTGATTTTGATTATGCAAGACTGTATTTGTTTTTTTGAGAGTCCCCCATCCCCTGGTTGGTACATCTTTTCTATATCCCCATGCCTTCTTTGTGTATGGAGGTATGTAGGGCTGGAGTCAGTCTCCTCCTCCCAGAGAGCTTTCCCTACAAGTGCCATACCTACTAATATTAGCAGCTTGACACCATGCTTCCTGTGTTCCACAAAGACTAAGAGAAAAGTTTTTATTAGTAAGTACACAGAAATCTTTTTTTTTTTTTTTTTTTTAAATCTTACAAAATCCACATTTACCTTGAAGCTTACATGATCGTGATTATTGTGGGCCGAACATGAGTGGAATATTATTTTTCAGAATCTCAACCATACTTGAGTTTCATTTGTTTTTCAGGTTACTGGTAAGAAATTGTTGGAGAAAGGAGAGCTGAAGCGCAGATTCACTATTATTCCACTAAACAAAATTTCAGCTCGGCGCTTGGGACAAGATACTGTTAACGTAGCCAAAAACTTGGTAAGTTTTGTTGCGCACTTGTGACCAGGCATTCTCGCTTCTGCGCATATGCACAAAATATTAGTTTGCTTTCTTAGGATGCCATGTGCACACATTTGTTCCCTTGCTTGACTGTCATGCAGCCCCACTCCCTTGCTTGGGTCTAGTGCAGGCCAGCTGCTAGTAATTTTAGCTGTATGATCAAGTTTGGGAAAGACATTATTATTAATTCTCCAAGGTGGTGCAACTGGCTCAGATTCAATCCCCATAGCTTGCAAGCTATAGATCTTCTGATCTTTTTAGTCCATAAAAATGATAGCGTTTGCAATCTATAAAGGTTAACCCTTTGAATGCCAGAGGTGTATCCAACATGTTTCTAAGCAATTAATTGTGCACACCTCTGGCACTCAAAGGGTTGTAGCACAATATATATAATCTATACAGACTAAAGCAAATTGTTAGCAGTTTAGTATGCTAGATTACATGTGATTTGATAGAACCTGAACCAGAGAGCTTGAGTAGCTTTGGATGACTTTTACATCCATAGCTAGCATCTTCGCTGAGAACTTTCCTATGGACTTAAAGGGATAGTAATGCTTCATAATAAAAGCAGCTCTAATTAATCATCATAGTATTTGGACTTTGGAGAGTATTATTTCAATTCTGTCAGAGTTGTAGTTCAAGAGTAAGTCAATGACAAAGTATTCCCCCTCCTGCCCCTTTTACTGATGTAACACTGTTCAGCCAGAGCAGAAGGAAGGTGCCCAGGTAGATTTCAGAGAGGGACAATCTTCAATTAAGATAAGGGGAAAAACCTGAAAAACTTGTCAAGGGAGGCAGGGCTTTCATTGTTCTCATAGGAAGAAGATTATCCCCTGCTGTTGTGTCTGGTCTATGGACTGGATTCCACATCTGAGAAGAGATGGCTTACACTAGGTAAAAGGTGCGGGAGGGGAAACTTTGCTTATGAATAGCTCTCAAACCATAAATGTTTGAGAGATGAGATTTCTATCGTTCTTCATGTTGTTTTAATGCCTACAAAATAAAATAAAGCTAAAACGAACTATTACTATCCCTTTAAGTGATCCTGATTTTGCAAACTCGAGATTTAGTTTTTCCTAAAGATAATACATATTGAAAATGAGCTAAGGTAAGCTGAACTACACTGTATCTTGTGATCCATCAAGATGTATCCATAGTTTGAAATCCATACAAATAGAACTATGGAGTTTGTAAGCAGCTGGGAATCTGACACACAGGCTACCAGAGACTGAACCACTGAGCTTGCATTTTTACTGAATTCACAAAATGTAATGAATTGACAAAAGTGACAATCCTTTCCCCAGTGTTATGTTCTTTGTAGTGTTCCTGCATCATAAAGTATATGTATATATTGTACTTTATAGGTTGGTCCTGATAATGTTCACCTGGCCCTTACTTTGGTCGGTTATGAATCAGAACTGCAAAAAGCTATGGAATATGTTTTTGGCACTACACTGGTTTGTGATACAATGGACAATGCTAAAAAAGTAACCTTTGACAAAAGGATAATGACAAAAACTGTCACACTTGGAGGCGATACATTTGATCCTCAGGGAACCTTAAGTGGAGGTAAATGATTGTTGTCAATCACAATAGTTTTTGAATTGTAATGATGTTGATTAAAGTGAATTCTTCAAAGACAGTGGCCTAAAGAAAATTAATTAATATTAGTTTACACCATTTCTGTTGATTGTTTATTTGAAACTCTTAACCGTAATGTGGAACTTTCACCTTAATTCAAGTTTGCATATTTGAAAACTGCATTCAAACTGCCTGTATGTCATGTTAACCAAAAGCCCGGCAGATGTATAGTTTAGGAAATGCTCACATTTTCTGGGCAAAGTGAAAGCGAATATTTCCTGGTACTGCACAATGCTTCACTGGCATATAAAATGTAATCAAAACTTTCATTAGCATAATACACGAAACTGGAAAGGCTTCATTAGCACATGAAACATCACTTTTACCACACAGGTACCATAATTGCCACACATTAGCATATGGTAACAAATGTGAATATCTGCTTAAAGGGACAGTAATGTCCCAGAAAAAATATTTCTCTGTCATCCAATACAGGTTACTGGTAACTCAGGGGAGGTGATCCGCCCCTTTAACTAGGCCGGAACAATTCTAGAATTGTATGCGGGTGGTGGAGCCTACCTTCCCTCCTTGGCTGCAACTAGCCAACCAGCTCCAGAAAGATTTGTTCCTTGGTGAAGACAACACCGGCAAGAGAACAGTTCTGCTATAGCTTTAGAAGTTTTTTATTTTTCTGTTAGAAATGGAATACCACCATTAGGCGGATTACCATAACTGACAATGCCCTTAGATGTGGCTAGCTCAATGACCAGGTGCACAGGGATTTTTCATTTGGAGTTCCTATTGCACACTCCTGCACTCATTGGGTCTATCTGTATGTCTGTTGAGTGTTTGGAGCAGGTTTATGTGATATTTAACCCTTTAGCTGCTGGTTTGGCATTCATGGAGGGGGGGTTCTGACACTTTTCTTACTGGTTCAGTGTTTTTTTTGGTGTCCTAACATGTTTTAGTGATTTTCATGTCTTTTAATATTACACCTTCAATTTTGTATAATTTGAGTTCCCGCTTTACCACATAGGCACCATTGCTCCATTCACTCCTATGGGACTGTACAGTTTGGGTCATATATCTGCAACTGTTTAACCTAGCGACTTCAGATATGGCTCATTTTACTTGTCTGCCCTTGCTTTATTGACCGGTTCATGTTTCTAGTATGTTGGGGGGGCTCGGGTCTTCGAGCACTGTTTTGGTGTACTTTTCTGGGAAAACTACATTTCCCATGAGTGCTTGCTTTGCACGCGCGTTTCTGATTGACTTCCGCCTCGGCAGCAATTTTGTGCTCTTTCCAGAACGAGTAACCTATGCAGGGCTTGGACTCTTTCTCTCCTCTGCTGATTAACCCTTCGCCTGCCAGATAAGTTTATTTTAGCGATTTCTGGGGGGAAACTTTAATCCTACACACTGTAATTGGGTGATTTCTTATACATTAAGGTTATTGACACTGTGAGAATGTCTAGACTGTTGGAGCTTGGGGCCAGACCTAAGACTAAGGATACTGGGGTCTCTGTATCCCCTATTGTGCATTGCTCTTCCTGTCATTCAGGGTTACCTAGAGAATTCTCTGGTCCTTTATGCCCATCATGTTCTGATGTCCCTGAGGGTCTCTCAGGGACCTCCAGCCATGCATTAGAGCCAGTTTTGGTGCAAGAGTTCAAGGCTGCTACTAGGGACCTTAGGTCCACTTTGCAACTCTTTCCATCCCAGTAGCAGGGGGTCTTTCATTCTTGTCAGACCCCCTCCTTCATCCAGTCTTCCCTGCCAAAGCCTCAGGGTGTACCTGACGTGTCTAAGGAGGAACTGTTTCTGGATTCAGATGTTGAGGAATGTTCTGCGGTGGGCTCCTCTCAGTTTTTTGGGGACCCTTTTGAGGCTGATCCTGAGCCCTCGGCTGAGGGTCTGATCAAGGCTGTTTTAAATACCCTAAACATTCCCTTAGTGCAGGATGTTCCTCCTGACCCTTCTGATGTCTTTCAGGAGCCTAAAAAGCCACTTTCTAGCTTTCCACCTAACCCCACTCTTGACCGCCTTGTGTCCAAAGAGTGCAAGTCTCTGGACAGGAAACCTGTTTCCAAGAAATTTGCTAAGCTTTATCCCTTTTCTGAGGCTGCTTTTGCTCAGTGGGTTCATCTTTCTAAAGTGGATGCTCCTATGTCCAGGCTATCCAAGTCAGTGTCTGATGCGTCTGACTGAAATGACAAGAAACTTGAGGTCTCTTTCAAGTCCATCTTTGCCACTGCTGGTTCTGCCATGCGTCCAGCATTCGCAGCAGCATGGGTGAACCGGGCCATTGCGGTCTGGACAGCAGTTTGACATTTCCTGCCATCAGCTGTAAAGCTAACAGCAGGTGATCCGTGTCGGCCGACACGGAAGCTCTGCAGCAGAGCCGCAATCATGTTTTTTCAAAAGTGACTTCATTGGAATGGTCTACAAAGTGTGCTTCCAAACCAGTTGTTGGCAACAAGCCCTTTATGCCTGCCCCATAGTATTTGCAGGAAAAATGCATTTTTTTTTCCCATCTTGCTTGATGCATTGCTTTTAACAAGGCACTATAGAAAAGGAACACCCATATGCAGACCCGTTGCCCTCCCTTTGGGCTAAGTTGGTTTAAGGGAAGAATTTTCAGTATAAGTAGTAAATTGGCTTCAGGCAGGTGTAAGACTAGAAAATAAATTCCAGCTCCTGTTTTGCACTGGATTTTATTCACATTTTCCCCAATGTCTTTAACCCCTTAATGACTGCACGACCCAGCAAGGGGCGGTCGTTGAGGCCATGGCACATTTCCCCCCCCCCCCCCCCGCATAGTATTCTGGGATGGCAGAGCGGTGTGTAGCTATACTGCCATCCAGAAGTCCATGACAGTCACCAGTCCTTAAGTGCCAGACAGCATGGGTTCTTAAGGGTTTAAAGAAAGAGCCAGTGGGTAAAACAAATATATACTACAAAAAAACTGAATCATTGAAGTGGACCAGTTACCTATGCAATAGATACATTTAATGCACTCATTAAATATATAAATTCTGAATGCATAGAGCAATGAACATAGGCTGCTAGCACACATCCATTTCCACCAGAGGGTTGGAATGAATTAATGGGAAGGGATAATTATGCTAATCCTTAAAATATGGAAGCTCCCACCGAGGGGAAGATTTGTAAAGGTGACAGGTCCTTTTTAATTATTTGTACTTGACCTGAATGCACAAATTCATTTTTTCTCTCTCACTATCCATGATGAGGATTTTCTAACTGCAGTCCCAAAAAAATCTTTCTGAAAAAGACGGGGCTGTATAAATATTCTGTCTGAATAATACTTAGCTTTTATTAAAAATCATAAAAACGAATATGATAAAGTCCAACAGAATATGATAAAGTCCAGCATTTGTCTACACTACTTTCATTAGTCCCTGATATTTGACTTGACCATTATTCGTTTTAATGAAAACTAAGTTTTATTAACCCCTTAACGTCCGGTGGTCCTGGGACGTTTCCGTCCCATAAGGACCGCATTGAACCACGTGGACGCGCCGGTACACGTGACCTGTTGCGTGTATCGGCACGTCACTATGGGGCCTGATAGAGATCGCTCCGAACTTGGAGCTGTCAATTTCAGGCCCTATTTTTACTTACAGCGCTCCCGGTAGAGCGCTGTAAGTAAAAAGTACGTGGCGTACTATGACCGTCATCGGTCCTTGAGTATTTCAAGGACCGTGACGGTCATAGTACGGCACATGTCGTTAAGGGGTTAAGACAGTGTGCTTGACTATTCTGCTTTTGTTGACCTTATTTTGATAAGTTGGAGGTCCCTTGTTACGGTCTTACACAGGTGTGTGTGCTTCAGTTTGACTAACCAGTGTGATTTGCAGGATAACTATTACTTTGTTTATTTTTGTTTGTGCACTTCCATTGTTATACCCAACTGTTCACTGAAGTTAAAAGAACAGCAATGTATAAATGGAAATAAGTGTTTGAGACATGAACAGTGCATTCATTGTGGTGCCCCTGTTTTGGACAGCTTGCAGTTTAGAACAGTGGTGAGTAACTTTTTTTGGGGACTACAACCTCTACCAGCCATCTGTTGATCTCTTATGTTTTCACAGGTGCTCGTTCACAGAGCGCATCAATTTTATCCAAACTTCAGGAACTGAAAGATGTTCAGGATGAGTTGGGGGCTAAAGAAGCAGAGTTAAAAGGTATAGAGAAAGAACTGATGGGTCTGAAGAACACCGCTGAAAGGCAAGTCTCTAAAACTATATGGTTTTATTGCGAGGTTAGAGACAATCAACCCCCCTTTTGACTTGACATATTCTGTAATTGCTTATCTATTTTTAAATTTTATCTCCATCTTTACCCCTTTGTGACAAGGGCATTTTACAGTAGAGGAAAAGCAATTTTGGCCTCGATAGTATGCCTTTGTTCAAGCACATGTTCCCTCTAATTCATTAAAGGAGCATTAAACTTTTTTTTATGAAAACGCATTTTACAGAGCATTTCCTGCTGAATAAAACAAGGTCACTCCCATCACTGTCAGATAATTTATTCAAAGTTTATAGCAGCTTAAATAATCAGGAAGTGAATTTACTGTGTTTACTTCCTGGAAGTTCTAACTGACAGGAAGTGACAAGCAGTTTCTATCACATTCTATGGAAAATTGTATGTCTCTGACTTTTTTCTGATTTTCCTCTCCATTAGAATCTAACAGGAAATCTAATTAGAATTTTACCACTAGAGGGCACTGCTAATATATAAAAACATGGGTTTAAACTGTAATAGCTCTGGAAATATAAATCTTTTGGCAGTGGGAGTACCCTTATTTTACTCAATAGGAAAATCCCTACAATATATATTTTTTCATAAAAAAAAGTTTACTGCTTCTTTAAGCACACTCATACAAATCTATAACTTTAAGGATTAGTAGGGCTTTCCTTTGATGGCAAATTCATATGTATAACCCATAATTTAATTTTATAATTAAAAAAAAAAAAAAAAAAAAAAGTGGGGGAAAATAATAGGTTTCCCTGTTATAGTTGCTGCTCACTTAATTTTTAACAGGGACTGAATACAAGGAATGAGCATCCTATATTATAATTCACTAAGGAAGCTTGTCAGAAGCCATCATGCACAGTAGAGATGGCGTGTGCACGCTGCTGTCTTGCGCAGTACTGACTGGGCACCTTCAGGTGCGAAGAGAGGACTACGAGCTGAATTTGGAGTGCCTTGCTCCATATCAGCTGTGGCGCGGGCAGTCTGTTCTGCGCGTGACTGTAGCGCTGCCATTTTTGACCCATGTACACGGGCTTTAAAACTAGTTTGTTCATATTTCCCAAGTTTCACTTTTTAGGGTGCGTGAGGACTGTCCTAAGATGAAAATCCCCGTGTCCCTCTGTATTGGAGATCAGACTGTATAGTGTTTATATATGTGTATCAAATTGCTCCACAGCAATAAAACTCGTATTAATGTTTGTTTAAACTTAAGTATATTATGCTGTGTAAATAAAATAATTTGCTCTTGCTCTAATATATTAAGTTGCACAAAGAAGTGGCAAAAGGTACAAGTGACCAGATCTGCTGTACTCCCAGGCCTGCCCCAGCACCTCCAATTAAAATAAATACCCCATTTTTTTTCCATTTTATGTTTTGGCAGCTCTGTTCTCTGCTTCTCTCTTCCTCATGAACACAGTGAGGAGAGTGGTAGTGAACACTGACAAAGAAAATGTATGCTTAAATTTTGTTTGTCATGTGTCTCCACTGCCATTTGTAGCAGTGATCAGAGCCACTGGGCTGCAGCTGGAACTGACTGCTCCAGTGTGGTGGCTAAGGGTTATGATGGAGTTGGCTGAGGTCTTTGTAGGGGGATGTAAATGGGGACAATGTGGTATCTGCGGGTTGTGACTGGGGTGGTGGATAAGGGTTGTGATGGAGGGGGCTGAGGTCTTTGATTGTGGGGGCTGTAATTGTTGCCGAGGTGGTGGCTGAAGGTTGTGACTTTGGAGGCAGTGTGGGTGGTGGCTAATGGTTGTGATAGAGGGGGCTGAGGTCTTTGATTATGAGGCTGTAAATGAGGGCATTGTGGTGGCTGAAGGTTGTGACAGGGCAATGTGGTGGCTAAGGGTTGAGATGAAGTGGGCTGTGAAGTCTTTGTGGGGAGCTGTAAATGGGGGCAAAGTGGTGGCTGCGTGTTGTGACTGGGGTGGTGGATAAGGGATGTGATGAAGAGGCTGAGGTCTTTGATTGTGGGGAGCAATGTGGTGTCTGAGGTTATGATGGGTTGAGGCCTTGGATTGCTGAGAGCTCTTATGGGGGCTGAAGGCTATGTATATGAAGAGGGGAGGAAGCTGGGAGTTGCAGCAGTGAGAGACCGAGGTTTCTGATAGAGGATGTCATATTGTTGAGCGGCTAATGTGTTTTTCTTTTTCTTTTTAAAGGTGGCAACTGTGCATTGTCTTATCATACATTACCTTTCATATACAAAACCCTCCATGCATGTCGCAAAGTCCGGTCATCCACTGTGACATCTGTCATACTTGTAATGTTTGTACCTGTCCCTCTTTGCCACTGCTTGGTCTAGAAACCCTGCCACCTCCTTTGCTGTGTTTTTTTTCTCCAGTGCCCCATAATATTGTAACAATGAAATGTAGAATGTAGAAACAATGTGATGGGAAATGAAAATACCAGTGTAACACCACTAAAACAAATACCATGTCATTTTTATTGAACGTATGGTACTGTAAAATGCAGAAATGTTGCAAGTGACATTGCAGAATGATCCACAGAATTGTGCGGTTTACAAAAGGATAAGAGCCTGCAGTATTGTATTGGCCACAGTTGTAATTTTCCTAGGTGATAAAGTCTGCCATCCCCTACAGTGCAAACTATTGGTACAGTACTCTTCTCTGGATTGTCTACCATCATGTCTTCATCCACTCCCTCTAGTGGAGAGCATTCAGGAACCATGGAAGTGGAAGCGACCACAAGCTCTACGGTGCCAGTAACGCAACTGGAAAAGAAAATGTCTCACCCAAGTGATGCGCAGGTGTTACAATGCCAATTTTAAACTTAGGGTAGTGAATGCAGCAGAAGAAACCGACAATTGTGCAGCCAGTAGAAAAGTATGGCATTACAGAGAGCAATGTCAGGAGATCGTGGGCACAGAAGACAGCTCATGTAGTCACATTATACCAGAAAAGCCTTCAGTGGTCCTAAAATGGGTAGTCATGAAGAACTTTACAAACAGGTGGTTCAGTATATCAATGAGATGCATGTGAAAGGTTATGCTATCACCAGGGAAGATATGCAGTTAAAAGCACTGGAATATGCAAAACATCTCAACATTCTAGCAAATGAATTTAAAGCAAGCATAGGATGGTGTAGAAGAATGATGCTAAGAAATAGTTTAGCTTTGAGAAATATTTTAGCTTTCTTATCTTTGATGCTAAGAAATAGATTAGCACATAGACTGCCAAATGCTTTTTTTGAGAAACTCCTTTCTTACAAATGCCATGTGATTGCTCTAATGATGCCCTTAGTTCATTTGTGTAAGGCAGATCAAACTCGAGTATATTTTAACATGCCTACCAATGTTACAGTGCACAATAAAGGAGAATAAAACCATTAAAACCACTGGAAATTAAAAATCAAGAATTTCAGTCATGCTTGAAGTTCTAACAGATGATACAAAGTGGTCACAGTATATTATCCTGTAAAGAAAAGCAATGGCAAAAGAAAAATTGCCTCCAGGAGCAATAGTCCGAGTCCAATAAAAGGGGTAGATAGAAGAAAGTCTTGTTCTAGACTGGCTAAAAGTTGTTTGGGGAAGGAATCCAGTGTAAACAAAGAGGAATGCTTGTTCATGATGCATTTAGAGGACTCCTAACTCCAAATGGTCTAAAACGTGTGTCTGGTTTTAAAACACTTGTTTTAGACCATTCCAATGAAGGGATTTGTGGTAAATAATAAGATCTCTGCACTTCTCAAGTGCCTCCGTGTTGACAGACACAGATCTCCTGCTGACAGATTTACAGCTGTCAGTAGGAGAGATCAAACTTTAAATGCCTGTATCTCTTAAACCATAGGGTTTGAGAGACACGTTTTTATTTGCATTTAGCTCTTCTAAATGCAAAAAACTTTTGTGGACATTACTAACACTTTAAATATTATTTAAGGAAGCAGTACAGAAATTTGCTTATAGCTGATGATCATGCCCTTGTTAAAAAAATGAAAAAGCCATCTGTCATTCTCCTCTGTGAATGAGTACTTCATGCTTGGGGCCTGATCTCTGCAGAGAGCATTGTAACCAGCTTCAAGAAATGCTGCATCAGTAATGCTATGGATAGCTCAGAGGATGATTTCTTGTGGATGCACCACAGCACAGCATTGATAATGGAGAAGATGAGGAGGATATTGAATAAAAACACCAACTCATTGCTGTTTTTCACCTCTTCCACTTAACATTGTTTTGCAGTGTTTACATTAATATATGTAAATGGAGCAGTGTGACGATAATGAGGGGGTAAGGTAGGTTGGGCAGAAGGAGGAGTTAATTTCAATGTTAGTAAACCATTTAAGTGCTCTGTCTTAATCCCATTGTTGTACTTTTCTTCAGTGCACTAAGAAAATGAGTTATTGGTGAATATAAATATACCCCATTTTTTCCCTCTCCCCATTCCCTACCACTTAGACACAATATCCTCTAGTAGTGGATTACAACTCAGTGCTACATTTTCACAATTCACACTTGCTTCAGGAACTTAAATAAGGTGCACATTATTCTGACTTGCTCCAGATCATATGCAGAGTGGGGCTGCCCACAGATTTTTCCTTGGAGAATTGTGCAAGTTAATGAGATATGTGGATATAATATTTATGATTCTTTCTGTTGCCCCCAATTGATTAATAGAAATGATTAATCCACTTTAAAAATTACATTTTTGTCCTAATTAAACAGAATTATTTTACAGGTTCCGGCAGTTGAAACAACAGTGGGAAATGAAGTCAGAAGAAGCCGATCTGCTACAAACTAAATTACAACAGAGTTCCTACCACAAGCAGCAGGAAGAGCTGGATTCTCTAAAGCAGACTATTGGTGAGGACTGCAAATAAGAAATTGGCATAAAGAGGAGCGTGTGACTTGTCTGCTTACTCACCACATGTACAGAGATCTCAGAAGTGGTTGAACTTTAGATTACTCACTTGGTTTAGCTGGGAACAGTCATATGTAATAGAAGCAATCTCAGAGAAATGGTCAGATAAGTTAGTCAAACTTTGCTTCTTACTGTAATAATACATTAAATATTTTTTAAGAATCAATGAGCTAAACCTTTCAATAGCTGTAGCGAAGCACTCACTGAACCTAGTGTGTGTGTGTGTGTGTGTGTGTGTGTGTGTGTGTGTGTGTGTGTGTGTGTGTGTCTCTGCGATGGGAGTAAGTATGTGTCTGTATGCATATGTATGACAGTGAATGTATGTGTCTTTAAAAATGTAATTAATTATGAAACTAAAGCTAGCTACCTCCTTTCCTTTCACCCCCCCCCCCCCCCACACACACACATGCAGACTCAAAGGTCATTTTCACGGATTTTAATTTAAATTAAAGGGATAGTAATATATATATATAATATAAAGCAGAAGGGGACGGAGGGTATGAATTAGTCACAGAGTGGGGCAACTTTATTTGTATGTATTATAAATTGATTATACCATGCACGCTAAACTAAATCTTGTCCTGTTATAACAAGCAGTAGGCAGGACTGAGTATAGTGGGCAGACAGTATAATCAATTTATAATACAAATACTGAGTTTGGTGTACAGACAGTGCAATCAATTTACAATACAGACATAAAAAAGTGACCCATGTTGTGACTAATTTATCCACTGTGGTTACTTCTGCCATTTTCAAAATAACTATGCTTCCCTCCTTGCTGTCTGATCAGTCCGATGATGGCACCACTTTACAAAGCATAAGTGTCTCCACTGTGGTAAATAGGTTCTGAAGCTTTACATCTCTGTTTGGCTCTAGGGTAAATGATTCAGATGTGCTCAGTGAGCTCCAGAAATGTTAAGCTTCATAACCTAGTTACCACCATGAAGACACTTGCAAATTCCACAGTGTGCTTGTGTGTGTATGGATGTGTGTGTGTTTCTGTGTCATACGAAACACTTTTACATAATTTAAATGAAGCATTTAACTGCTATAACCCTTTGAGTGCCAGAGTGGTACCCCTCTGGCATTCAAAGGGATAACGCTTGAGATGCTAACACACTGTAGACCTTGCTAGCATTCAGGGGGTTAAAACTGTTGTAATTTTGCACAGTTTTTGTCCCCTATGCCATACGCTGAATAAAACATAGAACAACAGTGTAATTTCATCAAAGAGAACGTGAGATGGGTGGGGCTGAAGGTGAGGATATGGGTGGTGCTAAAGGCAGGGATATGGCTGGGGCTAGGTGTGGAAACTGGTGGCAAGTAACTTTTCAGGCCTGGCTAGTAGCTCAATGTGGTGGCCTCTTATCAATCATTCATTCTGGACCTTGCAGAAATTAGATTCCCCAACTACTAGATCAAAAATCTCAAATTAAAAGAACTAGTTATAGGCAGTTTAAATCCGTACGTTTCTTTTTCATCCACTGTGGAACACAGGAACTGTGGGGTAAATAATTTTCATCTAGGAGGCTGGGAACCTATAAAACCGTGCTCTCTGGAGGAGACACCTCTCCCTCCCTCACCCCCCTACTTAAGGAGACAGGGCATTCACTACAAAATGGCTCCCTCTGTTTGCCCTTTATACCTCAGCACCAACCAGAGATCACTCAGTTTTCTGAGGGACCTCCTGAAGGCAAGGTGGTTTCCTACAGGTGTACGTGCTCAGATAGAAATCTGTTCCTGTCTGAGTTATGATGCACACCACCCAATCTGTAGGCACCTCATGACTCTGACTTCAGTGCAAAATGAGGCTCATTCTTATCCTGTGTTTCATGATCCCACTCCTCCATCCGATATAAACCTATTCCTTGTAGTATTTCAGAAGGATCCTTTTAAACTTTTGGCTACTCTGTCCTTTCATTGTTTGAATATCAAGACCGCTTTCCTTCTTGCAGTTGTCTGTATGTATGGTGCGTGGCCTAAATACAGGTTTTGTCTTGTAGGCATACCTTTCTGATTTTTCATGCAGATGAGATGGTTTTGAGGATACCCTTTAGGCTTCTTCCCAAGGTAGTTTAGGAGTTTCATATTAATGAGAAAAATTGTTCTTCCCTCTTCCTCAGACTCCATCTACTGACGAAGCAGAAACGTCACTGTTTGGACACAGGTGTCTGAAATATTATGTTAATCTCACTGAACCTTTTTGAAAATCTGATTACATTTTTATCTATGTCTCAAAGTGACCATTCACCAGGCCTGTTTCCTTAGGGTAGATCTGTGCCCTTTAAAGTTGCTTCTCATTCCACTGGAGTGATTCGGTTTCCTGGGCCTACAAGGGCCAGGCTTCTGTGGAGTAATTGTGCAAGGCAGCAACTTACTCATTGCTTCCCACTTTTGCTAAACATTGACTTTGTAATATCCTGATCTCCGTTTAAGCCAGTTTTGAAAAGAAGGTCCTTCATGCTGTAGTGCCTTTGTAGGCGCCTTTCTTTCTAGTAAATTTAATTGCTGTTCCTTAGTTTTGGTTTTGGTGTTGGTGTTTGTTGACACTTGAGGTTCATATACTTATTGGTGTGTCTCTGAGGCTAGTTTATGATTTTTAGAGTTTTTTCTCTCTGTCCCTCCTTGGAATCCTTATGGGGATAGCTTTGTGTTCCACAGTGGATGAAAGAGAAAAGGGGGCTTTTGTGTACTTAGAGAAAATGATTTATCTTAACTCCTTGTGGAACACAGGGCATTCCTCTCCTACAAATACAGGCAGGGGTGTACTTTGAGTTACACATCTTCTTCCCTCCTCCTCCTCCTCCTCCTCCTCCTTCTTCTTCTTCCTCTTCTTCTTCTCTGTACATTGAACCTGGAACTGCTATATCTGGGTGGTGTAAAGTAGAGCAAGGAGGGAGTCTCCTCCAGAAAGCTCTGCTTTGCAAGTGCCCTGCCTCGTAGAAGATGCTATTTTAACCCATGCCTTAGAGAAAAGATTTATAGGTATGTACACAAAAATCCCGTTTTAATAAGATTAAAAGCTGTATAGGGAACATGTCCACTTTAAGGATAAATGGCTGTAGCAGTTATTTATTTTTTTTTGATTGGCTTGCTGTCTTTTTTGGTAAGAGAGAGAGAGATGCTTGTACTCCAGATGAGTGAAGGAACAGTAGATTTACATTTAATACATAGTAACTTCTGGACTGACACAACAGTGATGGGTAATTGTTGGTTCCTATCATGGATTTTACTGAATAAATGTAAAAACACCAACACATTGGCTATTCTCAGGTTTTTATCAGAACATTGCTTTTGAAGCCAAAGTTCAAAGTCTTTTCTTGCATTGACATGTTTACCTAAATATTTCTACATCACTTGTGTATGTTATTTACTGTCTCTCTTCTACAATTTAATGTTTTTCAAATCACAAATAGCTCCTTTGCTGTATGCCACATAGTTATCAAATGATGGTGCTTTTAAAACTTAGCACTTCTGGTGTATGAGAATTGGGATGTGCAGCCCATGGAGACTGAACTGACAGATTTTGAAGTTTTCTCCTCCAGTCTCAGAGTTATGATACAACAGCAGATGTTGCATTTATATGACTCCTCCTTGTAGTCTAGATGATCATCTAGGGCACACAATGCTGGCTTCTTTGTAATATCTAAACTGAATTGAACTCTACCAACTTTGCTGCTAGATTGTATAATTTGGATACTTAAACCTTTGAATTCTAGTGGGGTGATTTTTGAGCATGGACTTATCAATTTAGAAATGTGCTAGCAATTATGGTTTTGCTCATTAGCAGTATATGAATGCTGGTGAAATCTTTGTTCTGACTTTTTCCAATTGTCAGATGAAAGTGAAGAAACCATGAAGAAGACTAAGGAAGTCCAAAAGAAGGCAGAGGAGAAGTTCAAGGTTTTGGAGAACAAGATGAAAAATGCAGAAGCCGAACGTGAGAGAGAACTAAAAGAAGCTCAGCAGAAACTGGATGCGGCCAAAAAGAAGGCAGATGCCTCCAGTAAGAAGATGAAAGAGAAACAGCAGGTAGATCTAAAATATCTTGCTCTGTGAGTAGAGTGTGGGCCACTTGATGTTATCACATATGGACTCCTTGGCACAAATGAAGCTGCCAAGAGAATGAATGGAGTTCAGTATAGTGCATTGGTTCATGTTATGCTTATTCAGCAAACATTAGTAATATTACCAAAAACAAAAATAATTTCTGTCAAGTTAATATAACATTTTCCTCTTAATAAACTTCCATTCACCATAGCTTTGTGAGGACAATAGGCAAGTGACGTTAAGACCCCTCTAGTCCTCAAAGGGGTTAATATTGGCCACTATGAATCAATTCTGTGTGGATTGGTTCTCCAGAAAAAAAAAATGTTCATTACTATTGGATAACATGTCTCCTTCCACTGAAGTCTCTTCTTTCTTAACAATTCTGCATGTCTTCCCCCTCCCCCAAGGGTGCAATATACAATGTTAATTATACATTCATTTTGTATAGGCAACCTACAGTGGCCATTATGATTATCTTACAGAGTAATTGTAGGTTTATTATAACGAGGGTTCAGTTCTTTACTTTGAGGTGATCTCCCACCACATTAAGTCTTCAAAACGTCAAACTCAGCTGTGTTCAACGAGTCGTATACTGAGGCATTTGGAGATGTAGTGGAGTCTGATGGAGGTACACAGAATTATAGATAAAGTCAATCAGGAAGATTAAAAAATACTACTATATTAATATATTAAAATAAAACAACTATTCTCTTAAGTGGTGCACTGTTCTCTATTTAATTGATTTAGGTCTACATTACATTGCAGATGATGAATGTTAGCACTGGTTCCAACTTATATTCCTGTGGAAGTCTGTTAGATATAACCAGTGATAAAATTACCTCCTGCAATATAATCCCAGCCTTAGTTTGCAAAGCAGAAATAAGTGATAAGCAGTGTTGTTAACGATTGCTCTACATCCTTAATGTTGTAGGAAGTGGATGCACTAGTTTTAGAGCTGGATGAACTGAAGAGGGAACAGGCCACTTACAAACAACAGATTGAAGCTGTGGATGAAGCCATGAAAGCTTATCAGGAGCAGATGGACAACATGGCATCAGAAGTTGCAAAGAGTAAAGTAAGTATCACTGGGGCAAAAGGCAAACCGGTATCTGCACTATTGTGTCTTATCATTTACCGTTCACGAAAAGTATAGATTAAGATATTAATACTTTTCTAGTTTATTTCAAATGGATCCTTGGTGGTCCTTTGTGGCTGACTAGAGCAGCCAGGCCGCTCTTCTGGTCTCTATTCTCTATGTAGTGCAAGTTATAAAGAACAGTCCTCCACAGATCTACAGGTAAGTCTTATATCTGATTTATGTTTTAACTTCTGTGCACGCTCTCTCTCTCTAAATATATATATATATATATATTTTTTTTTTTTTTTTTTTTTTTTTCCCCACAAAAGAAGACTGCTTACAGTGCTGTATCACTTAGTATTTAAAAATATGTGTATGTATTAATAATACATGTTCAATTTTAATTGTATTTAGTGATCATTTTTGATATATGTAAAGTGCTCTTGGAAAAATGAGTGTACCTGAAGTGTGCTTTGCTAAATGTAAACTGACATTTTGCCGAACTAGGCATGGACTCGGGGTGTCTCCTCCATTAGTAGCGTAACACCATAATCCCAGTGTCCCTCATAGACTAGGAGAAAATGACTTCAGTTCACGAAAATACCCTTATTCCTGAAAACCGATTGTTTGAAAACATGTAAATCTCTTTTAAAGTGACTGGTCCACTTTAATTCTTTAACAAAAATTAATATGACCCCTAAGAATCAGATCAGACCTTTTCCTTAATACCTGTAGTCAAAGCTGCCATAATAACCAGTGTTTCACTCTTTAAAGGAAACTGTGAAGAAAGCCCAAGAAGAACTGGCCAAGCAGAAGGAAATCATCATGGGACATGACAAGGAAATAAAGACTAAATCTGCAGAAGCAGGAAAGCTGCGCGAGAACAACAACGATTCCCAGCTAAAGATCAAAGAGTTGGAACACAATATCAGCAAACACAAGAAGGACAGCGCTGATGCTGCTGCAAGGGTAACTGTGACAAGCCAATAAATACTACTTTCCATAGACTACCGCTACAGTAGGGGGTGAGCAACAGGTAGCTCTCTAGCTGTTGGACTACAGGTCTCCTCAACTTCAAGCAGCTGTTGGCCATGTTCCAATGCTAGTAATTGTAGTCCAACAGCAGCAGGAGGGCTGCTAGTTTCCCACTCATACCAGAGCCACCACATAGACTGATTCAGTTGGAGTGGTGACTTGTTTCATGTATTTTATTTTGCATACTTGTTGCAAAACGCTCTCTATTCCATTCCATACCAAATACCATAAAATCTCAGGTATAATGCGAACCTGTGTATAATACGCAGGTGTAAATTATACCCAAAATTTTAGGGGAAAACATATTATATATGTATAATACGCACACCCTTGTTTCCCTCTTTTCTCACTTAAAAATAAATAAATAATAGGGTTGTCAGATTCCCTCCCTCCACCCACTGCAGTTTGCTCTCAGCAGCTTCCCTTCCTTCCACTCACCCTCTCTGGAGTCCTCTTTGATCACTTCACAGTGGGAAGCATGCTTGAATTTTCGACCCGCTTCCAGCAATGCTCTGTCAGGAAGTTTCAGTTTAAGCCAATGGTAATGCCCCGTGAGGATCTCAATGTCCACGCATGGCAATACCATAGATTTAATTCATAGATCTATGCACATCGGATCTATGGTATTGCCCTGAGAGGACCTTGAGGTCTTCAGATCTGAAGCTGTCACAGAGGACTCCAGAGGGGGTGAGACTTGAGTATAAGGAAGGGAAGCCGCTGAGAGCGGATTGCGGTGAGGTGAGTATAAAAAAAAATGTGTGTATATATATATAAAACATAGGTACTCCCACGTTGGGAGATGCTTTGTTTAAAAGTGTTACTGCTCAAAATTCAGCTCATTAAAAGTAACCACTAGTTTACACTTGTAGAATTTACTATGAAAACTTTGTCCCAGACAGTAGCTATCAAAATAAAAAAAATACATTGACCCGTAACACTTTTTGAATTAAGTATTTTCAAGCATTAAAAGAACAGTGTCTTATTGAGCAGAAAAAGTCCTTTGTCCTGTTTCCTCTCTCTCTCTCTCTCTCTCTCTCTCTCTCTCTCTCTCTCTCTCTCTCTCTCTGTCTCTCCCTCTCACTCTCTCTCTCTCTCTGTCTCTCCCCCTCCCTCTCTCTCTCTTCCCCTCCCTCTCTCTCTTCCCCTCCCTCTCTCTCTTCCCCTCCCTCTCTCTCTCCCCCTCCCTCTCTCTCTCTCTCTCTCTCTCTCTCTCTCTCCCCCCTCTCTCTCCCCCTCCCTCTCTCTCTCTCCCCCCTCTCTCTCCCCCTCCCTCTCTCTCTCTCCCCCTCTCTCTCTCTCTCTCTCTCTCTCTCTCTCTCACACCACTTTAATGTCACTTTATTAGAGTTTAATTTTCACAATGCAAATTAATACATATCTTGTGTGCCTTAGGTGACAAAAATGCTAAATGACTATGAATGGATCGCTTCAGAAAAGCATCTTTTTGGACAAGCAAACACTGCCTACGATTTTAAAACTAACAACCCTAAGGAAGCAGGGCAAAGGTTGCAGAAGTTACAGGAGAAGAAGGAAAAACTGGGCAGGAATGTCAACATGCGAGCTATGAACATGCTCACACAGGCAGAAGAGAGGGTAAGTGCAAAGCTCTGTTGGAAATGCAAGAGGATTCAACGAAAGACTAAATTCTAAACCTGAGAACAATCTGATGTGTACATTTCATTGGGAGACACAGTAACTGTAAAATAAAGGCCCCCCTCAAATGGAGAGGGTCCGAAGGCAGGGTGGATTGGTCACTTTGTCCTTTTAAAGCGAATATATTTCTCTAAAAAATTTTCAAGGGATTCACAGATGTGCAGTGCTGATCAAAACTGGCCCCTTGCATGCAAGCAAGGCTTCCAAAGCACTGGTGTACAGTGCTTCTAAGAACTCTTTAGCATCTAACTAGTTTAAGAAAATGACTAGCCAGAGGCTGCACATAGTGTACAATTCTAATTGTAGGCATGTTGAAATTGCATTACAAGGGGCTACTATTTGCATTCAGCAGCATCCATCAGTATTGTTTGTATTTTGATTTCACATTGGGTGGCACTGGGTTTGGTGGGTTAGAGAGTTTATTCAGCATATAGTACTGCGATGAGAGTGAGCACCAACTGGAAATAAACATATTAGTGACTATAAAATGGTGCATTTTTAATTTTTTTATTATTTTTTATTTTTTTTTGCTAACATAATGCATACGCAGTTTTGAGTGAAGTCTGCAAATATGACAATTTAATTCAAGGTGGCAGACTTTATTAAAGTTAGAAAATGTTTACTGAACAAGGTTTGAAATGGCCACTATAACCAAAATGAATTGGTTTAGAAAAGCTAGTAAGAAAGGTTGCAGACTAATTGTATGTGTTCTCTTCTAGTACAACGATTTAATGAAAAAGAAGAGAATTGTAGAGAATGACAAGTCTAAAATTTTGGCCACTATTGAAGAACTTGATCAGAAGAAAAATGAAGCTTTGAATATTGCCTGGCAAAAGGTGAGCCAAAAGAGAGAATAGTGGTCTTGATATTACACAGTATGGGAGAAAGTGGCACTGAAAAGAACTGTGAATATTCATCTATATCTGTCTGTCTAGATATAATATAAATAAACCACTCTAATGCCAGAAGAAGTGTGCACCACTTTGCTCTGGTACTAAATGAGTTAATACTAATAACAGAACTTGACATCACTCATCAATTGTTTTTTAATGTCATGTGCCTTTATGATTGCAGCATGATATGTAAAATCAATATTAAATTACCGTATGAAACGCATTCTGTTCATGTGGGGTAATTAGGCCAGGGTTTCTTTTTAAAGCATCATAGATCTAATAACAGTTGTTTTAGGGGTCAGAAAACTGACCCTTGTGACTGACAGGGGGAGCTGTCTTCACAAGTTAGCCAGTGGCTTAAATGTTAACTGACCTCTCTAAATCTTGCATTCCCTCTCTGAGTACCGTAAAAAGGGTTAGAGAACATGATCTAAAAGTCAAAGCTGTTTCTAGTCTCAATGGAGTCTCATAGCTTAAAACCCTGTGCTACTCACAGAAATGGGGAGGGGGGGGGGTGGCGGCGGTTACCTCCTATCCCTAGGGAGTCAGGGAAGAAAATATCTGCAGATGTCCATTCAGTCAACCTTGGTCATGATTTGGTCTCTCTGAAACGCCTACTCTGGACCCAAAATGTTTTGGTCAATATGTGGTTGCTACGTGCTTCAAGATGGGATCTTCGCGCTCTCACATCTGTGATGTGTCTAGGTGAGTTCCTGGCCTCCCTGGATCCTCATGATGCCTACCTGCAAGTTCCTATCCATCCAGGCCACCAGTTTTTCCTGTATTTTTACTTTATCATACATTCACTATCAGTTCATTACCAAGAGGGTTTCCACACTCAGGTACGGACTCTCAACCTAAAGAAGTCTTTTGCAATCACATCCCAGGTCCTTTTCTTCCTGGGAATAAAGTTCAACACCATCCAGGGGCGTAATATTCCTGGATCTGTCGCGGGAGCTGGCTTAGCCCTTTGTAACGATAAGGGACTACATGAGAATTCTGGAATGCCTGGTGTCTGCAATGGAAGGCAGACCCTTATGCTTAGTTCCATATGACGGAACTATAACTGGACATTCTCAGAAACTGATCCTGGCAGTGTGCTCATTTGTCTCACTCCATGGCCCTCTCCCCTCAAACAAAGAAAGACTTGAATTGGTGGCTACATCATCCTCCTCTGAGATGTCCCTTCATATTCCGGAGTGGAACCTGATCACAACAGATGACAGCTCGAGAGGCTGGGATGCTACCTTGGGTCACCTGGCAGCCCTGGATCTGAGAAAATAGCCTCCTGTCAATCAACATCCTGGAGATCCCTGCCATGTGTCTGACAATTCCTTACTGGTTTCAAGAACTGACGGAGAACCCAGTACAGCTACAGTCTGACACCATGATGGCAGTGGAGAAACTTGAAGTGAGTTGGAAGAAAGGAAGTGAGGGAGCTTATCCATTGTTCAGAAACTTATGTTCTGTTCACCTTCTACTAGGGGTAGAAAACATGGTAGCAGACTTTTTCAGCCAGCAAGACGTGGACCCAGGCAACTGGGAACTGGACCAGAAGGTGTTCAACTTGGTAGTTCAGCGTCGGTCTCTCATGAGGACAGGAAGGTCCTCCTGTTTTGGACAGGGAATCCCTTGGCCTTTGCAAGGGACACAACGTACATTTCATGGACCCTCAATCTGTCCTATCATTCCTAGGGTAAATCGCAAAATCAGGATGGAGAAAGTTGTAGTTATCTTTATTGCTCCATTCTGGCCTCACTAGGCCTGGTTTGCCGACCTTGTCAACCTGTCCATCCAGGAGCCGTTCCATCTTCCACCAAGAACGGATCTCCTTTTCCAGGGTTTTATCTGGTTACAGGATGTGGAGAAACTAGCTTAAACAAAATGGTTCTTCAAAACACTGTCCAAAAATGGAAAGGGCCCTTAGATACGTCATCTCTACCATGGTCCAGGCTAGAAAGCCTGTCTTTTCTAAAGTGTTCCATAGAATCTGGTCCATCTTCGACCAGTGGAGCACTAACAGAGATGCCTGCCTAGACTTTTGACCTTCCCACAGTTCTGGCCTTTCTACAAGATGTTGTAAACGAATGTCTTAGTCTGAAATCTTTCTGTCCGCATTCAGAAGTTTGGCTCATGCCTTGCCTTCCTTCAGAGATCCCACTCCTCTGTGGGATCTCAGCTTGGTCTTGTGTGTTCTTTGAACCTCTCTCCTCTGTTTCTCTGTGTGTGGGGGGGGTTTAACACTCAGAATGGCTTTCCTTTTGATGGTTCCTGAGTTGCAAGCTCTGTCTTGCAAACATTTTTTCCTGGTTTTTCACCAGAACAAGGTGTTACTACTATTACTACTGGAGTTTTTACCCAAAATTGTTTCAGATTTTCACATCCATCAGGAGAACATCTCTACTTCCTTTTGTCCTGACCTGCCTCCATACAGGAAAAGGATCTTCACCTGTTGGATGTGTTGTGGTGCCGTAAGGATTATGTGGATCGTTCTCAGACCTTCTATAAAGTTGATTCCCTATGTCATTCCTGAGGACTCTAGGGTGTGGGTCAGGCAGCATCCACAGTCACCATTGCTTCTTGTATCAAGACTACCATATGCCAGGTGTGCTTGATCAGTAAAAGACCTGTTCTTTTCAAGGTTTTGGCATATTCCACCAGATCTGTGGATGCTTCCTGGAACTACAAAAACCAGGCTTCTGCTGAACAGCTATACAAGGGTGCTGCTTGTCCTCCTTGCACGCATTTGCCAAACACTACCCTGTCAATGCTTTGGGCTCAGCCGAAGCCAGCTTTGGCCGGAAAGGTTCTTCAGGCAGATTTCCCTACTCTGAGGACTACTGACTTTTTCTTCTACTGCCACATTTTTTGTTCAGTAGTTTGAGTCATGATGCCTGCTGTTTGGTTTGTTTGCTGTGATAGTTTGGTGTCCATTGACACATGATTTTTACATAGATCCAGTCTAGTCCTGTGGAATACTGGTATCGTATGCTGTGACTGGGTCATTCGCCTCTCCTTCCCCCGGATCTTTGGAATGCTTTGATTTATCCCCATGGTTCCTGTGTTCCATATTGGACGTAAGAGAAAGTAGGATTTTAGTGAACTTACTGTTAAATTCTTTCCTCTTTAGTCCATATGGAACACTGGGGAGAAAAACCTTTCCCTGGCAGAGAAGTCCTCTTGGGGCCTTGGTCTAGGGATCGTCCTTTTGTTCTTGCTGCTTTGGCTTTCTCTTTTTGTGGTACTGGTTCCCACATGAACCTGGGAGTTGAAGGTAGGGGTTGAGCTGGAGGAGGGAATATCTGCCGAAAAGACCATTTTGTTTTGTGCTTTCCAGGAGGGAGCTCACCCCCATGAATGAATGAATGTTTATTTATGTAGCGCCACAAGTGTACGCAGCACTTTACAATTTGGTTCCTGTGTATCATATGGATTAAAGAGAAAAGGATTTAACTGTAAGTTCACTAAAATCTTATTTCTCTGGCGTCCAATACAGGTTACTGGTAACTCTGGGTAGGCGATCCGCCCCATTAAGTAGGCAGGAACAATTCTAGTATGGATTGCAGGGGGTGGAGCCTAATTTCCCTCCTTGGCTACAGCTAGCCAACCAGCTCCAGAAAGAATTGTTCCTTGGTGAAGATAACACAGGCAAGAGAACAGTTCTGCTATAGCTTTAGAAATTTTTTATTTTTCTGTTAGAAATGGCATACCACCATTAGGTGGATTACCATAACTGACAATGCCCTTAGATGTGGCTAGCTCGGTGACCAGGTGCTTCTTGTGGACCTTAAGCCCTGGGGGGAAAATCTTGGCTACAAGTTCTTTCCTCAGGAGTTGCCGACCGAGGCTTCTTAATACATGGTAGTCTGAACACAAGATCTGCAGGAAACTTGAGCAACCCTTTGAGTGCTGCAGGTCCACTTGTCCCACAGTGCCCCTCCGCACAGGGGTTTTTCATTTGGAGTTCCTATTGCACACTCCTGCACTCAATGGGTCTATCTGTATGTCTGTTGGGTGTTTGTAGCAGGTTTATGTGGTGATTAACCCTTTAGCTGCTGGTTTGGCATTTTTTTTGGGGTGGGGGGGTTCTAACACTTTTCCTACTGGTTCAGTGTTTTTGGGGTGTCCTAACATGTTCCAGTGATGTTTCATGTATTTTAGTTTTACACTTTCAATTTTGTAAACTTTATGTTAAAGGTGCCATTGCGCTATTCACTTCTATGGGACTGTACAGTTTGGGACATATCTCTGCAACCGTTTAACCTATCAACTTCAGAGATGGCTCATTTTACTTGTCTTCCCTTGCTTTATCATCTGGTTCATGTTTCTAGTGTGTTGGGGGGCTTATGGGGCTTCGGGTAAATTTTTCCTCCCCTCCCAATGTTGCACAGGGTGTTACGGAAATTAAGACTGGAGCGTTGTCCAGTCATTATGATTGCTCCATACTGGCCTCACCAGGCTTGGCTTCTGGATCTGTCAGTGGCAGAGCCATTCCAGCTTCCTTGCCGTCCGGATCTTCTACAGGGTTACCTGTGGAAAGAAGGTGTTCATCGGCTAGCTTTGACGGCTTGGAAATTGAATCCTCAGTATTGAAGAAGAAAGGGTTTTCTTCTGGTGTGGTGGCTACTATGCTCAGTGCCCGCAAACCTGTTTTTTCCAAGATCTACCATCGTGTCTGGTTGACCTTTCTTTCTTGGTGTGCTGACAAGGACCTGTCTCACGAATTTGATCTGTCTATGGTCCTGGCCTTTTTTGCAGGACGGTGTGGATAAGGGCCTCAGTTTAAGTTTCCTTAAGGTTCAGACTTCTGCTCTCTCTGTTTTCTTTCAGAGGCGTATTGCCATCCTTCCTGATGTCAAGGTTTTCTTCCAGGGAGTTGCTCATGCTCGTCCTGCCTTCAAGATTCCTGCTCCTTCGTGGGATCTTAACTTTGTTTTGGGCGTTCTTCAGCGCCCTCCATTTGAGTCTTTGTCCTTTCTCCTGGCAATTGTGTCTGTCCGCCGTGTTGCGGAGTTACATGCTGTGTCCTGTAAACGCCTATTTGGTGTTTCACAAGGACAAGGTGTTGCTTTGCACTTCTCAGGAGTTTCTCCCGAAGGTAGTTTCGGAGTTCCACATCAATCAGGAGATTGTGGTGCCAGCTCTGACAATGAGAGGGATATCCACTTGTTAGATGTGGTGCGTTCCTTAAGTTTTATTTCTGTCAGGCAGTCAGATGCGCTGTGTGTCATTCCTGAGGGTCCTAGGGCAGGAAGACCTGCATCCAAGGTGACTATTGCTTCTTGGATCAAGTCTACTATTCGTAAGGCTTATGAGTTGAGGAAGAAGCCTGTCCCTTTCAGGGCCATGGCTCATTCTACACGATCTACTGGGGCCTCTTGGGCTTACAAGAATCAGGCCTCTGCTGATCAGTTGTGCAAGGCGGCCACTTGGTCGTCTGTGCACACCTTTTCGAAGCACTACCGTGTTGATTTGCTGGCATTGGCTGATGCCAGCTTTGGGAGGAAAAACCTGGAGGCAGTCTTGCCTGTCTAGGATTTTCTTTGGTTCTTGGTGCTTCCTTCACGTTTGAGCCCCGTTGGCTCTAGTTCTGTGTGCTGTGTAACAGTTGGGGTGTTACCCCTGTTCAGTTTCCGTTCACACTTCATTGTTGTTGGGCTATCTCTGATCTGATGGTTCATATCTGCTTTCGTGACTTTGGGGGCCTTGCGCCTGGTCCTTGCCTTATTTCCCGCCTCTGGGAAACTCAATGGTTGGACATCCCAGAGTTACCAGTAACCTGTACTGGACAACAGAGAAAAGAAGATTTTAGCCTTACCTGTTAAATTATTTTCTCTTAGTCCATACAGGTTACTGGTCTCACACCCTGTCAAGGGACCATGCTTGGCTGTCCTGTGGCAGACCGTGGGGGTCCTTTGGGGTCATGCTCACAGGAGTCTTCTTTCCCTTCACTCTCTAGTCAATAGAGTCTCAAATCTTTCTGGAGATGGTTTGCTAGCTGTAGCCAAGGAGTGAAGGTAGGCTCCACCCCCTGCAATAAATTCTAGAATTGTTCCTGCCTACTTAAAGGGGTGGATCGCCTACCCAGAGTTACTACTAACCTGTATGGACTAAGAGAAAAGGATTTAACAGGTAAGACCAAATCTTTTTCCCCATTATCAATATATTTACTAATATTGAAGCATAGATGACTTCAGGTTCTGGAGTTTTGCTGTAGAGTAAATGTGTGAGTGTGATGGTTTGTCCATCTTTACCATATAATGTCACTTGTATCATGATGATTAGGTGAACAAGGACTTTGGTTCGATATTCTCTACGCTGTTGCCTGGTGCAAATGCTGTGTTAGCACCTCCAGAAGGGCAGACTGTACTGGATGGACTGGAGTTCAAAGTTGCTCTGGGCAACACCTGGAAAGAAAATCTTACAGAGCTGAGCGGAGGACAACGGTAATAATCTATTTTTGTTTGACCATGTAGCTATACAAAAATAAATTAATGATAATTTAGATTCTGTATTGAATCAGCCTTTTATATATGATATTGCACAAGCATCCCTGACTGCATTCCTAGAATATGAAAGGCCAGAATGTTTGTCCCATGCAGTCATGTGCAGTAGAGACTGCCCGAACGCACAGAATGCTGGGAGTATGGCGTGCGCCTCCAGTGAGGTGGCGGCAGTAAGCAGAGCAGGACCAGCCTCTTTACCTCACTGGACCTTGGCCAACGTACACGGGCTTTACACTAGTAATAAATAAAATGAATATCTTGGTTAAAAAAAAAAAAAAAGTAATTAAATGCATTTACGCATTAATGTCATTCATTTGAATGCCAGAGGAGAACACAATACATTGCCTTGCAATCAGTTGCATCCCCCTCTGACAAATAGTCCAAATGTATAGTTCTGTTTCCAATGTTCTTTTTATTGCCTCATCTTGCTTCTTTGATTGTGGGATTATAATTCTTTGTCTACACCCTTTCTCAAGTGAACTTTAAACACCATTGTTTTTCAGTTCATTGGTGGCCTTGTCTCTCATTTTGGCCATGCTTCTCTTCAAACCTGCTCCGATTTACATCTTGGATGAAGTAGATGCTGCCCTAGATCTTTCCCATACACAGAACATTGGTCAGATGCTTCGTACTCACTTCAGACACTCGCAGGTAAGCGGGCAAGAGCAGTGTGACAGAAAACATACACTCCCATATTTTGATGAGCATGTTTTTTTCCTGTAGCGGTAATGTGGATAGACACTGCCCTACTTGTCCATTTGTGTAAGGGCAGTAGAGCCTGTTGTATCAATTTGCTCGATACACAAACACATTGAGAAGAAAAAAAGGGCACTTAGACTTGAGCAGCCGATTACACGTATTGACGTTTTGTACTTATAAGGCTTTTTTACTGTACATTTGTGCAATTGTAATACATTTTATAAAACTACCAGAGGACCCCAAGCTCCATTTCTGGAGATTAAGTGACTGTAATGGGGCAGTCTTACTTTGCCACGTTTGCTTTAGATGGTTATATTCAACAACAGCTATCCCACTAAGGAACTGTGAGTGCCAGTTCAAGATTAGTCCTATATAAATATCAGATTGTGGAAGGAGATTTGCTGGTGGTTTGCACTTTCTTTTTATATGACACAAACACATTGCTTAATTATTGTAACTGAAATCAAGGTGATTCAAATGTGCATTAAACAGATATCTTTTTACAACTTACTTTGAAATACAAGTAATAAACAATATGCAAACAAAATAGAGGCTAAGCATATGAAAACATGGGGTGGACAGCTCAGCAATGGTAGTTAGATTCACAGATTTCCCTGATCAAGATGGAACCCAGAATCTACATCTAATTTTGAAGAGTACAGAGGCCAGCAGGGCTAAAACATAATATTCATTTATTTATTTGTTGATGCTTGTTTTAATTATATCCGCAGAGGGGTCAAAAGATTGATAAGATATGGTTGGTCTAGTTCACAATTTAGGAAAGTAAGGATATTCGATCAGTACTTTTTGATGATGGGGTATGTCCAAAACATATGACGGAAAGGGCCTTTGGGAGTTGAGCATCTAAAACATTTGTCATTGTTTTTATGACAAATGCCGAATAAGCATTGGAGAGTATACAAATTACTGTGAAGGAATATTGATTGGCTCATGTGATCCCTAGCAGAGACACTACAGATTTAGGGACAGAAAGCAGAACATCTTCCCATAATTCTAGGGTGAATTTGGGAATGCCTGCCTTCAATTTAATCATACGATTGGAAGACAGTGATGTGGAAAACTGGATGAAGATTGTGTAGATTCTGGCTAGTGCCTTTAGGAAAAAACTTTCCTCTTAGCACATTTTGTAAAGCGTTCTGTTTACTTATTGGGGGAACCACTGAACTAGGCTTGGAAGACATAGCCAAGTCACAATACCTGTGGTGTAGATTCCCTGAGAGAGATTTATCATATTAAAGGAAAAAGTAACCACTCCTAATAATCCCTCACATATCTTACTACCTCCACAAAATCCTACTGGTCCTTATGAATATCACCTATGTTCAAGAGATATATTCAGTCAGTCCTGGATATCATGTCCGTGGAGGCAGATATGGGATTTTTTTTCCTCCAATCTGCAGCAGGCAAAGTGCATGAGCCTGTTTAACCCCTTGAGCACCAGAGAGCCACAGCAAGCATTTCAAATTAGTGTTTTTTACACCTCTTGTTCTTATAGGGTTAAGATTGCCATATGTAGTGAACAGAATCTGAGGTCATTCAGTCCTGTTAGCAGCTGTCTTGTTAGCCTTCATGGACTTATTGCACATGCTATCTCTTGAAGGAGGGCAAAGTTCATAGGGGTCATTGAGATTTTCTGGCCATATTAAGGAAAATGGATGTTAACTCGTTATAAGGTGGGGAGTTATTAAGCCGTATTAGCATTAAAGGGCATCTTATTTTCACCAGTTATTTTATAGAGAAATTTGATAGCCTTATTAGGAGCAAACTCACTTAAAGGTAAAGTATCCTATGACAACACTGTACATGTCCTAAAATGCCCTGAAGCACTAGTACAGTACAGTAAGAGCCACATGCACAAAAAGAGAATTGATTCTAGGCAATCTAACTGCACCATAGGAGAAAATGACTTAGATCCTGTTTTCCCCTTTTATGACTGCTTATTTTATGCATATGGCCCTAAGTGTCTGCCAGATATTCATTGCAGTAGGAGGAAGAGCTGCATATAGATTTCTGCTCTTGTAGTGAGGGGCTAACACTGGCCCAGAGCATTTTTCTTCACAAAATCAGTCAACTTTCTGTCCTGTTGTCATTCTGCACCCCATTATACTGCTGCTTTGTGTATCATCACAACAGCATCTATAATGCAAATGGGTGCATTATGACCCTGGTTATTGGGTAAAGGTGTATGGCACATGCTGTGATATTACTGCACTGGTTTTTCAGGACATCCTGGATCATGTAGACACATTTCCAGGCAAAATGAGTGACAGGGGTAAGGAACACATTTGCCATGGCTACACATTGAGTGATTGACTTAGAGGGTGGTGTGAATTTGTGTAATTTAACAGTTTGACTAGAGTGGCGCACAAAGCTTTGGGTAAAGTGTGCATTCTTAAAAATGTATTATTAAACTGTGGATCCTGTTTCCTTCTAGTTCATTGTGGTATCACTGAAAGATGGTATGTTCAACAACGCCAATGTTCTTTTCAAGACTAAGTTTGTGGATGGAGTCTCTACGGTGGCAAGGTTTACACAGAATCAAAATGGAGGCAATCTTGCTGCACAGCAAAGACTAGACAAGAGCAAATCAAAGGAGAAAAAGAATCGCATGCAAGTAGATGCATAAATAAGTTTTTCAAAGACTTTGGGCCACCGTATGGAAAAAGTAATTTTTTGGTGGCCTCAATACATTGAAGGGATTAAAAGACCCATTTAACCGAACAGGACCTTTTATTTATTCTCTGCAATGCAGCTGGTTAGTTCCAAAATTGCACCTCTTTAGCTCACTGCGTAAGGCCCTTTTGTATTTTCTAAATAGTCATGTTCATGGAACTCCATATCTGGCCCTTTTTCTGTATATCAAGGCCTATCTTACCACCTGGCAAGCTCTTTCAGTTTTCTCTTGAATGTTTTCTAATTTCAAGTAAAGGAAGAGATCAGATTACTTATACCTGGGACATTTCTTAACTGTAAATATATATAGATTTTTTTTTTTATCTATGGTCATATAATTATGGATATTAAAATATGCTTCAACATGCTTTGCCTTCTGTGCAAAAATTTAATGAATTTTATTGTTCATTTGGGAATGGACAAAAAAACTACCACCACTACATAAACTTGCTTTTATGTTTCTTTATCCACTATTGTGTGCTTGGTCATTTTGTATGTCCTTGGTAGCATAACACCAAGCTACACCTTCTAAACTAATAAACAATGTCTCATATGTAAATGTTTTGTACTGTCTATCAAATAAACTCTGTACATTCATAAAGTGAATATTGTGGTGTATGTTTGTTTGTTTTTCATTAAAATCCCTAAAAGGACAAAAATGGTAAACAAATGATATCTTAGAATGCATTAGTCCCACTTTTGTAACAGGCGTTGGTGTATACTGTATATTTCTATGTGTAAGTGGAAGTGGATAATCATGAGCAAATATATTAGAAAGGTAGAGGGACTGACTGATCAAAATAGAACAGATCCTTATGATATTTAGGATTCTGCCAAGGCTTAAGGGCAGGTGTAGTGTATATAGATGGAATATCCTCTGGTATTCATTATTGGTATTTCACCAGGTTTGATGTAAAATTTACTGCACACACCTTAAAGGGATAGTAATACTTAAGATGTAAAAAAATATGTTGTAGGGTTTATGTCCCCAAATAAAACAAGGGTACTCCCACCGCTGAGAGATATTTTATTAAAAAATTATAACTGCTCAAACTTGAATTATTTAGGTGCAGTATCACAGTGGTCTGAAATTATACAGTGGCGCGCTTGCTACACCATCCTATAGACTGCTCTGGTCTGTAGACCATAAATCTCCATAGGATAGTGTAGCAACAGCACCACTGTAAATTTTCAGGCCACTGTGATATTGCACCTAAATAATTCAAGTTTGAGAGGTTATTATTTTTTAATAAAATATCTCTCAGCAGTAACAGTACCCTTGTTTTAATCAGGGGGATAAACCCTACAACATATATTTTTTACATTTTAAGTATTACTATCCCTTTAAACGCTTACCACCGCCGTCTTCACTTGGCCTTACAGATATAGTTGTAGGTTTCCTCATACGTTCATCAATCTTAGTAGTAATCCAAACACCCTCTTGCTCAGGTTCCAATTTTTCTTTTCAATTTGACATGTTTTTCTCATGCAAAGAAACTTGCAAAACTAGCTCAATAATTACAAATCCAGTTCACAAGGGGACAGAACGTTTGCAGAATGTCCTTTATAGTGACAGCTAAAAACATTAATTAGTGGCCTACTGATTCATAAATCTATATGTTTCAGAAAGACCCCTTTCCTTTCTCAAGATAATTCCGCTGTCTTTATTTTGTTGATAAACTTTGCACATTTTGTGAGGTGGAGATCCCTTTAATTGTGACTTTAGGAGTTCCGCTATATATATTTTCTTGGTGGAATCCTGGAGTGTTGCTTTTTGAGGAATCCTAATGCCTTTTATTTTGTGCACATGGATTAACTATGTGGTTTGCTGCGGTGCTGTATTATAGATAGGTAATTGCACTGTGATTCTTTTTTTGAACTTATTTGGTTTATTCATAATTAATCTACTCCAATTTTTGGGTGTTCTTATATCCTTTTTAAAATAGTATTATTGGGGTATAATAGTGGTTAATATTGAACTTTCTACTGCTTACATTGATATTAGGTGTTATTTATGTTTTGAAGCAAGATTCTATTAACTAATATATATTTGATATATTGGACAATTTTTGTTTTTCCTTTTTTCCACATCTATCTTTACTTTTGTATTGAATTTATAGTTTGAATTTGTTTAGGGAGTGGGAAATTTGTTTTTATGATTTGTATTTATAACACACAAAGTGGTGGTTTTGGTGTTTGTTCAATTGCTGCCCTTTATTTTTAGTTATTCAATTTGGGTGATATATTTTCACATATTTTGGTGTTTGTGCATTTAGCTTTTATTTTTGGCATTCTTAGTTAGGGGTTATACCCAGAATTACAAACAGAATGTGAGTGAAAGCTTGGGTAAATGGTCTGTGTTAATAAAACTATTTGTTATTGCTATAAATCATTTATTCAGTTACACAAAGACATGTCAACAAGACATGAAATAACGTAAACATTCTCAATAATGCCCCGCCCACCAGCAACACCCCATGAAACAAAGGTGTCCCTCTTTGGCTTTGTGAAAGGTTGGGACTCAGGAGGTATGTAGTAAGCATGGAACAATTATAACCCATCCACCAGACAGATGCTAAGGAAGGTCAGAGTTTAGA
This sequence comes from Rhinophrynus dorsalis, assembly GCA_037306005.1. Classification (NCBI taxonomy): domain Eukaryota; kingdom Metazoa; phylum Chordata; class Amphibia; order Anura; family Rhinophrynidae; genus Rhinophrynus; species Rhinophrynus dorsalis. The sequence continues at coordinate 357,186,869 of CM074718.1, forward strand.
GGTAACTTCCTCCTGTTGGATGTTATCTGACATGCCCACCTGCAGGTGTTTCTGTGCCATGTTTTATACTGAATCAACAACCCAATGGTTAAGCATTAGATGCCATTACTAGAGTGAAGATTATGGGTTGTGTGGCAGGTGTTGATACTAATGAATGGGAGGGGCCTGATATGGAGGATTTCATGGCCAGCATGCATGTGTGCTTCTTGAAAGCTGGATCACTGGCCATGGGGTATTGTGGGGATGGTGACCAATTGACTGCATTTCTGGTGGAGATAGGTGGATTAGAAAAGGAGTTGAAATGAAAGAGGTGTTTTGTGGCAAGCAAAGGAGGAGAGGTGAAACAAGGGAATTTGACAGAGAAGTGTTTTATTATCTGCCATAAGCAGATGTGAATAGGTTTGTAAAGTCTGTTGTAGATTGAGATATTAATGGTAGTGCCACTTCTAAGATGTTAAAAAAAAAGTGTGTCCTTTTGGCGATCTGCATGCCCTTGTAAACTGCCCCCCTTGCCCTACTGAACCCCACCCCAATCCAGCACCCCAACAACCATGACACATGGGGGCAGACAGAATTATTTGAATTCCCTGGAAGGCCCATGACCAAACAAACTGGAAAGAGACATCACAAAATGTTGAAATTCCTGTGGTGCATGTGTCCCCCGGTATCTCCCAGAGACAGGCAACCTGGAGGAGGGAACCTACTAGCGTGTTCTCATTTGTGGACACAGGGACAGATTGATATCCAGTACATATTATGGGATAAAATAAACAGCAAAAAATATGTATTAAACTTAAAAAGTAGCCCACCGAACCCTGTCTAAATCTTCAATTGAAGTCCGTATGAGTATACTAATGGTCCTGAATACAGCAGCTTTATTGCTGTGGAGCAGTGTGATTATACACGTTACACAGTCTGATCTAAAAAGAAGAGCGGAATGAGAGGCCAGTGTAACAAGGGGAAGGCAGGCATATACACACACAAAATATGACTGTGTAGTATTATGGAATAAAATAAACAGCAAATACACAGTCTTATATTTTGTGTGTGTATATGCCTGTCTTCCCCTTGCCCCCTACTTACACTGTCCTGCCATTCCCCTCTCTTTTTTTGGTCAGACTGTGTAACGTGTGTCATCACATTGCTCCACAGCAACAAAATGGCAGTAATTCAGAGCCATTAGTATACTTATACTCTGTGAAGTTGAGGGTTTAAACAGTATTGGATGTATTAATTGAAGTCTACATGCTGATAGACACATCCTATATAATAATTTGCTAATGTATGTTGGTCAGAAGCTGTCAAGCGCAGTACAGACTGCCCAAGCCGCGACTGATAATGGAGCGGGGCGCTCCAAATTCAGACCGTAGTCCTCTCTGCGCACTGACTATGGTCTAAATTCGGAGAGCCCCACTCCGTTATCAGCCGTGACACGAGCAGTCTGTACTGCACATGACTGCATCGTGGCCTTTGCTGCCTGGCACTGTGGCCCGTGTAAACAGGCTGTTCAACTAGTTATAAACACAAAAAAAAACCTTATTGACACTGGATAGATAAAGGCTCTAGTGCTAGCCTGATTCTCTATGGGTTTTATGTATAGAAAAAAGTAGAGCAGATCAACTGCACTGTAGGAGACAAAAAAAAAATCCCAATTTAAAGGGAAAGAAACACCAAATATCTCCCAGTTACCTTACTATGGCCAGAAAATCCTCATGATCCCTATTAATTTTTCCTTGTGTCTTGATTAAAGAGAGGACCCTTTCAAGCAGCCCTTCATGACATGTCAACGGCGGTGGACATGACAGCTGCTGGCAGGTTTTTCAAACTGAAGCAGACAGATTGTATGATGATACTTAAAGGGATAGTAATACTTCGTTTTAACTTTATTTTATTTTGTAGGCATTAAAAAAACATGAAGAATGATATAAGTCTTATCTCTCAAACCTTTATGGTTTAAGAGATATTCACAAACAAAGTATCCCTTCTCTGTTCAACCAGATCAGAAGGGAGGTGCCCAGGTAGACTGCAGAGAGGGACAATCTTCAATTAAGATAAGGGAAAAAGCTGAAAAACTTGTCAAGGGGGGAAGGGCTTTCATTGTTTTCATACAAAGAAAATTGTCCTCTTCTGTTATCTGTCCTGTCATACAACCAGATTCACATCTGAGAAGAGATGGCTTACACTAGGTAAAAGGGGAAACTTTGCTTGTGAATATCTCATAAACCATAAAGGTTTGAGAGATAAGACTTATATCATTCTTCATGTTTTTTTAATGCCTACAAAATAAAATAAAGTTAAAAAGAAGTATTACTATCCCTTTAACGGTTTATGAGCCAGAGGTGCATGCATTGCCTCAGAAGCAATGCGCTGCACACATCTCTGGTCCTTAAAGGGTTATTAGCATGTGCTGAGTGTGAGCCCTGTGGTCCTGCTAGCAACTTTATTGTATTTTTTTCCTCTATGGACTGACATCCAGATTGTAGTTCTTGATTCAAGGAACAAAAATTTTTGGACTATAATAGGTGGTACTACTTTCCTTTTTACAGTCCCATTTAAAGCAATGAGAAGTTGTATATTCTCTGCAATGAGTTGGACAATCCTCTAGCATCCAGTCTGTTAAATAAGTGAAACCAGTATTACTTAAACAAAAAATACAACAGGACAAAAATATTTTAGGGCAAACCAGCTGCACCATAGGGGAGTAATTTAAAAGAGGTGTTTAACCCCCTTCAATTCTAGAATGGTCTCCAATGCATTTAAGTGGTTAAAAGTCAGATGTAAATCTATGGAACTTTTTAATTTACCCCCTGCTGTACAGTTAGTTTGTCCCAGAACTGCTGCTATGCTTGTGCATGGTTTCTTATTCCAGGAAATCAATTATGCCTATGCATGAGCTTGAAATATACAAAGAACGGACTTGTCTATGGAGCCTGCTAAGACATCCTTATTGATGCATCTCTGGGATGTGTCAAAAACTACTGCTGGTGTTTGTGTGTATATTATATATAATGCATTGTTTGCATTAAAATACTTTTGTAAAAATTCAAATAAAAATCAGCATTTTCATTAAGAAGAAAACCCTGCAACGGTTATCCAAATCAATAATATTTGATAGTTGCACTGTGTTTTGCATTCTTTTATAGCTGTCTCTGAAATATAGCTTAAGAATGTCAGTGCAACTTACATACATTTTTTCAGGATACCCCAGACCCCTACATCTTTACCCTCCTCCGGCTCTTCAGATATGCCACGCTGCCTCTGGTAAGGCAGTCACTGTGGGGGCCACAAGCTCCGCAGTGTGGACAAACTGCTTGATAACATTTAGCTTGGCCAGAGATGAGTTGCGTTGTGCCTCTGTGGCCTCCAGTGACTGCTTCTCTTCTGCTGCACTTGGCAAGCAGCCTGACGTTTCATCACCACCCTGCTCATCATACACATTTGACAGCCAATGAGAGAGGAGTATCCTGGCAAAATTCTCCTCTCTTATTGGCTGCAGTGTGTCCATCCCATTGCAGAAACTTGAGTGGCCACAGCTACACTCAGGACTCCATTGCTCCTTATTTATGGAATTCTCTACTTCCCCCTTTCTTATGGTCTTTAAGTCACACTTGAAGCGTCACCTCCTTAACAAAAAGTAAACATGCTTAGTAGGTACTGATTTTGTACAACTAAGGATTTTTATAAATTTACTTTTTGTGCCCCTTATCCTGACCAGGGGCTGGATTCTATTGTAGGTGATACTTGTTAAAGGGATAGTAATACTTAAAATGTAAAACAATATGTTGTAGGGTTTATCCCCCTGAGTAAAACAAAGATACTCCCACTGCTGAAAGGGGTTTTATTCAAATGTTATTACAGCTCAAAGTTGAATTTTTTAGGTGCAATATCATAGTGGCCTGAAACTGTACAGTGGTGCTGTTGCAACACCATCCTATGGACAGCTCTGGTCCCGGGACCATAAATCTCCATAGGATGGTGTAGCAACAGCACCATTGTGATATTGCACCTAAAAAAATCAACTTTGAGTAGTAATAACCTTTAAATAAAACACCTTTCAGCAGTGGGAGTACCCTTGTTTTACTCAGAGGGATAAACCCTACTACATATTTTTTTTTTACATTTTAATTATTACTACTTTAACACCTATTTTATCAAACATTTTCCTATTGCAGTCTATTGGGACACATGAAGATAAAATTAGAACCTGCAATAGAATCCCAGTCAGAACTCTAAGCATGGTATACAGCACTTGACCCTTATCTACTCTATATGTCTCCCATTACCACTTTAGATTGTAAGCTTTCAGACAGGTATCTTCCAGTGTTTGACTTTGCAATTTTAACCCTGTCTTGTCAAGTTCTGCATATACTTGTGGTGCTATATAAACATTAATTCATTGCTAGATCCTCTATTAATATACTTTCTAAGAAAGAAAGAAAAAATACATCCCATTCTTACCTTACACTTAAGATACATAAATATAGAAGATCCCTTCTCTGTTTTAGAGCACTGATCCACCTTTCCCTTAAAAGCTGTGGCGTCTGCCAAAGCAAACAGTGTTTTCAGTAAGCAACAGCAGATCCAATTAATCGTCATAGTATTTGGGCCATGGAGTGTTATTTCAATACTTTCAGAGTTTGTAGTTCAAGAGAAATTGAATGGTAAAGTATCCCCCTCCTGCCCCTTTTACATAGTGTAAGCCACCTCCCTGTGGAATCTGGCCTATAGACCAGACAGCTCACAGCAAGGAACAATCTTCTTATTGTGAGAACAATGAAAACCATGGAAAATAGGATGTTAGTGCTCTTACTTGTTAAATCCTTCTTTGTAGTACAAGAACCATGGGGTTGAGTCCCTTCACCAGGAGGCCAGTACATGTCCCACAGGGTCTTTGGGGTGGAGACTCTTCTATTCCTCCAGCTCAAACACCCCCCCCCCCCCCAACTACTCCCATATTTATGTGTGACAATTGCCACAGCAAGAGAAACTAAGTGGGTAAGAAGAAATGAAAGCTCCAAAGACTAAGACCCTAAGAGGTCTCCTCTGTCTGGGGAAGGAACTTTTGCATGTTTTTCTCTAGACAGATGTCCTGTGTTCCATTTGTAGAATAAGAAAAGGACCAAGCACCAGTCCCCCATGATACCAAAGTTCCCATGGACTATGCAGGAGCTGGAACAGCCCAAACTAACACATTGTCAACAGACTCTGAAGAACATAATACAGCACACAAGGACAAGAGCAAACAGGTCTCAAACAGCTACAAGGCACAGGAATGATAGTCCTACACGGCAAAACTGCAGCCAGAACATCCACACAGTGTGCAAAGGTGTGCAGAGAAGACTAAGTGGCCACCTTGCACAGCTGTTCAGCAAAGGCCTGATTCTTGTAGGCCCAGGAGTCCCCAACAGCCCTGGTGGAGTGTGCTGTAATACGGAAGAGAACAGGTTTCCCTCTGAGCTCATAAGCCTCGCAGATGATAGACTTAATCCAGGATGCAATAGTGACCTCGGACACAGACAGACCCTCAGGGATGACAAATAAGGCATCGGTCTTACAGAAAGAGTCAGTGTGGTGCACGCAGAACTTGAGGCAGCATACCACATCCAACAGGTTGTGATCCCACTCACTGTCATATTTAGGGTCAGGACAAAAAGAAGGCACCACAATCTCCTGATTGATGTGGAATTCAGAAACCACCTTAAGAAGAAATTCCTGGGAGGTACGGAGAACAGCCTTATCCTTGTGAAACACTAGGAAAGGCGGTTTACAGGACAAAGCCTCCAACTCACCGACTCCGTGAACAGAGACCACAGCCAAAAGAAAAGCCATCTTCCACGTCAAAAGACATGGAGGAATGGTAGCCATAGGGCGGTAGCTGCAAGACTCCCAAAACCAAGTTAAGGTCCCACTGGGGAGTGGGAGCCTTATAAGCAGGGAAAGCATGCACAACCCCCTGAAAGAAGACATTGACATCCGACAACATGGCAATGCATCTCTGGTAAAAGACAGAGCAGAGGTCTGGACCTTCAAGGAAACAAGGCTAAGGCCCTTGTGCACACCATCCTGCAAAAGACAGAAGGGACAGAAGATAAAACTCCTGCGAGGACAGATCCCTGTCCCCACACCAAGAGTGAAAGATAGACCAAACCTTGTGGTAGTCATTAGAGGAAACTGGCTTGGATCATGGTGGAGACCACCTCAGAAGAAAAGCCCTTCCTCCTCAAGATGGAGGCTTCAACAGCCATGCCATCAAAGCCAGACTGTCTACGTTCTCTCTCCAGAGGTAACCCTGGAGAAGGCGATCCGGTCTGTGTGGCAGAGGAAACGGATCCTGAGCAGACAACACCAACAGTTCTGGAAACCAAGGACGCCCCCATTTTTGGACCAATAGGTCAAAGACCTCCGGATGGAGCTCCCACTCCCCCGGGTCCACCGTTTGGCAACTGTGATAGTCCGCCAGAAAGTTTTCTACTCCTGGAATGTGCACGGCAGAGACGACAGGAACGTGTTGTTCTGCCCAGGGCCAAATAGCCTTGACTTCTAACCAAGCGGAAGTGCTTCTTGTGCCTCCTTCCATGTTGATTTAAGCCACGATTGTGGCACTGTCTGACTGGACACGGACTAGACAGCCCCTCAGTAGAGTAGGCCAGTACACCAAAGCATGAAGAATCGCTCTAAGCTCCAGAATGTTGATGGGCTGGAGGGTCTGCTCTGCAGTCCATCAACCCTAAATCCCCAGGTAACCCCAGGACCATTCCCCAGCTGTAAAGGCTGGCGTGTCATCACCAAGGTCCAGTACTGGACAACAAAGGGTTTCCCCTTCATCAGACTGGAGCTGTCCAACCAACAGAGGAGGTCCTGTCGCACTTCCTGGGGATGAGAGACCAGACGATCCAAAAGATCCAGAGTCCCTCGGCAAGCCCGGGACCGCCTCCATGGTGGATATCATCTTGCCCACCAGGGATGAGAACCTGCGCACCGGGGCTGAGGACTACCCCAGAGCACGGGACACTTTGTTCATGATCTGCTGAACAGAATCCTCTGTCAGATAGACCATACCCTGACAGGTGTCGAACCAGAGACGGAGGAAAAACAGGCCCTGAGAAGGAATTGGAGCAGACATGTCCATGTTCAGAATCCACCCATGCTGGTGGAGGATCTGAGCACATTCCTGGACCTGACAGTGCAGGAGATCCGTGGAAGGAGCCTTAAGCAGAAGGTCGTCCATGTACGGAGTCACCTGAATCCCCTTGGTGTGCAGATAGGCAATGAGTGCCACCAAGACCTGTGCAAACACCTGAGGAGCCGTGGTAAGTCCAAAGGGCAGATCGGTGAACTGGAAGTACCCCAAGGCACAAGCGAACCTGAGGTATTTCTCACTGTTCAGAATAATCGGAACATGCAGGTAGGTATCCTGCAGATCCAGAGATGCCAGTAATTCCCCTGGACACATCGCTGCGATGACACCGCTCAAAGACTCCATCTTCTATAGAGTATGGACCAGGGACGTGCACAGACATTTTGGGGGGCAGGGGCTCAAAAGAAAAAGAATTTATATCTAAGGAGCCTGCAAGCACAGAAATCTGAAGCGCCGCCCCCCACTGGCCATCTCCACAATGCTCCTAATCTCCATATTGCCCATATCAGCTCCACATTGCCCCCATAATCTCCATATTGCCCCCATCAGCTCCAACTTACCCTCACATTGCCCCCTTCATCTCCATATTGCCCCCATCAGCTCCATCTTGCCATCAGCTCCAACTTACCCTCACATACATTGCCCCATCATCTCTACATTGCCATCATCTCCATATTGCCCCATCATTTCCACATTGCCCCCCAGTGTCCATTTCCTACCCCTTCCCTGGTGGTCCAGCGGCAGGAGAGGTCTGTATGTGCCTCCTTTGGCACAGACCTGTAGCTGCTGGAGCTCCCACGCGGTCTTCTCTTCATGCAGAGCAGGGGGGGGGTTTAGTGTGGGTGGCGAGGCAACTTTTTTTTTTTTTTTTTTTTGTTAAAAGGGCTTGAGGGCACTTTGGACAAAAAGGGCAGGTGCTCAAGCCCCCCTTGGTGTCTGTGTGTGCACGTGCCTGGTATGGACCACAAAAGAGTTGAAGTCTAGGATAAGGGAGACTGCCGCCATCCTCCTTGGGAACCACAGAGGGGATTGAGAAAGGAAGAATCTGAAGGGAGGTAGGGATACAAAGGGAATCCTGTAGCCTCCTGAAACCACCTATAATACCCACTGATCTGCAACAGCACCTACGGATATGCTTGAAAAATGCTGCAGGCGGCCACCCACAGGTAGATGCGGACCAGAGTTCTTCAAGTCATGCAGAAGAAGGTTTTGTGGAGGAATGTTTTAACCTCAAATACTGCCTGGGCTTGGGGTGCTGGCCTTGGACTCACTCGGATTTGGCCTTTGTGCTTCACTTTGGCGGGGACGAAAAGCTGCTTCCTCGCCAGATTAGGGTATTTTGGAACCTGAGGCAACAAGGTGCTCTTGCCCCCATTGGGCCTCACTGATGATTTGCTTCAGTTCAGGCCAAAGGAGAGAAAAGGGGAGAGAAATCAGTGACCTCTTTGAAGAAAGGTCAGCAGACCAAATCTTAAGCCATAAATGTGTCTAGTGGCAACAGAAAAAGCAGAAGCTTTTGTCTCAAGCCTGACAGCATCAGAGCGTCAGTCTCCGACGTGGTAGCTAAGAGGGCTATCAGGTCCTCCTTAGGGGCACCTTTGCGGACAGCATCAGTAAGCTGCTCAGTCCAAACAGCAAAGGCTTTGCTGACTCAGATAGAAGCAAAGGTAGGCCTCAAGGCAGCACCTATAGCAGCAAAGACAGACTTCAAAATAGCTTCAAGTTTCCCATCTGTCAAATCCTTAAGTGCTGTGGCGTCAGCCAGAGGTAAAGCAGTAGACTTAGTCTAGAAATAGGGGTATCCACCGGAGGTGGTGTAGCCCACTAAGCCAACTCAGCATCAGAGAGAGGATACAGCTTAGAGAACCTCTTGCAAAGAGAGACTCGTTAGGTGTTTTCCACTCATCCAGGATAACCTGGTCCAGAGTGGGATTAGGTGGAAACATAGTAAGGGATTTCTTGCGCCTTTGAAAGACGTCAGAAGAAGACTGGCTCTCTACATGATTAACAGTAATCTGTAGGGTAGTCAAAACCACCTTAATGAGACCCTCTGCAGAGGGCTAAGGGTCAGCCTCAAAGGGGTTGCCGTAAACATGGGAAGAAGACCCTTTTGCATACTCCCCTTCCTCTTTATCAACCTCATATGAATCCTCCTGAGAGGAATCAGAAAGCTCAGGAATGCCAGGGGATACAAACCTGTATGAGGTAGGGGATTTCCAAGACTGGAGAACCCCTTTGAGGGAAAGAGGGAACTGTGCCATAGATAACTTTAAGTCCTTGACCCAAAGTAGCTCTTGTTCTAGGCTGGAGGGACCAGGAGGAGTGGTAGGGGCCACACCGCATGAGGAGCATACGTATCCTGAGTACTCTTTAGGAAGCCATGTTTGGCATGAGGAACAGTAAAGGAAAGGGGGTCCAAAGACACCCCTGAGCCCTTAGGTCTAGCCCCATGTACCTTTGGATCCGACAACAGGATAAGTGTCTAAACAGTAAAGGGAACCCAAATACTGTCACCCAGATTAATAAATCACCTCAGAAAGCCCAAGAGTACTTGTCTGGCAGGCATATGGTTAACCTGTGGAGGAAAGTAAGGGAATCCATGCCTCTGCGTAGGATACTCAGTCAAAGAGAAAATGGTGCCCAAACTCGCAGCAAATCAGAAAAAAAAATCCCTCAAAACAGGCATTCTGGGTATTGCAGTTTCTCACTCCAGGGACCCCCAAAACACTGCAAATGTGAACTGGAATGTAAGGCATGGAGAGACAAGAAGAATGAGCCCTCTCTCAACTCTAAGTGGAATGGTTGTAGAGATATCTCCCAAAGCGGTCTGTCCCACAGAAGTCAATGGAGCAAGGTTGGCAAAGCGTACTCTTAAAGGAGTGGAAATCAAAAAATTAACAGCTTTGGAAAATTAATAAAAGTTCCCAAAACATATAAATCCAAAGGGAAATTTAAAAGTGAGCCCCAGAACCCAGTGAAAACAGCAGGGAAGGGATTAAATACCACAAAATCAGCCACACATGTTCCAAAGACCCAGGACTGGAATTGTACTTTTGGAAGTTTTTACCAGCTTCTATTGGTTTAAGCACCCCTCCCACCCCCATATGCAATGCTCATTGTCTCTAGGACACTATATAATGCCTGTCAGAGATTCTCTCTCCATTAATGAGTAAAGCTGACAAAGACTCAGCTCTCAGGATAAATTCAATTAAGGTTAGTAAATGCCTATATTAGGAGAGATTCAGCTCATAAGACAAAGCATATTAAGGTTAGGTCCTTTCCAAAAATGAGATACCTTGGCGTTGGTGGCAAGCTTAGCATTCTATGTCCATATGATGTGACCAAATCCTCATCTTTTATATAATAGTGATATGCAGGCATAATGCCGCAGAGTAAAGGGTTAATGGTGATGAATATTTGGATGCGCACCAATATTTTGTGTATTTGCTCTCTCTCTCTCTCTCTCTCTCTCTCTCTCTCTATATATATATATTATGAATAAATGGGGCTAAGAATAAAAATTAATAAAAAGTGGAAAAAAAATTAAAAAGTAATAAAAACAGTCGATAATAGCATCCAGAGTCTGTGTTATGGATGTCCCCTTACTTGATTTCACAAGAAAACGAGCCTTGAACCACTACAATCTAAGTCTCTGTTTCTCATGCCTGGAGTCGTTCACAGTTGGCGTGTTCTCCCGTTGCCGGCAGTCCAGTCCTCAGGCATCCCGGTGTGATCATCCAAATCAGGATTGTCAGGAACATCTTGTAGCCTATAGATATTGCATGTGCCTTTGTGTGGAGCATGCTCCAGCCAAAGAAGCTTGCAATATTAACGCTGAAACGCATAGATCTATCTAAACGCTATATCACAAATTTGATTAATCTTGGATTTATTCAATACAAAGCAAAGGACCATCTATAGGCTAGAAGCTGTTCCAGACAATCCTGATTTGGATTATCTCCCTGAGATACTTGGGGACCAGTCCATGACTTTATGCTATTTTTATGCTTTTTGTTTGCTAACAAATATGAAATATATTCTTATCACTTTGTCACATATTTGTGAGTCAACCATTATTTACATTGTATTCCAATACTACACTTAGAAGCTCTTTCTTGCACTTTCTCTCCCATTTCTTTCTTTAAGTATCATATACAGTCTGACATATTTCCTACCCACCCCCAACCTAAGGAGCAGTAATATTATTTTTCATGAAGAATATTTATTGTAGTTATTTTCCTGCTGAATAAAACAAGACCACACCCACTGTTTTCAATGAAAAGTTATTACAGCTCAGCGTTCTCAGTTGTTGTCAGGATACGTTCCTGTTCCTTTCACTAAGGGAGGTTGAGTCAGACTTTAGCTTTCTTAACGCATTATTAAAAATTTTAAAAAATTGCCTTTTGATAACACAGTTGGTCTGGTGTTAACAGAATATTAAAATCTTCCATAAGTGGGAATACCGGTTTTACTCTGCAGGAACCATATATGGTACAACAAAAAAGCTCAGTGCTATGTTAACCTCTGCAGATAAAGGATACAGTGATACAATAATGAAGAATGCTCCAAAATATTTATTCTCAAAAATTACAAATCCAAAATATGGATAATAAAACAATTAATACACATTATCAAACATACCCTAATAATGTCAATCTTCCTATAATCTCTGTCAAAATATTTCAAGATCAGATGTCCCGGATCGTCCACTCATTAAGAATTACAATATGTCACTTGTCACAAACCGGACACAGGTCAAACTCCGATCACTAACGTACCGGTCAGATGTGTCCCAGTAAATCACCTCTGACTCACCCCGCGTGTGGCAATGAATTTGCTCCCACTTAGAAACCGCATCTGTTCAGCAATCACACTGATGCCCAACAACTGGTAGCCCCCGGACGTGTCAACCAATTACTCCAACACCAAAATATATAGCAGAAGATACAAAAGACTGAACAGCAATGTTGCAATAGAAATGCAGCTTGATCTTCAATATGACCCATAGACTACTCTGTGCTGTAATATCACCAGCAGAAAAATCCCACAATAGGGCTCTGAGGGTGTGAATACACTTAAAATTCACAAAAAAAAAATCCAAACACATGATCATCCCAATAAAAAAATAAAATAAAATCTGAAAAAATATATTACACATATTTAAAGAAAAAAATTGTATATACAATATTGCACTCCACTGTGTTGTTGATGTTCAAAGTCCTCGATTTCCCACAAACACAATTCATTTAACCCCTTAAGAACCCATGATGGTCCTGGACCGTCATGGGTTGTTATACCGTTAAGGACCCATGATGGTCCTGGACCGTCATGGAATTCCGGGCTGCACGCCGTTCAGGGAGTCCGGGATCAAATAGAGAAAAGAAAAAAAAATGCTCCGTGGTCCTTAAGTGACCGCCGGGTGTGTGCGCGGCCGGTCCTTATGGGGTTAAGGGAATATTGGTATAGACTGTTCTCCCACAAATTAGATCTTAATAGTGGATCTCCACATACAGTCTTCCTCTATCGTAAATTTAAATGTGGTGGAAATATTGAGAGCACCTCAATCCAGTAACCACAAACAAAGGAAAACGTGAACATACACTATTGTATGAATGTTTTATACTACTATATGAATACCTTGTACAGTTTATGTGACCCATCAGAGTAGTAAGTTATATGTATTTAGGAGCATTATGAGGTTGAGTTATTTAGGAAGGATAGGGTTAACATATGTTTTAGATTGAGAGAGAACCTTCCTGTGAAGACTTGGGATTTGAAGATATAAATTCAGGGGTGTAAGAAGGAAGGAGATTGCCTGAGGAAGAAGCCGATTGTAGCGATTCGAAACGCGTTGGAAGAAGGTGATGTGAGAAAAGTGAGAGAGGGCTCCAAACATGACCAGGAGTGAGATTTGAATGCATTACTGTTATACTACTAAAAGAAAACAGAACATCTGGAGGGTTTTGTCTCAGGCCATCAGAGACACTGCCAGACAGGTGTGAGAAACACGGTTAACACATGAAAGCAACAAACGCAGGTGTCCCGTGAGTATTACCTGCAGAGTGGAAGAAGTGTTGTGTATATCAGACGGATATGGAGGTATGAACTGTAATACAAACTGTTGAGAACAGAAAGATTATAGATGTAATAATATTTCGGTACTGAAGAAGAACTAAAGCATTCATCCCCTTTAAGAGACTGGTGCATGTTTGTGGTTACTGGATTGAGGTGCTCTCAATATTTCCACCACATTTAAATTTACGATACAGGAAGACTGTATGTGGAGATCCACTATTAAGATCTAATATGTGGGATAACAGTCTATACCAATGTTCCCTTAAAGGGATTGTGTTTGTGGGAAATCGGGGACTTTGAACATCTACAATGCAGTGGAGTGCAATATTGTATATACAATTTTTCTTTTTTTTTTTTTCAATATTTGATAAATATATTTTTTGAGATTTGATTTTATTCGTATTGGGATGACCATCCGTGTTTTGGTTGTTTAATTATAGGTATTTTTGTGAATAAGTGTATTTACACCCTCAAAGCCCTATTGTGGGGTTTTTCTGCTGGTGATATTACAGCAAAGAGTAGTCTATGGGTCATATTGAAGATCAAGCTGCATTTCTATTGCAACACTGATGGTCAATCTTTTATATCTTATGCTATATATTTTGGTGTTGGAGTAATTGGGTGACATGTCCGGGGGCTACCAGTTGTTGGGCATCAGTGTGATTGCTGAACAGATGTAGTTTATAAGCGGGAGCAAACTAATTGCCACACGTGGGGTGAGTCAGAGGTGATTTATCGGTATTTACTGGGACACATATCTGACCGGTATGTTAGTGGTTGGAGTTTGACCTGTTTACGGTTTGTGACAAGTGACACATTATAACTCTTAGTGACTGGAATATCAGGGACACCTGACCATGAAATATTCCGACAGAGAGATTATAGGAAGACTGACATTATTAGGGTATTTTCAATAGTGTATTAATGGTTTTATTACCCATATTTTGGATTTGTAATTTTCATTTTAAAGAATAAATAAATATTTTGGAGCATTCTTCATTATTGTATCACTGTATCCTTCATCCACAGAGGTTAACATAGCGCTGAGCTTTTTGGTTGTATTGTATGTTTCATTTTAACTGTTTGGGAATATGGTTAGTTAGATCTAACTGCTGGTTTTCTGAAAGACCTATTCATTGACACCACTGTGCTACATTGTTGTTGTCTAAGGAACAATATATGGGTTTGTTCATAGTGGTGACTGGGCCAAGCTCCATTTTAGCCTATGCCAAGCCACCAGTGCTTTCCTCCTATATCCAGTGTTCCTCTGGCAATCCTCTCTCATGGGGGAGCAGCCGTGCTGAAACTAGGAATTCAACTTTTCAGAAAGCCTTGAAGTTGCAGCATGCTGTGTTCGAGGTATGTTCTGTGAAATGAGATTCGCCAGTGTGAACACAACTATTGGGGGCAATGGGTTTCACAAAGGTGTGTTAACCTTTTCAGTGCCAGAGGGGTACCCAGCACATCATTTTGCAATGCATTGGGTACCCCTCTCGCATTCAAAAGGATCAATAATGCTGCTCTAAATTTGTTCGTGTGAACATAGCCTTTAACATTGATTTTGCACAATGTGCCTGGGTAAATTTATGGACATTTTGTCATCTTTGATGGCTTTCATAGGGAAGATTTTGACAGTCATATCTGTTGTTAATCCTTTATTCAAAAGTAATTACATTACCATCATAAATCAAACAGAAATAGCTAGCAGCTGTGTGATGAACTATATTTACATTTTACACAAAATGGTCACAGCCAAAAGGTACCTGCTACTTCTAAGGTGGGGGTAGGCAACCTCTGGCTCTCCAACTGATGAAGACTACAAACTTAACCCTTTGAGTGCCAGAGGGGTACACAACACATTTCTTGGCAATGCGTTCCTTACCCCTCTTGCACTCAAAGGGTTAAATCATTCCCAGCCAGCCAACTGCAGTGACATAACTAGTCATTGGAGGGCAGAGGTGAAAATATTTTTGGGCCCACTAACAACGTATTGGTCCATTAGGCCCGCCAGCATACTTAGATGCTGGAACCCGTCACAACTGAATAGCGTGCTTAGTCACCTGAACAGCTGTTTGGGGATGATGGGAACTGTAGTCCCCAACAGCTGGAGAGCAAAATGTTACCCCACCCTGTATCTAAGGAATCCAATTATGTTTAAAATCTACCTTTTGTCTGGTTCTATCCCTATGGTCTGTGAAACCTGACGCTGATCAACCTAATCCACATGGATAGCAAGGCAACACATTGTAGATAACCCTTTGAGGTCTAGTTGGGAGGGCAATGAATTGCTCAGAGGGTTAATTAAAAACAACTAGTTATAAAAATGGGGGAGTCCCAGACTCAGGAAACATATCTATTTGCTGCAGGGACTCTAAGGTCCATATGCACAAAGTAAAGGGGACAGAATCTGGAGAAGACTAATGTCTCCACGGCAGACACACTACAATCTCCCACATTTCCAATAATTTAAACAGGGCTTTTAAACCCTTGAATCCAATACTGGAGACCTTTGTAGCATTCAAGGTATAAGTGGGCCCATTTAAAAGGGCAAAACCCATAACATTATATGTTAAAGGGATAGTAATGTTTGTACATATAGCAATGCAGAGCATTATTAGACTGCTGTAACTGGTCTAGCTAGTTCTTGTGACATCCTATCCTATATAATAATTCGCTAAGTTGTGTGTAACGTCCGACATGCGCAGTAGACACTGCTGCGCGTGCGGCAGTCATACGCAGTAGAGACTGCCCGCGCCACGGCTGATACACAGCTGGGCGCTCTGAAGGAGCGTCCAGCTCTGTATCAGCCGAGGCGCGGGCAGTCTCCACTGCGTGTGACTGCTCCACAACCGGCTGCCAGAGGCACTGTGGCCCGTGTAACGGGCTGTTCAACTAGTTATATTATAAAGTGTCCCCTTCCTTCCCTTTTTACCTGGTAATGCTACCTCCCCTCAGATCTAAAATATGGTAATTGAACCGGACAGTTCGCAGCCAGGGATACTCTTCTGGCTGTCAGTATAAGGAAAACCCTGCCCCCTTGACAAAGAAGGGCAGATTTTTCCTTATGCTGTAAGATTGTCCCTCAACACGCTCCATTCGTACCAGCTTGGTGCTATGAGGAGATGCAGCATTATGTAGGTAAAAGGGACAGGATAGGGACAATTTATAATATAATTTCACATGAACTAGACTAGTTACATCATTCTAATAATGCTCTGCATTGTTAAAAAATTATGTATGATTGGAGCTTAATTGATCTGCAAACATTACTATCCCTTTAAAGGGATTTCCTGCTGTGGTTAACAGGATACAAATGAAACTGGTCACCGATTGATGAAGTTCCTTCCGGTTACTATGGAGAGCTTTAGTGTATGGTTCAGGATCTCCAATAAAGTACACTATAAAAAATGTGCCTTTTTGACACCAATTGGCCTTGGTTACAGTTTAATTTTAAGGCTGCTGGATAAAAGTGTACAGGAAATGTAAAGATCAATAACCTCTTGATTGTTAGGTGTTTGTTTTCCGTTAGAAGAAAAAAAAATTAGAGAATGTTCCTCTAACAAATGAGTAATTGATAGTGTTAAACAGTGTTGCAGTGGAAGCAACATCCATGATTGCAAAGCACGATGGGAAATTAGCATAGCATGTCCTTCACCACATACATTGAATACGTGGTTATCCAAAGAACAGCTACAACTGAATAAAGGTGAGCATTACTGTACTGTCAATGTTACTGTTAAAAATGCACAATATTGTTCGA
Organism: Rhinophrynus dorsalis; assembly: GCA_037306005.1. Classification (NCBI taxonomy): domain Eukaryota; kingdom Metazoa; phylum Chordata; class Amphibia; order Anura; family Rhinophrynidae; genus Rhinophrynus; species Rhinophrynus dorsalis. Next base: position 357,203,842 of record CM074718.1, read on the forward strand.
GAGAACAAAATTCATGGAACAATTTATTTTTGGCCATGGAATGATGCATGCTACAGAATAAATGTAATCTCAAAAACCGATTGGCTGTCAAACAACACGGCACATACTGGGGTTGAATTGCACAAACACACAATTTTTCATTTATTTAGTTTAAGTTTTCCAGCTTTTTCTTGAGTAATAACCCCTTTTCCCTTAGTTCTGGCCTGTTGTCCGACTCCATGGTGGATAATGATGTCAAAAGAGTCTCTCTGTTGTTTACTGTAAGGCATTGCCACTGTTCAGAATCTGGTTAGAAAAAAGAAAAATAAATATAGCAATAAGGATCACAAAATAAAAAGGAAAATTACATTGCATGTACTGTGTCACATGAAAAGACAATTAAATGACAGTTAAAAAAAAAAATCTATTGTTTGAACTGCATGGATTCTAGAGATGTCTCCAACACATCTCTAGCATTCAAGGAGTTAAGATAAGCGCTATCATGATTTTCATAAATATGACAACATACTTCCAAACCAGCAATTTGCAAATTGGGGGGCAGTGAGGTTTTGTTTTAGCATCAAACATCCACTTTGCTATGCAATACAACAGTATCCATATTGCATAAAAGTGTCTTTGGTCAGATTTGTGGGAAGTTTAACTATTTATTTCATGGCTCAGCCTTTTCAACCCCCTTTCCCTTGTCATCCAATGTGGAACACAGGAACCATCTCAGACCAGTATCCACAGGACCATACTGGTACAACATGAACTTGGCTATCAATCACATCAAACTAGCAAACCAAATAACAAGAAGCAAACAGGTTTTCGATCTCAGGAAAAGCAAGGAGGACATCTACACAAGCACCACAATCGGTAAGATTTTCCAGCCAAAACTGGCTTCAACCGAAGCCAGCACATTCACACAGTAGTGTTTCACACAAGTGTGTCACCATCTTACATAACTGCTCAGCAGTGGTCTGATACTTGTAGGCCCAAGACTCACCCTAAGACCTTATGGAATGCTCGGTGATCTGAAGGGTACAGTTTTCTTCTGAGGACATACACCTTGCGAACAGTCACCAGAAAGCAATAGTAACCTTACATGCAGTCTGGCCCACATGCTGGCCCTCAGGATTGATATGCTTTACAAAACCACCCGTTCTACGTGAAAAAACAGAAAGGGAGGCTTACAAAACAAAGCCTGAAGTTTGGCTACTCGCAGAAAATACACAATAGCCAGAAGGAACATTGTCTTGAGCATCAAAAGAAACAGGGAAACTAAAAACCGATTCAAAAGGAGGCTTCCGGAGCACTCCAATACCAGGTTCAAATTCCATGCGGGGTGGTATTTCAAAAGACAGGGTAGGCATGAGCCACCCCTTGGACAAAAGTTTGTGCATCAATGAACAAGTTAATCAGCTGCAGGAAAAGAGTGGAAATCTGATGGAACCAAGATTAAGCATTTTCAGATCACCATCATGAAAAGGCCAAATATAGTCAGAAAATAATACGAAGCAGCATATAATACAGTCAAAAATAGTAGAAAGGTACATAAAAGTATGCAAAAGTACTTATCTGACTAAAAGGATTTAAAAAAGGCAAGCAGGATACCAGCCTCAGTGCATCATGCAGAACCCGAAAAGGAAGAGGATTATCCTAAGACCACCTCTTTCCATGCAAACCCCCCACCCCCTAAAACAAACAGGAAGAATGGGATTCTGGGAAATGCAGTAATTTCCCTTCCTAGTCTTAAAGGGGCCACTGTCAAATTTGTTTGTAAAGGTAAAGCATAAACATGAAATAGTTAGGAAAAGTGAGCAAATCAATAGAAAAATCCCACTGACCTAAAGGCACGGGTCCCTAAGTGGGGAAAATGTGTCCAAATAAAGAACTTGGTAATGCAGTGCTTAACCCTGTGTGTGCCAGAGGGGTGCACAACTTATTGCCTTTCAAAACATTGTGTGCCCCTCTGGCACTCAAAGGGTTAATAGCCCTGTCAAGGTATAGAACAAAAAAATAAAAATAAAAAAACACTTCTATCTTTTTTATAGCAGTCAAAAACAGACAAAGACTAGATAATAAGTAAAGCAGAGAGAGCAAGCAAGGCAATAATCCACATGAACAAGTGGATGGCACATAAGAGGAACATACACAGGACCACAAACATAAAAAAGACTAAGAGAGCTGTTCCCATGCTACCTCCTGATCACAAAGTCATTTAAAACTGAGCTTAATAGGCAGAGATAAAGTGGAAGGGAGGAGGGAGTCCACTCAGACTTTTTTGAAGTGCCCTTCCCTCCTTGAGTAGGAGACTTCACCCCATGGTTCCCGGGTCCCACATTGGAAAACAGAGGAAGAAAGATTTAGCTCGGGGGGGTTCTTCCCTTTTGCATCAATCTGCATTTAAGGCACAAAATAATTAGAACTAGACTATGTAACTATATATGCTATATATTGCTTTAATCTACACAATATTCCAATTTCAGGGACCATCCATCTTAAATTTTTTTTTTTTTTTTTTTTTTTTACAATTCTAATCCTTCAAAAGGCACTAACATTTTTGAAACCCAATATAATAAATATTTTTTCCATTTCAGATATGTTAAAATCTTCCAAATCATAACATTTCCTACTTTAGTCAGTACCTACTCCCAATTTGAGAATAGTAGCACCCCACTGGTATACCATAGGGGCTGCCCGGTTCAGATTGCATGTCAATTTGGGTAGAATTTCTTACTTTAATTCCGTTTACATTAGATTTATTTTCAAACTGCTTTAGTATCCCTGATAAGATGAGATAGGCATGAATACTTCTGTTTGGTGATGACAATTTCAGAGCTTAATGCATTCCCTGACTCATTGAACCTCCCAGGATGTTGTGCTTACACTCAACAAACATGGGCTCCTCTAACCAGCTGACAGAGGATCAGTTTATAAGAAATACTGAATCTAACAAAGCAAGGGAAGGTTATAAATATTTCTAAATGTTTCCTGCTTACAATTTGCACTGACCAAAATGTTATTAAGAAATGGAAGTTAAAGGAAAGTCAAAGACAAGTTCTGGAAGACCAAGAAACTCCTCATAGACTGGTCAGGAAAGCAACACATACCCCACCTTATCAATGCAAAGGACCTGCAGGGAAGTTTAGCTGGCATGGGAGTAGTGGTGTACCAGTCCACTGTGCTACATTGCTTACACAAACGTGATGTGCATGAAGAGTCATTAGAAGGAAACAGTACCTGTAATCTCATCACAAAAGTCCAGCTCTGAAGGCGTAGCCAGGGGGACTCCTGTGAAAATTCTGCCCCCATGCTTACAACAATGGGACAGACAGTATAGATGAGTTTTGCATAACTCCTCCTTACTGCTGCCCCTGGGTGTGTTTGTCTCCTGAGGGAGACATTAATTAAATCACATGATGCTTCCTCTTTTATATTATAAAAATAAATAATAATGTGTGTCTATTATTTGGTGCTCACGTAAACAAAAGGACACTGGAAACCAATGTATACCTGGGTGCAGTATACCAGATAAACAATTATATGTTAAAAAAAACAAACAAAAAAAAAAAACAACCTCACAGGATTTGTATCAAAAAGTATCAGCACCATGTGGAATACGAGCAGCAGCAAAGTCTCAATCCACTAACCGGGACCTTTGACAAGCTAAAAGCATACATTGTAAAACTTACATTTATAAAGTAAAAGTTTAAATCACCATATGAATTGTGTAACCAGAGAAATCACATATGAACAGTTAAAGCGATGCACTGAATGTTTGTTAGTCGCACTGGAAATGACAACACAATTGCCTCAAGTAGAAGTCAATTGAGTTTTCAATGCATTCTGACCGCAGACCACTTGCGTTCCATGCGGCCATAGGGAATTAACATCATTAACCCAAATGGCATTGTGACACACACACAATGAAAGTATGTCTCTGAATGTAAAAGCACCCAAACATGATCAAATAAAAACAAATACAGCTGAGCTTTTTCTGACTCTCAGAAAAGCTGTGTGTAAAAGAAAATGACCATGAGAAACCGAGAAGAAAAAAAAGTTATGCATCACAAGATATGTATGTGAACACAAACGTAGAATAAAAATGATGGCATGCATAAAGAAAGTAGTAACCATCATGCATGTAAGTGATATTGAGGCCATCGTGAATGTAAAGGAAGGGGTATGCACTAGCACTATAGACGGAAACATTGCTGCTGCTGTTATTCCAGATGATGCTTTGGATGTAGTTCTTAACACCACCAATTACTTTTTGATGCAATTCCCGTTAGTGCGTATTTTTTATTTTATTTATACACACACATTATAGTAAGAGCATCATGGGACAAAAAAAGATTTGCCCATGGCAGATGCAACCTGGAGAGGCAGCAAGGAGGACTGTCTGCTCAGACTGGTGTACTCATGGGGGAGTGATTTTGGCAGGTGTGATCTGTGAAACTTTACTTTTTTTTTTTTTTTTTTTTTTTTTGTTAATGGAGTTTTTGCAGCCCCCCCCCCACATAACATCTCTGCTTCTCTTTATTTTCTGTATCCTTAAAGGGATAGTAATGTTTTATAATAAAAGCAGCTCTAATTAATCATCACAGTATTTGGAGTTTGGACAGTGTTATTTCAATTCTGTCAGAGTTGTAGTTCAAGAGTAATTCAATGACAAAGTGTCCCCCTCCCGCCCCTTTTACTGATGTAACACTGCTCAGCCAGATCAGAAGGGAGGTACCCAGGTAGATTGCAGAGAGGGACAATCTTCAATTAAGATAAGGGAAAAACCTGAAAAACTTGTCAAGGGGGCAGGGTTTTCATTGTTCTCATAGGAAGAAGATTGTCCCCTGCTGTTATCTGTCTGGTCTATGGACTGCATTCCACATCTGAGAAGAGATAGCTTACACTAGGTAAAAGGGACGGGAGGGGAAACTTTGTTTGTGAATATCTCTCAAACCATAAAGGTTTGAGAGATCAGACTTATATCGTTCTTCATGTTTTTTTAATGCCTACAAAATAAAATAAAGATAAAATGAAGTATTACTATCCCTTTAACCTACATTTACTCTTTATGCATTTTCACAATATTTGGTCCAGTGGTGGGCAATCTGGGGATCTCCAGCTTTACAGGACTACAATTCCCAGCACCCAAGGGAATTATGAGAATTGTAGTCCTGAACAGATGGTGGGACTCTGGTTGACCAATCCTTGCCTTCTACTTACCTTCAAGTTTTCTAAAAAGCAGTTCTAACACTGAGATTGCTTCAGTTCTTATAGATGAATAACTCTTATTTTCTGTAACAGAAACAAATACATTATGATTGCTGTAACAAACGTTCCCAAAGATAAGCATCCAAAATGTTGCCAGCAGACTCCTCTTATTCACACATTGCTCCCCTTCAGGGACACCTGTATTGACCCCTCTATCTTCAATAATACAATGTAATATCCAGTGTCTACCACCATGAAGGACATAGGATATGATGAGATAAAAGTGAAAAACCCACCGATCCTTATGACAGGGCACCAACAGGCCAGGATTTAAGGATTTCAACTGTGCCTAATCAAGGAAATCCTTATATATATCCTGGCCTGTTGGTGGCCCTTGAGGACTGAACTTAGCTCTGTCCCATGTTACTCTACAAATCCTATGCACCAAGGTCTGTCTAACTTGAAAAGGAGGCTCCACCAAATCACATAGGAATTGGAGAGATTCCTCTCATTGGATTGTTTTTCTCCTCTTTGAATGCTGCTATAAATATACAATCATGTTTCAGGGTCTTTGCTAATTACTGAAAAGGCTCAAGCTTCAGGTGTCACATTTAGTGTTCTGAATCCTGTTCCCACCCAAGTCAATGTAATGGCTTAACATTCTGCTGGTCTCCCTAAGGTCAGTGGGCTGTTCATCATTCTATTCATTTTGTTGACCCAAGCAGCTGGAGAGGGGTATTGCATTAGGAGACAAAAAGGTGGATCCCCCCCACATCCAGTGAGCTCAAATCCCCTGTCATCTGCACTCTTGCAAGCTAATAAAATCTGTGCTGCTGCTCACCATCTCGATAACCTTTTCGCTCTCTCTTTGTACCCTAGTTCTTCTACATACCAGCATCACTTTTACCCTCTGAGTGACAGTGGGGTGTCTAACACATTGCTTTGCAAAGTGCTGGAGAATCTGACATTCAAAGGGTTAAAGTGATGATTTGTCTGAACTTGTGTGCATCAGAAAAAAACAAAAAAAAGTTAACGGGGCTCTGATTTTGTTTCACAGAATAATTTACTTGGGTAGATGTTCTTCACACAACAGTGGTCAGGTACAGGTTGAGTGGTAAGCTTGAAGAGGTCATTGTAAACTGCAACCTGCAGATACAATTCAAAAGTATATAGATCCATATACTTGACTGCTGTGTAGAGGACCCCTACCTAGTTAAGGCAAAAGCCACTTTTTCCTAGAGCATCGTTCCCTTAAAAAAGCCAAACCTATGAGCATAAAAGGAGTAAATAGCATCCACAAAGGAGGTTACAAACAGAAATATACAATGCCCTTCAGTGGTACCTAGAGAAAGTGCTATTGCTGGACACGTTTCGGAGAGGATTTCTGTAAGGGCGACATGGTCTGAATGTTCCTTCTCTAAAAGCAGCAGCCTGAAATAGAAAAACAAGATAGATTTTTTTGTGTGTACGTGCAACACAACAATTGAAATCCTTTAACAGGAATTACTGTAGGGGAACACAGCTGAGGAGGATGGAGAAAGCCAAGTCAGTTAAGTCCAAGCTTTGCCAGATATCGATCAAGAGGAAGGCAAACATAAAAACACATTCCAATTATAATACTTAAGAATTGTCACTAAAATTCACACCTGGTCATATAAAGAGGTAAAGTCATGTTTATAAATATGTCTGAGAATATTCTGAGAAAATTTGCACCTGTGAATATATTTTCACACACATAGCGGTATTATATATGCCCATTAACATGTTATACCTGCCGTTAAGATTTAATCACTAAAACTGCCTTTATTTTTGGCGAAATTAGTGAATTTCTTTATAAATACACTGCGACACAATTCTTATATAGCCAAGACCACTTCTACTTCACTTTTCAAAAAAGTCAACTAGCTGAAGTTAGCACTTAGAGAAAATGTTGCTAAACGTCCATACATATCATTATGTCACTTTGAGACAATTTTAAAGACCCTTTCTTTATAACTCCAGTTTTATACATCTCCACCCATGTTCCTTTAAGGAGGTTAGACAACATTTTGTTAGAGGATTATGGGGTAGATGTATAACACTCCAGTTAGTTGACTTTTTTGAAAAGTGGAGTAGAAATAGTCTTGACCAAATAAAAATTGTGTTGCAATGTATTTATTAAAAAAAATTGCTAATTACGCCAAAAATAAAGGCAGTTTTAGTGATTAAATCTTAAAACCAGGTATAACCTGTTCTTAATGGAAGTATAGTGGCAGCTAAGTGTGCGAAAATATATTCGTAAGTGTGAATTTTCGCAGAATATTCTCAGATAGACAGATTTATAAAAGTGACTTTACTTCTTTATAAATATGACCAGGCGTTGTGAATTTTACAGACGATTCTTAGGTATATACTAAGGCGGCTTTTTATACATACACCTTTATATTCTGATTTTATACTATTATATATAACTAAAGTGAATTGTTCTGAAGGGGGAAAAAAATATGAAAATATTAATCTTTTGAGTGCTGGAGGCGATATGAAACACATTGCTTCTCAATGCGTTGCGTACCCTCCGTCACTCAAAATAGTTAAGAGCACTGGAATCTATTAAAAGATACTGAGCCTTTAAAGTCTGGAGTAATTCAGGAGCAAACCATCTGCATCATAGGAAAAAACAAAAAAAAAAACACGTGATTTAAAATGGACTTTAGCCCTTGAATGCTAGAAAGTTCTCCAGCACAATGTAATGGAGACCTCTCTAGCATTCAATGGTATAAAAGGCTGATTTAAATGAATAGGTGTTTTGGAACTTTTTATGTATACCCTACTGTGCAAATGGTTTGCTTCAGTTCCCTTTTTGGTCATAAGACCCACTGATGCTTTAATTACACACTATCCCATCTTACCCGTGAAAGTACGCATTCATTGACTGAAGAACGGCATGCTGGACTTTCCAAGTGCTGAGTTTCAGTCTTTCGCACATTAACTTGCACACCTCAAACCGGTGACAACCTATTGCAGAGAAACACAGACTGCACCAATTAGGGATAACCAGGGAGGGTAGAATTGCATTTCTAGGATTTATTTACCCAAAGCAGCTGCAATTACAGATAAGCTGGGAGGGTAGAATCTTTTTTTTTTTTTTTAAATTCTGAATAAAAGGGCTCTATCACCCCAATACAAGTTTATCCTAAAAGTTAGCTTATATCGCAAATATGTGGAATTCTGTAATAATTTATTTTTTAAATCGTTATTTGGCTGAAATTTAATGAGTAAGATTGCCCTGCACCCTACTTCTAGAGAGACTGTGGTTACCAGCTCTGTACCACAGTTTGCTGCTCTGCCTCTGCTCCCCTCCCTCTATCCAGCCTCCTCCGATAACAGAGGCTTCTGTCTGTAAACTGGAGCAGTCTCTGGCCAATGAGATCGCTCCAACTTACAGGCAGAGAGCCACCGTAATTGGAGAAGGGCTGGACAGAGGGAGAGGAGCAGAGGAAGAGTGACGGACTGTGGTACAGAGCTGGTAACCGCAGTCTGTCCGGAAGTAGGGTGCAGGGCAATCTTACTCATTAAATTTTGGACAAATAGAGATTTAAAAAAATAAATTAATACAGAATTCCACATATTCGCTATATAAACTAACTTTTAGGATAAACTTGTATTGGGGTGATAGATCCCCTTTAAAAGGAGGCACTGCCTCTTAAACCCACAGTAGCAGACAGGGATAAACTGGGAATGAACCATTTTATTTCCAGATTTTAATAACCTTTTCAGTTCCAGAATCATTGTGCAACACTGCCATCTGGCACTCAAAGGGTACATTACCAAGCTTATAGTATAGCCACAATCAAAAATGACAACAGTGCTCCCTGGTCTGTATGACAGCTTGGAACTTGTACTACTAAATCATAGGTAGAACACCTTTATTCTAGAACACGGCTATCCACGTTCAGTCCTCAAGGGCCACCAATAGGCCAGAATGTAAGGACTTCCCTGATTAGGCACAGGTGTGTTATCAGCGTCTCATTCATTGTGACTGACTCACCTGTGCTTAAACAGGGAAATCCTTACATCCTGGCCTGTTGGTGGCCCTTGAGGGCTGAGCTCGGACAGCCCTGTTCTAGATGGATACAAGAGTGCAAATACTTTTCAAAATGTACAGTAAAACACCTCTGGCCATGTGCACAAAATAAAAAAATGGAGCAATTCTGTAGCAACATAGGCAAACATAAATCACCACTCATTTAATTGGGGCTTTTTCAATCCCCTGAATGATAGCACATCATTGAAGGGTTAAAATATCCACATAATATCAATGGAAAGACTGCTAATTATATTACAGCTCCACTTTTGACTTTATACATATGTCCATGTGTGTAAATCTCACGTTGTGTGTCTGGACTCCTGGGCCAAGCTCTGCCTAGAGTGGAGAAGGCACAGATTAGAGACTCCGTCTGCAGCTCCTTCTCAGTCTCATTTTCATCATCATCGTCATCGTCCTTTGGTGACCGAGCTCCCACTGTCTCCAGGGACGTCTGTAGCACAGAAGAAAGTAAAGATGGTGGAACAAAACACAGCTTATTCAAGAAAGCTCTTTGATTTAAAGCCTAAAAAATTCAGGATGGGAGGAGTCAGATGACCTTTCTGTTAAACCTCCCTACTTCCTAATAGGGAGAGCTTTACCTTACACTTTCAGTATCCAAAAGGATGCAAGAAGTACAGCTGATTCAATAAAACACTAATTTAAAGCAGGCATGTCAAACTCAGCCGCAGTTGAGGGCCACATTACTACAATATCGCTCTAAGGAGGGCCACAACAATAATGGCTATAACCATTCAACATGTTTAATCCATAAAATATGTAAACATATTACATTATAAAAATAACAATTTACTACGTTTGAATTAGTGTATCGCAATGCTGCCATTTTCACAAATAAAACATTCTTAAATACAGAAAATAACTTTATATGCATGTGTTTGTATCGGACATATGGAACTAAAATACGTTTTGCACTGCCTGCTCTTCAACCATGTTTTGAGAGCATGAGATTTTGTACTATTAGTGTATCTCTGTTTGAAAGAATTAAGTCACACCTTAACAGTCTATTATTCTCTCTTGTACTTGCTTTTTCCGTCATTAGCATAAAAAAGGAACAGATTGGACTGATAGTTGTTTTCAGCAACCTACTTTGTTAGTCATTTTTTTAGTTGTCAGCACACCAAAAGGCACAGATAACAATGAAATGGTCTCAGCAACGTATCTATTAATTCAGAGACGGTTCCAGATTTTCTTGGGATGTGGGAAATCATTAGAAACTGCAAACCTGGAATAACGGAGTAACATACTATTGTAGCTTCATGAAGGGCCACATTGTAACAGCGAGGGGGTCTCACTTAGCCAGTGGGCCACAAGTTTGACATGCCTAATTTAAAGCCTGATAATTACATCTGTGGCTTAATATGCCATCCTCTTTTTTTCAGACTTTAAACACCTATATGTTCCAATACCTTCTGTATGAGAGGAAAGAGGATTTCTGTCAAGTCCTGGAAGCAATCCTCTTTTGTGGACTCCAGCACATCTGCTGCACACTTCAGAGCACTAATCTTGTACCGGACATTCTCCTTCCGACATTCCTTAAGCACAGCCTGCACAATTTCATCTACACTTGGCTGGTCTGCAACGGACTCTCGTAACTGGTCACTGAGGTGTGAGAAGTAAGAACACATGTGTCAAACATATGATAAAAAGTCTGATCAAACAGATTTTGTGAAGATGATTGTATCAAAGCCAACGCGGAGCCTCTCAGCTGCAAAACTACCACATGGATATTGAAAAATCCCTTTTATACAGAAATGGTTCATCTATTGAGATATTTCTAGCATCCAAGGGGTTAATCTGACATAAGTCACTCGCTAGTAAAATCAAGCAGTCAATCATCAGTGAGACCTTGTTATGTGGTGCCAGCCTGAGCCGCTGCTCTTGATTTGGGTATTGCCAAATTATGACTGCTAGTCATTTGCAGATCAGTCACATCTTTCATGAATACGCACCTGCAAGTTGAGACCACTGTTCCAATAGCTCTCAGTAGCTCCTCCTGTAAGAAAAACATTACTGTGAGAATTAAAGAAAACATTATATTTATTTGAACAGAAAATGAGCACCCAAGGAGGAGGCATACACAGAAGTAAAGTGCCATCCAATGGTTTTCATGGTTTGGGCTATATTTTACACACACTAGTAAATCAGTCCATAGAATTATGTAATATAGTAAAACATGGGCATTACTGGTTGAACTGCTCTGTTGTAGTGAATCGGTGAATCACCACACCACGTGATGCTTCATCTACTTTAGTTAGGAATTTTAAGTTACTTATGTGCAAAAAGTAATGTATCATTTTTCCATTTTGGGCAGTTTTGTAAAAAGTTCCCATTGATAATAATGGGATTACACCAAAAACCAAGGCACCAGTGACAATTAATGAAAGTATCTCACTAAACATGTAATTTTCATACTAAATAGCAAAATAAGTAAGTAGTGATTTTTTTTTTTTTTTTTTTTAACTAGTCCTAAGGTAACGGAAGTGTAATTTAAATTTTCAGTCAGTACCTTTCCTGCCCACGTCCTTCCAGGCAGTCCTTGCAGGAGGGCACCAAGAACCATTCCTAGGTGAGGAGGTACTAGAGAACCAGTTTGTTGCTTAGCAATGGATGCCATGGCAGCAGCTCCTTGGGCTTTCATTTTCCAAGAGGGTGACTGCAAAGCTTTCTGAGTAACATCAATCAATTCCTTCATGTACAATCGAATTCCTCCACTGATACTTCCTGCAGAAGTTAAAGGAAGAAAAAAAAAAACACACAAAAAAGAGTGAGACTAAGAAGAGGGAAATGAGGATGGAAAGGAAGAAAAAATTAGGCAGCAGCACCCCCACACATGGACTTGGATTCCACTACATATAACCATCACAGGTGTTACCTGTTATCTACAAATTCCTCTATAGCATTCATTAGGAAGTTCTGAGATAAAACTAGGCATAATACTTACCTGCAATTTAATCTAGGTAAATTAAAGGTTTATGGGTAAATAAATATTTTGCTTGTGTTTGCACCTTCAAATCTTGTATAGCATAAGCAAATAATGTGTTGTTAAAGGTGTACAATTTTTAATATTACCTCCCCATGAATCCTTGCCAGCCCATATTTTAGTTATAAAGATGATGTTGTGTCTGCACCATCAAGATCATAAAAACAGCAGTGTTGTAACTGAGAACTACTGGGTAATCTATGGGCTCATTATAGACATAAACAAGATATCAGGCACTTTAATGAATAAACTTCACAGAGTTAAACCCAAACATTATACTGTTTACAGCAATGGGGAAAGATATGTTCTGGAAATATGTAACATGTGGTAGAGATATGAACAGTATATACAAGCACCAGAACAGCAGTCTTAAAGGAGTATTGCCTCAGAGGATATAAAAAATATATAGTAGTATAGTAGCAGGAACCTTATAACTGATGCTCGTACGTGTATCCCACCACACAAATCTAATTTTATAAATATTTTCACCCTTCGTTGGTTATCTCTGTATCTAGTATATTCAGATGGTCTCTTCCAAACCCTTTCTTTTAAGGAGAATTTGTTTATTAGAAGGACATACCTAGGTAGGTGTCATTCAAACTTGTTATTTCTGTCATTTTTATTTGCATTGTCTTTATGTTTTAGCCTCCTGGCTTTAGTTTCTATCTAACAAGAAGCAGGGTCCCTTATAATCCATTCAAGTCTATTGAAACCTATTGTTTGTTTTGTTGCAGTTTGACCTAGAGGCAGACTTGTAGATCACTCACACCAGGGCTCAAAATTTCCACTCACCACTAGCCAATGGCGAGTGAAAATTTAGCCCTGGGGAGTAGAAATTCAGCCCTGGTGGGTATGTTTTGGCTTGCAGTGGCGAGTAACTTTTCAGGTCTGGCTAGCAGCAAAGGACTTAAAATTATAAGCCCTGACTAGCACTATATACAGGAAACTTCAGAAAGAATGCAAAAATATACAGATACAGCAGACTGCCTTAAATAATTTGTTATATTAAGAGTGATTTAGTTCTAGGGCATAGCTCCCCTTTATCCCTCCAATGAGGAGGAAACAGAAGCACAATGAAAGGACTTGAGGACGAAAGGGATGTGCAATGCAAAACTTCACAAAGTGTTGAGCACTTCTTTGGCCCTATGGGGGTTGATTATCGGAAAGCACCAAGAGGGGGGTTGGAACTCAAGACAGAACATCACCAGAGGATATACTGATAGTAATGACTTTCCCTCATTGCCAAAGCATCATTAAAAGTATTGGTACGCGCTCTTGTAATATTTTATGTGAACAAGATGTCAGGCCAAAACAAAAACCATAGACCGGTTTTATTTTATCCCCTTAATGTGTTACTGCACTTATCTCAATTTTGTTCTAAACAACATATTATATGCAAGATTTTGCAAAAAAATAGACAGGGCAGCCATAACAATGAAAGTTCTCAGGGCTGCACTATATATGTATGTATATTATATTCACCTGGTACATTTTCCTGCCACACTTCTTTCCAAAGATTTGAATCTTCTTTCTCAGCTTTCTCTTCATCAGACACTTCGTGCATGGCAAGATAAGCCAATGGCAAGACTAACTCTGCATGGTTCTTCAACACATCTGGACTGTAGCGACTTATGGCATGAACCGTTAAAGTGGAACCCATCCTGTACACTGGCTCTTGAATTAAAGCAAAGAGGAGGATGTAACAAATAAACCAAATTGAAACACCAATGAGTTCAGTTTTGGCTTAGGAGATGGGGAAGCTGAATTTCTCATATCCTGAATCACACAGAGAGGTGGTGTCTGGTTAGAGGGTGGCCTCGACTCCACATGACTTTAAGCACTCCAATATTACAGAGAGACAGGGACTGAGAATTAATAACTTTTGCAAAAAATATGAGGCTGAGGCAGATTCCCACACACTTTCAAATTCTCGTTAACGATTGCTGATGGAGCCAAGCCCACAAACTACAGGTAGGTTACTTAAAAAAATCTAAAAGGCACTTTGGGTTTTAAACACACGTGAAAAGAGGAGTAATTCTGGAGCAAACCAACTGCTCCGTAGGGAGGAATAAAATTTAAAAATGTTTCACATTAAAAGTAGCTCCAGTTAATATTCATAGTATTTGGGCCATGGAGAGTGTTATTTCAGTACTGTCAGAGTTGTAGTTCAAGAGTAACTGAATGATAAAGTATCCCCTCCCTACCCTTTTACTGATATAACACTGTTTAGCTCAGAGCAGCAAGACTGTCCAGATGGATCACAGAGGGGGACAATCTTCAGTGAGCATAAGGAAAAATCTGTCAGGGGGATAGGGTAGGGTTTTCCTAACACTCACAGTAAGAAGATTGTCCCTTGCTGTGATCTGCCGGGTCAAGGGATCAGATTCCACATCTGAGGGTAGGTGGCTTACACTAGTTAAAAGGAGTGGGAGGAGGATACATTATCATTCAACTACCCTTGAACTACAACTCTGACAGTATTGAAATAACACTCTCCAAATACTATGAAGATTAATTGGAGCTGCTATTTTTGTGAAACATTACTACCCCTTTAATTGGGGTTTTGTAAGCCCTTGAATATTACAGCATTATTTTGCAGACCTCTCTAGAGTCAAGGCCTTAAAAGCCCTATTTAAATCAGTGGGAAGTAGGGAGTAGTTAGTTTACTCATCTTTGCCTTGGTGTATAAGGCTCTTTATATAGTAACCACACACATAACATACATGGGGATCAGTAAGAACAAGATGATCAAGCTCACCCTCTTTTTCCATGTACCAAGTGCTCAGCTTCTGTAGCAGTTTTTCGGTGCTGCTATCCCTTGCTGTCTATAAAAAGTTTGAATAGGAGAAACATAAAACTAATACATTTATGTCATGCACAAATAATATAAAATGTGAAATATACAAACTACGCACCCGAACTAAATGGCCCAAGGCGAAGGCGTAAGACTTCTGTACCACGTTGTTGCGATCACTTAACCCATTTAATAAAGCGCTCATTAGTTTACCTAAGTAAAAGAATTAACATGAAAACATAAATGCACAATATTTGTTTGTGAAAAGGGCACGCTATTTTTGCTTACTATAATGTACTAGGAAGGACTAGGGCAATTCTGGGACAAACCAACTGTGCTCTAAAGGACAAATAAAAATCACCTTTGACTAAAGTGGAGCTTTTAAGCCAGTGAATGCTAGAGCTCTCCAATACATTGCAAAACAATGTACAGGAGCATTTACCACTACAAGAAAGCAAAACAAGCACTTGCCATCTGAATTCACTTTATGATTAGTTTGCTTGTATGCTGCACTGAAGTACAGATACACACAAAAATACATTAAACATTTGAGTGTCAGAGGGGTATGCAACACATTGCAAAGCAAAGCAGTGCATACCCCTTTGGAACTCAAAGAGTTAAACAAGAACACCCTTTATTGTGATCTGTGCTCAGTGCAGTCATAGGACTGTGACATCAAAGGGAAAACAATACACAATTTATTACATGGTCAGCCTCCATACAAGTTAATTAAAATAGTCCACTGGGAGTCACAGGGACCCTGGGGTAAAGTACCTTCCATCAGGAGCCAGGGTACTTAAGTTCCAAAACAAGAAGTACCTCCTTCCCTTCCTTTGCCCTCCTTAACCCTTTCAGTGCCAGGGGCCTGGGGAATTTTTGTACCCTGCTAGCCGGACACATTTTCAACATTTTTGCCATCAGTCTGTTAAAGCGTGATTACCGTTGGTAACTTTCTAGTTACACATTTAAAACTATTTAAAACTTTATGAACTAAAATGCATATTCTATTGGTTACATGGTAAAGTTACCCTAAAACAGCTCAATAACTATACAAAAACATATTCCTGAAAGTAGATTTCCCACTGACTAGTGTGCACAAATGTTTCCAGAAGGTGGTGGTAAAAGAGGTTTAAAAATTTGAAAACCATGGAATTTCCTACTGTACTCATTAGCTACAGCTCTTACGAAAAAAATGGAACCCCACTGGTATGAGTTCACATAAGATAGCGAGTGCCAGGAGCATGGCTACTGGGGGAGCACACAGTATATGTGCAGTTGAATAAAGGCGACACAGTGAAGCAGCATGGCTTCCATCCTACCTGGAACTATCTGGTAGCAGGAGGGAAGCCATAGCTACCCAGATGTTTGGGATGGATGGAAGCAGGGGATCCATGCTGCTCCTCTGCGTCACCTTTATTAATCTCTCAGAAGGTTTGAAGATCAAAAGTTGGGGACTCAGCAGGGAACCAGATGACTCCCCACAAGGGTGAATACTTTTAAATTATGTCTGCCGCATGCTGGTACTACTGGCTTATGTGGCATCCATCTAATTGGAAGTATGGAGTACGGGCTTGGCACAGCAGGAATAGCTGTCCAAGCCCATATGTTGTACCAATATGGCACTCTTGGTGTTAAAGCTTCACAAAACACTAGGAGGTAAGTTTAATACAATAAAGAATAGGAAGAGAAATCACCAGAATTAAGAAATGGTATGGCATCCCAAAAACTTTTCTTGGGGGCAGGATGCTCAGTGTCCCCCAATGGACCAACTTAAAAAGATTTAACTAAGTGAAAAATTCAATTTTCTCTTGTGTCTAATGTGGAAGCAGGGACCATAGGGATGCTCCAAAGCAGTCTCAAAAACAGAGATCCGATCCATTAAAACCTAATAAGGTGCTCAAGGTTGTTGTAGGCATGTCTGACAGCCTATTCAATCCATGATGTATGGGCATATTCAGAAATGCACAGATTTAGAAATGTGCCAGCTGTATTTAAGTCAAGACGTTTTGCACATACACTCTGATGACCTTATGAAAAACATCTCACCTAGGCATTCTAGCAAGGACTTACAATGTAACCATTTTGTATCCCTGTAACCATGCTGTCTAACAATTAATTATACATATCTGAATGATGGTATGGTAAAGATGATGAACTAAAAATAAGTTGAACAATTTCAATACAAACCAAATGCACCATGGGCCAAATAAAAGAAAATCCTCAAATTACCAGTATTTTAAAAGGGGATTTTAATCCCTTCAAAGCTATAGATGTCTCTCCAATGCATAGATTCCCCATATAAGGCAATGGACATTTTATTTTGCCCCTATGGTGAAGTTGTTTCTCCCCAGGATTGCTCGAGTTTATTAGCCTCAATGAGGGAAAAAAAGACAACCTACCAGAGTAAGGCATTAAGTCCTGGGGACACTGCGTTGTTAATGATACAATAACACTGGCACAACCACCCTGTGAAACAGAGAAGAGAAAATGTACAGGCTAAAGTAACAGACAAAGGCACTGGGTTGTATGTACTAATACACTGGTACAATCATAATCTTTACCTCTGAGCAGCTTTGAGTTATTTTAGTGTCAATTAAATGAAAAAATAAAGCACATAATGCTGACGTCAGGGGACAGAGAAGGAGAGGGAACTTTGAATGCGGATATCTCTCAAACCATAAAGGTCTGAGAAATGCCACTGGTCTCGTTTAATTCAGATTTTTAAGGGCTACAACATGGGGGACAGTAAAAATTAAGTATTACTATCCCTTTAAGAGGAGGAGCAACGAGCAAACAATTGTTCCAGTATTTACTCATATATTGTCAATCTTTAATGCTCATTTAAAAAAACCTCTACTTAAATCTCTTCTTAAAGGAACAGTAAAACTTAAGATGTAAAAAAATATATGTTGTAGTGTTTATATCCCCGAATAAAACAAGAATACTCCCACTGCTGAGAGATATTTTATTAAAAAATTATAATTGCTCAAACTTGAATTATTTAGGTGCAGTATATCACAGTGGTCTGAAATTATACAGTGGCGCTCTTGCTACACCATCCTATGGACTGCTCTGGTCTGTAGACCATAAATCTCCATAGGATAGTGTAGCAACAGCTCCACTGTAAATTTCCAGGCCACTGCGATATTGCAACTAAATAATTCAAGTTTGAGCGGTTATTTTTTAATAAAATATCTCTCAACAGTAGGAGTACCCTTGTTTTACTCAGGGGGATAAACCCTACAACATATATTTTTAACCCTTTGAGTGCCAGAGGGGTATACAACACATTGCATTGCAATGTGTTCCGTACCCCTCTGGCACTCAAAGGGTTAAGTATTACTATCCCTTTAAAAATATGCATTCTGAATATAATTTCCTCCAATGTCTTCACCTACTGGACTACTCCCTAATACAAAAAAAAGAATCCGTGTACATAGTAAGCTGAATTGCTGCTACCTAAATGGTAGATTAAAGTAGTCTTAATATAGTGCCAAATTCTAGACACTACAAGAAACAAAAAAAAAAAAAAACTCATGTCACATTTGCTTTTACAACATACCTTAGTGCCCAGACCAAGACCACTCTTGAGCAACTCACACAGTCGTGGAACCAGCTCCCCCAATACAGGGACATCCAGATGCTGGATGCACTAGAAAGAAAAACACAAAGATGTCAGATTCATTCTACTTGGCTTAGCAATGAACACGTGCACATATCTGATCAGAGAGTCCAGAACTTCTACAAATCATGGTCACATTGATTCAAGTATAAGGTGGTATTGGACCCAATATACAGAGTCCCACTCCACTGTTTAGGTGTTTTGTGCCTCTATGCTGTGCACTTCAGGAGGTCACAAATACATTCTACTTCACCTTGCAAGAACGGTGCTCAGGAAGTCAAAGAAGTGTAATTCTGGAGCAAACCAAAAACACCATGGAATAGGTATACACTTTCCTAATTATTTAAATGGGGTTTTAAACCTCTTGAATGCTAGAGATCTCCAACACACTGCAAAAACAATGCAATCCACTGAAGACCTCTCTAACATTCAAGGGGTTAAAAGACTCAATTAAAATCAATTGTTATTTAAGGAATCTTAATGTATGTACTGTGGTGCAGTTGGTTTACCCCTGGATTGTACCTCTTTAGCATCAGAAATCTGGCCATTAGACACAGTAAAATAATGGAACTTACCATATTAATGGTTTCCATCATTGGAGAGGATTTGGCAGCACTCAGCCTTGCACTGTCCATTGCAGCCTGTACAATAATAAAATAAGATGTAGTGGAAAAAATCTCATGAATGAGGAAATTAATTCACAATGAGACACATTAGGCTATGAGATTGGACTCTTGAGGTAAGGTACTAATTCAGAAGAGTAAACAATCTGGGGCTTCACCAGCAACATGCCGTCAGATAAAAAGTAGGATATATATCTCCTGTTATGGGAAAGAAGTCCACACTTGAGGAGCTAGGCATTTGCTTAGAGGGATACTAATGTTTCACAAAAACAGCAGCTCCAATTAATCTTCATAGTATTTGAGCCATAGAGAGTGTTATTTAAATACTGTCAGAGTTGTAGTTCACGAGTGATTGAAGGATAAAGTTTCCCCCTCCCGCCCATTTTACCTAGTTTAAGCCACCTCCCCTCAGATGTGGAATCTGGTTGTAAGACCAGGCAGATAACAGAAGGGGACAATCTTCCTATGAGAACAATGAAACCCCTGCCCCCTTGACAAGTTTTTCAGGATTTTCCCTTATCTTAATTGAAGAGTGTCCCTCTCTGCAATCTACCTGGGCACCTCCCTTCTGATCTGGCTGAGCAGTGTTACATTAGTAAAAGGGGCAGGAGGGGAATATACTTTGTCATTGAATTACTCTTGCACTACAACTCTGACAGAATTGAAGTAACACTCTCCAAGGTCCAAATACTATGATGATTAATTAGAGCTGCTTTTATTATGAAACATTACTATCCCATTAATTTTAAGAGAAAATGTTCATGCAACAATTACGTGCTGGTCAGCCTAGAGCAGTGCAGTTTATGCAGGGCTGGATTTCCCAATAAACAGAGTAGGCAATTGCATAGGGCTCCAAATTCTGAGGGGCAGCTCAAATATGTTGCCTGCACTCACTTTGCTGGACAGTGGACATGGACAGATCAACTGTAAAACTCCTGCATGATAGGTCCATTCCTGGTTTATCATGAGTGGTTTATTTAACAGTTTATATTACTGTATTTTGCACTTTACATACTAAGTTGGTCAGTTAAATATACTCTGCAATGCCCAGTTAATTTGAGTTTTATTTTTGTATGTTATATGTTAAGTATATTTTATGCATCACATAATAGCAATAAACCTTAACTTAAAATATGTATTAAATGTGTGGTCAAGGAAATTACACTGTTGGGGCATGTGATCTGGCTTGCCACTCACAGGAGATGTAACTGTGCACAGCTTTATAGGAAATCACCTTCTCCAAACAATAAAGGCCATTAAGAGAAAAACAAGCTCTTGGCTTTCCTCTCATTCCAACCAGGGCCAAATATCAAAAAATCAAATTGATTAACCCCTCAACGACCGGCACGTCACAGTCACTTAAGGACCACTGAGGTTTTTTTTGTTTTTTTTTGCAGTTTCCGGTTCTGGACTCTCCGAACGGCGTGCAGCCGCAGGGGAAGCCCGGAATTCCATGACGGTCATAGTACGTTATGGGTCGTTAACTCGGATCGACACATGATGTACTATGACCATCAAGGGTCGTTGAGGGGTTAAGATGGAACTCAACTGGCATTCCCTTTATGATTGTCTATATAACCACTTAATTACTGCACTTACTGTACCCCTTCTATACTAAATGCAAAGTGCTAAGTACAGATGTTGACGCTATATAAAAGTATACATACATACATCTATCTATACTATTTATAATGCACTTGGTTTGACACATACATGTAAACGCTTTTTGTTTTTGTTTCTGAACACAGTAACTCACCTTCTCCTGATCGGTGGCTCTTAGGCTCAGATAGTTGAGCACCTGAGGTTCCAGGACGCTTAATGACTCTAATAAAGCTGGGATAAGTTTTGGGGTATGAGGCTTTAACAATTCTCCTGCACTTTTACTGATTTTAACAAGTGTGTTGATGCTGTACAGAGGAAAGAGAGAAAAAGGAAACTACCTGAAACCAATTCAACAACATGAGCTTTAAAGAGGCAGTAAACCTTAAGACAAAATGGAGGTAAGTGCAGTATTATGTTAACCCTTCGAAGACCAGAGGGGTTTGCAATGCACTGAACACCCATCAAGTCCTCAATGTGTTTCTTTTTCATATAGAAAACAAATTACCAAGTTTAGTTCTGTCTTTCGCTCAATGTTTACTACTCTGGAGATGCCACACATACCTATCAAGCTTACGCATTACTACAGATTAACTTCTTTAGCTGTGTCATTGATCATCAGTGGGAGGTTTATAGTAAAAAAGGGGAAGGAGAACCAGCTTAACTCAGAAAAGTTTCAAAATACAAGAAAAAAACAAAACAAAAACTGTATATTTTGGAGTTTGTTGGAATGTTTATGAGTATCAGAAACCAGCTCTGCTGTGCAGTTTTTTAAAGGGTTAGTAATGTCAAAAAAAAAAAAAAAAAAAAAAAAAAAAAAAAAAAAAAAAAAGTTTTTTTTTGCATTTAGAAGAGCTTAAAAAGTTGAGCTAAATGAAAAACAACATCTCTCAAACCGCTATGGTTTGAGAGATACAGGCATTTAAAGTTTGATGTCTCCTGCTGACATCTTTTACAGCTGTGAGCAGGATATCCATGTCGGCCAACACAGATTCTCTGCAGCAGAGCCACAATCACGTTACTGACAACGAATATCTTCATTGGAATGTTCTAAACGTGTGCTTGCAAACCAGGCACATGTTTTAGACCATTCCAATGAAGGGATTTGTTGTCAATAACGCAATTGCGGTTCTGCTGCAGAACCTCCTTGTTGACCGACACGGATCTCCTGCTGAAAAGATGTCAGCAGGAGACATCAAACTTTAAATGCCTGTATCTCTCCTTTAGTGGAAGGAGTGTGTGTGTGTGTGGGGGGGAAACAACCAAGGCACTTTGAAACCAATGAAGACTATGCTTATAGCATAAGAGCAAACCCAACAGAGATGCAGAACCTCTATAAGAACTTAATTTGTCAAAAGGTTTAAGGCTCTGGAATCTATTTTTCTGACAGTAAGGATGAGGACTGGAAACTAGTCCCTTTTCCTCTCTGCAAGAACATATAGGACAGCAAATAGAAACATAAGCATAGAGCACATGTACAGTATAACACAGCCATGTGTGAGAACAACGAGCATATAGCACACTAATATAGCATCCTAGCACCATGTGTAAGAGCAGGGAACATTAGAACACACGTACAGCATAAATGAGCCATATGTGAGACAAACACATGGAGAATACATGTATAGGACACCAGTGCAGTCTGTGAGAAGCCCTATTATGTGATGCATGTGTCCTATCCTATATAATAATTTGCTAGGATATTTGCCAGAAGCCGTCATGCACAGTACAAACTGCCCGAACGCACAGAATGCTGGGAGTTCTGTGCTGGGAGGATTCTGTACATTCGGGCACTCTCTACTGCGCGTTGCCTGAGTGATGGCAGACGCACAGCAGGACCGGCCATTTAACCCTTTGAGTGCTCGGGGGTACGCAACGCATTACAACATTAAGAATGTCTACACTGTATTTCTGATCCATTTGATGTTATTTTAATGGACAAGATTTGCTTTTCTTTCAAAGACAAGGACATTTGTAAGTGATCCCAAACTTTTGAATAGTAGTACATACATATTACACACACACCCCAAAACAAAACAAAACCCAAGGTGAAAATGGAATAAATGAAAAGTATAGACAATATGGCTTTACATCTCATGCACTTTCAGAATACGTAAGTCAAAAGGTTTAAGCATCAAACAGAAGAGGGAGTTATCTTTGTTTTTGCAAACAGAAAAAGCCCTACAATATTCATCTTTTCATAAAAATAGTACTACTCTGCAACCCTTTCAGTGTCAGAGGGGTAAAGACTAGATTATATAGTTCCAGCAACAGTTTTTTTTTATAAATACAGTTGAAAGCTAGGAGTACAGGATATATAACCAATATATTTTAGGTGTCTGTATTCATTTAAGCCATTGAACAATAAGTAACTGGAACATAACTGCACCACAGGAGACAAAAACAAATCACATTTACAAGAGATCTAATTCTATTTATTCAATACCCATGATGCAATTGCTTTACCCTATAATTTTGTGTGTGAAGGTCAAGTCTACTTTTTTCCCAGTGTATAGAAACCCAAGAGAAACATGTAGCAAACATCATAAAAAAGAAACAATGAACCACATCAGATAAGTCACTCACCTCAGGGCCCGGACTTCAGTCACTGTGCTAATCATCCCTTTATCCAAGAGACAGGGCAGGAGCACAGCAATTGTCTTCTGGCCTGCTGCTCCTTTGCTGGGTTCACACATCCGTATACACACCTTAAATGACCCCAAAAAATTATATATATTTTTAACTGTGATTTTATTTAGAGCTTCTGAAGAACAATAATGAGAACCCCATACCTTTATTATATATACACATTTGTTTTACAAACAGAATAACTCCAGCTGACATATTGTGTGAATGTAATGTACAACAAGGTGTCAGAGAGGGGAGTGTATGTACCAGATTCGACATGAAAACAGGCTCTTACCTTATGTAAACCTGCCGGGGGGGTGGTGGGGGGGGAAAGTCTGTGTGTGTTTCGGGGCATTCCTTTCCTCTATACTGTACAGTGTATGATGCAATAAATAGGGTGATGCGGAAATGGTGTAACATTATGCCATATTCCGTCACATGCTTAACAACGGTTATGCACTTTAGTGTACATACCCTAAAATGCAGTCACCGGTAATTGTGTCCAAAGTTGGTGGCTCCAAGCTCTAAATAAAGCTATCTTAAACAACACAAAAAAATGAAACAAAGGCACCTTGGTGCCTATTACACACAAAGACCTACCTACCAACAATTAACACACAAGCTTAGGGCCCTACGCTCAAAGAAATTGGAGCAATTAGATAAACAACTACAACACATTTATTTTCTCTCAAATGTCCCCAGTTTTGTTTAGAATAGAGGGCTCTTGGTTACAGCAGCCTTTAGGTTTACATGATTAAATAGAGTAGACCTGGATAGCCAAGAACATTGGAGATTTTTCTAGCATCCAAGTGATCAATTTAAAATGTGAACACATTAGGGAAAAAAAAAAAAAGATCAGTTCAGATATCATCAGGGACAAAAGTTGGGAGCACTTACCTTACTTAGTGTTTTCAGAGCGAGTTCTGCAGCTTTGCGCACAGACTCCTAACAAAATAAATAAAACAAGCTCAATAAGCACAATGATGGTCAAGAAAGGCCTCGATACTTCTAAAAGGGAATTCTGACAGTCGCTGTAGTTACAGGTTATTTTTTTTTTTTCAAGCATATCATAAAATGTACGCTAATCACAAGATATCATTCTTGTAGAAACTATTTTACAACTTTCTGCTATACATATTCCATGTTTGTCATATCATATACATATATTTAATATGTACATTTCAACTATAAGAATTTGAAAATTGAACCTCCCCCCAAAAAATATAATCCATTTCAAAGGAATAGTAAAGTTTTATGTAGCATTTCTTACTTTGGCATATATCAGTTTACACATTGGTTTTCTATTTCTTCATGATGTGTACTTACTGTACATCAAATAGATCTTCTCTTCCTTCCATTTTTAGTGACAACACCCTCTAACTGCAGTTCCTAATAACGTCACTCAACACGATCATAACAGTTCTATCTGTCTTAAAGGGGAACTACCACCCCAACATGAATTAGATTGTATTAATGTCTCTTCCCTTGTTTAAAAGCTCTATGTAGTTATTTGTCTAAAAAAAAAAAAAAAAGCGTTGTAAAGGCATACACATTACAATACTTTTGTACCCGATGATGCCCGTCCCAGTGGAAGCCTTAATGAGCATGTTCGCTATGGAGCCGGACGGCTCCCTTGTTCCTCCCAGCGTGATTTCATTGTGGCTGATTAGCATGCGCGCTGATCAATCGTGGAGGAAAAAAAAAAAAAAAAAAGATGGCTGTGGGCAGGCACATTCTTGGTGAGTGACAGACCCAGGGACACCTCGCGCATGCGCAGAAGAACAAAATTGCCAAGAAGGCTGCAGTCTGATCGGTCCTGCTGCTACGAAAACGGGTCAGATTGTACGATATGAAAATATTTTTCGGTTGTCTGGCATACATCTGTTGGCGGGGGGGGGGGGGGGGTATTTAGCTTCCTAGCTTTGGTTATCTGACCATGGTAATTCCGCTTTAATTTTCGAATTGTGTGCACTGGTGGATTACTAAACACAGACACTTCTCTTATGATCTCCATCAAATATATAGCTGAGCTATACGTTTTTCAGAGCTGGTAGTGGTTCTCAATTTATATGCTCAAGGCATTCCTAGGATAGAGTCTGGGATTTTCAGAGCACCGTGAACAGTTTATACTTCATTTGTAAAGGATGTAAAGAAGGGGACAAATGCATAATATACTTGTGTTAGTGTGCAGTCACTTCACTTTAGATGGAAAGAAGAGAACTGAAATAATGGATCAAAGGTAAATTCACAGAACTGAACAAAACAATACCTAGCAGGTAAAATAAAATGTATACTATTAAAGGGATAGTAATGTTTCATAATAAAAGCAGCTCTAATGAATCATCATTGTATATGGACTTTGGAGAGTGTTACTTCAGTTCTGTCAGAGTTGTAGTTCAAGAGTAATTCAATGACAAAGTATCCCCCTCCTTCCCCTTTTACTGATGTAACACTGTTCAGTCAGATCAGAAGGGAGGTGCCCAGGTAGACTGCAGAGAGGGACAATCTTCAATTAAGATCAGGGAAAAACCTGAAAAACTTGTCAAGGGGGGGCAGGGCTTTCATTGTTTTCATAGGAAGAAGATTGTTCCTTGCCGTTATCTGTCTGGTCTATGGACTGCATTCCACATCTGAGAAGAGATGGCTTACACTAGGTAAAAGGGGCGGGAAGGGAAACTTTGCTTGTGAATATCTCTCAAACCATAAAGGTTTGAGAGATAAGACTTTTATCGTTCATGTTTTTTTAATGCCTACAAAATAAAAAAAAGATAAAACGAAGTATTAGTATCCCTTTAAGTTAAATTAAAACATTCCAATTATTTTTCTATCTTGGCAGCACCCAACTGTTCTATTTAGTAACAAACAGTTACAGATGTTAACACTAAGGACTAGAGGGAGGCACAACAGTGCACTGGACACCCCTCCAGCCCTTAAAGAGTTAAAGAATCCTTAAGCAAGTTTCACTTTGACAAACACTCCCACGATTATATTTCTCTTACTTTTATATCATCTTGGACTCTGAAGAGCGTTTCCCATATTTCCGGGAGCTTGTCAACAACATCATCTAGCTGCCGACCTCGCAACAGATCATTCAGCGCTAGACAGCTAAAAAGAAAGACATTCACAGGCATATTCCACTAGAAATGCTAAAATTCATAAACATTTGTTAGTTCATGGGACAAAGTTAGGTTTAACCACATATCACATGTCTGGAGCATGTTTTACAAACACAACAACAGATGCTCTAGCAGAGCATCTATAGCTAGGCAATAACATAATGAAATTAAAAATAACAAATTAAACTTTTGGATGCTAGATATGTCTCTGGCACATTGCTTTGCAATGCACCGGAGACCTGTTTAGCTTTCAGGGAGGTAAAAAAAATCTATATCCCCTAAATAAGCTTGATTTGCTTGCAATTATATACAAGCGTTCATTTGGCCATACTATTTACTCTGCAGGACTGCAATATCCAGCTTTTTAATTGTAATGTGAGCCATTTAAGTTTCTAAGATACATCACTGATGCAAAGGGGATGGGCAATTTAAAGGACCCTGGTGTAGATTTATCTACTACCAAATTGAATTCTGTTGCTTGAAGAACCATTTGCCTACTTATCAAGCACTATTCTCCATACAGTCCTTCGAAATGGTATATTTGTTGCATTTATCAACAATTTCCATCTGATCTTAGTCACACTGGTGAAGCTTGAGGTTCTCCTACAGTACATCACATGGGTCAGGAAACAGAGATGGTGGGCACAGGGGATGTATAAATTAACACCTACAGAGCCAAAGTGTCCTGCAAAGCACACAATTTTGTGGTGACATGGGCTTAAAGCATTAAAAAGCAGAGAAAACGTAGAATTTGACGTCAGGTAAGAACCATTCGGCCCATCTAGTCTGCCCATTTTTACTACTGTAAAAAGTACAAGCCTTATTTGGTCCTTGGTCTTGTCTTACGTTCAGGACAGCCTTACGCCTATCCCATGCATGCTTAAATTCCATCAATGTATTAACTACCACTTCTGCTGTCGGCTGTTCAACTTATCGATGACACTGTCAGTGAAGTAAAACTTTCCTACATTACATCTCTGTCCCTCTAGTTTTAGACTATGGCCTCTTGTCCTAACAGTTTTATTGCTTTGATATGTACTTCCTTCCTGCTCTTTGTTGAATCCCTTCATGTATTTGAATCCCTTTCTCTCCTCTAAGCTATACATGTTCTAGACCTTTAGTCTATCCTGATATTTCTTTTCCTGGAAGCCATTCAGCACTTAATAGTAATCCTTCTCTGAATTCTCTGTAGAGTATGTAGATACTTCTGGAGATGGGTCTCCAGTACTGCATACAATACTCCAACTAATATACCCCACACCACCTCATCCTCCACATCAGACAGATTTTCATTTTACTGGCATCATACTGATGAAAACGAAATTCCTTACAGTTGCCCCATTTGCCTGAATCTAAGACTTGCTTTTCATATGTACCTTGATTCTCGGATCCTCCACATATTACTGGTTAAGTTATTTATCAAATCTTGCAGGATCTCAGTCAAGTACTTATCCACCTGGAGATACAAAAAGTGCCAATATTGTCATATGCAGCAGTGGTCACTAACCTTTCTCAGCTCATAACACATTCACTTTTCAGTTGTGATACATGTAGATGGAAAATGTCAATTTCTGTGATACATTTGAGCAGGATACAACTTAACTAAATGAGTTTATTTGGCAATTTGTGACAAATGAAGCTTGGTGTCACGACACAAATGTGTGGTGTCACCCCTATTGGGAAACATTTTTGAAAAACAAGTGTGTGTGTTTGTGTGGGTGTGTGTTTGTGTGTTTATGAGGTGTTTTTTTTCTGCTTCTGAGTTCACCCATTTCACTTACTAGAAATGCAGGGCATTATTCATCAAGCTGTAGAAGTTCTACAGCAAAGCAACAATATTACAGGAGATGAATGAAAATCCCTATGGATAACAAAAAATAGAATAAAAAAACAAATAAAATATATATATTTTTCAACTTACCAATAAGCATCTCTTAGTCCAAGAGGAACACAAGAACCACGGGGCAGATTATCCTCTGGCCAGGAGGGCAAGGCAGTTTCCTTAAAAGGGTCTTTGAAGTTTGGGAACTCCCTCACTGCTCCAATTTATTGCCACCAGTCTAGCTCAGTTTTATCAAATACCAAAGCTATACAAATCAGAAGCAAGACGGGAAAGGGGCCCAACTGAACCAGGGAACCCAAAAGGACCCCCCCCTTCCCCAGAACTCAAACTCCTGTTTTTCCTCTGGGAGGGAAGTCTTGTCCTCTACGTGGACTAAGAGAAAATGATGTGTTGGTAAGTACACAAATATTCCCTTTTCTTATGTTCTATGTGGAACACAGGAACCATGGGAATATACCAGAGCTATCCACCAAGATTCCAGGGAGAAAGAGAAATCCCCCTCAAAACACAGATACAAACTGTAACATCAGGTTCAGCTATTAATGGACACCTACACAGCAAACAAAGGAACAAAAAAACAGGTCTCGTAAAGAATACAAGGAGTTATACAGGCACAATGGCCTGTAGGACATTCCATCCAAAACTTGCTTCAGCCAGAGCCAGTACTTTGACACTGTAGTACTTATCAAACATATAGGAATGACCACGTTGCCACCTTCACAGATGCTCAGCAGGGGCCTGATTCTTGTAGGTCCAGGAAGAGCCCACCCTCTCTAGTAAAATGAGCCGTGACCCTAAAGAACACCGGCTTCTTCCTGAGAAAACAAGCCTGGAGAATCGTCGCCTTGATCCAGGAAGCCATTGTCACCTTAGATGCAACTTGGCAACACGAGGCTCTCAGGAATGACAAAGTCAGATTTTTGGAAAGGCTGTATGCGATGAATGTAGTACTTCATGAACCTAACATCATCCAAATGATAAAGCTCCTGTATATTATAACAGAGCCGGACAAGGAGAAGAAAGAACAATCTCCTTGTTAATGTGAAACTCAGAAATAACATTCGGGAGAAAACTTACCAGATTTTTAAACACTGTCCTGTTAGAATGAAAGGCCAGAAACGGAAGCTTACAAGACCAGGATTAAAATTCAGCAAGCCAACAAACAGACATAATCACTAGTAGAGAAGCAGTCTTAACCCTTTGAGTGCCAGAGGGGTACAGAACGCATTGCAAAGCAATGCGCTCCGTGCACCTCTGGCACTCAAAGGGTTAAGAGTCATGAATTGAAGAGGAAACCAAAGCCATAGGCTCGAAAGGAGCCTTCAGGAGAGATCCCCAAACCACATAAAGACCCACTGAGGAGTGTGATCCTGAAAGACTGTGTCGGCATGAGCGCCCTCCACCCCAAAAATGTTGTCTAGTTTCATATTGTTTGCTTCAGAATTATACATCTTTAGCTTGATGAATAAGGCCCGTAAAATATATCTGTGAAATTAAATGCAAAATTTCAAAAAAATAAACAATGTGCAAGCAATCTTGCTTTTAACCCCTTAAGGACCAGCGATCCCCTGGGTGCGTTTGTCCTTTAAGGACCAAATAGGGAAGTTTGACATGTGATACGTGCCGGCACGCCGCTCCAGTCTTTGAGCAGTCAATTTAGGCCCCCGCTACTACTCACAGCTCTCCTGCAGGAGCAATGGGAGTAAAAAATACGTTATGTGTCAGGACCATCATTGCTCCTTTAGGCAAGAACGGTAGTGACGGTTCTGACACGTCACTGGACCTTAAGGGGTTAAAGCAGGAGATTACTTTTCTTTGACTTTAACAACTACTACAAGTACAAAATAGTCTCAAAATTTACACACAGGCTCTGCGCAATGTTCCCACTAAGGTGAGCAGCCAGCACTAAGATTTAAGCAATCCTGCATAAACATTTATTTTGAACTCTTTTAGTGCCGAGTTGCTCAGTTTTGCTTGCTTTAGAGGGAACACTGATTCTGGGTTTCATTTACTTGAAACAGATCCAAATATCATCACATTTCCAGTCTTTAACGGAGTATTAGAGGGGAGTTCAGTGAATGAACGGGACAGCTCCCTGGCACTCAGTGCAGATAGCATTGCTGGTAATACAGTCACAGCAATATATGCATGTGAATTACATGGTAAAGCTATGTGATATAATTGAGACACTGATTTAGTACAATGCCTACATCACTTCAGCTTAAGGAATTAATAATTGCTGTTGCATAGTTTTGACAGAGTACAAACTGAATTAGTTTTATACATATTTATAAAATGTTCCCACTTAATCACAGAATAAAATGATAGATTATTTTTTACATGGCTGTGCATTAACACGGAATTCTTTCAGCCCTTCGAATGTTATCAAAGCTCTGATGCACAAAATGATACAATAATCTATAGAAGTACGATTCTGGTGCAAACAAACTGCACCATGGGGAGAAATTAAAAAGATAAAAGCCACATTTAAACCCCTTGAACGCTATAGAAGTCCCAAACACATTGCTGTGCAATTCAACGGGTTAAAAGCCCCATTCAAAACAATGAGGATTAGGGAAAATGTTATTTGTCCCTTATGGTGCAATTGGTTTGATCCAGAATTTAGCCTATTTTAGCCTATTGATTATAGTCCAAATGCTTAATAAAGCTAGCCTGAAGCCATCTTCTCCTAGCCTTACAAGGCAGGAACTTACTGTTGTCTTGTCAGTGACCAAGGCATTCCAAATGCTGGTCATTGCCTGACGGATTCCAGTGTTGGGGTCAAACTGGTAGCGATACAGACGTGGGACAAGTTGGGGCAGGAATGGTGCAAGCTGCTCCCCAGCTTTGGTTGCTATCACATTAAAACCAAATGCAGCACCCTTGTAGAGAAGAAAGAATACAAAAACAAGATGTAATTTCAATTATAAAACAGAATGCAAATCATAGCTGCCACATGGGCAAGGTAGAGACCTTATGTACTTTAAACAGAAGTAAACAAGCACATTTAGAAATGCACACACATTTGTGCTGCAGTGTGTGATAAGATTATGCCAAATACATTGATTAGAAATGCTGAGTAGTTTGTGTTAGCATAAATTATACTTGAAACCAATGGTACAGACTCTTCAAATGCCCTGTCTGAAAGAGAATTTCTTCTGTATGAGCAAGAGTAATTTTAATAAAGATACCTTTCGAGATGTCCACATGGCATGATGGTTAGCCAGGTTCATGAACTTGTAAATGAGGTCTGGTTGGCTAAGGTCACTGGCCAAAGCACACAGCTCCTTGTATGTGGACAGGCCCTGTCTTTGAGAAAACACAAACATAGGTCATTGTTGTGCATGCATGTCACCAAATTGTTAGGATGGTCCAAGCAACCTTTGGCAGTTCAGATGTTGAAGAATTCAACTTCCATTACAGGGATGATTGGATTTGTAGTCTTCAAGAGCTGGAGTGTCTGACCCTGGGTTAGGAACTCAGATTCAGGCTGCACTACCAACTTTTGGATAATGACCATCATTTCATAATCTCACTTATCCTTTAATCTATTCTGCACACAACTAAGGTGGTATTTGAAGGACAATCCAAGGCTGAAGCCGTCCTGTTGAATGAAGTCTTAACTCATTGGGGTTAAAGGTGATCTAAACATATAGAATCAAATATGTTCCAGCAGGAATCCACTTAGCAGCACCTGATTGTTAGAATAAACTGAAGCAGTACAAGCATTTTGATGGTCATAAAACGGACCTCAGTGTGGCTCACAAACTACAGACTCACAAACCTGATGGACAGGTGCTCAATCCTTATCATTCACGTCTATGGGAGACAGGGGTGGAATGTGTGTGTGTACTGAAGGTGAAGTTCAAGGCTGCAAGTCCTAAAATCACTAAATACTGAGAAAATGTTTGTGACCTCTCTAGCTTTCAGGGGGCTGACCATTCAATTTAATTCAATCTGGTGTCTAACACAGGACCTTAACCCCTTAATGACCGGCCACGCAGGCACGCTGTGGTCACTAAAGGACCACAAAGCATTTTTTTTTTTAAAATTTGGATTCCGGACTCCCCAAACGGCATGAGGCCGCGGGGGAACCCGGAATTCCATGACGGTCATAGTACGTCATGGGTTGTTAACTCAGATCTACCCATGACGTACTATGGCGGTCATAGTACGTCATGGGTTGTTAACTCAGATCTACCCATGACGTACTATGGCGGTCATAGTACGTCATGGGTTGTTAACTCAGATCTACCGTAACGTACTATGACAATCAAGGGTCGTTAAGGGTTTAAAATATGTAGAATTCAGTGCTATGTTTTTGCACAAATACCAAACATTGGAGCAATTTGATAAAATGATGTATCCATTTTCAGTATTAGCAGTGATGGCTAGAAACCAAATCCACTGGAACAGGAAAATCAGAACCTGAGCTATAAGTGCCAACACATAATCTGAGATTTTCTTCTCCATAAATGGAAATACAAAAGGATAAGCTTACCCATCCGGTGTTTTGCCAAGGGAAGTTCCCTGAAAAACTTCGGTATCTCCAGAAACCTCATGCTTGGCCCTGAAAGAAACCAGTAGATGTTATGTTTCTTTGCAATTCATTGCACATCTCTCTGATCCTTACAGAGTTAAAGGGGAATTATGCCCGATGAATAAGTGGCTTTTAATTTGTTTAACAAATGGTCAATCTTCACACTTTGATGTAGTTTTCCTCTAATTATTTCAGTTTACATGTGATCAAGGCAAGTGACCCTTACAAACAATTCAGGATTATGGAGGCCTTTTGTTTGTTAGGAGGTGCTGTGTTCTTGAGCAGTGGGTCTCAAACCTATCTTTAGGGACCCCTAACAGGCCATGTCTTTAGGACTTCCTGCAGGAACGTTAATAAAATCAACGAGTCTCCGATTAGGATTTCCCTGCTTGAGCAAAACTGTGTTAAACTTGCTGCGAATAGAGTTAGGAAATGCTGACCTACAAGCAGACTTCAGAGATCATTATATACAGGAAGCTGTAGATACATTGAATAAATGTGTAAATATATACCTGACAAGTAAAAGACACCTACCTAGGTTAGGATTATTGTTAAAATAATTGAGAGCTACTAACTACTTGTACACTTTTCCCCTTAAAACCACTTGATGCAAAAGTTGTCTCCTGCGCATTACGTAACAATGCAACAGGGACGACTAGCATCAAAGGTTAAAGACTGATGCAAAGGTGACCACATATCTGGTAAGTTTATGAAAATTTCATTCTGCAAAACTGCACAGGAATCAGTGGAACCCTGCAGCGTGTGTTTTTTATACTTCTCCTTTTTGACATCATGTGGTCACATTTACGGACATAAAGACAAGTACTGGCATTTACAATGAGTAAAAAAAAGGACATTTACGTGCAGTTATTAACTTATTTCTGATAAATGTTACAATGGACTGTGTAAAAAAAAAAAATATATATATATTTTATAATATCTTGGGAAATTCAACCAATTGATAAAATAACTGCTCTTAGGAGTTAAGTTCAAAAGAAAAGTGGAATCATTCTGGGGAAACCAACTGCACCATAGGGTAGACGCTAAAATAAGCTTTTAACCCTTTGAATACCACACACACACTGAAAAGCAATGCACTGAAGACCTCACTAGCACCCAAAGAGTTAAAATAAATTTAAAACCAATGGGGAATTTTTATTTATCCCTATGGTGCAATTATCACCTAAAAGGACTACTTTTCATTTGCACATAATGTTCTGAATGTTATGCTAAGAGGAGGAATTATTAAATTATCCATAATAACTGGCATATCATCACAGGATTGCAATGATATAATTTCACATTTTTATGTGTGCGTGTGTGCGCAGTATTAAAGTGATCATCTTTTTATTATTAAATGGCAACTGACATGGGAAAATTACATATGTATAGTTTTGTACAAGTCTTTTACAAGTTAAAAGGGGAACCTTAAACAAAATAAGACCACTTATTCCTAGGGTAACATAAGGAATTACCTAGGTAGGTGTCATTTATACAGTAATCAGTTACAGTTATATCTATATACTATTTATATTTGAGCCCATACGCAGTCCTGTGCCAAATTATTTAATCGGTCATTTAAAAGGACTTTGCATGAACCCTATACTACCCGTTTAACTGTTCTTTTCACATCAATAGCCCCTTAAGCTGAGTTTTTTTTTAATAAATGGCCTTTATGACTACTTTATGAAATGTTTTCTTGCTCCTTTAAAATGTATTCACAGGATGTAAACTATCACGCATTAATCCCCTTAGTTAGAACTTGGGATAACATTCCTTCATCCAGATGCTTTCCTGAATAAGGAATCACTGAGACTGATGTACTAACCAAAACAGGAGCAAGTTTGGAGTAAATAAACAGCAGTACAGGGGACAAACACAAATTCCCATTGACTGAAGTGTGGCTTTTAACCCCTCAGATTCTACAGATGTAGAGATCTTTGTAAAGTTCAAGAGATTAAAAAGACGCATTTCAATCAATGGTGATTTGGGATTTTTTTAGTTATCTCCTATAGAGCTGTTGATTTGCACTAGGATTACTCAAGTTAGTGTTTCTACATAAGCCTCAGTGTGTGCCTTTTCCTACTTGTACACTGAATCAATGGAACACACTTAAAACAGGATGAGTGACAGTACCTTTTCCCAGTCATGAGAGTGTCCACAAGAATAGACACCAGCTCCTGTTGATCTTGCTCACTGCCAAGTTCATATACCAACCCAAGACCTTTCGATGCAACATCTTGGCTTAGTTCTGGAACAGATTTTGTGTGATAAAAAATTCCAAATATTTTGTTTTTCTTTTAATAGTGGATAATCACAAACAGAGTTAGCAAAGGAGTTAGGCTGATAAATGGACTGTGACACAACTGCATCAATACAGCAATTAAGTAATACATTGGACAACCATTTGTCCCTAAAATGGTTAACGAAGCACAAATGCATCTTACACTTTTGTGAAAAAGCAGGTTGTAAACATTTACATTGAGGCCCCTTTCATTGACATGAGTGCTGTCACCCATGCAGAAAGTTATGCTGGCAACATACCAGCATGAATGAACCAAGATCAATCATGCCGAATTATTATTGCAATCACTCAGACACAGTAAAGCTGGAGCACTGCTGATCTGAATGGCAGCCTGTTAGTCTGCCTGCTGATGTTTCATGCAAGCCAAATTGGAGGATGCAATATTCAGTTAGTATACCCATCACTAAACTAGCTTAAGCAAAAGGGCAGGTTGCACTGACTAAAGCTATGTTGTTCTGGTCACTCAGAAGTTATTTACCAAGCCACTTGCCCAAACCACAGTGCATAACAGTCGAGTTAAAGGGACACTAACACAAAAACATAAAGGTGTCCCTATTACCCTTATAAAACAAAATAAGCATCCTGGGACCTCTAAAGTTTACTGGGGCTCTCAGTGCTCCAGACTGAGAACTCTACTGGAATGCAGCATCCATCTCTTCCCTGGGAGAGAAGGCAGGCATAGAAAAGGCCACCTCTACTTTCTGAAAAAACAAAACAAAAGCAATGTGCTCCCAGGAGTACGGCTACTTCAGGAAGCATGTCCATTGACTAGTATAGGTCACGCTGGAGCCTGCCTAGCACACAGGAAGCTAGTGAGTCTGTCAAAAAGAGATGGTAGCTGCTGCTTTGGGCAGCAGCATGAGGCTCCATCTTTGCACACTAATAGTAGTTCTATTGGTTTTGAGCAGGTAGCATATTTGTCCCAGCTCAGACCCCATATTACTTAATGCTGAACAAGCTGGAAGAAGGGAAGGCATTCACCCAATCTCCAGCTCAGGATCCAGTAAACCCGACTTGGTAAGTAATAACTTTTGAGTGACTGGAATAACATTGTACTAATCAAGGGAACGTGTGCTTTTGAACAAGCCAAGTTAGAGCTAGTGTTTATTCAGCCTTAAAATATATTGCATATTTGTAAATATAAAGTGAACCCTAAATATAAGCAGAGGCCAAGAAATTTCTTTTTGGCCGAGAAACCCAAAACAAATCAAATAATCCACCTACTCCCCTAGCTCTTACTTCTTTCCTACTTAACCCTTTAAGGACCAAAGTGGTGTGTAAAACTATTGATTTTTTTACATAAATTCTTGTTGTATTATACAGGGATTGAAGAAGCATTTTCATTCAAATGTTAATATAATTGAAAGAAAATTAGGTGACATGATTGAAATCTTCAAATATGTGAAGGTATTTAATAAAGTTCAGGAAGAATACATTTCAAAGAATAAAAGAAATATCAGAAAAAGAGAGGACATGCCCTAAAATCTGAGGGTGGGAAAAAATGAGAGGAAACATAAGAAAATAGCTACTTTACTGAAAAGTTGATAAATATACTGAGCAGCCTCCCAGCAGAAGCGGTTGAGGATAAATACTCTTGGGATAGATACATGGCTGTTCTAATAACAGTAATCTGAGCAGGACAATGGTCAGAACAGATGGGTTAATTGGTTCATATATGCTGTCAAATTTTGTTGTTATCACCTGTTTGGCTTTTTTTTTTTTTTTTTTTTTTTGCTTTTTTATTCTACGTTAAATTGGTACTGTCAACTCCCAGAAAAAGTTAATGCCAATTAAATTGTGGTGTGCAATAAAGCTTCATTTTTCTTTTTTTTTTTTTTAATTCATTATAGGCACAAGGATATTAGAGTATAAAGAATTACATTCTGAGGTAACAGGGCCCATCGCTGTAGCACAGCTCAGTAAGTTACGGCTGTCTCTCGCCTCCCCTCTTGTACCTTGAGCCCTCCTCCTGCCTCAATGACACCCAAATAATTATGTGTAATCATGGACCCAGTGTTTCACGTTGCAAAGTACTTGTAACCCTGTATTGTCTAAACCCTTAACCCTTTCAGTGCCATAGAAGTATCCAACGCATTGCAATGCAATGCATTGGATACCTTTCTGGCACTCAAAGGGCTAAATTATAAAGCACTGCATACATTTGTGGCGCTATAAGATGAATTTAGTCTTACCTGTTAAATCCTTTTCTCTTAGTCCATACAAGTTACTGGTAACTTTGGTAGGTGATCCGCCCCTTTAAGTAGGCAGGAACAATTCTAGAATTGATTGCAGGGGGTGGAGCCTACCTTCCCTCATTGGCTGCAGTTAGCCAACCAGCTCCAGAAAGATTTGAGACACTAACTATTGACTAGATAGTGGAAGGGAAAGAAGACTCCTCTGAGCATGACCTCGAAGGACCCCCACAATATGTCCAGGAGAGCCAAGCATGGTCCCTTGACAGGGTGGGAGACCAGTAACCTGTATGTACTAAGAGAAAAGGATTTAACAGGTAAGACTAAAATCTGCTTTTCTCTGTCGTCCAATACAGGTTACTGGTAACTTTGGGATGTCCAACCATTGAGTTTCCCAGATGCGGGAAATAAGGCAAGTACCAGGCACAAGGCCCCCAACGTCATCAGAACAGATATGAACAATCAGATCAGAAATAGCACAACAAAACAACTGAAGTGTCAACGGACACTGAACAGGGGTAAAAAACACCCCAAGAACTGTTATACAGCACACGAACTAGAGCCAACAGGGCTCAAAAGTGAAGGCAGCAACAAGAACCGAAGAAGAACCTAGACAGGCAAGACTGCCTCCAGGATCTTACTCCCAAAGGTGGCATCAGCCGATGCCAGCACATCAACACGGTAGTGCTTCGAAAAGCTGTGCACACACGACCAAGTGGCAGCCTTGCAAATAGAATAGTGGACTTGATCCAGGACGCAATGGTCATTTTGGATGCAGGTCTTCCTGCCCTGGGACCCTCAAGAATGACGAACAGCGTGTCAGATTGCACGACAGACTCAGTGCGATAGACATAAAACTTGAGACAACGCACCACATCTAACAAGTGGAGATCCTTCTCCTTGTCAGAGGTAGGGTCAGGGCAGAAAGAAGAAACTCAGAGACCACCTTTGGGAGAAATGCCTAAGAAGTGCGAAGTTCCGCCTTGTCTTTGTGAAACACCAAAAAGAGTGGTTTACAAGACAGAGCATGTAACTCCGCGACACGGCGAACAGATACGATTGCCAGGAGAAAGGCTATTTTCCACGTCAGCAGATATAAAGGAAAAGTAGCCAAGGACTCAAAGGGAGGGCACTGAAGGACGCCCAAGACCAAATTAAGATCACACTGAGGAGCGAGACGCGACGTGTATGAGCAACACATTGGAAGAAAACCTTGACATCTGGAAGAATAGCAATGTGCCCCTGAAAGAAAACAGAGAGAGCAGAAGTCTGAACCTTAAGGGAACTCAAGCTGAGGACCTTATCCACATCGTCCTGCAAGAAGGCCAGAACCGTAGGCAGATCAAAATCCTGAGAGAGGTCCCTATCAGCACACCAAGATAGGAAGATAGACCAAACACGATGGTAGGCCTTAGAAAAAAAACGGTTTGCGGCGCACTAAACATAGTAGCCACCACAGTAGAAGAAAAACCCTTCTTCTTCAGTATTGAGGATTCAATTTCCAAGCCGTCAAAGCTAGACTATGAACATCCTCCTTCCAAAGGTAACCCTGTAGAAGAAGATCCGGACGGAAAGGGAGCCGGAATGGCTCCGCCACTGACAGATCCAGAAGCTCCGGAAACCAAGCCTGTCAAGGCCAGAACGAAGCAATCAGAATGACTGGACAGCGGATCCAGTCTCAATTTCCGTAACACCCTGTGCAACATGGGAAGGGGAGGGAAAATGTAAGCCAGAGGAAATAACCAAGGAATGGACATGGCATCCACCGCTAGAACTAGAGGATCTCTCCAGCGAGAGCAGAACCTTGGGACCTTCTGGTTGTGTCTTGTCTCCATCAGGTCAATGCAAGGAAGACCCCACTTCTGAACAATGAGGGAGAACTCCTCTGGGTGCAGTTCCCACTCTCCCCTGTCCACCGTGTGTCGACTGAGGAAGTCTGCCATGATGTTGTCTACTCCAAGAATGTGTACTGCGGATATGGCAGGAATGTGTTCTTCTGCCCACGACAAAATAGCCTTGACCTCTAACCAAGCAGCGAGGCTTCTTGTCCCGCCCTGCTTGTTGATGTAGGCCACGGCCATGGCATTGTCGGACTGTACCCAGACTGGGCATTCTTTCAACTGGTAAGTCCAATGACGAAGGGCATGAAATATCGCCCGAAGTTCCAACACGTTGATGGGAAGGACAGGTTCCTCCAGAGACCACCAACCTTGTGCACTAAGGTGACCCAGGACTGCTCCCCAGCCGGAGAGGCTGGCATCCATCTTCACCATGGTCCAGAAGGATACTAGAAAGGGCTTGCCCTTTAGCAGACTGGAGAGGTCGAGCCACCAGGACAAACTCAGTTCTACATGAAGAGGAAGTGACACTGACGTCTTCAGAAGGTCCGGCTGACCCCTGCACACCTGTATCACAAACCTCTGGAGTTCCCTGGTGTGAGCCATAGCAAATGGGATCGCTTCTATGGTGGAGATGAATTTCCCCACTGGAGAGGACAGCTTCTCGGTTGGAACTGGATCAAGAGCCAGAACAGCAGATACTCTTTGGGCGATCTGGTGAGCCACTTCCTCCGTGAGAAACACCATGCTCAGCTGAGTGTAGAAGAGAAGGCCCAGGAAGACCAGACGCTGGGATGAGACAAGATCCGACTTGTCCATGTTGATGATCCACCCGTGATTGGTGAGAGCATGAATGCAGTCCTGAACCTGCTGATGAAGAGGTTCCGCAGAGAGAGCATTCAGAAGCAGGTCGTCCATGTATGGAGTAACTCTGATGCTGTCCCGGTGGAGGACGGATACTAAAGCTCCCAAGACACGGTTGAAGACTTGAGGAGCTGTAGTCAGACCAAAGGGAAGAGCTGAAAATAAAATAAACTTATCTGGCAGGCGAAGGGTTAATCTGCTGAGGAGAGAAGGAGAGTCCAAGCCCTGCGTAAAATACTCATTCTAGAAAATGCACAAAATGGCTGCCGCTGCAGGAGCCAATCAGAAACGAGCGCGCGAGGCAAGCGCCCATGGGAAACGTAGTTTTCCCAGAATAAGTAACCCAACAGTGCCCGAAGCCCCCTGAGCCCCCCAACACACTTGCAATGGTAACCGGATGATAGAACAAGGCCAGACAATTAAAATAGCCCTCTCTGTAGTCGCTATGTTGAGAGGTTGCAGAGATACGTCCCAAACTGTACAGTCCCATAGGAGTGAATGGAGCAATGGCATCTATGCGGTAAAGCACGCCTTTAACTCAAATTTTGTCAAAATTAAAACTGCAAAATAAAATTACTTGAGACATCACTAGAACAAGTTAGAAGACCCAAAAAACACCGAACCCAGTAGGGAAAGTGACAATAACCCCCCCAAAAAAATGCAAACCAGCAGCTAAAGGGTTAGGTTACCACATAAACCTGCTCCAAAACACCCAACAGACATACAGATAGACCCAATGAGTGCAGGAGTGTGCAATAAGAACTCCCAAGGAAAAAACACTTGTGCGGAGGGGCACTGAAGGACCTGCAGCACTCAAAGGGTTGCTCATCTTTCCTGCAGTTCTTCTGTCTACAGATCACCATGTATCAAGAAGCAGCCTCGGTGGGCAATCCCTGGGGAAAGAACTTATACCCAAGATTTTCCCCCGGGTCTTAACCCTTTGACTGCCAGAGGGATTCGCAACGCATTGAAAAGCAATGCGTTGCATACCTCTCTGGCACTCAAGAGGTTAAGGTCCACAAAAAGCACCTGGATAATGAGCTAGCCACATCTAAGGGCATTGTCAGTTATGGTAATCTGCCTAATGGTGGTATTCCATTTCTAACAGAAAAATAAAAAAATTTCTAACACTATAGCAGAACTGCTCTCTTGCCTGTGTCTTCACCAAGGAACAAATCTTTCTGGAGCTGGTTGACTAGCTGCAGCCAAGGAGGGAAGGTAGGCTCCACCCCCTGCAATCAATTCTAGAATTGTTCTTGCCTACTTAAAGGGGTGGATCGCCTACCAAAGTTACCAGTAACCTGTATTGGACGACAGAGAAATACACATATTCATTAATTTCTTCCATAAGAAAACAAAGCAATTGTCAAAATGTTCAAACGTACCATCATGTCCCGAAAGGCCCAGGTCTAATCTAATATCTCGGTTCCCATAATGATTAAAAAGATTAAGTAATTGAAGCTTTATTGTACACCACAATTCAAATAGCAATAACTTTCTGGGAGGTGAGAGTTTCACTTTAAATTCCAATACTCTTTTGTGGTCACCAGGTGGTGCGCTATCACATATTATAGACAGCCATAGTTTGATTTCAGAGACAAACTGGGAAAAGAAGTACATTTATTAAAGTTTGGTCTTCTGTCTGTTTTGGTACAAAATGCTGTAAGCGGTTCCTTAAATTTCCATCTCTGCACTTGACCCTTATGTTCTTTGTAAGTCTCCCATTACCACTTTAGCATGCTGAATGAAGACCATAGAAAAGGAATAGACAAAATATAGTTACATAGCCCGGGTAGGGGTATAAGTCAATTAAAACTGGTGAAAGAACCACTAGAACTGATAAAAATTCACTGTATATAAAGTAGCGCCTGGGGAAATGTCTGCATATATTAGAAACTTGTACATTTTGATTTGTGGTCTATCTACTACTACTCTCTCCCCTGTCCCTCTCAGCAAAGCACTGAGTAGTTGGGTTAAGTATCTTGCTTCGTAAACAATGAATCACCACATACTACAGATACTCACTCTATCTCTCCCCCACCAGCTATACAGATTGAGTACTCTATATGCCTCTTATTACCACTTTAGATTGTAAGCTTTCGAGTAGGAACCTCACTTCCAGTGTTTCACTTTGCAAAGCACTTGTAAACCTGAATTGTCTTAACCCCTAAATTGTAAAGCACTGCATACACTTGTGGCGCTCTAGAAACATATTCATTAATTTCTTCCATAAGCAACCAAAGCATTTGTCAAAATATTCATACGTACCATCATTTTCCGACAGAACAGATATAAAGGCACTTTGGACCTCTTTAAGCTTAGACTAAGAAAGAGAGAAAAGAAAAAATGGATGTAGAGGGAGTATTTTATGGTACTATGTAAAAGTAATGCAGTGCGCATAAAAATATATACAATGTAGGGTTTACCCACTTGAGTAAAACAAGGGAGCTCCCAATGTGGAGAAGTTTTATTCAAAAAGGTTACTGCATGTACAAATTTTTTTTAGGTGCAGTATATCAATGGCCTGAAGTGTCAGAGGCACTGCTGTTACACCATCTTATGGAGGTTTATGGTCAATGGACCAGAGTTGTCCATAGGATGGTGTCGCCTTCCCGTGCCAGTTGGTAACTAAAGTATTACAAAAAGTTGTGTGTTTACTCTCTGCCACCGAAAAGGTTAAAGCTACAGTTAAAGGGATAGTAATATTTCAAAATAAAAGCATCTCCAATTAATCTTCATAATATTTGGGCCGTGGAGAGTATTATTTCAATACTGTCAGAGTTGTAGTTCAAGAGTAATTTAATGATAAAGTATTCCCCTCCTGTCCCTTTTACCTAGTGTAAGCCACCTCCCCTCAGATGTGGAATCAGGTCCTGGGACCAGACAGCTCACAGCAAGGGACAATCTTCTTGCTGTGAGAACAATGAAAACCCTGCCCCCCCTTGACAGGATTTTTCCTTATGCTCACTGAAGATTGCCCCTCTCTGCAATCCATTGCTGATCTGATGTGAGCAGTGTTACATCAGTAAAGGACGGGAGGGGGATACTTTACCATTCAGATACTCTTGAACTACAACTCTGACAGTACTGAAATAACACACTCCATGGTATAAATACTATGAAGATTAACTGGAGCGCTTTTTATTTTGAAACATTACTACTATCCCTTTAACCTTATTTATTTGTTAGTTAGTGCAAATCTGTCAGGTACTGGAATACCGCTCTCCATCCCAACTGCCACTTACTACCAGGAAGTACTAGCTGATTTGCTTAAACTGATAGATTAATAAAGCCAAATGTCTACCAAAATCTAAGCGTTCCACTTTAAAATGTCATGGTCAGCTACAGACTATAACACAGTCGAAATGCAAGTGTCTAGACATCCTGACTTCTGCGTGAGGGACCCCTACCTAAGCCCTTCTGTTATGCAACTTAAAATCTATTTATTCTATAGTTAAAGAATCAGTTTTTTGCAAAAGGGTTCATAAATAGTGAAATGTGTACCCAGATAGCTGTACACTCAACACACACACATTTGACCGTATAAGAAACATACCTTTATTTCCTGATGTCCATTCAGCTTCTTCACCAGTGACAGGAGCCATATACATGCTGCCTGCCTGACATGTGGATTTATGCTGACCACATGTTTGTTGAGAATCTGGTCTAGAACCCATGGAGTCACATCGTTCACCTTCACATCTATTTTAAAGGACACAGAAGATAAGCACGTGATCATCAGGTGATTGAAGGAGGTACAGTAGGGGCAACTTTGTGATCTCTAATGACAGATCAGATACTTTGTCTTCCAATTGCGTAATTTTGTATAAACTTAAACTAATGCAGCACTGTGCCCTAATATTACATCAGTTGAAAAAAAAAAATACTGTCTGAAATGTGTAATTGCAGATTTTGCAATCAGTATGCAAACTGAACCCTCAAGCTTGAAATCTATATAAGAACCGACCTACACTGTAAGATACTCACCGAACTTGCAATCAATAGGTAAAACGTAAGCTCTGATGGTTCATATTGATTCAGTTTCGTTGTATACTCTGTTAGTCAGATATCTAATAGACTGCAAGTTCTGTGGTTGCAGTTCCCCTGTTGATTTCAAGCTTTAAATCGGCCTTAAACATTGGCACATTAATAAAAGA
The DNA here is from genome assembly GCA_037306005.1 of Rhinophrynus dorsalis. Taxonomy (NCBI): domain Eukaryota; kingdom Metazoa; phylum Chordata; class Amphibia; order Anura; family Rhinophrynidae; genus Rhinophrynus; species Rhinophrynus dorsalis. The sequence continues at coordinate 357,248,223 of CM074718.1, forward strand.
TAAAGTATTTGTGGCACCCTAAAACGCATTACCTCATTTTTTTTAGCAAGTTCAAATGTTGGAAGTAATGTGCGAAGTCTAAAACATATGTTAAGAATTGGGCTAGTATATTTTCTCCCACGACTAGTAATTCTCAGTAATATTTTCTAGGCATGCTTATGCCAAGACGAGGCAGACTCCCAACAAGAGCCTTAAAAGGACCAGTAAACTTTTTTTTTTTATGAAAAAATATATATTGTAGGGATTTTCCTATTGAGTAAGATAAGGGTATTCCCACTGCTGAGAGATTTAGATTTCCAGAGATATTACAGTTTAAACCCATGTTTTGTTTTGTTTTTTACATTAGCAGTGCCCTCTAGTGGTCAAATTCTAATTAGTTTTCCTGTTAGATTCTAAAGGAGAGGAAAGTCAGAAAAGTCAGTGATATACAGTTCTCCATAGAATGTGATAGAAACTGCCTGTCACTTCCTGTCAGTTAGAACTATCAGGAAGTAAAGCACAGTAAATTCACTTCCTGATTATTTGAACATATATAAATTTTGAATAGAACATCTGACAGAGGTGGGAGTGATCTTGTTTTATTCAGCAGGAAATTCTCTATAAAATATGTGTTTTCATAAATAAAAGTTTACTGCTCCTTTAACCCTTTGAGTGCCAAGTGGGTACATTGTACGAGTTTGGACAGCTGTACCCGCTGTGCCAAGCTCGTACAATGTACCCACTAAAATGCGGTCACTGCATGAGCCGGTATAACCGGCATGCAGTGACCGCATTTTTAAAAAAAAAAAGGTGGGCAATCGTGGGGGGACATGAGGATCACTCCTCATGTCTCCCCTGTTATTGATCGCTGGGAGATCAATAAAGGAAGAGGAGAAGCGCAGCAGAAGCGCAGCTTCTCCTCTTCCGTCTCTCCTACCCGAACTTCCGGGTAGGAGTGGGCGGGACCGGGGGAAGCCTCACAACGTCATCAGTGACATGTCACTGATGACGTTGGTGAAGTTTCCCCGGTCCCATTCACTCCTACCGGTGGTAGGAGTGAAGGGCAGGAGAGCTTCTGCTCTCCTGCAGTCGCCAAATTGGTCTCCCAGCCTATCGGCTGGGAGATCAATTACTTGGGGGACACCAGGAGGGGTCCTGATGTCCCCCACGAGGTCTGAATATATAAAAAATAAAATAAAAAAAATAAAAAAAACAACAAAACTAACCCTGTGAGTGCCGCAGTGGTCCCCAGCACATTGCTTTGCAATGTGCTGGAGACCCTTGTAGCACTCACAGGGTCTTTTCTTTGGGTTTTTTTTTTTTTTTTTTTAAAGACCTCATTGGGGGGATCAGGGGGGATCCTGATGCCCCTCAATGAGGTCTATTATTAAAAAAAAAATAAATAAATTTTTTTAACCCTGTGTGTGCCACAGGGGGGGGTCAAATGCACCCCCCCCTCCTGTGGCACACACAGGGCTTCTATCATTACTTTGTTACTAGAGATTGTTGGGGGGCCATCAGGATTTGTCCTGATGGCCCCCCAACAAGCTCTGATTACAAAGTAATAACAAAAAAAAAAAATTAACCCTCTGAGTGCCAGAAGGGTCCAATGCATTGCTTTGCAATGCGCTGGAAACCCCTTTGGCACTCACAGGGACATTTATTTTGATTCCTTTTTTTTTTTTTTTTTTTAAGACCTTGTTGGGGGGAATCAGAGGGGTCCTGATACCCACCAATGAGGTCCATAATAAAAAAAAAAGTAAAGAAAAAAAAATTAACCCTGTGTGTGCCACAAGGGGGGCCAATGCAGCCCCCCTTCTGTGGCGCACACACAGGGCATTTATCATTACTTCGTTATCAGAGATTGTTGGGGGGCCTTCATGATTGGTCCTGATGGCCCCCCAACAAGCTCTGATTACCAAGTAATGATTAAAAAAAAAAATTAACCCTCTGAGTGCCAGAAGGGTCCAATGCATTGCTTTGCAATGCGCTGGAGACCCCTTTGGCACTCACAGGGACATTTATTTTGATTCCTTTTTTTTTTTTTTTTTTTTTTTTAAGACCTCATTGGGGGGAATCAAAGGGGTCCTGATACCCACCAATGAGGTCCATAATAAAAAAAAGTAAAGAAAAAAAATTAACCCTGTGTGTGCCTCAAGGGGGGCCAATGCAGCCCCCCTTCTGCGGCGCACACACAGGGCATTTCTCATTACTTCGTTATCAGAGATTGTTGGGGGGCCATCATGATTGGTCCTGATGGCCCCCCAACAAGCTCTGATTACCAAGTAATGATTAAAAAAAAATTAACCCTCTGAGTGCCACAAGGATCCAATGCATTGCTTTGCAATGCGCTGGAGACCCCTGTGGCACTCTCCGGGTCCCCTGTTTGTGGACATATATATATATTTTTTTACTAAGACCTCATTGGGGAGGGATCAGGGGGTCCTTATGCCCCTCAATGAGGTATATAATAAAAAAAAAAAAATTAAAACACAAATTAACCCTGTGTGTGCCACTAGGAGGGGAGTTCAATGCCGACCCCCTTCCTGTGGCACACACAGGACTTTTTATCAACACTGGTAGTCACAGATCTCCCATACACACTATCAAACACTGCCCCACCATCCTTGCTCCTCTGCTCATACCCACACACACTGCCTAATCCCTCACCCTCCCACATACTTTGTTACACTTGTAGTCACAGGTCCGCACGTACACCGGCTGACGCCCTAGCTTCTTTCATCTGTTAGCCATAAAATCACACATACACTGTTTGCTTTACCATTTCTGTTTCACTGGTAGCTACGCTCCTGTAGCGTAAATTGGTATGTCAACCCACAGCAGTGGGGTACCATTTTTCTTAGGCTGGCAAGAAGTCCTCCTAGGAAATCCCACGCCATTGAACCATTTTAGTATCTTTGAAGTGACTGATGTGTAAAACAAAATTTAATTTTTTCCTGTAGCACCACATTCTGGAAATAGTTGTGCCAACTAACTTAGGGGTAAAAAGGCAAGTGACCCCTCATTAGATGCGGCAGGTTGTCTTCTTTCCAAAATGGTATGGTTTATCTACCTTTTCTTCAATTCTGAAGGTGTTATAGTCATTTTCGTACAGGCAAGTCAGGTTTGAGAAAATGTTAGAAACATCAGAGGTTGTAGTAGGTGTAGTTTTCTACTTCTAGCACCCCCTAAGGTAGTTCAACTCATACCAATGGGGTGTCATTTGACTCCTAAGAGCACTAGCAAACAAATGCAGTTGAAAATTCCATGGTTTTCACAGCGCTCCATACATTTGAAGGGGCAGAAATGTAAAAAAATGCAATTTTTTTCCTATATCGCCTCCTTCTGGAAACATTTATGCACACCAGTATTGGGGTAAGAAGGCAAGTGACCCCTCATTAGATGCGGCAGGTTGTTTTCTTTCCAAAATGGTATGGTTTATCTACCTTTTCTTCAATTCTGAAGGTGTTATAGTCATTTTCGTACAGGCAAGTCAGGTTTGAGAAAATGTTAGAAACATCAGAGGTTGTAGTAGGTGTAGTTTTCTACTTCTAGCACCCCCTAAGGTAGGTCAACTCATATCAATGGGGTGTCGTTTGACTCCTAAGAGCACTAGCTAATGAATGCAGTTGAAAATTCCATGGTTTTTACAAAGTTCCATACATTTGAAGGGGCAGAAATGTAAGAAAATGCCTTTTTTTTTCACTAGCGCCACCTCCTGGAAGCATTTGTGCATACCAGCCTTTGGGTAAGAAGGCACGTGACCCCTCATTAGATGCGGAAGGATGTTTTCTTTCCAAAATGGCATTGTTTCTCTACCTTTTCTGCATATCTATTATGGTTATAACCATTTTAGTGCAAGCAGATAATTTCAAAAACAAAAGTGTCAGGTTTACGTACGTGTTCCTAGCACCCACATATTCTATGTTAACCCACACAAATAGGCTACCATTTTTCTCTTGTTGGTAGCAGGTACTGAATACAGCAGGAAATGTTATGGTTTTCAAAGATTTTAGTATCTTTGAAGTGGTGGAAATGTAAAAAAACATGTATTTATTCCCATAGCGCCACCTTTTGGAAATATTTGTGCACTTCAGCCCAGGGGGTAGAAAGGCAAGTGACCCCTCAATTGATGCGGGAGAATGTCTACTTTCCAAAATGGTATACCTTTTATACCTTTCCTTCATGTCTCTAACAGTTATGGACATTTTAGTACAAGCCGCCATTTTCGAAGAAGCAAACAGGTAGGTGTAGTGATGTGCTTCTGGCACCCCTAAGGTAGGTCGACTCATTCCAGTGGGGTGTCATTTTTCTCCTAAGAGCACTAGCTAATGAATACAGTTGGAAATACCATGGTTTGCACATATTTCAGTACATTTGAAGGGGCAGAAATGTAAGAAAATGCCTTTTTTTTTCATTAGTGCCACCTTCTGGAGGCATTTGTGCACTCCAGGCTTGGGGTAACAAGGCAAGTCACCCATCATTAGATGCGGCAGGGTGTCTTCTTTTCAAAATGGTATGGTTTGTGTACCCTTTCTTCACTTCTGTAGTTGTTATAACCATTTGTGTACAGACAAGTAATGTTTGAGAAAATGTTAGAAAAATTTGAGGTTGTAGTAGGTGTCATTTTGCACTTCTAACGCCCCCTGAGGTAGTTAAACTCATACCAATGGGGTGTCATTTTTCTCCTAAGAGCACTAGCTAATGAATACAGTTGGAAATACCATGGTTTGCACATATTTCAGTACATTTGAAGGGGCAGAAATGTAAGAAAATGCCTTTTTTTTTCATTAGTGCCACCTTCTGGAGGCATTTGTGCACTCCAGGCTTGGGGTAACAAGGCAAGTCACCCATCATTAGATGCGGCAGGGTGTCTTCTTTTCAAAATGGTATGGTTTGTGTACCCTTTCTTCACTTCTGTAGTTGTTATAACCATTTGTGTACAGACAAGTAATGTTTGAGAAAATGTTAGAAAAATTTGAGGTTGTAGTAGGTGTCATTTTGCACTTCTAACGCCCCCTGAGGTAGTTAAACTCATACCAATGGGGTGTCATTTTTCTCCTAAGAGCACTAGCTAATGAATACAGTTGGAAATGCCATGGTTTTCACAAATTTCAGTACATTTGAAGGGGCAGAAATGTAAGAAAATGCCTTTTTTTTCATTAGCGCCATCTTCTGGAGGCATTTGTGCACACCAGGCTTGGGGTAAGAAGGCAAGTTACCCCTCATTAGATGCGGCAGGTTGTCTACTTTTCCGAAATATATAGTTTTATATAGTTATTCCACTGTTTAGGGTAGTTTTACCACAAAAACCCTAGAATGCGCATATTAGTTTATAAAGTTGAAAATGTCATTTTGCGCTGCTGGTGATTAGGGCTCTACGCTAGCCATGGACGTAGGTAAAACTATACAAATTTGGTATTTTTTTACTCAGGGGACTCGAGGCTTTTTCAAATAATTGAAACTTTTTCAATCAAGGTAAATATTTTTGATACATAGTATGTGATTTTAGCAAAATGAGTAAATTTTCACTTTTTTTTGTCATTATGACATCATAGCTTTTTGCACGATGTAAAATTCTCTTCATGTAAGGTATCACAAGAAAGCTCAATTCGTTCTGAAAAAAACAATATATAGTTTTCCATATGTAACTAAAAATCCCCAGAGGAAATCAAGCCTAAACGGAAGGATAGCAAAAATGTTGAAAAAGTGTCTGGCCTGCAGGGTTCAGGAAATGGCCCGAGCCTCTGGCACTGAAGGGGTTAACTAAATTGTAGAAGACTACCACACAACATAAAAACAAATAAAATCTACTTACCAGCAGGGGGCCGATAATCTTCCTCTGTGGTGACCCACGCATCTCTGGCTGCTGCTGATTTTGTTCCAACAGCAGCATTTGTAATTGCTTCTCCCACAGTGAACTGCAGCTCAATTTGTTTTGCCTGGAAAAAGTAAACAACAACAGTTAGCTAACATAAGTTAACATCCGGCATGGATCACTGACTGACAAGTGGCAACATATCTTGATGGGAACAAAAATGTCATATTACAGAAACACGTCGGCAGATGTCATTTGACAGTACACATTTTATAAAGCCTATAAAATGTCAGTCAGAGATGAAATCTCACCAAGTCAAAATGTTTTTATTTACATTTACAGTTCAGCTCCGTGCAATTATATATATAAAACAAATGTGTGTGAGTGGTGTAATTCAAGGGGAAATCAACTGCACCTCAAGGGGCAAATACAGTCTCCATATTTCTTTTGATTTAAATGGTGCTTTAACCCCTTAAATGCCAGATAGGTATCCAACAAATTGCTTTCCAATGCACTGGATACCACTTCAGCAAAAATAATAAAAAAAAAAATTATATTTCAATCAGATTTACTTATAAGTACCAAAAAGCATATTTACAAAGCTTATGTATGGTTGTGAAGAAAAAGGAAGACAAACTTAACTTTTGTGAGTTAAAAACAAAGAACAAAACTGAATGGGCGACATTTAAGAGCAAAGAGGCTAGCAATTCTGTAGGCTGAACAGCTACTCCATATTGTAAGGAAATGTCCCATTCAAAGTAATGGGATCTTTTCTTGATAAGATGAAAAATAAAAAAATATTCCCAGATTCTCATTTATGATCCTTTGAAAATCTCTCTAGCTTTCAAGGAGTTTAAAGTCCCTTTTAAATCAATAGGAATTTGCATTTTCTATTTGTCCCCTATGACAGAGATGGTTTGTCCCAGTATGACTCCATTTTCCTTTTGTTCTTATACAGATACAATACAGTATGTGCAACTGGCGACGCTGGGTCTCATGTGCCCATCAGAGGCTTCTCCTGCAGGGCCCAGTCTGTTCGCTGGTGAAATCAGGAGATAAGCTTGCCTTATTGCATGCACTTTGTTCTCACCACCTCAAGCATTTTCCTATTTTCCACTGTTCTGAATTATATTTCATTTGGAACTCAAAATAATCCCAGCTTATCCCCTTGGGTGCAGGAGGAGTTCAGTGCTTTTGCAAAACAATTTATGGCATATCATTAATCCAAGAGGATTTTCTGGCTTCTTCAATTACTAGTTAGTATTTTAAACCATAGGGTTTGGACTTTTGTAGGACTTGGTGGTCCTTAGGGTGAACCTGGTTGCCAATCACGGACTTAAAAGCCTAGAAAAGAGTCTTACTTCTACAGACTCCATGAGACCTTGGAGAAGCATCTTCTGATACGGAAAGTTACCATCTCCCACAGGAAAGTAGCCCAGTGTCCTTATCGCTCGCTCTTTGGCCTGAAAACAAGGAAATGACATTTATGATGAGAATCTAGTTTATTGGATTTTAGAATATCAAAAACACGGAGTATGAAAAACTAATAATTCAGAGCATATTCCTGAATTCTAACACAATTGGGCATTATGAACAAATCAACAGAAGTAATTCTGGGGCAAAACCAACTGCACCATAGGGGACCAATAAAATTGCCATTACTTTAAACAGGGTTTTTAACACAGAGTGCTAGAGAGGCCTATAAAATATTGAGAGTTATGCACTAAGGCATGATAAAGCGGTGATAAAGCAGAGTTCTACAATGATATCACTTCTCCAAGTCCTATGTTGTTCTATGGAGCCTTTGCAATACGATTTCTCCAACTTTAGAGATCTTCGTGCATATTCTCCACAAAATAACAATGGACTAGGAGAAGTGATATCACTGGAGCGGTCATCTCCTCTTCTTCACTCCTTAGTGCATAACCCCCATTGTGAGAGATAGCTTTCTAGAATGCAAGAAGCTATGCAATGGCATTTTGGGGAATTTTATATGGTGCTATTGGTTTCTGTCAGGATCGCTTCTCTGTAAGACCCCTCATCTGACCCACTGGAGTAGACTTTGATAGATGTCAGGAGCTCCCAGCTGACCAGCTAGAGAAGCGTTTCCCTGTCTCTTAGGTGCTAGTGTAGGCTGCAGTATGACCATTGGTGAGCTCTTTGCTAATAGCACGGCTATTGTGTTACAATGAGAAATGCTATGTTGCAGTGCATGGTTTGTGGATTATGTCAAGGCTAAAACAAATTTTACTATATTGTAGTTAAGAAGTTACTGCATACTAGTCTTGTACTTTTTTGCTAGTGTTTCCAGTGTAACCTGTAAATTCTAACTGGTGTTTCTGCAATGTGCTCCTGCTATATTGCTCCCTGGTGGTAGATTGAGCCAAGTGTCAGGATAGAAGTAGGGGTATCCTGCATGAGCAGAACTGGATTCACCTTGGACCAGAGGTAATATAGTTCCTGCTTGGATGGAGCTGTAACTGCACTCACTGCTTTGGTGGTGAAGGACAGAGGATGATTTAAGCCTTTCTTATGAAAAACAGTTTTGCCCCAAACTCACCCTTCCTTTCAGTAGATATGTTCGGTGTGGTGTACTAGCTTTTTTGTGTATACAGCTACTATTTTTCTTTGGTTGCTCAGCAGCCAAATAAGATAGCTGGAGGATCACAAACACATGTTCACAATTTCATACGCACGCACACACCTGTTCTAGAGAGAAGGTTTGATATGGGAGATATTATATATACACACAAATAGATAAAAATGGATGCAATCTCAGGGTATGCATTCAAAAACTTATATTGTGATCACCATCATACAAATATCAATGAATGTAACCAAACTAGCGACGTTTCGGTCCTCTGTCCTGGACCTTCCTCAAGCTTGACAGAGGACCGAAACGTTGATAGTTTGGTTACATTCATTGATATTTGTAGGATGGTGATCACAATATAAGTTTTTGAACACATACCCTGAGATTGCATCCGTTTTTTATCTATTTGTATATATGCTTCAAGGTTTGCACCCAGGAGAACTACAGCACTTCAGAAGGGTAGGTGGTTATGTGAGTACCAACTATATACTCTCTCTTTATTATATTATAATTATATATATATATATATATATATATATATATATATATATATATATATATATATATATATATATAGTCTATGCTGTATACTGTACTGTATTTTATTTTGAGGTGTTAAATAAAGCTTGGCAAATTTCTTGGAAACAGAAGGTTTCTTGTCAAGGGATTTCCACTCAGACACAAGGCGGTCAAGAGTGGGGTTAGGTGGAAAACAAGTAAGGGGCTTTATAGGCTCCTGAAACACATCAGAGGGATCTGAAGAAACCTCCTGAACTAAAGTAATGTTTAGGGTAGTCAAGACAGCCTTGATCAGGCCCTCAGCCGAGGGCTCAGGATCAGCCTCAAAGGGGTCCCCCAAAAACTGAGAGAAGCCCATCGCAGAACATTCCTCAATATCTGAATCGACTAATAGTTCCTCCTCAGAGGAATCTGACACATCTTTTACTCCTTGCAGTTTAGGCAGGGAATATTGGAAGACCCCCTGTAACTGGGATGGAAACAGTTGCAGTGTAGACCGAAGGTCCCTAGTAGCAGCCTTGAACTCTTGCACTTAAACTATCTCTAATGCATGGCTGGAGGTCCCTGGAAGAGATTCATAGACATCAGAACATGCTGGGCATAAATGACCTGAGAATTCTCTAGGCAACCCTGAATGACATGAGGAGCAATGTTCAGTAGGGGACACGGAGACCCCAGAGCCTTTAGTCTTAGTCCTAGCCCCAATCTCCAATGGATTAGACATTCTCACAGTGTCAAAAATGTTATAGTATAAAGAATCACCCAATTAAAGTGTGTAAGATTAAAGTTGCACCCCAGAAATCGCTAAAATACACTTATCTGGTAGGCAAAGGGTTAATCTGCAGAAGGAGAGAGAGAAGGAGAGTCCAAGCTCTGCGTAGGATAATCGTTCCAGAAAAGGCATAAAATGGCTGCCACGGTGGGAGCCAATCAGAAACGAGCTTGCAAAGCAAGCGTTCATGGGAAATGTAGTTTCCCTAGAAAAATTACCCCAACAGTTCCCGAAGCCCCCTGAGCCCCCCAGCACACTTGAAACGTGAACCGGATGAAAGAGCAAGTGCAAACAAGTAAAATAAGTCACTACATTGATCGGTTGCAGAGATATGTCCCAGACTGTGCAGTCCCATAGAAGTGAATGGAGCAATGGCGTCTATGCGGTAAAGCGCGCCTTTAACTTAAATTTTGCAAAGTTGAAATGTGAAAAATAAAAGTACGTGAAACATCACTGGAACATCTTAGGATACCCAGAAAACACTGAACCCAGTAGGGAAAGTGTCAAAACCTCCCCCCAAAGATGCAAAACCAGCAGCTAAAGGGTCAAGTTACCACATAAACCTGCTCCAAAACACCCAACAGACATACAGATAAACTCAATGAGTGCAGGAGTGTGTAATAAGAACTCCCCCTGTGCGGAGGGGCACTGTGGGCCTGCAGCACTCAAAGGGTTGCTCGCCTTTCCAGCAGATCTTCTGTCTAAAGACTACCATATTATTAAGAAGAAGCCTCAGTGGGCAACTCCTGAAGAAAGAACTTGAACCCAAGAATTTACCCCCAGGGCTTAAGGTCCACAAAAAGCACCTGGTTACTGAGCTAGCCACATATAAGGGCATTATCAGTTATGGCAATCTGCCTAATGGTGGTATTCCATTTCTAACAGAAAAATAAAAAAAACTTCTAAAGCTATAGCAGAACTGTTCTCTTGCCTGTGTCTTCACCAAGGAACAAATCTTACTAGAGCTGGTTGGCTAGCTGCAGCCAAGGAGGGAAGGTAGGCTCCACCCCCCTGCATACAATTCTAGAATTGTTCCTGCCTACTTAAAGAGGAGGATTGTCTACCCAGAGTTACCAGTAACCTGTATTGGACGACACAGTTCAAACATACTTTCTCTGAGTTATCAGTTTATCACACACATAACAGTTTCTCTTTAAGATCCCAAAGGATATGTTAACAATGGCAAGTTTTTCGTAGCAGTAAAAAAATAGTACTGCATTTTAGATCTAATTTTATTGCAAGATTATTTCATCCATGCATCCCTTTCTTACAGTATAAATACACCACTACCTATAATATGTGTGTAATTCCACTGCAGTTTTGGTGAGATACCACTGAAATCATTAACAGACCTGGCCTGTGATCTGAACTGCATGAATTGTCAGTGTGAAATGCACCTTATAATTAAATCGGGAGGGGGAGGGGTGCACAAATACTATTACGCACAAAAACAGTTCTATGCTTCTCTAACCAATTTACTATGCTACTTTTGTAGAAAATGATTCCCACTTGCACAAAGGGCAAAAAGGCATGTTGCTGGAGATTTTCATTTTGGACTGTGAGTGTATTTCTAAAAACTGCAGAATCAATGGACTTTGTGGTGATGGTTGCATTGCTCCAGGAGTCACATGGATAATAGCTTGCGCATAAGAATATTTGTCTAAAAGCAAGATGTTTTCAGTAGAACCCGTCTAGTGACCGAGATACCTTAGGGGTAGAGATGAGGCATTGTGTAAACTTCCATCCAACTTTACATATACACACGGGTTGGACAAAAAAAATGGAAGCACTAGGGCTTTAGAGACTTTTTTTGTAGGTCAACAATGAAAGAACACTTGTAAGGATTATCTTTTTTTGTTTGTTTTTTAAGGTTGGTTTCTAGTTTCAATGAATTCTAGATTGTCTGGAAGTAAAAGCTTATGAAAACACTGTAAAAGGGCAGACTTGTCAGATTTAAAAAAAGAGGACAGATTGTTGGTGCGCTTTTAGCTGGAGTATATGTGACAAACTGACGGAAACTGTATCTGAAGTTATGACGGCATACAAAAAATTATGGGAAGACCACATCTGCTAAAAAGAATAACGCCCGAAGACCTAAACGAAATAAATAGGATTTCACTGATGCTTGCGTTATTTTGTCTACTCCTGTATATCTGTAAATGTTACACGATAGTCTTTCATAAAGTTCTCAGACTGATTTACTCAGACACCCCAAGACAAGGTAACAGGTGCCATATGCCCCAAAACCTACCACACCCCAATTCCACAGCCCTAATCCTATTAACTGTTGCCAGGAACAGAAAAAAAGCAATCATAAAAAGCACAAAAAGCTTTTAACTGTTTGGTTACCAGTGAGGTCTCAAACACATTGTATAGCATGCAAGGGGTTATGTTACCTTGTTAATAAAGGGGTGTATGGATTTTTAATTGGCCACACCCACAACTCAGCACAGTGGATGCACCAGCTCGGCTGAGGCACCCTTTACAATTAGGTAAACCCTTTGAATGGTTGCCTAAAATACCTAATGGGTAATCTGGGCCCTGGAAGATGTCTTTTTGCATTTTTATTTCACGAACCGCTCTGGGAAGGGGAGAGTACACGGTCACATCTACAGGATGATGGTGAACTAGCTACTTTCAACATAGATTGTAATAGCAGTGTCTGTAATCAAACAAGCCAAACTAGAGGAAAAACCCAGGCTAATGGTCTTTCAGTCAAAGAGATCACTGGTATAATTCTGGAGCAAGCCAACAGCACTACAAGGGTGACAACCATTCAAATTGGTTTAAATGGGCCTTTTAAATATCGGAATGCTACAGCACATTGTCTCACAGATTAAAACCAATCAATATTTTTATTTCACCCATAAAGGGCAGATGGCTTGCTTCAGAACTACTTTTCTTTAGCACATAAAGGTAATACTAGTGTATATTAATGATTACAACCATTGATTAAAAAGTAACTGGTATTTGATCTAAATAAGATTAATGCAGCTAATCGTGCCTTGTTTGTCTCCTTGCCAGAGGGTATTCTTGCCAAGAGGTTTTCCACCAGGTTCTTCTTAGCAAACCCAGTCCCTTCATCTGGTATGGGCAGTGATCCATTCCTTCCAATCTCCCCCAGAGCTGTAACAGCCGCAATAGACAGCAGGGGGGAGGAGTTATCCAAAAACAAACCTGAAAAATCAACAGCAAAATCACAGTCAGCTGTTACCTCAACAACAATGCACTTTGGAATTCATAAGTAACTGGGCAATAAATGCAATTCTCTTTATATACGCACAATAATATTTAGAAGAATTCTGCGGCAAATCAACTGCATCATAGGGGACAAACTCATTTTCCCAAATTCCCAGTTAGTTAAATGGGGTTATAACACCTTTACTGCTAATGACGTCTCAAATGTATTGCAAGACAAAAGCACTGGAGACCTCTCTAGCATTTAAGGAGTTAAGGTCCCATTTATATAACAATTTCTTTTCAGTCTGGTGCAGTTTGTTTGCTGTAGACATTTACTTTGCGCATAAAAGCATCCATACAAAACGGGGAAAGAAAATAAAAGAAGATGAAATTACTTCTCATAAGGGGTCAATATATGGTGTGCAGGTAGAGACCAGCCCTTCTGCCTACTTCAAGGTTAGTTTGAAAATGCTGAGTAGGCGAAGCCTCAGGGGTAAGGTATGGCAGAGGAGTAGGAGAAATGTAGTTTTTTGTAGTTAAATGTTTAAGTGCTCTGCTCCCTGGTGGATGGAACTTTACCCCATGGTCCCAGTGTCCCCACTGGACACAAGGAATAAAATAGGATTTTAGTCTTACCGGTTAAATCCTTTTCTCTTAGTCCATACAGGTTACTGGTAACTTCAAGGTAGGTAATCAGCCCCTTTAACTAGGCAGGAACAATTCTGAGAAGTGACTGCTGGGTGGAGCCTACCTCCTCTCCTTAGCCTGCAACTAGCCAATCCCCAACCAGTAAGATTTGCAGACTATTTACTAGGTAGTAAGAACGTAAAGGAAGACTCCTGTGAGCATGAACCTGAAAAGACCCCCACGTTTTGCCACAGGAGCGCCAAGCTTGGTCCCTTGACAGGGTGGGAGACCAGTAACCTGTATGGACTAAGAGAAAAGGATTTAACAGGTAAGACTAAAATCCTCTTTTCTCTGTCGTCCAATACAGTTTACTAGTAACTCTGGGATGTCCAAACATTGAGTTTAACAGGGAGGGAAGAATGAACAGGGGTAAAACAAACCCCATGAACTGTTACACAGCACACTGAACTAGAGCCAACAGGGCTCAAAAGTGAGAGAGTAGTGAGAACCAAGGAGATCCTAGACAGGCAAGGCTGCCTCCAGGATCTTCCTCCCAAAACTGGTATCAGCCGATGCCAGTACATCCACACGATAGTGTTTAGAAAAGGTGTGCACAGATGACCAAGTGGCAGCCTTGCACAACTGATCAACTGAGGCCTGGTTCTTATAGGCCCAAGAAGCCCCAATAGACCTCGTAGAATGAGCAATGACCCTGAAGGGAACAGGCTTCTTCCTAGGTTCATAAGCTTTACGAATCGTGGACTTGATCCAAGAAGCAATGGTTACCTTGGAAGCAGGCTTCCCTGCCCTAGGGCCCTCAGGAATGACACAAAGAGCATCAGACTGTCGCAAGGACTCAGTGCGATGCACATAGAACTTGAGACAACGAACAACATCCAAGATCCTTCTCTTTATTAGAAGTAGGGTTAGGGCAGAATGAAGGAACCACAATCTCCTGATTAATGTGGAACGCAGACACCGGCCTTTGGGAGAAACTCTTGTGACGTGCGAAGCACAGCCTTGTCCTTGTGAAACACCAAAAAGGGTGGCCTACAAGACAGGGCATGCAGCTCCGCAACACGGCGAACAGAAATTATCGCCAGGAGAAAGGCCATCTTCCACATCAGCATACGCAGAGGAACGGTAGCCAATGACTCAAAGGGAGGATGCTGAAGTACTCCTAAAACCACGTTAAGGTCCCACTGAGGAGCAGGGGACTTAAACCCCGGACGGGTATGAGCAACACCCTGGAAGAAAAACTTGACATCAGGAATGAGAGCAAGACGCCTCTGAAAGAAGACAGAGAGTGAAGAAGTCTGAACCTTAAGAGAATTCAGACAGACCCTTATCCACACTATTCTGGAGCAAAGAAAGAACTGTAGGAAGGTCAAAATCCTGAGACAGGTCTTTGTCAGCACATCAAGATAGAAACATAGACCAAACTCAATGGTAGACCTTAGAGGAAACAGGCTTACGGGCACTAAGCATAGTAGCCACCACACTGGAAGAAAAACCCTTCTTCAAAATTGAGGATTCAACCTCCATGCCGTCAAACCCAGATGATGAACGTCTTCTTTCCAGCGGTAACCATGGAGAAGAAGATCCGGACAGGAGGGAAGTTGAAGAGGTTCCGCCACTGAGAGGTCCAGATGCTCCGGAAACCAAACCTGTCTAGGCCAGTATGGAGCAATCAGAATGACCGGACAGTGTTCCAGTCTCAGTTTCTGTAGCACCCTGTTCAACCGGGGATTGGGAGGAAATAGGTGTGCTAGAGGAAATGTCCACTGGATCGACAAGGCATCCACTGCTAGAGCCAGGGGATCCGCCCAGCGAGAGCAGAATGTTGGAACCTTCCTGTTGTGCCTGGTTGCCATCAGGTCAATGCATGGAAGACCCCACTGATGGATGATGAGGTTGAACACCTCTGGATGTAGTTCCCACTCTCCGCTGTCTACCGTGTGCCGACTGAGGAAGTCTGCGAGGACATGCCTACGCTAGGAATATGAACTGCTGAAATGGCAGGGACATGCTCCTGTGCCCATGACAAAATAGCCTTGACCGCTAGCTAAGCTGCGAGGCTTCTTGTGCCGCCTTGCTTGTTGATGTAGGCTACCGCTGTGGCATTGTCCGACTGTACCCTGACTGGGCAATCCTCCAGTTGCCGTGTCCAGTGTTGTAGGGCATGAAATATCGCCCAAAGCTCCATAACATTGATGGGAAGGAGAGATTCCTCCTGGGACCACAGACCCTGAACACTGAAGTGCCCCAGTACCGCTCCCCATCCAGAAAGGCTGGCATCCGTCATTATTGTTGTCCAGAAGTGCACCAGGAAGGGTCTGCCTTTCAGTAGACTGTTCAGGTTGAGCCACCATGAGAGGCTCTGCTCCACGTGAAGAGGGAGAGATAGGGATCTTTGCAGGAGATCTGGCAGACCCCTGCATGCCAGGATGAGAAACCTCTGAAGTTCCCTGGTATGAGCCATGGCGAACAGGACTGCTTCTATTGTGGAAATGAACTTCCCCACCAAGGATGACAACTTCTTGGCTGGAACTGGGTCCTGAGACAGGATAGCCTGGATCTTCAGTGCTATCTGATGAGCCACTTCGTCCGTGAGAAATACCATCCCCCCTCTGAGTGTCGAAGAGAATGCCCAGAAAGACCATCCTCTGGGAAAGAACAAGGTCTGACTTGTCCAGATTGATGATCCACCCATGATGGGAGAGAGCATGAATGCAGTCCTGTACCTGCTGATGCCGTTCCGATGTAGGACGGAGATCAATGCTCCCAGGACTTGGCCAAAGGAGAGGGCAGAAAACTATAAATGGCCCTGGTCGCAGGCAAAGCGGAGCTATTGTTGACTCTCTCGATGAATGGTGATGTGCATATAGGCATCTTGAAGATCCAGAGATGCCAGAAATTCCCTAGGGGACATGGCCGCTATCACTGTGCGTAGTGACTGCTAGCGATTTGGGGACTGGACCACAAAGGAGCTGAGATCTTTCAAATACAAAATGGGACGACAGCCGCCGTCCTTCCTGGAAACCACAAAGAGGTTGGAGTAGTATTCCCAAGCCCCTCTCCTGAAAAGGAACTGGTTCCAGGACCACCTTGTCCAGAAGGGCCATTCCTCGAAAAGGCAGCGCTTTTCCGCTCCCAAAGGAGAACGAGAAGAGAAGGTCCTGGAAGGAGGAAGGGAGGTGAAGGAGATCCTGTACCCTGTAGCCACCACAGAGACCTTCCAAGCCAAGAGGTAGTGGCGTAAGCGTCACCTACCTGCGGGTGGGTACCTGGGTTCGGCGAGTCATGCAGAAGGAGGTTTGGAAGCTTTGGGCTTCAAGAAGGACTTGGGCCTCCATTGCTGCTTAGGCTTGGATGAGGAACGCAGAGCCTGAGGGACAGTCTGGGTCGCTTGGAGAGAGTCTGCCTGAAAGGGACAAAAAAGCCAATTCCTTTTGACAGGTGCCTTCTTCCTTAGGACCACTGGCAGGTGAGTACTGTTCCCTCCAGTGGCTACGCTGATCAAATCCTTGAGCTCAAGCCCAAACAAGACAGGAGAGCCCTCTTGGAGGCAGTGTCAGCAGACCAGATCTTGAGCCAAAGAGCACGTCTGGCTACCACAGACATGGTAGAGGCCCTGGCTACCATACCTACAGTGTCAAACAGGGCAGCAGAAACATAATGCGGAGCCTCAGCAATGTTGGCGAGAAGCCTCAACATGTCAGCAGTAGGGGCCCCCTGGCGGACAGCTGAAGTGAGCTGTTCAGTCCAAACAGCCACAGCTGTATTCACCCATGCTGCAGCAAATGCAGGGCAGAACCAGCCATCACAAAAATAGCCTTGAGAGAGGTCTCAAGCTTCTTGTCAGTCAAGTCTGTCAGAGCAGATCCGTCAGCCACAGGCAAGGAAGTGGACTTAGAAAGCCTGGAAACAGGGGCATCCACCCTAGGGGGATGGACCCTCTGCGTAAGGACCATTTCAGAGAACAGGTAAAGCTTAGCAAACTTTCTAGATACAGATGGTTTCCTGTGTGGAAACTTCCACTCCTCAGACACCAACCGGTCAAGGGTGAGGTTAGGTGGAAAACAAGTATGGGGCCTAACAGGCTCCTGGAACACATTGGAGGCGTCAGACGAAACCTCCTGCACCAAGGGAATGTTCAGGGTGGTCAACACAGCCCTGATCAGGCCCTCAGCCGAAGGAATGGGGTCAGCCTCAAACGGGTCCCCAAAAAACTGAGATGAAGGAGCAGCTTAACAGTCATCAGAGTCCACCAATAATTCCTCCTCAGAGGACTCAGACACATCAGGTATACCCAGAGGTCTAGGCAGGGAAGATCTGATAGGGGCAGGGGCCTGCCACGAATGGAAGACCCCCTGTAAAGTGGATGGAAGGAGTTGTAAGGTGGACCGGAGGTCCCTGGTAGTAGCCTTAAACTCTTGCATCCATACTGGCTCTAGTGCATGGCTGGAGATCCCTGCAAGGGATTCAGGGGCAGCAGCTCGTGCTGGGCAAACATGACCTGAGAATTCTCTAGGTAACCCTGAGTGACATGAGGAACAACGAGCAATGGGGGACACACGCCCCAGTGTCTTTAGTCTTGGGTTTAGCCCCAAGGCCTAACGGAGTAGACATTCTCACAGAGTGAAAGGGTCAAAGTATCAGAACACCCACAAAACAGTGTGTATGATAAATAAATTCACCCCAGAAACGCTAAATAAGATTTATCTGGTAGGTGAAGGGTTAAACGGCTGAGGAGAGGAAAGTCCACGCCCTGCGTAGGATACTCGATCTGCAAAGACACAAAATGGCTGCCGCGGCGGAAGCCAATGAGAAACGAGCAAGCAAAGAGTGCTCATGGGAATCATAGTTTCACTAACAGAGTACCCCAACAGTGCCCAAAGCCCCCTAAGGCCCTCAACATGCCCAGAAAGTTGACCGGATAACAGAGCAAGGGCAAAGCAACAATAGGAGTCATCTCTGACATCGCTATGTGGAGCGGTTGCAGAAATATGTCCCAAACTGTAAAGTTCCATAGAAGTGAATGGAGCAATGGCGTCTGTCTTAAATGCACGGAACATAAAGTAAACGAGGTGTATACCAAAACGTAAAACCACTCAAATGCCCACTAGAATAAATCAGTAGACCCAATAAACACTGGTCCCAGTAGGGAAAGTACCCAAAACCCCCCAAAAAGGTGCTAACCAGCAGCAATAGGGATAAGTTACCACAGAAACTTGCTCCAAACACCTCACAGACATACAGATAAACCAATGAATGCATGAGTATGTAATAGGAACTCCAAATGAGACCCCTGTGCGGAGGGGAAGCATGGGACTTGCGGACCTCAACACTCAAAGGGCGCTCACCTTTTTCAGTAGGTCTTCTGTCTTCAGATTACAATGTATCAAGAAGAAGCCTCAGTGTGCAACTCCTGGGGAAAGAACTTTCAGCCAAGATTTTCCCTCCAGGGCTTAGGTCCACAAAAGCGCCTGGTAAACAGAGATATATATATTTGGGTGATGGTAATTCGTATCTAACAGAAAAATAATAAAAAAGCTAAAACTATAGCAGAACTATTCTCTTGCCTTGTGTTTTGACCAAGGAACAAATCTTACTGGTTGGGGATTGGCTAGCTGCAAGCTAAGGAGAGGAGGTAGGCTCCAGCCAGCAGTCACTTCTCAGAATTGTTCCTGCCTAATTAAAGGGGCTGATCGTCTACCCAAAGTTAACAGTAACCTGTATTGGACGACAGAGAAATATTGTTTTCGTAATTTAAAAAGCAAAAAAATTAGTGCACCCCCAAAATTACCGATTGTCTCTGTGCACGTCTGGATGATTTCATCCTGTTCAGGCAGAGGAGAGGATTCAGGCTGCTCCAGATCATGCAGTTCTACTTTACTCCTATGGGATTTAGCCAGACACCTTCCGATCAAATAGCCCAGTGCCAATAGGGACCCATGCTGCGCCTCAGGGTTCTGTAAATTATACAACAGCGATTTCTTATATACTGCGGCTAAATGTGTGCCAGCCAAAATAGGATCAATCCTGGGGCAAACCAACAGCAGTATAACAATAACAATGTCTAACCTCTCCACTGCTTTAAATGGGGCTTTTAAAGATTCTATAGAAACGTTACATTAAAGGGATAGTAATGTCAGAAAAAAAGTATTAACTATATGATAGATACAATTAAAAGACAGTACTTGCACTTATTCATATCTTTCACACGGTTATGGTTTGAGAGATATAGGAAAATAAAGTTCTCCGCTCCCTCCCCTTTCTGCTTGACGAGCTGTAAAGCTGTCAGAAGCAGATTCTGGTCGTTTGACCAGACGCGGCTCTTCAGCAGTGCAGATATAACAATATCTAAAGATAAATACTTCATTGGAACGGTCTACAAAGTGTGCCTGGTTTGCAAGCACACTTTGTAGACCATTCCAATGAAGCATTTATTTCTAAATAATGTGATTTCAGCTCTGCTGAAGAGCCTCTGTCTGGTCAAATGACTGGAATCTGCAGCTGTCAGCTAGATGGCAGACTTGAGTGAAACAGCCGGGAAAAGGTAACTTTACCAAGTTATATCTCTCAAACCATAAAGGTTTGAGAGATAAGACATCTATGTTAACCTTTTTTAATGTCTACAATATTAAATCAACTTAAAATTAACCATTACTATCCCTTTAAGACTTGTTAACTCCTTCAGTGCCTTATTTGAATTCTGAAGAAACTAAATGCAGCAATGGGGAAAATTAAAATTGACCATGGATTTAAATGAGATTTTTAGCCCCGTGGAAGCTACGGAACAATCCAACACATCGCAAAGGACTAAGTTGGAGACCTCTCCAGCATTCAAGGAGATATAAGCTCCTTTTAACCCTGTGAATGCTAGAGAGACATCAAACGCATCGGAACACAATAGATACCTCTCTGGCACTCAAAGGATTAAATTAATGTGATCATCTCCTAAAATGTATATAAATGCAGTTCATTCATTAAAAGATCAGTGAAGCTTCCAATGAGGAAAAACTTATTGAAAGACTTTTCCTCCTGACTAAAACAAGATACTCCCACTGCTGTAAGAAACGTAATTTAGATGTTAATACTGCTCATACTTTTTCTTTAAAGAGATAGTAATGTTTCATAATAAAAGCAGCTCTAATTAATCATCATATTATTTGGACTTTGGAAAGTGTTATTTCAATTCTGTCAGAGTTGTAGTTCAAGAGTAATTCAATGACAAAGTATCCCCTTCCCGCCCCTTTTACTGTTGTAACACTGTTCAGCCAGATCAGAAGGGAGGTGCCCAGGTAGACTGCAAGAGGGACAATCTTCAATTAAGATAAGGGAAAAACCTGAAAAACTTGTCAAGGGGGGCAGGGCTTTCATTGTTCTCATAGGAAGAAGATTGTCCCCTTCTGCTATCTGTCTGGTCTATGGACTGCATTCCACATCTGAGAAGAGATGGCTTACACTAGGTAAAAGGGGTGGGAGGGGAAACTTTGCTTGTGAATATCTCTCAAACCATAAAGGTTTGAGAGATAAGACTTATATCGTTCTTCATGTTTTTTTAACCCCTTAGTGACGGCCGCGTGCAGACGCGGCCGTCACTTAACGCCCGTCTAACATTTTTTTTTTTTTCTCTAAAAGAATCTGGAGTCCCCGAACGGCGTGCAGCCGCGCGGGGAGCCGGATTTCCGGGACGTACATGTACGTCCTCTGTCACTAAGTGACAGCCACACAGGACGTACATGTACGTCCTGTGTCGCGAAGGGGTTAATGCCTACAAAATAAAATAAAACAAAGTATTACTATCCCGTTAAACTGCAAAGTTCAAGTGTGATCAATAGGTGTTGCTAATTGTACAAAAATAGGATTTTAGTCTTACCTGTTAAATCCTTTTCACTTAGTCCATACAGGTCACTGGTACTCTGGGAGGCATAAGTCCCCTTTAATAGGCAGGAACAACTATGCAAATGATTTGCAAGGGGCGGAGCCTCCCCTCTTACTTAAGCCACCTTCTGGCCAGAGCCACTTAGATTGATTTGAGACCCTAAAACGGACCTCAGGTAAGCAAAAAGAAAGACTCCTGTGAGCATGCCCCAACGGTCTCCCACTGAATGCCACAGGAGAGCCAAGACTGGACCCTTGACAGGGTGGGAGACCAGTGACCTGTATGGACTAAGTGAAAAGGATTTAACAGGTAAGACTAAAATCCTATTTTCACTGTCGTCCAATACAGGTCACTGGTACTCTGGGATGTACAAACATTGAGCTGACCCAGAGGCGGGAAGTAAGGCAAGGACCAGGCGCAAGGCCCAAGTCACTAGAACTGCTATGAACCAGTTAATAACACAGCCCAAACTGTAAGTGTCAACGGACACAACCAAGGGAACAATTCCTGAACTAACACCGCACACGGAACTAGAGCCAACCGGGCTCAACAGCAAGGAAGCACTAAGGATCACAGAGCGGAAGACCTAAACAGGCAAAACTGCCTCCAGGACCTTCCTACCAAAACTGGCATCAGCCGAAGCCAGTACATCAACTCGATAGTGCTTAGAAAAAGTGTGCACAGAGGACCAAGTGGCCGCTCTGCACAGTTGAACAGCGGAAGCCTGATTCTTGTAGGCCCAAGAGGCCCCCAATAGATCTGGTGGAATGGGCAGTCACCCGGAAGGGAACATGCTTATTCCTCAACTTATAGGCTTCACGGATGGTAGCTGTAATCCAAGATGCAATAGTAACTTTGGCAGCCGGTCTCCCTGCCCTAGGTCCCTCAGGAATGACGAATAGAGCGTCAGACTTCCTGATAGACTCGGTGCGATGAACATAAAACTTGAGGCAACGCACCACATCCAACAAATGGAGATCTCGTTCCTTGTCAGATGAAGGATTAGGGCAGAAAGAGGGAACCACAATCTCCTGATTGATGTGAAACTCGGACACAACCTTGGGTAAGAATTCCTTGGTAGTGCGAAGCACAGCCTTATCCTTGTGGAACACCAGGTAAGGAGGTTTACAAGACAAAGCCTGTAACTCTGCTACCCGGCGAACTGAAACAATAGCCAAAAGGAAGGCCATCTTCCAAGTCAAGAGACGTAATGGAATGGAAGCCAAGGATTCAAACGGTGGTCGCTGGAGAACTCCCAGTACCAAGTTGAGGTCCCACTGGGGAGCAGGACTCTTGAAGGCAGGTCGAACATGAGTCACACCTTGAAAGAAAACTTTCACATCAGGAAGGATAGCGATCCTTTCCTGGAAAAACACAGACAAGGCAGAAGTCTGAACTTTGAGGGAACTCAGACTGAGCCCCTTATCCACACCGTCCTGCAAGAAGGCCAGGACAGTGGGAAGATGAAACTCAAGGGATAACTTCTTATCAGAGCACCATGTCACAAAAGTTGACCATATGCGATGATAGATCTTGGAGGACACAGGCTTACGAGCACTAAGCATAGTCGACACCACAGAAGGAGAAAATCCTTTCTTTGCTAGAATCGAGGATTCAACCGCCATGCCATCAAATGGAGAGAGTGAACATCCTCCTTCCACAGATAACCCTGGAGAAGTAGGTCCGGATGGGCAGGGAGCGGGATCGGATCCGACACTGACATGGCCATCAACTCCGGATACCAGGACTGGCGAGGCCAGTTTGGAGCGATCAGGATGACAGGACAACGCTCCTGCTTCAACTTCTGGATAACTCTGATCAATAGAGGAAGAGGAGGGAAGATGTAAGCCAGGGAGAAATCCCAAGGGATCGACAAGGCATCCACTGCTAGAGCAAGAGAGTCCCTCAACCGGGAGCAAAACACCGGAACCTTCCTGTTGTGCCTGGTAGCCATCAGGTCCACCACAGGCATCCCCCACCGCTGAGTGAGCATGTGAAACACCTCTGGATGAAGAGCCCATTCTCCGCTGTCGACGGTGTGACGACTGAGGAAGTCTGCCATGACGTTGTCCACGCCTGGAATATGAACTGCAGAGATGACAGGCACGTGATCTTCTGCCCAAGACAAAATATCCTTGACCTTCCACCAGGCGGAACCGCTTCTTGTGCCGCCTTGCCTGTTGATGTAAGCCACCGCCGTGGCGTTGTTGGACTCCACTCTGATCGGAAGACCGGTCAGTTGAGACTCCCAGTGTCTCAGGGCAAGTCGCACAGCTCGAAGTTCCAGAACATTGATGGAGAGAAGGGATTCCTCCAGACCCCATTTCCCCTGAGCACTGAAGCGACCCCAGACTGCACCCCAGCCCCGAAGGCTGGCATCCGTTGTGACTGTGGTCCAACGAGGAACTAGAAAGGATCTCCCTTTCAGGAGATGAGAGAGATCTAACCACCAGTGCAGACTCGACTCGACATGAGGAGGAAGAGAAACGGACAGATGTTGATGATCTGGATGATTCCTGCACGTCTGGATCACAAATCTCTGAAGTTCCCTGGAGTGGGCCATGGCAAATGGTACTGCTTCGATCGTGGAAATGAACTTCCCCACTAAAGACGACAACTTTGGTACCGGAATTTCGTCCATGTCCAGAATCCCAGCCACTCTGACGGCTATCTGGTGAGCCACATCCTCTGGAAGAAACACCATGCATTGGCGAGTGTCGAACAGGAGTCCCAGGAACAGAAGCCTCTGAGATGGAACCAAGTCCGACTTGTCCAGATTCAGAATCCAGCCATGACGGTTCAGAGTGTGCATGCACTTCTGTAATTGCTGACTGAGAAGCTCCGCTGAGGAGGCTTTCAGTAGGAGATCGTCCATGTAGGGGGTCACTCTGATCCCATCCTGATGAAGCACCGCTATCAAGGAGCCTAACACCCTCTGGAAGACCTGAAGGGCTGAAGTCAGCCCAAAGGGGAGCGCTGCAAACTGAAAGTGTCCCCTGTGGCAGGCAATCCTGAGATACCGCCTGCTCTCTGGATGAATAGGGATGTGAAGATAAGCATCCTGAAGGTCCAGGGAGGCAAGGAACTCCCCTGGAGACATTGCTGCAATCACAGAGCGCAGGGACTCCTGGCGGAAGTGGGAAGTCACCACATAGGCATTGAGATCTTTGAGATCCAAAATGGGACGAGCCCCTCCGTCCTTTTTGGCTACCACAAACAGGTTGGAATAGAATCCTGAACCTGTGTCCCCCTGAGGAACCGCCTCCAGGACCTCTTTGTCCAAGAGATCCTGAATAGCGTCGTCGAACAGACGCCTTTTTGTGGGTTCCTGAGAAGGACGAGTAAAATGGAACCGAAAAGGAGGAAGGGAGGAGAAAGGGATCCTGTATCCCTCTGACACCACCTGAAGAACCCATGGGTCCGCCACTGACTCCTCCCAAGTCCGGCGAAAGATGCGGAGACGACCACCTACAGCCGGATGCGGACCCGGGTTCGGCGAGTCATGCCGAAGCAGTCTTGGAGGTCTTGGCCTTGGGGGCAACTTTGGGCTTCCAGGACTGTTTGGGCTTGGAGGAGGAGCGCGTAGTGGGAGGACCCGTTTGGGCCGAGGAGCGTGTCTCAGTCTGAAAGGAACGAAAGGGCCGATTGCGTTTGGCTGGAAACTTTTTCTTAAAGACTGAGGGTAGAAGAGTACTTTTACCGCCAGTAGCCTCACTGATCATTTCTTTGAGTTCAGACCCAAAGAGCAAATTCCCCTGAAAGGGCAAGGAAAGCAAGGCTTTCTTAGAGGCTGTATCAGCAGACCAAATTTTCAGCCAAAGGGCGCGTCTAGCCACCACAGAAGAAGTGGAGGCCCTCGCCATCATGCGCACAGCATCAAAAGCAGCGTCAGCAACATAGTTCTGAGCTTCAGTGATATTAGCAAGAAGCTGCAACTGTTCAGATACTGGTGCATCCTGGCGAACTGCTTCAGTCAGTCGTTCAGTCCAGGCCGCAATGGCTCTATTAACCCATGCCACAGCAAAGGTTGGACGCATGGCAGTGCCAATGGAGGCAAAGATAGATTTAAGAGAAATTCTAGCTTTTTATCCGTCCAATCCTGCAGGGCAGAGGCATCAGAGACAGCCAAGGCGGTAGACTTGGATAGTCTAGAAACTGGAGCATCCACCTTGGGAGGATGAACCCATTTTGCCAGCTCAGCCTCAGGAAAAGGGTATAGTTTGGAAAACTTTTTAGAGACAGAGGAGGATCTATCAGGATTCTTCCATGCCTCAGAGACCAGACGGGCAAGAGTAGGGTTAGATGGCTTTTTCTGAAAAACATCAGTAGGATCATAAGTGGATTCCTGAGTCAGAGGAAGGTTGAGCGTATTCAGAACTGCTCTGATCAGACCCTCAGCCGAGACTTCAGGGTCACACTCATAGGGGTCCCCAATGGACCTGTTAGATTCAATAACAGTACGTTCCTCAGCATCAGAATCCTGTAAGAGTTCTTCTTCAGAAGAATCAGTTACATCAGGAGCCCCCTGTGGCTTAGGCAGGGAGGTCCTGATGGTAGAGGGGGTCTGCCAGACCTGGAGAGCCCCCTGTATCTGAGAGGGAAAGAGTTGAAGCGTGGATCTGAGATCCCTAGTGGCAGCTTTAAACTCCCTCACCCAAGATGGCTCAATAGCGTGGCTGGAAAGCCCAGGGTTGCTATCTTGACCAGTACAATTAGGGCATAGATCCCCCACATTATCGCTAGACAGCCCAATGTGGCAAGAGGAGCAAAACGCCATGGGGGTAGCAGACCCCCCCATCCTCCTTAGACTTGGGTCCAGCCCCTAGCTCCAGTGAAGTAGACATGCTCACAGCGTCAATATACCCCACTAATAACACTATCACCCAGAAAAAGTGTAAAGGATTAAAGTTTCACCCCAGAAATGTCTAAATTCGGACTTATCTGGCCAGCGAAGGGTTAATCTGTAGAGGAGAGAGAAGGCTCGGTCCCTGCGTAGTGTACTCGCATAGGAAAAGTACCACAAAATGGCGGCCGTCATGACAGCCAATCAGAAACGAGCGCGAACCAGGCGCTCATGGGAAATGTAGTTTTCCCCATAGAAGTACCCTAAACAGTGCCCGAAGCCCCCCTGAACACCCCTCATAAATAAAACACAATCCGGATGATAGAGCAGGAGCCTAGCAGTAAAATGAGCCCTCTCTGGAGATGCTGTGACAAGCGGTTCCAAAGATATGTCCCACACTGTGAATTCCCATAGAGAGTAAAGGCGCCATTGCGTCTGAGCAGGAAAAGCCGCGCTTAAAGGCGCGGAACTCAATTTTTAATAAAGTTTAAGAAAACGTTAAAAAGTGCTCAAACAAGAATAAAACACATAAGAAACATAAGTAAACGAATATCCCAAACTCCAAAACCCAGAGAATATCATAGAAATTGCATAAACATTAAGAATGCAATAAAAACACCCTATGAGTGCTGGAGTGTATTGAAAACTCCCAGATACAAGCCCATCAAAGGGACCCTGTGGGGACAAGTGGACCTTCAGCACTCAATGGGTGACTCACCTTTCTTGCAGGACTTCTGTCTTCAGGTGACCATGATGAATAAGGAATAACCCAGAGGTAAATTCCTCAGTAGGGAAGCTGCTCAACACAAGCTGTTCCCTCTTCAGGGCATAAGGTCCACAGGAATCCCTGGAAGCTGCACCAGCCACTTTAGAGAGGGCAATTCACAGCCACGGTCACCCTCCTAATGGTGGTATTCCATATTTGAAAAAAAATAATAAAACACTAAGATGCATAGATGTTCTTCTACCTGGTGTGCAAGGCACTCCAGGAACAAATCAATCTAAGTGGCTCTGGCCAGAAGGTGGCTTAAGTAAGAGGGGAGGCTCCGCCCCTTGCAAATCATTTGCATAGTTGTTCCTGCCTATTAAAGGGGACTTACGCCTCCCAGAGTACCAGTGACCTGTATTGGACGACAGTGAAATACATTTAACACCTTTGTCTTAAACTAAGTTTATGTGTATATGGCCTTAGGACTCGAGAGCCGTGAGGAAGAAAAAAAATTATATATTAAATGGTCATCAGTTACTGGTCTTGCTATCAAGAAGACAAGACAGCTTGAGCTGTAAAAGATTTAGCATGAAGCACCTTCCACTAGGAAAATAACTACAATATATTTGTTCATAATAAAAACTTAACTGCTCCTTTCATTCAAACAGAATAATAACTCAAGGATGTGAATAAACAAATTATTTCTCCTCAGCTGTTGGGAATAAACTGCTAATTTTCCTCAGCCTACCAACAACCTAAGGATGAAGGTAGTTGTAGATAAGCAACATTGGAGGGAAAAACGGGTTGCTCACAACTGTTCTATGGCATACTCTCATATTTCTCATTACTTACATTGTTGTCCTTTGCAGTCTTGATCAGAGCCTGTAGCTTAGATTTTAGTTCTGGCCCAGTTACAGTGGACAACACTACTGCATAGAGCTGTGCTGCCAACTCACGCATTTCTTCCTTGTTTGAGATCATAAGACCCTGAAAATAAACAAGAAAACAGCAGTGACAGTACAGACATTGCTGCTTCTTAATGTTGTAAGCAAATGAATTCAGTGTGCCATACAACAAACATTTTCTGCAAACATGAGGTGCCCTAATAAAGTAAAAACACATAGGACATTTATAATGGGTGGCTCTTCTCCAACATGGATCCATCAATACAGTTCTTTTACACAAACACACGCCTCATCTTAAAGAAGACTTTTCACCTCCTAATTATAAACCCTACTTTCCTTACAATGACCAGAAATTCTAATGACCTCTATGACCTTTGTTCAAGACTCAACATCTTCAATGCATCCTAGATGTCATATCTGTAGAGGAGGCCATGACAGTTGCTGGCATGTCTCTCTCCCCCCCTCCCCCCCGCAAAATGAAGCAGGCATAGCAAATGAGACTAGTTAAAGGGACAGTACTGGATCAATTATACAAAAAAATTAATCTTGTAGCTATTAAAAAAAAATAAATCAAATGATGCCAGTCCCATCTCTCAAACCTTTATGGTTTGAGAGGCATATCCTGGTCCCGGGAATGGCGGAGGCTCTTCAGCAGAGCTGAAACAGCAACGTTTAAAAAGAAATACTTAATTGGAACGTCCTTGCCGTTTTTCATTTTGGTGAAGATAACATATGGGGAAATACAGAAACACCTATGTCACACTAAAAAAAAACCCGAATAGGACCCTTTTTCTAAAATGAAAAAAGGAAAATCATCCAAAATACTGAACTGTAAAAAAATACAGAACTGTAAGAATTTACCAGGGATTAAATAAGATGTACATTCTTCTTTTGCCATTTTATATTCGCTCACTAAAATGGAAGTAGTTACCATAGCTGTATCCCTTACCTTTATCCAGTCAGTTTTATCTGCTAGTGTGGCAGCTAGCTTCTGTGGATAGACTGAGACAACCTCCAGAAGGCAGTACATCACTGGCAAACCTGTAATACAGTTGTATACACACACTAACAATGGAAAAATAAACATCAAGCAATGTGACAGTATAAACCTCTAAAATTCCCAAATGTCTTCCATCAGAGAAAGGCCATTAAACCCTTGGATACAATAGATGTCTCCGCATATTACAAAGAAATATAACGGAGAGGTGTCTAGCATCCAAAGAGTTATGGTTTATATGGGTTGATTTGGTGTTTTAGTGCACTGCACATGGGGGGAAAAAGAAACAAAAACCTTTTCAGTGCACTGAGTAAAACAAGAACACTCCCACTGCTGGGATATTATTTTCACTCAAAAGTTATTACAGCTAAGTATCTTTTTTTCTTCTAATCAAACTGTTAGTAACCGATAACTGGCATCAACTTGGCTATTTTTAATGCACTGAGAGAGCTTAGAGAGATAATGTCTCAGGATAAATTAAGCGCTTTGATAATTTCTTCCACTTAGTAGCAACACTCCCTACCATTGCCAATGTTGATATTGGTCTAGCTGATGTGCAATTAGATTATAAAGTTTCCCCCTGGTCCCCTTTTAACAACGTCACTCTTCTTCTCTAAAAATCAGAAAGCCCCCAATCCAGATGGGTAACGACGAGGGACAATCTTCTGTGAACATAAGGACACACCTACCCTCCTTTGTCAAGGGGGGCAGGGCTCTCCTTATACGGATAGACTGAAGATTGTCCATCATTGCAAACCATCCGATCCATCTGGATTTCAGATCTGAAGGAAGAAGATTGACATCTGTAAAGGGGGCAGGAGCGGAAAAATGTATAAACTAATTACACATATGAACGTTGGCAACGGTAAACAGCGTTATTACTAACTGTAAGGAATGTGCGAAGATTTCCGTATTAACAGATGGGAACAGCACCACCTGGTAAGGACAAGAGAAAACTGCAGTTTAAATAAAACAGAATCACGTTATGTTTTTAAGTATACAATTGCACGTTAGAGAAATCTCCAACCTAATCATGAACAGATTTGGGTAACAGTCCACAAATAAGTCAGTCTGGAAAATGGGCAGTAAAATGAATAGAGGGAATGAAAGATTTTAGTCTGGGCTTGTTTTCTCTGGAAAGGATTACTATTTACATACATATACAAGCAAAACAGAGAACGGATTGGGGATTGCCTGATGAAATTTGAATTTTTCGTACTACAAAGTAAAGAGCTTTTAAAAGGGACAGTAATACTTTAAGATGTAAAAAAATATGTTGTAGGGTTTATCCCCATGAGTAAAACAAGGGTACTCCCACTGCTGAGAGATTTTATTAAAAAATTATAACAGCTCATACTTGAATTTTTTTAGGTGCAATATCACAGTGGACTGAAATTTTACAGTGGCGCTGTTGCTACACCAGCCTATGAAGATTTACAGTCTCCAGACCAGAGCAGTTCATAGGTGGCAACAATTACACTGTAAATTTTCAGGCCACTGTGATATTGCACTTTAATAACTCAAGTTTGAGTTGTTATAATATTTTAATAAAATATCTCAGCAGTGGGAGTACCAATGTTCTATAGAATTTTAATAGAGAGGTTGTGTTGGCAAATTCAGTAGAAATATTCAAGACAACCTTGGACTTTAGAAATTTGTGATATACAGGGTTGTAAGATCCTCTTCAACCCCAATAACTATGAAACACATTACAAAACAATGCATTATAGACATATTCAGCATCCGAAAGGAGCACACACCACTGACCACTATTACTACCACAATACACACTGGTAGGACAAGTGCCTCTATTGGGTCCTGTGGGCTGCAGAGTGCAGACACTTATACTTCAAACAACTAATGGCAGTAAATGCATGTGTTTAACTCATTGTTGCCATTTTCTATATTTTAAATTGTAAAAAATTTTTTGTCAAGTTCCTTAACTCTTTAAGGACTAGACTTGTGCAGTGAGGTTCATGTACTAAAAAAGTGGTGCAATTCTGGAACAAATCCACTGCATCCTTGGTAAGAAACAAAATGTTTCCAGACCTCCCATTGATTTAAATGAGCTCTTCTCCCCTGGAATGCTAGGCAGGTCTCCAGTGCATTGCAAAGCAATGTGTTGGAGACTTCGCAAGTAGACAAGGTTTAAAAGACCCACTTAAATAAATGGACATTTTTATTTCTTCCCTGTGGTGCAGTTGGTTAGCTCCAGAATTGAAGACTGTTGCTTAGTACATAAACCCCACAACCCTCTAGTCCCACAGACGGTGGGATTTAGGGATTTTCCAGTCTGAGAACAGGTGTACAAAATCATATTGAATGATCCACTAATTGCTCACACTGGGAAATCCAGAAAACATGCATAGATAGGGGTACCAGATGACAGCGTTTGAGAAAAAGGGAATATCGTGTACTTACTGATAAATCCTTTTCCTTTAGTCCATGTTGAACAGTGGAACCCTGAAGTAAAGTATCCTCCCACAGGAGGGCAGAGCACTTCCATAAAAAGAGCTCT
The DNA here is from genome assembly GCA_037306005.1 of Rhinophrynus dorsalis. NCBI lineage: Eukaryota > Metazoa > Chordata > Amphibia > Anura > Rhinophrynidae > Rhinophrynus > Rhinophrynus dorsalis. The sequence goes on from CM074718.1 coordinate 357,279,574, forward strand.
ATGGAGGCAGAGACTCCCTCTCTACTCCACTTTACCCCCACCAGAAATTTTCAATTGTAACGTATAGAAAAGATCGAAAAAAGTAGTAGGGCAGGAAGGTGGTCACCTGAACCAGAGATCATGAAGGACCCCCTGACTGTAACTCAAGTTTTTCTCTGAGAGGGAAGCACGGTGTTCCACATGGACTAAAAGAAAAGGATTTATTGGTAAGCATACAAAAATATCCTTTTCTCTTTCATCCACTGCGGAAAACAGTAATCATGGGGATATACCAAAACTATCCACCAAGATTCCAGAGAGGGAGAGAGGAAAACCCCTTAACACACAAACCAGTCTCACTGACTAACCAGAAACATATGAATATCAGGTGTCCAGACACCTATACCCAAACCATGTAACAAAAAAGTTACTGGCAGTAAATACCAGAAGGGCACGTACACAGGCACAAGGCCCTGTAGTACCTCCTGCCCAAAACTGGCTTCAGCTGTAGCCAGACCATTGTTAAAGGGGATCTCTCACATAGATATAAGTAATGCTCATTAGTTAGAGAATTTAGTTAAAACATTTAAAAAAAAAAAAAAAACCCTCTATCTGCTGCCCGGCAGCCTACTTCCATCTTGCAGTACTGCCTCTGCTCCTGTCCCACTACCCAGCATGCCTTCTCTCTCTAAGCTGAAGCGATCTCACTGGCAGAGATCGATATCTAGCCAATGAGATCGCTTCAGCTTAGAGACAGACAGCCTCCATCAACAGAGGAGGGAGGGAAGCAGAGGCAGTTCGGCAAGCCCGAAGTAAACTGCCGGGCACTTTTTAAACATTAATTTTTGTGCAAATAAGGTTTTTTTTTTTTTTTCAAAATGAACAATGTTTTAAATGTTTTCCCTATATGCTCTATCTAATGAGCATTACTTATATCTATGTGAGAGGTCCACTTTAAAGGGATAGTTATACTTTGTTTTAACTTTATTTTATTTTGTAGGTATTAAAAAAACATGAAGAATGATACAAGTCTTATCTCTCAAACCTTTATGGTTTAAGAGATATTCACAAGCAAAGTTTCCCCCTCCCGCCCCTTTTTCTTAGTGTAAGCCATCTCTTCTCAGATTTGAATCTGGTTGTAAGACCAGACAGATAACAGCAGGGGACAATCTTCTTTGTATGAAAAGAATGAAAGCCCTTCCCCCTTGACAAGTTTTTCAGCTTTTTCCCTTATCTTAATTGAAGATTGTCCCTCTCTGCAGTCTACCTGGGCACCTCCCTTCTGATGTGGCTGAATGGGGGGGGGGGAAATACTTTGCTTGTGAATATCTCTTAAACCATAAAGGTTTGAGAGATAAGACTTATATCGTTCTTCATGTTTTTTTAATGCCTACAAAATAAAATAACGTTAAAACGAAGTATTACTACCCCTTTAAACACTACAGAGTCAAACATGTGAAGGGACATCACATCACCACATTGCACAACTGCTCTGCAGAGGCCTGTTTCTTGTAGACCCAGAAAGCACCTGCTGCTCTGGTGGAATGAGCAAGGACCACAAAAGGGCATTGATCAAAGAAGCCACCATCAACTTAGATGCAGCTCGAGCCCACATAGGAGATCTCAGGAATGACAAAGTGAGTATGATTTTTGGAAAAGCATCATACAATGAATGTAATACTTCAAGTACCTCACTACATCCCACAGGGAATTTCCTGCTACTGTCTGTTAGATGAAGCTGGAAAAAGGAGGAACAGTTTCTATGTTAATGTGAAATTCAGAAGCTACCTTGGAAGCCACCCTGTATGAATGAAAGATCAGAAAGGAGGGGGTTTACAGAACAAGGCCTGTAAGTTCAGCCACTCAGACAGCGTCGAGCAGAAAAGTGGTCTTAAGTGTCAAGAGCCAAAAGGGAAACAGAAGACAGAAGCCCAAAATGAGCCTTCTTATGCACTGCCAGGACCAAGTTCAGTACCAGAGGGGGTGGGACTGTGTAGGCATGAGCCACACCTGGCACAAAGGTTTGCACATCCAGCTATAAGGCAAAATGCTTCAGAACAAGAAAAAAAATAGGAATTGAACAGTGGATGTTGACAGAGCTAAGACTAAGCCCTTTTTGAAACCCATGCTGAAGAAAGGCCAAAATAGCTGGAAAATAAAACAGACACTGCCACAACCCGTGGTCCTCACACCACTTGTAAAACAATGACCAGACCCTATGATATACTTTGGTTGAAACTGGGTTTCAGGCCTCCATCCTTGCAGCGATGACAGAATCAGAGAAACAACTTCTTCAGAATGCTGGCTTCAAGAGTTAAGTCATCAAAGCCAACTTCTTCTGGATGACACAGAGGACCCAGCATCAAGAGATCCGAAATGAGTGGAAGATGAAGTGGCTCAGCAACAGAGACTGAGAAGATATGAGAACCAAGCCCGGTGAGACCAGTAATGAGTGATATGAATTACATGCACCCGTTCCATCCTGCTCTCAACACAGTGGGAAGCAGAGGAAAGAGAGGAAACATATACGCCAGAGCAAACTGCCACAGTATGCCCACTGCATCCACAGAGAGCAAGAAGGTCCCAGGTCCTGGAGCAAAACAGAGAATCTTGCAGTTTCACAGATGCCATCAGATACACATATGGAAGACCCCATAGCTGAACTATGGTGTTGGATACAGTCCAAGCTCCCAATTCCTGGGATCCAGACTTTGATGGATGAGAAAATCTAGCATGCCTTTGTCTACCCCTGGAATGTGAACAGTTGAGGGAGCCAGCACATGAGCTTTCGCCCAAGCGAGAACCAGACTAACTTCTGACCGCAACGGCTCTGATCCTGTTCCCTCCCTCCTTGGCGCTTGACTTAAGCCACTGCTGTTACATTGTCAGACTGCACTGCTGTTACATTGTCAGACTGAATAAACACCAGCAGACCCTGAAGAAGCAGGGAGCTATGCAGAAGAGCATGATGAATTAGACAAAGCTCAAACACATTGTTGGACAGAAGACTCTCTCAGTCAGACCAAAGGCCTGAGCCGTCAGAGTGAAAAGGCTGGCATCTGACAACAAAATTCAAGATGTCCAATGCACGACTCAGAGTCACAAGGGAAACCTGAAGCCACCAATGAAGATCTGACTTCGACTGGCTGGATAGAGACATGATGCTATCTGGACCAGTTCTTGAGAATCTCCAGCTGTAGTTTCCGATTGTGGAATTGGGTAGAGACTAGATACCTCAGCACATTTATGTTCTCCCACACTGTTGCAGACAGATAAATAAAGGCATGTGATGCCTTCTGAGACGAAGACTGAATCTTGCCCTTAGGCAGAAAGGCAAATCCCTGAAAAGTGTCAAATCTCATACAGAGAAAGACTAGAACCTGGAAAAGGGCCAGCAAGGATTTTTTTTTTTTAATTGATCACCCAATTGTGCAGCTCCAATACAGAAAGGAGAGAAATTGGAAGGTCAACCTCTCGGAGAATAGCTCATTGCTGTAATGTAATAGAGAGAAGGGATGTAAAAGAAAAAATGCTTGGGGATAAATAGCTTATCTGGCAACTTCCACTCCACAAAATCACTTGGTCAAGGGAATAATAGGGAGGGAAAAACATTGCACCCTTTTGGATCTGGAGATGAGGAACTCAAATCAGAGGCCTCAGAGACCTTAAGGTCCCCAAAACCTCCAGAAAGACCCTCAACGGATGTTCCGATGCAATATACTCCTAAGTTTCCCATTCCTCAAGAAAGGAATGTCCCTCTACTGGAGACAATCCCCCCTCCCCTTCAAAATAAGTAAATTGTCTTTTGTGGGGGGGGGGGGGGGGGAGACAGGATAGTCCTAGTTCCAAGACTCAAAGATTCCTTTAATAAATTAAGGAAAATTATCCATATTAGAAAAATGTGTTTTAGACTATGCAGGTCCCCATTCATAGGAAGAGGTCCTGGAATCTGATGTGTAGGGGCCACATATCAGGAGGGATAAAATGTATAGGCAAAGTCCCTGAGAAGATTTGTCTGACATGAGGAACAAAGGATTAGTAAAGAAATAACTGAAATCTTTGCTCTTACCATTTCCATCAAGGTCATTTTTAAAGGGGAACATGTCTTGTGGGGGTAAAGTGGAGTAGGCAGGGGGCATCTCCCTTTTCTGAGCTCTTTCTATGAAAGTACCTTGCCATTCTGTGGGAAGATACTTTATCCCATGGCTACAGTGTTCCACAGTGGATTAAAGAAATACTAAACTAACCCATCTGCAGTTTTTTTTTTCCTTCTACGCATTTCATGACTCCAATGAACTGAAAACAAAATTAGTTTAGGTTAGCCAAAGGCTACCCAGAATCATACACTATTCATTTAGAACATTGTCAAATAGAAACCAGGATGTGAAAATCAACTTCATGCACAGCTACAGGCATGCAAAGAAAAGCATTGGCAAAATTAGAGGTCTTTACAAGAACAGCAAATAACAGCATATTAAAACTGTACCTCCGACTGCAGATAACAGCTGCTGAATAAGGCTTATATACATCTCAACTGGGTTCTTGTTTCCATTTTTATCCGATGAGGATTCTGGGGCTACAAAGTCACTAGACATCAGTTCTCTTACATAGCGTCCCAGAGCTGGGGCCTGGTCTTGCATGTCTGCTAAAGACTGGCAGGTGGGGTTCACTCCCGCGCTGTGAGCTAGGCACATTCTCAGGTACAGTATTATCTGAAGGATGAGCAGAGAGGTGAAATGAAGACTACATGCCTAACTAATGAGGCTAAATAGGTGCAATTCTTGAGTAAATGAAGGGCACAGCAGGGAAATACAAATATCAGATGATTTAAATGGGGCTTTTAACCTCTGGAATGCTAGACAGTTTACAAACACATTGTTCTGCAATGTGTTGGAGATCTTTATCATCCAAGATAAAACCCCACTTTAAATCAATGGAAGTCTCAATTTCCCTCTATGGTGATATGGTTTGCTCCAAAACTGCACATCTACAGCTTTATTAATAAGGATGCAATTCCAGAGCAAATCAACTGCAGCATAGGGGAATAAATATCCTCAAAAGGGTCCATTGATTTAAACTGGGCTTTTAACACCTTACCTGCTATAAAAGTCTCCAGCACACTGCTACAAAATACACTGGAGAACTCTCGTATTTAGGAAGTTAATGCTCCACTTAAAGGAACAGTAATATTTCACAATAAAAGCAGCTCTGATTAATCTTCATAGTATTTGGGCCATGGAAAGTTATTTCAATACTGTCAGAGTTGTAGTTCAAGAGTAAATGAATGATAAAGTATCACTCTCCCACCCCTTTTACTGATGTAACATTGCTCAGCTCAGAGCAGTGGATCGCAGAGAGGGACAATCTTCAATTAGCATAATGGAAAAACCTGTCAAGGTGGGCAGGGTTTTCCTTATGCTCACAGTAAGAAGATGGTCCCTTGCTGTGAGCTGTCCGGTCATGAGACCAGATTCCACATCTGAGGAGAGGCAGCTTACACTAGGTAAAAGGGTGGGAAGGGGATACTTCAATAATTACTCTTGAACTCCAACTCTGACAGTATTGAAATAACACTCTCCATTGCCCAAATAATATGAAGATTAATTGAAGCTGCTTTTATTGTGAAAAATTACCATCACTTTAAGTCACTGGAAACTTATTTGTCTCCATTGGTGCAATTCGTCGGTTCCAGTACTGTTCCTTATTTCTTTTGTAAATAAGGCCCCAAATGTCAATCACTGTTCACCAAAAACAGTCAGATCTTTGGGCTATATGTACAAAGATAAATGTGAAGTAATTCGGAGGCAAACCATCTGCACCATAGGGAACAAATGAAAATACCTACGGATTTAAATGAGGATTGTAAAGAGAACGTAAGCATTAATCATTCTTCATAGCTTTTCAACACTTCAGACTGATAATACAAAGCTGTAAGCTGTCTTGTGTATGTGTAATTATGTTAAAATGTGTCTCCCTTCCTCTTTTCCATACAAAATGTTGACTGCCTTCAGATCTGGAATCGGGTCATCGGACCAGACAGATTGCAACAATGGACTATCTTCTGGCTGTCAGTATAAAACTCTCCCCCCTCATGACGAAGGAGGGGGGCAAGTTTTTCCTTTCTACTCACAGAAGATTGTCCCTCATCACACTATCTGGACCGGTTGAGGGGAGGCAGCATTTCATAGGTAAAAGGGGGAGGGGGGACACTATAACACAATTACACATAAACCAGACAGCTTATAGTGTTTTAATAAAACTATGTAGAGTGAGCAATGCTTACTTTACCTTGAAACATTGCTATCCCTTTACCACTTAAATAATAGAAAAATTCAAAGCAGTTTGACTTGTTCCCTATGGAGAAGCTGTTTTGACCCAGAAATTATCCAGTTTTTATTTGTGCATATAGCCCATTGTTGACCCTTCATTAGCACAGGATTCTAAAAGTGATTCCACTGGAACATCCTGTATTACAGAAGCCGTTTTGGAGGAACATTACTACACATTAGGGAACAAATAATATTATATATTTTTTTTATTTATATATATATATATATATATATATATATATACATACATACATATATATACACATACATATATATACACACACATACATACATTTCCATTGATATAAAAGGTGCTTTTAACCCACTAAATGCTTGATAGGTCACTGACACTGTTCTGAAATTCATTATGCACCTCTCTAGCAATCAAGGGTTAAAAGCCCCTTTAAAAATTTATGGTTTGCTGCAGAATGGCTCATATCGTTTGCTGCAGAATCGTTTGCTGCAGAATGGCTCGTATGGTTTGCTGCAGAATGGCTCGTATGGTTTGCTGCAGAATGGCTCGTATGGTTTGCTGCAGAATGGCTCGTATGGTTTGCTGCAGAATGGCTCGTATGGTTTGCTGCAGAATGGCTCGTATGGTTTGCTGCAGAATGGCTCGTATGGTTTGCTGCAGAATGGCTCATATGGTTTGCTGCAGAATGGCTCCTCTGTTTTGTAGACAAATCATTCCAGTACTGACACACTGAAGAGCAGAGAAGGCATGATTTGCTAAAGACCATGGGGGCCAGGCAATCCAAGGCCCCGCAGTTCCCATCATTTTAACCCTTTGAATGCCAGAGAGGTATCCGACATTGCTTTGCAATGCGTTGGATACCTCTCTGGTGCACAAAGGGTTAAGCTCAGCAAAAGCAATAAAAATAAAATAATTTCAATTACTTTTAAAATGATATCCAGTTAAGGTATTAACACGACTTCACACCCCCACAATCCTTTTAATTCTCGTTAAATTATCAACCATAATTAACAGTAGGAAAATAAAAATATAAGGGGTCTGTCATGCACCAAAACAGTCTGACCTCTTAAAGTCAGTGAGAGTTACATTTGGAATGGGCACATATATTGAATGAGGAACTTAATATGGAATGGTCAACATTCTCACCTCAGTGGGACCATTTAATTTTGATAGGACTTGAATGACTGGCAGTTGTGAGATTGTGCAAATAAGCTAGACAGGAAGTGGCAGCTAGGAGGGAGTGAGCAGTGTGGTATGTTTGTTCAGTGTAATTTGCATACACAAAAAAAGTACTGCATTAAATAAAAATATAATACAAGAGATATTCAAAGCTCTTTCAAAATCATTACAAATTTGCAGTTTTTCAGTTTATATAACTATTGCCTGTTGCCATAGAATGCCATACCTCTAAAAACGCAGCAGGGTTAAACGGGAGCACAGAAGTTGTAGTCACAAATTTAACAGGTGTTTTCATTCTGTGGGAAGCCTGCGAAGGACAAATAAAATACTGAACTATAAGAAAGTATGACAATCAGGTTAACCTCAAAGAGCTGGAATCCACTGCAGGTAATAAAGTGATGGTTTAGCTCCAAATGTAATTGGAATCAGAGATAAAAACAATGATAACATTAGGCTGGACTGCACTGCAGGTGTTCAACCCTTTGAGTGCCAGAGGGGCATCCAACATATTGCTTTGCATTGCGTGGATACTCTTCTGGCACTCAAAAGGGTTAAAGTGTTAAAGATAAGGAAAGATACCAAAGAACTTTTCAGTAGGTGTGTTATCTAAGGGGACACCAAAATCATTTAACAAAGGTGTCCCTATTACCTTGACATAAATGCAGGCACATTGTGGAGCCAACTAAATTTTTAGAGAGGTCCCCTGCACCCTATGGAGCCCCTTGCTGGAACCCCATAGCCAGTCATGGAAGATTCCAAATCTGACAGCTAGATGGCAGACTTGACCGTTTTGGTCAGTGAGGGGAAACTTTGCTTGTGAATATCTCTCAAACCATAAAGGTTTGAGAGATAAGACTTATATCGTTCATGTTTTTTTAATGCCTACAAAATAAAATAAAGATAAAACAAAGTATTACTATCCCTTTAAAACCTTCTAAAGGTGTCAGTGAAAGATGCCCCATAATTTCACATTTGCTAATTTTGTTTTAAAACGTAAAAGCTCTCAAATACCATTTAAGAACAAAAAAAAAAAAAAAAAATTACTTAACACACACACACACACACACACACACACACACACACACACACACACACACACACACACACACACACACACACACACACACACACACACACAAAGCCTATTATTTTTATTTAATGCAAATGTGCAACTGAAACTACAAGTGTGCAGCACGGTCAAATGGAACAGTAGCCAAATGAAAATACAGCTGAATCAGTCTGCAAATATGTTGCTACATTTGAAAATAGTAAATGTGATAATTTAAGGTAAAATGGCATATAAAAAAAAAAAAAACTAAACAAAAAAACACTTATGTTAGGTACCCTGTAACAAGTGCATTATGTCTAGGAAAGGGTCTGTGTCAGGCAACTAAGCCACTAACTGGCAATGATGAACAAAGAGCGAGGGAAGATCTAGGTCCAAGTCTCGCCTCCTCTTGCATCACACTGCACATGCTGAGCGCGAACAACAGTTCTTTTTTTTTTTTTTTCACCTGTCACTGTACTTTCTGGTTTTGTTTCATACCATGTTACCTTTATCAAAAGCAGAGCCCTTCAATGGCATGATCAGTGTCAGTCACAGTGCATATTAACCCACCCTTCCAGATACCTTGCCTTATGTGCCTTGACTAAATGTAGCAGCATTGTTGTTTCAGGTCACATGTAATATTGTAGATATTAAAAAAATAAATTAACTGGTTCAAGTCCTGTCTCTCAAACACGTATAGTTTGAGAGATATACAATGATAAAATTCCCCCCTCCCTCCCCTTTTACAGATTTCAGCCTCTAGATGAGAGGAGATTCTGGTCCCGGGATCTGCAGGCAGCTCTACAGCAGAGCCGGAATAGGTCTATCTAAAAAGAAATACTTAATTTTAACAGTCTACGAAGTGTGCTTGCAAACCAGGCACACTTTGTAGACCATTCCAGTTAAGTATTTCTTTCAAGATAGAGCTATTTTGGCTCTGCTGAAAAGCCGCCGTGGGTCGCACGACTTGAATCTCCTGTCAGCTTCACAGCTGACGTCAGTGAAAGGGGAGGGGGGTGGGGGACTTTAAAACCTTTTATCTCTCAAACTATAAATGTTTGAGAGACAGTACTTTTTTTTTTTATATCTACAATACTTACGTTATTTAAAGTCTAATATTACTAACTCTTTAAATTACCCATACTCCCATGCCCCCAAATTGTCACCTTTTTGGACAGTGTGCTCCCTCAAGAACTTTCTGCAGGGTACAGTGAAAGCAGGGATAGTGGTACAATGTAACACTATTGCAGAAAAGATTGGTGTGAGAAAGCCATGATGCTTTTACCACTATTAATAAAAGTTGAACATACAGAGCACTGAATGATACATTGGACTGGAGGCAGAGCTACATAACTGCCTCTCTTCAGATTCATCTGCTGCAGGGATAGTGTTAGACTGTATCATTATCTGAAAAGAGATCAGAGAAGCTCCTTGGCAAGGACATAAAAGTTGTGAAAATAGAAGGAAAATAATAAGAATATAAATAAAGAGTATAGATAATTTCATTGTGCATATTCTGCACTTGTGGAATAGGTTTATGTGAAAGTCAGCTTCCTTTTTCACTTACAGTTGGCAATGATGGAGGAACGTTATTGTTAACCCTTTGAGTGCCAGAGCAATATGTTGTGTACACCTCTGGCACGCAAAGGGTTTATCTGAACCTTTTAGATGTGGATCATAATATCAAGAGGTATCAGACACTGAAAAATGCTTCATCACAAAAGCAAGAATGCAGACTTTATACAAATCTTTGCTGTAGTGACCCTATGAGGTGCCCACTTACCTTATCCAGGATGTGACTGACCATCACAGGGAATGAGGGTAGTTTTCGAGGGGGGCCATCTTTCTCACTACTGGCAGAGAATGTCCGTAGAGCTCGCTGTGCTTCACCATGAACCTCCTCTCTTCTGCAATTCAAAGATATATCTATATCATGAAACACACTCATACATGAACCAATACCAGAAGAGCTGACCATTTTCCATTCAGCAAAACATTCTGACTAAAGCAGAAAATTAAAATACATGAAGTTAAGCAATGGCATCTAAAGATTTACTTGAACTAGGAAACCAACAGGCCAGATTATTATCTAAATGGCTAGTTAAACTGGTTAACAATTGGCCCCCACCACAATCTGGAAGCATAGCCTTTGGGATTGTGCTGGCCACTCCCACAACTCAGCCACTAGACAGAGAATTGAGCCCTACTATCTTACAAACTAGTGCTGAAGTATCATTTTAGTGAAGTGCAAAGCGAAGCTAAGGCTTGGCAGTCAATTTCTTGTACCCAAGAACAGGCAACACTTTCTATAAACCACAAATCAGTGGGCAGCTCTCCTTCCATTTAGAAATCTGAACTCAGAGCTTTGGGCATGTCCAGCACAGCTAAGAGGTCTCTAACATTTAGGCATCCTAGCAGGGTGCCTATAAAGCCTATTGGGAAATCCAACCCTATTCTAACGGCCTCAATCTAGATCATGTACTAACAGAGAAGGTTTTTGGGAATTCCCTGCCTTTTCACAGGCGATCTAGTAAAAATAAAAATAAAAATTAAAAAAATTATATTATATACTAGTTGAAGAGCCCGTTACACGGGCCCCAGTTCCACTGCCAGCCGGTCGCGGGGCAGTCATGCGCAGTAGAGACTGCCCGTGATGCGGCTGATACAGAGTTGGATGCACTGTATCAGCTGCGGCTCGGACAGTCTCTACTGAGCATGACTTTGTCGTTATACACATTTTAGCAAATTATTATATAGGATAAATAAAAAAATGCCCAGTGGTCCTTAACCCTGTGAGTGTCAGAGAGGTATGCAATGCATTGCTTTGCAACGCGTAGCGTACCCCTCTGGCACTCAAAGGGTTATGTGCCAACCAAGAACATGGTTCTTAAGGGGTTTAAAGAAAGAAAAGACCCCCCCAAAAAAATTAAATAACTTATTCAAATCTTACGGATCTCCTGCTGAGAGTAAAAGCAAATATCTTGAAGTGATGTGGTCAGGAGCAAAAACATTGCTTGCAAATTTCACAGCAACCTGTCGAACTTGAACTTCTGGCTAAAATAAAAACATACAATGATAATTTATTTATAGTTTAAAATAAAAAAAAATAATAATTTTCAAACTTAATAGGCTTCTGACAGGTGCAATAAAGAATTACAACTTGAGTACATACTTGTTGGATACCACTCAAAGGGTTAAAACAACAAGACCATTGCCAGAAAATGCTACAAGCTTTTCGTGTGTGTGTATATTATTATATGTGTATATATATATATATATATATATATATATATAGACACACACACACACACACACACACACACACACACACACACACACACACACACACACACATATATATATATATATAAAAAAGCAAATACACAAATTATTGGTGCACTTCCAAATTTTCATCACCATTAACCCTTTACTCTGCGGCATTATGCCTGCATATCACTATTATATTAAAGATGAGGATTTAGTCACATCATATGGCCATAGAATGCTAAGCTTGCCCCAACGCCAAGGTACCTCATTTTTAGCAAGTACCTAACCTTAATATGCTTTGTCTTATGAGCTGAATCTCTCCTGCCATAGGCATTTACTAACCTTCATTTACTTTATCCTGAGAGCTTTATCCCACCCCCAGGTGCAACGCTCATTGTCTCTAGGACACTATATAATGCCAAAAATGAGTACCGCTTTAGTGCAGTCAACTGATTAACTGATACAATTTCAAACGATTTTATCTACCAGTCACATAAGTAGCAATACACTGTAACCACCACGTTAGAATGGTCAGTGTCTTATCTAAAGTAACTCAAAAGATATAAGGTATTACACAAAATACACTGTAGCCACCACTGAAAGGATGGACGATGTATAATTCTGAAATGATACATGCAGGACTAATAGCACTATAGCCACCACTGAAAGGATGGTTAGTGCAATACATGCTAAGAATATGTGATCTGGGTATACAGCTTTAGTGCAGACAATGGATTTGTATACACATACTATTAATCAGGCCGCCTTCAATAATACAGACTACATGAAATTACCTACTAGTCCTATCAGGACCATCATTCTGAGAAACAGAACCCCTATTATTTGATTTGTTTTATTATGGTATGTGCATGTGGACTGTAGCTTGTAAGCCCTACACTAGGTACGGCAGAGAGCTGAAGCTCACATTGCAATACCATTTTATCCTAAGGAGCTCTGCACAATTGGTGCATTAACAACTGTTTAAAGATTCATTGTTTTTAAGTTACACTAGTTTCAATACTATTTAAATAAGATACTTCAATAAAGGTTACGTTTTAGGAGTCCCTCCAAGTTATTTACTTATATAATACGGGTATCTGCACTGAACGGGTTTCTACATTAACCAATGAAATTATACTATTAGGACAACTAAGGTTAACCTTCTTCTTTTCTAGCTATCATCTTCCATGTCAGAAGATGCAGAGGAATGGTAGCCAAGGATGCAAAGGGGGCCACTTCAAGTGGAACTACCACCTGACATACACTTTAGCTTAAATAACTCAATCTGGCAACTAGCTGCTTAGTAGCGCTAGTTGCCAGAATTATTACATTGTTAAATAGATTTACCCTTTCTTCCCTGGCTGATAGACAGGACGGATCGCCGGATCTTGCCATAATGACTTCCGCGAGCAAGCGCTGTCAGTCCCTTTTGGAGCCGGACGGCTCCTAGCAACGCCTCCTAGAGCAGGCTGGAACTGACAGTGCAGGAATGCAGACGTCACTATGGCAAGATGTCCATGATCCATTCTGCAGGTCAGCCAGGGAAAAAAGGGTAAATCTATTTAACAGATTAATAATTCTGACGACTAGCGCTACTAAGCAGCTAGTCACCAGATGAGGAGTTATTTAAGCTGAAGTGTATGTTAGGTGGTAGTTCCGCTTTGAAGACTTCCAAAACCAGATTAAGGTCCCACTGTAGAGTGGGAGCCTTACAGGCAGGGAAGGCATGAGCAACTCCCTGAAAGAAGACCTTGACAGCTGGCAAGATGGCAATATGTCTCTGGAAAAAGACAGATAGTTCCTTGAAGATTCAGACTTCAGCTAAGACAGAGTACTTTGTTCGCACCTCCTGCAAAAAGGACAGGACCACCGGGAGGTCAAACTCTTGTGAAGACAGGTCCCTGTCAGCACACCAAGACTGGAAAATGGACCAAACCCTGTGGTAAGCTTTGGAAGAGACTGGTTTCCTAGCCTGGATCATATTGGAGATCACTTCAGGAGAAAAACCTTTCCTCCTTAATATGAAGGCTGTAACAGCCATGCCATCAAAGCCATGCGCTCCACACCCTCCTTCCATAGATAACCCTGAAGGAGGAGATCCGATCTGAATGGCTCTGGAAATGGATCCTGCCACTAGTTTTGGGAACCACAACCTCCCGGTCCAATAGGTGGCAATCATGATGTCCGCCGGACCATACATCCAAATCTTCCACAGCACCCTGGGGATGAGAGGGATTGGAGGGAAGATGTAAGAGTCACAGAATCGCCAGAGCATTCTCAGCAAAGGCCAGAGGATCCATCCAATGGGAGCAAAACAATTGAACCTTCCTGTTGTCCCTGGTGGCCATAAGGTCTATCTGAGGAAGACCCCACCTCTGCACCAACAGGTTGAAAACATCTGGCTGGAGTTCCCACTCCCCTGGGTTCACATGCTGGCGGCTGAGAAAGTCCGCCAGGACGCTGTCCACCCCTGGAATGTGCACAGGGTAAAAGGCCAGAACAGGATCTTCTGCCCAGTTCAAAATAGATCTGACCACCAAACAAGTGGGAGAGCTTCTTGGGCCACCTTGCTTGTTGATGAACGCCACCACTGTGGCGTTGTCTTACTGGACGCGAACTGGATACCCCCTCAGTTGAAAGGGCCAGTATGCCAGAGCATGCCAAATCACCCTGCGTTCCAAAACACTGATGGACTGTAGGGACTCCTCCAGAGTCCATCTGCCCTGAAACAGGTGACCCAGGACAGCTCCATCACAAAGGTCCAATCCTGGGTCACAAAGGGTTTCTCCTTCTCCAGGTTGGACCTGTCCAGCCACCAGAGCCACCTCTGAGATGCAAGAGGCTGTTTCCTCGCCATGTAAGGGTGTTTGGAGACCTGAGGCAACAGAGTACTCTTGCCTCCAGTGGCCTTGCTGATAATCTGTTTCAGTACAGGCCCAAAGAAAGATTTTATCTGAAAAGGGAGAGAAATCAGTGACTTCTTACAGGAAAAGTCAGCAGACCAAATCTTGAGCAACAATGTGAGTCTAGCAGAGACAGAGAATGTAGAAGCCTTAGCTGCGAGTTTGAAGCATCAAAACGAGCATCAGTGACATATTTCTGAGCGTCATTTCAGACAGCCTTAGTAAGTTGCTTGCCTCAGATGGCGATAACTCTAGTGACCCAAACAGAAGCCAAGGTATGCCACGGGGCAGCACCGATGGCAGAAAATTAGACTTTAGGGTAGAGTCATATCTATGAGCATCGTAGTGTCAGCCAAAGGCAGAGCAGTAGACATAGAATGTGTGGAAATAGGTGGGTGAACTGTAGGAGGTGAAGGCCACTGAGCCAAAGCTGACTCAGAAAAGGGGTACAGCTTTGAGAATCTCTTGGAAAGAGAAAGGCACCTGTCTGGCATCTTCCGCTCATCCAGGATAACCAGGTCCAGGGTGGGATTGGGTGGAAACACAGTGTAGGACTTTCTACGTCTTTGAAAGAAGACTGTCCCTCAACAGGGGTAGTAGTGACCTGCAGGATCATCAAAACCACCTTAATGAGACCCTCAACAGAGGGTATGGGGGGTCAGTCTCAAAGGGGTTGCCAAAAGCATAGGTAGAGTCCTCTTCCTCCATATCACCACAAAAAAATCTTCCTCAGAGGTTTCAGGGAGATCAGTAATGCCTGGAGCCTTAAGGGTCACAAACCTGAAGGTAGTGGGGGGTTTCCAATAATGGAGGTCCCCTGGAGGGAAAAAGGAAACTGTGCCATAGAGGACTTTAAGTCCTTGACCCAGAATGGCTCTTGTCCAGGTGGTGTAGTAGGGGCCACAGAACGAGGGGCATAAGTGTCCTGAGTACTCTCTAGGGAGCCCCAGCTGGCATGAGGAACAGTAAGCAAGAGGGGGTCAGAGATGCCCGAGTACTTTACCTTAGGTCCAGCCCCATGTCCCTTTGGATTCGACATCCTAACAGGAGAAGTTTCTAAACAGTATAAGAACCCCAAATACTGTGACCCAGATTAAAATATCACCTCAGAAAGCCCAAGAAAATACTTATCTGGCAGGCGAATGGTTAACCTGAGAAATAGTGCAAGGAGAGACAAGCCTATGCATAGGATACTCCAGCAAAGAGAGAAAAAGAAAATGGCATCTGTAAAACCATCAGCCGATCGGAAGAAAGCCTGCGAAACAGGTATTATGGGAGTTGTAGTCTTTTAGCTTTGATATTACCTAGCAAAGCCTGAACTTGCACTCATGGGGGCCCCCAAGACACTGGAGATGTGCACCAGATCGTACAGCAAGAGAAGACAAGAAGACTGAGCCCTCTCTATAGTCTGGATGTCAAATGGTTGCAGTTTGTTCTATAGAAGTCAATGGAGCAAGTGCGGCCGTGTGGTAAGACATGGAACTCAGAAAAATTATACATTTTTCAAAAGTGAGTGAATTTACCCAAATACCCAAGGAAACATGTTGGGATAAATAATAACAGATAATCCTAAGAGGAAAAGAAGAAACCAAGTAGAAAAGTTCACAGCCTTCATCCAGGTTACCAGAACAAGTCTAACTGGGGTGGGGCTAGTGGGACAGCCTGATGAGGAGGAGGGGAGGCTCCACCCACAACCTTTTTCTAGAAATGTTCCAGCCTAGAAGGAAAAGCTGTCGCCTCCCCATGGTATGTCATATTGGACGACAGAAATTGTGTGTGTGTGTAATTTATTATATTTATTTTTATTATTCCTTTAAATATTACCGATCTTATTTTGATATCACTAAGGTAAATTGATTTTGCTTTTAATAAGCAGACTTGGATAGCCAAAATATTTACAGGGCTGTAATTTTCTACTTACCTTCACCAAGTATGAACCAACAAGTGCCTCCATGAGTGTCAACTGAGCCCCTTCTAAGTTACTGTAAGCCCCAACCATCATAGACAAGGCTTCCTGGATGGAAAGTCGGACATCTGTATCCTCCTGCAGAAAAAGATAGAAACAAATCTGTATTTACTGCATTACCTTGCAGTAAGGGCAAGTTATGCAAATCTCTTCCATACTGCCACTCCCATAAGCAAATCACAGGGGCATGAGTTTCATAGGAGTGGCCAGAGAGGTTCAGCCAACCTGGTCACTCCTGTGAAAATCTCTGCAAGGGCTTGCAGGGCTTGGAAGACAGGTGGGGGCATGATTTTGCCAGGAGCGGCATGACAGTTAAAGCATTTAAGGCAGATGAGTTACATCATTTAAAAAATATAAAGAGTGATCTAAAACCTGCAAACAAGTAATTAGGCTAGCTAAAATTTAAAAATAAAAGGAGTATTGCAAAAGAGCAATAAAAATCCAAAACAATTCTACAAGTATATTAATAACAAAAATTAAAGTTAATATTGGTCCTCTAAAGCGGAGACACTAACCTGTGTAATAAAATACATACAGAGCTGGATGTTTTTCTCTGCAGAAGAATTTAGAAAAACTGAGTGGCAGAAAAGTTGCAGAAAGCATTTTATGTAGATAAATGTAAGGTTATGCATTTGGGCTGTAGAAACAAAAATACTACATATACACTAAGTGGGAAACATCTTCGTGAATCCTCATTAGAGAAAGATTTAGGAGCACTGATAGACAACAGACTTCACAGCAGTGTGCAGTCACTCAGCTGCTGCAAGAGCAAATATCGTACTATCCTGCATAAAAAGGGGTATAGATGCATGTGATGCAAATATAATTCTACCTCTACACAATACTTTGTAAGGTCTCACCTATAGAATAATTCACTAAATTGTTTGTCAGAAGCAGTCATGCCCAGTAGAGATGGCTGTGCGCTCTGCAGTCATGCAAACTACTGACTGTCTGCACCGCGGCTGATAATGGAGGGGGGCTCCGAATTCAGACCATAGTCAAACTTCTGTTTTAGGTGGTATTGCGGAGGGCAGGGCATTACTGAGAATATGTACATTATTTCTTCACCTATTGACACCTCTTTTGTGTAACAGACTAAATAAAGGATCTAGAACAAGACCAAAGTATTTCATGAATACAAACCTATTTATAAAAACATATACTGAAGTTTACACAGACATTACTCTGAGTTTTATTGCAGTGGATCAGTCTGATACACTTATATAAACATTCACCACACAGTCTTATCTCCTAAAAAGAGGAGCACCAGGATAGGAAAGAGGGTTCGGGGAATATTGGCCTTAAACAGGGACAAATGGGAGACATGCATGGCTTCTGACTCTCTTTTGCCCAGCCCGCATCTATGTTACTTACTACCTGATTACACAATGTCACATGACAGAGCAAATATTCCTATCAATAAGACACATATTACAAATACATTAGCACACAAGACTTCAAATGTTGACACTGTAAAGCTGACAGAACCCGAGAGGCATCTAGGATACTGTAACAAAATGTTTTACATCATTCTACCTTATTAATTCTCACACACTTGGAATGGAGTTCTAACCTTAAGGAATAGCAACTTAATTGTCCAAATAAAATACTTGACACATGAAAGGGATATTATCACAGATGTTCTGTTCCAAGGTAGTCTGAAACAGCAGAGCTGCATAACATAGCAAGAGTCTCCCTGATAGAAGATATAAGGGAGGGCATAAGTTTTTCTTAACCATGTATCACTGATGAGCACTGACCAAAAAGTATGAGGCTGTGCACTTTCTTCAAACTCAGCCTTACAGAAAGAACTGAAACTCTCAGCAGCCCTACTACTGGAAAAGACAAGATGATATGATTAGTCGGGGCAGCGTGAATAAACACTTGTCTTCAGTGTACAACAGGCTGTGTTTGAATATAGCGAAAGGTTATGGCTGGTGGTTAGTGCTCCTACATAGATGCATTTTTGACAAGAGTATGACACACATGGAATAAAACCATAACAAAGTCCTGCAGAATGTCATCAGTTTGGGTGAATCACATGTACTCCAGAACTTAAAAGCTGCATAACTTGATGTGGCTTTTGTTCCTAGTACATCAGCCTCAGTATGTTCAATGTTTAAGTTATATTCAATAATTTTCTTCATCAGGAATCCCACATGAAAGTTACTGAATGTAACAAACGCTGCATGTGCTTTCTTGTGCTTTGTAATAATCAAGTTGAAATCCTGCATTGTGTGCCCTATTCAACTCTACGGAGCAATCCAGACTGCTTATTACATATACTACTGCTCTACATGAGCCTTATGATACAAGAAATTAACTGTTCATTACTTTGTGTTCATTGAGTTTTATAGTCCAGCTTTAGTATGTACACAATGTTGGCATGATTAAGATGGGGGTCAATACCCTCTCAGTGTCACTTACTACTGGAGTTGTATTAGCAAATCTCTTGCCCCTCCAGCACATTTGTATTTTCCTAATGTACGTTATAGAGCTACCATATTAGTCTCAGAGTACTTGGTATACTGGTACTACTGAGATAAACCACTGTGCTGCTACTAAAAAGTCAGTGCCTATTGTGTGCGTGTCTGTGTCTATTGTGCGTGCGCGTCTGTCTAGCGTGTTTGTGTGTGTGTCTGTGTCTGTTGCGCGTATGTGTCTGTATTGCACGCGTCTGTCTGTCTATAGTGCACGTCTATATAGTGCGCGTGCGTGTCCGTCTATTGTGCATGGGTCTGTCTACTGCGCGTGTGTGTGCCTGTCTGTCTATTGCGCTGTGTGCGCGTCTGTCTATTGCGCTGTGTGCGCGTCTGTCTATTGCGCTGTGTGCGCGTCTGTCTATTGCGCTGTGTGCGCGTCTGTCTATTGCGCTGTGTGCGCGTCTGTCTATTGCGCTGTGTGCGCGTCTGTCTATTGCGCTGTGTGCGCGTCTGTCTATTGCGCTGTGTGCGCGTCTGTCTATTGCGCTGTGTGCGCGTCTGTCTATTGCGCTGTGTGCGCGTCTGTCTATTGCGCTGTGTGCGCGTCTGTCTATTGCGCTGTGTGTGCGCGTCTGTCTATTGCGCTGTGTGCGCGTCTGTCTATTGCGCTGTGTGTGCGCGTCTGTCTATTGCGCTGTGTGCGCGTCTGTCTATTGCGCTGTGTGTGCGCGTCTGTCTATTGCGCTGTGTGTGCGCGTCTGTCTATTGCGCTGTGTGTGCGCGTCTGTCTATTGCGCTGTGTGCGCGCGTCTGTCTATTGCGCTGTGTGCGCGCGTCTGTCTATTGCGCTGTGTGCGCGCGTCTGTCTATTGCGCTGTGTGCGCGCGTCTGTCTATTGCGCTGTGTGCGCGCGTCTGTCTATTGCGCTGTGTGCGCGCGTCTGTCTATTGCGCTGTGTGCGCGCGTCTGTCTATTGCGCTGTGTGCGCGCGTCTGTCTATTGCGCTGTGTGCGCGCGTCTGTCTATTGCGCTGTGTGCGCGCGTCTGTCTATTGCGCTGTGCGCGCGCGTCTGTCTATTGCGCTGTGCGCGCGCGTCTGTCTATTGCGCTGTGCGCGCGCGTGTCTATTGCGCTGTGCGCGCGCGCCTGTCTATTGCGCTGTGTGCGCGCGCCTGTCTATTGCGCTGTGTGCGCGCGCCTGTCTATTGCGCTGTGTGCGCGCGCCTGTCTATTGCGCTGTGTGCGCGCGCCTGTCTATTGCGCTGTGTGCGCGCGCCTGTCTATTGCGCTGTGTGCGCGCGCCTGTCTATTGCGCTGTGTGCGCGCGTCTGTCTGTCTGTTGCGCGTCTGTCTGTCTGTTGCGCGTCTGTCTGTCTGTTGCGCGTCTGTCTGTCTGTTGCGCTGTGTGCGCGCGTCTGTCTATTGCGCTGTGTGCGCGCGCCTGTCTATTGCGCTGTGTGCGCGCGCCTGTCTATTGCGCTGTGTGCGCGCGCCTGTCTATTGCGCTGTGTGCGCGCGCCTGTCTATTGCGCTGTGTGCGCGCGCCTGTCTATTGCGCTGTGTGCGCGCGCCTGTCTATTGCGCTGTGTGCGCGCGCCTGTCTATTGCGCTGTGTGCGCGCGCCTGTCTATTGCGCTGTGTGCGCGCGCCTGTCTATTGCGCTGTGTGCGCGCGCCTGTCTGTCTGTTGCGCGCCTGTCTGTCTGTTGCGCGTCTGTCTGTCTGTTGCGCGTCTGTCTGTCTGTTGCGCGTCTGTCTGTCTGTTGCGCGTGTATGCGTCTGTCTATTGTGCGTGCACGTGTGTGTGTCTGTGTAGTGTGCGTGTCTGCTTGTCTATTGTGCGTGTGTCTGTCTACTGTGTGTGTGTGTCTGTCTACTGTGTGTGTGCGTGTGTCTGTCTACTGTGTGTGTGCGCGTGTGTCTGTCTACTGTGTGTGTGCGTGTGTCTGTCTACTGTGTGTGTGCGTGTGTCTGTCTATTGTGCGCGCGTCTGTCTGGCTATTGTGTGCGTCTTGCTACTGTGCGTGTTAAACCTCAAACACTTTTTTTTTTTAAAACCCTTCTTCACAGATAGGAAGAGCAACATTATGTTTTAAACTGGAGCTGCTGCTGTTAGCAGAGTGCATAAAAGACATCCCGCTGACACTGAAAAATAGTTAACACAACTGATGTGACTAGCACCGAGGAGGTTAACGTGACCTACCTTCCGCATTGCTTCAAAGAACTGCTGCACTAGAGCGAGATCCTTTGTGAACAGCTGAGGCATCCGACTAGAAGGGAACGGAACAAAAAGACCAATTACTGTCTGGCTATGAAACTGAATATCTACTAATTTGCTGGGTACCAACATTTGCTCCAGACATAGAATCAAAAATAAATTAAATTACCAACAAGGGCATAATGGTATTAAATACACTGATTTTTGTCTGGGATCTGGGACTGGGATCAAATTTCTATTCTACTCAGGAAAGCCCTGTAAACATGGGTGTAATCTGTGTGTCTCAGGGGCCAGAATGAAGAGAACAATACATCAAGACACAGTTGCAAGTAATAATGCCATGAAATTGTCATAGGTGGAGAGATCAAACAAATGCAAGATATTTGTTACTTTAAGCCTTAAATGTACACACAACACAATTAAAAGGTGAAGAGAAGAAAAGTGTGCATATATCAGGCCCAGGTTTACATCCCAGGATCCCCTAGGCAAAGCAAGTGTAGGCATCCCATCTAGCTCAACATGTAGTTGCGCTCCACCCATTAATTTTCACTTTTATGCTACATAAAGAAAAAAATATATGGTGAGAAAAATTTTGTAGAGTGAAGATAGATGCTTGGGGAGGGATATGTTGTTGGGGGGCTTAAAATATCTAACGGAGAAGGAGATATAGGCTTTGAGAATGTAATGAGGGAGAATGATGGAAAGCCTGGTATGGCTTGAAGGCAAGGGATGAAGGAATGAGAAAGCAGCAGTAGGAAGTATATGACAGAGGCAATGGTCTGGACGGGTGAGTATGGGGGTTAAAGCAAACAAATGCACAATGCCTAATAGAAAATGTAATGTCCGTAAGAAATGCACGCGACTCTCAGTTATATAGAAGGCCAGTGGCCGCATTTATTAAAGGATCCACAGGGCAGGGACTTGGGTGCTTCTCTCTGATCGGAGCGCCAGAGTCCCCAGTTTAAACTTGCTTGGGGATGGTGTCTGTGTCTGTGTGTGTCTGTGTGTGTGTGTGTGGGGGGGGTTTGGGAAGGGAGCATTTGGCCAGTATGGAGAAGGGTCAGGGGTGGCTGCACATGCAGGGCTGTAGAAGGGCACTGGGGTGACGGGAAACAGCCTGTGGAGTCTGGATCCCCGGGGACGGGATACAACAGTAAAATCCTCCTTTCCCACTTCTTTTACAGTGATCTAGTGCAGCAGGCTGACAAATACTGTCCAATACTAGAGACCAAGTTGTTCCTTTCAGACTCAGCTGCAGCTTTCAGCATTATCTGCTATCCAGTCGCCTCATCTTATAGTACTATTTAAGGACTGAGATTAAAAATAGTAAGAGCAGTGCATCCCCCCCTCAAGCTTAATATGTGACTCTTAAAACAGGCCCTGTTACATAAAATCAATTTGTTTTAAAGTATTATTACCCCTTTATAACAGGTTTCTAAATAATCATGGGCTTTCTGAAGGGCAATTGGGAGTGACCAATATTTGCTGTGGCAGCCATATTAACAATTTGAATGACATAGGGGTACGCAACGCATTGCAAATCAATACTTTTCGTACCCCTCTGGCACTCAAAGGGTTAATCAGCCTATAAACATTTGAAGTTCAGTTCACATACCTGGAAAGCTTCCCAACAGCTGAATATGCCATGGATAGCAACTTAGGATCCTTTAAAAAGAAGGTTGTACATCATCATTCCAAAGCATTTTACTCCACATGTTCTACCAGTAGAAAAGCAGTAATGAATGAAACAATGCATTGCATATCCCTCTGGCACTCAGAGGGTTATAGGAGATCTAATCATATAGGAATAAGTGAATCTGAATGTCTTCAACTGAAACACTATGTTAAGTACATTAAACTCATTTTTTTGCATAGCACTGCAGTTGCCTGTATTTGCTGTGCACCATTTTAGGCCTCTAATTCACAGGCCACGCAATAAAACAATATAAATAAACAAATTAAATAATTTATAGTACCACAAGTTTACATATCGCTTTACAATTTAAGAAGTTATCCGTTTACAAATGTTTAGATGTAAAGCCAGTCCAATAGATCTATCGGGACACAAGATATTCCCAATACAGTAACATGGCCAGTTATAAGCTACAGCAGAGTTCCAATGCAAAGGAGAATATATATATTTTTTTTTTGCAATGAATTCTGGGATCTCAGATCAGCGTGTAGCTGCACTGTGATCCCAGAATTCCATGATGTGCCAGGACCGTCAGTGGTCCTGGCACGTCATATACGTTGTTAAGGGCTTAAGGTAAATGGCTTTAAAAGTTTACTTCTGGATGTCATTATTGATGTTGCCTAAAGTACAAGCTGTACCACAGGCATATCATCCCAAGGATGACCATCCCCTTTCTATTGGGCTCTCCACACACCAACTTCCTCTGCTCTCCCTGTTGACAGCACACACTCCATTAGAAATGCTGTATGTGCAAATAGTGGGCACAGAGAGTCTGCCCCCAAAAGAAGGGGCAGGCTTACAGGAAAATATTGACATTGATTAGGATGGAGAGCTCTGCCAATCTTTAAGTAAGCAAGAATGCCACGTTCTCCCTCATTGATGCACTGAGACACGGAGGTATATTTAAAGGATGGGGAAACAATTATTTAACATAAAATGGGGTGTTTTGCAATATTTGCCACATTGACAAGTATTGGGGGTGGGGGTAAAGGTATTTGACAGGTCCACTGGTCATTTATTTACAGTTATAACAACTCCAAGTCTAAGTGATAAAAAGTATTATATACCTCCTTGTATTCATTGATCAGCTTGGTTAGTCCATTCAGCACCATTGGGCCTAGCGGTTTAATTTTACTGTCAGGACAACTGAAAAGAAAAAGTGATTGATTAAGACGATTGCTTCCCCAACCAAAATTAAAGCATTTAACAAATATTGGCCTAGATTACATTACACTGAAATGGTATCAGTTAACCAGCTAGATTCCCATTAAAGTCTATGGAGAAATGTGTGGAAAAAACAACTGATAAATGTAATCAACTGCACTGACTATATGTAGCATTGGCATTTAAACAGCTGTATATGTAAATGAAATACATACACCCTAGTAATACGAAATAATGTGATAATCTCTGCCTCATTACAAGCACTAAAATAATACTAATTGTTTTATTACAAAAAAGTGGTAGCTTTCCTGAGGAGGGTTGGTCAAAAGTTATACTAATGATTTTATTACAACAAAATGGTAGGTTTCTTGCTCAGGGTTGCTTCATTCAGAAGTTATTAAACGTGCTGTGGCTTCTGAGAAAAAAACTGAGAAGTACAGTAGCACTGTTAAAAACAAAAAACAATTTAACAAGCCTTCTTGTCTTGCTACGGCAACGGTGAGAATTTTAGCCCTCACTATCTATTAGTCTGGAGAGATCAGCTGTTCAAATCCCCCAGCAGTCATGTCATGCTTTTTAAAATGAAAATCAGAAACCACCTAATTTTAGGGACCCAGGAGAAATTCAGGTGGCAATATCATATCATAACCCAACTGTACATTTTTAAAGACATTTAATTGTCAGGGATATGCGCCTTAATGCTGTATTTATCAAGAAAACATATTTTACCAACATTGATGAGAAACTTTATTTTTTTGGGTACTGTTTTTACATGGTTTAAAATCTTATGGTGGGTGTTCCTACAGCATTTTGTGGGCAGCTACAGTCAGTTGGCCATAAACCTTCATAGGCTGCTGGAGCAATAGCGCCACTGTAAAAATTTGAAGATGCAGTAACTTTTGAATAAAATGTTTCTCATGGTGGGAGTACCATTGTTTTACACCGCGCGGTGCAAAAGGGTCTGACAGCGCAGGCGCACGGACGTCACTGTGAAGAGACGTCCGTGCTTCCTGCTCCTGTCACCATCGGTGAAAACGCCGATATCTGAAGAACCGGGTAATATTTCTGGCGACTAGCGCTACTAAGCAGCTAGTCGCCAGGTGAGCAATAAGTGAACCTTAAGTTATTGCGGGGTGATAGTTCCCCTTTAAGGAAGACTGTCCAAGAAGCCAAGGCAGTGATAAAAGTAGCCCAATCATGCATCAGACTTTCTGGAATAATACACAACAATTTTTCGACAAGAAAGTTTGCATTGTCTGAAGAAAACTATTCATTTGAAAAAAAAAAAAAAATAAATAAAAAATGGTGACTTGCAAAGCCACCACTGTGCTTAGATCAGTGGTTCTCAACTCCTGTCCTCAGGACCCACTAACAGGCCAGGATTTGATGATTTCCTTGTTAGAGCACAGGTGAGCTAATCAATATGAATGAGCCTCTGATCACCACACCTGTGCTCTAGCAGAGAAATCCCTAAGTCCTGGCCTGTTAGTGGGTCCTGAGGGCAGGAGTTGAGAAACATTGGCTTAGAGGATATCACTATCTGAAAGACTGACATCAATGAGAACCATCAGATTTCTAAAATTCTTTCTGCAGAAAGTCAGAACCAAATTCAAGCTGGAGTGGTGTGGCCAGAGTAAAATTAGCAACTACTTCAAATGAGCATGAGTATGTCTAGCAAGACATGCAGTGCTGAAATAAAACAGACAAGGAGGTAGAGAGCAAAACATTTGTTATGAATCGACTGCTAGAGTGAACATGTTTGTATACCAAATTCTCCTGGGCCATGCTGGAGCTATGAGAATGATGGTCTTCACAAAAGGTTTTCAGTGAATTAGCACCAATCAATCCACTCAGTGTTCTAGTATATTAAACTGCAACACCACCTCAAAAAAGTCCACTGTCTCTGAATGGAGTGGTGTAAGAAAAAAAACAAAAACAAACAAACAAAAAAAAAAACAAACAACAAACAGACCAATCCCTAGCCAGACAGGCTGACACCCCTTTTCACTAATATGCAACTGGTGATCATGTCCATGTGATTCACTCCCAGTCACCATCGTACATCTGACTCAATTGTCATAAACAGAGGGATCAGATGACCCAGATGGTTGGTCTGCCTGCATAACTTCAACAGGATCTCTAGCTGAAGAAATAAAACAGAACTAAGAAGAAACCTTATGTTGAGTCAGACATAGTGAGGGCTTCCAGGTTAGGTATCATAATCCCCAAAATCTTCATTTAGTGTCTTATGGATGAATGTTAGTGACAATGAATCTGAGAAAACTCATTTGGGAGGCCTGCTGAGGTAGGGTGTTGAACCTCATGGTTAGAAATATCAGACACAAACTGAACTAGGATGGTTTTCTAGCGATTCAGAACCCAGAAGTCTACAGAATGTATATGCAAGTTTACAGACAAGAGAGCAGAACTTCCAGACATGGGGCTTCTTTTAGGAGAATGAAGACCAAATATCACATTTATCAAAATACCTTGGGTTTTGATGTGACCTGCAAGGGGCGTGATCACCTTGGTGGAAACCTCAGGCATCATTGTCAGATCAAAGGAAAGTGTTTTAAGGTAGAAAGGACTATCAAGGAAAGTGTAACTGAGGAACCTATGTTGTTGACCTCAAAAAAGGAATGCACAAAATAGGCATTTTCAGGGATTCAAAAATCTCCAGAACATGTTGCAACAACGATGGAATAAAAGTTACTCCATCTTGAACCTAGGTGTAAGAACAAATTTTCTGAAAGCTTTCAAATCTAACACTGGGCAACAACAGTCATACTTCTGTATGACAAAGAGGTTGGGGTAGAATACTTTGTATTCTGATACTAGACACTAGAAGTAATACCCCTGGAGCAATCAATGAATTGACTGCAGCTTTGGTAGTCTATATAAAAGAAAAAAAAAAAAAAAAGTCTCTTAGCACCCTGGAAAGGAAAAACCAAGAGAGAAGGTCTACAAAATTGATTCTGCATCCAATGTAGGCAAGCCATAGAACCCACGGGCCTGAAAAATATCAGTTCCACACCTGGAAGAGTCAGTCTTCCCCTACTGAATTATGGAATGCCAAGCCATACAATGGAGGACTTTGTGATTGGTGCTGACTGCAAGCTAAATTGTATCAAAAAAGACAGAATATATGGTGGCACAGACATGCAAATAGCCTGACTGTAAGGGATGTTTTTTTTGGGGGGTTGATGCTCTGCAGTTGTGGCTAGCAACAGCAGAGGGACAGGCAATGCCATCTTACGTAGTGTTTATGAGAGACAGGTAGTGCCATCTCCAGTTGTGCAGTATTCAGTGTTATATAACCAAGCACATACGCGTGCGTAGTGTTAGACATACCTTGCATACCTATAAGGGCGTAGTCTGTATTTTACCCTTTACTCAACACAGCTTTGCTTAGAGCCATTGGAGACCAGGGAGAGTGTACCTGGTCTCAAGTCTGAGAGATAGCGCATGTACCTCATCTCAAACCTGTGTGTGTGGAACTGATCGTTGCTGAGGAGTCGTATGGTGGGCTCTCCCATACTGATGTTAACTCCGGTAGTAGCTAAGTACCTTTCCTGTTCGCTTTTTATACTGCAGGGTCGCATGTCTTTCATACTGATGTAAACTCTGGCAGAAGTGAAATATCTTTTAAGTTCTCTTTTTATACTGCAGGGTTGTAGGTCTCTCATACTGATGTAAACTCTGGCAGGAGCTCTGATTTAGTTTATCTCATTGCATGTTTAATCATTGCATGTTCAATAAACTGTAGTTATAGTTTTTCCTCCACTGCCTTTGTGTGTATTGCTTATCTTTCTGAAAATCCAGACCTCTAATGTAACACTGACCCTTCCCTGTATCCGCTACTCATAATCCAAAAGAAAAGAATTGTGACTGTCCACTCTCTCAGAAGCAGAAATAATGTTTACGCCAGTTCTTGGAGTTGATGGTTGTATGGTACTGCCTAGGCCAGCTAAGGACAGTTATCCTGTGACTCTAAACAGAGGAACTCTACTATGACCCCTCACAAATGCTGTGTATGCTTGGGAATTGTCAAAGATGCACGTTAAACTAATGCCACCATACAAACTATACAGAACATGATATACATAGACATCAGTGCATCTAAAAACACACAACATAAGCACAAATGCACTTTATACTGTATAAATTGCATTTTAAACTGGTTTCTTTTTTTTCTCCTTATTACTATAAATGGTCGATCACTCCCTAACATGGTAGCTGTCAGGCTGTAAGTCATTTAAAAGGGCGGGCTGGATATTCCACATGGCTTGCTTGTGAGTGAACACATGCTGTATTACATATATATTACATTTTTAGTCTGTATTTTTTTTCTGAAAGAAAATTAAAATGCAAGTTGTGATATACCAGTAAAATAAGAATTTGGGCTTATGTAGTGTGTGTTTATGGTGCACTGGTGTGTAAGCATATTGTGTTCTGCATAATGCATGTACTGTATACTGTGTATGCTTGCATGTAATGGTGTATTGCTTTGATACTGGATGCACTGTCCTGCCTGTCAGGTAGTGGAGCGTTGCCCTGCCGGCCAACATGTAATGATATATTGTTTGTACAATAACAAGTTTCATTATTTTATATGTAGGACTTCACCCATTCTAGGTCCCCCAAACTATGTTTGCCCCCGCGCCCCCATTTAAGAGAGATCTAGTTAAACATTGGATTGGATTATAATGCAGTACATAACGCCATTAAGGGCTGTATCAGCACATTTCTCCATAGACTTCAATGGGAATCTTTGATAAATCCATGGATGACCCTTTTAAACCACAATGTAATCTAGGTCATTGTTTCTCACATTTACACAAAGCAAACATTATGAAGAACTTCTTTTACCACAAATCCCTCAAATTTCAGACCCTCAAGCCCTTGACAAAATACCCATTACTTACGCTGAGCAGATGTGGTGAACAAATTGCAGAGATAAAATTCTTAATTTGGCATTTGTATTTCCACCAAACAGACCGTCATACACAACCTGTAGTAAAACAAAGTCCAAACGTCTTGACAAGTATCCCACACAAAATCTCCCAATGTTTCAATCCTTTATAAACCAACAAGCCCCACTGAATACATCCTCAGATTTAATAAAAAAAAATCTTTAATTTGGCTTAAAGCCATTTATGGCAGACAGAGACACACAGACAGACAGATATTGCCCCATATAAAATGCACAGTTATCAGCCATGAACTGTAAATATCCAAACCAAAAAGATGCGAGTTACACTGGATAATAGTCTGTGTCATCCTCTGTGTACAATTCCAAAAAAAGTATCCCTATGTTTTAATATTTCTGAATATATTGTTTCAAGCTAAAATAAAGGCAAAGCAGAATAAATAATAATAAACACAGAGAAACTGGACAGCCAATGTGTTAACTATAAAAAAAAGCAAACAATGAGTGGCAAATAGAAATTCCTATCAACATTATATTTGGTTTTTAACAACACTTTGAATGCTAGACAAGTCTTAATGAACAGTTTTGTAATGCATTTGAGACCTCTTTAGCATTCATAGAGGTATCCCCTTAAGGACCGGACGATCGCACACCCGGCCGGTACTTAAGGACCACAGACCATCCCCCCCCCCCCCCCCCGATTCAGAGCTCCCCGAATGGCATGCAGCCACATGGGGAGCCCAGAATTCCTTGATGGTCCTGGCACGTCATGGGTCCTTCTGGCTGTCATATGACATGCCAGGACCATCAAGGGTCCTTAAGGTGTTAATAGAGCCATTTAAGTAAACAGGAGTTAGGAAGCAAATAAAAATTCCCCAATGGGGAAAGCAATGTGTTTGATATTTGCTCTTTTCTTTTGTTTAAATAGCTTAACATTACATTTCTTACAAACCACTGTGTAGTAAAATCAGATGATGCACTGGGAATTCATACCTGAATATTAGCTGGAAATAACTCTGCAGCCAGCCTGGATCTCAGAAGGTGAGGGACAATCTTTAATTTAACTCGAGTGCTAACAGGATCTCGCTTCAGTTCTGGTTTCAACACATTGCCCTACAATTAAAATACACATCCATTAAAATACACATCCAGTTTTTGGGGAGGAAGATGTATCACGGTCTGATCTCTTGGAGGTTTGAGAGGAATTCTAACTCTAGCATCCCCGATGTTTAAGGACAAAGGAGAGGAGAGGGAGGAGTGATAGAGACTGCCCGAAAGCACAGAAGGCTCTCAGCACAGAACTCTCAGCATTCTGTGCTCTCAGCACAGAACTCCCAGCATTTTGTGCGTTCGGGCAGTCTCTACTGTACATGACGGCTTCTGACAAACATCCTAGCGAATTATTATATAGGATGACTGATCTAGGAATCCAAAAAAGCAATAAATGAATTCCAGTGGGAAAACAAAACACTAAGCAAGAGAAATGGTCAGCCTGAACCTAAAATGGAATTCTAAGATTTTTTGCTGATCTTACACTATACAAAAATAAATAAATGGAATGGAGTAGAAATGAAAAACCTTAAATCACTTACCTCCTTTGTTTTTAGTGGTATGTCCCCAAGATAAACCTTGTACATCCTACTTATAATGGCTGGATCATTCCAGTCAATTAAGCTAAAAAACAAACAAAAAGAGTAAATATAATTTATTTGGTAAAATTTTGTGCACATTTCAGACACTGAAGAAGGCCAGTGTGCATTACCTTTGTTTGCTTTTCAGTTCCAGGTCTGCAGCAGTAGCCACACTATGCCTTGTGTCGCTGGATGCGATCACAAGGTGAATAACAGCTTCCAACTCAGGCACTTGCTCAGCTTCAATAAACTTTACTACTCCTAATTTGCACTACAAAAACAAGCAAAAACAAAAAAACACACATATGAAATCTGTCTGAAAACAATTATTGCAGCAGGGTGGTGCAATTGTGGAGAAAACCAACTGAACTTGACTTTTTAACTAATTGAATGTTATAGAGAGGTCACACCAAAAGAAGATTTTAGTCTTACCTGTTAAATCCCTTTCTCTTAGTCCATATGACTTACAGGTACCATGGGGAGGCGACAGCTCCTCCCTGTAGGCTGGCACAATTCTAGAAGAAGTTGTGGGTGAGCCTCCCCTTTCTCCTTATAAGGCTATCCCACTAACCCCACCCCAGATAGACTTGAGACAAGCCTATGAAGTAGAACAGCAAAAAGGAAGAAAGGAAAACTCCTGTGAGCAATGGACCCAAGAGGACCTCCAGCATGGCCCTTTCACTGGGTGGGAGATGTGTAAGTCTTATGGATGAAGAGAAAAGGAATTAACATGGAAGACTAATATCCTTTTTTCTCTGTCAACCAACAGGACTTACAGGTACCATGGGGATATACAAACATTAAGCTCCCCGGGTGGGCAGTGAAGGAAAGGACCAAAGTGCTGGTCCCCATGATACCAGAGTTCCTGATGACTATATAGGACAAAGAACATGCCAAACATAACTGTCAATGGACACTGATTAACTGTATCACAGCACACAAGAGCCAACGGGGCTCAAACAGTTAAAGAACAGCAAGGCACAGAACTGCCTCCAGGACTTTAATACCAAAGATGGCTTCGGCCGAAGCCAGAACATCAACACGACTGTGTTTGACAAAGGTGTGCACAGAGGACCAAGTGGCCACCTTGCACAGCTGTTCAGCAGAGGCCTGGTTTTTGTAGGCCCAGGAGGCCTCAACAGAACTGGTGGAGTGTGCTGTAATGGACAATGGAACAGGTTTCTTTCTTAGCTTGTAAGCCTTGAGAATAGTAGACTTAATCCAAGAAGCAACAGTGACCTTGGACGCAACCAAACCAGACCTAGGACCCTCAGGGATGACAAACAAGGCATTGGTCTTACAGAAAAGTCTCCGTACAGTGCACATAGAACTTAAGGCAGCATACCACATCTAACAAGTCAAGGTCCCTCTCCTTGTCAGATTTGGTGTCAGGACAATTAAGGCACAACCACCTCCTGATTGATGTGGAACTCAGAGACCCCCTTAGGAAGA
Organism: Rhinophrynus dorsalis; assembly: GCA_037306005.1. Lineage (NCBI taxonomy): Eukaryota > Metazoa > Chordata > Amphibia > Anura > Rhinophrynidae > Rhinophrynus > Rhinophrynus dorsalis. The sequence goes on from CM074718.1 coordinate 357,311,729, forward strand.
AACTGCTGGGAGGTACAAAGAACAGCCTAATCCTTGGGAAAAACCAGGAAAGGCAGTTTGCAGGACAAGGTCTGCAACTCAGTGACTCTGTGGACAGACGACAACCAGAAGAAAGGCCATCTTCCACGTCAGAAGGCATAGAGCAATGTAGCCAAGGACTCAAAAGGAGGCCCCGCTGCAAGACTCCCAAAACAAAGTTAAGGTCTCACTGGGGAGTGGGAGGCTTATAGGCAGGGAAGGCATAAGCGACACCCTGAAAGACGACCTTGACATCTGGCAAGACGGCAATGCATCTCTGGAAAGAAACAGAGGGAGCTGAAGTCTGAACCTTCACGGAGCTAAGTCTAAGGCCTTTTTTTTTTACAGGATGGTGTGAACAAAGACAGGATCACCAGATCAAACTCTTGTTTAGACAGATCCCTGTCAACACACCAAGACTGAAAAATGGACCAAATCATATGGTAGGCATTGGAAGAGACTGGTTTCCTGGCCTGGATCTTAGTGGAGACCACCTCAGGGGAGTACCCTTTCCTCCTTAGGATGGAGGCTTCAACAGCCATGCCATCAAAGCCATATGCTCCACATCCTCCTTCCAGAGATATCCCTGAAGGAGAAGATCCAGTCTGAGTGGCAGTGGAAACGGATTCCGAATGGAGAGAGCCACAAGTTCTGGGAACCAGGGCTTCCTGGGCCAATAAGGGGTAATCAAGATGACCGCCAGACTGTTCATCAAAATCTCTGAGACGGAGTGGAGGGAACATGTAGGCCAAATGAAAAACGCCAGGGGATCGCCAGAGCATCCACAGCAAAGGCCAGAGGATCCCTCCAATGGGAGGAAAACAGCTGAACTGTTCTGTTCCTCGTAGCCATCAGGTCTATCTGAGGAAGAACCCACTGCTGCACCAACAAGTCGAAAACATCTGAGTGGAGTGTCCACTCTTAGGTCCACCCTTTGATGGCTGAGGAAGTCCGCCAGGACACTGTCCACCCCTGGAATGTGCATAGCAGAAATAGCCAGAAGGTGATCTTCTGCCCATTCCAAGATAGACTTGACCTCCAACCAAGCGGAAGCACTTCTTGTGCCTCCTTGCTGGTTGATATATGCCATGGCCATGGCGTTGTCCAACTGGACTCTGACTGGACAACCCCTCAGTGGAGAGGACTAGTACTCTAGAGCATGATGAATCGCCAGAGCTCCAAAACGTTGATTGACTGTAGAGTCTCCTCCGCAGTCCATCTGCCCTGAACGGCAAGGTGACCCAGGACAGCTCACCAGCCCTTGAGGCTGGCGTCCATTGTCACAAAAGGTCCATTCCTGAATCACAAAGTGTTTCCCCTTCTCCAGGTAGGACCTGTCCAGCCACCAGAGCAGGTCCTGCCTCACCACCAGAGGGACGGACACACTGAGATCCAAAAGATCCAGACTCCCATGCCAAGCACGTATAGTGACTCTCTGTAGCTCCCTGGTGTGAGTCATGGAATACAGAACCGCCTGCTTGGCTGACACCATATGGCCCTTCAGGGTCAAGAACTTGCGGAACGGAGCTGAGGGCAAATCCAGAGCATGGATAGAATCCTCTGTCAGAAAAACCTTCCCTTGGAAAGTATCAAATCTGAGACCAAGGAAAACCAGGACCTGAGAGGGGACCCGATCAATCGGGACATGCAAGTACGCATCCTACAGATCCAGAGAGGCCAAGAACTCACCTGGACACATAGCTGCAATAACAGAACACAAGGGCTCCATCTTAAAGCATGAAGTCTCCACAAATGAGCTGAGGTCCTTGAGGTCAAAGATAGGACGATTGCCACCATCCCTCTTGGCCGCCACGAACAGGAATCAATGTAAACCTAAACCTCTCTCTTGAGGAGGAACCAGAGTAAGGACTACCTTGTTCAAGACAGCCTGAACCATCTTGTTGAAAAGACGCAGCTTTTATTGACCCAGAGGATTTATGAACTTGTAGGGAGGAGGGGATTTGAAGGGACTCCTGTACTCTTCCGAAACCACCTGTAAAACCCACTGATCCACAACAGACGCTGCCCAGGGGTAAAAAGTGGCACAGGCGTCCACCCACCGGGAGATGCAGACCAGTATTGTGCGAGTTATGCAGAGGCAGACTTGGGCTTGGAGGTGGCGTGTTTTGAGTGCACTGATTTCTGGTCTTGGTGGTCAGGTGCGGGGTGCTGGCCTGAGACACGTTCGGGCTCTGCCTTTGCTCTTAGTTTTGGCTGGGAAGAATAAGATGCTGTTTCCTCGTCAAGTTAGGGAATTTGGAAACCTGAAACAACAGAGTGCTCTTGCCGCCAGTGGCCTCACTGATAATCTGCTTCAGTTCAGGCCCAATGAGAGACTTCCTGAAAGGGGAGAGTAATCAGTGACTTCTTAGATGATAAGTCGGCAGACCAACTCTTGAGCCACAAAGTACGTCTAGCCAAAACTGAGAAGGCAGAAGCCTTAGCTGCAAGCTTGACAGCATATATATATATAAAAATTTAAAAAAAGGGAGCATCACTAACATATGTCTGAGACTCAGACATATTGCCCAAGAAAGCTAGAGTGTCCTCCTTAGGGGCACCTTTACTGATAGCTTCAGTAAGTTGTTCGCCCCAGATGGCAATGGCTCTAGTGACCCAAACAAAAGCCAAGGTAGGCCTCAGGGCAGCACCAATGGCAGCAAAGTTAGACTTCCAGATAGCTCCCAGCTTCCTATCAGTCATATCCTTCAATGCCATGGCGTCAGCCAAGGGCAGAGCAGTAGACTTAGAAAGCCTAGAAATGGGGAGGGGTGTTCTACCTGACCGCAATGGTCCGGTTAACCCATGCTGCAGCGAACGCTGGACGCATGGCGGTACCAGCAGTGGCAAAAATGGACTTGAGGGAAACCGCAAGTTTCTTGTCAGCCAAGTCTAAAAGTACATGAGACATCACTAGAACATGTTAGGAGACCCGGAAAACACTGAATCCAGTAGGGAAAGTGTCACTAACCCCCCCCCCCCCAAAGATGCAAAACCAGCAGCTAAAGTGTTAAGTTGCAACATAAACCTGCTCCAAAACACCCAACAGATATACAGATAAACCCAATGAGTGCAGGAGTGTGCAATAAGAACTCTAAAGGAAAAACCCCTGTTTGGAGGGACACTGTGGGACATGTGGACCTGCAGCACTCAAACGGTTGCTCACCTTTCCTGCAGATCTTCTGTCTTCAGACTACCATGTATTAAGAGGAAGCCTTGGTGGGCAACTCCTGAGGAAATAAATTGAACCCAAGATTCCCCCCCCCAGGGCTTAAGATCCACAAAAAGCACCTGGTTACTGAGCTAGCCACATCTAAGGGCATTGTCAGTTATGGTAATCCGCCTAAAGGTGGATTCCATTTCGGAGAAAAAATAAATAAATAAATAAATAAATAAAAATTCCAATCTATAGCAGAACTGTGCACTTGCCTGTATCTTCACCAAGGAACAAATCTTACTGGAGCTGGTTGGCTAGCTGCAAGCCAAGGAGGGAAGGTAGGCTCCACCTCCTGCATACAATTCTAAAATAGTTCCTGCCTACTTACAGGAGTGGATAGCCTACCCAGAGTTACCAGTAATATGTATTGGACAACAGAGAAAATTTTTTAATAAAATATCTCTCAGCAGTGGGAGTACCCTTGTTTTATTCAAGGGGATAAACCCTACAACATATATTTTTTTTTTACATTTTAAGTATTACTATCCCTTTAAATCATTTTATGCCAGGAAACTAAAGCCTTAAACTAATCTCTGATTCCCCTCCTAGGGTGTAAGCCTGGCTAAATAATATTACTACAGTTTCTACAGTACAAATTAACCTACCTGACTAGGTTCAATTCTCCACAATATGGCATGACTGGCTGAAGTCACCATATAATAACACTCTATTTAATGTATAACCAAGTTCTACATTGCACTTATTCTTTTGTTGAGCCCTTTTTTCAGTTTGTACTTGTGCATGCTATGGTCAGGTATCATAGTCTTATATTTTTCAGGGAGTGGTTTTTGTTTAAAAACTACAGCTACTCTCCGTCTTTCGGTGTGTGTGTGGGGGGGAGGGGTTCAGAAAACGAATCCTCTCAGCTGAAGTGCAACCTGGAAGTATGTGGGTATCAGCCAAACACTCGTAAGTCGAGAGCACGTCCTCACAGACAAACTATGCCTGCTTTTCAAGCCAGATAGTTAGATTCTGTGGGGACTTTCACAATGCAGCCCCAGCTTCATTGGCAAAACTGCACCCATTAAAGTAGACCTGCCAAAGTGGCACTAGCCAAGTGATAGTTGCGGTTTATTGTGTTTGTTTAGTGTTATTACCTGTTCCAATTGTTCTGCTGTCCAGGGGTTGTCTCCCACAACTCTCTTTGCTGCATAAAAGCTCATTCCAGGGGGAGGCTGGGGGATTCCCACTCCACCACCACCACTTGAAGCAGAGGATCCCTGTCCTGACTGCGCACTTTGGCGAGTCTGGGGTTCATTCAACACATATCTAGAGGATTACAGAGAAAAAGTTATCCTATAAAACTATGGGACCGTACCAACAACCACATAAAACATTAACAGAGCTTAAATGTCACTGGACAAGTATAAGTTCACTATCAGTACAGAGCAATATGGCAAAATCCGGGCACTGCATTTTTTCTGGTCTCCCAGCCCAGCTGTCCCATCGAGTTAACTTGTCCTAGAGCACTCCTGATCCAGCTTCTATTAATAGTGCTCCCCTGTCAGCAGCATTAGATGGTGTGAATGCATGGTGATGATGCCTGCATTTGAGTAGGGGTCTACTGAAAAGCACTAATGGTATAAGCCAGATTGGGTGCAAAGGTCTCCTCCAGCTAGAAGGACAAGGTCAGATGAGTATCTTCTGGCACATCTTCCTCCCTCCATCCCGCCTTCCAACTAGCTTCTTTCATACTTCATCCCTATCATGCTCTTTTCAGCTTCATCATATACATACAGTACTGAGCAAGTGTGAAAAATTCTGTAAAATAAGAATGCTTTCTAAAATATACATGTTAAATTGTATTTTGTTAATTGCTAAAAATAAACTAAGTGAGTGATCATAAGAAAAACCTAAATCAAAATCAATATTTGCTGTGACCACCATTTGCCTTCAAAACAGCATCAATTCTTCTAAGTACACTTGCACACAGTTTTTTAAATGAACTCAGCAGGTATGGTGTTCCAGACATCTTGCAGAATTAACCACAGTTCTTCTGTGGATTTAGGCAGCCTTAATTGCTTCTCTCTCTCTCTATTTACTCACAGACAGGCTCTATGATGTTGAGATCAGGGTTCTGTGAGGACCATACCATCACTTCCAAGACTCCTTTTTACTCTGAAGATAGTTCTTAATGACTTTGGATGTATGTTTGGGGTCGTTGTCATGCTTCAGAATAGATTTGGGGCAAACAGATGCCTCCCTGATGGTACTGCATGATGGATAAGTATCTGCCTGTACTTCCCAGAATTGAGGAGGTCATTAATTCTGACCAAATCTCCAACTCCATTTGCAGAAATGCAGCCCCAAAGTTGCAAGTAACCTCCACCATGCTTCACTGTTGCCTGCAGACACTCATTCTTGTACCATTGTCCAGCCCTTCAGTGAACAAACCACCTTCTGCTACAGCCAAATATTTCAGATTTTGACTCATCAGTCCAGAGCACCTGCTGCCATTTTTCTGCACCCCATTTACTGTGTTTTCATGCATAGTTGAGTCACTTGGCCTCATTTCCACACTGGAGATATGGCTTTTTGGCAGCAAGTCTTCCATGAAGGCCACTTCTGATCAGACTTATCCAGACAGTAGATGGGTGTACCAGGATCACACTGTTTTATGCCAATTTTGAGCTGATGGCACTGCTGGACATCTTGCCATTGCAAAGGGAAGCAAGCATGATGTGTCTTGTCTGCTGCACCAAGTTTCCTTGGCCAACCACTGAGTCTACGGCCCTCAACTTTGCCCTTTTTTTGTGCTTCTTCAAAAGAGCTTGGTCAGCACATCTAGAAGCCCATGTCTGCCTTGAGATTGCTGCCTGGGGGAAACCTTGCTGATGCAGTATAACTACCTTGTGTCATGTTGCGGTGTTCAGTCTTGCCATGCTGTACGACTTTTGACATTAAAGGGATAGTAATACTTCATTTTAACTTTATTTTATTTTGTAGGCATTCAAAAAACATGAAGAATGATATAAGTCTTATCTCTGAAACCTTTATGGTTTAAGAGATATTCACAAACAAAGTATCCCCCCCCTGTTCAACCAGATCAGAAGGGAGATGCCCAGGTAGACTGCAGAGAGGGACAATCTTCAATTAAGATAATGGAAAAAGCTGAAAAACTTGTCAAGGGGGGGGAAGGACTTTCATTGTTTTCATACAAAGAAAATTGTCCCCTTCTGTTATCTGTACTGTCATACAACCAGACTCACATCTGAGAAGAGATGGCTTACACTAGGTAAAAGGGGCGGGGAGGGGAAATTTGCTTGTGAATATCTCATAAAACCATAAAGGTTTGAGAGATAAGACTTGTATCATTCTTTATTTTATTTTGTAGGCATTAAAAAAACATGAAGTTAAAATGAAGTATTACTATCCCTTTAAACTGTCTTCAGCAACCTCACCTTGTTACCAGAGTGTGGCTGTTCCTCATCCAGTTGTATTCCTCCTACACAGATGTTTCTTTCAGCTAAGGATTGTGTTTCTACCCATATATTAAACTGATGGTCATTAGCACCCGTTTTATATAATTGTTATAATACACCTGACTACAACTCTACAAAATCCCTGACTTTGTGCAAGTGTACCAGGAAGAACAGATGCTGTTTGAAGGAAAAGGGTAGTCACACCAAATATCGATTTGATTTAGATTTTTCTTCTGTTCAATCACTGTCTTTCTATTAACTGATAAAAATAAACTATTAAAAAGATAGTAATATTTCTATTAAAGTGCAGCTCAGAATCCTCTTTAAACTACAAATATGCAAGTAAAAAAATATAGCTGTACATATTATGAAATAAATATAAACACCATTCAAGCTGAAAGGATCCCTCTCCCGCCCCTTTCCCTGCGTCATACTGCCTCTGTCTGGTCCAGATGGAGAGTGGAGAGGGACAATCTTCAGTAAGCAAAGGGAAAATCCTGCCCTCCTTTGTCAAGGGGGCCAGGGTTTTCCTTATACTTACAGACTGAAGTTGCTCCCTCGCTGCATCTATCCGGTTCCATGACCAGATAGTGGTATCTAAGGGGAAGCAGCCAGAAGGGGTGGGAGAGGGATCCTTTCAGCTGAACCTTTTTTTGGGTGGGGTACTTCCATAGCCTGAAAGCTTACAGTGGCAGTGCTGCTGTCAACTGAACCATTGGGGAGTTACAAAAACTTTCATTTATTTAAATTGGGCTTTTAACACCACTGAATTCAAGTTGGAAAAAAAGGGCCATATATAATAATACTAATATTATACTAATATATAATAATGGAGCAATTCTGGTCCAAACTGACAGCACCATAGGTAAAGAAAACATTCTCAAAGTGAAGCAATAACACTGGAGAGCTCTACAGCATTGGTTATCCCCTTAATGACAAGTGATATGCCAGGAAAATCATGCGTGTCCAGACGTTAAGGACCGGTGATGGTCCTGGCATGTCATGGGATTCTGGGATGGCAGCACAGCTGCACTCCATGCTGCCATCCCAGAATGCACCAGTAATGCATTTTTATTTATTTTTTATGTACCGTGGCCCTCTAGGGCAGACCACCCCCTGACTGCCTGAACCTTAAGGGGTTAAAGATCTCATTTAAGTCACTGGGAAAGTTTATTTGTCCTAATATGGTACAGTTTGTTTGTCCCAGAATTACATATATTCATACAATTCAAGCGCTAGAAATTCCACAAACACTCAATAATAAAAATACAATTTACAGTGATATTATTGCTTTTAATACAGGGGTGTAGAAATTAAAAAAAACACACAACTTGTCCAAGGGACTAAATACGTCCACCGTCATGCCCTGAGCCCACTGCCACGTGTCCACCACCATGTGTCCACCACCACGCCCAGAGCCCACCACCATGTGTCCACCCCCACGTGTCCACCACATTCAATAATAAAAATACAATTTACAGTGATATTATTGGTTTTAATACAGGGGTGTGGAAATAAAAAAAACAAAAAAAAACACACAACTTGTCCAAGGGACTAAATACATCCACCGCCACGCCCTGAGCCCACGCCACGTGCCCGCCACATGTCCACCGCCATGCCCTGAGCCCACCGCCACGTGTCCACCACGCCCTGGGCCCACGCCACGTGTCCACCCCCACACCACGTGTCCACCCCCATGTGTCCGGCCACGCCCTGAGCCCACGCCACATGTCCGCCACGCCACGTGTCCGCGGCCACGCCCTGAGCCCACCTCCACGTGTCCACCGCCACACCCTGAGCCCACCACCACGCCCTGAGCCCACCTCCACGTGTCCACCGCCATGCCCTGAGCCCACCGCCACGTGTCCGCCACTCCCTGGGCCCACGCCACGTGTCCACCCCCACGTGTCCGGCCACGCCCTGAGCCCGCGCCACATGTCCGCCGCGCCACATGTCCGCGGCCACGCCCTGAGCCCACCTCCACGTGTCCACCGCCACGCCCTGAGCCCACGCGTCCACCGCCATGCCCTGAGCCCACCGCCACGTGTCCGCCACAATCCGTGTCCGCCGCCACGTCCTGAGCCCACTGCCCCGAGCCCGCCACCACGCCCGCCACGTGCCCACCACCACGTCCCGAGCCCACCGCCACGTGCCCACCGTCACGCCCCGAGCCCACGCCACATGCCCACCGTTCAAAGATGGGGTAAGAAGTATCGGAAGTTGGTGCCATAGGAGATATTCGGGATAACAACCAATACTGGAGGTCAGATCCAGTAAAGGCTGATATCCTAGAGGCGGCAGTAGCCTCATAAAAGAGCGAGTACTCATATTGAGGGGAAAAGTGGGGAAAAGTGTGAATATAGAACAATTAACCGGATTGCACTTAGAATTCCTCTCTTTCTTTTGTTCCAGAATTACTCCAGTTCATCTCCACACATCAGCCTCACTGTGTTTGGAGATCTCTATAGCATCCAAGGTGTTAAAAGGGGAGGGAGGAGGGGGTTTCCCCATAATTGCTTTCCATCTGCATCTATTTGCCCTCAAAAAACAAGACTGCCAACAAAAACTATTGTGTTTCCAGTATATAAAAAAAATAAAAAATTACATCATCATAAAGAAGCAGCTGCAACATCTTTGGTTTCTCAGCAAGGTAAAAACTGATAAGAATGTGTACGATTCACGCATTTCATGTGCTAAAAAGCTTAGCATCAGAAGATTAGGGAAAGTTAAAAAGAAAATTACTTTTTATTTATTTATTTATTTATTGTTTTAAAGCAATCAATCACTGTGGAAAATATGTCTCACACACGTAGCATTTACATAGGCTTTTAAAGCAATGTAATAAGTTTAATCATATATATACACACACACACACACACACACACACACACACACACACAAACAAAATGTTATTTACCCATAAGGCATCAGAAGGACATCCAACATGAAATCTAACAGCAGCTGTACGGTCTTTGGTTTCTCGGCAAGATTAAAGAGAGAGATGGATTTGGAAGAATCAGAAGGGTACTTCATATGATAAAGGGTTGGTATCAGAAGATGCATTAGGCTGAAAGCAAAACAGGAATTCTCAGTAAAAAGCCACACAGAAAGAAAACAGACATAAAGGGAACACTGTAAACTCTATGATGCTACAAAGGACTTAAACACATACCTTCTCAATGCACTTGAGGCTATTCTAGCATGCAAAGGTGTTACATGGAGCCAAAGAGCCCTAAAGAGTTGAAAGAACACTACACAAATCCTAATACATTTTGACTTCCCTTAATCTGGATAGAAAAAAACCAATGCCCACTACGATTCAATTCTGTGTTCACTGGATCCCCAAAAGTAATCTTTAAATGAATAGTGACTTTTTATTTTGAGTTTGTGTTTTCTTGAAGTGCATATGTATAGTCAACTTGCCTAAACTTCGATTTATTTTTTATTTTATTTTTTTTAATATACCTTTAGGTTCAAGAGATTGAGCTCCCTGAAGCTGTTTCCAGGGAGCTATCAGGTACTATGAATTTATATTTTAGATTTTCAAAAAATATTTCCCCAACATAACACCAATGTCACCTTACAATACTTTATTATAAAATGAGAGACAGAGAGAGACAGAGAGAGAGAGAAAAAAAAAAAAAAAAAGGAAAGAAGGAAAAAAAAAGAAAAGAAAAGAAAGAAAGAACGAACACAACCTCCAGGTATCAGTAAGGTGGAGTTATACCAACATCTTCCATACTGTCTCTCACATGGGTCTATACTAGGGGAATGATTCTGTCACATCAACACTTTCCTCTCTCCCAGGCAACATAGCATCCAACTTAGGTGCCACTCCAGGCAAAAATCACAGGAGCAGGAACATCAAAGTGGCAATGAATTTGACAGGAGTAGTCAGGGTGGCTTCACCCTCTGGCCACTTCTGACAAAATCACTGCATGTACCTCAATTGTATAAAACTGCACTGGACAGAGTCCCTCCTCCTGCTACTTTTCAAACTGAAAAAATACATACTGTTCTCCTTAAATGTGGAAGTAATAGCTTCATCGACTTTGTGACAGTTAAAAATGTTAGTAAACTTTTGTGTAAAGCGACTGCCAGTAGTAGGAGTACCCTTGTTTTATTCAGCAGGAAAATAAATAAATAAAATCCTCCTTGTTTTTAGAGTGCCTACATATTCAGCAGAACAGTGCAAAATATTTGTTTTCTCACAATAAAATTTTACTCATTCTTCAAGCTCAGTTGCAGTAGTCGTTGAGCTATACTAACCACTTGGCTCATTTTGTTGCTTAGCAACTATACCCTATATTAGGAAATGGCTGCTTGAGCCATAAGACACTCATGCTGATTGGATTTTAACACTAAGGACCAGACGGGTGTGCAACGCATTTCTTCAAACACAGTTGCTCACACCTCTGATGCTTAAATGGTTAAACATTCTAATCAGTATTCCATTTACCTGTCTTGCTGAGGCTGGGGTCTGCCTTCCATTGCTGTGAGTAGGCTGGGGGCCAGTTCGCACTGCTTCTCCAGAGGCAATCGAGGATAGCCCATTTTAATATAAATTATTGTAAAATTCTGTAAAACAAAAAATGTATTTATTTAAAATAGTGTTTCAATGTAAGGAAAGTCACAATATGATTATATATAATTAAAAAAAACAAAAAAAAAAAACAACACACACCTCATCTAAATTCTGGTCCTTATGAAGTTAATACAGTGTAAGAGATGATTTTAGTCTTACCTGTTAAATCCTTTTCTCTTTGACCATACAGGTTACTGGTAACTTTGGGTAGGCGATCTGCCCCTTTAAGTAGGTAGGAACAACTCAAAAATTGATTGCAGGAGTTGGAGCCTACCTTCCCTCCTTGGCTGCAGCTAGCCAACCAGCTCCAGAAAGATTTGAGACACTATTGTCTAGATAGTGAAGGGAAAGAAGACTCCTGTAAGCATGACCCCGAAGGACCCCCACAATCTGCCCAGGAGAGCCAAGCATGGTCCCTTGACAGGGTGGGAGACCAGTAACCTGTATGGACTAAGACAAAAGGATTTAACAGGTAAGACTAAAATCATCTTTTCTCTGTTGTCCAATACAGGTTACTGGTAACTCTGGGATGTCCAACCATTGAGTTTCCCAGAGGTGGGAAGTAAGGCAAGGACCAGGCGCAAGGCCCCCATAGTCACCAGAGCAGATATGAAGCGTCAGATCAGAGATAGCACAACAAAACAAATGAAGTGTCAGACACTGAACGGGGTAACAGCCTAAGAACTGTTACACAGCACACGGAACTAGAGCTAACAGGGCTCAAAAGTGAAGGAAGCACCAAGAACCGAAGAAGATCCTAGACAGGCAAGACTGCCTCCAGGATCTTCCTCCCAAAGCTGGCGTCAGCTGATGCCAGCACATCAACATGGTAGTGCTTCGAAAAGGTGTGCACCGACGACCAAGTGACAGCCTTCCACAACTGATCAGCGGAGGCCTGATTCTTGTAAGCCCCAATAGATCTGGTAGAATGAGCCATAACCCGAAAGGGAACGGGTTTCTTCCTTAGCTCGTAAGCCTTACGAATAGTGTATTTGATCCAAGACGCAAAAGTCACTTTGGATGCAGGTCTTCCTGCCCTGGGGCACTCAGGAATGACAAACAGCGCGTCAGACTGTCTAAAGGACTCAGTGCGATGTATATAAAACTTGAGACAACGAACCACATCTAACAAAGTGGAGATCTCTCTCCTTGCCAGAGGTAGGGTCAGGGCAGAAAGAAGGCACCACAGTCTTCTGATTAATGCAGAAATCAGAGACCACCTTCGGGAGAAACTCCTGAAAAGTGTGAAGCACCGCCTTGTCTTTGTGAAACACCAAAAAGGGTGGTTTACAAGACAAAGCATGTAACTCTGCGACACGGTGAACAGACACGATCTCCAGGAGAAAGCCCATTTTCCACATCAGCAGGCGTAGAGGAATAGTAGCCACGGACTCAAAGGGAGGCGCTGAAGGACGCCCAGGACCAAATGAAGGTCCCACTGAGGAGAAGGAGTCTTGAAAACAGGACGAGCATGAGCAACATCCTGGAAGAAAACCTTGACATCAGGAAGAATAGCAATGCACCTCTGAAAGAAAACAGAGAGCAGATGTCTGAACATTAAGGGAACTCAAACTGAGGCCCTTATCCACACCGTCCTGCAAGAAGGCCAGGACCGTAGACAGATCAAAATCCTGAGAGAGATCTCTATCAGCACACCAAGATAGGAAGGTCGACCAAACACAATGGTAGGCCTTAGAAGAAACCGGTTTGCGGGCACTAAGCATAGTAGCCACCACACTAGAAGAAAAACCCTTTTTCAGTATTGAGGATTTAATTTCCAAGCTGTCAAAGCCAGATGATGAACATCCTCCTTCCACAGGTAACCCTGTAGAAGAAGATCTGAATGGCAAGGGAGCCAGGATGGCTCCGTCACTGACAGATCGAGAAACTCCGGAAACCAAGCCTGCTGAGGCCAGTACGGAGCAATCAGAATGACTGGACAACGCTCCAATCTCAATTTCCGTAACACCCTGTGCAACATGGGAAGGGGAGGAAAGATGTAAGCCAGAGGAAATAACGAAAGAATGGACATGGCATCCACCGCTAGAGCTAGAGGATCCCTCCAGTGAGAGCAGAACCTCTGGACCTTCTGGTTGTGTCTTGTCGCCATCAGGTCGATGCAAGGAAGACCCCACTTCTGAACAATGAGGGAAAACACCTCTGGGTGCAGTTCCCACTCTCCACTGTCCACTGTGTGCCGAAACGTACGTCGGGGGTTAGCTGGTGTTCCCGTGCAGGGGAGATTTGCCTGTCATTTTGGAACTGGACTGCCCTTTTGGGCGGGATTAGTCTAATATGTACATGGAAATTTATCTTCTGCAATGGCACTAGAGAGCTAAAACATGATGCTTCTGAGCGGTGACTAGCCGTAGGACAGGCCATTGTGCTGTTTGTCCGTTCTCAGAAGCCTCTCACATTTTGTATGTTGTATGTAAAAGAACTTGTACCCAAGATTTCCCCCCAGGGCTTAAGGTGCACAAAAAGCACCTGGTTACTGAGCTAGCCACATCTAAGGGCATTGTCAGTTATGGTAATCCTCCTAATGGTAGTATTCCATAGCCAACAGAAAAAAAAAAAATAGCTAAAACTATAGCAGAACTGTTCTCTTGCCTGTGTCTTCACCAAGGAACAAATCTTTCTGGAGCTGGTTGGCTAGCTGCAGCCAAGGAGGGAAGGTAGGCTCCACCCCCTGAATACAATTCTTGAATTGTTCCTGCCTACTTAAAGGGGCAGATCGCCTACCCAAAGTTACCAGTAACCTGTATTGGACGACAGAGAAAACAATATATAATGGAATAGATGCACCACTCTATAGATAGTAATGAAAGTATACTGAAGGGAATGTGCTTATTCTGCAATTGAGATAGAATTAATAGTACCAGACCTACCCTTCACAGTTCGGCAAATATGGATATGGGGTGAACTCAAAATAGAATGTAAAATAAAATGACCTCTTAACCAAAGCAGCAAACTGAAACAAAATTATAGGTAAAATCAAACTATCACATTTGTATATAGCTGTAATACTATTATTGTATAAATGGATTGGGTAGGAGTTACAGCAAATGAAACTTCAATAAGACACACAAATTGGCAGAGAAGCTCTATTTGACAAAGCACAGAGCACTCTGTCTCGTAACTCCGGATCCTAATGACAAAGGAATCTGTAGACAAGTGAGAATCCTTAAAGGGATAGCAATGTTTCATAATAAAAGCAGCTCTAATTAATCTTCATAGTATTTGGGCCTTAGAGAGTGTTATTTCAATTCTGTCAGAGTTGTAGTTCAAGAGTAATTGAATGATAAAGTATCCCCCTCCCACCCCTTTTACTGATGTAACACTGCCTCAGCTTAGAGCAACAGGGAGTGTCCAGGTAGATTGCAGAGAGGGACAATCTTCAATGAAGATAAGGAAAAAGCTGAAAAACCTGTCAAGGGGGGCAGGGATTTCATTGTTCTCACAGTAGAATATTGACCCTTGATGTGAGCTGTCTGGTCTATGGACTGGATTCCACATCTGAGGAGTGGGGGTTTACACTAGGTAAAAGGGGCGGGAGGGGGAAACTTTATTATTCAATTACTCGAACTACAACTCTCACAGTAATGAAATAACACTCTTTGTGGCTCAAATACGATGATGATTAAGTGGAGCTGCTGTTTTTGTGAAACATTACTATCACTTTAAATAGAATTGATAATGGGAAATGATGGATCTGCAGAGAAATTTCCCAGTCATATACTACATATATCACAGCAGTATATATGTATTCTAGTTTTAAAGCCTGTGTACACGGGCCAACACTGGTGGCGCTGCAGTCATACACAGTACTGACTGCCCACACCACAGCCGATATGGAGCGGGGAGCTCCGAACTCAGCCCGAAGTCCTCTCCGCGCACAGAGGATTCCTGTCTGAGTTCGGAGCTCCCCGCTCTGTATCAGCAGCAGCGCGGGCAGTCAGTACTGTGCATGACTGCAGCGCACACAGCCATCTCTACTGCATATGACTGCTTCCGACAAACATCCTTAGTGAATTATAATATAGGAGGTGTCGACTGAGTATAGTCCAGACTAATAATCAATTGACTGGGTACATATTTCAAAGACGGAGTAATCAGTGTAGTTACCGTATATATTTACAGAGTCTTACTGGCGACAGGCTACTATCTGTGATTAGCACCTGACAGAGCCCACTTGTCAGGACAGAGAAAGAGGGAAATGTAGTAATAGAGTAACAATCTCAGTCTTACTGATGGTGGATTACTGTCTGTGATTACGGAATAGACATAGTCATAGCGGTAAAGTTGTATCTTCACCACCCAACAGATTCCACTCTTCAGGATAAATACTTAAAGGGATAGTAATACTTCAGTATTACAAATCCCTATATTAAAGCCCTAGAAAAAAAAATGTATTGCCCCCAGTATCATCTCTCAAAACTTTATGGTTTGAGAAATGAACTCTTCTAAAGTTGCCCTCTCCCTCCCTCTAGTCAGCATTTTAGCTGACTGCAGGGAACAAATTCTTACGACTTTCAGGCGGCTCTCCAGCACAGCCTGATCGCTTTAACTAAAAAAAAAAAAACAAAAAAAAAAAAAAATAAACTTTCACTGAAATGGTCTTTTACGTGTGCTTGACTTGCAAGCACACGTAGAAGACCGTTTTAGTGAAAGTTTTTTTTTTGTTTTTTTTTAGTTAACGCGGTCGTGGCTCTGCTGCAGAGCTGCCTGATGATCTCTGACCGGATTTCCCTGAGTCAGCTAAAATGCTGACTACGGGGAAGGGGGAGGGAGAGGGCAACTTTAGAAGAGTTCATCTCTGAAACCATAAAGGTTTGAGAGATTACACTGGGGGCAATACATCTTTTTTTTTACTAGGGCTTTAATATAGGGATTTGTAATACTGAAGTATTACTATCCCTTTAAGTGATTGGTTGAATGAAAAGTGAGGAGTTATTAAGCTACAAATATAGTTCTATCTTTTGATAGACCAGTAGGAACAGAACCACAAGTACACCATCTAACTAGTTCCACAGTCCACTGCTGCACCACATAGATTTAAGGAAAAAAATCCTCCTTGGTTTAAGCTGGGCTTATAACCCTTCGAATGCTATTGCAAAACAATGAACTGGAGTTCTTTAGTGTTCGGGGGGGGGGGGGTTAATCACCATTTAAATGTCAATAGAAATGTGTTGCCTACTATGTTGCAGTTAGTTTTCCACTGAATTGCTCCATCTTAGTACATCAGGCTATTTGCATCTGACAAAAAAAGTTAATACACTACAAACTCCTACCAGGAAAGCACTTGGGGGGGGATATAAACTAAAGGTGTGAAAGAACAGATAGCCCCTCCAGTTCCTATGTTATTCTATAGAATCTATGTAGCAATATCTTTAAGGTTGGAGAGAGAAATTATTGCACAGTCTCCACAGAACAACATAGAACTTGGAGAGTTTTCCTTACTGAAGAAGTTCTCTGTATCACACCTTCATTCATAACTTCCCCCCCAGAAGATATGCCTCTGCAGGAGTTGCTGGCCACCATTCACCAATCCATATCTCTGAAGATCTACTAAAATTATTTAAGGGGGACTGGGCCTACCTAGATATTTACTTATTGCTATAAAATATGAAACACCAGTTTTAGGCTGCACCATCCTATTAAGCACCAAATTTGTTGAATGATCAGCCTTCCACAAACGGAGATGGATTTCATTGGAGTGATACATTATGATTGATTTCTACTGAAGTCTATAATCCAGGTCAATAACTCCAAAACATGAAGTAAAGAAAAAGTGGATTTTTGTTGTGCAATAAAATTAAGTTAGAAAGGACTGCTTAACCCCTTAACGACCAGCGCACGCACATGCAGCTGGCACTTGGTGACCACGGGGCTTTTTTTTTTTTTTTTTTTTTTTTTTATCATCACTTCCAGTTTACGGCTTCCAGAGAGGAGTGTAGCCGCACCGGGAGCCCTGAACTCCATGACGTGCCAGGACCGTCACTGGTCCTTAAGTGCTGGACCAGCGTAACAGTCCGGGTACGTCATCAGACGCGAAGGGGTTAAAAGTGCTAGCAACACATCTGAAAATAATCATGCTCCCTTCCCCCTCCCTCCCATAACTTCCCTCCTTGAAGATGAAACTGGCGTGCAATGCATTGCTTCCCAATACAGTACACCGTTCTGGTCCTCTAGAAGTCAAAGGTGAATCAACAGCTCCTAATAACCCAGTCTTATCTTATGGCCAGAAAACCCTGCTGTCCCCATCACTTTTGCCCCGTGCCTTTGTTTATGAGATAATGTCTTCAGATCAGTCCTGGATGTCAAGTCCATTGAGAAGGACATGACAGTTGCTTGCAGTTTTTAAATCTTTGAGTGCCAGAGGGGTAGGCAATGAACTGCAAAAGCAATTTGCTGCATACCCCTCTGGCACACAAGGGGTTAAAACCGAAGCAGGGAGAGTGCATGCGCATACTTAACCCCGTAAGGACCAGAGGGGTGCATAATGCCTTATGAAGCAGTGCTTTCCACCCCTCTCTGGTGCTTAAAGGGTTAAGAGTACCATGTGCAGTCAGCCGAGTACGAGATCCTGCTAGCATACGTCACAGCCATGACTGATCGATGTTCAAAATGAATCTGCACAATAAAACCTGTGACAATTTATATTGTTTTCACCTGCAATATAATCCCAGCCTACTCAAGCAGAACTGGAGCATGCCAGCTGCACCCTAGGTGACAAATATAATCACCATTGATTTAAATGGGGATTTTGGCCCCTTGAGTGCTAACACAGGTCTCCAACATATTGCTCTGCAATGAGTTGGGGATCTCTAGCATTCAAGAGGATAACATCTCAATTTAAATCAATGGGACTTTGGGAAATTATTATAGTGCAGTTGGCTTGCCTCAGAATTGCTTCAGTTCTCCTTAGTGAAGCAGCCTGTCACTACGAAGGGCAAGACTACGGAAAGGGGGGGGGGGGGGAGACTACCTTAACCCTTTGAGTGCTAGAGGGGTATGCAACGCATTGCAAAGCAATGCGTTGCGTACCCCGTCTGGCTATCAAAGGGTTAACAACAGCCAGCAAAATGGATCTTACAAAAGCAACTCACTGTCACAAAAGACACAGCAGCAGGATCCTGATACTGGACTAGAAGAGTCTCCACAGGTAGCTGTATCCTGGGCCGGCTCTTGATCCTTTTGTTCAGGTGAACAAGTAACTCCATAACCTGACAGAAAAGACAGATGTAAGCAATTGTTACATAACCAGATCATCTCTAACATTATAGACCATCACATTATGTGCAGAGACAAAGTTATTTTAAAACAGGGTTTTTTGCTGGGAGATTTCATTTAAGAGTTATTACAGCACAAACAAGATGACAAAATGCATTTTTTTCCATTTTTTCTGTGCCTGTACCCAACAGCATTTATAAACAGAAAACTATATGAACAGCACTACCTAGTGGTACATTGCAAAGCAGAGTATTAAGTACCCTTCTAATTCCAGTCTGAAGAGGCCAATCTGTTTCCACTTTGAGTGCAAGAGGGGAATACTACACACTGCAAAGCAACATGTTGAGTGCCAGAGGTGTAGCATAAGGTTAAAGACTTTCAGGAATGAAAGTAAGAATCTCTCCTAAACCAGTGATTCCTGAACTGGCACTGGGAGCATGTGGCTCTGTTTTAGCATCAAACTTCTGGATTTCCTATGGAACCTAACAGTATCCATATTATTAAAAGGTAAAGTTTATGAAAGGTTGGTTCAAACCAGTTGTGAATATCACAATTTGAAGTCTATATTTGTGATACATGTATGTTTCATAGGGAGCATGTACAAACTGGTTTGTAGAAGTGTATGCAGTAAAAGTAAAAATATGTATACTGAACTGGCTTCTTCTAAGGCTTGGTTTCCACTGCAGATAAAACACTTGATAAGGTTATCAATAGATTTAAAGGAGCAGTAAACTTTTTTTATGAAAACATTTTATAGAGCATTTCCTGCTGAATAAAACAAGGGTAATCCCACTTCTGTCAGATGTTTTAGTCAACATTTATAGCAGTTCAAATAACCAGCAAGTGAATCTACTGTGTTTACTTCCTGATAGTTCTGACAGGAAGTGACAGTTTCTATTACATTATATGGAGAACTGTATATCACTGACTTTCCTCTCCATTAGAATGTAACAGGAAAAACTACTTAGAATTTGACCACTAGAGGGCACTGCTAATGTAAAAAACATGGGTTTAAACTGTAATAACTCTGGAAACATGAATCTCTTGGCAGTGGGAGTACCCTTATTTTACTCAGTAGGAAAATCCCTACAATATATTTTTTTTTTCATAAAAAAAGTTTACTGCTCCTTTAATAGGAAATGTTAGATTAGAATAACTGCAATGTAATTTAGATTTATACTGCAAAATAATATGCAGTAATCTAAATATATGTATGTACTTGCAAATGCTGCACAGCATTGCCCGTGGGATTTCAGAGTATATAATGTTCATGTGTTGGATATGTTTTGGTTGTGTGAATGAAAGCTTTGTTTTGAAAGGTGTATGTTAACCCCTTAACGACTCTTGACGGTCATAGTACATCAAGGGTCGATCTGACTGAACGACCCATGACGTACTAGGACGTCATGGAATTCTGGGCTCCCCCCGCAGCTGCATGCCGTTCAGAACCAAAAAAAAATAAAAAAATTAAAAAATGCTCCGCATTCGTTAGTCGCGTCACCGCAATGATCGGCCGGTCATTAAGGGGTTAAAGTAGAAAGAGGTAGTATTTTTGTAAAATTGTATGTTGCTGTACGTTGTATAGCATAATTGAGCCAAGTGTATGTTGTTAAAGAAAAAACAGGGCATATTTTGTCAACACTGTATGGATTTGCTGTATTTTATGTATGCGGTAACAGAGGGTACAGTATGGATGCATGAGCAGGTAGGAGTGCACATGCACCTTGACCTAGTTGGCGATACAGAGATGTAGCAGAGCTTCTTTGGGGTGAGAGCCTCATTGGAGAAGCACTTCTCTGGCATCCAGCTGCTGCTGCTCATCCAGCTGTCTCTTCTCCCTCACCAGCGGCCTTGGTTGCTGCCTGCTGATGGGCTAGGCAGGGTAAGGAAGACGTGGCAGCTTCCTGGCTGCTGTTCAGAAGCCAAAGAAAGTATGGGTACACTGACCTAGAATACCCTGGGCAAAATGCAACATTGACCGCTCCCCCTAGGCCAGTTTCCTTTTTTGGTAGAAGCCGTGGAATCCATGGGGGGGGGGGTTAAGAACATAAGGTCCATTAAAAGGCCTGCTCAGTCACGGCATGGATGATTATAGATTACTGGGAGGACAGAGTTGGTGAGGGTACTGTGGGAATGGGGACACAGAGTGGGAGAGGACACTGAAGGAGTTCGGGTGAGGAGAAGTTGGAGAGTGGAATACCAGAGATGGAAGAGCAGGGAATGGGGAATATATGTGTTTAAGTTTCTGAGTGCTATGGAGGTTTAGGTGAAAATGAGGTGGTGAAGTAGCCGCCAACTGTGGCCACACGTCTTAAAGTCACAGGCCCACTGGCAATTAGCTGCAGTACTTGGTAACTCCGTCCCCTGCCACCCATTGGTGTGGTTGACAGCAAACAAGACACAAAAATTTATGTATATATTTATTATTTAGATTATACTGAGGTGTATTTCTGGGACAACATGCACCACAAAGGACAAATGGAACTTCCCATTGATGAAAATCGTTCTTTTATCCCTTTGAATGCTAGGGAAGTCTCCAAAGCATTGCAAAGCCGTGTTTTGGAGACCTCTGGTATTCAAGGGGTTAAAAGCACAATTTAAATGAAAAGTAATTTGCAGAATATTGATTTATGCCCTACTGTGCAGTTGGCTTGCTCTAGAATTGCACCTGTACTATTTTTAGGAAACATTTTGGCTACTGATGCCATCAGTAAAACAGAGATCTACCAGACCCACTTACTGCCACCACCTTACCTTTTTCCGCACTCCCTCCTGGGAACTTGATAGCTTGAGAAGAACTGGCGGCAGGAATTTTGAGATAATACTCTGCAGCTGTTCATCTGTCTCTGCATGGCCAAGCCGTAAAAACACACGCTCTAGCTGATCTATAATAAAATGTTAAAAAGAATTTACTTAGTCAAATTCCAGAGGTTCATCATATTGGGGCTGCCCATTTTTTTTTAAATAAAAGGGTAAATCTAAAGGACATCTTGCCATGATCACAGTGCTGTACCGCTTATAAGTTAAAACTGCATACTTACCAAGTCACTGACCTGATCCCTTGCTGAATCCTGTAGGGTGGTGTGAAGCCTTTCTTTTTTCTGATTTGTTCGGCAATCAAGTTTACAGTGTCTGCAAAGGGACAACCTTCTTCCCTGATCAAATTTGTAATATTACAAGGAACGTACTGCATATGGCAAGTAGTAATACAAGCTGGATCACAGAGGAAGCTTGTCTCTGCTCAGGTGCTATAAGCCCAAACACTGATCAAACCAGAAGGTAGAAGCGCATTCAACCAACCTTTACAGATTTGGTGAGTAATCAGTTGAAAAAATATGTATTAATGTGGTTTTAATCCATAAGATGTACACTTCTCAGAGTAGCATGCACTTAAAAAAATAAATAAAAAATTGTGGTTTCCACATAGATTAACCTATTTTAACCCTTAAAGGGACAGTAATGTCAGAAAAAAAGTATTAACTATATGGTATATACTATTAAAAGAGAGTACTTGCACTTATTCGTATCTCTCAAAACGTTATGGTTTGAGAGATATAGGAAAATAAAGTTCTCCGCTCCCTCCACTTTCTGATTGACGAGCTGTAAAGCTGTCAGAAGCAGATTCTGGTCGCTTGACCAGATATGGTTCTTCAGCAGAGCCGATATAACGATATCTAAAGATAAATACTTAATTTGGAACGGTCTACAAAGTGTGCCGGGTTTGCTTGCACACTATGTAGACCGTTTCAATGAAGTATTTATTTCTAAATAGCATGATTTCAGCTCTGCTGAAGAGCCTCTGTCTGGTCAAATGACTGGAATCTATAGCTGTCAGCTAGATGGCAGACTTGAGTAAAACAGCCAGGAAAAGGTAACTTTATCAAGTTATATCTCTCAAACAATAAAGGTTTGAGAGATAAGACTTACATCGATGTTAAACTTTTTTTTAATGTCTACACTATTAAATCAACTTAAAATTAACCATTTCTATCCCTTTAAAAGTGCCAGAGGCCTGAGCCATTCTTAGACCCAGGAGGCCAGACACATTTTCAGCATTTTGCAATCCATCTGTTTAGGTAAGATTGCTGTAAGTAACTTTTAGCTATATATGGAAAACTATTTTTTTCTTTTCTTTCAGCTCCATCGCGGACTCTGCAACATTTTTGCCACTCATTAAAACGTTATATAAACATTGTAGCAATTACACTGACACTTCAGGTCAAAGAACAAACAGGAAGAAAGGAGTGCTGTAATAAAGTTCCCCAAAATACTCAACAGCAGAACAGACAATTCTGTACATCTAAAACAGGGATTCCCAACTTCAATCACTGACCACACCAACAGGTTAATTAACCAAGTGAGGACTAGAGGGGTATGCAATACAATGTAAGGGGGGGGAGGTGCCAAGAGCAATTATTTGCACCTAAAAATCTGTTTCTGATAATAATTTGCACGTATTCATGAAAATGCCTGTATCAACTGAAACTTGAAAATGTAAACAAGGCATTTTGTAAAGTAAAAACATCCATAAACTGGCCTTTCTTGCACCCTACTGTTGATAAAAGATATAACCATATAATCCTGAAAATTTGTAATCAAAGAGGGGGTGAGGCTGCGCTAAACTTATCTTCCCTACAAATGAAATAAATATATTTATGTTTCAAGCCGCAACAACCCTCCAAATTATAGATTGTGTAACTTGTCATTTGATCTGATGAATATGTGCACTCCATTAATAAAAATATAAATAGTTTAAACATTTTTTATATATGTTTTATTTATATTTTACACATATCCCTAAACAAAAAATATATATACACATATACACACATACATACATACATACACACACGTACAGAATCACCTAATAGTACTATGTGAAAACAACCCTGAGAGTTACATAGTAAATTAAGTTGAAAGGATTGACCAAGAAAGCAAGAATTATATTATGTTTACCAGAACTGCTTATTTTACCTATGACCACAGAGTGATATATCACTCTTTATTTTTCCATCTGCTAGCAATGTATCTAATCTTCTCTTAAATGTATCTATTTTATTTGACATTACTACAAGCTTTGGCAAGGAATTCCTGTACTATACAAAAAAAAAAACCTTCCTATGTTGAAGTTAATCTTAAGGGGTAGCCCCTAGTTATTTGTTCATGCCTTGGAATGAAAAGCTCACTCAAGAGATCCTTGTGCAGCACTTTGTTACTGAAACTTGTGGGAAGGAACAAAGAGTAAGGAGATAGTTTAAACCAGCGGTTCTCAACCTTTCTAGTGCCGCTACCCTGTGATAAAATTTCCCAAGTTGTGGCGACCCCTAACAGTAAAATTATTTTCGTTGCTCCTTCATCGCTGTAATTTTGCTACTGTTATGAATCGAAATATAAATATCTGATGGCTTTAGGCGACCCCTGGCAAATCGTCATTCGACCCCCTAAGGGGTCCCGACCCACAGGTTGAGAACCACTGGTTTAAACCGTAAAGCAGGTGTCGACAACCTTTTCTTTAATGAGAGCTACAGTAATTATAAAAAGTCTACACACCCCTGTTAAAATGCCAGGTTCTTGTGATGTTAAAGGGAAAGTAACACTTAAAATGTAAAAAAATATGTTGTAGGGTTTATCCCCCTGAGTAAAACAAGAGTACTCCCACTGCTAAAAGGTGTTTCATTCAAAAGTTATTAGTTTTCAAAGTTGAATTTTTTAGGTGCAATATCACAGTGGCCTGAAATTGTACAGTGGCACTGTTGCTACATGATCCTATGGACAGCTCTGGTCCCGGGACAATAAATCTCCATAGGATGGTGTAGCAACAGCGCCACTGTACAATTTCAGGCCACTGTGATATTGCACCTAAAAAATTCAACTTTGAAAATTAATAGCTTTTGAATGAAACACCTTTCAGCAGTGGAAGTACTCTTGTTTCACTCAGGAGGATAAACCCTACAACATATTTTTTTACATTTTAAGTATTACTATCCCTTTAAAAGGGATAGTAATACTTCGTTTTATCTTTATTTTATTTTGTAGGCATTAAAAAAAACATGAAGAACGATATGTCTTATCTCTCAAACCTTTATGGTTTGAGAGATATTCACAAGCAAAGTTTCCCCTCCCGCCCCTTTTACCTAGTGTAAGCCATCTCTTCTCAGATGTGGAATGCAGTCCATAGACCAGACAGATAACAGCAGGGGACAATCTTCTTCCTGTGAGAACAATGAAAGCCCTGCCCCCCTTGACAAGGTTTTCAGGTTTTTCCCTTATCTTAATTGAAGATTGTCCCTCTCTGCAGTCTACCTGGGCACCTCCCTTCTGATCTGGCTGAACAGTGTTACATCAGTAAAAGGGGCGGGAGGGGGACACTTTGTCATTGAATTACTCTTGAACTACAACTCTGACAGAATTGAAATAACACTCTCCAAAGTCCAAATACCATGATGATTAACCCCTTAAGGACCGGAGGTTATGGGACATTTCCGTCCCATAACGACCGCATAGGGGCACTTTGACGCGCCGGTACACGTGACCTGTCACGTGTATCGGCGCTTCACTATGGGGCTTGAAAGAGAACGCTCCGATCTTGGAGCGGTCTATTTCATGCCCTATTTTTACTTACAGCGCTGCCGGTAGAGCACTGTAAGTAAAAAGTACGTGACGTACCATGACCGTCATCGGTCCTTGAGTAGTTCAAGGACCGTGACGGTCCTGGTACGTCAAGGGTCCCTAAGGGGTTAATTACAGCTGCTTTTATCATCAAACATTACTATCCCTTTAACGAATGAGACAAAGATAAATCATGTCAGAACATTTTCCACCTTTAATGCGACCTATAATGTGAACAATTCAATTGCAAAACAAACTGAAATCGTTGAGGGGGAAAAAAAAAAAAAAAAAAACTCACAATAATCTGGTTGCATAGGTGTGCACACCCTTAAACTAATACTTTGCTGTAATAAAATCAAAAAGTGGTTCAACAATCAGTCCTTTTGGGTAGGAGTTTATTAGCATGGCACATCTTGATGTGGCAATATTTGCCCACTCTTCTTTGCAAAAGCGCTCCAAATCTGTCAGATTGCGAGGACATCTCCTGTGCACAGCCCTCTTCAGATCAATTGGATTCAGGTCTGGGCTCTGGCTGGGCCATTCCAAAACGTTAATCTTCTTCTACTGAAGCCATGCTTTTGTGGATTTGGATGTGTGCTTTGGGTCGTTGTCGTGCAGAAAGGTGAACTTCTTCTTCATCTTCATCTTTTTAACAGACGCCTGAAGGTTTTGTGCCAAAATTGCCTGGTACTTGGAACGGTTCATAATTCCCTCCACCCTGACTAAGGCCCCGGTTCCAGCTGAGAAAAAACAGCCCCAAAGCATGATGCTGCCACCACCATGCTTCACTGTGGGTATGGTGTTCTTTGGGTGATGTGCAGTGTTGTTTTTGCACCAAACATACCTTTTGGAATTATGGCCAAAAAGTTCAACCTTGGTTTCATCAGACCATAACACATTTTCCCACGTGCTTTTGGGGGACTTGATGTTTGTTACTGCAAACTTCAGCCAGGCTTAGATGTTTTTCTTTGTAAGAAAAGGCTTCCGTCTTTCCACCCTACCCCACAGCCCAATTCATATGAAGGTGTGTAATGACTTCTGTTTTAACATGAGATTGAATGTGATTGGTTAATTCTGAACACAGCCACACCCCCAGTTATAAGAGGGTGTGCACACCTATGCAACCAAGTTATTGTGAGTTTTTTATTTTTCACCCTCAACGATTTCAGTTTGATTTGCAATTGAATTGTTCACGTTATAGGTCACATTAAAGGTGGAAGAAGTTCTGACATGATTTATCTTTGTCTCATTCTTTAACTTCACAAGAACCTGGCATTTTAACAGGGGTTTGTAGACTTTTTATATCCACTGTACTTTTAATCAATGAAATATGTACAGAGCTACTTTAAAACATAAATTCATATATTTCAATATAACTGTACATATTAAGACATCTCTAATGCTATTTTTTGTATACACATATTAAAAGCTGGGGGAGGGTTACTCTTTAACTAAATGTTAGGACATTCGATTATCTCCTAACATTAATTTGAGTATATTGTACCCTTTTGGGGTTCTGTTATACCTTCCAACAACCTACACTCAGTAAATATGACCTAAATACTAATGTTAGGTAATCACCTGAAATCAATATCTTGTAAAGTAGCATCATTTGAAAGAGGCACGTTCCCCCACAAATGGTTATGTATGTATATCTTTATTTATATGGCGCCACACAGTGTACTCAGCGACTTACAATAGACACGTTACAATAAATAAGAGGGGATGAAATAAGTGCGACATTCATAGAAACAATGGGAGAGAGGTCCCTGCCCCAAGGAGCTTACAGTCTAAATGGGTAAAAGGAGACATACAATGGGGTAAGAGGGTGTTAAGTGCTGAGATTACAAGTGCTATCATTTAGCCAATATAGTGTTCACCTGGCACGTAATCCAGTCACAGCCTATGTACCATCACTGAAAAGGTGAGACCCTCCACTTTCCAATGGTCAATATTAACTAAGGGGGCCAATAGATATGCTATAATAGCACACCAGCCAGATCTCCCCCCCCACATATTCTATTTCATGTTGTGCAGGCAGTTCCAAGGTAAGAGGGGACGAGATCAGACCCTTGTTGTCCCACTCCCCAATTTCTACCTGCATCCTTCCCCTGTGGTGCTAATGGGAGATGCCATATTGTAGTGTGGCACCCTAACAATTTGGTGACAGATGCACCGGTGTGGGACATTAAGATGCCGTTGATGAGTTCACAAATATTCCTCTGCCTTTCACAGGCCTCTAATGAATACAATGTCATCTTGGGAGAGATCAGCCTCCTGCAAATAATATAAGGGTACGCCGACTGCTGAGAGATGTTGTAGTCAAAGGTTATTGCACTACTGCGTGCAGTACTTCCATGGCCTGAAATTTTATGCTGCCACTGTTGCCACGGCAGTTATTGTAAGCAACAAAAATCTTCCATAGGCTACTGTAGGAACAGCACTACTCTAAAAATTCAGTCCATGGAGAAACTACACCAAACACAAAACACACACTATCATTTGAATAATCCCTCCCCCCAGTCTCTTTAAGGTTTTACTCAGCAGGATAAACCCTGCAAAGTATTTATATATATTTCCTCTCCTCAGACTATGTGATAATAGCCCTTTAAAGGGATAGTAATGTGTTGATATTAAGGTAAGGTCGATTATTCAAAATACTTTTTTTTTTTTTTTTCTTTTAAATAACGAGGCGTACCTTTCTAACTGTCCTACGTTTTATTTTAAATTGTCCCCCTCCAGCCACTTTTCCATATGTCATACGGATTTCCCTCAGAGCAGCAAGCCGGTCCGGAGGGATCGCAATGAGGGACACTATTGTGCCAGGATAAAGAAAAACCTGCCCTCCTACATCAGTGGGTCAGGGTTTTCCTTATACAGATAGACACAGGACTGTCCCTAGTTGCGATATGTCTAATCAAGCAACCGGCCTTTAGATATAAGGGAAGGCAGCGTGATATAAGTAACAGGGGTGGGAGGGAGACACCTTAACCTCTTAACGACTGCCCGATCCGGCACATTAGTGGCTGTGAAGGACCACAGAGCTTTTTTTTGGCCCACTGATTTCTGGGATGGCAGAGCATCCAGGACCGTCGTGGTTAAGAAAAAAAATAAACTGAAGACTACAACATTTTAGACAATTAGAAAGGTACGCTAAAGTATACTGAATAATCGACCTTGCCTTAATATCTAAACAATACTATCTTGAATTCCTTCAATGCTAGAGAGGCCTCACCACATTTTGCAATTAATTGGAAACCTCTCTAGCATTCCTTATGTTAAAAGACCAATGTAAATCAGGGGGAGTTTTTTTATTTCTGTGAACCCTTATATTGCAGGTGGTTTACCTCAGAATTACTCCATCTTTGTTTTGAACATAATGACCTTGAGTCTATAATTGTAATGAGCGTCAGCCAAATGGTACATGCAATGTATACACTGATGATAATAAAACGAGATAAAAGCATCTGTGAAAAGGTAACACTCACCTAACGCCTACTCCAGATTTTGTTATGCACAGTCATTACAAATTCAGCTTAACAACATTAAATGCAAATGCCCCATAAACAATGCTTCCTATACAGTTGTGGGAAAAACAAGTTATATATATGTATTACTACGATTCCAGAAATCCAACACAAGCCAATACATTTGATTTCTAGAGTTATATATAGTTGACACATTCATACCCCTCAATTAAAACATTATTTTAAGCAAAACAAGGAGAAAAAGAGCATGACCAGCAATCCTAACCAGAACAGGTGTTTCAACATTTTGGGGATGGTTACAGGCTCTGATGAATTACAACTGTATAATGCGCCAATCCAGATCCCTGCAGTTAGGGGGGGGGGGGGAAGAAGTGATGCAAACACTCAAACAAACTTAGAGGATTACTTATTAAAACTTAAAACATATTGAAGCTGATGGACTAGACTTAAGAAATTGAGTAAATCAGGAGTAAACCAAATACACTTTAGGGGACAATTAAAAATTCACACTGATTTAAATGGGGGTTTTAACACCTGAAACACTGGAGAGTTCTTACTCTGCCTTACCCAATAGGCCATATGTATAAAGAGAGTACTAGACTAATTTGGAGACAAACCAACAGCCTCACAGTGGACAAAAAACATATGTGTTGAGTTTAATGGGGCTTTTAACCCCTATAATGCTAAAGTGGTCTTCACAATGCCATGACAGACATCTACACCCAGAACAAATTTATTTATAGTCACTCAAACAAATCTGGCAAGGGAGGCATGATGGTGGGCTTTAGAGATGTTATTATCAGAGACAGAGTGTACAGGGCAACAAAAGGAACTCAAACTCCAGTTTAAAGCAGTGTGTTGGATATCCCTCTGGCATAAAAAGGGTCATATCAGTGAGATCCCCCCCAAATAAATAAATAAATAAATAAATAAATAAAATAATGCAGTTGGATTCCTCTGTAATTGCTTATCTTCTGTGTTATCCACATACTAGACTTACCCAAATAGTAAAGTGTACCAGCATCAATGCTCTGTTGCCATGGTAACACCCCATAAAGACGCACTATAATTACAGGTTTGTGCCTGTGTAAAAACATGTATTTCACAAGCAAATCCCTTAGCCTTCAGATATTACCTTTAACATGTCATACAACATGCAATGCAGCTTTAAAAAAAAAAAAAAAATACACTAGACTCTTGCGAGGTCACCATCCTTTGCCCACAAATGAGCCAATATATACTGTGCTATATGTGTGTGTATAGGCTATAGTGCATCAGTATACCAGCAAACAATTTACATCACAGGGAATAAATACAAATTTCCAATGATTTAAAAGAGGCATGTAACCCACTGAATGCTAGATTGTGTGTTTGAGACCCCTAACAACAAAAGTGTTACAAGCCTGATAATTTGGATTTGTTCCATGTGGTCCTAAAACTGTCCCACTTTTGCTTTTTAAACATGTCAACTGACATATCTGTCACTGGCTCTGGATTTTGGTTTCACTTCTTGCCTATGACAGTGCAAGTCTTGAAGGGAGGCCTAGGAAAACATCAAGAAGAATGGGGCATCCTCTAGCTGCCCTTTATCCCTCTGTTCACATACCACTTCCCTCCAAGCACACTACGCCAATGCAGGCCAGAAGCATCATGCCATCTTTCTTATCAAAAGGGGCACTCAGAAACATTGGAAGCTGCATCACATTTTCTCTTTCACCACCCCCATTTACAAGGAATTCATTACAATCATCGGAATACATATTTTTACAACCCCCATTAATCTCCCTAATCTAGTGGAACCCTTAGACTGTGCCCCTGCCCATGTAAGGATCTTTGCTAACTCACTCAGCTCGTCCTGGGCAGTAGCAGAAGGAGCAGCAGCAGCCATGTTCACCGGTAGTACTAACAGTAGGAGGAGCAAATGGGTGGGGATTGCGTTAGTTCCTGTGCAGATATACTATATTTTTTTTACAGAATATCTGGGTCTTTTATCCATTCGCATGCACTTAGTGATAAATTACTTCAGTCTGAACAGGAAAGTATTAATAAATGTAAGAAGCAGTTGTATGGGGTAACTCCAGGCTTTCTATCAATGCACTGGGTGGGGATATCAGCCTTCTATTTCCCTTTCGTACGATCTATATATATATATATATATATATAGAAAGAGCTGATGTATCACGCCAACCCATTTCACCTCGTCACCTCCTCCAAGTATCCTTTTTAGTAGGTTCGATGCGTTAGTTGCACATGGGATTGCCAGTTTGCAAGGCAATGCCACGCTGGGGGTGGGGATTAGATACATAAAACTACAATCCTGCTAATATCGCACTGTGGAATTCTGAAGGAATTAAGCCCTTGATTACTAGAGGTTTCCAACGCAATGGTTAGCTATGGGCAATCAAAGGGTTAATTAACGCATGGTGCTAAATCGAGAAAGAACAACGATTAAATCGTCTCGCTACTTCCAATAGCAAAACCGAGCATGGCGGCGTTATATTCACTTTCAACGCCCTTTGTCGTTTTGCATAAACTGAAATTCCGTGTTTTAAATGAAATATTTATTGCGGAAGAGGTGTCAGAGGGTTATGCAAAGCAACACACCCTCTGGCACGCTACGGGTTAAGTACCAGTTGGATTGCACACTCCTGGTTCTTAAAGAGTTGTTCTGGGAGCACAGAAATTATATCTGTAAGTACACATGCACGTGTCATTTTAATTATAACCAATGTTATTATTTATTGCGCTTATTGTTAACATAATTAGCTATGTGGCATAGAAACCGTTATAAAGACCTCACAAGAGAATAAAGTATGAAAACTGGTGAGACTGACCTGCATCTATGCTGATCTCCATTGTACGAGGTACTCTTTCTTTTTTTAGTTGAACTCTGCCATGCTGTTCAGAGAGGAAAGGATGAAGCAGTTTGGGAGTTTCTCCCCCTATCTGTTACGGGTGTTGTAGCACCTAATACTTGTGCAGAAAGCCATAAACTCATTATTGCATACCTCCCAAGTGTCCCTCTTTAAGAACCAAATCCCTCTGTCCCTCTTTCCCACCCTGGTGTCCCTCTTTTTAGGAGATCAGACTGTGTGGTGTGTATGTTAGTGTATTCAACTGCTCCACAGCAATAAAACATATATATGTTTTTATATACTGCAGTACATGTCTATTTAAATTAGTCTGTGGGATTAAAACACTTTGGTCCTGTTCTAAATCATTTATTCACTTACACAAAGAGCTGTCAATAGGTCACAAAATAACCTAAAAATACTCAGTAATGCCCCACCTACTAGCCACGCCCCCAGCCACACCCCCTAAAACACAAGTGTCCCTCTTTGGCCATCTGAAATGTTGGGAGGTATGTTATTGCACTGATTACAAGTGCAGGGCCCTGTTTATGTTGTTACCATATACCTACAACTGGGAACTTTCAGGGTATAGCCCTGAAATTCAGGGTTTAACACAAACCTCAGGTTGAATTTATATGGTAGCTCCATCACTGGGGTGAAGGGTCAAATTCTTAGGGTTAGAGAATCCAGTGTTACCTACTATATGATCTGTATCAGTTAAAGTGATAGTAATGTTTCAAAATAAAAGCAGCTCCAATTAATCTTCTTAGTATTTGGGCCATGGATAGTGTTATTTCAGTTCTGTCAGAGTTGTCGTTCAAGAGTAATTGAATGCTAAAGTATCCCACTCACCTTGAGTATTTTCTGCACCAGTTCTGAAAAATAATATTCTAGAACTGGAGAAAGTACAAAGAACAGCAACAAAATTAATAAAGGGAATGGAAGACTTGACGTATGAGGAACGTCTAGAAAAGATAACTAAGAAGAGATCTGATCACAATGTAAATGAGAGGTCAATACAAGGTTCTCTCTGGTGAGCTTCTCACTCCAAGGCCATCAAATAGCCAGTGGCCACCCCTTGATTAGAGGAAAGGAGTTTTCAGTTTCAGCAGAGGAAGGTGCTGAGTGCTCAGCAGTGGATTTGATAGGTTCCTAAGAGACTTGGGGCAGCTGCAAGTATCAGTTTCACTGATACTAAGAGGGAGGGCAACAATATTAAATTATGTCCCATCCTGAGTCCCCCAGGTCAGTTCCTAGCAATGTCCATGATGCTCACACCTAGCTTCACACAGTTCTGCATGCTCACACCTAATTTCATACCATGCGTAGTGCTTTCACCTACATTCGCACAATGGTAAGTTCCCTCCCCTAACTTCATACTATGCTGAATGCTCACACCTAACTTTACTAATTGCTGAATGCTTGCATAATGCTTCACATATCCATGAGCTAGCTTGAAATATTGCTGAATGCTTAAAACAGGCTTAACACATTGATAAGTGCTCCCAGCCTACCCCATCTTCTGCTGAATTGCCGCAGCTTGCTTAGCAAAATGTTCTGCACTCGCATTTAGGGTTGCCACCCAGCCGGTATATTACCGGCACGCCGGTAAAAAATTGGCTTCTGTCCAATGTTAAGTCTATGGAGGGAATGCCATGGCCGGTATTTTTTTTTTTTTAAGAAAAGGTGGCAACCCTACTCGCATTTAGCGTTAAACAAAATAGAATGCTCAAAAGTAGCTTCACACAGTGCTGCAGGCTCACAGATAGCATTGTGTGAAGTGAGATGAGAACATTTTTGGTGCTAACAGCAGCTAACACCTGGCTTCACACATTACGGAGTTCTCTCACCTAGCATCACATTATGCTGTCTGCTCATAAATAACTCATGCCTATAGGGTCTACTTGGTGTGACACCTGTGCAACAACATAGGGTGTCTTCCAGTGTGGGGGTGCCATCATTTAATCAGTTTTACTCTGATTGTAACTACTGCAATGTACTAATCTTAGAGGAGCAAAAGAAATGATGTGTCCCTATTGCCTGGAGGCTGTGAGGCATGTATTGTGCACCACAGTTCAGCCTGCCTCAATCACAACCGATATGGACCTGAAAAAAGATAAAGGCATGGCTGTCATCAAGGGAGACTTTTTGCTAGAATAGTGATTTTTCAAACCATGCCCTCAGGGCCCACTAACTGATTAGAACTTCCCTGATTTGAGCAAAGGGGAGTTCATCAAAGGTTCGGTTATTCTGTGTCACTTGCCTGTGCTCAAGCAGGGAAATCTGCAGGTCTGGCCTATAATTGTCTTGAGGATACGTGTTCACAACCATTGTTCTAGAGCCTGTTTGAGATTGGTGGAGGTAAGCAGCAATCAGAAAGACTCCTAAACAGGTACAGGTCTTGATCGAGTTAGCATGTGTCCACATTTGTTACAGGTTTGAAATTTGGAAGCAGGGGAAGTCTGGCCATGGTCCTATTTTAAGAGTCAAGGGCCTGACATCTTCAATATAGCTTCTAAGATAATAGGAGTTGGTGGTTGAAAGAATGACATGAAATCTGCCACCACTGTAACCTTCTGCTCCCCTGATCACTTCTGCTAGCTGTTAGTTACATAGTGCTCCCAATATCTCAATGTGACTGACCACATTTGCCTTGTGTTTGTCATTGAAAAGATGAGAGGTGCACTGTGATTAAGCGAAGCCCAGCTACCCCATTGGAAACTTGTTCCCAGCACCACATGACAGTTCTTATCCCCTCCCTCAGACTATAGGACACAGAGGAACCCAGCTTGGGTCAAAGTATTCTAAAATTAAAAAAAAAAAAAAAAAAGAGGATTTTAGTCTTACCTGATAAATCCTTTTCTCTTAGTCCATACAGGTTACTGGTAACTCTGTGTAGGTGATCCGCCCCTTTAATAGGCAGGAACAATTCTAGAAGTGTATGCATGGGGTGGAGCCTACCTTCTCTCCTTGGCTGCAGCTAGCCAACCAGCTCCAGAAAGATTTGAGACACTCACTATGACTAGATAGTACAAGGGAAGAAGACTCCTGTGAGCATGACCCCGAAGGACCCCCACGGTCTGCCACAGGACAGCCAAGCTTGGTCCCTTGACAGGGTGGGAGACCAGTAACCTGTATGGACTAAGAGAAAAGGATTTAACAGGTAAGACTAAAATCCTCTTTTCCCTGTCATCCAATACATGTTACTGGTAACACTGGGATTTCCAACCATTAAGTTTCCCAGAGGCGGGAAGAAGGCAGGGACCAGGCGCAAGGCCCCCCAAAGTCACCAGTGCAGATATGAACCATCAGATCAGAGATAGCCCAACAAAACAACTGAAGTGTCAATGGACACTGAACAGGGGTAACGACACCCCAGGAACTGTTACACAGCACACTGAACTAGAGCCAATAGCGAAGGAAGCACCAAGGAAGCACCAAGAACCAAAAGAAATCCTAGACAGGCAAGACTGCCTCCAGGATCTTCCTCCCAAAGCTGGTGTCCGCCGATGCCAGCACATCAACACGGTAGTGCTTCGAAAAGGTGTGCACAGAAGACCATGTGGCCGCCTTGCACAACTGATCAGAGGAGGCCTGATTCTTGTAAGCCCAAGAGACCCCAATGGATCTTGTAGAATGAGCCGTGACCCGAAAGGGGACAGGCTTCTTCCGTAGCTCATAAGCCTTACGAAAGGTGGACTTGATCCAAGAAGCAATAGTCACTTTGGATGCAGGTCTTCCCGCCCTAGGACCCTGAGGAATGATGAACAGCTCGTCCGATGTCATCAGTGCAATGAGACAACACACCACATCTAACAAGTGGAGATCCCTCTTCTTGTCAGAGATGGGGTCAGGGCAGAAAGAGGGCACCACAATCTCCTGATTTATGTGGAACTCAGAGACTACTTTAGGTAGAAACTCCTTATTAGTGCGAATCACCGCCTTGTCCTTGTGAAACAGCAAATCGGGTGGTTTACAGGACAGAGCATGCAACTCTGCGACACGGTGGACAGACACAATCGCCAGGAGGAAGGCCATTTTCCACGTCAAGAGGCGTAGAGGAATAGTAGCCAAGGACTCAAATGGGGGGTGTTGAAGAACGCCCAAAACCAAGTTAAGATCCCACTGAGGAGCAGGAGTCTTAAAGGCATAGTAATACTTAAAATGTAAAAAAAAATGTTGTAGGGTTTATCCCCCTGAGTAAAACAAGAGTACTCCCACTGCTGAAAGGTGTTTCATTCAAAAGTTATTAATTTTCAAAGTTGAATTTTTTAGGTGCAATATCACAGAGGCCTGAAATTGTACAGTGGCGCTGTTGTTACACCATTCTATGGAGATTTATGCTCCCGGGACCAGAGCTGTCCATAGGATTGTGTAGCAACAGCGCCACTGTACAATTTCAGGCCACTATGATATTGCACCTAAAAAAATTCAACTTTGAAAATTAATAACTTTTGAATGAAACACCTTTCAGCAGTGGGAGTACTCTTGTTTTACTCAGGGGGATAAACCCTACAACATTTTTTTTTTTACATTTTAAGTATTACTATCCCTTTTAAAGGCAGGACGAACATGAGCAACGCCCCCGAAAGAAGAAAACCTTCACATCAGGAAGGATGGCAATGCGCCTCTGAAAGAAAACAGAAAGCGCAGAAGTCTGAACCTTAAGGGAACTCAAACTGAGGCCCTTATCCACACCGTCCTGCAAAAAGGCCAGGACCGTAGGCAGATCAAAGTCCTGAGACAGATCACTGTCAGCACACCAAGAAAGAAAAGTCGTCCAGACACAATGGTAGATCTTGTAAGAAACAGGTTTGTGGGCACTGAGCATAGTAGCCACCACACCAGAAGATAACCCTTTCTTCTTCAATATTGAGGATTAAATTTCCACGACGTCAAAGCTAGCCGGTGAACATGCTCCTTCCACAGATAACCCTGTAGAAGAAGATTCAGACGGTAAGGGAGCCAAAAGGGCTCTGCCACAGACAGATCCAAGAACTCTGGAAACCAAGACTGATGAGGCCAGTACGGAGCAATCAGAATAACTGGGCAACTCTTCAGACTTAGTTTCCGTAACACCCTGTGCAACATGGGAAGGGGAGGAAAGATGTAGGCCAGAGGAAATAACCAAGGAATGGACATCGCGTCTACTGCCAGAGCCAGAGGGTCTCTCCACCGAGAGCAGAACCTCGGAACCTTCCTGTTGTGTCTTGTCACCATCAGGTAGATGTAAGGAAGGCTCCATTTCTGAACAATGAGGTTGAACACCTCTGGGTGTAGCTCCCACTCTCCGCTGTCCACTGAGGAAGTATCACAGTACCCGTGATTTCTCTGTCACTCTCACTTGTGCTGCTCCCTTATTGGTTGAGCGTGTTTGGCCCGCCCCGGTGACCTTTTTATTCTGTCCATTGGCACCTGTCAGGTGCCCTTTCGTGGTGTTCCAGAGCCAGTGTTGCTGTTGCTGTGTTCCTGCGTTCCTGATCTCCTGTGTACCGAATTGGCCTGTATTGACTACGCCTCCGTGTTCCTGTTCCGTGATCCGACCCGGCCTGGCTGACATTCCTGCTCATTGCTGATCTGGCTTGTCTGCGAATCTCCTCTGTGATCTGACCCGGCCTGGCTGACTTCCTGCTCCGTGACCTGTACCGGACTGCTACTGTTCCTGTTTACAGCTCCTGTTGTCGCCCCGGCGACATTCTGATTGCTGCAGCGTGTGTGTTAGAGCCAATCGAGATTGCTGCATTAACTCCTGCTGAGCCGTGTCTCTTGAGCTGAGCCTTCCGTTTCTCTGGTGCACTGTACTTTGTATAGCTGAGTCTCCTTGGCACTTGCTATGCTATTCCGCTACTCTCTGAGCCTCCGATCACTTGTAGTGCTTACTCCTCAACCTTGCTGCTATTGTTAACCCTTGCTGAGCTGTTACCTTATCCACTGCTTCTGCTGAGTCAGCATCGTTGTGGGCCTCAGTTAGTCGGTGGCTCGTTGTCATCCACAGAGCAGTAGGTCTCCGTTAACGCGCCACTGGAGGCGCTATTGGCTCAAGCACTTGCAGCAACAGGTGGTTCCCGTTATACGCCTGTGGGGGCTATTGGCTCAAGCGATCTATACTGTTAGTCTCCATTATACGTCCGTGGGGGCTATTGGCTCAAAGCTATCACAATACAGTGGTCTCCGTTATACGCCCGTGGGGGCTATTGGCCCAAGCTATCACGATACTGTTGGTCTTCGTTACAAGCTCGAGGGGGCTATTTGGCTCACGCTCTTGCAGTACAGCATCCTCAGTTATACGGCCGTGGGGGCTATTGGCTCAAGTGATCTCGATACTGTTGGTCTCCGTTATACACCCGTGGGGGCTATTGGCTCGAGCTATCGCCATACTGTTGGTCTCAGTTATACGCCTGTGGGGGCTATCTACCAACTACCCTGCAGCTTCTGCCTCTGACTCAGCCCTATCTAGCAGCTCTCTACATAGACGGACTTAAGGTGTTGTGTGATCTAGCACCTATAGCTGCCTCTTATCACCTTGGGCGTGAGATTGATGATTCTTTGTACTTAACTATTCATTGCCAATCGCTGTTTTATGCCTGTCCTGTAACAGTATATGTATTGTCCCTGTTTCTGTATCCTGGTCCTGAGAAGGCATATGTAGCCTATATTCTGCTATTTACTGTACTGCCTGTAGAGGGCGATCTTGTTGTTGTTTTTTTTTTCCTACTAAAACTGTGTTTTATTCTAATCCTCTGTCTGAGTGTCTGAAAAACCGTTACAGGAAGTCCGCCATGATGTTGTCTACGGCAGGAATGTGCACTGCGGATATAGCAGGCACGTGTTCTTCTGCCCAGGACAAAATAGCCTTGACTTCTAACCAAGCAGCAAGACTTCTTGTTCCGCCTTGCTTATTGATGTAAGCCACGGCTGTGGCGTTGTCCGACTGCAATCAGACCGGACAGTATTCCAACTGAGATGTCCGATATTGAAGGGCATGAAATATCGCCTGAAGCTCCAATAAGTTGATCGGAAGTAGGGACTCCTCCAGAGACCACCGGCCCTGAGCGCTCAAGTGACCCAGGACTGCTCCCCAGCCAGAGAGGCTGGAATCCGTCGTCACCTTGGTCCAGAAGGGTGTCAGGAAGGACTTGCCCTTCAGCAGGTTGGAAAGGTCGAGCCACCACGACAAACTCAGTTCCACATGAAGAGGAAGAGAAACTGAAGTCTTCAGAAGTGCAGGTTGACACTTGCACACCTGGATCATGAACCTCTGGAGCTCCCTGGTGTGCGCTGTGGCACCCGGAACCGATTCTATGGTGGAGATGAATTTTCCCACCAGAGAGGATAGCTTCTCGCCTAGAACCGGATCCTGTGCCAGAACCGCAGAAACCCTGTGGGTGATCTGGCGAGCCACCTTGTCCGTGAGGAACATCTTGCTCTTCTGAGTGTCGAAGAGAAGGCCCAGGAAGACCAGACGCTGAGATGGGATAAGATCTGACTTGTCCAAGTTGATGATCTTTCCATGGTGGGTGAGAGTATGAATGCATTTCTGAACTTGCTGATGAAGAAGTTCCGCAGAGGGGGCTTTCAGAAGCAAGTCGTCCATGTATGGGGTAACTCCGATGCCGTTCCGGTGGAGGACTGATATCAAGGCACACAGGACATGGTTGAAGACCTGAGGAACCCTCATCAGACCAAATAAAAGAGCTGAGAACTGAAAATGTCCCCTGTCGCAGGAAAACCGGAGGTACTGCCTGCTCTCCGGATGGCTATGTGTAAGTACTTGTCCTGAAGATCCAGAGAAGCAAGAAACTCCCCCGGGGACATGCTTGTGATAATGAGTCCGGGTCACAAAGGAATTGAGATCGTTCAAGCCCAAAATAGGGCAGCAACTGCTATCTTTTTGGCAACCACAAAAAGTTTTGAGTAAAAACCCATACCCCTGTCCTGGATAGGTACCGACTCTAGAACATCCTTGTCCAGAAGAGCCTGAACAGAGCTGTCAAACAGACTGAATTTCTCTGCACCCTGAGGCGTGTGAGAAGAACGAAAATGAAAGGGAGGAAGAGAAATGAAAGGGATCTTGTACCCTTACGTCACTACCTGTAAAACCCATGGGTCCGCCACTGAGTCCTCCCAAATGCTGTGATAGTGTCGCAGATGACCACCCACAGCAGAATGTGGACCTGGGTTCACCGAGTCATGGCGAAGAAGTCTTGGAAGCCTTGGGTTTGGATGAGACCTTGGGCTTCCACTGCTGCTTGGGCTTGGAGGAGGTACACGGAGCTGAGGAAACCGCCTGGTTTGACGGACGTGTCTCATTCTGAAAGGAACGAAAACACCGGTTACGCTTAAGTGGCAATTTCTTCCTGGGAACCAAGGGCAGAACAGTACTCTTACCCCCTGTGGCCTCACTAATCAGATCCTTAAGATCTGGCTCAAACAAGGAGGTACCCTGAAAGGGTAGGGAAAGTAAGGGTTTCTTAGATGCAGTGTCGGCAGACCAGATCTTGAGCCAAAGAGCTTGTCTGGCTACCACAGAAATGGTGGAAACCCTAGCCACCAAACAGATGGCATCAAATAGGGCAGCAGAAACATAATGCCGTGCCTCAGAAATGTTGGCAAGAAGGTGCAACTTATCTGAAGTAGGTACATCCTGACGGACAGCCCGGGTGAGCTGTTCAGTCCAGACCGCAATAGCCCGGTTCACCCAAGCAGCGGCAAACGCTGGGCATATAGCAGAACCAGCAGTGGCAAAAATGGACTTGAGGGAAACTTCAAGTTTCTTGTCTGTCCAGTCCTTCAGAGCAGAGGCATCAGAGACTGGTAAGGCAGTAGATTTAGATAGCCTAGAAACAGGGGCATCCACTTTGGGAAGATGAACCCACTGAGCAAGCGCAGCTTCAGAGAAGGGATAAAGTTTGGCAAATTTCTTGGACACAGAGGGTTTCTTGTCCGGGGATTTCCACTTCTTAGACACAAGGCGGTCAAGAGTGGGGTTAGGTGGAAAGTAAGGGGCTTTTTAGGCTCCTGGAACACATCAGAGGGATCAGAAGGAACCTCCTGAACTAAGGGAATGTTAAGGGTAGTTAAGACAGCCTTGATCAGGCCCTCAGCGGAGGGTTCAGGAGCAGCCTCAAAAGGGTCCCCATAAAACTGAGAGGAGCCCAACACAGAACATTCCTCACCATCTGAATCGACCAGCAGCTCCTCCTCAGAGGAAACTGAAAGTCAGGTACTCCCTGAGGTTTGGGCAGGGAAGACTTGACTGAGGAGGGCGCCTGCCAATACTGAAAGGGAAGGAAAGAGTTGCAATGTGGACCTAAGGTTCCTAGTCGCAGCCTTGAACTCTTGCACCCAAGCTGGCTCTGTTGCATGGCTGGAGGTCCCTGGAATGCTGTCAGGGACATCAGAACATGCTGGGCATAAGTGACCTGAGAATTCTCTAGGTAGCCCTGAGTGACAGGAAGAGCAATGCGCAATGGGGGAGACAGAGACCCCAGCCTCCTTAGTCTTATGTCAACCCCCAAGCTCCAACGGTACAGACATACTCAGTGTCCATAACCTCACTGTACAATAAATCACCCAATTATAGTGTGTAAGATTAAAGTTTCACCCCAGAAATCGCTAAAATAAACTTATCTGGCAGGCGAAGGGTTAATCAGAAGAGGAGAGAAGGAGAGTCCAAGTCCAGCGTAGGATATTCGCCCTGAAGCAATCACAAAATGGCCCTCAGAAACGAGGGCGAGAAGCAAGCGATCATGGGAAATGTATTTTTTTTTTTCCCACAAAGTACCCTAAACAGTGCCCGAAGCCCCCTGAGCCATCCAACACACTAGAAACTTGAACCGGATGATAGAGCAAGGGCAGACAAGTAAAATGAGCCATCTCTGAAGTCACTAGGTTTAACGGTTGCAGAGATATGTCCCAAACAGTACAGTCCCATAGAAGTGAATGGAGCAATGGCGTCTATGCAGTAATGCACGCCTTAAAGGCGCAGTACTCAAATTTTACAAATTTAAAAGTGTAACATAAAAATGTGTAAAACAGTAATAGAACATGTAAGGACCCCCCAAAAAAACACTAAACCAGTAGGAAAAGTGTTAGAAAACCCCCTAAAAAGTGCCAAACCAGCAGCTAAAGGGTTAAATTACCACATAAACCTGCTCCAAACACCCAACAGACATACAGATAGACCCAATGAGTGCAGGAGTGTGCAATAGGAACTCCAATGAATACACCCCTGTGCGGAGTGGCACTGTGGGACAAGTGGACCTGCAGCACTCAAAGGGTTGCTCATCTTTCCTGCAGATCTTCTGTCTTCAGATTACCATGTATTAAGAAGTAACCTCAGTGGGTAACTCCTGGGGAAGCTGTGACGGTACCAGGATTTACCGGACCCTTTTGGGGTCGTCGGTTCCTGAACCGCCGCTGCTGCTGCCCCTCTTCCCTGGCTGGCTGGAGCCCTGCTGCTTCCTGGATGCTGGATGCTGCCTCCAGGCAGACTGGCAGAGCTAGTGAATTTAGCTGCAGGATCCTAGGTGGGGTTTCCAGAGGCCCTACGCCAGTAGACCAGCGAGGCAAGTGAATTCGCTCCTGCAGTGGCTAAGGTGAGAATCCCCAGCCCAACCCCCTCCAGAAATACAGCCAAGACTTGTATTAAGGAGGGTAGAACAGAACAGCCTTTATTGATAAATCACACTGCTTATATACACTTCCAGACACTCTTATCAAGATCAGAATACAAATTAGTGCTTGAAAAAGGAACATTTTAACTGGTCCATAATAACCTCCCCTGACTGGTCATTGAAGCACAGCAGGAGTCAATTCACATTCCTTAGCACATGGAGTATTCTTTAAACAAGC
Organism: Rhinophrynus dorsalis; assembly: GCA_037306005.1. Classification (NCBI taxonomy): domain Eukaryota; kingdom Metazoa; phylum Chordata; class Amphibia; order Anura; family Rhinophrynidae; genus Rhinophrynus; species Rhinophrynus dorsalis. The sequence goes on from CM074718.1 coordinate 357,354,007, forward strand.
CAGAGTGCTGGACTTAACAGCCCACTCTGCAATCTGATTCCCCAGATTTACCAAATGTCACACAATGTACAAAACAGTGATCAATATTTCAAATGTTATAGTTCTAAATTATTCCATCTGGTCACACTACTCCCCCCCAAGTCTTGGACAGACCAGGTGTGATCCCAACGGATCCACCTCTGCACTGTCCACAAAGTATTTCAGTCATCTTCTTGCCAGGATAGTCTATCAGCCTTTTTATTATACCTGCTAGGTCTGCACTGAATGATACAGGTGGAGGGAGAAGCTCCAGCTGTGTAACAACTGTCCATTTTTCCTAAAAACATATTCAGAAATGCATCCACTTTTGGGGTTGTACAGACAAGGAGCTTGCGAAGGTACTGGTAAGATACCCCAAATCATTTGCTAACAGTACCTCAGCTGGGATGCCAGACATCACTCCCACCTCACATTCTCTTTCACCAGCACCCCAATCCAGTGTGATCCGGGCCAAGGGAATCTGGTGTATGGCTCCTCCAGCAACTCGTACAGCCACTGTCCGGCCAGTTCTCTGCCTGTGGGGGACCCGGTGGGGTTGTACCATAGTGATTGTGGCCCCAGTGTCTCTCAACCCCTTGGCTGGCTGCCCGTTCACCAGCACTGTCTGACCATGGTGTCCTCGGTTATCTGTTCTGGCGGTTTGGACCAGGCTCACCTCGTGGATCGCTCCCCACACTTCGTCTCTGCCAAAAGGTGCAATATTGTAATCCACTCCCACGGGCATGGATAAATTATACTCCATAGGTTCAGTGCCAGGGTCGTCTCCTCCACAGTAGGCTTGTCTTGTTGCACTCTGGGGTGGGACCTGTAGAGATACCGGCTGCTGGGGCAAGAGCCCAGGCTGTGACTGTCTCTGAGGGTAATTGCTCCGAACGTGCCCAGGCTGCAAACAATCATCACACTGCAGTCCATAGCGGCGCCCTCTGCTGGGCTGGTTGTGACTGATGGGAATGGAGCTGAGATGTGGTATCTGGCCCATTCGAGTGTCTGTAGTAATTCCTTTGGATTGCACAGGAGAGCGACAGGGCCCATTTTCTTGAGTCTCCACATAACTTTCCATACAGTAGGCTTGTCTTGGTGAACTCCGTGGTGGGACTGGTGGAGGTATTGGCCTCTGGTGCAGGGGTCTAGGTCTGGACCGTCTCTGAGGGCAATTGCTCCGAACATGTCCCAGCTGCAAACAACTATAGCACTGCAGGCCAGAACTGCGCCTTCTACTGGGCTGGCGGCTAGTGATGGGAATGGGGCAGGTCCCTGGTACCTGGATCCCTTGAGGGGTGGCATTAGATCATGTGGGGGGGACCGGAGAGGGCCAGGGCCTACTCCATCGGGTTTCCACATATTTGTCAGCTAACTTGGCCGCTTCCCCTACTGTAGCTGGATCACGGTCCCTTACCCAATCCCGAACTTCAGGAGGCGTATGTTGAAAGAATTGCTCCAGTAGTAAAAGCTGCCGACAATCCTCCATAGTCTTTGCATTGCAGCCCAGTAGCCAGCTGGCACAAGCACGGTCCATGCGGTACACCCATTCCGCATAAGAGTCCTGTTGCCGCCGTCGGGTATCCCGGAACTTTCGCCTGTAGGTTTCTGGGGTAACTGCATACCGGGCAAGCAGGCACTTTTTCACCTCAGCATAATCGCGGCTGACTTCATCAGATAGGGCTCGATATGCCTCGGCTGCACGTCCAGTCAGTTTGCCCACCAGAATTTTTACCCAGTCTCTCTGATCAATCTCATAAAGGGCACATTGCCTCTCAAAATCTTGCAGGTACCCGTCTATGTCTGTAGAAAAACACTCTAAGTCGCGCTCAGAGACTACAAAAGGGAATCAGTATCAACAGCAACCAAAATACTCCAAACTAAGACAGAAATCTAAACATTCCTAAGGAAAAGAATAATGATAATAATAATATGGGTAATAAATCACTCTTAACAGCCACAGTCCATAAACGATGCTCCCACACCCTCTCCAAGATCCTCCAGGTGCTGCTCCTTAGATGGCCTTTTTCATCCACATAACACACGAAATCTGTAAATCTGCAATAAGAGCGCAACAGAGGACGATCTAAAAGTAGGGTTTATTCTTGAATAACACACTTGCGCAACATCTAAAAACACGTACAGAATAAAATCAACATAGAAGCTTATCTGTCTTATGATGATGCCTCCGATACTTTAATCATCCACTCCGCTCTCCTATATCCGATAGTTCTCCAGGGAGGATACAAATGGATCACTTAGCGTTCTCAAGTTTTCAGCACTCCTACTGTGCCTATGTATACGCTAACTTCTGGATTCCTTATCACTCCCAATAGGTATTTTAAGCGTGTTCAATTGATTATATTGTATCCGTTTTCAACTATAGGCATCCACATAGACAATACAACTCTCAGATACACTGTATCAAATACTTAGAATATTGAAACCTAATAGCCAACGCGTATCGCGGACGTTACTGACCGCTTCATCAGGGCTTACAGGCTGCCCCGATTCACCCGGTTAAATCCTTACACCTCACATCCGGTCACGGTGAAACGAGGCAGCCCGATAATACTGTCTTAACCCTTCACCACCTTTTTATCTCATATCCACATCTTTATATTATATTGTCTTCTCCTCCCTTTCATATAATCTACATTCCTATTTGTATATGTATATATATCCACTTAATACATCCAAATAACTAAAAATTTCTCCTCTTTTCAATAGATACTTATGACTGTGCCTCTAAAATTATTTATTTATTTATTTATTAACCCATTGAGCACCACGTGGATAGAAGGTGCACTATAAAAAACTGTGCACACAAACCCCTCATACTCTCAAACGGGTCACATATTCCCAATATAAAAACACACAATTCTCAACCTAACTGAGGACTCAAAAATACTACATAGATATTACATTTCTATTTTGATTTAAATTATAATCACGATTGAAATGGTACTCACACCACCTAGAGCGGATGATAATCGCATATTTGACTCACATCAATTATAGAGGAGTGCTCCACATAATAATTTCACTACCAGAACTGTAACTAGAGCCATGATAAAACTCAAATAAAGGCTGCCAAATCCAAATCAACATTTAAACCTTCCGGCTGTAGAGTCTTTAATTGGTGTATCCAGAACGTTTCTCTCCTTCTCAACTTTAATAGTCGATCTCCCCCTCTTCTCTCTGCTTTAACTTGTTCTATAGCCATTATGGTCATATTTTCTTTCTTACATTCAGGGTACTCCAAGAAATGTTGAGGAACACTATGAGTTTCCATTCTATTTTTAATGTTCCTTAAGTGTTCCCCAAATCTGATTCCGAGCTTGCGTTTAGTCCTCCCCACATATTGCCTACCACATTGGCAGTTGAGGAGATAAACCACAAACTCCGAATTACAATTGAGGAATTGTTTCACATGATATTTTTTACCAGTAACCGTTGATTCAAACATCGATTTGGATTCATTGCCTCTGAAGGGATAGTGTGCACACGTAGTACAGCCCTTCCTACCACACTTAAACATCCCTTTACTAACCTTCAAAAAATGTTTTTCTTTTATGTCCATTGGCTTCTGCTTTCTTAGTCTCTAATTTCTTATAGATATCACTTGGTGCAACTAGTTGTTTTATATTCACATTGCGTCTAAAGGAGATCTTTGGTCTTTCCTCAATTACTGGACCTAAAATCGGATCCTCCTTTAGTATATGCCAATGTTTTCTCAAAACCTTTTCCATCTGGGGTGCTTTGTGATTATATAGTGTGGTAAAGAAAGGCATCCATTCTCCCTTATTTTTCTTCTTCTCTTTATATGTTATCAACTCCTCTCTTGATATCTTTTTCACTTTCATCTCTGCTTCATCTAAAAGCTCTCTGGAGTAACCTTTATCTAGGAACTTATTTCTCACTATCATGGCCTCATATTGAAAATCTTCCTCTTTTGTACAATTCCGCTTAACCCTCCGTAATTGGCCATATGGAATGTTCTGCTTCCATCTCTTGTGATGTCCGCTCTTAAAGTGGAGATATCCATTACTATCCACATTTTTCCTATGATTTGTTGTACATACTTTTGTGTCCTCAGTATATAAAAGTAAATCCAAAAATTCAATCTTATGTATATCGGTATGCGAAGTGAAGGACAAATTAAACTCATTATTATTCATATATCGATAGAAGTCATGAAGCTCTTGTTCTGAACCTTCCCATATAATCAGGATATCGTCTATATAGCGCTTGTAATAGACGACATTCTGGGCGAAGGGATTGTTTTGCCAAATAGCTACAGACTCCCATCTACCCATGTATAGATTTGCATAAGATGGAGCAAATGCACAACCCATAGCAGTTCCAGTCACCTGACTATAAATTACATCTTGAAACAAAAAATAGTTATGTTTTAAAACAAACATAACTGCATCAGTCAGGAACTGGACTTGCCTCTCTGGCAAAACTCCATCTTCTTCCAAGAAATACCTAGTGGCTTGTGCTCCCCCATCATGAGGAATAACCGTGTACAGGGAGGACACATCACATGTAACCCACCTGTACGTATCTTTCCACACGATACCCTCCAAACTTTGGATAACCTGTATGGTATCCCTCAGATATGAGGGTAACAAGACCACCAGTGGCTGTAAAAACAAATCTATATACCTGGATAGATTGTCAGTCATGGAATTGATACCTGAGACTATAGGACGACCGGGGGGTTGTTTTTGATCCTTGTGTATCTTGGGAAGATAATAAAAAATGGGTATAGTACTAGATTCATTATATAAAAAACCCAATTCATCCTTGGTTATTATTTCATCCTGTTTAGCTTTATCTAGTAATCTTCTTAAATCACCCTGATATTCCTTTGTGGGATTGTTTTTTAATATCTGATAGGTCTCAATATCAGACAACAATCGACCCGCTTCTATTATATAATCTTCAATATCCAAGATACAAACCCCCCCTCCCTTATCTGCTTGTCGTATCACAATATTAAAGTCTTCCTTTAAAGATTTCAAAGCTGCATTCTCTCCAAAATCCAAATTGTGTTCAATTCTCTTATCTCTTTTACATATTTTGTCCATATCCTTCACAACCAATTTTTCAAAGACTTTTAGATATTCTCCCTGATGTTGTGCAGGATAAAAACTAGATCTCATTTTTTTACCACTGTGTATAGGAGTGTGTTCATAACTACTAGTATTATCCTCTAACCCCTCCAATCTCCTTAATCCATATTGATCCCCTATTGTCAACTCATTTGTTGGACCTTTTCTATTTCTCTCCTTTTTATTATTATTTAAAAAGAAACGCTTAACTGTTAGAGATCTAATATATTTCTTTACATCTATAAATGTATCAAAAGGGTTAGGTTGATGATAAGGGGCGAAGGATAGACCCTTAACCAGAACTTTGGCTTCTTCCTCAGTGATATCCCTTGATGATAAATTAAATATACCCCTACCACTTTGTCCTTTTCCTACTCCTTTCTGGATATCTTGGCCAAATTTCTGTGATCTTCTTGAATGTAAGAAAGAAAATATGACCATAATGGCTATAGAACAAGTTAAAGCAGAGAGAAGAGGGGGAGATCGACTATTAAAGTTGAGAAGGAGAGAAACGTTCTGGATACACCAATTAAAGACTCTACAGCCGGAAGGTTTAAATGTTGATTTGGATTTGGCAGCCTTTATTTGAGTTTTATCATGGCTCTAGTTACAGTTCTGGTAGTGAAATTATTATGTGGAGCACTCCTCTATAATTGATGTGAGTCAAATATGCGATTATCATCCGCTCTAGGTGGTGTGAGTACCATTTCAATCGTGATTATAATTTAAATCAAAATAGAAATGTAATATCTATGTAGTATTTTTGAGTCCTCAGTTAGGTTGAGAATTGTGTGTTTTTATATTGGGAATATGTGACCCGTTTGAGAGTATGAGGGGTTTGTGTGCACAGTTTTTTATAGTGCACCTTCTATCCACGTGGTGCTCAATGGGTTAATAAATAAATAAATAAATAATTTTAGAGGCACAGTCATAAGTATCTATTGAAAAGAGGAGAAATTTTTAGTTATTTGGATGTATTAAGTGGATATATATACATATACAAATAGGAATGTAGATTATATGAAAGGGAGGAGAAGACAATATAATATAAAGATGTGGATATGAGATAAAAAGGTGGTGAAGGGTTAAGACAGTATTATCGGGCTGCCTCGTTTCACCGTGACCGGATGTGAGGTGTAAGGATTTAACCGGGTGAATCGGGGCAGCCTGTAAGCCCTGATGAAGCGGTCAGTAACGTCCGCGATACGCGTTGGCTATTAGGTTTCAATATTCTAAGTATTTGATACAGTGTATCTGAGAGTTGTATTGTCTATGTGGATGCCTATAGTTGAAAACGGATACAATATAATCAATTGAACACGCTTAAAATACCTATTGGGAGTGATAAGGAATCCAGAAGTTAGCGTATACATAGGCACAGTAGGAGTGCTGAAAACTTGAGAACGCTAAGTGATCCATTTGTATCCTCCCTGGAGAACTATCGGATATAGGAGAGCGGAGTGGATGATTAAAGTATCGGAGGCATCATCATAAGACAGATAAGCTTCTATGTTGATTTTATTCTGTACGTGTTTTTAGATGTTGCGCAAGTGTGTTATTCAAGAATAAACCCTACTTTTAGATCGTCCTCTGTTGCGCTCTTATTGCAGATTTACAGAACCCGTCTATGTCTCCTGTGCTCTCCTCAAACACCCGGAAGGCTTGATGAGGCAGTTTTCCCTTTCGGGATCCACAGCTCTGTGGAAATCCAGAGTCTCTCGGGCCTCTCTCCAGTTCTGCCATCCTCAGACGTTCCTCCCTTTCTGCTGTCCTCTCCTGAGTCACAATGGCCATGACTCTATCCACCACCTCAGCAGATGGATTGGGCCCATAAAAAGCAAGCCGGATCTTGACATCTCGGGTGAAGGCATCCTCATGCTCTGTAGAGCTCTCCCTGGATCCCATGCTGGTCTGCAGGCTTCAACTGATAGGCGGTCCATCTGCATCAAAGCCTCAATCAAATCAGTCTTTCTGGGTCCACTTGCATCTCCACCTCTGGCAGTTAGGATCTCTTTTAACGTGGATCGCTTCAGCTGCTTGTAGAACCCCTCCATATGCTTGCAATTGGCTCCAGCCAAATCTCCCGATGGAGATTGTCCCGTTGGTGGTTTGAATGCCTTTAGGAAGAGGGCATCCCACCTTACTGCCACCCAATGTGACGGTACCAGGATTTACCGGACCCTTTTGGGGTCGTCGGTTCCTGAACCGCCGCTGCTGCTGCCCCTCTTCCCAGGCTGGCTGGAGCCCTGCTGCTTCCTGGATGCTGGATGCTGCCTCCAGGCAGACTGGCAGAGCTAGTGAATTTAGCTGCAGGATCCTAGGTGGGGTTTCCAGAGGCCCTACGCCAGTAGACCGGCGAGGCAAGTGAATTCGCTCCTGCAGTGGCTAAGGTGAGAATCCGCAGCCCAACCCCCTCCAGAAATACAGCCAAAACTTGTATTAAGGAGGGTAGAACAGAACAGCCTTTATTGATAAATCACACTGCTTATATACACTTCCAGACACTCTTATCGAGATCAGAATACAAATTAGTGCTTGAAAAAGGAACATTTTAACTGGTCCATAATAACCTCCCCTGACTGGTCATTGAAGCACAGCAGGAGTCAATTCACATTCCTTAGCACATGGAGTATTCTTTAAACAAGCCAGAGTGCTGGACTTAACAGCCCACTCTGCAATCTAATTCCCCAGATTTACCAAATGTCACACAATGTACAAAACAGTGATCAATATTTCAAATGTTATAGTTCTAAATTATTCCATCTGGTCACAGAAGCACTTAGAATGAAGATTTTCCCCTCAGGGCTTAAGGTCCACAAAAAGCACCTGGATACTGAGCTAGCCACATCTAAGGGCATTGTCAGTTACGAAATACCACCATTAGGAGGATTACCATATCTAACAGAAGAATATAAAAGATTCTAAAACTATACCAGAACTGTTTTCTTGTCTGGTGTTGTCTTCACCAAGGAATAAATCTTTCTGAAGCTGGTTGGCTAGCTGCAGCCAAGGAGGGAAAGTAGGCTCCACCCCATGCATACACTTCTAGAATTGTTCCTGCCTATTAAAGGGGTGTATCGCCTACCCAGCGTTACCAGTAACCTGTATTGGACGACAGAGAAAAACTTTTATTTAATGTCTAATAAAGTAAGGTGGCAAAAAGGGGTAGACTAAAAAAAAAAAAAAAAAAAAAATGTTGGTAGGATGTGGTATGTTGTTAATAGTTAGTAGAAATACAAGCATGTTTAGTCAAACAGAATCACCAGTTTGTCACAGTATAATGTACTGGTAGTTATCCAATAAAATGGACTATTTAAAGTGGTTTGTCCTCATCAGCATTCGGTAAGTTGATCACAGAGCCCTTTAAAACATCCCACCCCCTTAACTGCAAATTGCACACTTAAAGGTTGTATAATCCTTCTAAAACTCTGTTATTCTAATACCTGCAACTGTAACTGTTGGATGGATAGTGGTATATAGCATTTTTGGAACTGAACAGGAATGCTGAAGATTTTATCTGTATTGTTATCTTCAGTGTTGGAGTCACATACACAGTCATGGAATGCATAAGAGAAACCCATAGATCTTTGCAACATTATATGAGACCAGCAGAGGATTGCAGAATTAGAGAACAGTGGAACAAAATACCAGGCCAACAGTATATAAAACAGAGTATTGCACCTTTATATGAAACCTGCAGGATTTTGAACATTACAAGACAGACAAAGGAAAGCAAAAACTTTAAATAATGGCAGACAGTGGGACAAGGCTGGAGTGTCAGACAGTGTTTGTGGTTTCTGACTACCAGTGGACAGTGGAACATGGCTGGAGTGTCAGACAATGTATTTGTGTTTCTGTGCCTACCAGTGTCTTGGGAAGAAAACAGTGCATATTTGGTTCTGTGGCTACTAGTGAAAAGTGGAACAAAGTTTGTGTGACAGACATTGTATGTGTGACTCTGTGACTACCTGAGAAAGAGGAACACGAAGAACAGATGGGGCGCTCATAGTGAAAACTATTAACTTAACCCCTTAACGACCGGCAGTCACTTAAGGACCACGGAGCATTTTTTAATTTAATTTAATTTTTTTTTTAAATTCCGGTTCCGGACTCCCTGAAAGGTGTGCAGCCGTGGGGGGAGGCCGGAATTCCATGACGGTCATATTACGTCATGGCTCGATCTGAGTTAACGACCTTTCAGAATTCCGTACTATGACTGTCAAGGGTCGTTAAGGGGTTAAAAACATCTACCAAACACTAGTGAACTACAGTCTCAAAGTTTGCTAGAAACAGACAGTTAAACAGACAGAGACTTTTCACTCCCACCACTCAGTACCACAGGCATCTCAGCGGTTCCCCAGATAAGGATGTTGAGCCAGATTCCTCCAAGAGACACGCACACAAAAATAACAAATTGGGGAGTTTATAGATATAACAGGAATGTATAACAATAATGAAAAAAAAAAGACATCTTTAACCCCTTAACGTCTAGTGACGTGTCAGGACCATCACTGCTATTTTTCCCTTAAGGACCAGTGACAGTCCTGGCATGTTGCCTGCAGGAGCGCTGTGAGTAGTACAGGGGACTGAAATTGATCGCTCCAAGACCGGAGCAATCGCCATCGTTCCCCCGTTCAGCGTGCCGGCACACGTGATCAGCATCTGGTCCTTAAAGGGGAACATTCACATCATATAAACTTGTGCCCATTGTCTTTATTTCGTTAAACTAGATTAGCTTTGTTTTTTTTTGTTGTTTTTTTAAGCGTTGCTAACCTAGTACTGAAGATATGCAGAGTTAAAATAGTGCACTTCCGCATTGTGCCAGTTGGCCATAAGCCTCCATTGGATGGTTGAGATACTGCACCTAAAAAAAGTGCACGTTTGAGCTGCAATACCTTTTTGAATAAAATACCTATCTGCAGCGGGTGTACCCTTGTTTTACTCAGGAGGATAAACCCTGCATTATATATTTTTAGATATTAAGTGTTCCTTTAAGTTAGTTTTAGATAACAAAAAAATTTACTTTTTTGACTCTTTTTCTCCTCGTCTGTAAAAAAGCTGCTGTACAAGTGAGCAGCCCCTTCCTCTAAGCCCAAGAAATAACATTAAAAGAATCACAATTGGTCATGTACTGTAAAATGCCATAAGGGGTATCCACGACATCAGGGTTATCCACATGACACTCTACACCGTTGTGTAGAGTCTACAATATATATCCCACATCACATCACAGAGCTAACAGTTAGCAGTGTTTGACCTACATGACATCACAGAGTTTACAGTTCGAGAGGAATTACCCAATGTAGGTCAGTTCTGGTGAAGTACAAGCTCTGTGGTGCCTACAGAGTTTACAATCTCTGACCCACATGTCACTACAGTGCTACAATATATGACCCATATGGTACAACAGCGCTAACAATGTAAAGTTAATTAACCACTGTGGTTCATCCTGTGAACTGTAAGCTCAGTGGTATCACGTGGGTTACAGATTGTAAACTTTGTGATGTCATGTGGGTGAGAGTCACAACATCACAAACCATAAACTCTGTGGCATAGAAGCAGCAAAAATTATGAGGGGAATAGGGCTTTACGGAGAGGCAGTCCTCATGTTAATGCCATGTTGTGAGCCATTTCGGTTGATGTGCTCATTGGGTGGAAGAACACTTAACTTCCAGCACTTCAGGAGTTAATGTTAGCTGACTATATCTCTGTTATCTCCTGAAATTCTGAAACGTTAGGCATGCCTCCTCATGGTGCTAATTAAATAGTAGATTTGTTAGCTTGCTGCAAGCACTCCATGGGCAATATGGTTACATAGGTTTTACTTCCTAGAGTGCCAAGCCTGTGTGGGACACATTCTTGGTTATATGTACCCGCATGGCGAAGCCCATGTTCCACATGTGGCTTGGGTCACTCCCTCCCTACTCTGCCGTTTAGTTATTTATTTTATTAATGTTGGGTGGGGAGGCATCAGGACACCCCCCAATTATTGACTTCACAGCTGATCGATATGAGAAATCCGTATTAGCGATGCAGGTGAGCAACATGCGCTCTTGTTTCACTCCTACCTGGTGACGTGAGAAGGCTTTCCCTAATCCCGCCCACTCCTACTGGGAGTGAAGGAGGAGAGTATGTTACTCTCCTGAGTCGCCATTATTCATTTCCCAGAGATATTGGCTGAGAGATCAGTATCTGGGGGACATAAGGAAGGGTTTTGATCCCCCCCAACAGGGTCTGATAAAGATTTAAAAAAATAAATAAATAAATATTTACCCTTATGTGTGCCATAGGGTTGTCCAACATATAGATTTGCAATGCGATGGACACCCCTGTGGCACACACAGGATATTTTTTTCTCATTTTTACTCAGACCTTGATGGTCTGATGACCCCCATAGAAGACTGCATATAATAATAATAAAAGAATAGTGGGCTGGACACCCGAGGCACACACAAAATGTTATTTTCATTATTTTATATTCAGACATCAGCGGGAGCCTTTGCAATGCATTGCACCCCCTGTGGCATGCACCCTAACTGCCTCCAGTCCCCCCATGCACCCTGCCCCCCAAGGTTTTACAGCCCACTAGTCATCACATTCAGACATACACTGTCTAACCCCCCAGCCTTCTTCAACTAGTAGCCATAGAATCGCACATACATTGTTTGCTTTCCCCATCATTTTCCCACTGGAAGCCATGCTTATGTGCCTAATTGGATACTTTCCAAAATGGTATGCTTCATCTAGCTTTTCTTCATTTCTCTCGTTGTTATAACCATTTTAGCAAAGGCAAGTCACAGTTGAAAAATGTATGATAAATGATTGTAGTTGGTGTAGTTTGTGCTTCTGGCACCCCTTGCAGTATGTCAGCTCATACTCATACCAACCAATTTGTCTTGGAAAAAAGTAACAAATTATTAATTTACAGTCATACATTCCATGTTTTTTCAAAGCTATCTGTAGGTAAAGAGGTAGAAATGTAGCACATTCTAGAAACATTTGGACACAGCAGCCTAGGGGTAAGAAGGTAAGTGACCTCTCATTTGATGTGGGCGAATGCCTACTTTCCAAAATGGTATACCCCGCCTACCTTTCCTGCATATCTTTAATGGTTATTGCGATTAAGTAATTCCAAAAAAGAAAAGTGTCAGGTGTAGGTTTATGTCCCTGGCACCCACATATTGTATGTTAACAAACACAAATGGGGTAACATTTTGCTCAGGCTGGTAGGAAAGATTTTTGTATCTCTGAAGTGGTGGGAATGTAAAAAATATATATTTGTTCCTATAGCACCAACTTATGGAAATACTTGTTCACCCCAGCCTACAGACAGAAAGGCAAGTGCCCCCTCATTATCTGCTTTCTAAAATGATATACCCTACCTTTCCTTCATATCTCTAATAGTAATGACTATTTTATTACAGGCAGCCACTTTTAAAAAAGAAAACCAGTAGGTGTAGTTTTGTGCTGAACACATACCAGTGAGGTGCCTTTTTTCATGTAAGAGCAGTAACTAATCAATAGAGGTGGAAGTGCAATAGTTTTCAAAGTTTTCAGTGTATTTGTAGTGGAGGAAATGTAAAAAAAAAGATGCAATTTTTTTTTACTTTAGCTCCATCCTCTGGAAACATTGTGCAAACCAGGCTAGGGGTAGAAAGGCATATGACCCCCCATTTGATAGAGTGGGTCATCTTATTTTAAAATACTATGCTTTCTCTAACTTTGCTTCATATTTTAGTACAGGTAAGTCATGTTGTAAAAATTATAAGAAAAATGAGAAATTGTAGTTTTGTGCTTCTGGCACTCCCTATAGTATGTTAGCTTTTACCAGCAGTGTGCCATTTTTCTCATAACAGCAGTAGCTAATGAATGTGGTTGTATGTAAATTCCACAGATTACTGTACATATGAAGGAGTGGAAATGTGAAAAAAAATATCATTTTTTTCCCTTTAGGGCCACCTTCTGGAAACATTTGTGCATGCCAGGCTAGGGGTAGAAAGGCAAATGACCTATCATTGATGCAGTGGGTTATTTTCTTTGCAAATTGGTATTCTTTGTCTGCCTTTTCATTTCTGCAGTTCTTACAACTATTTTAGTAAAGTTAAGTCATGTTTGAAAAATTATAAGAAAAATAAAAGGATTGTAGATGGTGTAGTTTTATGGTTCTGGCACCCCATACACTATTTCAACTCATACCAGTGGGGTGCCATTTTTCTCATAAGAGCAGCAGCTATTTAATGCAGGTAGAAATGCCATAGTTTTCAAAGATTTTAGTACATTTTAATGGCTGTAACTTTGAAGTATTCCTATTTGTTTTTCCTTTAGCACCAAATTTGGAAACATTTGTGCACACATGGTCATACCTGGGAATTTTCTAAATGAGCTAACCCGGAGACCCGCTCTTCCTGCAGCCCTGTACTCACTGGCCATGAATCATTTGCTGTCTAGAGAGCAGCTGGTTTACTGCACCTAAAACACGATAAATAGAGCAATTCTGGAGCAAACTATATATCACACCACCCTCTTTTCTCTGTGATCTACAACTACCAAGCACACAAACTGCAAAACATAATGGGACGAACACTGAGAAAACCTCATTGGATTTCACCAAATTCGACGACACCTCTAGCCTTGTGACTGGCCCAAGGCTCAGTCTCTTTTTGGGCGCAGGGCGGCTAGTTGCTTTAGAAACGATGGAAAGAAAAAATGACAATAGGAAGCTGGTAGTGGTGCATGCGTAGAATGGAACTGAACAGGCAAGTTCAAAATTGAACAGCTACCAGAAGAACTGCGTTGCTGTGTGGCTCTGAAAACAGCAATTCCATGAGTTTCAACGTTACCTGGTGATTAGCAGGTGTCATCCGGAGACAGAGCTCTAAATACGGAGTCTCCAGGTAAAACCCGGCAAGTTCCCAGGTATGCATATGGCATGGGGTAGAAAGGAAAGTGAGCCTTTATTTGATGCAGTGGGTTATCTTCTTTTCAAAATGGTTTGCTTTGTCAACTTTTTCTTCACCTCGGTAGCTGTTATAACAGCTTTAGCACAGGCAAGTCATGTTTGAAAACATTTTTTAATCAAATCAGAGGTTGTAATTGGTGTACTTTTATTATTTCAAAGAAAATAGACCGATATAAGCAGTACCTACATTGGGGAGCAATAGTATGCACTGTAAGAAAAGAACGTAGCTTAGGTTTAACTGAAGCATTACTATCCCCTTAAGAGCACTAGTTAATGAATACAGTAGGAGAGTCAGCTATTTTGAAGGATTGTTAGGACATTTGAAAGGGTGAACAATTGAAAACATGCCATTATTTTACTTTAGCTGCTCCTTCTGGAAATATTTGTGCACATTAGGGTAGGGGTAGAAAGGCAAAGAGAGCCCTCATTTGATGCAGTGGGATCTCTACTTTCCACAAATAAATAGTTTTATATAATTATTCAGCTGTTTTGGAGTAGTTTTACCATATAAGCACTGGAATGTGCATTTTAATTCTCCTGGTAATTAGGGGTCTGTGCAGGCCATGCATGTAAGTAAAACTATACATATCTGGTATTTTTGTAGTTGGGGGGTTTCAGACTTTTTCAAATAATTAAAACGTTCACAATCAACATAAACGGTTTTGATATATACTGTGTGTCTGATTTTAGCAAAATAAGTAAATTTTTACCTTTTTGTAAGTATAACAACGTAGCTTGTTGCAAAAGGAAGAAGGTAGAGCTTGATGGGCTTGTGTCTTTATTCAACCTAATTTACTATGTTACTATGTATTTACTTCATTTGAGACACCATGCAAAAGCCCAATTCATTTTTAAAAATGATATATTTTTCCATATGTAACTAGAGAGTTACCTACGGGAATCATACCTAAACAGATGGATAGCAAAAATGCTGAAAATGTGTCTGGCCTTCAGGATGTAAGAAATGGCCCAAGCTCCTGGCACTCAAAGGTTAATCACATTAACTCATGCAGTGCTGAAAATAAGTGATTTTTTTTTTTTTTTGTGGTGGTGGTGGTAGGGGTAGTCCGTGTTAATTCCTGCAACTCTGACAGGTCCTTTCCTGCCATTAGGTGACAGATTCCTTAGCCTCCAGCACTACAGGTGTTAACAGGGTTACAAGCCATATTAACCCATGAAGTCCTGTAAGCTATGAAGTCTGGTCTGACACCTAATAGGCACTGTAAGGTGGTAGGTCAGTCCTTCCAGACAGCCTTACTATATTAATTCCCGACGGTCTGGGAACTAAGATAAAGTCCACTGTAGGTATGCTCTTGACCCCAATTACATAGGTGCCAACAGGCAAGGATTGTCTAGGACTAGCTCAGATTTGGTGCTTGGTCCCAGAATAAAGATTTGTAGCCTATTTGCCCAGGACTGGCCTGCTTAGGAAGGGTTGCAAATGCACACCAGGCTTATCTAATATTAGATACACTTGGGCCATGATCTCCTCCACCCCATTAAGCCTTTGTGCTAGAGATCTGTACAATGGGTTACACACCCTTCTGGCCATGAAATGGTTATTCAGTAAGATGCTTGCCATTGCAATTCCTCCTATAAAGGGCTATTGTTGCTGTTATAAATCATGGATCAACAAACTGTGACAGAATATGCAGTGAAAACTGGATTAAGAAAAATAGAATCAATAAAGTAATTGTGTTCTAAAATGTATAATTGGCAAAAGTGTCTAATATACATAGCTGGGAACTTGCCGTGTTTCATCCAGAGACTGCAGATTTAGAGTACTGTCTCCGGGTCTCCAGACGAAACCTTTAAAGGGATAGTAATACTTCATTTTATCTTTATTTTATTTTGTAGGCATTAAAAAAACATGAAGAACGATATAAGTCTTATCTCTCAAACCTTTATGGTTTATGAGATATTCACAAGCAAAGTATCCGCCCCCCCGTTCAGCCAAATCATAAGGGAGGTGCCCAGGTAGACTGCAGAGAGGGACAATCTTCAATTAAGATAAGGGAAAAAGCTGAAAAACTTGTCACGGGGGAAGGGCTTTCATTGTTTTCATACAAAGAAGATTGTCCCCTGCTGTTATCTGTCTGGTCTTACAACCAGATTCACATCTGAGAAGAGATGGCTTACACTAGGAAAAAGGGGCGGGAGGGGGAAACTTTGCTTGTGAATATCTCTTAAACCATAAATGTTTGAGAGATAAGACTTATCGTTCTTCATGTTTTTCTAATGCCTATAAAATAAAGTTAAAACGAAGTATTACTATCCCTTTAAATCTATGTGTAGCCAGATGCACGTAACCAGTACCATCATCATGCGGCATTTGCCGCTTTTGCGAAGCTTCAAATCATATCCGGTGTAATCTCCACAACACCTGACCTTTACCAATATGTGACCCCCCTCACCCACGGACGAGCCCGCCAATTGTATGCATTACTGCCGCCGCACAGGTTCAGGGTGCTCAGAGTGGCTGGAGCGAGGACTAGGACTGGCATCAGTAGTTAGGTCCGTGATTCATGCTAGCTGTTCTGTTTCCTCATCAGGGCTTGGTGAACCCTTAATACATGCTTGGGAAAAGCCTCCCAGTAACGGCCTACGGCCCGTTACAAGCTAGATCTTTAAATTGCAGGAAGCCATATTCACTAAAGCATCACTCTGGGTTTTTTTCTTTTAAATGCAAAATACTTCTTAATAAACCATTTCACTCACTTGTTCAGAAATTCAACTTCCGGCATCATTGCCATCCATAACATGGAGAAATCGGCAGTCAAGTTAATAAAAATGACATTTGACACATAAGAGAGATGTAAGCATTCACTGGGTGACTGGTAAAGAAAGTAGAATGTGATTGCATCTTTACTTGTGTAGCAACCAGGAAACCTTACAACCATTGCATTGTTATACATGAAGCCCAGCAAAACTGGGTCGCTGTTTACCTTAGATCTGCTTAACGGGGTGGTGATTGGTCAGAGCTTTTGTACGGTACATGGTCATGCATGTGCTCCTGGTGACTGAATGTGGCTTTGAGGCCTGTTGTGGAAGCGGCTGCCTGCCCTGTGCCTTCTCACCATATCCCAGCCAGCCACACAGGCCCTGCCGTTTAATGCTCACAAGGCCAAGCTTCCCTGGGACACTCTGAGGCACATCAAGAACAGAGAGAAACAGAAGAGAACCGACCAGCAGCATGGGCCTGCCACTGTCTACCTGCTGGAGGTGGCCAGGGCTGGGAGCAGAGACTCTGGGGCTTCTGTCTCTGTGTTCTCTGAATTCAACAGGTGGGAATAGGACACAGGTGGGCAGCCTGAGCCCCTTCAGCTGCCCAGGGATACGATTGCTATCATACCCATCCAGCCTTTGGGGCATGATGGGACTTGTAGTCCTGAACAGCTGGAAATCTTCAGGTATAAGTTACATTTTCTGCTGTGCAGTTACTACTGTACAGATGTATTAATAGTCTCACTTTAAGTTTAAAATTAAAGAATATACACGTTACCTTCCAAACACTTATGTAGAGGACTTCAAGCATATATGGTATTTCATTTAAAAAGAGAAAATAAAAAAAACCAAAAAGTATGCTTCACTCTACAGTCCCTACTCTTAACCCTTTGAGTGCCAGAGTAGTATGCAATGCATTGCTAAGAGATGAGTTGCCTACCCCTCTTCCACTCACATGGTTAACCCTTTTGTTGCAACTGCTGTCACATTCCCTCACATCTTACTGTAGTGCTTAGCTGGTGTGTCTCATTTCTACTTCTCAATCTAAGCTGCGCACCCTGGCTCACTTCCGTAATGTATATCAATATCCCCAGTGTCTGTCACACAGTGTGTGTGTGTATGTGTGTGTGTGTCTCTCTCTCACATACTCTGCATATGTCACTTAATGTGTGTATCTGTATGTCTGTCTGTGTCCCCCCCACACAAACACTGCATCTGTCACTTAATGTGTGAATCTGTATGTGTGTTTCTGTCTGTCTTACACCATTCCTGCATATGTCACCTAATGTGTGTGTGTGTGTGTCTTTGTATGTGTGTGTTTGTCTCACACTGTCTGCATATGTGTCTTTCACACAATGTGTGCCTGACAGTATTTGTCTGTGTAACTTAAATGGCGCCCAAAACCATCCCACAAGCATACCTGGGGACTTTTTCTTCACCTCCGGGGAGGCCTGTGGTGCAGCTGAGGAAGACAAATGATGCAATTTGAGTTAAAAAGGGGACGGGGCTTCAGACAAGTGTAAAAGTATAGGGGGAATAGGCGGGGGTAGGAGAAGAAGTGGGCGGGGAGTGGGTGGAACAATAGGGAAGGAGCACCAATGGGCAGAGTTTCTTAAGATACTGCCCACACCCCGAAGAATCAGACTCTGTCGGAGACCCGGTAATGCAGAGTCAAAACTGGAGTCTCCGGGGCAAACCCAGAGTGTTCCCAGCTATGCTCACAAGGCTACAGCTACATTAATAACTGTCTACATGATGTCACTAATACAACTGCAGTTCACTAAGACCCTGTAAAACTTCTTACAAGACTTGACATTTCAAATACAATACAACATATATACAAAACCATAGTTTTAACTATAAGGTGCAGCCAGTTTGCTTTAGAAATGCACATTGGTCTATGGAAAAGCCTTTGACTCAGTGATAAAGCAAGCAATAATCGATGCCCTGATCAACCAAAGAATAGATATAGCTTACATCAGTTTCTTCCAATAAATATATGAAAATACAACTGCATCAATACAGATTAACAATGATAAAGTCCAGATCAACATAGAAAAAGGGGTACGACAAGGAGACACAATCTCCCCCAAACTATTTTCTGCTTGTGTAGAAGATTCAGTGGATCATTGGAGACTACCTATATCACTTAAAGGGATAGTAATACTTTGTTTTAACTTTATTTTATTTTGTAGGCATTAAAAAAACATGAAGAATGATATAAGTCTTATCTCTCAAACCTTTATGGTTTAAGAGATATTCACAAGCAAAGTTTCCCCTCCTGCCCTTTTACCTAGTATAAGCCATCTCTTCTCAGATGTGAATCTGGTTGTAAGACCAGACAGATAACAGCAGGGGACAATCTTCTTCCTATGAGAACAATGAAAGCCCTGCCCCCCTTAACATGTTTTTTCAGGTTTTTCCCTTATCTTAATTGAAGATTGTCCCTTTCTGCAATCTACCTGGGCACCTCCCTTCTGATCTGGCTGAGCAGTGTTACATCAGTAAAAGGGGCTGGAGGGGGACACTTTGTCATTGAATTACTCTTGAACTATAACTGTGACAGAACTGAAATAACACTCTCCAAAGTCCAAATACTATGATGATTAATTAGAGCTGCTTTTATTATGAAGCGTTACTATCCCTTTAAGTTTTGCAGACAATATACTCTTTAACTGTAGTCAAGAAGAACTACAGGATCACATTGAAGGGCTACAACAGGAAAGCAAAAATTTTGGTCTGAAGATGAATAGCAACAAAACACATCATGTTTAACAAACTAACCATACCAAGGAAGATCGCAGTAGATGGACAAGAACTAGAAGAAGTGGAAAAGTATGTTTACCTTGAAAGGAAATGTCAACAGATGGAAACACCATGATGGAAATTGAGCGTCTAATAAAATCGGGATGCAAGTATTTGGAAAAATGAATAGTACTGTCTTTAAGACAAATTGACCATTTTGCCTCAAGTGAAAGGTATCTGACCAATTTGTTCACCCAGTCCTTACGTATGGCTGTTAAACACGGATACTGAACGCCAAAACCATACAAAAACGTAAAGGGATAGTATTTTATTTTGTAGGCATTAAAAAAAACATGAACAATATAAGTCTTATCTCTCAGACCTTTATGGTTTGAGAGATATTCACAAGCAAAGTTTCCCCTCCCGCCCCTTTTACCTAGTGTAAGCCATCTCTTCTCAGATGTGGAATCCAGTCCATAGACCACACAGATAACAGCAGGGGACAATATTCTTTCTATCAGAACAATGAAGGCCCTGCCCCCCTTTTCCCTTATCTTAATTGAAGATTGTCCCTCTCTGCAGTGTACCTGGGCACCTCCCTTCTGCTCTGGCTGAGCAGTGTTACATCAGTAAAAGGGGCAGGAGGGGGATACTTTGTCATTGAATTACTCTTGAACTACAACTTTAATAGAATTGAAATAACACTCTCCAAAGTCCAAATATTATGATGATTAATTAGAGCTGCTTTTATTATGAAACATTACTATCCCTTTAAAGTTACACACACAGATACTGAGCGGCAAATTATAAACATAACAAAAAGAGACAAAAAAATGTGTGCATAGATTTATCAGCAAACAATGGTCCATAACATCACTGAAAGAGTAAAGTGCCTGAAATGAAAATGGGCTGGACACATAACAAGAAGACCTGATAGTAGATGGACCAAACAAATTCTGGAATGAATTACACTCGATATTAAATGCCCAAGAAGAAGGCCAAAGACGAGATAGGTAGATGAAATTACCAAATTTGTTGGTACACAGTGGCAATAAAAGGCGCAGGAAGGAAGTTGTTGGAGGCTTGCTGAGGAGTTCTCCATCCTGCAGTGGATTATCAGCGGCTGATGATGATTATATATATAATTGCCAGCTGACTGGATTTTAATAATATACTCATTGTAATATATTATACATGTTCATAGATGGTAAAGTCTATAGAATGTATGGATTAACCTGCTGAGCGCCAAAGGGGTTCGAGCCGAGGGTTAACCCATACATACTACAGTCTTACCCATCTTTGGGTAAAGACTAAAATTCCCAGGAGCATCAAAACAAGTAATAAATGATGTTTATATTGCTTATCCAAATACAAAGAGACTCTACTGAAGCTTAAAGGGATAGTAATACTTTGTTTTAACTTTATTTTATTTTGTAGGCATTAAAAAAACATGAAGATTGATATAAGTCTTATCTCTGAAACCTTTATGGTTTAAGAGATATTCACAAACAAAGTATCCCTTCCCTGTTCAACCAGATCAGAAGGGAGATGCCCAGGTAGACTGCAGAGAGGGACAATCTTCAATTAAGATAATGGAAAAAGCTGAAAAACATGTCAAGGGGGGAAGGGCTTTCATTGTTTTCATACAAAGAAAATTGTCCCCTTCTGTTATCTGTCCTGTCATACAACCAGACTCACATTTGAGAAGAGATGGCTTACACTAGGAAAAAGGGGTGGGGAGGGGAACTTTGCTTGTGAATATCTCATAAACCATAAAGGTTTGAGAGATAAGACATATCATTCTTCATGTTTTTTTAATGCCTACAAAATAAAATAAAGTTAAAACGAAGTATTACTATCCCTTTAAGTAATGCATTATATAGATGATGCTGATTAGAATGTTCACTATCAATGGAATTTAAATGTTAACATAATTTGAATGAGTAAGGTATTTTGTATTCAACCTTCCTTCTCATTTTGCCTTAAAATGAGACCTAAAGTGTCTTTAATCTTAAGAGTCAGTTACAACAAAGGTATAATTTTTACTGTACCAGCTCTCTATGCTAACACAGTACCGTGATTTACCTAAATACTTTTTGTATACCGTATCAATGTTGCACATGATGTGTGAGTGTCAATAATATTTAGTGTGCAATATGGTTTTTCTTAACCCTTTGAGCGCCTGTGAGGCGGACAAGTCACTGCAAATCTATGTATTACACAACTTTCTAACAATATGCATACGTGTAGTGTTATTGTTAATAAAGTTATTTACGTAGAAAAAAAGTTCCAAGGCCGGAAGTTGTTCTCAGGGTTTCACGTTGCAGCTGATGGTTGCTGCTGACATGGCGGCACCGAGGAAGGTGGAGGAGGTTCTGCGTTGTACCGCTCTCTTCCTCCTCCTTCCTGGGTCCTCCATGTCTTCCAGGCTCCCTGTCCTTGTTGCCCTGTCTGTAGTGCTGTTTGCCGGGATGGCAGCTGCACTGACAGAAGGGTTGTACTGCGGGCAGCTTGTGTGCTATGATGTCCTGGGAGTGAGCAGAGATGCCAGCAAGGCAGAGATAGCTCGGGCGTACAGACAGCTGGCTAGGAAATACCATCCTGACCGCTACAGACCTGGAGATTCGCCTGGGACAGAAGATGAAACCCGGGAATCCGCAGAAGAGAAATTTATTTTGATCGCTACAGCATATGAGACGTTAAAGGTAACCGAAAGGAGACAGACGTTGGATCTGCAATGATCAATTTTTGCTCTACAACGCTTACCATTCTACGCCATCTGTTTAAAATCATGGGAGTTTGTAATGGAACAAACGTTGGCCACGACCAATTGCGAAAAGTCAGGAGGTATTATGAAAATAAGAGCAAGAGATAACGGTACATTTTTGGAGAGGTATAATATGGGGGGACTTAAAGCTGGATAGTTAAAGGGAAATTATCATCTATTATTTAGACTATCATTTAAAATGTATTAGGGACTCTGAAATGTGTCATCAACTGAAAGTTTGTTGTAGTTGCAATGGCTTAATGGACACATTTAAGAAAAAGTAAACGGTATCATAATGTGCTTAATGTAAAAGGCGTGTACACGCTGTAAAGTTTTTTAAACTCCACACTTAAAAGCTGCTTTCTCTGTCTCTTGCTGAATTCTGTGGGGTACGTTAAGGTTACAGCCTTACTTTGTCTTAGGGACAATCATACTCCCTGCTCAAGCCTGTTTTATAACGTACTTGTTCCAAAGATAAATAAATGAGAGGGACATAGAAATAAAGGGGGGCAGCAAGAGGGGGGAAAAAGGGAAGTTACTTTCCATCACAAGAAGTCCTTCAAAAAGGCGACAAGTGGGGGGAAAGAACTTGGGTATTTAATTGAGCTGGGTTGAATAGCCTTGGTAGTTTGACTAGCACTTCCATCATGTTAAACTGGCTAATCATAATCCAAGGTTTGTGGGAGTTGTAGTCCAATAGCAGCTCAAGAGCACCTGATTGTCCATTTAGTGATAATTGTCAAAAGTGAGGGAAAAAGCTGCTGAAAACCATACTTCCGGGAAGACAGTAATGTTCCTTGCGTGGCCAAAAAGAAATGTATCACTTGTGTGTGTTTTTTTTATATATATATCACCTTAACCCTTTTGGATTTTAGAGACTTTTCAAACACATTGCTCAGCAAAGCGTCAGACATCTGGCATCTGATAGGTTAAGCCAATTTTGGCATTGAACCTCTGTTCATTTAGTTCCTGTCTTTTAAAGTGCTTTTGTCTGAAAGTATATGTAAATAAGAGCGTCACGTTCGCTGAATCACTCTTTTTTTGGCAATTCCAGAATATTTACAGTAGATCAGATTGTTTCTAGGATAGTAAACAGTCATGTTGTGCTTTGATGAAATGTCAGCTTCCCATTGGTTCACGAGTGAACTTTAGACAGCTGTTCACTTGTCTTCCAAAACCAGAGAGAGAATATTCAGATATTACAACCAAACTGTGTCCAAATAATCCCTAAAGCCAGTTGTTTAAATACAACGTTTAACCAATAAATAAAAAAATAAATAAAAATTTACACCAGGGTAGTCTATTGTTTGACCTCCATTTGCTGGGGACTACAACTGTCATCACCCCCAACCTACCCTTGGCTTGTTGGAGGTGAAGGTAGTTGTAGTTTCCAGCATCTAGAGGTCCAGGAATGTACTACCCCTGGTCTAAACCAGCGATAACCAGCTCTGGCCCATGTGAACTAGCAACAGTACATGTTTTAACCCCTTAAGGACTGCACAATTTGGGATGGGGTGCTCTAGAGGACCAAATCACAGTCTTTCATGACTTGGTTGGGCTGTCACTGATCCTTAATGCACAGATGGCTTTGATGGTCCTGGCATATCATTGGATGTTCTTGATCACTGGTGGACTATTTAAACTGAATGAGTCACTAATTGATCAAAATGTGCTCAAACTGTAGAGATCCAGAAAACATGCACTGTTGCTAGTAGCTCTCAAGGACCACTGCTGGCTACCCCTGATCTTAAACCTAACCTTGCGTTCCATAGTAGTTTCCAATGCATAGCCTTGAAATGTGTTGGACACCCCCTGTAATTCAGATGATTGACCTCTTGGTTGCCAGAGAAGTTTCCAACACCTTTAAATGTCTTTAACAATATATTGCGCAATTTCACTTAAGCATTTTCAGTATAATGTTGCTCGGAATTGCCCCATGTTTGATTTCATAGGCACATGGTTCAATTCTGGAATAAAACAACTGCACTATAGAGTGGAAATAAGAACTCCTGCTGATTGAAATGGCATTGTGTTGGGAGCCTGTCTAGCCTAATATTCAAAGTCTTAAAGGTACAGTAATGTCTTAATTATATAAAAAGTAACATTGTACACCATAAAATAAGAAATCCATCAGTGCAATTCCTATCTCTCAGACCTTTATGGTTTGAGAGATAGAGCATTCTAAAGTTCCCCCTCCCTGATGTCAGCTGTAAAGCTGACAGAAGGAGATCTGTGTCGGCCGACACTAGGATGCTCTTAAGCAGAGCTGCAATAGCGCGATTTAAAAAGAAATACTTCATTGGAACGGTCTACAAGGTGTGCTTGCAAACCAAGCACACTCTGTAGACTGTTCCAGTGAAGTATTTCTTTTTAAATCGCTATTTTGGCTCTGCTGAAGAGCCGCCTGTCGGTCTCCAGACATTACTATCCCTTTAAAAGCGCCATACCAATCAGTGAATTTAGGGAACATTATATTTCTTCTCAATGTGCAACTTGTTTGCCCCAGAATTGCTTCTCTTTAACTTTCTGAATGCCTCAATGTACTTAAGTCTCCATGGTGCAACCTAGAGCACAAAGTATATGTACGTAATTAGTATATAATTGCATGACTTCAGTTGGACTTTTGACATGTAACATTATTATTATTTTTTTTTTTTTCTTTTTGCACAGAATTCTTCCACGTTATACATGTGGAACAATTCTTGGGAGAACTGCACCATAGGGGACAGATAATTCCCCAAAGTCTAATTTGTTTAATTGGGCTACTAAACCCTTTGCATGCTAGAGAGATCTTCATCTCCATGTTTTGAAATACCCTGTAGCCATCTAGCTCCTAAAGGGATAGTAATACTTTGTTTTATCTTTATTTTATTTTGTAAGCATTAAAAAAAATATGAAGAACGATATGTCTTATCTCTCAAACCTTTATGCTTTGAGAGATATTCACAAGCAAAGTTTCCCCTTACTGACCAAAACGGTCAAGTCTGCCATCTAGCTGTCAGATTTGGAATCCGGGCTGCGGACCGGCCGTGGCTCTGCAGCAGAGCAGAGATCGCGAGATATAAGAAGAACTACTTCATTCGAATAGTCTACAAAGCGTGCCTGGATTGCAAGCACACTTTTTAGACCCTTCCAATGAAATAGTTATTTTTATATGTTGCGATCTCTGCTCTGCTGAAGAGCCAGCGGTTGATCTGCGGAGCAGATTCCAAATCTGACAGCTAGATGGCAGACTTGACCGTTTTGGTAAGTGAGGGGAAACCTTGCTTGTGAATCTCTCTCAAACCATAAAGGTTTGAGAGATAAGACTTATATCGTTCTTCATGTTTTTTTAATGCCTACAAAATAAAATAAAGATAAAACGAAGTATTACTATCCCTTTAAAGCGTTAGCACAATGAGAATGTTATTCTGTCCCCTATAGTGAAGTTGGTTTGCCACAGAATTTCTCCAGTTTTGTCTTTGTAGCCTATGGTGTTTCACCCCGCTCAAGATTTAGCACTCAGTAGATTTTAGTTGATATGTTCTCCAATGACTTTGAGATTGTATTCAATATAAAGATTATCCTTGTGTTTTATCAGGATGAAGAAACACGGAAGGATTATGATTACATGTTGGATCACCCAGAGGAGTACTATAGACATTACTATCATTACTACAGTAGAAGACTGGCACCAAAGGTGGATGTGAGGATAGTTATCCTGGTTACAGTGTGTGCCATCTCACTTTTTCAGGTAATAATTGCACACTTGACTAAATCAACCCCTTTTGTGTCTTTTGCTTCAAGCCATGGGAATATGAATTCACTTGTGGTAATGATGGCTAAAACATGTGAACGCTGAGGATCACTTTCAGGTTATTAAGATGAGAAAGTACTACTTCTCCTTAATCTTTGGAGTTCCAGAGGGAGGACTTTGGTGGTTGGCACTTATTGAGTTAAACAAGCACAATTCATTTTATTTTGCTTTACATGGCTTCTTTGTTTTTTACAACCATTATTAATGTGGTTTAACGTCAAGACCTTCATGTTATTTGTTTTATTTGGTAAGAATGGACACGTTAAAATTGCTCAGATGGAGATAATTTCTCTTTATTAGTACCATGGCAACCACTCGGTCAGATATGTTAGACTCTTCACTATGAGAAGAAGCTGACATCAGGGAAAGGGGTGGGAATGGGTATATTAATCGCTGGAGATAACAAAACTAGTGAGAATTAAAGGAAGCGTAAACCCTAATAATGATAAACATGTTGTAGGGCCTTTCCTACAGACTAAAATAAGGGTGCTCCCAATGTTTCGAGATGTTTCTTTCAATTATTGTTAAAAAGATAACTTTCATTTTCTGATGGCTTGCAATCAAGATGTTTTGCTGCCGGGTGGTGGTGTTGAAATTTCAGCCTGCGTTGTCACACACGCTACCCCAAGAAGCATGTAGCAACTGTGCCACCTGCTTGTAAAACAACTTGAACTTATGCTGTCATAAATATGCTTATATATATTTTAATGACTTTTGAAAGAAATCTCTCAGAGCGTGGGGTGTACCCTTGATTTACTCTATAGGAAAAGCTCTACAGTATCTTTTTCATAATTTGGTAAAGTATAATGCAAGTTTTTGTGTCTTAGAAAAGGCACCAATGTCCTGCACAGGTTGATGAATTGGGAATCCTTGGCATTGATAATGAAGTCTACCCATTTAAGAAACTTACCTCTACAGCTTCAGGATTTGTAGCTCATTTATCTTTAACCTTTAACCCTTTAACGACATGTGCCGTACTATGACCGTCACGGTCCTTGAAATACTCAAGTACCGATGACGGTCATAGTACGTCACATACTTTTTACTTACAGCTCTCTACTGGGAGCGCTGTAAGTAAAAATAGTGTCTGAAATTGACCGCTCCAAGATCGGAGCGATCTCTATCAGGCCCCGTAGTGACGCGCCGATACACGCAACAGGTCACGTGTACCGGCGCGTCCACGTGGTTCAATGCGGTCCTTATGGGACGGAAACGTCCCAGGACCGCCAGTCGTTAAAGGGTTAGTAAAGTCTATATAAAAAAAAAGGTCATAATGCAGCTATTAGAAAACTAAACTAAATGACCCCAGTCCCATCTCTCAAACCTTTATGGTTTAAGAGAGATATAGAAGGCTAAACTTCCCCGCTCCCTTCACTTTCCCTCTGACGGCAGGCTATCTGGGTCCTGGGACAAGCAAGTAGCTCTTCAGCAGAGCTGAAATAGCACAATGTAAAAATAAATACTTCATTGGAACGGTCTACAAAGTGTGCCTGCAAACCAGGCACACTTTGTAGACGGTTCCAATGAAGTATTTCTTTTTGCATTGAGCTATTTCGGCTCTGCTAAAGAGCCAACTCGAATCTCCTGCTGTCCGCTTTACACCCTTCTATGTCTCTCAAGCCATAAAGGTATGAGAGATGTGACCTGGGGTCGTTTAGTTTAATTTTCTAATAGCTGCAATGTTACCTTTTTTTTTTAATAACTAGACATTACTGACCCTTTAAGAACCAGAAGAGTGTAAAAGGTTATGAGTTGGTGACCAAATTTCAACATAATTGATTGAAAGCAAAAATACCATTTTGTTTTAGCTTCCAATCCTGCTCATTGAATCCTTCAATAGATTAATGCTGCTGACACCATAGAAGTGGGAGTAGTATTGTTTGTAATTATATATCAATGCTTCCCAACCCTCTCCTGTAGAGGTGCCTGACAGGTCCTGTCTTTTTTGGATTTCACCTGTTGGGGTAGAGGGTAGTTGATCAGGGGCTCATTAATTTAACTAACTTACTTGTGCAAAAGCAGGGTAATCCTAAAGGGATAGTAATACTTCGGTTTAACTTTATTTTATTTTGTAGGCATTAAAAAAACATGAAGAATGATATAAGTCTTATGTCTCAAACCTTTATGGTTTAAGAGATCTTCACAAGCAAAGTTTCCCCCTCCCGCCCCTTTTTCCTAGTGTAAGCCATCTCTTCTCAGATGTGAATCTGGTTGTAAGACCAGACAGATGACAGAAGGGGACAATCTTCTTTGTATGAAAACAATGAAATCCCTTCCCCCTCCTTGACAAGTTTTTCAGCTTTTTCCCTTATCTTAATTGAAGATTGTCCCTCTCTGCAGTCTACCTGGGCACCTCCCTTCTGATCTGGCCGAACCAGGGGGGGATACTTTGCTTGTTAATATCTCTTAAACCATAAAGGTTTGAGAGATAAGACTTATATCGTTCTTCATTTTTTTTTAATGCCTACAAAATAAAATAAAGATAAAACGAAGTATTACTATCCCTTTAAAGACTTGGCCTGTTGGGTGCCCCTGAAGAGATGTTGGGAATCGCCCTCCCCCTAGAGCCGTGGCACAAGTTTCTCATTCTTGTTTTTGCAATTAATTGGGTATATTTTACTAAGTAGATAATGTATTCTGCCACATTATGAGTTGATGATAACTTGCTTTTAAAGCGGAACTTTCACTTGGTATAACGTCGGCCTCCAATAATTAAACACATGGCGACTAGCTTCATAATACTTCTATTACCTCTCAGAAGTGCCAGATTCTAAAGTTATCTTTAATCTTCGGAGACTAATGACCAGGTTAGTGCCATCTGCACCTTCAGTCCCTTCCAGCGCCTTTCGGCACACTGCGATGCCACTTAGAGGAGACCGGGACTGACAGCACAGGCACGCAGACCTCTAAGACAAGATGTCTGCGCTGACGCTTGGCTTCCGGTCTCAGAAGATTAAGGATTTCTTTAGAATCTGGCACTTCTGACAGGTAATAGAAGTATTATGAAGCTAGGAGCCAAATGTTTAATTATTGACGGACGACTTTATACTAATGAAAGTTTGCTTTAAATTCTTTTCACATTTTCAACTTTGTCTATGCAGAAATGAAGGTTCCTTTTCGGGCAGTTAAAGAGCAATCCTGGGGCAAATCAACTGCACCATATGGACCCCCCCCAAAAAAAAAAAAAAAAAAAATCTCCAAATTACAGTTGATTTGAATTTACCTTTTAACTCTTTGAATTCTAGATAAATAGCCAGCACAATGCTTTGGCGATACCTTCAGCGTTCAGTGTGTTAAAAACTAGGGGACTCTTTATTTCTCTATTGTAGTGCTTTTGGTTTGTTCTAGAATTGCTCTTCTTTTCTTGGCTACAGAATATCTCAAATGACTTATGTTAACCCCTTAAGGACCGGCACGTGCACGGGCGGCCAGCACTTGAGGAGTGCTTTATGTTTCTTTTTTTTAAAGTTACGGTTCAGGGCTTCCGGGAGCCCTGAACTCCATGCTGTGCCAGGACCGTCACTGGTCCTTAAGTGCCAAGACCGCCTTGACGGTACTGGCACGTCAATGGTCTTTAAGGGGTTAAAGTGGACACTTAAAGGCACATATCACCAAAAAAATGTCACAGGCTTAAACCCAGTAAACTAATGTGTACTTCTAGACAGCATAAAATATTTGGTGAAAGAGTTCTAAAATCTTTCAAAATAAAAAGGTAAAATTGGCCACTTCTTATCAGAACTTTTAAAAAGCTGATAAAACCACAAATGGCAATGATTGTTTTGTGATTAGAACCAAACCAGTTCTGTTCCTTGAAACTCTTCTCTGGTTGTTTACCCAAATCATTCCATCCATTGCCATTATCATGTGTATAAACAGAGAGGTTAAATGGTGATGCACAACTGTCTCCAGATGAATAGAAAAAGCTATTTTGATATATTTTGTGGTCTATGCATTTTTTTCTTTACAAATGCAAGTTGAGTACATTATTTAAAATGGTATGAACTCTTACTTTTTGGGAGATAATGTTAACCTTGATGCAATTACTTAAACAATTATTTTCCAATGTGCTTTGAAATAGGTTAGTATGCCACAGTAAATGCCTTCCACAGACTGCTAAGGCACCAGATGGACAAGCTACACTAGAATCAAGACGTGATAAAGGGTTCATATCATTCTTCCACATTCTCCTTCACTTGCAGTCCTCATTCACTGTGATTATAGTTGACAGTTTGTAAAACTGAAAAAAAGAAAAATTCAGCCTTTGATGTAGTAGTAGATCCTTACCAGATGAGCCACAAAAAACAAACAAATCTTTCTGACTCCACAATGGCAGTAGAACTACCTTGTACTTAATTTATTAGTGTTTATAATAACTGTGTGCTGTTTTCTGCTAGAAATGCTTTTGACAGTCTGCCCTCAAGACAAGTTTTGTGGTGTATTACACTATTTAAAGGGCAGCTAGCACATAGTTTCCTAGCAGCAGAATTGCTCCCCTGGGAGGGAGCAGGCCTGAAATTGAAGCTGGGGATGCATTATGAGTGCCAGAGGACCAGAAGGGAATAGGTTGTGGATCTTGAAAGTCAACACTGGTGCTCTTTTTTTGGTCCAGCAAAAAAGAACATGAACTGCAAAACTGGAATCTCTTAATTCAGTTTCATTGGACTGTGCACACAGGACACACACACACACCTACCTACCTACCTGATAGGGCCTGTTAGAGGGCTGCACTGTTCAGGCAAGAGCCTTTATTGCCAAGTCTGGTTTCATATGAGCAGACTTGGTAAAACATAATTATTGCCGCTTAATAGTTATTAATGTAAACAACCCCTTTCTCAACTGAGACCTCATTTACAAAAGGTCTCATGAGAGGTATTTGCCTTCAATAGTCTTTTATAATATAATGTAATTGGGTGACCTTTTATGCATAAACACACAAAGTTTGGTTAATTGTTTCATATTCCCATTTTGTTGCTTTTTCTCTGTATTCTTCCAAATGATAGAATTTCCTTTTTATTGCATAACTTGTGTTTTACTCTTGATTTCTAAAGTGGTAAAATAGTTGCCTGTCCTTGAATTGTAGCTCTTTTTATATACATATCATCTTGTTGCTCCTTCACTACTATTTGACATTGAACACTATTGTCAAGATTATAGTCCACAAGTGCTTGTAAACCTTACTCTTTCTAGAATGATCTCATTAAAGTGGACCTGTCATCCCATGACAAGTTTAGCTTGTTTTACAGAAAACAAAAAATCTGAGTTTGTTGCACTAGAAATGTTTCTATAAAATGTTGTTTTATTAACGTTCTAATGTCACCTTGTGGCTCTTAATGCTAATTTCCTGCACAGTATAATAATTTAGTCCAATTCCAGGCACACTGTGAGGTTAGAAATCCCCCCCCCCCCCCCCCCCATGTGAGCTTTGTCAGCATTGACGGTTCACTTTTGAATGGTTGCATGCAGCAGAGTGTGCAACCATTCAACTCTTTCAGCAGGTCACCTGACTAAAAAGCACGAAGTGACAGTCTTGCAGTGCATGACAACGCGAGATTGTCGCGTCGCCTAGTCAATGGGAGCATAAAGCACATGGAGGCAGCTGGAGCGCCTCCGTGTGCTGGGGGAAAAAAAAAATCTTTTTTTTTTTTTTTTTTTTTTTTCTCTCTTCAGGAAGCCCTTCATAGTTTTAAGGTCCTGGTGCTCCAAAGTTTTATTGGCTCCTCTGTCCTGGAAACTTTCTTATTTTGTGCTGCAGATGAATGGGATCCCCTCCATCTGAAGTTAATTAGCAAAGTAGCGACCTGTGTCCTCAGGTCGCTACTTTGTCAGTTAACTGTAGATTGAGGGGATCCCATTCACCTGCAGCACAAAGTAAGGCAAAGTCTCTGGGACAGAGGAGCCAATAAAACTTTGGAGCACCAGAGTCCTTAAAACGATGAAGGGCTTCCTGAAAAAAAAAAAATCCCCTTTTTTCTTCAGCACACGGAGGCTCTCCAGCTGCCTCTGTGTGCTTAACGCACCCATTGACTAGGTGACGTGAAAATGTTGCGCTGTCATGCACCTCAAGATTGTCACCTCGAGCCTTTTAGACAGGCAACCTGCTGAAAAAGTTGAATGGTCCCATGCTCATCTGCGCGTGACCATTCAAAAGGATACCCATTCTTAGCACAGTGTGTGGTATATTAGCCCAGCACATAAACTAATTAGTGTGAAGTGCCATGCTGTGCCACCCACAAAGGTTAATTTTTCAAACTATTTATTAATTTCACATTACTAGCACAACACAAAGCAGTATTTACTTCTTTTAAAAAATATATTTTCTTAAGGTGACATCTACTTTAAGCATGCCTTTACATTTTTCTTTATTTAACCTCCTTTGCCATATGCTGCAAAAATCCCCATTTCATCTAAATCCCTCTGTGGAGGGAGAAATGTATAGAGCACTAAGCATGCCCACACTTTTTATCTCAATGTCTCCTTCTAGCTGCGATTTGCTTGCGATTAATGGTAGATATGAAATCAGAAAAAATGGCATTCATATGGTGGTTGTCACCACTGTTCCCTTTTAAGTTGTGTACAACTGAGCAACTCAGCCCTTTTAAGATTTCTGTTTCTGCATATCTTTATTGGAATAACAGATGCTCCATACATCCCTTCCCAGTTTCATAGAAATTTTAAAGGTATAGTAATGTTTCACAAAAACAGCAGCTCCAATTAATCTTCATAGAATTTGGGCCATAGAGAGTGTTATTTCAGTGCTGTCAGAGTTGTAGTTCAAGAGTAATTGAATTATAAAGTTTCCCCCACCGCCCCTTTTACCCAGTGTAAGCCACCTCCGCTCAAATGTGGAATCTGGTCCGTAGATCTGTCACAGCAGGGGACAATTGTCTTACTGTGAGCATAAGGAAACCCCTACAAGCGCCCCTCCCCCCCCAAAAAAAAAGGTTTTTCCTTAGCTCACTGAAGATTGTCCCTCCCTGCGATCAATCCGGACAGTCTTGCTGCTCTGAGGTGAGCAGTGTTACATCAGTAAAAGGGCTGGGAGGGGGATACTTTATCATTCAATTACTCTTGAACTACAACAGTGACAGTATTGACATAACACTCTGCATGGTCCAAATACTTAAAGGGATAGTAATGTTTCACAATAAAAGCAGCTCCAATTAATCCTTAAAGTCTTTTCAGTGCTGGGTCTCTCACTCCTGCCCACCTTCGAGCACCATTCATTGCTGTTGTGAAGTAAAGAATTGGTGGACATTTGGTGGTGGTGAGGAGGATGATACTC
This sequence comes from Rhinophrynus dorsalis, assembly GCA_037306005.1. Classification (NCBI taxonomy): domain Eukaryota; kingdom Metazoa; phylum Chordata; class Amphibia; order Anura; family Rhinophrynidae; genus Rhinophrynus; species Rhinophrynus dorsalis. The sequence goes on from CM074718.1 coordinate 357,387,418, forward strand.
CTCCATCGACAATGTGCTTGCTGATATGATATAATAACTGGGAGGTTAGAACAAAAGTAAAAAGTAAGGAAGACTTTTGAAAATGCTGACCCATGACCTGTGTTTTCTCACAATACATAGGTGATGGAAGCTGAGATAAGACATGGTCCATCTTCTTACCATATTCCTAGTATACCATACCAAGCTGGTACTCTAGTGATCTGTGGAAGGCACTTTGAGAGAAGCCCTTTCTCTATTTCTCTGAATCATTGTCTGTGTTGAATACATTATATTATTATAACTCTCACTGAATTTCCAGAGGCATTCACAAGTCTTGAAAGGTACTTTGTGAGAGTTATTGGGAAGTGGGATCCATAGCTTAAAACTGATAAAAGCAAGGTAGGACAGGTCATATAGCAATAGAGAGAGTGCTGTCATTCTAAGGTGTTTAAAATTCTATATTTCCTTTTAGTTATTTCAGTTAGATATTTTTTTTCTTGGGCCCTGTCTCCCCAATAAAGTTATACAATAATCAGAAGTCTTGGTTTCTTTAATTTCTTTTATTGGCAAGATGACCTTTTATATGTGGTCACAGTCCTGAGAGTTGGTGGGACAGAAAAGGAAAGCTGTGGGTTGGAAATCTTGTGTGTGGTTCTTGGTAATCCATCAACTATTTTCTCTTAACAAAGCCTTCTCAATTTTGTTTTTCTTTCTGTACAAATCATTCCTGTTGGAAGTAACAAGAAAGAGGGAAGGTAAGGAAGGTTTTCATAACCTCAGCTAATGGCAAATTCACCTGTCAAGTAATTATAACTTCTGAATATAGTAGATATCGTATGTAGTAGGGATGTACCAAATGCTTTATTTGGCTCAGCATTCTTCACAGTTCCTGCCCGTTTTTCATTATCTCTAATTTTTGGTTGACTAACTGTGTTGTACACTTAAGGCTTGTTTTCCACTAGGAAGAGACTATGAAATGAGTGTCATTCTCAAACTCTGGGTAACTCCCCTTCATCCCCCTCTAGAAAGAAGTTCAATGGAGGATAATCCAGTATCGTTTCAATGATATGATGAAATATCTAAAGATAAACTGCTAAAAACTATTCATTGTCTAGCAATCCGTAGGTTGAGCAAAGTTATGTTTCCCTTGTGTTGTGCTAAATGTTTGTCTGAATGATTTGTTGAGGCTGTGGAATATGTTGTGGTTATGCTTTAGTTTTTTTTACTTCAGTCCCAAGAGAAATTACGTCATTCTCTATATATAATGAAAATGTATAGCAGTGGCACGTTTCAGCAGTTACGTCACAAAGCTTAAAAGAACAGTAGCTCTTGGTTCAAAACTGTGATAAGTGCAGTAGTGAGTTAAGGGAAATAAATAAAACATTTTATAACTGTCTTAGTCCTATAATGAGTGTTTGTGTTGCTGTGGTAACAGAGGAGATTATTTGCTCTAAAATCAGGAGCATGTATCAAGTGGTGGTACTGCTGTTTTAGATGCAGTTACCTATAGCATCTCCTAGCTCCACATGTATTATTGATTGGCATCAGTTTTGTAACAAATTATGTCTTCTCCGTCAGTGTCTTATTTTAGTTGAAAAGACTGATGTCAAAATATGATGTAGACTTGTTTTGCACCCGCTGCACCAAATTTATGAAGTAGGACAATATTTGCTCACTTTTTAGGACCAGATAAGTACTCCAGGAATCAATGGCATTGTTAGTCTTTGGAGGACATTATAACACTTAGGGAGTAAAGTATTAAGTGAATTTAACAATGATGTAAATATGAATAGTTGCAAATGCAAAGTACGGTACAGTTTGCATCTGCAGTTTAGCAATTTCTGAGACATGCCCTTAAATCATACCTATATAGGTGATTTCAGCTGCTGAAATCCAACCCAACTCTCTCAGCTCATTTTGGTGCTACAGATTTCCTCTATTACTGATTTCTCATCAATGGGAGAAAAGAGTAGGAGACCAGATGAATTTGCCAGACCCTGAGAAATTCAGAAAAGGGTGAAAAATATCCAAAACAAACTGTACATATGCGGGGTTATGTGCGAGTATCAAGGGGAATGGGTCATTTTTAAACCATTGCATGTAAAATAATGTGCTGCTACACGCCGCATTAAGCATGTTGCTGTTATGAAAAGGGTGACATAAGAATCTCTCCCTGCTTTACATGGCTGTCTGCGGGTGGATATGGTAATGAAGGGCTATCAAGCATCCAGCGAGTTAGACATTTGAATAAAGCATATGTTTCAGAGACAAATTGTATAGGTTTGAAGAACTCTCATCATATCCTTTTAATTTTTAGCTTTTCCGTTAGGTATTTTTCATTTTATTTTGGGCATTTTGCTAAATCTCGCTTTTAATTTTACTGCCACTCAAAGGGTTAATAGTGTATTCCTACAGGTATATGCATCACCAATGACACCCTGTTATCTGTTATCATATTCCTACAGTAGAGTCTCTTGTCCAATGCTGCCTCAGTTAATCACCCCCTGTGTATGTAAATTGGATGCTGCGGGTTTAAAGAGCTGTTTAAAGGTGCAACATGAGAATCTTGCGCTATTATACAGGCAAGATTTTCATGTCGCCCTTTACATGCTTAATGCTGAGTCTAGCTGCACGCTATTTTACATGCAACGTTTTAAAAGGATACCAAGGAGAATGTCTTTATGCCACTGTGGTATTTCAAATGAATAAAGTTGGCATATAAGCTGGTTGATGGGGGTTTCCTTCCCAAAAATACAGGCCTTTGCTACTTATATAACAAGATTTAATTTACATTATGTTGTGCCTACCACAAGTTGTGTTCTCTCCAGTAACAAGGGTCTATTCATTTTAATATGTAATTTAACTTTTATTCTACACTGTTTTCGTTTTGTCTTCTTATTCCTTTTATTTACTTGTTTCAGTTCTTCAGCTGGTGGAGCAGCTACAACAAAGCGATTAACTATCTAACAACAGTGCCAAAATATCGAATCCAGGCCACTGAAATTGCAAGGCAGCAAGGCCTTCTTAACAGAGCCAAAGAAAAAGGGAAGAACCGGAGATCCAAGGAAGAAATCAAGGAAGAAGAGGAGGAGATAATTAAGGACATCATCAAAAACAAAATTGATATTAAAGGGGGCTATCAGAAGCCTCAAATATATGATATTTTGTTGTTCCAAATAGTCTTGCTCCCATATTATGTATTTAAGTATGTATCTTGGTATGTTCACTGGATTTATACATTCAATATCAAGGGAGAAGAATATGGTGAAGTAGAAAAACTATACCTCATCCGGAAATATATGAAGATGTCCCAGTCTCAGTTTGACAGTTTGGAAGATCATCAGATAAAAACATTCCTTGAACAGGAGCTGTGGATAAAGGAGAACTATGAAGTAAGTGACACAGCATATCTTCATTCCTTAAAGGGATAGTAATACTTCGTTTTAACTTTATTTTATTTTGTAGGCATTAAAAAAACATGAAGAACGATATAAGTCTTATCTCTCAAACCTTTATGGTTTAAGAGATATTCACAAGCAAAGTTTCCCCTCCCGCCCCTTTTACCTAGTGTAAACCATCTCTTCTCAGATGTGAATCTGGTTGTAGGACCAGACAGAACAGCAGGGGACAGTCTTCTTCCTATGAGAACAGTGAAAGCCCTGCCCCCCTTGACAAGCTTTTCAGGTTTTTCCCTTATCTTAATTGAAGATTGCCCCTCTCTGCAGTCTACCTGGGCACCTCCCTTCTGCCCTGGCTGATCAGTGTTACATCTGTAAAAGGGGCAGGAGTGGGACATTTTGTCTTTGAATTACTCTTGAACTACAACTCTGACAGAATTGAAATAACACTCTCCAAAGTCCAAATACTATGATGATTAATTAGAGCTGTTTTTATTATGAAACATTACTATCCCTTTAAGGGCTATCTTACACAAGTGAGTGCCATGCTGATATTGAGTATCCAAAAACATGTCAACATTGAGGTTGACAGCAGATAAGAACCACTTGGCCCATCTATTTGGACCATTTCGCTAGCTAGTTAGCTCAAACATATTTTATTCTTGGAAAAGCCATGACTGTCCAAAGACTTGTTAAATTCATTTACTGCTTTATCCTCATCCATTCCTTTTGGGATGCTATTTCATTTATCTGTCACTCTTCCTGTAAACTAGTTTTATCTTACATTTGTTCTTATTTTTCCACTTTCCGATTTTAGTTTTAACGTGGTAAATTGCATTGAAAAAAGACCATGCCTATCAAGTTCAAACTTTGCCTCATAACACAGAGAAATAAAATATATGTTTTACTGCTTCCATAGTTGCTAGTGCCTCTTCTAATGCAACCTAGTACCCTGCTGGCTTTTGCCATGGTTTTTGTTGTCTTCCTTGCCTACCTTTAAATCATCAGACATAACTACTCCCAAGTCCCTTTCCTGTGCTGTTGTCAGCCATATACTATTGTTTATATTCTGCCTTTCGATTTATTAATTTATTTTTGCCATATATTAATTATATTGCATTTTGTGGCATTATATTTAAAATCCTATAGTTTTGTCCATTCCACTAAGCTTTTAAATAATTACTCTTTTGACTTACCTCTTCAGAAGTGTCAGCTCTGTTACAGATCTTGGTTTCATCTGCAAAAAAGGCACGCATTCTGTAGAAATCCACCAATCCATCAAACACTGCCAGCATGGTTGAGATGGCTCAGTTGATGCACCATCTGTAGAATCTGTTAAAACCTCAAGGTTGTAGGTTCTTGTCCCAGTAGGGTCAACTCGTCCTTCCAATGTAGATAAAATGAGTACCATTAAATTGAGTAATAATATCTATACCCCAGGGCATGCTTGAAAATGAAAGGATACACTGAAATTGTCTTTCTGGTAAAATACATTGATATTACTGTTGGAAGCCTATATATTATTCCATTTCAATGGCTGACCAAATGCTGCCATAGATATTTTGTATTAGATTAGCATTTGCTTTTCTCTTTAATGCTCCAGTAATTTTAGCGTGTAGCAAGTTTGTGACTGCAGCCAAAGATGGCCAATTCTATAGAAGGTGTGGGTTAATCCTCCGAGCTCCTGGGGGGGGGTTAGCAAAAGGAATAAATCTTGTATCACTTAGCCAGCACCCAAGATATGCCTTTACTGGAGCCTAGGGAATGATTTTACGCAAACTGTGGTAATAAGGGATTCACTTCCAGTGAACATGAAATGTAAAAACAATTTGCATGAGTATATAACCTGTTATGTATTTTTTTATTCAACCTTCATTCTAAATATGCCTGAAGAAGCAACCTAGGTTGCCTTGAAAGCTTACATTCTAAATCTACACAGTTGGCCAATAAAGGTATCACTTTTTCTACAGCTAACATGGAAGCACCGTTTACCTATATCATTTCAGGTTAAGACTCTAATTTCTTCAGGTGCTTCTCTATCCCTTAATCTATTCAAGGGGCTCTTCATACCCCCTTTCAGGCACATTGATCTTGTATTTAGGTGACATTCTCAATTTTTTGAGACTGTTCTCTGGAGGATATGGATTCTTCCTCATGCTTTGGTGATGCCTGTAAAAAGAACCTTGCCCCTCAGCTGAAGTGCTTATCAGAGCTGTGTTGGATACCTTGCAAGTCTCTGTGATCATGGAAGCAGGGTTTTCCTCACTGGACATCTTCCCACTGTGTTAAAGGGAGTCGCCCACTTTTCCTCCCAGTCTCTCTATGGACCAGGTTATCCCGGAAGAGTGGAAGATGCCTTATAAAAGGCTCTTCCTTAACAAATTCATTTCCAACCTCTGTCCTTTCTCTGCTGAGGACGTGTGTCACAGTGCGCTTCTCCACCTGCCATTGATCCCCAAATATCTCTCCTTGCTGAAAACCACTGCTCTGACTTTGGCAGATACTGCAGCCCATAAGGATCTGGCTGATATGGGCTTAGACTTCCTTATTGAAGGCACATTTTGTGGCCACTGGGGCCACAAATGCTTTTGGCATTTTTGTTCATCCCTGCCTTAACCTCTTGGATCCTAGAGAGGGGTTAACAATTAGCAATGCTATTAAGATCTCTCTAGGATCCATGGGGTTAAGGAACCACTAATCTTGTTATTGATGAGCTGTTGAACTATCAAAAACACATGAATGTTTCAACAGATTTTAAATATAAACTCTATAAAACTGTTGCAATACAGTGAGGGTGAAGAAGATCACAGGAGCCTGGGAGCTAGGGCTGAAAGTTTGGGAATAATAACCTAAAACAAAATACAAGCTGTAGGTAGGCAAAAATGTACTAAGACATAGCAGAAAAACAAATTGTGTCCAGGAACCATTTCCTATTTCAAGACATGAGGCCCACATATTTGAAGTATTTTATAAATACCTATGTACATTTATTTCTTAACTGGCTCCTAAAAAAAATGTTAGGCTCCAAAGGTCTTTATAGTTTTAGTTAAACCCTTGCACTGAAAACTACCTGTACTGTAGCCACTCTTGTATTAATTATTTATGCACTTATATAAGACTAATAGCTTAAAGGTGCAGTACCTTTTTTTTTTTTCACATTTAAAAAAAAAAAAAAAAAAAAAAGTGTTCTAAAGCTTTTCCTGCTGAGTAAAACAAGGGCACTCCCACTGCTGCCAGTTGTTTTATTCAAAATTTATAAAAGTTCAAATAATCGGGAAGTGAATTTACTGTGTGTATAACTTTCCTGGTAGTTCTGATAGGAAGTGACTTGGCAGTTTCTACCACATTCTGTGGAGAAGCATATATCATTGACTTTCATCTCCATTAACCCCTTAGCGTCCACTGCCGTGCCAGGACCGTCACAGCTTTCCAGCACTTAAGGAGCAGTGACGGTCCTGCAACGTCATGGAATTCAGGGCTCCCCGCGCAGCTGCACACAGCTCAGGGAGCCCTGAATTGGAACGTGTGTGCTCGCGGCGGTCCTTAAGGGGTTAAAATGTAACAGAATACCTAATTGGAATTTGACCACTAGAGGGCACTGCTAAAAAAAATAAAATAAAAAAAAATATGTATGTATGTGTGGGTTTAAACTGTAATAACTACAGAAATATGCATCTCTCTGCAGCAGGAGTACCCTTTTTTACTCAACAGGAAATGCCCTACAATATATTCATAAAAAAAAAAGTTTTCTGCTCTTTTAATCAAATTTAATTTGTAGTGCAGTTATGGAGAAAACCATGCACTGTAGGTAACTAAGTTCACCTTGATTTAAATGGGACTTTTAAAACTTTGAATGCTAGCGAGGTCTCCAGCACTTTGCTTTACAATGCATTAGAGGCCTTTCTATCAATCAAGGTGTCAAAAGCTTATTTTAAATCGGTGGTATTTTGAGACTGACTTGTTCTCTAGGTTGCACATGGTTTGTCCCTGAATGACTTCATTTTTGTACATGTGGCTCTGTATATGTGATGAGCTAATGGTTATGAATTGTCACTTACTGTAGGTCTACAAACAAGAGCAGGAAGAGGAATGGAAGAAAAAAATGGCCTCAAACCCACGGTGGAAGAGATACAGAAGGTGGATGAAGAATGAGGGACCAGGAAGACTGACATTTGCAGATGACTAAAAAATGATATGCTTTCATAGTTCTGTCTCAAGATTATTTTTAATAATAAATTATTAACTTTTTTTATCTGCTTCACCTTTACAGTAATATAAACCTCAACAAATTACAAGCTTCAACTGAAAGATACTGCTTAGCTATTTTAATACTTTTTTTTTTTTTTTTTGTCCTTAAACAGTGTTAACCTAAAAAAAGTAAAGGGTTAATATCCTTTTTAAAAAATCAGGTACTCAGTTTTTCCATGACAATTCTAAACTGCGGTGCAGAGATGTAACCGCAGTCTGTACGGAAGTAAAGCCCCGGGTCATTTTTAAAACATTAAATTTAGCCATAGCAATAATTTTATATTACATTAAAACTATTCAAGCTCATTGCTATATAAAGTTAATTATGAGCCAAACTTGTATAGGGGTGATAGTTCCCCTTTAAAGCAATTATCTCTATTTTAGGTTTCATTAGTAATTTGAAACTAGCAGCCATCTGTTTTTGGTTTACATTTTATTTATTTATGATTTGTGTGCAGGTGAAATGGTCATAGGTGGCACCAACATATCTATAAGAAAAGAAAATGTATATTTTGGGGCTCCTGCGAGCGTCCACACACACCCACACTCTACGTGATGATTAAATGGATATGAACCCATGTGTTGCACACACCTCTGTTCCTTAAGGGATGAAGGTACTCCTACAAGATTGTCTGTTTGAAGTTCAAAGGGGAGACACATTTGCACAGTGAGGGCGATATAGTAAGAGAACACTCCAGTGAATACTTTCTCCAACTCCACTTATGGTAGACATTTGCTGTCCAATTTTGTCACAGGCATGTCAGGCTGATGCTAAACCAATGTGCCTACAAGGACTCCTTAGATGCTAGAGGCCTCCAGTGCATTACATGCCTTTGTTAAAGGGATAGTAATGTTTCGCAATAAATCGTCATAGTATTTGAGCTGTAGAGAGTGCTATTTCAACACTGTCAGAGTTGTAGTTCCATAATAATTGAATGATTAAAATATCCCCCTCCTGCCCCTTTTACCTAATGTAAGTCACCTCCCCTCAGATGTGGAATCTGGTCTTGAGACCAGACAGCTCACAGTAAAGGACAATCTTCTTACTGTGAACATAAAGAAAACCCTGCCCGCCCCTGACAGGTTTTTCCCTTATGCTAATTGAAGACTGTCCCTCTCTGAGATCCAACTGGACAGTCTTGCTGCTCTGAGGTGAGCAGTGTTACTAAAAGGGGCGGGAGGGGGATAATTTATCATTCAATTACTCTTGAACTACAACTCTGACATTTTTCAAATAACACTCTCCATGGCCCAAATACTATGACGATTAATTGGAGCTGCTTTTATTGTGAGACATTACTATCCCTTAACAGAAGATTTTCATATGTTTAGAAATAAATAAAGTTAGGGCTTTTAATGCACATTGTGGGTTAACGTAAGCCATAGACTATGGCTCTCAACAGTAAATTATAGCAGAAGCACCACCTGGGGGAGATGCGCTAAATGACTATACTATGAAAATGTGGGGCAAGCACATTGCCTTGACCATGGATACACACATTGTCATATGTAAAAAGAATTAAGGATGCAACATGGGGGAGGGGATCTTCTTCATTTGCATGCACAGTTGGCAACTGCTGGCAATGGGGAAAGACGCCCTCCTTTACACATCAGCAGCAGTTCGACAACCCTGAAGTCTGAGAGTGGGTATAGTCTGAGAACAACCTCTCCTTTAGCATCACAAACCCAGCCCATTCAGTGCCATAGGGATATTCATGGCATATCCCGAGACACTGAAAGGGATAAAAAGGTTGTAGCAAGAGAGTTGTGCTTAACCCTTTGAGGGTTTTACTACAACCTTTTGCACATCCCTGTGGCACTTGAAAGGGTTAAGGGAAGGCAGCTGCTGCCTTTGATCTACCGTTTTATTTCAGCTTTGCAGGGAAATCCCTATAACTACATCTTAAATTGGACTTGTCACCTTGACTGAAGTTTATGTACCAGAAAACATAATTACGACTCCCATTGTGTCATTTTAGCCAAAGACCAGTAGATGTATAGGTTTAGGAGAAATGTATGCGTATTATTTCTGTATGGGTGAGTACTGTGAATGAGGTACTGTATTCTAAAGAAGGCTTTCAGTTTATGATCATATGGCAACTAATATTTCCAGTTGGGTTTTATATATTAAGCTCTGTACTGCATTGAAAAGCTTTCATGTTTTCTAGGAGCACAACATTATTTATATCTCCTAACTTATGTATGTGCTGGACTTTTGGCTAAAATGAATCCGTTTTGAATTAAGTTTTCACATATGTACAAAATGTAAATTCATTATATAATAGTCAAGGTGACAGGTGTACAATGTAAGAAAAGCTCTGAGACCAACTGCTCTGGCCAGAGTTATTCCTTAAGAACTTCAAAAGAACTACACTGAAGAACTTTGGTATTGTACAGCTTATACATGTGTGAGAGTTTCCTTTAGCCCCTTAAGGACCGGGAAAATCTGAGTTAGATTTGACTTAAGGACCGGAGCAATTTTGACTTTTTTGACTATGTCTTTGTTCAACCATATTTTCTCTTTAATTCCTTTTGTGCACCCACATAAATTATATACTGTTTTTTTAAGCACAAGTAGGGCTTTCTTTTGATACCACAATTATATGAATACCTCATCATTTAATTTGATTAAAATAGAAAAAAAGAGCAAAAAAATTAAAAAAAACAACAACATTTTGCTTATATTTTCGTGTCAGGATTTGCATACAATTAGTTTATGACAAAAAAATACCCCTAAATATATTCATTTGCTTCTCCTGAATATAAGAATACCCCATATGCCTAGTATTTCAATCACTTCCTCACATTTACAAGGTAAATATTACAAGATGGATGCCATTATTTCCAACTTGTAATTTCTCAACAATTGGCAGGTGAGCATCATAGCTTAGCTGACGGTGCCAGAACCAAAAATGCCCCACAAAGGTATATGTTTCTGAAAACTACACAACATAAAGTAAATAATCAGGAGATTTTTGGAGTTTTTCATGCAGCTATTTTTCCAGAAAAAAATTTCAAAATTGTGGTAATATTTTGTTTTTTTGCAGTTTTCACACTTAGATTTCAATACTACTGTTGATATCAAGCACATGATAGGTGAAGATTTTTAAAAATGCATTGTTTAGTGTTCAGCTCCTTCTTCTGAGTACGGCAATACCCCATATGCATAGGTTTTTCAAGGTTTGGGAGAGCTACGGGGCCCAAATTGGAACATGCGCGTTTCCAGTTTCACACTTTGAATTTTCACAGCTTGCATCACTGGTGCCATGTCTCATTTGGGGCTGTGTAACAGTGCTCCACTCTAAGATTTCCCCCCAAAAGTATATATTTTTGGAAAGTAGACACCCCAGGCTTTCATTTTATGTATGTTTTCAATTTTTTTACGCAGCCATTTTACCACCAATCGCTCGTAAATCTTGACATAAGTTAAAAAAACAGCGTTTTTCAATGTTGATGTGAATTTCAAGCACAGGATAGGTGAAGATTTTTAAAAATGCATTGTTTAGTGTTCAGCTCCTTCTGAGTATGGCAATACCCCATATGCATAGGTTTCTCAAGGTTTGGGGGAGCTACAGGGCCCAATTTTGAACAAATATTGAATTTTCACATCTTGGTTAACTGGTGCCATTACTCATTTTGGGCTATGTTCCAGTGCTGCACTTTAGAATTTCCCCCCAAAAGTGTATATTTTTGGAATGTAGACACCCCCAGCTTTCATTTTAGGTGGGTTTTCAAATTTTTTACACAGCCATTTTACCACCACTTTCTCATAAACTTGACGTAAGTAAAAAAACAGCGTTTTTCACACTTTGCCTTCAATGTTGATGTGAATTTCAAGCACAGAATAGGTGAAGATTTTATAAACTGAATTGATTAGTGTTCAGCTCCTTCTTCTGAGTACGGCAATACCCCATATGCATAGCTTTCTCATGGTTTGGGGGAGCTACGGGGGCCAAATTGGAACATGCGCGTTTCCAGGTTCACACTTTGAATCTTCACAGCTTGCGTTACTGGTGCCATGTCTCATTTGGGGCTGCGTAACAGTGCTCTTTTTTAAGATTTCCCCCCAAAAGTGTATATTTTTGGAAAGTAGACACCCCAGGCTCTCGTTTTAGGTGTGTTTTCCAATTTTATACACAGCCATTTTACCACCAATCCCTCGTAAACCATGACGTAAGTAAAAAAAAAAAAAACAGCGTTTTTCACACTTAGGGTTGGTGGCAGTATACTGGACTGCATACAAATTGGTTTGGGAAACAATTTCACCTAAAATGTCTTCCCCCAAAAACAAATAAAAAAAAATGATCATGGGTAAATCCTTCCACATCAATTTGAATCCCTGGGTTGCCTGTGAATTCTGAGATTTGTGGGCATAAATTGATACCCATTCATTAGGATCCGGAGTGGCAGGTGTTGGGGCATTTCTTTGGGCAGGTCTTTTGGCAGGTCTTTGGGCAGGTGCTGTGGCAGTTGCCAGGGCAGCTCTTGGGGCAGCACTTGGGGCATTTCTTTGGTAGGTCTTTGGGCAGATCTTTTGGCAGGTGCTGGGGCAGTTGCCAGGGCAGCACTTGGGGCATTTCTTTGGGTAGGTATTTTGGTAGGTCTTTGGGCAGTTCTTTTGGCAGGTGCTGGGGCAGTTCGTCTTTTCTTGACAGAAGGCCCAGCGTCATCACTAGAGCTGCTCTCACTTTCTGAAAACTGCGCTATGCCAAAATCTGACGCAGTGTCTGTTGCCTCAGAGTCAGACGCCAAAAAGGCATATGCCTCTTCAACGCTGTACCTGCGCTGCATTTTGCCCACTAAAAAAACTTTTTTTTTTTTCTTCTTACGCTATCCCTAAATCTAACCCTAAAACTTACCCTAGTCTACGTATATCCTGAACCTACCTTACCCAAGTGAACTACCTACCTAAACTGCACTTATTATATATATATATATATATATATATATATATATATATATATATATATATATATAATTTTTTTTTTGGGGGGGGGGTTTGGGTTTTTTTTTTTTTCTTACGCTATCCCTAAATCTAACCCTAAAACTTACCCTAACCTACATATATCCTGAACCTACCTAACCCAATTGAACTACCTATCTAAACTGCGCTTATTATATATATATATTTTTTTTTTTTGGGGGGGGGGGGGGGGGTTGGTTGTTTTTTTTTTTTTTTCCCCCTAAACCTAAATCTATCCCTAAAACTTTCCCTAACACACGTCTACACTAAACCTACCCAACTACCTACCAAAATACCTAAACTATATTTACTATTAAAAAAAAAAAAAAATTTAAATTTTAAAAAAATCTAAAAAAATTCAAGGGGGATGGGGGGTGTCCCACAGATCAGAAAACACTGATCTGCAGCAAATTGATCACTCCAAGAGTGATCAGATGGGGGGGCACTTATTGATCACTGCAGAACAGTGATCAAAGGGTTAAATTTCTTTATTTAAACTTTTTTTTTTACTTTTTTTTTTTTTTTTTACAGTAAGGCTGGAACACCATGTCTCTCTCCACCTCAGCAGTATGCAAGGTGGAGTGAGGCAGAGAGATCTGACAGGGACAGTATTTACAAATACTGTCCCTGTCATTCAGGTTTTGCAACATGTGATTCGCTTTTGAAGCGAATCGCATGTTGCAACAATGTTTCTGCCGCTTGTTACTAAGTGTCCCGATACCGGGACACTTAGTAACAAGCGGCTTGAACTCTTCCATCGCTCCGTGCGGCCGCGATGGAAGAGTTTAACCCTTGACATACCAGGACCGTCAAGGGTCGTTGGATCACATTTACCCTTGACGGTCCTGGTACTTCAAGGGTCGCTAAGGGGTTAAACACTGCATTTCCCTCATTAAGATCTTTGCCTAGGTGCTGGCCCACACCTTTGGCACTTAAGGGGCTTAAAATAAAAAGTATTATAACCTTTAAAATATTTGGAAGCAATGCTCTGCATACCCTTTGGTCCTTAAAGGGTTAATGGTGATCAAGATACAAGAACTTGATGGGAGTTTTGCACTAAGGCATGATAAAGAGGTGATAAAATGGAGATTAGTTCTGCAACGATAGCCTTTGTTTTTCTGTCGAGCCTGTGGACTAAGATCTCCAATGCTGGAGGACATCTTGATGCATAGGCTCTAAAGAATAGCATAGGAATTGGATAAGTGATATCACTGGATAAGTCATCCCTGTTTCATCACCTCTTTATTGTACCTTAGTGCATCTCCCCTGATATTTATTTATTTGTTTGTTGTGGACACAGCATGTCTGTGACGTCTATGAAATTATGTAGTGACTCTCTTCTAATAGCTGCACATTTCATATTAATCTTGCTTATTGTATTTTCACTGTCGTCCAATACAGGTCACTGGTACTCTGGGAGGCGTAAGTCCCCTTTAATAGGCAGGAACAACTATGCAAATGATTTGCAAGGGGCGGAGCCTCCCCTCTTACTTAAGCCACCTTCTGGCCAGAGCCACTTAGATTGATTTGTTCCTGGAGTGCCTTGCACACCAGGTAGAAGAACATCTATGCATCTTAGTGTTTTATTATTTTTTTTTCAAATATGGAATACCACCATGAGGAGGGTGACCATGGCTGTGAATTGCCCTCTCTAAAGTGGCTGGTGCAGCTTCCAGGGATTCCTGTGGACCTTATGCCCTGAAGAGGGAACAGCTTGTGTTGAGCAGCTTCCCTACTGAGGAATTTACCTCTGGGTTATTCCTTATTCATCATGGTCACCTGAAGACAGAAGTCCTGCAAGAAAGGTGAGTCACCCATTGAGTGCTGCAGGTCCACTTGTCCCCACAGTGTCCCTTTGATGGGCTTGTATTTGGGAGTTTTCAATACACTCCAGCACTCATAGGGTGTTTTTATTGCATTCTTAATGTTTATGCAATTTCTGTGATATTCTCTGGGTTTTGGAGCTTGGGATATTCGTTTACTTATGTTTCTTATGTGTTTTATTCTTGTTTGAGCACTTTTTAACGTTTTCTTAAACTTTATTAAAAATTGAGTTCCGCGCCTTTAAGCGCGGCTTTTCCCGCTCAGACGCAATGGCTCCTTTACTCTCTATGGGAATTCACAGTGTGGGACATATCTTTGGAACCGCTTGTCACAGCAACTCCAGAGAGGGCTCTTTTTACTGCTAGGCTCCTGCTCTATCATCCGGATTGTGTTTTATTTATGTGGGGTGTTCAGGGGGGCTTCGGGCACTGTTTAGGTTACTTCTATGGGGAAAACTACATTTCCCATGAGCGCCTGGTTCGCGCTCGTTTCTGATTGGCTGTCATGACGGCCGCCATTTTGTGGTACTTTTCCTATGCGAGTACACTACGCAGGGACCGAGCCTTCACTCTCCTCTACAGATTAACCCTTCGCTGGCCAGATAAGTCCGAATTTAGACATTTCTGGGGTGAAACTTTAATCCTTTACACTTTTTCTGGGTGATAGTGTTATTAGTGGGGTATATTGACGCTGTGAGCATGTCTACTTCACTGGAGCTAGGGGCTAGACCCAAGTCTAAGGAGGATGGGGGGTCTGCTACCCCCATGGCGTTTTGCTCCTCTTGCCACATTGGGCTGTCTAGCGATAATGTGGGGGATCTATGCCCTAATTGTACTGGTCAAGATAGCAACCCTGGGCTTTCCAGCCACGCTATTGAGCCGTCTTGGGTGAGGGAGTTTAAAGCTGCCACTAGGGATCTCAGATCCACGCTTCAACTCTTTCCCTCTCAGATACAGGGGGCTCTCCAGGTCTGGCAGACCCCCTCTACCATCAAGACCTCCCTGCCTAAGCCACAGGGGGCTCCTGATGTAACTGATTCTTCTGAAGAAGAACTCTTACAGGATTCTGATGCTGAGGAACGTACTGTTATTGAATCTAACAGGTCCATTGGGGACCCCTATGAGTGTGACCCTGAAGTCTCGGCTGAGGGTCTGATCAGAGCGGTTCTGAATACGCTCAACCTTCCTCTGACTCATGAATCCACTTATGATCCTACTGATGTTTTTCAGAAAAAGCCATCTAAGCCAGTGGTTTGTTTTCCAACTAACCCTACTCTTGCCCGTCTGGTCTCTGAGGCATGGAAGAATCCTGATAGATTCTCCTCTGTCTCTAAAAAGTTTGCTAAACTATACCCTTTTCCTGAGGCTGAGCTGGCAAAATGGGTTCATCCTCCCAAGGTGGATGCTCCGGTTTCTAGACTATCCAAGTCTACCGCTTTGGCTGTCTCTGATGCCTCTGCCCTGCAGGATTGGACGGATAAAAAGCTAGAGCTTTCTCTTAAATCTATTTTTGCCTCCATTGGCACTGCCATGCGTCCAACCTTTGCTGTGGCATGGGTTAATAGAGCCATTGCGGCCTGGACTGAACGACTGACTGAAGCAGTTCGCCAGGATGCACCAGTATCTGAACAGTTGCAGCTTCTTGCTAATATCACTGAAGCTCAGAACTATGTTGCTGACGCTGCTTTTGATGCTGTGCGCATGATGGCGAGGGCCTCCACTTCTTCTGTGGTGGCTAGACGCGCCCTTTGGCTGAAAATTTGGTCTGCTGATACAGCCTCTAAGAAAGCCTTGCTTTCCTTGCCCTTTCAGGGGAATTTGCTCTTTGGGTCTGAACTCAAAGAAATGATCAGTGAGTCTACTGGCGGTAAAAGTACTCTTCTACCCTCAGTCTTTAAGAAAAAGTTTCCAGCCAAACACAATCGGTCCTTTCGTTCCTTTCAGACTGAGACACGCTCCTCGGCCCAAACGGGTCCTCCCACTACGCGCTCCTCCTCCAAGCCCAAACAGTCCTGGAAGCCCAAAGTTGCCCCCAAGGCCAAGACCTCAAAGACTGCTTCGGCATGACTCGCCGAACCCGGGTCCGCATCCGGCTCTAGGTGGTCGTCTCCGCATCTTTCGCCGGACTTGGGAGGAGTCAGTGGCGGACCCATGGGTTCTTCAGGTGGTGTCAGAGGGATACAGGATCCCTTTCTCCTCCCTTCCTCCTTTTCGGTTCCATTTTACTCGTCCTTCTCAGGAACCCACAAAAAGGCGTCTGTTCGACGACGCTATTCAGGATCTCTTGGACAAAGAGGTCCTGGAGGCGGTTCCTCAGGGGGACACAGGTTCAGGAATCTATTCCAACCTGTTTGTGGTAGCCAAAAAGGACAGAGGGGCTCGTCCCATTTTGGATCTCAAAGATCTCAATGCCTATGTGGTGACTTCCCACTTCCGCCAGGAGTCCCTGCGCTCTGTGATTGCAGCAATGTCTCCAGGGGAGTTCCTTGCCTCCCTGGACCTTCAGGATGCTTATCTTCACATCCCTATTCATCCAGAGAGCAGGTGGTATCTCAGGATTGCCTGCCACAGGGGACACTTTCAGTTTGCAGCGCTCCCCTTTGGGCTGACTTCAGCCCCTCAGGTCTTCCAGAGGGTGTTAGGCTCCTTGATAGCGGTGCTTCATCAGGATGGGATCAGAGTGACCCCATACATGGACGATCTCCTACTGAAAGCCTCCTCAGCGGAGCTTCTCCGTCAGCAATTACAGAAGTGCATGCACACTCTGAACCGTCATGGCTGGATCCTGAATCTGGACAAGTCGGACTTGGTTCCTTCTCAGAGGCTTCTGTTCCTGGGTCTCCTGTTCGACACTCGCCAATGCATGGTGTTTCTTCCAGAGGATGTGGCTCACCAGATAGCCGTCAGAGTGGCTGGGATTCTGGACATGGACGAAATTCCGGTACCGAAGTTGTCGTCTTTAGTGGGGAAGTTCATTTCCACGATCGAAGCAGTACCATTTGCCATGGCCCACTCCAGGGAACTTCAGAGATTTGTGATCCAGACGTGCAGGAATCATCCAGATCATCAACATCTGTCCGTTTCTCTACCTCCTCATGTCGAGTCGAGTCTGCACTGGTGGTTAGATCTCTCTCATCTCCTGAAAGGGAGATCCTTTCTAGTTCCTCGTTGGACCACAGTCACAACGGATGCCAGCCTTCGGGGCTGGGGTGCAGTCTGGGGTCGCTTCAGTGCTCAGGGGAAATGGCGTCTGGAGGAATCCCTTCTCTCTATCAATGTTCTGGAACTTCGAGCTGTCCGGCTTGCCCTGAGGCACTGGGAGTCTCAACTGACCGGTCTTCCGATCAGAGTGGAGTCCGACAACGCCACGGCGGTGGCTTACATCAACAGGCAAGGCGGCACAAGAAGCGGTTCCGCCTGGTGAGAGGTCAAGGATATTTTGTCTTGGGCAGAAGATCACGTGCCTGTCATCTCTGCAGTTCATATTCCAGGCGTGGACAACGTCATGGCAGACTTCCTCAGTCGTCACACTGTCGACAGCAGAGAATGGGCTCTTCATCCAGAGGTGTTTCACATGCTCACCCAGCGGTGGGGGATGCCTGTGGTGGACCTGATGGCTACCAGACACAACAGGAAGGTTCCGGTGTTTTGCTCCCGGTTGAGGGACTCCCTTGCTCTAGCAGTGGATGCCTTGTCGATCCCTTGGGATTTCTCCCTGGCTTACATCTTCCCTCCTCTTCCTCTATTGATCAGAGTTATCCAGAAGTTGAAGCAGGAGCGTTGTCCTGTCATCCTGATCGCTCCAAACTGGCCTCGCCAGTCCTGGTATCCGGAGTTGATGGCCATGTCAGTGTCGGATCCAATCCCGCTCCCTGCCCGTCCGGACCTACTTCTCCAGGGTTATCTGTGGAAGGAGGATGTTCACTCTCTCCATTTGATGGCATGGCGGTTGAATCCTCGATTCTAGCAAAGAAAGGATTTTCTCCTTCTGTGGTGTCGACTATGCTTAGTGCTCGTAAGCCTGTGTCCTCCAAGATCTATCATCGCATATGGTCAACCTTTGTTGCATGGTGCACTGATAAGAAGTTATCCCTTGAGTTTCATCTTCCCACTGTCCTGGCCTTCTTGCAGGACGGTGTGGATAAGGGGCTCAGTCTGAGTTCCCTCAAAGTTCAGACTTCTGCCTTGTCTGTGTTTTTCCAGGAAAGGATCGCTATCCTTCCTGATGTGAAAGTTTTCTTTCAAGGTGTGACTCATGTTCGACCTGCCTTCAAGAGTCCTGCTCCCCAGTGGGACCTCAACTTGGTGCTGGGAGTTCTCCAGCGACCACCATTTGAATCCTTGGCTTCCATTCCATTACGTCTCTTGACTTGGAAGATGGCCTTCCTTTTGGCTATTGTTTCAGTTCGCCGGGTAGCAGAGTTACAGGCCTTGTCTTGTAAACCTCCTTACCTGGTGTTCCACAAGGATAAGGCTGTGCTTCGCACTACCAAGGAATTCTTACCCAAGGTTGTGTCCGAGTTTCACATCAATCAGGAGATTGTGGTTCCCTCTTTCTGCCCTAATCCTTCATCTGACAAGGAACGAGATCTCCATTTGTTGGATGTGGTGCGTTGCCTTAAGTTTTATGTTCATCGCACCGAGTCTATCAGGAAGTCTGACGCTCTATTTGTCATTCCTGAGGGGCCTAGGGCAGGGAGACCAGCTGCCAGGTAACTATTGCATCTTGGATTAAGGCTACCATCCGTGAAGCTTATACGTTAAGGAATAAGCACGTTCCCTTCAGGGTGACTGCCCATTCCACCAGATCTATTGGGGCCTCTTGGGCCTACAAGAATCAGACATCTGCTGATCAATTGTGCAGAGCGGCCACTTGGTCCTCTGTGCACACATTTTCTAAGCACTATCGAGTTGATGTACTGGCTTCGGCTGATGCCAGTTTTGGTAGGAAGGTCCTGGAGGCAGTTTTGCCTGTTTAGGTCTTCCGCTCTGTGATCCTTAGTGCTTCCTTGCTGTTGAGCCCGGTTGGCTCTGGTTCCGTGTGCTGTGTTATTTCAGGGATTGTTTCCCTTGGTTGGTGTCCGTTGACACTTACAGTTTGGGCTATGTAATTAACTGGTTCATAGCAGTTCTAGTGACTTGGGCCTTGCGCCTGGTCCTTGCCTTACTTCCCGCCTCTGGGTCAGCTCAATGTTTGTACATCCCAGAGTACCAGTGACCTGTATTGGACGACAGTGAAAATAGGATTTTAGTCTTACCTGTTAAATCCTTTTCACTTAGTCCATACAGGTCACTGGTCTCCCACCCTGTCAAGGGACCAGTCTTGGCTCTCCTGTGGCATTCAGTGGGAGACCGTTGGGGCATGCTCACAGGAGTCTTTCTTTTTGCTTACCTGAGGTCAGTTTTAGGGTCTCAAATCAATCTAAGTGGCTCTGGCCAGAAGGTGGCTTAAGTAAGAGGGGAGGCTCCGCCCCTTGCAAATCATTTGCATAGTTGTTCCTGCCTATTAAAGGGGACTTACGCCTCCCAGAGTACCAGTGACCTGTATGGACTAAGTGAAAAGGATTTAACAGGTAAGACTAAAATCCTATTTTTTGCATAACTTGCATCAATTTAAGGGACATATATAGATAATATCTTTGTGCTCCATTTTGGCTCACATTTAGAATAGTAGTTCCCTACAATGAAATGCAAGATAGTAAGCCTGCTGGTATTGGCCACATCCATTGTATCACTTATTTAGTACTAGTGTAAAAGCCCGTGTACACGGGCCAAGGTCCAGGTGTTGTTAACCCTTTGAGTGCCAGAGGGGCATGTAACGCATTGCTTTTCTATACATTGCATTGCAATACGTTGCGTACCCCTCTGGCACTCAAAGGGTTAAGAGGTCGGCCCTGCTCTGCATCCTGCCGCCGATGCAGTCGTGATATATATGAAGTGATCTACCTACATGTAGCCAGCCAGTGAGGTAAACTATTACCTCCCCCATTATATATTTCTTACACTAGTTATGGTGCTATAATTGGGCACCCTGTCCAGTCTGGGGAACCGCTGCACAGGTGATCAGCGATTTTTCTGTGAAAGTTGCCACCTCTGATTTGCTGCTGCTCTCCTCTCAGCCGCCCTGGACCGCAGGGGCAGGCAGTGAAGCCGGAACCCTTAGGGCCATATGTTCAAAGAAGTAGCGAAATAGCGTTTGTCGTTTGTAACAACTTTTCAAAGCACAGTGTCGTTGGGATCATTAATATTTTCAGAGAGTGTCGGTTGTGATTGGAAATATGTTGTTTGTCCTGACTGAAATTGTCATATGTAAGGACAAAAAAATGTCTTAACTAACGACAAAAATGTCTTAGCTAAAGACAAAAATTCTCACATTCAGAACACATTCCCTCCACTTTCTTCTTAAAGGGATAGTAATACTTAAAATGTAAAAAAAAATATGTTGTAGGGTTTATCCCCCTGAGTAAAACAAGGGTACTCCCACTGCTGAAAGGTGTTTCATTCAAAAGTTATTAATTTTCAAAGTTGAATTTTTTAGGTGCAATATCACAGTGGCCTGAAATAGTACAGTGGCGCTGTTGCTACACGATCCTATGGACAGCTCTGGTCAGTTGACCATAAATCTCCATAGGATCGTGTAGCAACAGCTCCACTGTACAATTTCAGGCCACTGTGATATTGCACCTAAAAAATTCAACTTTGAAAATTAATAACTTTTGAATGAAACACCTTTCAGCAGTGGGAGTACCCTTGTTTTACTCAGGGGGATAAACCCTACAACATATTTTTTTTTACGTTTTAAGTATTACTATCCCTTTAATGTTCAAATTTTGTCTTTTGAAAGACTTTTTTTGTCGTTCGTTATGACAAACTTTCTTATCCTCTGTATGACACTGGAGAATAGTTTAGTCCCGCCCTTGCCCCGCCCCTTTGCCTGTCAATTCTGGAGGCGGAGAGGAAGAGAGAGAGAAGAATCCCTCCTTTCCTAAAACCTCCTGAAAGAATATATGTTAGTATCAATCACACTAATGAAATGTGAAACAAATGGCCTAAAACACAAATGGTAAATCACAATAAAATATACAAGCACTATTGAAAGGGATACACAGATGACAAACAGATATGGATAATGGAATGGGTCACAAAAGTTAGTCACAGTAAGATATGACAACACAGACCAAAATGTCTTAAGTCCATTCACTCAATAGAAATGAAAGGGAATGAAGCGTCCAAAGATTTTCACTGCTCTTCAATTCCTAGTCTGCTGCTCCTTTCGTGGTCTTTTCCCCACACTATACACAACCATAGAATCTAAAATAGAAGCGCAAAACAGAGAATATCTAAAAGCAGAGTTTTATTCTTATGGGCAAATGAAACAAACAATCTCTAATGCGCTTACAGACGTAAAACAGAAAGTGAAGCTTATCTGCATTCCTCAAGCACCGTTCTGGTATTAGGCACACTCTCTTTAAGAGGCTCACGCTCCGGATCAATATGTTTTTCTCCCACGCCCTCAAGGCGTTCCGGATCCACCGCCTCTGGCCTACGAGAGATTCTCGCTCTATTCCAGTGCGGTCAATCTCGAGAATACTCAATGTTCACAGATTGCCAACGCGTATCGCAGACGTCACTGTCTGCTTCCTCAGGGCTTACAGAGGCGCCCGATCCTCCAGACTAAATACACCTCACAGGTCACATGACCTGTGGTCTGAATGGACCGTGCGCCTCAATTTCTCTTCCCAATACCTGATTAGGTATTATTCTAATTGGTCACAAAATATACATTATAAAAACTTTTACACCAAATATCCACACTTTAAAAATATATATGTGCATATATCCTGAAAACAATAAAAACATTAACATATTAAAAAATACTATAATTAAGCACTCATAACTAAATCCTTCAATTATATAGAAGGATCTATTGAACATACATACATATATCCATCAATTATATAAAAGCAGCAATATCCATCTCAATATTAAGGCCATATGGACTTAATGTTTTTAATTGATGAATCCAATAGGACTCTCTTTGTCTTAGACGTAATACTCTATCTCCCCCTCTCCTATCTACCCTCACCTGTTCAATAACCATGACTGTAATGTTTTCAAATTTGCATTCTGGATGTTCTAGAAAATGTTTGGGGACGCTATGGGATTCCATACTATTTTTAATATTTCTTAAGTGCTCCCCAAACCTAACTCTAAGTGAACATCCAGAATGCAAATTTGAAAACATTACAGTCATGGTTATTGAACAGGTGAGGGTAGATAGGAGAGGGGGAGATAGAGTATTACGTCTAAGACAAAGAGAGTCCTATTGGATTCATCAATTAAAAACATTAAGTCCATATAGCCTTAATATTGATATGGATATTGCTGCTTTTATATAATTGATGGATATATGTATGTATGTTCAATAGATCCTTCTATATAATTGAAGGATTTAGTTATGAGTGCTTAATTATAGTATTTTTTAATATGTTAATGTTTTTATTGTTTTCAGGATATATGCACATATATATTTTTAAAGTGTGGATATTTGGTGTAAAAGTTTTTATAATGTATATTTTGTGACCAATTAGAATAATACCTAATCAGGTACTGGGAAGAGAAATTGAGGCGCACGTTCCATTCAGACCACAGGTCATGTGACCTGTGAGGTGTATTTAGTCTGGAGGATCGGGCGCCTCTGTAAGCCCTGAGGAAGCAGACAGTGACGTCTGCGATACGCGTTGGCAATCTGTGAACATTGAGTATTCTCGAGATTGACCGCACTGGAATAGAGCGAGAATCTCTCGTAGGCCAGAGGCGGTGGATCCGGAACGCCTTGAGGGCGTGGGAGAAAAACATATTGATCCGGAGCGTGAGCCTCTTAAAGAGAGAGTGCCTAATACCAGAACGGTGCTTGAGAAATGCAGATAAGCTTCACTTTCTGTTTTACGTCTGTAAGCGCATTAGAGATTGTTTGTTTCATTTGCCCATAAGAATAAAACTCTGCTTTTAGATATTCTCTGTTTTGCGCTTCTATTTTAGATTCTATTACTAATTTTTTGTCATATACACTATAGAAAATGTCGTTCATGCATTCAATGACTTATTTTTGTCTTTCGTACAACAATTTTTCCTCTGCGTCCTTACCACGGTATAAAAAATGGGTATTAGCTCCACCTCCCAGCTGGTAGGACCAGTCATCTTCAAGATAAAAAGAGCGCTCTGGAAGGGATGCTTCAGTTTTTAGTTGGTCCTACCAAGATGGAGGCTATTATGCCTCGCTTCATCCCACTCATTTTTTCTCTTTCGTATTGGGATGTTTGTTGTTTTTGACTATGCGCATCTCCGTGATTCGCGGTGCACATGTAACCAATATCGCAGGTCCAGATACCCTCAGGAGGGATTGCATGGGACTGGGTGTCATTTCACTGGTTTGACATACCTTGCATCTCCTTCCACGCTGAACCGGCAGACTGCGAGCGTTGAAGCAAGACGCGGAAGTGAGGTCATCCTTTAACATCTTTGGCAGTGAGTGCTGTTTGTGCTTTTCACTGTGGAACGCAAGCGTGGATTCGGCTTTCTTCCTGTTTTCTGGTTATTAGCAGGGTTCCCTACAGACCAGCGAAACTGTAAGTGCACGTATATATATATATATATATATATATATATATATATATATATATATATATATATATATATATATATATATTCTGCTTATGCTGTTTCTTCTGTTTTTTTTTCTTTTTGCCTAAAATCAGCCTGAATATGTCCTCTGTTGCAAAGCCATCTGACTCTGGGGGCCCTAAAAAGGACTCAGGGGTCCCAAAGACAAAATGCCGTGCTGGATGCGAGAACAAGTTACTTAGCTCTGACTCTTCTAAACTCTGTGTAAATTGCCTTAAAGGGATAGTAATACTTGAAAATAATTTTATTTTATATTGTAGCCCTTAAAAAAGCATTAAAAATGATATGTCTTTGATATTCACAAGTAAAATAAAGTAACGTTCCCTTTTCCTGGCTATTTTCAGCCAAGTCTGCCATCTAGTGGACAGATTTGGAATCCGGTCCACAAATCGACCGGCAGCTCTTTAGCAGTGCCGAGTTCACGACCTTTAAAAAGAACTACTTGATTGGAATTGTGTACAAAGTGTGCCTGGCTTGCAAGCACACTTTGTAGACCATTGCAATGAAGAAATTCTTTTCAAAGATTGTGATCTCGGCACTTTTGGAGAGGCACGGCTGGTCAAGGATTCCAAATCTGAGAGCTAGAATGGTGACGTCACTCAGGGGGAAAATTTGCTTGTGTATATCTCCCAAACCATAAAGGTTTGGGAGATAAGACATATCATTTTTCATGTTTTTTTTAAGGGCTACAATATAAAATACAATTATTTCCAAGTATTACTATCCCTTTAAAAAATTGGCCAACACTGAGATGCCACCCCAGTTTTCAGATTTCTTAGGATGGATGAAGTCTTCAATGCAGGAGACTTTGTCTGTAATGCAGGACTCTGCTAGGAAAAGGTAGAGAACTGCTGACCCTGACGAAGGGCCCGCTACCTTTAAGGATGAGGAAGAGGGCAGCTTTATGGATTATGAGTCGCCAGCCTCCTCTGCTGAAGAAGGGGAGTTGGTTGAAGAATCAGGCTCTTTTAGTTTAGATAAACTGGAAGGATTTCTCAAATCTTTGAGAAAGACCTTTGGATTAACTGACGCTCCTAAAGAAATGGACGTCATGGATATGGCATTTCTGGGGCAGAAGAAACCATCTCTGGTATTTCCAATCCATGATATTATTAAGTCAGAGTGGAATTTGGGGGACAAAAGATCTGCCCTCTCCCGGAAATGTATGTGAATGTACCTTTTTGCTGAGGAAGATACTTCTACTTGGACATCTCCTCCTAAAGTTGATGTGGCCATTGCCCAGGTCTCTAGGAGAACAACTATTCTCTAAGAAGATGGCACTACGCTCAGAAATGCCATGGTTAGGAGAGCGGATTCAACTTTAAAGAAACCGTTTTCTACAATCTGACATAATTTAAAGTCAGCCACGGCAGTTGCCTGTGTCTTCCATACTCTCAGGATTTGGCTCAATGAGCTTGAAGAAAAGATCAAGTCCAATGTGTCTAGATCCAAACTTATTAAAGAGTTAACCTCCATCAAAGAGGCTGTAAACTTTTCCTGTGACTCCTCTATAGACACAGTTAAACTACTGGCAAAGTCATCAGCCCTCTCAGTGACTGCCCACCGAGCTCTATGGGTAAAAGCTTGGGAGGCGGATGGATCCTCTAAAAACAGGCTAGTATCCCTGTCATTTGCTGGTAGCAAACTCTTTGGTGAACATCTTGAGGAGATTATCAAGAGATCCTCAGGAGGCAAGAGTGCATTTCTACCCCAAGAACGTAGAAACAGGGGTCATCCCCCAGGTCCTCTGGATTTCACAGGCAGCCCTTTCGTGAGGCCAGGAAATACAGGCCAAGCAGGCCCTTTGGCCATTCAAAAAAAGGGCAACCTCAACCTCAAGGGAGGCCCTAGAAGGGACTTTTCTAGGAAGGCTCCCTTTCCTAGGACCACCCGATGAAATCAAAAAGGACTTGTATCTAATCCCAGTAAGGGGCAGGCTGGGAAATTTTCTGACGACCTGGGGGTCAGTCAGATATTAGAGATGGGGTACCTTTTAGAGTTCAAGACTGTTGCGAAATATCAACGTTTTATAACCTCACATCCAAAACAAATCTCTTCACCCAAAGGTCCTCAATGAGATCAAGAAGGTCCTCACTGAGATCGAGAACCTCCTGGACAACGAGGCAATAGATGAGAAGTCCCTGTGGAACAGAGGAGTTCTGGAGTCTATTCGATCTTCCTGGCTTCAGCCATGGCTTTCCTGAGGCAAAAAGGGATTTATGTTGTCCCTTACCTGGACGACATCCTGCTGGTGGTTCTTGTGATGTTAAAGAATGAGACAAAGATAAATCATGTCAGAACTTTTTCCACCTTTAATGTGACCTATAACATGAACAGTTCAATTGCACAACAAACTGAAATCGTTGAGGGGGAAAAATAAAAAACTCACACTAACCTGGTTGCATAGGTATGCACACCCTTAAACTAATACTTTGTTGAAGCACCTTTTGATTTTATTACAACAATCAGTCTTTTTGGGTAGGAGTTTATTAGCATGGCACATCTTGACGTGGCAATATTTGCCCACTCTTCTTTGCAAAAGTGCTCCAAATCTGTCAGATTGCGAGGACATCTCCTGTGCACAGCCGTCTACAGATGTTGAGTTGGATTCAGGTCTGGGCTCTGGCTGGGCCATTCCAAAACGTTAATGGTGAAACGTTAATGGTTTCATCAAACCATAACACGTTTTCCCACGTGCTTTTGGGGGACTTGATGTTTGTTATTGCAAACTTCAGCCGGGCTTGGATGTTATTCTTTGTAAGAAAAGGCTTCCGTCTTGCCACCCTACCCCATAGCCCATTCATATGAAGAATCCAGGAGATTGATGTCATATGTAGCACACAGCCAGTACTTGCCAGAAATTCCTGCAGTTTCTTTAATGTTGCAGTAGGCCTCTTGGAAGCCTCCCTGACCGGTTTTCTTCTCATTGATTTTGGAGTGACGTCCAGTTCTTGGTAATGTCTCTGTTGTGCCATATTTTCTCCACTTGATGATGACTGTCTTCACTGTGTTCCATGGTATATCTAATGCTTTGGAAATTCTTTTGTACCCTTCTCCTGACTGATATCTTTCAACAATGAGATCCCTCTGATGCTTTGGAAGCTCTCTGCAGACCATGGCTTTGGCTCTGAGATGCAACTAAGCAAATGTCAGGAAAATCCTACTAGAACGGCTGAACTTTATTTGTGATTAATCAGAGTCACTTTAAATGATGGCAGGTGTGTAATGGCTTCTATTTAACATGAGGTTGAATGTGATTTGTTATTTCTGAACACAGCCACATCCCCAGTTATAAGAGGGTAAGCACACCTATGCAACCAGGTTATTGTGAGTTTTTTATTTTTCCCCCTCAACGATTACAGTTTATTGCAATTGAACTGTTCACATTATAGGTCACATTAAAGGTGGAAAAAGTTCTGACATGATTTATCTTTGTCTCATTCTTTAACATCACAAGAACCACCAGCAGGATGTCATCCAGGTATGGTTCACAAGAACCTGGCATTTTAACAGTGGTGTGTAGACTTTTTACATCCACTGAATGTAGTAATTATGAACATTTTATTGCAGGCAGGCCATTTCACAGAAGAAAAGTAGCAGGTGTAGTTTAGTCCTTCTATCACCTGCAGGGGAGGGCTGGCCTGGGGGGCAGGGGAGCAATTGCCCCCTGGGCCAGTCATATGTCTGGGCCAGTGGGCGACTGGCTCACTCAATCTCATGCTTGCTGCTTTTAATGGAGCCTCACTAATGATATTACAGAGCTTACAAATGAAATGTATCTACACAAATGATACCACAGATATACAATCCAAATGGAGCTACACTAGTAGCATAACCCATTTTCCTTGTAAGCTCTATGATATCAGTAGTGTAGCTTTACTTAAATTGTAAGCTCTGTAGGATCACTAGTGTAGCTCCATTTCAACTGTAAGCTCCATGTTATCACTTGTGTTGCTCCATTTTCATTGTAAGCTCTGTGGTATTGCTTGCCTTAATTCACAACATTAATGCCAATTTTAATATTAACAAAAGGGGGCGGGCTGGAACGATAGTACAAATGGGCCACTTGATTGTATTTGCCCCCTAGGCTACAAGTTGCCAGTCCTCCCCTGATCACCTGTACGGTATGTTAACACATACTGATGGGGTACCTTTTTCTTGGGCTAGCAAAAAGTACCGAATACAGCAGGAAATACCATGGTTTCCAAATAATTTTTATCTTTGTAGTGGTGAAAATGTAAAAATGAAAACATTCCTCTAATGCCATTATATGGATATAATTGTGCCAACCAGCCTAGGGGTAAAAAAGGCAAAAATACCCTAATTTGATGTCTAGTTTCCAAAATGGTATGCCTTGCAAACCTTTCCATCACAGCTCTAATAATTAGGACTGTTTTAGTGCATGCAGTCCATTTTAAAAAAGAAAACATGTAGTTGTAATTTTGTACTTCTGATACCCCATATGTTTGGTAAACCTACAAAAATGGGATACCATTTTTCTTGGATAAGTAGTATCTAATAAATGGCTTTACATAATAATAAAATATTTTAGAACATTTGAAGTGATGGAAATGTAGAAAATGCCTATTGTTTTTCTTTTAGTGCCACCTTCTGGCAACATTTGTGCACATTAGGCTATAGATAGAAAGGCAAGTAACCCCTGAGTGGATGCAGCTGGATATGTTCTTTCAGGAAACTTACTTTATAGTTACTAGTTGAACAGCCTGTGTACACGGGCCACAGTGCCAGGCAGCAACGGCCACATGCAGTCATGGGCAGTAGAGACTGCCCGCGTGGCGGCTGATAATGGAGAGGGACGCCCCTCTCCGTTTTCAGCTGGTGTGGGCAGTCTCTATTGCGTATGACTGCAGCACGCACAGCCGTCTGTACTGCATGACAGCTTCTGACAAGCATACATTAGCAAATTATTATATAGGATTGAGTTGTTTTTGAATAGTTTTTTACTATGTAACCAATGGAATATGCATTTTTGCTCTCCTGTTAAGTAGGGCCAGGCCATGCATGTAGCTAAAACTATACATATTTGGTATTTCTCTGTCGTCCAATATAGGTTACTGGTAACTTTGGGTAGGCAATCAGCCCCTTTAAGTAGGCAGGAACAATTCTGAGAAGTGAATGCAGGGGTGGAGCCTACCTTCCCTCCTTGGCTGCTGCTAGCCAGTCAGTTCCAGTAGGATTTGTTCCTTGGTGAAGACACAAGGCAAGAGAACAGTTCTGCTATAGTTTTAGCTTTTTAGTATTTTCTGTTAGATATGGGATACCACCATTAGGCGGATTACCATCACTGACAATTCCCATCACCCAAATGTAAATAGCCAGTTTACCAGGTGCTTTTGCGGACCTTAAGCCCTGGGGGGAAAATCTTGGCTGTAATTTCTTTCCCCAGGAGTTGCCCACTGAAGCTTCTCCTTGATACATGGTAATCTGAAGACAAAAGATCCGCAGAAAAAGGTGAGCAACCCTTTGAGTCCTGAGGTCCACAGGTCTCACGTTGCCCCTCCACACAGGAGTCTCCTGTCCTCTTCTGCACTCACTGGTTTTATCAGTATGTCTGCTGGGTGTTTTGGAGCAAAACTTAACCCTTTGGTTGCTGGTTTAGCATCTTTTGGGGGGTTTGAGCACTTTCCCTACTGGGTTCAGTGTTTATTGGGTCTAGTGACATGTTTTAGTGATGTTTGGTCCAAATTTACTTCACAGTTTCAACTTTGCAAAAACTGTGTTGCACGCTTTTACCGCATAGATGCCATTGCTCCATTCACTTCTATGGGACTTTACAGTTTGGGACATTTCTCTGCAACCGCTCAACGTATCGACTTCAGAGATGGCTCATTTTAATTGTCTACCCTTGCTCTACTTTCCGGGCAATGTTTAGTGTGTGTTGGGGGTCTCAGGGGGCTTTGGGCACTGTTGGGGTACTTTTTATGGGAAAACTACATTTCCCATGAGCACTTGCATCGCGCGCTCGTTCCTGATTGGCTCCCGTCGTGGCAGCCATTTTTTGCTTTCCCAGAACGAGTATCCTATGCAGGGCTTAGACCCTCCTTATCTCCCCAGCAGATTAACCCTTCACCTGCCAGATAAGTGTATTTTAGTGATTTCTGGGGTGAAATTTTAATCATACACACTGTATTTGGGCATTCCTTATACTTTGAACATTTTGACACTGTGGGAATGTCTATTCCTTTGGAGCTTGGGGATAGGACTAAGACTAAGGATGCTGGGGTCTCTGTGTCCCCCTTTGCACACTGATCCTCATGTCACTGAGGGTTGCCTAGAGAATTCTCAGTTCATTTATTCCCAGCATGTTCTGTTGTCCCTGAGTTTCCCCCAGTGACCTCCAGCCATGCATTAGAGCCAGTTGGGTGCAAGAGTTTAGGCTGCTACTAGAGACCTCCAGTATATATCACAACTCTTCCATCCCAGTTACAGAGGGTCTTCTGCTCCTGGCAGACCCCTACTTCTGTCAGATCTTCCCTGCTGAAACCTCAGGGAGTACTGACGTATCATATTCCTCTGATGAGGTACTGTTGGTGGATTCTGACGCTGAGGAATGTTCTGCAATGGTCTCATCTCAGTTCTTGGAGACCCCCCTTTGAGGATGACCCTGATCCCCCTGCTGAGGGCCTGATCAGAGCCGTATTAAACACTCTAAACATTCCCATGGTTCAAGAGGTTTCTTCGGACCCCTCTGATGTATTTCTGGAGCCCAAATGGCCTCATCCTTGTTTTCCACCTAACCCCACTCTTGACCGGTTAGTGTCTGTTGAGTGGTAGTCTCCTGACAGAAAGCCTTCTGTCTCCAAGGAGCTTGCTAAGCTTTACCCCTTTTCTGATGCGGCGCTAGCTCAGTGGGTTCATCCCCCCAAGGTGGATGCCCCTGTTTTCTAGGCCTTCTAAGTCCATGTCACAGTACCTTGTTTCCAGCGCTGCCGCTTCAGTGATGCTCTGTGTCCTTCCACGCATCATCTGCAGGCGCGAGGCTTCAAGCATGCTGCAGGCCTCTGTTGTATGTGTGTTTCCTTTAGTCTCGTCCTACCTACTTCCTCTCTCTATCTGCTCCTCCTACATACCTTCTGTGGAGGGGTTTAAAGGGCAGACTGAGTCCTGACTCAGTCACCCTTACGTTGTTGTTCTGAGCAGTTCATTTTCTGGTATTCCTGATTCCTGTGTATGATCCGGCTTCTCTGTCCATCCATTCTGGTGTTGGCCTGTGGCTCTGTCTGACTATTTTCCTTGGCGTTCCGATTTGGCTCAGATATCCTTTCTGGTGCAAACCTGCGGCTTTAGCTGACTACCCGCTCTGGTGTTGACCTGGGGCTCTATCCACTGCTCATCCAGCATACATATGCTCCAGTGGATATCCTATCTGGTGCAAACCTGTGGCTCTGGCTGACTACCCTCTCCGTGTATGACCTAGGCTTGTCTGACTACCCACTCTGGTGTTGACCTGGGGCTCTATCCACTGCGCATCCAGCATTCCATCGCTTCAGTGGGTATCCTTTCTGGTGCAAACCTGTGGCTCTGGCTAACTACCTGCTCTGTGTATAACTTTGGCTCATCTGACTATCCTATCTGGTGCTTACTAGAAGGCTCTGTCTGTTCACTCAGTTTGTTAGTTCCTTTATTCAGACATCCTTCCTAGTACTGACCTGGGGCTCTAGCAGACTCCTAGATACTGACTGCAGGCTGAGTCAGTATCTCTTGGGCGTTACCTTACCATGAGACTCCAGTGGGCAGAGGCCTAGTCTCGGACAGTGTGGTGCAGAGATTGGGACACTGCTATTCCTGATACAGTGCTCACCGTTTCAATCACCCACTGTGTGTTTATATATATAGTGCATTACTGTTATTATTCTCATAATAAAGGTTCTATTAACTATACCGTCTGGTTTTGCTTGCCAGCTGTAACAGTCCACTGGTCTGCCCGTTGCTGATGCCTCTGCTCTTAAATACTGGACTGACGAGAAACTTGGGGCCTCCCTCAAGTCAATTTTTGCCACTGCTGGTACTTCCATACTTCAGCATTTGCTGCAGCCTGGGTAAATAGGGCCATTGTGGTTTGGACTGACCAGCTCACGCCTGCAGTTCTTCAGGGAGCTCCTGCTTCTGCCATGTTGCGACTTCTTGCCAACATTCTGAAGTCAGCATTAGGTCTCTGCTGCCTTGTTGATGACATCTGTTGGTGGCAAGGGTTTCCACCGTGTCTGTGGTTGCCGAATGTGCTCTTTGGCTCAAGATCTGGTCTGCTGACACCGCTTCTAAGAAAGCATTGCTCTCCTTGCTCTTTCGGGGCACTTCTCTGTTTGGGCCAGATCTTAAGGATCTGATTATTGAGGCCACAGGGGGCAAGAGTACTCTCCTGCCTATGGCTTCCAGGAAGCAGACACTTATCAAATGTAAGTGGCTTTTTTGTGCTTCCGGACTGAGACACTCAAGGCGAACCAGGCGGTTCCCCCAGCTCCGCACTTCTTCTACAAGCCCAAACCACAATGAAAGCCTAAGGTCTCCACCAAGCCCAAGGCTTCCAAAATTTCTTCAGCATGACTCACTGAACCCAGGTCTCCACTCTGCTGTGGGTGGGCATCTGCACCACTACCTCAGCATCTGGGAGGACTCCGTGGTGGACCCATGGGTTTTACAGGTAGTGACAGAGGGGTACAGGATCCCTTTCACCTCTTCCTCCCTTCAGGTTTTTCCTCCTCACACTCCTCAGGGTGTAGAGAAACGCCATCTGTTCAACGGCGCCATCCAGGCCCTTATGGACAAGGTGGTTCTGGAGCCAGTTCCTGTTCAGGACAGGAGTACGGGATTTTACTCAAACCTGTTTGTGGTTTCCAAGAAGGATGGCGGCTGTTGTCCAGTTTTGGTCCTGAAGGATCTCAATTCCTTTGTGGTCAAGACTCATTATCACCAGGAGTCCCTAAGGATGGTGATTGCTGCCATGTCCCCTGGGGAATTCCTTGCTTCTCTGGATCTTCAGGAAGTATATCTGCACATTGCCATTCATCCAGAGAGCCAGCAGTACCTCAGATTTGCCTGCGACCAAGGGCATTTTCAGTTTTTTGCTCTTCCCTTTGGTCTGACTACAGCTCCTCAAGTCTTCAATCGTGTCCTGGGAGCCTTAGTGTCTGTCCTCCATTGGAACAGCATCAGAGTCACTCCATACATGGATGACCTGCTTCTGAAAGCCCCTTATCTGAAACTCCTTCAGCAGCAGGTTCAGGACTGCATTTGTGCACTCACCTATCATGGGTGGATTCGCAACTTGGACAATTCGGATCGTGTCCCATCCCAGCGACTGGTCTTCCTGGGCCTTCTCTTCGACACTTAACAGAGCATGGTGTTTCTTACGGACGAGGTGGCTCAACAGTTCGCCCACAGGGTTTCCTCTGTTCTGGTTCACGATCCAGTTCCTGCCAAGAAGTTGTCCTCTCTAGTGAGGAATTTCCTTTCCACCATAGCAGCAGTCCCGTTTGCCATAGCTCACATCAGGGAACTCCAGAGGTTTGTGATCCATTTGTGTAGGGGTCAGCTGGACCTCCTGAAGATGTCAGTGTCCCTTCCTCTTCATGTGGAACTGAGTCTGTGGTGGTGGCTCAGCCTCTCCAATCTTCTGAAGGGCAAGCCTTTCCTGGTGTCCTTCTGGACAACGGATGCCAGCCTATTCAGCTGGGGAGTGGTCTTGGGTCACCTGATTGCTCAAGGTCGGTGGTCTCTGGAGGAATATCTTCTTCCCATCAAGGTCTTGGAGCTTCAGGCGATACTCCATGCCTTTTGCCACTGGACGTGCCAGCTGGGGGACTGCCCGGTCCGGGTTCAGTCCGACAATGCCACAGCAGTGGCTTACATCAACAAGCAAGGCGGAACAAGAAATCTCGCAGCTTGAATGAATGAATGGTTATTTATATAACGCCACAACTGTACGCAGTGCTTTATAATGTTAAGGTTTTAAACAATATAGGGTTACAGGTGCTTTGTAGAGTGAAACATTGGGTGGGAGGTCCCTGCCCGAAAGCTTACAATCTAAAGTGGTAATGGGAGACATACAGAGTACATAAGTGTCAAGTGCTGAATACAGTGCTAGTTCTGATGATGACATCAGTAAAGTAAATAATTTATAAGAGCGTTCATTTTACAACAGCAGTGGCTTCTAGCATGTTGAGATTTTATCCATGAGGTGCATTTTTAAGTGAGATTTGAGGGTTATCAGCGAGGTGCAGTGGCGCAGGTTGGATGGTAGAGCATTCCATAGATAAGGAGCAATGAGAGAAAAAGGTTTGATATGTGACAGGGCTGTAGAGACAAAAGGAGCTGAGAAAAGATAATCATTGGCCGAACGTAAGTGGCGGGATGGGGTATAACGGGAGATCAGGGTGGAAATGTAAGAAGGAGTAGAGGAGAGAAGTGTCTTGAAAGAGAGAAGTAAGATTTTGTAAGATATCCGGAGTTTGATAGGCAGCCATTGGAGAGTTTTGAGGAGGAGAGGGGCAGGGACAAGCCTAGGTGATAGTAACTCGTGCTTCAGCATTCTGTATAGATTGATGTGGATGGAGATGGGAGGCAGGAATGCTAGACAGAAGAATGTTGCAGTAGTCCATGTGGGAGAGGATGATTGTGTGTATAAGAATTTTAGCTGGGGAGGAGCAAAGGAAGGGATGGATTTTAGCAATGCTACGCAACAGAAAGCGACAGGATTTAGCAATGGCATTAATATGAGGGGAGAATGAGAGAGACTTGTCAATTATCACCCTTAGACACCACGCTTCTGATACTGGATTTATGGTAGTGCCATTTACAGTCACCTGGAAGGGTGCTACAGGGCCAGGTCTAAGTGGGATGAGGAGTAGCTCAGTTTTAGACATATTGAATTTGAGGTGCCTATGAGCCAACCAGTCTGAGATAGCCGAGAGGCAATCTGTAACTTTAGCCTGGATATCTGTCACGGTTTATTATGACTCTCAGACACAAGTTTTAGGTAAAAATCAATTTTATTGAAATAATAGATTGATAACGTAGGATGGCAACCACATACATACAGATATATTCAGAATGTAATAAGACAGAAGGCAGACTCTACCGGTCCTGTCAATATACCGGACAGGACAGTCTGAAGTAATAGAATGTTAGGCTCTACCGGCCTTGCCAATACCGGGTAAGGCAACCTGCAGATGGAATCGCATAACGGTTCTACCAGCCTTACCAAATTACCGGGCAAGGCAGCCTCAATAGATTCATAATGTAGGCTCTACCGGCCCTGCCAATACCGGGTAAGGCAACCTCAGATGGAATGTGGCAAAAGGTTCTACCGGCCTTACCAATACCGGGCAGGGCAGCCCAGAGATAGTAGCAGCAGTCAGATGGTAATGGCAAATTGA
This sequence comes from Rhinophrynus dorsalis, assembly GCA_037306005.1. Classification (NCBI taxonomy): domain Eukaryota; kingdom Metazoa; phylum Chordata; class Amphibia; order Anura; family Rhinophrynidae; genus Rhinophrynus; species Rhinophrynus dorsalis. Next base: position 357,422,909 of record CM074718.1, read on the forward strand.
CAGGATCGTAAGCAACCCAGTGTACACCCACTGAGACTAACAGGGGAATTGTAAAGCCACAAGGCTTTGGAGCAAACCAGCGTCCGCACGCTGGGACCAACACTGAATGTATAGCCGATAGGCTTAGGAGCAAACCAGTGACCGCACACTGGTGTAACAAGCGAGTTAGTACAGCCGTAAGGCTTAGGAGCAAACCAGCGTCCGCACGCTGGGACCAACACAGAATTGTATAGCTGATAGACTTTGGAGCAAACCAGTGACCGCACACTGGTGTAACAAGCGAGTTTGTATAGCCGCAAGGCTTTGGAGCAAACCAGCGTCCGCATGCTGGGACCAACACAGAATTGTATAGCTGATAGGCTTTGGAGCAAACCAGTGACCGCACACTGGTGTAACAAGCAAGTTTGTATAGCCGCAAGGCTTTGGAGCAAACCAGCGTCCGCACGCTGGGACCAACACAGAATTGTATAGCTGATAGGCTTTGGAGCAAACCAGTGACCGCACACTGGTGTAACAAGCACGTTTGTATAGCCGCAAGGCTTTGGAGCAAACCAGCGTCCGCACGCTGGGACCAACACAGGATAGTACAGCCGATAGGCTTTGGAGCAAACCAGTGACCGCACACTGGTGTAATAAGCGAGTTTGACTAGCCGCAAGGCTTTGGAGCAAACCAGCGTCTGCACGCTGGGACCAACACAGGATTGTATAGCCGATAGGCTTTGGAGCAAACCAGTGACCGCACACTGGTGTAACAAGCGAGTTGTCTAGCCGCAAGGCTTAGGAGCAAACCCAGCGTCCGCACGCCGGGACCAACACAGAATTGTATAGCCGATAGGCTGTGGAGCAAACCAGTGACCGCACACTGGAGTAACAAGCAATGTCGCCTACGCGACCAGGTAGGAGGTCGCCAGGAGACAGGCGATGCGATGACAGGAACCAGCAACGATCAGTCAGGTCAGGAAACCGCAGAGAAGACGTTCAGCAGGAACTGCAACACCAGAGACTAGGCCGGAACCAGGACTGGAAGTACTTCAGCATGCAGGAAACACTGGAACAGTAGAGATCAGGAACTCAGGAACACATGAGATCAGGAACACTGGAACAGAGGCCCAGCTATCACTGGCACAGTGATAGCAAGAAGGTCAGAAACAACACGAAAGGGCAACCAAAGGGTGCCCAATCCAGGTTTAAATAGGCAATGAAAGGCGGGCTATCTGCAGACAGCCAATAGCAGCCCCCTACTGGTGACAGACAAGGAACTGCAGCAATCACGGGCACCGTGATAATATCAGAAGTCATCTGGGTGTCATCTGCATAGAGGTGATAGTTGAGACCAAATGAGTTAATAAGTTCACCAAGTGTTACTGTGTAAAGAGAAAACAGAAGCGGTCCTAGAACAGAACCCTGAGGAACCCCAACAGAGAGTTGGACGGGAGAGGATGAAGAAGTGGCAGAGGAGACACTGAAGGATCTGTTAGATAGATAAGAGGAGAGCCAGTCCAGTGCAGTGTTACGGATTCTTAAGGAGTGAAGAATGCGGAGGAGGAGAGCATGATCAACAGTGTCAAAAGCTGCTGAGAGATCAAGGAGGATAAGTATTGAGATTTGGCAATGTGAAGATCATTGACCACTCTTGTAAGAGCCGTTTCGGTGGAGTGAGCAATGCGAAATCCAGATTGTAAAGGGTCCAGTAGGCCGTATGTGTTAAGGAAGTCAAGCAGGCGTGAGTAGGCTAGGCGTTCCAAGAGCTTGGAGGCAAAAGGCAGAAGAGAAATGGGTCGATAGCTAGAGGGTGTGTTACTGCCAGAAGAGTTGTAATTGAGGATGGGTGTTACTACGGCATGTTTGAAGTAATCAGGAAAGGTAGCAGTGGCAAAGGAGGAGTTAAAGATTTGTAACAGGATAGGGATTAGTGTGGGGGAGAGCGCCTGGATGAGTTAAGAGGGGAGCGGATCAAGTGAGCATGTAGTGGACGGAGCGGAGGACAGCAGGTTAGTCAGTTCCTCCTCCATGACTAGTGAAAAAGAGTCCAGAGTGCCAGGAAGGTAACAACGGAGGCTAGGAGGAGATGTACAAGTTGGTATATTATCCCGGATGGAGTCCACCTTGACTTTGAAATAGTCAGTAAAGTCTTGTGGCTGTATGGAGTTTGTGGGGGAAGCAGATGGAGGGTGGAGGAGGGAGTCAAAGGAAGAGAAAAGGCATCTGGGGTTGGATTTATGAGTATTGATAAGTTGTGAAAACTAAAGTTTTTTGGCGAGGGACAGAGAAGAGTTAAAGCAGGAAAGGAGGAACCTGTAGTGGAGAGAGTCTGCCAGAGAACCAGACTTTCTCCACACTCGTTCAGCTGGGTACAGGAGTGGAGGAAGCTGGTGTCCTTATTAAGCCATGGCCATGGGTTCTGCTAGTGGATCGGAGAAAGAGAGGCACATACAGGTTCAAAGAGGAGGATAGGACTGAGTTGTATGTTTTGACAAGGCTGTTAGTGCTAGGATTAATAGAATAGATGAAAGTCCAGTAGCCAGGGAGGACTGTAGAGCCGTGAGATTAAGGGATATGAGGTTACGCGTGAAGCGGGGAAAGGAAGCAGGGATTGCGGAAGGTGTATAAGTAGTGCTGAATGTTAGAAGATGGTGATCGGATAATGGAAGAGGGGAGATATTAAAATCCGAAAAAGCACAGCCTCTAGTAAACACAAGGTCTAGGAAGTGACCATCCTTGTGAGTACTAGCATTTGTCCACTGGGTTAGTTCAAATGCAGATGTTAAAGAGTGAAAACGGGGTGACCAGGAGACGGAGGGATCATCCACATGGCAGTTGAAGTCCCCCAGAAGAAGTGAAGGTGTGTCTGAAGAAAGGAAGAATGAAAGCCATGATTCAAAGTCAGACAGGAAGTCTGAAGGTGTATATATGGAGGTAGGTGGGCGATAGATGACTGCAACTTGTAGACAGACTGGAGCAAAGATACGGACAGCATGCGATTCAAAAGAGGAAAAGCAGAATGAGGAGTGGGCAAAATTAGTTTGTAATGGCAATGATCAGAGAGCAGCAAACCCACACCTCCCCCACGTCCAGTTGAGCGTGGAGTGTAAGAGAAGGAGAGACCACCGTAGGAGATTACTGCCTCTAAAGCAGTGTCAGATTGAGAAAGCCAAGTTTCAGTAAATTGAGGGAGCGGGAGAAAAAGAGATCATGCACAGTGTTATATTTGTTAGTAATGGAGCAAGCATTCCACAGAGCATAAGAAAAGGGAAGAAACTGAGGTTGAAGGCAGGGAATGGTGATTAGATTTGAATTGTTCCTATGCTGACTAGAGGTAGAGTGTTTGTGAATGGAGATGGGGCCAGGGTTTGGAGAGATATCTCCAGCTGCCATTAACAGAAGAAAAGAGAGAGACAGGAGATGAGAGAGTGATTTGTGTGTATTTGGTTTTTTTGTTTGTGTGGGGTGGGGGAGTGACGGAACGGAGAAGAGAGAGGAGTTGGTGTGTAAAGGTGAGTGTGGATAATATAAGTGAAGGAGAGATATAAACATGGGGTGGAGGGTAGAATGAACCAGATATTTTACAGAGAACTGCAGCCTTAAACAGAAGGAATATTAGGCATTTAGGTACTGTTTGTAGAGGGCATGATGTTGAAACAACAGTCCAAAAGGGCCAAGAGCACCTTCTCGTGACGGAGTTTGGTTGGTTAGAGGTCAAGGCTATTTTGTCCTGGGCAGAGGAATATGTTCCTGCCATATCCGCAGTTCACATTCCCAGTGTAGACAATGTCCTGGCAGACTTCCTCAGTCGACACACAGTGGACAGTGGAGAGTGTGAACTGCATCCTGAGGTGTTCTACCTCATTGTTCAGAGGTGGGGTCTTCCATGCATCTACCTGATGGCGACAAGACACAACTGGAAGACTCCAACGTTCTGCTCTCGCTGGAGAGATCCTCTAGCTCTAGCAGTGGATGCCATGTCCATTCCTTGGTTATTTCCTCTGGCTTACATCTTTCCTCCCATTCCCTTGTTGAACAGGGTGATATGGAAACTGAGACTGGAGCGCTGTCCAGTCTTTCTGATTGCTCCGTTCTGGCCTCGCCAGGCTTGGTTTCCAGGTCTTCTGGATCTATCGGTGACGGAGCCTTTCCAGCTCCCTTCCTGTCCAGATCATTTTCTACGGGGTTACCTGTGGAAGGAGGATGTCCATCGTCTAGCTTTGATGGCTTAGACATTGAATCCTCACCACTGTGGTAGAAAGGGTTTTCTTCTGGTGTGGTGGTGACTATGCTTGGTGCACGCAAGCTTGTTTCCTCCAAGGCTTACCACTGAGTGTGGTCTTCCTTTCTCTGTGGTGCGCTGATAAGGACCTATCTTTGGATTTGATTTTCCTACGGTCCTGGCCTTCCTACAGGAAGGTATGGACAAGGGCCTTAGTTTTAGTTCCCTTACTGTTCAGGCATCTGCTCTCTCTGTTTTTCGTTCAGAGGCGCATTGCTATTCTTCTTGATGTCTAGGGTTTCTACAAGGGTGTTGCTCATACTTGTCCTATATTTCAGACTTCCGCTTCTCGGTGGGATCGTAACTTGGTTTTGGGCGTCCTTCAGCGCCCTCCCTTTGAGTTTTTGGCTACTATTCCTCTACATCTGCTGCCGTGGTACATTGGCTTTTCTCCTGGCAATTGTGTCTGTTTGCCATGTCACGGAGTTGCATGCTCTGTCTTGTAAATCGCCCTTTTTGGAGTTTCACTAAGACATGGCGGTGCTTCTCACTTCACAGGAGTTTCTCACGAAGGTGGTTTCTGAGTTCCTCATTAATCAGGAGATTGTGGTTCCTTCTTTCTGCACTGACCCTTCCTCTGACAAGGAGAAGGATCTTGTAACTGTTTTTATTGACACTCAGTCACAGTAGGTGAGATAAAACACAGTTTTATTGAACAGACTCAGAAATGATAACCCTCATGGGTCCAGCAGTATATGTATACACAATATATTACTGACACAGGACAGGTTATAGCAAGATATATACACACACGGGTCCAGTATATGTACAAAACAGAATTTACAATATACTGACACAGGTCAGGCAACATTCGTGTGAAACTCAACCGAGGCAGCAATGAATGGGTTACTATTAGGCCAGGAATGCTGACAGACCCTAATAGTGCGAGGCCCTTAAGACTCCCATTCTGCAGGGAGTGCTTAAATAGCGAAAAATGCCCAGTAGACAACGGAGGCCCAGGATCAACTTAAGGACTGCTTTAGCAGTAATGGAGGACTGAGACATTATGCCCGAGAGGGCACCCAATGGAGACTGCACGGTAGAATAGCCGGTGAAAAGTGGCACCTTCCCCGAAGGGGTTAACGAACGCTAAGCCCAATGTCGACTGCCTGATCGTAAGCACAGCCTGAGGCACCCAATTTAACACCAACCTCAGCTATAGGCAGGAAGGAGCGTCAAGATTACCGTGGTGCATAGATGGAATAGACACCGGAATGTCGCCCTTGCGACACAGACTGAACCGAGACTAGACTGCAGGAGTGGCACTAAGGCACAATGGTACTGTCTGGAGACAGAAGCCCGGAGGAGAACCCCAAACCGTGGACCGGAATGGGACCGCAGGCATTAGATATACCCAGGAGTAGTAGCCCTACCGGGCTGGAACGCAGGCAGGAACGTCAGCCAATCCGAATCGGTACACAGAACAGGAACGTCAGCCGGCCCAGGTCGGTACACAGAGCAGGAACGTCAGCCGGGTCGGTACACAGAGCAGGAACGGATACAGCAGAGTAGTCAGGCAGTCCGGGTCGGTACACAGGCAGGAATGGATACAGCAGAGTGGTCAGGAAGGCCGGGTCGGTACACAGAGATCAGATGAGAACTGGAACAAGCATTGGTAACGGAAACACCACGAAAGGGCACCAGAGAAGTGACAAGACCCACTTTTTAAGGACAAATACTGGGCGGGACAAAGTCACTTCAGCCAATAAACGTCAGCAGTAAACAGAGACTGACAGAATGTCGCCAGCATAGCACGGGCACCATAATAGATCTCCTTTGTTAGATGTGGGGCGTTGTCTCAAGTTTTTCTACAGTCTGACTCGCTGTTCGTTGTCCCTGAAGGTCCCAGTACACTATTCGTAAGTCTCACGATCTAAAGAAAATGCCTGTTTCCTTTCGGGTCATGGCTCCTTCCACTAGATATATTGGGGCATCTTGGGCGTCCAAGAATCAGGCCTCAGCTGATCGGTTGTGCAAGGCCGCCACTTGGTCATCTGTGCACACCTTTTCGAAGTACTACTGTGTGATGTGCTGGTGTCGGCTGATGCCAGTTTTGGGAGACAGATCCCAGAGGCAGTTTTGCCTGTTTAGGATCTTCTTTGGTTCTTCAGTACTCCCTCACTTTTAAACCCTGTTGGCTGTAGTTCAGTGTGCCGTTTAAGGGTTCCTGAGGTGTTGTTACCCCTGCTCAGTGTCTGTTGACACTTTGTTGTTATTGTTGGGCTATCTATGATCTGATGGTGCATATCTCCTCTAGTGACTTTGGGGGCCTGCGCCTGGTCCTTGTCTTTCTTCCCGCCTTAGGGAACTCAGTGGTTGGACATCCAAAGTTACCAGTAACCTATATTGGACGACAAAGAAAGAGAGGATTTTAGTCTTACCTGTTAAATCCTTTTCTCTTAATCCATATAGGTTACTGGTCTCCCACGCTGTAAAGGGACCATGCTTGACTCTCCTGTGGCAGAACGTGGGGGTCCTTTCAGGTTCATGCTCACAGGAGTCTTCTTTTCCTTCTCACTACCTAGTCAATAATTTGTGTCTCAAATCTTACTGGAGCTGATTGGCTAGCAGCAGCCAAGGAGGGAAGGTAGGCTCCACCCCTGCATTCACTTCTCAGAATTGTTCCTGCCTACTTAAAGGGGCTGATCGCCTACCCAAAGTTACCAGTAACCTATATGGACTAAGAGAAAAGGATTTAACAGGAAGACTAAAATCCTCTCTTTTGCAGTCAGGGGTTTCAGCTCTTCTAAACATAACTGAAAGTTTCACTACATTAATGTGTTTGACATATAGTTTATAATAGTGGCAAAATAAGTACTTTTTGTGTACTTTTTATGTTTATGACATTATAGCTTGCAACACAATGTAAAATTTAATTTTTGTGAGGTGGCATGGAAATAGATGAATTTGTTATTTTAAAAAATCCAATATAAAACAGGGTTGTCCAAATTCGATGCTCAAGGGCCACCAACACGACAGGATTTAAGGATTTCCCTGATTAAGCCTAGATGAGTTAGGCAGAGGCTCATTCATTTTGATCGGCCCACCTGTTCTCAACCAATGAAAATCTTAACCCTTTGAGTGTCTGAAAGGAATATAATGCATTGCGCTGTTTTCCAACATATAACAGTGGTTTTCACTGTGTGTTAGGGACTCTACACCTCCTTTTCATGGACCAGGATTTTTGCCATGAAAAGTGCGGTCCTTCACATGCAGTGAAACCACTGTGTGGATAGTAAAGTCGTTTTTTTTTTTACATGGTGTACAATGGGTGCAAATCTTGTGGCCATTGGACATTTTTGCGCAGAGGTGGTTGTTGACAGCACAGTATATAGAATTGTAAACTATGCTGTCAAAACCACCACCGCTTGTTTTGAATACTAACTGGGCTAATAGAATTGAGCCCAGGGGGTCTGGCCTCTTGGAAACAAATGTGGTATCTATAATACGGGTCTTGGATAATAAAAGGGGGAAAATTAATTTTTAACAACTGGAAGGAGAACTTTTACCATCTGAAGTTGCCACAAGAACTCTTATATATCAGTAATTGTATGTAGGGATTTCTTGGGTTTCTCCCATTTTATTTTATGGATGGTTTTGCCAATATGTAACCTTTATTTCTGTATGTCCTTCATTTCTGTATTTTTGCATAAAGCACTGTGAAACCCTTTTTCAGATTGAATGTTCAATTAATCAGCTCCCGCCTTTGTTCTCTATTGTGAACTCAGTACTCAGAAGAAAGCTTAGGTAGAACATGATACTAAAGGGTTAATTCTAGATGTCTAATTATTAAGATGATTACTTTCATACTGTAATTCTATTGTGTTTGGGTAACTTAGACAGCAGGATATAAAGTCTGGGTGGTAGCAACACATTATAGTACTGGGGTGATAGTGCAGGAGGGATTTCAGGGGTTAATTTGGGTGGTTGCCAGGCACAGTAACAGGTAACCGGTGATCTGGTGTCATTAACCCTTTCACTCCCACACTAGGTTGACCAGACCTCACCTTTAACCAGGGACGCATAGGAAAAATGCATACGGCAGGACTGCTTTGATTTTGGTGAAGTACTGAAATATGCCTATTTCCTATGTGTCCCCGGTTAAAGGGGAGATCTGGTCAGCCTATCCCACACTGTCCCCACTGTCTCAGCCGGGCCCATAGCCCTTGCCTAGGACAGGTTAAATAGGCAAATGCATTCTGCCTGTTTCAGTTTGAAAAAACTGCCAGCAAATGTCATGTCTGCCTCTCTGGACCGAGTAAAGATTGTGTCTTTTGTACAAAGGCACAACACTTAAATTCATAGAGGCGAGTTTCATTATTAATACTCTTTTACAAAAAAAAAATACCATGCTGATACCATATATTTGTAGATAGGTGGATGCCTATGATTAACCGTTTGGATGCAAGCGAGGTCCCCGACGTATTTTCAATGCAGTAGAGACATCTCTAGCATCCAAGGCGCTGGAGTTGACAAATAAAGAAAATAGCTGTCTAGTACAGAAATCCCCAGCCTGTTCTCATCTTTGCCACTAAGAGGCCAAATTGTAAGGATCACATGCTTGAAAACAAGTGTGTTAATTAGATGCTCATTTATTCTTTTACTCAGACAGGAAAATCCTGACCCATTAGTGGATAAGTTTGGCAACTGCTGATACGATCACATTTTATCTTCAGGCTGATGCAATAAATAGAACTGGAGTAATTCCAGGTCAAACCAAATGTACCATAGGGAATACATTAAAAGTCAATTGATTCAAATGGAGCTTTTAACCCTCTAAATGCCCCATGGTAAAGATATATGTTAGAGGCAGCTTTAGCTGTCGAAGGTTTTAAATCCTAATTTTACTCAATGGAAATTTTTGGGGGCATGTTCATTTGTCACTATGGTCATACCTGGGAACTTTCAAAATAAACTGACCGTGACATATATGAAATATTAACCATTAACCCTTTGAGTGCCAGAGAAGTCTCCAATGCATTGAGTTGCAAAGAGTTGGCCACCTCTCTAGCATTCACATGGCTAAAATTAGCTGGGCCATACATTTTAGGTGTTGTGTTCCTTTATGTCTTAACCCAGAGCTGCTGCAATTGGTCCTCTAGGAATATTTAAACAGGGGAGGGCTGGCATGGGGAGCAATTGCCCCCTTGGCTGGTAGGCCACTGCACATCACATCATCTCCCGATTGCTGATGTAAATGGAGCTACACTACTGATACCACACAGGTTACAACTGAAATGGAGCTACATAAATTATACCACAGAGGTACAATCCAAATGGAGCTAAACTAGTAGCAAATAACAATTTCCCTTGTAAGCTCTATAGTATCACTAGGTAAGCTTTATTTAAATTGTAAGCTTTGTAGTGCTGCACTAGTGTAGCCCCATTTCAACAGTAAGCTATGTGGTATCACTCGACTTACAACACAACATTAATGCCAATTTAAAATTAACAAAAGGGGGTGGGCTGGAACAATAATAGAAATGGGCCACTTGAATGTATTTGCCCCCTGGGCCACAAATTGCCAGCCCTCCCCTTTCTTTAAAGGTTTGCAACTTAACCCTTTGAGTGCCAGAGACATAGCAATGCTTTGTGCACCCCTCAAGCACTGAAAGAGTTAAATATCTCACTTCCTGAACACACAAAATACAAGCAGGAATTCTCCCTCTGCCTTTTTGGTAGAAATGGCATCAAGTTAGAAGAAGACAGTAAATGCATACCATTCATGAGGTAACACGAGACTCTGTCACACTCAGAATGTGACCTTCCACCCTAAGTGTTCAGTAAAACACTGAGACTTCACAGGTATGTCTATGGGGTTGCTGATTTGCTCCTAAATTACTTCAGTTTCGTTTAGTACACCAGCCTAATCTGCCGGTAGAATGTTTTCGTATCTCCTGCTTTCCCTCTCTTTGCCTGTAGATGGTATCAGGAACCAAAGTTGAGCAACTTGCTGGACGCTGGGTTGCTCTGTTTTCTGCTGGATGGGTAGGAGGGCTGGAGAGCCAGTGTCTTTTAGTTTAGCTGCTTGTGAGATCATTTCCTGCCCACTTCTCTCCAGGGTTCAGAAGCATTGTATTTTGGAGCAGAAGCAGGGTGCAGTGTACCCACTGAGGAAACTACCTCATCTCATTGTACAAGATGTCGTCTAACTCCAACCTGGGCACAATGCAGAGGCTGGTGGAACAGCTGAAGCTGGAAGCCAGCGTGGAGAGAATCAAGGTAGGTAACTGAACTCATTCCTGGGAAGAACTTGTCTTGCTTAGATGCAACTTGTTCCTCTTATCTAATGCTGCTTTTCATTTGGCAAATCCTTGTAAACTTTTTCTAGTGGCTGGAGTGACCGTGATCCTCTGTTGTAGTTTATTATGTATCACAACTGTTTATTATCAAACTTAATGTCATGTATGTAAGTGATAAAATGTATTAAGCAGATTTCTTTTTTTGTAAGGTACAATAAGTTACTCATCTACAAAGGCAAAATAGTGACATATAAAGTGGGATCTTAATTGAGTACCATCACAGCAAGTTCCAAAAATACACAAGCTCCCAATGGAGTACATCGGGGGGTTAGTTAACCCTTCGTGTGCTAGAGTGGAGTGCAACGCATAGCAGAACAATGCGTTGCATAAGCCTCGGGCACTCAAAGGGTTTTAATTGTGGGACCTCCAGCAGTTGGGGACTACAGCTCCTGTCATCCCTAACCAGCCGTTGGTTGAGTTATATTCACCAATAGCTGGAGGTCCAGACATTTGACCATCCCTGGAGTAAATGAATATCTCACCAGTATAAATAAACCTTTGAATGCTAGGTGGGACTCCAGTGCATTGCCATGATTAATACCTCTCCAGCATTCAGTGAGTTAAAGGGAACGTTTTGACTCTTTATTGTCCTAAAAGTAACAAACAAAAAACCTTAGTAGTAGGAATTGTTAAACGCTTTGAATAAAGTTACCTCATTATGTCTTAGATAAAGCGATGGTGCAGTCTCCATAGGGGTTCAAAGCTCGGTGACAAGTGAAATCCAACTGCACAGACACAAGAATGTCCCTTATGTTTAACCTTTTGAATGCTGTTGACATTACTTTGAAATGCATTGGAGACATCACTATTAGTTTAACTATATTTGTACTTTACATATTCTGTTCTTGCAGTCAAATTGCCTATTTTCATCTTCATCTCCCTTCTTTTTTTTTTCTTTTTGACATTTTATGTAGGACTCCAGGGCTACTCCCTAGAGATGACTTTAGAAGGAGGAGCCCTGCTCTGACCATTATCTGGGCAGAAAATCTGGGATGGTGGGATAACCTACTGCTATCCCTTCTAAGGAAGAGATTGAAGGGAGGGAGTTCAGATGTATAGATGAAACCAAATGAGAGCAAGATCAATGGGCATAAAACTGGATTTAAAGGGATAGTAATGTTTCACAATAAAAGCAGCTCCGATTAATCTTTATAGTATTTGGCCCATGGTGAGTGTTATTTCAGTACTGTCCGAGTTGTGGTTCAAGAGTAATTAACCCCTTAACGTCCATGGTCCTGGGAAGTAACCTTCCCTTAAGGACCACTTTGTTTCCAACGAGCCGGTTCACGTGACCTGTATTGCGTACCGGCACACCGCGCTGGGGACTGAGAGAGACCGCTCAGTCTTGGAGCAGTCAGTTTCACTCCCCGTTTTTATTTACAGCGTTCCCAGTGGAGCGCTGTAAGTAAAATGAATGTGACGTGCTATGACTGTCATGGTCCTTAACCCAAAAACCGCGTGATGGTCATAGCACGGCACGCGGGCATTAAGGGGTTAAATGATAAAATATCCCCCTCCTGTCCCTTTTACTGTTGTAATCCTACTCAAATCAGAGCTAGACTGTCCGGATGGATCGCAGATAGGGACAGTCTTCAGTGCAAAAAAACTGTCAAGGGGGGTGGGTTTTCCTTATGCTCACAGTAAGAAGAATGTGGGTGATGTATAAAAAGCCCTCTGCTGTCAGCTGTCTGGTCCAAAGACCAGGTGGGGGATGTATAAAAAGCCTTCTTAGTGTATACTTAAGAATTGTTGCTAAAATTCACAACTCCTGGTCATATTTATAAAGATGAAAAGTCACGTTTATAAATATGTCTATCTGAGAATATTCTGAGAAAATTCCCACATGCGAGTATATTTTCGCACACATCGCCATCACTACATATTTCTATTAAGAACAGGTTTTTCCTGGCGTTAAGATTTAATCCCTAAAACTGCCTTTATTTTTGGCGCAATTAGCACATTTCTTTATAAATACATTGGGACACAATTATTATTTTAGCCAAGTCCATTTCTACTTCACGTTTCAAAAAAGTCAAATAACTGGAGTTAGCACTTGGCAAAATGTCACTAGATGTTTATATGTATAGTTATGTTGCTTTGAGACATTTTCTTTATAACTCAAATTTTATACATCACCCTCCAGATTCCATATCTGAGGGGAGGCAACGTACACTAGGTAAAAGGGTTGGGAGAGGGATACTTTATCATTCAATTACTCTTGCACTACAACTCTGACAGTGTTAAAATAACACACTCCATGGGCCAAATATTTTGAAGATTAATTGGAGCTGCTGTTTTTGTGAAACATTACTGTTCCTTTAAAGGCATAGTAATGTTTCATAATAAAAGCAGCTCCAATTAATCATCATAGTATTTGGGCCATGGAGTGTTATTTCAATTCTGTCAGAGTTGTAGTTCAAGAGTAATTGAATGATAAAATATCCCCCTCCCGCCCCTTTTACTGCTGTAACACTGTTCGGCCAGAGCAGAAGGGAGGTGCCCAGGTAGACTGCAGAGAGGGACAATCTTCAATTAAGATGAGGGAAAATCCTGAAAAACTTGTCAAGGGGGGCAGGGCTTTCATTGTTCTCATAGGAAGAAGATTGTCCCCTGCTGTTATCTGTCTGGTCTTACAACCAGATACCCCATCTGAGAAGAGATGGCTTACACTAGGTAAAAGGGGCGGGAGGGGAAACTTTGCTTGTGAATATCTCTCAAACCATAAAGGTTTGAGAGATAAGACTTAAATCGTTCTTCATGTTTTTTTTAAAGGGATAGTAATACTTAAAATGTAAAAAAAAATATGTTGTAGAGTTTACCCCCCTGAGTAAAACAAGGGCACTCCCACTGCTGAAAGGTGTTTCATTCAAAAGTTATTAATTTTCAAAGTTGAATTTTTAGGTGCAATATCACAGTGGCCTGAAATTGTACAGTGGCGCTGTTGCTACACCATCCTATGGAGATTTATGGTCAACTGACCAGAGCTGTCCATAGGCTCGTGTAGCAACAGCACCACTGTACAATTTCAGGCCACTGTGATATTGCACCTAAAAAATTTAACTTTGAAAATTAATAACTTTTGAATGAAACACCTTTCAGCAGTGGGAGTACCCTTGTTTTACTCAGGGGGATAAACCCTACAGCATATTTTTTTTTTACATTTTAAGTATTACTATCCCTTTAATGCCTACAAAATAAAATAAATATAAAACGAAGGATTACTATCCCTTTAAGTAGAAATGCTATAGAAGCAGTTAATAGCTTAAATAACTGTACACTATGCAATATAAATTAACTCTGATTTTAATCCATTGAGTTGTAGTAAGGTCCCCAGTGCTCCATTTGTTGCAGAAAACCATACAACAAAGTATATATTTTATAAATGTTTTACTCAGGCTTGTCCATTTTAGACATTTTGTAGGTGAGCTGTTTTTGTTTTACCCTATTATAAAGTGACTAGTTTAAAAGCCCATGTATACAGGCCACAGTGCCACCCAGCAGCCTTGACTGGTGCCCGGAGCCTCTCTGCTCACCAAACGGTCCCAGGAAGGTGCGCAAAGAGGACTCCAGTCTGAATTTGGAGCGCACCGCTCTGTATCAGCCATGGCTCGTTCAGGCAGTCTGTACTGCGCGTGACTGCAGCGAGGGCAGTCTCTACTGCGCATGACGGCTTCGGACAAACATACTAGCGAATTATTATACAGGATGTGTGTTGTATTTAGTAGTCACTGCATTTATGCCTTTTAATCTGTTTGAATTAAAGCGGAGCTACCACCACTAAATTACTTGATCTCTAATAATTCCCCATCTGGCGACTAGCTGCTCAGTACCTTGTTAAGTGGAATTCTCCATTCTTCCCGGACTGAGAGGCAGGACGGAGCGCAGACATCTTTCCATAGTGACACCTGCGCTGTCAGTCCCTTTTGGAACCGAACGGCTCCTAGCAATACCTCCTAGAGCCGGCTGGGACTGACAACGCAGGCGTGCAGACGTCACTATGGCATGATGTCTGCGATCCGTCCTGCAGGTCAGCCAGGGACAAAAGGGTAAATCTATTTAACAAGGTAATAATTCTGGTGACTAGCGCTACTAAGCAGCTAATTGCCAGATGGGGAGTTATTAGAGATCAAGTATTTTAGCGATGGTAGTTCCGCTTTAAAGGGACACTAATATCCCATTAAAAAAATTATACTTGTTTTGTTGAGGTTTAAAAAATAAGTTATTTGCCACAAATCCTCTCTCTCAAACCTTTACGGTTGAGAGATATTTGTTTGTAAAGTTTCTCCCTCCCTCCCCTTTTCCTGACATCAGCGTCTAGCTGACAGCAGGAGATTCTGGTCTGGGGACAGGTCAGTGGCTCTGCAGCAGAACCGAAATGGCGTTATTTAAAAATAATTACTTAATTGGAAAGGTCTACAAAAGTGTGCCTGGTTTGAAAGCACACTTTGTAGACCATTCCCATGAAGGAGTTCTTTTTAAATAACATGATTTTGGCTCTGCTGAAGAGCCTCCCCGAGTTGCACGACTCGAATCTCCTGCTGTCAGCTTTACAGCTGACATCAGCAAAAGGGAAGCTTTACAAGTGAATATCTCTCAAACCATAGCGGTTTGGGAGATAGGATTTGTGCCAAATAACTTTTTTTTTTTTTTTTTTTTTTTTTTAAACCTACAAAACAAGCATAATTTTTTATGGGACATTATTATTATTCTTTATATAGCGCCAACTAATTCCACAGTGCTGTGACATTGCTGTCCCTTTAAGGAATGATTTACCTATGACATTAAAATGATACAGTTTAATGTCTAAATCTGGCTGTTAGAGTTGGTAATGTTTGACCATAAATGCATTTTCGGTTATTCTTAATATTTCTTTGACCATGTAGTGCATTATTACAATACTGTATGATGTGTAGTTTAAAAGTAATAGAAATATAAAGTGTCTTTCTCCCACTCCTTTTACCTATGTAATACTGCACTCCTAAGAGCAACAAGACTGGATGGATCAAGACCAGGGACAATCTTCTTTGAGCATATGAAAAAAACTGCCCTCCTTCCTCAAGGGGGGCAGGGTTTTCCTTGTGCTCCCAGCCAGATGATTGTCACTCGCTGCAATCTGTCTAGTCCAATGACTGAATTCCACATTTGAGGGGAGGCTGCTTACAATGGGTAAAAGGGGCGGGTGGGAGACACTTTATAAATCAATTTATCTTTAACTGCTTATCATTACCGTATTGTAATAGTGCTTTACATGGTCCCAAAAAATGAATAATAATCAAAACTGCATTTACGTTCACACATTACTATCCCTTTTAACTCCACTGTAGATAAAGACCTTTAAAGGATCTGTGTAACCATTGAGTTTAACCTATGAGTGCCCTGGATTTGGAGGGAGAGCTCCCTACATTATCTCCTTCCAATGCTTTTCTTAGCAGGAAGCAGAGATAGAGGTATGTGGTTCTACCATCCCCCGTCTTTTTTTTTTTTTTAAATGTATGTGTATATTATGGGGTGCTAGTGCTGTGACATTTTTCTTTTCTTTGCCATGCAAAATAGCTGCTTTTCCACCATATTTCTTTTAACATGAGGGGTTCTAAAAGGCATAGTCCATGGCCTTATTCTGACTAATTTGCCTGGCCAATCGGAATATGTGATCCAGGCCTTATGCTTTTTTTTCATAATGTGCAGGACAGACCTATAAAAAAAGGACTGGTAGAAGTGTTCCAGTCCATTTAGGTCCCCATCCACTTGCCACAAATCATGCCTGTTTGAAAGTGGGTCAGTCTAATGATGATGATAGATATTTTATTTGTTTAAGTGTAATGTTTAGGCATTTTTAATCCCTACATGTTGTATCTTTTAAATATGAGGAGTTTTTAATTTTAAGTATGTGTTTTTTTTTAAGGCACAAAGATAGCAATTCATATTCGATAAGACTCGCCTAAATTGGGTACTTTGGAGAGGGAAGTGATCTTAAACATACTTTGGACAAACTATTCAACAAAGCCCATATATAACTGTTGTGTTTTTTTTTTTAAATAAGTAAATTAAAATTGCTATATTTGCTTTAGACAGGGTTCCCATTTGGGTAATTTGTATGGAGCAGCACAGGATTGCATTTATTTATTTTTGCTCTATTGTCCTCCCCTTGGCACAAGCAGTAATAAGAGGAGGATTTGTGGAGTAAGGAGCTTAGTAAATTGTGGTTAGGAAGATATAGGGCTAGAAAATTGGTTCTGCACCCTAATTTAGTATAGCATTACAAACATACATTTATCCCACTGTGCTTGGCATCAAAACCTAATACAGCATTGCTCAGTGATGTGCAAACCACATATGAAGATTCTATATTCTGCATTTGTATTTAGTTAATAAAGGGAAAAGGGGTATGTAAGGCATTGGTTGGCAAGACTGCTCCTGTAGTCCAGCACATGAGTACAGTCTCCCCTACATTCAACTGAAACCATTTGTCTTCAGTGGGTTTGGGCTGTAAAATCCCTATGTTATCCAGAACAGCCTGATTGTCAAGGTGCGTGACATCTCTCTAGATTGAAAAGAATTCTCTAACATTGCAGACTCAGACTGGCACTTAAGCAATGCCAACAAGTTAATTGAGGGAGGCACTGACTTATGCACCTGTGCTCAAGGTACCCGTAAAATCTGGCCTGTAAGTTGTCCACCAGGATATATTTCCCTACACCTGCTCTGTAGCATGTTAAAACCAGAGAGAGTATATTCACTGAAGTTGCATCTATGGGTTAATGCATCTTAAACTACTTTTGTGCATACAGACATTCCTGGGAGACAATAACACAGTTGATTAGGCTGAAAAAGGACACATGTCCAGCCTATGCCACATTGAAGCCATTTCCAGTTAAGCCCCAGTGTTACAAAAAAAAACGTCAGGCTGATATTCCCTGGATCATCATCCTGTCTGCTTTGAAACCAACTGTCATAATTTCCAATATTTTTCTGAGCGAGAAAGAGAAAGGTGTCTATTAATTTTTAAATCATCTGCAGTATTTGCAAGTACAGCATCCAGAGGCAATTAATTCCATAACTTTACTGTCCTTGGTGTAAACAAAAATCCTTGCCTTTGTTTTAGACAATGGATGACATCTTGTTTTTGCTCAGCTCTTTCAGTAAATAGTTCCTTAGAGAGTTCTTTGTATTGACCTCAAATATATTTATAAATGGTAATCATATCACCCTTTAGATGTCTCTTCTCTAATATAAACAAACTCAGTTGGCTAGTCTCTTTATAACTGAGATCCTCCAATCCCTTTATCAGTTTTACTGCACATCTGCACTTTTTACAGTTCAGTAATATCTTTTTTTAAGACTTAGTACCCAAAAAATAAACTGTAGATGAGGCCTTACTTAGGATTTATATAGAAGTAGAATTATTCCCATCCCATACATCTGTACCCCTATGTATACAGGATAGTGTATGTACTGAGTGACATTGTGCACTGCTGTTAAGTCTATATTGTCTATCAGTACGCCTAACACTTTCTTTAACAAGGATTTCCCAAGTAGTTTCACATTTAGTGTAAATGTATATAGTAGTTTCTGCAGCCCAAATGCATAACCTTACATTTATCTATATTAAATGTTATCAGCCACTTTTTTTACCCGTTCAGTAAGTTTAGCCAAACCTTATACACAGAAAAAGAACATTCTGGCCTGTATGTATTTCCTTACAGAGCTTGGTGTCATGAGCAAAGACTAAGACACTACTTTCAAAACCCATTTCTAGATCATTAACCCCCTGAGTGCCAGACCTCTGATTATATTCATTGTATTTGGCCTCACAGATCTTATTTGTAGCTCATCTTAGTTATCTGCACCTTTTTGCTGTTTTTATTTTTCAATCAATGTAATGGTTATAGACATTCTGGTTTAGTAGTTAGAGATCCCATGACAGCAAACCTGCCAAAAAAGTTGGAGCCTGCATTATGAGCCTTGGAGGACAAACAGGGGAGCGGAACTGATGTCTCATTTACCCTTTATATTGCGCTTGAAAGCCTTTCACAGAGTGTCTATCAGATGAATTCTCAGGCATGTGTGACACAGCCTTCATAATTATTACTGACTTGTACTGAAACTGCCTCTCTCTTTCTCCCAGGTCTGCCAGAACATAGCTTCCAACAAAGGGGTAGAATCAATAAATGGAAAGGAATAATCATGTAAAATCTGTGATTAAGTGATTCCATTGAGGTGAAGACATGGAAATATGACAGATCATCTCTATTATGCCCCAAATTCACATTTTATTTAGTTTAGGCTTTTATCATTTTGAATACTAGAGAAGTCTCCAACGTATTACTTTTAGGCATCTATAGAATCCAGTGTCTTAAAAGCACAATAGTATCTATAAACAATTCTGGTGATTTCTGAGACGTTTAAAAATGATGTTTTGTATTAGCCATTTTTTATTCAGTAACCTAGTTTTGGAGTTATTTAGATGAATAGATTATTCTGCTTCTGGCATGCCATGATGCCATGCAGACACTTCCTGTCTTTGCCTTACATTACCTCCCCCGCCCGCTGACACTCAACTCCACACAGGGTTCTTGAGTGGGAGAGGAAATAAAGAGATGAAACAGGAAGTGCCTGCATGGCATGTCTTAATTTGCATAATCTATAGATCTAAATAACCTGAAAACTAGTTTTCCAAATTAAAAAAAAAAATAAATGTGTTTTTAATTCTCTTTCAAAATCAAGACTTTTTAGGTGATAGTGTCGATTTAACTGTTTGAGTGCCAAAGCCTTGCCTTGCAATGCATTGGATACCTCTATGGCACTCTAAGGGTTAAATGTTTCATTTTAAATTGGTAGAAACTTTTGGGAATTCATTTTTGTCTCCTTTTGGTACAGTTGGTTTACTCTAGACTTGGTCTAGTTTTCTCAGTACATGTGATTTCTGTTCAGGCCTGTCTTCTAGTCACATCTCCTCACAGCAAACAGTAGGTTTCCATAAACCTGACTGGATCATATGGAATACAGTCCTTATCGGAACTGATGAGTTTGTAAACATAAATGAATAAGCAGTGCACTATTCAAAACTATATGGATATACCCAACTGCTGCATGAAGGATGCAACCATATAGGTAAATAATTCTGTTAACACCTTAAAGACCCATGACCATCATGGGTAAACTTGCATTAAGGATCTATGACTATCCTGACACGCCATGGAATTCAGGGGTCTCGTCGCAGCTGCACAATGAATCAATTTTGAGGGGGGCCTCCATGGTCCTTAATTGCCTGCCACGCGGTCAGTCTTTAAGGGGTTAAATAAAATATTCCTGAGATATAGTTATTCCCATGAATGTGGTTTGCAAAAAGAAAGCAAATTAAAAATAATTGATGTATAATCCTAGTGTAGGGCTCCCATAATTTGCCATTTTATAGGGGGCGCACGAAAAATACATACTGTATGCCTGAAATTTTTAAAATGCAGCACTGTGGTATGTATGAAAGTGACAGATTAATGGGAACCTTTATCAAAGAGGTCTAGGTAATAAAATAGCCATATAAAAGAGTAACAAACTATGCTTATCTTTATTAAAGGGATAGTAATGTTTCGTTATTAAAGTACAATCAAGTCTTCTTCCTACACTTTTTATAACTATGTGTAACGTTAAGCCTTATAAAACGTTGCTATTTTACATTTATACTCTAATAAAGTTTCTCCCTCCCGCCCCTTTTACTTATCTCAAGCAGCTTCCCTTAGACCTGAAATCCAGTCCCGGGACTGGACAGATTGCAGTGAGGGACAATCTTCCCTCTTTCAGTATAAGGAAAAGTCTGCCGCCTTGATAAAGGAGGGCAGGATTTTCATTTTGCTGGAAGAAGATTGTCCTTCATCGCTTTCTGTCCAGACTGGCTTGCTGAGTTAAGTAAAATGGGAGGGAGGGGGAAACTGTATTAGAGAATAAATGTAAAACAGCAACGTTTTATAAGGCTTAATGTGACACATCGTTATAAAAAAAGTAGGAAGAAGACTCGTTTGTACTTTAACAAAACATTACTCTCCCAATGTATTATTTTATAGATGTAGGGAATTGTTGTGTCCCCCCCCCCCCCGGCATTTAAGCAGACTGACTTGTAGTGCAGCTTCATCCCACCTCCCCAGTCAGTCATTATGGTGTTTCACTCTCATTATGGTGTTTCACACTGGGCCAGTTTTCTCTTGTCAGATCATGAGTTGGTGGTAAAAGAAGGACAATATTTTCAGAAGTAACCCCGTCATGTTTGAAAATGGATCGAAAGAATTCAAAACGATGGCAACAAAATCTTGATGAACACTGCCCTTAAAAATTCTGATGTTAAAAATTGTCTTTGATATGAACATTTTCAAAGAAACAAAGACAAATTGCTTCTCACTCCTGCTAACAATAACAGCAGGAAAACAAACCAGAAATATGTGGCTCTCAGCCACATTCTACAAAAACACTGTGCTGGGCTGCCAACCTCAAGATGGAAAACTGCCCTGTGTAATGGAGGATACTTACACTGGAGGAGTGTTGAGGATCTCCATTCAGAGATGGATAAATTGGCTTGTCTGCTCCCAGGACAGCAGATCTGCCAATAGGGCAACTATCTCATAATAGTTTTCTTTAAGTAATCCTCTTATAGTGTTTGGAAGGTAAGAAAACTATTTATCTCATATCCTTTACAGTGAGCTTGTTAATTGTCTTTATTGATCAGTGAGTAGAAGGAATTAACCCTGCTATTTGTTCAGGACCTGTTTCAACAGGTCCAGTTCCATTCTGCCTGTTACTCCATTCCCCCCACCACTACTAATCTTCCTTCTCTTACTCCTATTTAAGTCACATCCCTGTGTGCTTCTGTGTGAGTTCTTAGTGTCCAATTACCTAGTCTTGGGGCGAGATGTTCAAGAAGTGGTGGTAATTGAAATTGTCTGTAATCAGAAAAAAAGTTCTTACTCCATGGTCCGCCAATTCTCAGACATGTTTCCGACATTTTTTGCATCCAATTCTACCACCTCCATCAAAGGTAAAAAGGAGTTTTAAAAGTGGGTGTAGTTTAATCTAATGCCATATTGTCTTTGAAAATGTTGATATCAAAGACCATTTTTAACATCATAATTTTTAAGGGCAGCGTTCATCAAGATCTTGTTGCCATCATTTTGAGTTCTTTAGATGCATTTTGAAACGTGATGGGTTTACTTCTGAAAATATTGTCCTTCTCTTACCACCAACTCATGATCTGACAGTTTTATCATTATGGTGACTTTTTGAACATTTCGCCCTTGGTGTTTCTGAGCCTTGCTTCTCCCCTACCCCCTGTTGCTGCATGAGCTGGTCCAGACCTTAACTGTTAGCCACCCATCCTGACCTCTGTGTGTTTACCACTCATGATGTATTGCCACCTTCCATGACTTCTTTGGCTTTTCTTTATTTCTCTTCTTGTACTCTGTTTTGGTAGTGAGTTACGTATTGAAGCCCTGGTGGACTGTGCTTTTGCTTCTTGGTTAGTTTGCCCTGAAGCATTTTCAAATTTGGCTCCAGTTGGGAGCTTTTCCCTAGTAACCATTGATTTTTATTGCTCCCTCTGTAGTAAGCTTTCTTTTTTCCCCCTTCTCTTCTACTAGATTGAAAAAAAAAAATGACTCTAGACAAACTGGACAAATGTGGCAGTCTATAGCAGTTTGGGACATTACTTTTCTCTAGACTTAAATTAAAGGGACAGTTTTGCTTGAAAATAATTTTATTTTATATTGTAGCCCTAAAAAACATTAAAATGATATAAGTCTTATCTCCCAAACCTTTATGGTTTGGGACATATTGGCAAGTAAAGTTAATAAAAGTAAAGTTCCCTTTTCCTGGCTGTTTTAGCCAAGTCTGCCATCTAGTGGACAGATTTGGAATCCGGTCCACAGATCAGGGTCAGCTCTTTAGATCACGATCTTTAAAAAGAAGTACTTCATTAGGACTGTCTACAAAGTGTGCCTGGCTTGCAAGCACACTTTGTAGACCATTCCAATAAAGAAATTCTTTTTAAAGATCGTGATCTCGGCACTGATGGAGAGCTGCCGGCTGATCTTTGGACCGAATTCCAAATCTAAAGGCTTGAGCAGCGATGTCACTCCAGGCACTCTAGGGGAAACTTTACTTGCTAATATCTCCCAAACCAAAAAGGTTTATATAATTTTTAATGTTTTTTTAAGGGCTACAATATAACATAAAACTATTTTCAAGCAATACTATCCCTTTAAGGCATATTATTAACACCTTAAGGACCAGAAGTGTGTGCAACACCTTACTCATCACTGTGGTTATTAAATGGCTAAACAAGGAGTAGAAATGGTGTGATTTTTCTCCAGTTCCTGTTGGCATGCTATAGAGCCTGTTAGTATCTAAATGACAAAGGAGACTTCTGTGATTATTCACTGCAGCAGTCACAAACTGGATCTACTAGACAAGCACCTATTGGTCTTTTGATTAAAATAACACTCAAAGGGGAAGATGCACTAAGGTGTGATAAAGAGGAGTTGACTTCTCCAGTGATATAATTTATCCAGTTCCTATGTTATTCTAGGGAGCCTATTCACTTAGATTTCTCCATAGAATAACATAGGAACTGGAGAAGCGATATCGCTGGAGAAGTCCTCTCCACTTTATTGCCTCTTTATCACACATTAATACATAACCCCAAGCAGTTTTGAATGAAGTTGTAAAATATGGAAGCTTGAATTCAGGGTGATAGGTCCCTTTAAAGGGATAGTAATGTTTTATAATAAAAACAGCTCTAATTAATCATCATAGTATTTGGACATTGGAGAGTGTTATTTCAGTTCTTTCAGAGTTGTAGTTCAGGAGTAATTCAGTGACACAGTGTCCCCCTCCCGCCCCTTTTACTGTTGTAACACTGCTCAGCCAAAGCAGAAGGGAGGTGCCCAGGTAGATTGCACAGAGGGACAATCTTCAATTAAGATAAGGGAAAAACCTGAAAAGCTTTTCAAGGGGGGCAGGGCTTTCATTGTTTTCATATAAAGAAGATTGTCCCCTGCTGTTATCTGTCTGGTCTTACAACCAGATTCACATCTGAGAAGAGATGGCTTACACTAGGTAAAAGGGGCGGGAGGGGATACTTTGCTTGTGAATATCTCTTAAACCATAAAGGTTTGAGAGATAAGACTTGTATCGTTCTTCATGTTTTTTTAATGCCTACAAAATAAAATAACGTTAAAACGAAGTATTACTATCCCTTTAAGGAGCCAAGTTATCATTAACTTTAGCACACCTCGCAATACTATATGTAAGGAGCTCAATAAATATCCCGCCATTTTTTATCACATAAAATATTTCCATCCACAAGTACGTTTTTTCTTGTATTGAAATAATTTTCATCACAGTTTGAAAACCAGCAGATTTGTAATTGCAAGTCACAAGTGAAGTTAACACAGTCTTAGTTACAATGGCACATTGAGATCACAACACCTCCCAATTTAGCTATAGTTCCTTTTCCTTTACAGACACAATTATTTAATTGTTTTCAAAGACCAACCTTCAGGCAATGCGTGTTCTGAAAAATACACAGTTCTGTATATTGAACATTTCTTTCCTATGTTTTGACAGCTATTGATTCTGTTTGTTTTGTGAGAGGAGCAGACAGTCAGCTGGTTCAACCCTACACCAGCTCAATGCTAATTAGGGGATTTAAAGGGATAGTAATGTCTTTAAAATCCATTGCCTGAGTCTTCTGTATATTAAAAGGAACATATTGCTCTATGTTTAAGCACTAAAGATCCCCAGCCCGCCTCTTTCTGGCCGCCTCCCACGGAATCTGATATCCGGTAGTACTACTCGACGGCTGCAGTGAGGGGCAAACTTCAGTAAGTAAGTAATCCCCCTTGACGAAGGAGGGCAGGATTTCCCTTTGCTTAATGAAGTTTGTCCCTCTCTGCAGCCGTCCTGACCAGCCTGCATCTTCTGAATGATGTAGGGAAAAGGGACAGGCGGTGGATCTTTAGTGCTTCATAACTTTTGAACTGCAAAGAAGTAAGCGCTTAGACATAGCACAATCTGTTCCTTTTACTTCCTTTTACAGTAGAAATCTTATCTAGATGTTCTCTGTACATACAAAGTTTGTCATGTTTTCACGAAATGGCTCTAACCTCATGATGATCCAAACTGTAGCTTTCATAATCTGTCCAATTTAGCTAAACACTGATTAAACCATTTAGACCTGCCTGTCTCTTTTTGACATTTCTATATCTAATATATTTAACTCTTAAGGACCAGAGGGTTATGCAAAGCATTGCTAAAATGTTGCTCACCCTGCTGATCCTCAAGGGCTTAACATCTTCTGTCATTGGGAATAGATTTGTTTGTAAATGGAACGAAAATGACCTTTGTGGTTATCTGTGACAACTGACGAAATGTAGGTTTAGGTTCACACTAAACATCTTTTGTGTCATTTAAAAAATAAATTGAGTTTGCTCGTTCATGCACACATGTACACCGGAAAAGGGGATTTTTGTGTACTTACCGATTAAATTCTTTTCTCTGTCATCCAATATAGGTTACTGGTAACTTTGGGTAGGCGATCCGCCCGTTTAATTAGGCAGGAACAATTCTAGAAGTGAATGCTGGGTGGAGCCTACCTCTTCTCCTTAGCTCAGCTAGCCAATCCCCTCCAGTAAGATTTTGTTCCTTGTTGAAGATGCAGGCAAGAAAACAGTTCTGCTATTTTTTTGTTTGTTTTCTGTTAGATGTGGAATACCACCATTTGGCAGATTTTCATTACTGATAATTCCCTAGTGGATAGCTCGGTTTCCAGGTGCTTTGGTGGACCTTGAGCCCTGGGGGGAAATCTTAGATTACAAATTATTTCCTCAGGAGTTGCCCACTGAGGCTTCTTCTTGATAAATGGTAAATAATAAATCAGAAGACCTGCTGAAAAGGTGAGTGGGTTGCTCACCTTTTCAGCAGGTCTTCTGTCTTCAGATTACCTCAATGAGTGCTGAGGTCCACATGATCCACGCTTCCCCTCTGCACCAGGGTCTCCTTTGGCGTTCCTAACACATACTCCTGCACTCACTGGGTTTATCTGTATGTCTGTTGGGTGTTTTGGAGCAAGGTTTTGTGGTAACTTAACCCTTTGGTTGCTAGTTAGCATCTTTTTGGGAGGTTGTTGGCACTTTTCCCTACTAGGTTCAGTGTTTATTGGGTCTGGTGACATGTACTAGTGTTTTTATGATGTATTTTACTTCATGATAAAACTTTGCATATTTTGAGTTCCTTACCGCATAGACGCCATGCTCCATTCATTTTACAGTTGTGACATCTCTGCAAACGCTCAGCTTAATGACTTCAGAGACAGCTCATTTAGTTTGTCTGCCCTTGCTCTACTATCCGGTCAACGTTTTGTGTGTGTTGGGGGCACAGGGGGCTTTGAGCACTCTTGGGGTACTTTTACAGGGAAAACTACATTTTCCGTGAGCGCTCGTTTTTGATTGACTCCCGTTGCGGCAGCCATTTTAGTGCCTTCCCTACATAAGTAGCTTATGCAGGTCTTGGACTCTCCTTCTCGCCTCAACAGATTAACCCTTCGGCTGCCATATAAGTGCATTTTAGCACTGGGGAGAAATGTTAATCCTACGCACTGTACTTGGGTGATTTCTTATACTTTACATGTTTTGACACTGTGAGTATGTCTACTCCGTTGGAGCTTGGGGCTAGACCTAAGACTAAGGATACTGGGGTGTCTGTGTCCCCCATTGCACACTGCTCTTCATGTCAATCAGGGTTACCTAGAGAATTCTCAGGTCATTTATGCCCAGCATGCACTGTTGCCCCTGCATCTCCACCAGGGATCTCCAGCCATGCACTAGAGCCAATGTGGGTGCAAGAGTTTAAGGCTACTGCCAGAGACCTTAGGTCTACCTTACAGCTCCTCCCATCCTAATTACAGGGAGTCTTCCAGTCTTGGCAGACCCCTACTCCTATCAGATCTTCCCTGCCAAAACCGCAGGGAGTACCTGATGTATCAGATTCCTCTGAGAAGGAACTGTTGGTGGATTCTGATGAAGGGGAATGTTCCGCGGTGGTTTACTCATCATTTTTTGGGGACCCCTTTGAGGCTGATCCAGATCCCTCAGCTGAGGGCCTGTTCAGTGCTGTGTTGAATACCCTGAACATCCCCTTGGTGCAAAGGTTCCTTCAGACCCCTCTGATGTGTTTCAGGAGCCTAAGAGGCCTTATACTTGTTTTCCACCCAACCCAACTCTTGACTGTCTAGTGTCTGATGAGTGGAAGTGTCCTGACAGAAAGCCTTCTGTCTCCAGGAAGCTTGCTAAGCTATATCCCTTCTCTGAAGCGGCGTTAGCTCGGTGGGTTCATCCACCTAAGGTGGGCGCCCCTGTTTCTAGACTCTCTAAGTCCACTGCTTTGCCCCTCGCTGACACTTCTGCCCTTAAAGATTGGACTGACAAGAAGCTTGAGACTTCCCTCAAGGCCATCTTTGCTACTGCTGGCACCTCCCTATGCCCTGCGTTTGCTGTTGCATAGGTGAACAGGGCCATTGTGGTCTGGACTGAACAGCTCACTGTGGCTGTCTGTCAAGGAGCTCCTACTGCTGAGATGCTAAGGCTCTTTGCTAACATCTCTGAGGCTCAGCACTGTTTCTGCTGCCATGTTTGAAACCATCCGTTTGGTGGGAAGAATCTCCACTATGTCCGTGGTTGCTAGATGGGCTCTTTGCCTTAAGATCTGGTCTGCAGACACTGCTTCCAAGAAAGCCTTGCTCTCGTTGCCTTTTCAAGGCACATCTCTTTTTGGGCCAGAGCTTAAGGACCTCCCCACTGGGGGCAAGAGTACCCTTCTGCCTATGGTCCCTAGGAAGAAGACCCCTACTAAGCGTAATCATTTTTTTTCGTCCCTTCCAGGCTGAGACATGCCCAGCAAACCAGGTGAATCCCCAGGCTACGCATCCCTCCTTCAAGCCCAAACAGCAATGGAGGCCCAAGTCCTCCATTAACCCAAGGCTTCCAATCCTTCTTCAGCATGACTCTCCAAACCCTGGTCCCCATGCTCCAGTAGGTGGTCTTTGAGCCACTTTCTCAGTGTCTGGACCAGTGATTCAGAACCAGGGTACCGTGGCACTTTGGTGTGCCACGGACATCATCTTAGGGCACCCTATGTTTTCCATAAGGACTAACAAAAATGGACTTTTATGTAAAGATTTATAGAAATTATTAAGCAGAAGATGTTTAGTTTTGTTATTATGATTATAAGACCCAATAATATCTGTATATTTATGTATTGTACCCTTCATGATGCCCTTGATAAAGTACATTTAATATGTTAGGTGTGCCCCAAATGTTCTAGATTACATGTTAGGGGTGCCCCAAGCAAAAAAAGATTGAGAACCACTGGTCTGGACAGACACAGTGGTGGATCCATGGGTTTTGCAGGTGGTGTCAGAGGGGTACAGGATGCCTTTCACCTCTCTTTCTCCTTTCAGGTTCTTTCCTTCTTACACTTCCCAGGGTGTAGAAAAATGCCGTCTGTTCAACGGTGCCATACAGACCCTTTTGGACAAGGAGGTTCTGGAACCAGTCCTCGGACAGGACATGGGTTTGGGATTTTACTCAAACCTATTTGTGGTTTCCAAGAAGGACGGTGGCTGTCATCCAATTTTGGACCTAAAGGTTCTCAATTCCTTTGTGGTAAAGACTCCCTATCACCAGGAGTCCCTATGGTCAGTGATTGTGGCCATGTCTCCTGGGGAATTCCTTGCTTCTCTGGATCTTCAGGACGCATCCCTGCATATCGCCAGTCATCCAGAGAGCCGGCAATACCTCAAGTTTGCTTGCGACCAAGGGCATTCTCAATTCTCTGCTCTTCCCTTTGATCTGACTACAACTCCCCAAGTCTTCAGTCAACTCCTGGGAGCTTTAGTGTCAGTTCTCCATCAGGACGGCATCAGAATCACTCCGTATATGGACGACTTGCTTCTGGATCTTCTTCTTCATTAGGTCAAGGACTGCATTCATGCATTCACCCATCATGGGTGGATCCTCAACATGGTCAGACTTTGTCCCATCTCAGAGGCTAGTATTCCTTGGACTTCTCTTAGACACCCGGCGGGGCATGGTGTTTCTCATGGGAGAAGTAGCGCTCACCAGATCACCCTCAAAGTGTCTGTTCTGGCTCACGATCCAGTTCCGGCCAAGAAGTTAACCTCTCTGGTGGGGAAGTTCATCTCCACCATAGAAGCGGTCCCGTTTGCCATGGCTCACACCAGGGAACTCCAGAGGTTTGTGATCCAGGTGTGCAGAGGACAGCCGGACCTCCTGCACATGTCGGTGTCTCTCACTCTGCGTGTGAAACTGAGTCTGTCATGGTGGCTCAACCTCTCCAATCTGTTGAAGGGCAAATCCTTCCTGGTGTCCTTCTGGATGATAGTGACGACGGATGCCAGCCTGTCTGGCTGGGGAGCGATTCTGGGCCACGTGAATGCTCAGGGACGGTGGTATCCAGAGGAATCTCTTCTTCCCATCAGTGTGTTGGAGCTTCGGGTGATATTTCATGCCCTTCGTCACTGGACCCGCCAGCAGGTGGGTTGCCCAGTCAGAATCCAGTACGACAACGCCACAGCATTGGCTTACATCAACAAGCAAGGTGGAACAAGAAGTCTCGCAGCTTGGTTAGAGGTCAAAGCTATTTTGTCCTGTGCGGAAGAACATGTTTCTGCCATATCCACAGTTCATATTCCTGGCATAGACAACGTTCTAGCGGACTTCCTCAGTCGACACACAGCGGACAGCGGAGAGTGGGAACTGCATCAAGAGGTGTTCAACCTCTTTGTACAGAGGTGGGGACTTCCGTGCATCGACATGATGATGAAAAGACACAACCGGAAGGTCCCGATGTTCTGCTCTTGCAGGAGGGATCCTCTAGCCCTAGCAGTGGATGCCATGTCAATAACTTTGCACTTTCCTCTGGCGTACACCTTTCCTCCCATTCCCATGTTGCACAGGGTGCTGCGGAAACTGCGACTGGAACTCTGCCCAGTCATTCTGATCGCTTTGTACTGGCCTCAGCAGGCTTGGTTTCCGGAGCTTCTGGATCTCTCTGTGGTGGAGCCCTTTCGGCTTCCCCGCCCTCCAGAGGAAGGAGGATGTCCATCGTCTGGGTTTGACGGCGTGTTGTGGCTACTATGCTCAGTGCTCGTAAGCCTGTTTCCCCTAAGGCCTACCATCGAGTCTGGTCTAATTTTCTCTCTTGGTGTGCTGAGAAGGACCTTTCCCAGGAATTTGATCTTCCAACGGTCTTGTCTTTTCTGCAGGACGGAGTGGATAAGAGCCTCAGTTTGAATTCCCTTAAGGTTCAGATTTCTGCTCTTGGCATCTTCCACCACTGTGTAGGTGCATACTTATACTGGTGGGGGTAATGAAAAACCATGTCTGTCCCATGATTAAAAGAAATAATAATAATAAAAAAAAAATGAATGCCTGAGGTAATAGTACCCCCAGTAACATGGCTAGTAACTTCCTCTGACTCCGTACCAAAAACTGCATGCCCACAAATGGGGGAGAAACCAGGACTTCTTTGAAGACTGGTCTGCTGAACATAGGTTTAGCCAAAGGTGCAACAGAGTGCTAAGGCCTTCACAGCAATGATAAAGCTGGTTTAGTAAGAAACGTATTTGCCTCAAGAATCTCAGAAGCAGTGAAAACAACATCTTCTCTCAGCAAGTCTCCACAACACGCCCCAAAGAGTTTTGTAGCCCCTGACGGACATGGTTCTAGACACCCAAGCAACTTCAAAGGTGGGATATAGTGATACCAGAGGCTGCAACACTCATTCATATCCATGTCCCACTCTTCATTCGAATGATCCCCTGTGTCCTAAGTCGGGGGAATGGGATGGTCCAGATACCAGAACTCAAGGAACCGCTTAATAGAGAAAAGAATATTATCTATAGCAGAAAAAGGGTCTGCAGCTCCTGTTCAGGAGAAGAGGTGCCTGAGAGCTGGTGTGTAGGGGCCACAGACCAAAAAGGGACAGAATTAAGTAGCAATGTCCCTTAGAAGACAAATCTGATAAAAGAAACAAAGGGTTAATAGGGAAAATCCTAATACCCAGGTGGTTTAAGGAGCAGAAGTTATCAACAAATTCCTTTAGAAGACACATCTAACATAAGGAACAATGTGTTAATAGGGAAATCCATAATACTGTGGCTTGGGACTTGTCTATATCTCCACTGCACATAGATATAACCAGGAGACCCCCAAAGAAGGAATACAGAACAGAAATGTAATATAAACCACTTATCTGTCTGAAGGGGTTGAAGCAGAATGCCAGGAGAGAGAGAGAGAGAATCCAGAGTCATATTACCACATTGCAGAAAAAGAGTAAGCGGCAGTGTAAGAACAGAACATTCCCTTCCTGTTCCCAGAGACTCGAGAAGCCAGGCCTTATGGGAAATGTAGTTCCAGTTTCCCTCCAGAATGAAAATGGAGAGGTGGCCACTCTGCAGCACAGGGTGGTCCCCAAGGGCTTCACATAACTGTACTAAGACAGAGTAGATGAATAAGCCCCATTTGGCCCATCGGAATCCACCCAGTGGAGCAGAAGCCAGAACTGTGCTGTCTATGCCCCATTCAATATGGCTGTTGCACCTCTGTTCTGAAAGACACCATGGCCCAAAAGACAAAAATAACTAAACTTAGGTCTTTTTTTTTTTTTTTTTTTTTTTGGAGCAATGGACAATGTGAAAGTGACAGCTAGATAAATAGACAAGGACATGCTTACAAGAACTGTGCACTCAAACTGGAAATTTTGTACTCTGACTCCGGTAAATATGCATATTCTGCTCAGGCAAGCTAAGCAGAAACGAGTGGTGGTGGGGGGGTCCTGTACAGTCTGCATTCTGGTTCAACCCTACAGCATTGGCCACAGATAGCAGCCTGCCTAATGGGGCATTACACAGCCCCATCCTACAGAAAAAAAAAAAAAAAGGTTAACTATGAGATCTTTGTCCTGATATATTTTTTAGTTTTAAAACTGAGCCGAATTGGTGGGGATAAAGTGGAGTAAGGAGGGGAGTCTCCTTTTTCATAGAGCCTTTTAACATTTTAGTAACTTTACGTGCCTGGACCGTCAGTCCAGTCAGGATGTTAAAGGGATAGTAATACTTCATTTTAACTTTATTTTATTTTGTAGGCATTAAAAAAACATGAAGAATGATATAAGTCTTATCTCTCAATCCTTTATGGTTTATGAGATATTCACAAGCAAAATTCCCCTCCCCGCCCCTTTTACCTAGTGTAAGCAATCTCTTCTCAGATGTGAATCTGGTTGTATGACCAGACAGATAACAGAAGGGGACAATTTTCTTTGTATGAAAAGAATGAAAGCCCTTCCCCCCTTGACAGGTTTTTCATCTTTTTCCCTTATCTTAATTGAAGATTGTCCCTCTCTGCAGTCTAACTGGGCACTTCCCTTCTGCTGTGGCTGAACGGGGGGGGATACTTTGCTTGTGAATATCTCTTAAACCATAAAGGTTTGAGAGATAAGACTTATATCATTCTACAAGTTTTTTTAATGCCTACAAAATAAAATAAAGTTAAAACGAAGTATTACTATCCCTTTAAGGACCGTTGCCAGTCCTAGCATGCCATGTAATTCTGGGATTGCAGTATGGCTGCCGTGGTCCTTTGCCATGGTCCTTAACCTCCGTCCCCTGCCGGATTGGGTGGTCCTTAAGGGTTTAAGGCAAGTACCCTGCCATTCTGCAGAAATAAACTTTACCCCATGTTTCCTGTGGTCCACATTGGATAAAAGATAATTAAAACCTTCATACACTCCCAAGTAATTGCCTACACCAACAGGATCTGTGTATATAACACAGAAATATAGCACCGTGTTTTACCCAACACAAACTGATCCCATGGTGAGGGCAGTTGACATATATCCCTAGGCAGGTACCCTGTTCCAGTATTAAAGCAATAGTACATTCCAAAACCTTAACCTCTCTAAAAGATGTGCCGTATGTTCCTGACCGCTAGCAAGCTTCATTAGCTCATGGGTTAATACATCCAGCTGCATGGCCAATTCTTTGTTGTCAACCAGGAGTAGGATGAAGCGGACTCCATATCCAGAGCTGAACTGTAGTTGGCTCTGTGGGAGCTGCAATGGATGTCTCAAACCCCCATTGCTTTTTTGGAGAGCCAAATCCTGTGTGATTGTAGTTGTATGCAAATGCTGCGGCTCTATGGGGGTTTCAGATGTCAGTCTCCATCCCATAGAGCCAGTTGCCTATCCACGCCAGAAGTGGAGCTTAATTGTTTTGGCAGCATGGCATTGGCCATGAGACTGGATAAGTATTCCAGGAGCATGCTACTAGCAGAAGGGTACGCATAGTCAATTGTTTGGTTAGGCTGCAAAATGCTCTACAGTGCAGAGGCCAAAGAGAATGGCCGCAGAGTTGAATACACGCAGATTGAATTAATGGTAAATAGATAGTACCCTTAACCCCTTAAGGACCACTGACGTACCTGGACCGTCACGCTGGTCCGGCACTTAAGGACCAGTGACGGTCCTGGTACGTCACATACTTTTACTCACCGCGCTCGTGCAGGAGCGCGGTGAGTAATACCGGGGACTGAAGTTGATCGCTCCAAGACCGGAATGATCTCTTTCAGTCCCTCGTTCGGTGTGCTGGCACACGTGATCAGTCATGTGGGGCGGCACACTGAAGTTCTCTATCTGGTCCTTAAAGGACCACGCACCCCGGGACCGCTGGTCCTTAAGGGGTTAATATTGGGGGGGGGAAACTATATATATTGCAGGGTTTGTCCTTTTGAGTAAAATAAAGGTATTCCCACTGCAGAGAGATGTTCTTGTCAGACGATATGGAAGCTCAAACTTGCATTTTTGATCTCTGTACTTCCATGACCTGAAATGCTGCATTGGTGCTGTTGCTACAGCATCATATGAAGGATTAACTGTCCATAGACTACTGTAACAGCACCACCGTATAAATTCAGGCCATGGAAATACTGGCCAGAAAAGCAGTTTGAGCTGCAATAACTTCTGAGTAGAACATATATTTTCCTTATTAAGAATTGCTGTCTCTCTCAAGATTGTGTGAACTTAGATTTTGACTTTACATATCCTGCAACTGCTTAACTGGAGAAAAGAAAGCACTTCATTTTGTGCACTGCAACTTAATTTGTACTACTGTCATTCACCAGTTCTACTTATCCTTTTTATTATTTCTTTATTTTTATCTTTTATATATAATTTCTTTATTTTTTTACACCTTTTAGATCCCTGACAATGAACTCACTTTATTTATTTTCAGATGGCTAATGATGCATTTTAACACTATCCCTGCAGGACAAGAGACTGGAATGAGGGATATATGAAGTCATTACCACCACTAAAAAAGGTTATACACAGTGCAGAATTAAAGGGGATCTATCACCCCTAAACAAGTTGCTCTTAATCGCTAGGTTATATAATGATTATTCTGAGTATTTCATTACTTTTGTTTTTAAGAACGCTATTTGGGAGAAATATATTGTGAATAAACATTACCCTGGCCCTGCTTCCGGGCAGACTGTGGTTACGTGCTCTGTGCCGCAGTCTATCCCTCTATCCAGTCTCCTCCGATGACGGAGGCGTTCTGTCTGTAAGCTGTAGCGGTCTCATTGACTAGATGTTGATCTCTGCCAATGAGACTGCTGCAGCTTATAGACAGAAGCCTCCGGAGGAGGCTGAACAGAGGGAGGGGAGCAGAGGCAGAGCGGTAGACTGCAGCACAGAGCACGTAACCACAGTCTGCCTGGATTCAGGGCCAGGGTAATGTTTATTCTAAATATTTCTCCCAAATAGCGTTTTTAAAAAAGAAAGTAATTAAATACTCAGTAATCGCTATATAACCTAGCAATTAAGAGCAACTTGTTTAGGGGTGATAGATCCCCTTTAAGGCAGACTAGATGGCTTCTTCCAGTCCTTTCTGCTGTAGTGATAGTGTTAAATTGTATCACTCTCCCCAGTGAATGGATTTTATTTAGCCTGCATTCACTCGCTCTTACTCATTAATAATAATAACCTAGTCAGCACCCAAGTTAATTCCTTTAGTGGTGGCACTGCAAGAGGTTAGTTTCAGATTTCCCGATGTGCACCCAATATTCCCTCCCACCTGCTTGTGTGTCTGCATCTTATTGTTTATACTGGCTCATGCGATGATACAGAGCTGATAACAGGGATGCCTCTATGTGAAGAAAAGGGAACACTTAAAATCTGTGCAGTGCTAATATATTTTTGTACTAAAGTCATTCACCAACTTTTAGTACTAGTGTCAGCTTTACAGGGACGGTTTTCCCGACAGGCTGAGTAGTCAACTGCCTAGAAATCCAAATTTCTAAGTGCACTTCAGCTATGCTGGTAACACCCACATTCTGAATTGTGGGTATGGTCAGAGTTTCATACCACTTTATATTCTATTATTTAACCTAATGGATGCTTCGCAATGCATTGGAGATCCCTCTAGAAATCAAGGGGTTAAATCTTTTCTTTTTGTCCTGCTTGTTATAAGCCAAGGATAGTTTCTGTTCCAGGAAATAGGGGGTGGTACTACGAGTGGGGCCATGGGTGGAGGTAAGGGCACCTAAAGTGCCTAGACTGGGGCGTAAATTCAGCCTTGCAACTTTATAAAAAAAAAAAAAAAAAAATGTGTTGCTGTTGTGTTTTTTTTTTTGTTTTTTTTAACCTCCGCTTAAAGGGATAGTAATGTTTCAAAATAAAAGCAGCTCCAATTAATCTTCATAGTATTTGGGCCATGGAGAGTGTTTTTTTAAACATACATAAAGACATAATAAATAAAGTTAAATATATCAAACTATAGTTTTAAACAAAAAATGGCTGACATAAATATAGATTCTGAAAGCCCTTCCATATCCTCTACGTAACCTCTGCCTGACCATCTCATAGCCAGAAACCTGACACACATTTCCTCTTCCATTTCTTGATTTCTTCCCTTAACACCTTCTCTCTATCCATCTCCTTGATATACCTCCAAACACTGTACTTCTCCCTCTACTCATTCTCATTTCCTATCATTGTGCATACCTATCCCTCCATAAACCCACCTCTATTCACAATTCCTTTCTTCAAATAATTATTAAAACCTGCTACTGAAACTAAATGATCTTTCACTTCTTCCCCCCCATGTTCTGTTTCCAGCTACTCGTTCCTGCTATCTTCTCCACACCCCTGTTCTTGTATATTCACTTTTCTTTCTTTTCTATATTTTCTCATCTCTGCCACTTTTTGTTTCTTTTTACGCTCTTCTATTTAATATTTTTATATTCTTCTGAGGTGTATGTCATACCAAGACATTGAATGATAACCATAAGCCCTTGGGTCCTAGAGATATCGCCATCACATCTCCTTTCTACCATCTTCAGGGTTAAGTAGAAAGTATAGGTTTGAAACAAGGGTTTAAAAAAAAAAAAAAAATGTTACATGCCTTAAGGCAGGGGTTGTCAGTTGATGGACCTCCAGTGGTTGGGGAATACAACTCCTTGCATGCCAACCCAGCCAAGAGCTGGTTGGGAATGATGGGAGTTGTAGTCCCTAGCAGCTGAAGGGCCAATGGTTGACTATTACTGCCCAAAGGTGGCTTGAAAACACCATTGACGTATGCCATGGTAAGTGCCTTTCCCAGATAGCCAGGGCACCATCTGGATATATTAGGGACAAGACTGAAATTCTATGTTTCTCCACATCCGTGCATGAGCATTTCCAGCAGTCTGAGCCTGGGCATCAGCCTTAAATCCAATTTGGCTTATTACAATTTATTTATGAAGTGATTATGGGATTGGCAGGCGACATGCTTTTTTTAAAATCTTTTTTGGTGTCTCACATAGTTTGGTCATGAACCCATTATAGTTAGTTTCAAACTTGTCCTACAAGTGCAGCATTAATTGTTATTGTATCTACCACTTATGCAACAGGTAGCGCCTGATGCCTCATGCAGTCCTCTGAGGCTTCTCCTGAGGCCCCAGTCTCTTCTCTGGCAAACTGGGAAGAGTCAACAGAAATGGGACAATCCTTTGTTTTCCCACAGCATATCTCCCTTTACATTCTCGCTGTTCCACATGAACCCTTTGGTGTTTGAGAGTCTCCCCCCCCCCCACACACACACATCCTATTTTAACTCAGAAAAAGTGCACATGGGTCTCTTTTTGAGGTAAATCTGGTCACTGTAGTAGAGCCACTTAATTGCATCAGAGCAATTACAAAAAACATGCACTTTGCTGTTTTAAAATATTGATTAAATGTCAATGCTTGGAGTTCATTGAGTGTTTGACATGCAGCATGACACTGGTTGGCAGAGCTAATGCTACCAGCATAGGTTTATTTTCTCTCCGCGTTACATGGTCCCACGTGGATCCGATATATCCCTCAACTAAGCTGCAAATGGATAACATTTACATTCCTCCAGGTTGATTGTTTTAAAGCATGTAACAAATTCTTAAATTTCACAAATCATTTGCATGGCCCTTTGTTCACACCTGGGAACTTTCTGGATCTGACTTCATTGTTAATATAGTATATTTTGATTTTGACAACAGATGAGTACCAAC
Organism: Rhinophrynus dorsalis; assembly: GCA_037306005.1. Classification (NCBI taxonomy): domain Eukaryota; kingdom Metazoa; phylum Chordata; class Amphibia; order Anura; family Rhinophrynidae; genus Rhinophrynus; species Rhinophrynus dorsalis. Next base: position 357,460,114 of record CM074718.1, read on the forward strand.
TATCCCATCCATTTTGCCCATTTTCCTATCTAGATAAAATGCAGTCTTCTGAATCTATCACCCTTTATGTACAGTAGTATTTGCATTACATCAGAATCCTCCATCTTCTACCTGCCCTCTTGTTCTATCATTTCCCCTTTTCTGAGAAACGTATCCATCCAGAGCTTTAAATATATTTAAAAGTTTCCAACTTGTCCCTCCCCCTCCTCTCTTCCAAGATATACATATCTCTGGAGGTAGAGGTTTTATTCCTGCTTGGTAAGTTCCTTGACAACACCTCAGTTTTTCCTATCCTCACTTTGCCCACTTCCTTTCCTGTTCTGACCACTACAAGCCTGTTCTTTCCTTTTTAGGAGGTAGGCGCTACCTGCTTTCCTTTCTAATCATGACAATCCTATCTGAGTCTCAACTATATTAAGTGAACAGTCATTTGGACACATCCATCTTCTACTGAGTACTCTGAGGGTTGAGTTAAAGGATGTCCCCAGGTATGCCTTCCTTCAAAAGAAAAGTGGAGTCATTCTTCTGCAAACCAGCTGCAGTATAGGAGACCTATAATTTCCACTGCTTTTAATCCTTTGAGTGCTATAGAGGTATAAAATTCTACAGAGTGCAGTGTTTTACAGTGCATTGGAGGCCACGTAAACATTCAAGGGTTTGAGACATTTAACCCTTTGAGTACCAGAGGGGTACGCAACACATTGCAACACCACCCTCTGGCACTTAAAGGGTTAAATCTGTTAGTGTTTGGGATTTATCTCTGTCCCCTATTGTGCAGTTGCTTTCAAGGTGGGCTCCTCTAGCTGAGTCTTTCCTCTATTGCATTATGATTCCCAGTTGCTCTGGTCCTGTCTCGCAAAGTATAGGACAGACTTGACTGATTTCCAAAAATCCATGGGAAACTGGGAAACTTTCTTTATTAAATGATATGTTTAAGAAACCACATTTTAAAAATAGGCTTTCAATCCAAAAGCAGTAGCAGTTTTGTGCATAGTTGCCAGTTGCTCCAGAAGCAATACTGCGGTAATATCAGTGGCACAAATCCCATGCTGTCTGAGATGATCTGTTAGCTTCCATAGAGGCCCATGCACGAAGAAGAAGTGGAACAACTGGAGTAACCAATCCTATATAATAATTCGCTAAGGTATGTTTGTCAGAAGCAGTCATGCGCAGTAGAGACTGCCCACGCCACAGCTAATAAGGAGCGGGGCCCTCCGAATTCAGACTGGAATCCTCTCTTCACACCTTCCTGGGGCAAGAGGTCCCAGGAAGGTCCGTAGAGAGGACTACAGTCTGAATTCGGAGCGCCTTGCTCTGTATTAGCAGCGACGCGGGCAGTCTCTACTGTACATGACTGCAGCGCCGCCACTGACGAGAGGATCGGCCCACCAGCCGAGGTTGGTGGGTGGCACTGTGGCCCGTGTACGCAGGCTTTTCAACTAGTAGCACCATAAAAGGCAAAACTTTCCATTCATATAGGTTAATCTGGCTTTGTGTTTAAAAGAAAAGTGTATGGATTTTAGGGGTAATCAGCTGCACTGTAGAGAAGAGCTAACACTTCTCAAATGGCCATTATAAACCATTGAGTGCCCCAGAGGTCTCCAGTACATTTCTTCTCGATCCACTGGAGACCACTCAAGCATTCAAAGTGTTAAAAATTCCCTCCTGCCCCTTTTACTGATGTAACACTGTTCACCTCAGAGCAGAAAGGTGTCCAGATGGCTTGCTGAGAGGGACAATCTTAAATTAAGATAAGGGAAAAGCCAGATAAACCTGTGAAGGGGGGCAGGGCTTTCATTGGTTTCACAATAAGAAGATTGTCCCCTGCTGTGAGCTGTCTGGTCCCAGGACCAGATTCCACATCCGAGGGGAGGTGGCTTACACTAGGTAAAAGGGGCAGGAGGGGGATATTTTATCATTCAATTACTCTTGACTTACAACTCTGACAGTATTGAAATAACACTCTCTATGGCCCAAATACTATGAAGATTAATCGGAGCTGCTGTTTTTGTGAAACATTACTATCCCTTTAAAGCACATGTAATGTGCTTTAATACTATGAGGAAATTATTTATATTTCTATTGACTTTCTGGCCTAGCTGCTTCACTGGCTTAGTTGGGGCTTTCAAGGTAGATGGGAGGTGGGAGGAAATGGTGTAGTGCACTCCAGGCATTGGCCCTACCCCACATAGGACATAATCTGCTGTTCCTCTACTGAGTGTCTACACTTCATTGCTTATATGTCCACTTTCTGAATGTATGTGAGACTGGGGCACTGCTCAGTAGCAGAGAGGTGAGTGAAGATGTGTGTGGGGGGGGGGATCCTTAGAAGAGACACCAGTGAGGATATAAAGGATGTATTGATGGAGGGCTCTGGACTTTGTTGGAGCCTTTTGCAGGTGGAGACATTGTTTCCCCATCATCAGGAAATCCTAAAGATCTCGTGCTTGTTAAGCATAGTATTATAGTACCTAATGGAGGTTATGCACTAAGGTGTGATATGGAGGTGATAAAGCTGAGATGACTTCTTCAGTGATATCACTTGTCCAGATCCTATGTTATTCTATGGAGCCAATGCACTAAGATCTCCAAGGTTGAAGAAATCTTAGTGTATTAGCTCCATAGAATAACACAGAAACTCTTCTGCCTTTGCTCAGTTTTAGTTATGGGTCCAGCATAGTGTCAATCCTCCTGTTTGATTATGGAATGCAATTGCCGCTTCTTCTTGTACATATGTGTATCTTTATATGGCATCAATCAGTGTACACAGCACCTTCCAATAGAAATATTTTACAATAAATAAAAAGAGATAAAATAAGTTATCCAGTTGGAGAGAGGTCCCTGCCCTAGGAGCTTACAGTCTAAATGGGTTACAGGAGACAACAGGGTATGAGGGTGTCAAATGGTGTGATTGCAAGTACTGAATTTGCACTAGTAGTGATACTAGTGCTCCAGGCAACATTTCAGGGTAGACTTAAGGGGGGGGGGGGGGGTTGTGCAAGACATAAGGAGAGGGGTTCCATTTGGTACAATGAGGGACATTTATAAAAACTGTTCTTAAAGACCAGTCCTTATGGCATGGCAAGGTCTGATTTATAAATTATTAAAGACTGATATAAATATGGCGTTATTATGCTTATTTTAACGCCTGGAATGCTTAAAGGGATAGTAATACTTAAAATGTAAAATAAAATATGTTGTAGGGTTTATCCCCCTGAGTAAAACAAGAGTACTCCCACTGCTGAAAGGCGTTTCATTCAAAAGTTATTAATTTTCAAAGTTGAATCTTTTAGGTGCAATATCACAGTGGCCTGAAATTGTACAGTGGTGCTGTTGCTACACGATCCTATGGGCAGCTCTGGTCCCGGGACCATAAATCTCCATAGGATGGTGTAGCAACAGCACCACTGTACAATTTCAGGCCACTGTGATATTGCACCTAAAAAATGCAACTTTGAAAATTAATAATTTTTGAATGAAACACCTTTCAGCAGTGGGAGTACTCTTGTTTTACTCAGGGGGATAAACCCTACAGCATATTTTTTTTACATTTTAAGTATTACTGTCCCTTTAAGGACAGCATATACATGGTGTTAAGATTGTGGTGATAATTCTGTCGCAACTCGCGACATTTCTTTATAAATTCGCTATGCCACTTTTATAACTTGCTCTAACACCACTTAATAGAAAACTCAACTAGATGGCGGTAACACTTTAAAAACAGTCTCAACTTACGTTATAAATCCCATTAACACATTTAAGCTACTTTTAAAGCCTTTTTTTCTTTAACTCTAGGTTTATAAGTCCTCTCAATATTCTTCTTAGATTGTATTTCCCTCTTGGATACATCAGAAGACTTTATTTAGCAAGTGTGAAACCTGTGGATACAAGAATCAATTGTCCTTATCTTTGGCAGATAAACACACCTTATTTCATTGTTTATGCCTATAAATGAGGCACTTGGCTTCCTAGGTTCTCCAGAGTGTGAAACAGTCATGATAGTAAATATATTTTCTAAGATTCATCAAACTAACAACAGGGCCGGATTTACATCTCAGGAGCCTGTAGGCACAGAAATTTGAAGCGCCCCCCACAAAAAAGTGTAAAAAGCTCTATATTTGCCTCACATTGCCCCCATCATCTCCACATTGCCCCCATCATCTTCATATTGGCCTCACATTGCCCCCCATCATCTCCAAATTGCCCTCGCATTGCCCCCATCAGCTCCATATTACCCTCACATTGCCCCCCCAGAGGTTAGAATTACTGCACATTATAGATAAGGCTCTGTATCTCCGTTTACTCAAATGTGTAAAACCAACAGAAGTGGTATTGTGAAGTGATACCTCTATTTTAGGGTTACTTATTCCCCCTTTTACTTCTGCATGGCCACCCTTGCTTATTTTGTCCCTCTCCTAAGTAACAATTCCTGTTGATTGAAGTTCTCTCTTATTTAAGAAGTCATTAATCACATCCCCTCCTCAGGAAAGAGATGGCTGAGGAAAACCTGTGAAGTCCGGTCAACCACCCGCCTCTTCCCCACGACCCCACCCCACCATACTCTAAAAACACACTGTGAAACCTGCAGTGTTAACCTTCTCTGCCGCTTGGGAGCGAGGGGGTTAAGGAACTGCATCTGCCCTCTATGCACCAGCCTTAATGTTACTAGTAAATAAATAATGTCAGGCTTGATGCCAAGATGCCTATCACTATATAGCCTGCTTATGGAGTACACAAGCCTCCAGGAGATAATGTACTAAATAGTTCACTGAAGTGCGCATCATTTAAGCGATAAAACAACTGTTAACGCTTAATTCACCTACTTGGAATAAAAAGCATTGGCACAAAAGCGTCAACATCACTTTCCCAATGCATATAACGATATTTATAGAAAATGATTGCAGGCAGATTAACAGTTTGATAGAAGGATGCGTTGTACATGTCTCTGGACCACAAAGGGCTAAAACTAGTTGAAGTGGAGCAAAACCTTAAAAGTACACTAACATAAGACATGGGCACTGATCACAATCAACTGGAGTTATCGCTGCTCTCTCGATTACAGACCACAAACACCATTATATAAATTATCTATTTTCAGAATAATTTACACATACCTGGCAGATGATGTCATCTCCCAGCGCTCTGCATTACCAGAGAGCCAACGAGGGACTCAGTAGCTGCAGGTCTGTGCCGAAGAAGGCACAGATCTCACCACGATGTGGGCACCTGGAGGGGGGGTATCGCAGGAGGTGACGGGCCCAGTACGCTACTGAGCGGCGAGGCTAATTAAAAAAAAAACAAAACCCAAAACATCCCAATGAAAGGCGCCCCTCTTTGGGGTGCGCCTGTAGGCAGATGCCTACTCTGCCTAATTATAAATCTGGCCCTGACTAACAGTGCCTTGGCAGAGGTTATAGGTGTTAAAAATCCAACAACAACTGAAGGGCTGCAGGTTGCAAAGGCCTGTTCTGTTCAAGGGAAACCATACTCTTGGAATGGTGTCTTTTCTACAGCAGTCACCTGTATCTGTTTACATATTTTGTAAGTCATTCTGTTATTTTAACCCCTTAATGACCGGCGGTCCTGGGACATTTCCATCCCATAAGGACTGCATAGGACCACTTGGACGCGTCGGTACACGTGACCTGTCGCGTGTATCGGCACGTCATTATGGGGCCTGATAGAGATCGCTCCGATCTTGGAGCGGTCAGTTTCAGGCCCTATTTTTACTTACAGCGCTCCCGGTAGAGCGCTGTAAGTAAAAAGTACGTGACGTACTATGACCTTCATCGGTCCTTGAGTATTTCAAGGACCGTGACGGTCATAGTACGTCACATGTTGTTAAGGGGTTAAAGGGATAGTAATACCTGGAAACAAATATAACTCTTATTGATCCTCCTGTAAAGAGGATCGTGTTAAACTTTATTTCAAGTATTTTGCAGGTTGTAGTTAAAAAGTAATTCAATGCTAGAGGATCCTCCTCCCGCCCCTTTTACAGCCTGCAAGCCGCCACTCTCCTTAGATGTGGAATCCAGTTGTGGTACCGGATAGTGCACACTAAGGGACAGTTTTCGTACACAGAGTATAAGGAAAACACTGCCCCCTTGACAAACGAGAGCAGGATATTCCTTATGCTCAGTGAAGATTGTCCCTCGCTGCGCTCCATCCATCTGGCTGAAAGAGGCAGTGTGACGTGAGTAAAAGGGGAGGGAGGGAGATAATTTTAGCATTTAATTACTTTTGAAATTCAACATGGAAAATCCTATATAATAAAAGGCCAGAAAGTTTGTCACGATGCAGTCATGCGCAGTAGAGACTGCCTGTCTTCGGCCAGACTATGCTGCGCGTGATTGCATCCTGTGGAGCAGTGAGTTAACGACAGTATGCAGAGCAGGTCCAGGTAATGTTAACCCTTTGAGTTCCAGAGGTGTACGCAATGCATTGCTTTGCAATGTGTTGCGTACCCCTCTGGCACTCAGAAGGGTTAAGAGGCTGGTCCTACTCTGCGTACTGCCGTTACCTCACTGCTCCAAGGCCCGTGCACACAGGCTTTTACACTAGTATTGAAATAAAGCGTAACATAATCCTCTTTATAGGAGCATCAATCAGAGCTGCATTTTTTCCAGGTATTACGTTGCGTACCCCCTCTGGCACTCAAAAGGGTTAATAAAAAATAACCTTGCTTATGTCAACAAAATGACCTCTTAATGCTGTTAACTGATGAGTGTATTACCACACTATAGTGAGTAAACTTTTTTTTACATTTACATATTCTGTGTGATATATAAATTGAACTGGCGTATGTGTTTTATTTATTTTAATGTACTTTTTTTTTTTTTTTTTTTTCCTTTTTCCAAGGCTTATACCCCTGACATTTTATATTTCCACAGAGCTTTCTGTCTGTGTAAGCAGGGATAGTTATAAGATCTAACAATATCCCTACAGCAGTGAGTTCTATATATGATGTATTTAAAGGGAAACAGTCACATAAAAAAAAAAAACTGAGCATGGGTTTTATTCAATAAAATAAGATTAGCGCTTTTTTTTTATTCACCTAGGAGCGGCGATATCGGGCACTTCCGCCTTCTGCGGCACCCTGTATGTGCAGCATGATGCTGCAGGACTTCCCACCTCCCCCAGGGAGAGCAGTGCAATCACGCTTCCCATCGTAGCTGTATTCATATTGGCTAACGTTACAGCAAGCTCCGTTTACCATGCTACTGAGGTTGCAAGGAGGTTGACTGTCACTTTAAGGCAGGGGTAGGAAAATCTTAGGAGCCTGCTGTTTCCTAAGTGTGGGGGGTATTTTATATGTACATGTACGTACGTACGTACGTACGTACATGCCTTCACTGACTTTTTAAAATAAATATAATTTGCCTGGCACCACAGTTCTTTATATTTTTATCCATCCCTGCTTTAAGGAACAAAGGAGATCTGTAACCTGTTGCAAAGCAATGTGTTGTACTCCCCTCTAGTCCTGAAAAGGTTAATCAGTTCTGGATATGCAGCTGCAGAAATGTAAAATAAACACATCCTGTCTTCAAATACTGTGATGATAGAGCTTCTGGCATCAGACATTGTAATTAAAGTAAGGGAAAAAAAATCACGCCAGACATAGCATTTGATATATGACAGATTTAGACTGCACAGTGCTGTAAAACCAAGCATTGCACATAGTCCTATTTTATACAGTATTGCATGCCAGGGTTTTCTATTTTTGTCTCTCTGGGAAACGGCTTCATCTGGAGTAATCGTTTGTTAAACGAACCATTCTGACATTTGATGTTCCATTCAGTGCTATATCTGACACGAGCTGGTGATTCATTGCATTTATGGCTCCTTCAGAATTGTGGGATTTTGTGCTAAACATGTGAGTTCTACAACAGAGTTTATGGTGGGTTCATATTTGCTGTGAACATTAACACCTAGAGTGCCAGAAGGGGATGTGCAGTGGATTGCTTGACAATGCTCCTCTTAGAATTATTATCGTATATAATAAGTCACTATGATGTTTGTCAGAAGCCGTCATGCGCAGTAGAGACTGCCCGAACGCATGGAATGCTTTCAGACAGTCTCTACAGTGCATGACTGCGTCGGTGGCAGGACACAAAGCAGGCCCGGCCTCTTAACCCTTTGAGTGCCAGATGGGTATGCAACGCATTTCAAAGCTTACCCCTCTGGCACTCAAAGGGTTACCATCACCCGGACCTTGGCCTGTGTACATGGGCTTTTACATTAGCATGGCCATATGAGAAAAGAAAAGTGGAGCAATTTTAGGGCAATGTAACTGCACCATATGGGTCAGATTAAAAATTCCCTTTGATTTAAATGGAACTTTTGACACTGTGTTTTCTTGAGATGTAGCCAACGCATTGTAACACAATGCATTGGATACCTCTCTGGCACAGAAATGATTTTATCCCCTTAAGTGCTAGAGAGTTCTCTCAATGTGCTGGAAACCTCTATAGCTGTCAAGGGGATTAACCCTTTGAGTGTCCGAATGGTGTCCAGAGCATTACTGCTATGCATTGGATACCCCTCTGGCACTCAAAGGATTGAAGAAGATGTATCACCTCTATATAACTTAGGCTATATAGTTAGGTTGTAAATACTTAAGGACCAATGACGGTCATAGTACGTCACGTACTATTTACTTACAGCGCTCCACTGTTAAGCTTTATTTTGTCTAAATTTAAGTAATAGAGTCTTCCCTGCAGCTAATTCCGCATAGACTGCGGTTACCTGCTGTGTAACCGCAGTCCGTCACTGTTCCTCTGCTCTCCTCCGATGACAGAGGCTTTCTGTCTGTAAGCTGGAGCGCTCTCATTGGCTAGATATCAATCTCTGCCAATGAGGGTGCTCCAACTTACAGGCAGAAAGCCTCTGTCATTGGAGGAGGCTGGATAGAGGGAGGAGAGCAGAGGAAGAGTGACGGACTGCGGTTACACAGCAGGTAACCGCAATCTATGCGGAAGTAGCTGCAGGGAAGACTTTATAACTTAAATTTAGACAAAATAAAGCTTAAAAATGAACATACTTTTATTATTTAGCCTAATATATATATACTAGTTGAACAGCCCGTTACACGGGCAACAGTGCCTCTGGCAGCCGGTCGCGGGGCAGTCACGCACAGCAGAGACTGCCCGCGCCACTGCTGATACAGAGCTGGACGTTCCTTCGGAGCGCCCAGCTCTGTATCAGCCGCGGCGCGGGCAGTCTGTACTGCGCATGACTGCCGCACGCGCAGCAGTGTCTACTGCGCATGTCGGGCGTTACACACAACTTAGCGAATTATTATATAGGATATATATATATATATATATATATATATATATATATATATATATATATACCCTTTAAATGTAATAGAAATACATTTTTCTTTTTTTATCCATCCCCCCTTCACTTATACATTTTATATTGCTCTTCATATGTTCCACATTTACTTTTCTTTTGATTTCTGCACTGTAAATACATTTTGGGCAAAACTCTGGGGAAAGAAGAATAACCAATTACAGGACAATACACAATTTTGTTTTTTAATATCATCCTATTTAGATGGATTACAGTTGCTTCAGCTTTGATTACATTTTTTTGTATGAGCATTTAAAGCCTGTTTAGGCTAGATTCATCTTTCTATTCAATTTCTCTACTCATTATTTTGCCTTTGTTGTAGAAAATTGATTAAAACATCTGTCCACCAGAAACTTAATTTAAGTTCCTTTGAAGCTGTGCCAAATTCCTTTTTAGCAGCATGGAAATTTAAGGAAAAGTTATAATTGTGTTTATAATAATTAGTGCTATAAAAGACAAAGGGGGAGATTTATAAAAACCAGTCTTAAGAATTGTCTTTAAGTTACGGCAGCTGGAGATAACTCCAGTTCTTATGTATAAATGAGTAAATGCACCGGTATAAATGTTAATGTCTGGGGACTGGATTCTATTGCAGGAGATAAAATTGATCACCTGTTTTATCAAATATTTTCCTGTTGAAGCCTATGGGGAAACCTGGAGATAGAAACATGGATAAAATGAGTACCTGCAATAAAATCCAGCCCTGGAATGGATAAGCAGATTTTATACCTGTTGTTAACATTCTGGCGAAAATGATGCCACTAAATTGTCTCCGTTTCCATTTCTTTATAAATTCGCGGCACAAGAATTTTTTCTTGCTTTATCTTTACTTTTTCAGAAATGCAACTACGTGGCGTGAAGGCTTCCAAAACTGTCATAACCTTATTTTTAAATTCCAGTCTTCAGTTTTAGGCAACTTTTACTCCATATTTTTTTATAAAGCCAGGTCTATAAATCTCTCTCAAAATGCCATCATATTTTCAAGTTGGCCAGTGGAAAATTTTGCAGTGTTGTAATATACATTGGTTCGCATGTACAAACATGGGTGAAAGCAGTTTCAGGAGCAAAGGTCCATCTTTTGGCGTCTGTACCCTCTTTGTGTCTGTGCTTAAAGCACTTTCTAACAAAATAGATGCTTTGTGCCATGTTCACCAAGGGGTAGGAAATCTGGACTTGTTTGGGGGCATGTAATTATTTTGTGAACAGGCACAGGCTATGAACTCCTAAGCACAACAGAACTAGGGGCAAAAAAACATTAATTTCTTTACACTCTCCCTAGGGGTGACTTCACTAAAACTGAACCTAGATGCTCTATACCAAAGATGTTGTACACCTATGTGTTATTGGGAGCATACGTATATTGGCTGGGGCAGGTAAGGGAATATGTGCTGAGCTCTCTGTGTTTTCAAGATGCTCAGATGTAAGTGGAGTTCTCAAGGGTTCCATCCTGTGTAAAAAAAAAAAAAAAAAAAAAAAAAAAAAGTTTGTACATCCCTGTACTAAATTATATGATATGATAGTGGAGAGAGATGAAGACAAAAATGGGATATAATTACACTATGGTAAAGGATTCAGATAGGCTAAAGTTGAAAGAGTCTGCTGTTAATGACGTATTGACCCTTTGGATGCTAGAAAGGTATTCAGCTCATTACAAATTGACGTGTTAAAGACATTTCTAGAACACAAGTAATAGTTTCAAACAACTGCAATATAGATACCATATAGTTTGGCCAAAATATGTTTTTTTTTCCAAGGTACTTCATTCCTATCCTATCAAATACATACTGCTGTCATTGTCGCTTACAAAAATGTTTTTGTATTAGAAGCTAAATATATCTAATGACCATATGGCTGAACAGGGATACCTTGCAGTTAGTGGGCGTTGACATCAAAAACTGGAACATTCCCTTCCATCAGCCCATTTATATAGAAGCCAGGCCCACATCCTATATAATAATGTGCTAAAAGTTTGTAATGACACAGTCATGCGCAGTAGAGATTACTGCGCGTGCTGCATTCATGCGCAGTAGAGACTGCCCGTCACAGGCAGTCTCTACTATGTATGACTGCACCACGACCAGCCGGCACTGTTGATTATTAGTCTCCAGGAGACTCTTTAGGCATCACTGGAAATCTTGTATTCTAAACAAGTTTTTCAGATTTGTATGATTGGCTGCTAGCAAAGATTCTGTACTTTACATTTTTTGATTATGAGCTAATGTAGAGCCTAGCACTATAGTTTGTTTTTTTCCTACAGGTCTCCCAGGCTGCAGCAGAGCTGCAGCAGTATTGCATGCAGAATGCCTGCAAGGATGCATTGTTGGTTGGAATGCCTGCTGGGAGTAACCCATTCCGAGAGCCTAGATCATGCGTGTTGCTCTGAAGCTACCTGCTCACTGTGCTGTGGATCATTGACAAACGTAAGCATCAATTGACTGTTTGATGTATTTGAGTATAACTAACTGGGCTATTTATTAGGTTGTTGTTATTTTTTTCCCCTAAATTACAATCTGTGTTATGCTATCCTGTAATGCTTTGAATAGTTATTTAGCATGCAAGAGGTTAAATATGCTCTTCCACTGTTTTATCCAAGGTGTCTAGAACCTAACCTGACTTTTAGCATATCACTGTCATCTGCTATGTCTATTTGTTCTAGGGATAGTGAAAAAGGAAGTGATCTATATTGTTTGTTTGCCATCTCTATGAATATTACATCATAGGGACATTTGAGCTGCAGTAGTTTACATAGCTCTGTAATGAAATGGTTTACATATGCAAAAATAGACCAGACATTCTGAGATATTTTCACTAAGGCACATTCTCATTCCGCAAGTTAAAGTGGACCTGTAGTTTGTTTTACGGGAAATTTAAAATTGCCTGTATATTATAAAATCATGTTTCAGAAATTAGACTTGGTTTTGATGGCACAGTGGGGCAATTTATGCTAATTCCCTGTACCATATGCTAACTAGTTCTGTTCAAGGCCAGACCTAAATATTCCTGTGCTTTCAGAAACGTCCCCAGTGTGTGGACTCCTAGATTTATTCATAGCAAAGTGTGCAGTAATATTGGCTCAGCATGAAAGCTAATTACATATAGTGTCACACTGTACCACCAATTAGCACAAAATATAGGCAGATTTAAATTTTCTTTAAAGGGTTAGTAATGGCTTAAAATAATAAAAAGTAATATTGTAGATAATTCAAAAAGAAATTGATTGGTGCAAGTACCATCTCTCAAACCTTGATGATTTGAGAAATAGAATGTTTTAAAGTTCTCCTCTCCATCTCCTTTCTCTCACGTCAGTGTCTAGCTGACAGCAGGAGATCCTGGTCCGGGGACTATCAGGCGGCTCTTCAGCAGAGCCGAGATACCGAAATCTAAAAAGAACTACTTCATTGGGACGGTCTACATGATTAATGATCTAGAAATGGGAATTGAAAGTAGCATCTCAATCTTTGCTGATGACACTAAGATATGTAAGGAAATACATACAGAGCTGGATGTTTTTTCCCTACAGAAGGATTTAGATAAACTAAGTGAATGGGCAGAAATGTGGCAGATGTCATTTAATGTAGATAAATATAAGGTTATGCATTTGGGCTATAGAAACAAACTTGCTACATATACTCTAAATGGGAAACAACTTGGGAAATCCTCATTAGAGAAAGATTTAAGAGTACTGATAGACAATAGACTTCACAGCAGTGTGCAGAGTTCCTCAGCTGCTGCAAGAGCAAATAAGAGTACTAGCCTGCATAAAAAGAGGTATAGAAGCAAGGGATTTTAATATTATACTACCTCTGTATAAATCCTTGGTTAGGCCTCATCTAGAATATGGAGTACAATTTTGGGCGCCTGTTCTAAAAAAAGACATTACTGAACTGGAAAAGGTGCAGAGACGTGCAACAAAACTGATAAAGGTATTGGAGGATCTGAGTTACAAAGAGAGACTAGCCAAACTGGGTTTGTTTACGTTAGAGAAGAGATGTCTAAGGGGTGATATGATTACCATTTACAAATACATTCATGGTCAATACAAAGAACTATCCAATGAATTATTTATGCAAAGAGCTGAGCTAAGAACAAGAGGTCATCCATTAAGACTAGAGGAAAGGCGCTTTCGACTAAAACAAAGGCAGGAATTCTTTACAGAAAGGGCGGTAAGGCTATGGAATTTTTTGCCTCGGGATGTTGTGCTTGCAGATAATGCAACTGCATTTAAGAAAGCAATGGATGCCTATCTAGCACAGAACAATATTGACAATTATGACAGATGGCTTCAAAGCAAATAGGATATTGATCCGAGGAACTATTTGACTACCAATTGGAGTAAGGAATAATTGGAGTAAGGAATAATTCCTCTTCCCCCCCCCAACACACACATGGGACTAGATTAATAATGGCTCCAGAGGGCTTTTTTTGCCTTCCTCTGGATCAACAGGGGTGTTTTTGGGATGGGCTGGACTTGATGGACGCATGTCTTTTTTCAGCCTTATCTACTATGTTACTATGTTCTCGCAAACCAGGCACACTTCGTAGACTATTCCAATGAAGTAGTTCTTTTTAGATTTCTGTATCTCGGTTCTACTGAAGAGCCTCTTCTCGAATCTCCTGCTGTCAGCTTTACAGCTGACAGCGGGGAGAGGGGAACTTTAAAACGTTCTATCTCTCAAACCATAAAGGTCTGAAAGATAGGACTTGCACCAATTGATTTCTTTTTGCATTATCTGCAATATTACTTTTTATTCTTTTAAGCCATTACTAGCCCTTTACCATTAAACTTATCTTAAGATGACATGTCCAGTGATAAAAAACCTTCACTTTTACCCCTTGGGTGTCAGAGAGGTCTCTAGTGCATTGTGAAGCAATGTGTTTAGATATTTATTTGACATCAGGGGGTGCAGAGGGGGAAGTTCTGCTGCGACCCTCCATCCAAGGGGCCACCATCTGCCCCAGGGTCCAATAGCTTCATGTTTGGAATTTGTAAAAATATTGTGTTGGGGGGGTAATGTTTTTTCTCCAGTGACTAGTTATGCCACTGATCAAGGGTGTTAGAATATAATACACACCTCGATTTGCATTTTCATGAAACGCAGGATTCCAAATAACATTCCTGACTAAAATCGGTGATTCTAATATGGACTTTAGATCCGAGATCTCAACAATTCTTTTCTGAACAATAATACATTACCTGTCCTGATTGGATTATTGACTTAATTAAAGCAACATACAAAAGAAAGTTACACAAAGAAAGTATTTGCCTTGTAATTCTCCCCTTCTTCATTGTATTCTTCTTTCTTTGGGGATCCTGAGCAGTGTGGGAGCAAACTTCCATCCTGCTTAACCTCTTGTACATGCCTGGGGGCATTCATGTCTCCAGTCCCTGGAGTACCAAGAAGTGCTGCGGGTGGGAATGTCCTCAAGGTCCTCACACAACAGGAATGTATGTTGAGTGGAAGAGGTCCTGCAAGTGACAAACACAGCAGCGGAGAAAGCGGCTGCCAATCCAAGCATGGTGCACGCTGCCTCCGGATGGAGAGTGAGGGCCGTGCTCAGTATTGCTGCAGGTCAATGAAGTGCTCCATGTCTGAAGAGGTCTGATCTAATGTTTGTAGTCTGTGAGTGTACACCAGTGGTTCTCAGCCCGTGCCCTCAGGACCCACTAACAGGCCTGGATTTGATGATTTCCTTGTTAGAGCACAGGTGATTTAATCAATGTGCATGAGCCTCTGATCATCTCACCTGTGCTCTAGCAGAGAAATCCCTAAGTCCTGGCCTGTTAGTGGGTCCTGAGGACAGGAGTTGAGAAACACTGGTGTACACTCATTTGTTGCTGGTATAGGACTGAGCAGGTCTGTTTCATTTTGTACTTTGAGCTGTATTAGGAATTTTAAACGTGTGACTGTGACAAAGTTATCCAACGCAATGCGTTTGATAGTTGGGGAAGATATCAAGTGAAGGGGAGTGTGAGTGGCGATCAGGCGGTGGGGAGTGCCAGGGGCGATCAAACAATGTGTTGGAAACCTCTTAAGGGGTTAAAAGCTCCATCTGAATCAATGGGGAGTTTTATTTCCACCTTTTGATGCAGTTTACCCCAGAACTGAACATAATCTGCTTTCTGCATAGTGCCCTTTTATTTTAAAAATCATTAACCCCTTAACCCTTTGAGTGCCAGAGGGGTATGCAATGCATTGCAAAACACCTCTGGCACTCAAAGGGTTAAGGACAAGAGCGATGTGCAATGCATTGTGCAGCCCTCTGGTCCTTAGTGGGTTAAGAGTTAGCCTTGTAACAGGGATCTAGTTCATTCTTATGTGTGTTGTTTGTGTGCAGGACAGAAAGTTTAAATACTTTGGAAACTTCTGTTTGTATAAATATTAGCTGTTAGGTTTACACACACAGCTTGTGGGACCACACATGTGTGTGGCCTTGGTGGTTCCATTACTGCGTAATTTGTGTTTTATTTGTGTATTTCACCATTTGTATAATCAGTGTTTTTTTATTTTGTATTTTTTTTTATTTTCCTTTACATGATTGTAAACTATTCTCAACATATTATGTTTTAGGGATTATCTAGCAGCAGAAAACAAGTCTGATTCCACTGCTGAGTGATTTTTAAAATTATGAGAACACAAACATGCATCTTTATGAGTCAAAGTGCAACATTATTTCCACCTTTTTCCTTTTTATATTGTGGCTCCTGCTATTGCAGTCAGTAGATAGCTGAATGTCGTTGGCCAGATATCCAGATGACTGGGCTATGGATTGGAAACAGGGCAGAGGAGCGACTCATGGTACAGACCAGAGAACCTGGGGTCTGATTGCCATGGCCTTATGTTTTCAAATCCGCTACATTTATGAGACAAATTCAATTTTCATTGAAATCAATGGGATTTTTTTAACACCTTGAATGCTAGCGAGATCTTGTCAGTCTCCAACTCTTTGTGATGCAGTGCATCTGAGACTTAAAAGCATCTCTAATTGATCATCATAGTATTTGGACCTTGGAGAGTGTTGTTTCAGTTCTGTTGTAGTTCAAGAGTAATTGAATTATAAAGTATCCTCCTCCCACCCCTTTTACTGATGTAACACTGCTCACCTCAGAGCAGCAGGGACTGTCCAGGTAGATTGCAGAGAGGGACAGTATTCAATTAAGATAAGGGAAAAAGCTGAAAAACCTGTCAAGGGAGGCAGGGATTTCATTGTTCTCACTGTAGAGTATTGACCCTTGATGTGAGCTGTCTGGTCTATGGACTGGATTCCACATCTGAGGAGTGGGGGTTTACGCTAGGTAAAAGGGGCGGGAGGGGGAAACTTTATCGTTCAATTACTCTTGAACTACAACTCTGACAGTATTGAAATAACACTCTCTATGGCTCAAATACTATGAAGATTAATTGGAGCGGATGTTTTGGAGAAACATTACTATCACTTTTAATAACTATTTAAAGGGTTCAAAATTAATTTAAATTAATGGGAATTTTTTCCGCTCTACGTTGAAGTTGGATTGTTTATTTTAAACACAGGGCTCATGGGCCTTCAACCTATTGAGCTGCTGGAATGTGAAGTAATAGCAGACAAGATACTGGTCTAGAAATCTGGGTGACTGCAAGAGTGCAGAGAGGTTAGTGTCACTGCTTATTAACCAGAAAGACTGGTGACATGATCCTGGACTGGAGACAGGGACGGCTGCAAGTTTTGGGCATTGGACTGGACATAGATGGGCAGACAGGCAGGTTCAAATTTACAGCTGTATCTCCCCTAAGCAAGGCAAACATTGGTGACCCTCACCGTACCCATGACCGTACGCGCACAGACTCCATCACGCGCTTTGCCCCCAGCGCCGTGCCACGCGGTTTGCCCCCATCAAAGTTTATAACTTTAAAAAATTGAATGCGTTTTCATCTGTATCTATACAGTCTACTGGATATTCTATATGTGGGTTTTAGTTTTGTGTCTGGTGTTTTTGTTATTTATGCACACACACACATTACAGACAAACACACCCTGAAAGTGGCGTCTAGAGTTTGCTGCTTCACTGAGCCATATGAGACTTGCCCTGCACTTTGTGGTTGGGTTATCCTTTGTGGGCAGGATCTGCATGTTGTGCTGCAGGACATTACTTCTTTGTGTATGGTTCCTGTGAGCTAACTGTGATTATACTTTGAGTTGGAAAAGGTCCTATTGAGCAGAGTTTCGCAGCTGCCATCTTCCAGTACCCCTTACAGGGCAAATTTGGGTATTTCTCTGCATAAGCATATGTGAAATTAGTGTATCTTGCTTTGTGATTAATTTTCCCCTGTAGGGAACCTGTGTAGTCAAATATTTAATTTCGAAAAATCCAGCAGAATTAAAACATTATGCAGTTTTGTACTTTGAGGACTAGCATAGTTTCATCTCCTGACTTAATGAGATTCGCTAGTCAGCGATATAAATTTTTATTTTTGTAGCTCTGTATAGTTTTAAAACGTTAAAATACGTTTTTCTCTGTCATTCAATATAACTCACAGGCCATGGGGAGGTGACAGCTCCTCCCAGTGGGCTGGAACAATTCTAGAAGAAGTGCAGGGTGGAGCCTCCCCTTCCTCCATATTGGGCTACCCCACTAGCCCTGCTCCAGATAGATTTGTTCCAAGATCCTGGATAGTGGTTGGGACATATCTCTGCAACCGTTCCACTTACAGAGTTGAGAGGGCTCATTCTTGTGTCTCCTCTCCCTATGATCTTGTTCACATCGCCAGTGTCGTGGGTCCCCATGAGTTTGGGTTCTGGCGTTGCTAGGTAACTTTGAAGAGAAAATACGATTGCCTGATTCTCTGATTTGTCTGTGGTTTTGGATGCTATTTTCTTTCTCTCTTTGCTGAGTTAACAGGCTAACCATTCGTCTGCCAGAGAAGTACTCTTTTGGGCTTTCTTAGGTGATTTATTAATCTGGGTGACAGTATTTGGGTTCCCTTTACTGTATAGACACTTCTCCTACTAGGATGTTGGATCCAAAGGGACATGGGGCTAGACCTAATGTAACGTGACACCTTGTATCATAAGCTGGATACCTCTGTTATAGTTCCTTTCTCCCTCAGAATAACACTCCAATAGTATACCGAACCTCCTGTTCCCAAACATCAGCCGAGACTTGATGAAGGGAAGAACTCTCTTTTATTGAATCACACAGGTTATATACACTACAGAGACTCTTATCAAGATCAGCATGCAACCAAGGACTTGGGACAGTGTTTCTATGCTGGACCAATCAGTCACCAGCACCCTTATCAAGATAAGCATGCATATTAGGGCATGAAAAAGGGACCTTCTCACTGGATCATAAGTAACCTCCCTGATTGGTCAAGGAAACACAGCAGGAATCAATTAACATTCCAATCTTTCATTAGCCCAGACCTAGAATATTTTGGAAGCAACGCCCAACCCCCACTATCTCTACACTCTAGCAATATATTGGAAGCAACGCCCAACCCCCACTATCTCTGCCTTTTAGCTTCCAGTTACCACATCCTGTCAGACTGTATATTATAACACCACACACTATTACTTTATACCACACAATATAGAATACATTGAGCAATATATCAAATGTTATAGTCCTAAATCTCTCCATCTGGTGACACCTACTTTTCTCCATGTAAAGTCCATGGGGTTCCTTTAAACTTGCCACCCAGAGCAACCTGGGTAAAATCCAAAGGCTGGTGTCCTTTTAAACAGGCAGGATGGTCCTGTTCCTGTGACAAGCTGGTATTCTCTTAGTCCCCTGGACCGTTTTGTTCTGTTCTTGTGACACCTAAGGCTAAGGACTCATAGGCGTCTCTTACTCCCCTTGCTTACTGTTCCTCATGCCAAACCATTATGGTTTGAGAGATATAATAAAATAAAGGTCTCCGTTCCCTACCCTTTCTGCCTGACGAGCTGTAAAGCTGTCAGAGGCAGAATCCGGTTGCCCGACTTTAGGCGGCTCTTCAGGAGTGCTGACATCGGAATATCTAACTATATTTACTTCATTGGAATAGTCTACAACGTGTGCTTGCAAGCCAGACCATACTGATGAAGTAATTATAGTTATATATCTTGATTACCGTGCTCCTGAAGAGCCGCCGTCTGGTCCCGGAAGCAGTAACTCATGACGTCCACTATACAGCGGATACATGAAAAGTAGGAGGGAGTTGAGACCTTTATTTTATTATATCTCTCAAACCATAACGGTTTGAGAGATGGGAATGAGGGCAGTAAGTATTTTTTAATTGTACCTATAAATTTGCCTATACTTTTTTCTCGCATTTACTATCCCTTTAAGGTACTTATGGTAATTGAATGTGTTTGATTTAATGTTGTTTTATGATGATTTATGTTATATATGGTAATAAAATGATGTACCCTTTTATATATGCATATGATTGGTGAAAGGTATAAATAGGTAGTGATATGCTGAGTTTAGGATCCCTTGAGAAAGTGTGCTAAGCACACAAAACGTACGTTGGTAGAGACTGCTGAGACAATAGAGACGTGTGAAGATTCTGGGGATCGAGTAGGAACGTCTCCGTTTTCTATTGAGAACAAGGCTCAACTCGCAAGGCGACATCAGTATCCCGACGGAGTGACATCACTGGAGGGAGACGGGTGGTGAACAAGCGTGGAGGACGCCTATGAAGAGGAGTAAAAGAGACGTTGATCCTGGAAATGATCCCTATGTCGGACTGAAGTTTCTGTGTTGATGTGCTCTTTATTATCTTGGATCTTGTGAGTAGATCCCCTGAAGGGGGGCTTTTTTAAGAATACATGTTTTTATACAATAAAGCTTTGGATACTACACTTAGATTCCTTTTCCCTCTGCTCTCCTTTTTTCTGTTTATCTTTAGAGTGTTTTCGAGTGTTTACACTGTTAGCAAGTTGGCTCCCTTGCATATTGGATTGAGGATTGGGAATAAGGGGACTCTATAGAGATTGAAATATCTTTATGGACAGTTATATGAACGTTATATGTTTAAATCTGAGCACTATTTGAAAATATATATTGTTAATACATTGGTTGAACCATGGCTGAGACACTCAGGCTTAAATGCTGTTCACTCAATGTGCACGGACTCAGTGTCCCAGAGAAAAGAAGTATGTTGTTGAGGGATATGACTAAACTAGATGTTAAAATATTGTTCCTCCAGGAGGCACATTTTTGTAAGGGTGGTCAATCCCTCCTTAAGCCCTCGACACTTCCCCTCTCAATGGCACTCCACAGCTGACTCCAGGGTGCATCAATCTTGTTACACTGCTTCGTACCCTGGGTTCCTTTAGACAGTCTCACAGATACTCAGGGTAGAAAATGTTACTGCTGAGGTGAACCTCCTTCCCCCCCCCCCCTAGTTTGGTGGGAGGCTCATTAAGCAGTGATCCAGAGTGGGCTCATAAGGATTGGGACCCACAGGAAAAGGGAGAGGGAGAAGTTTCTGAATGAGTGGTTGGCTAGGTTGAAAGTACTTGAGGGAACATGCAGCGAATTCGGTCCGATGTTGGTACACAGGTGTTGGTACCCAGCCCAGGAATGCTTCATCAGATTCTACTCCAATCTTTGTTTTTTTTGTTTTTTTTTTTTTGTTTGTTTCCTAAAGCATGGAGACCATCCTATTCTGGACCTGGAGTGCTGCAAACTCTTTGTGTTAGCTCCACAGTTCAAAATGGAGTCTCTGCACTTGCCCCTCATAGCCATGTCTCCAAGGGAGTTCCTTGCATCTTATAGACCTTCTTAGACTATTACCAGTATGTTCCAATTCATCCGGACATTCAGCAATCCGGGCAGTCACTACCAGTTTATTGCCCTTCCTCTTGGGGATCCAAAGATATTTACGAAGTTTGTGTTTGCCTTGGACCTGAAATCAGCTCTCCAGGAATCTCCTTGTCCCCCTGTCTAGATGACTTTTTACTCGAGGCTCCTTCAGAGGTGATTCTGGGTTCTCGTGTTCAGGAGTTGTCTGCATCCTGGAAGTGACGTGGTTGAGTGCTCAACCACATGAAATCTTAAATGGAATCTTCTCAAGTTCTGCTTTTCTTAAGTATGAAATTCAATGCCCTCCCGAGGACAAGATCCAGTCTGTCCCTTCTGGTAATGCAAGCAATATTCTGGCTGTTGGCAACAGTATGAGAATACATGAGAGAGTGCTTGGCTGCCTGGTTTCTTTTTTGGAAGCAGTCCCCTTCACTCATTTTCACAAGAGGGAGTTGCAATTGGACATCTTCAGGAGATAGTCGAGACAACCCGCTCACCTGTAATTCCATTTCTGTCTCAACAGACAAAGAATGGCGATTGCTGGTGGCTCCAACTTTCCCATCTGACACTGGGATGTCCAGTTGCCAGACAGATCTCGAACTCTTTGCATTTGCCCTATTTACAGGACACCTTTCACCTTGATAGTACCAAATCAGCAGGTTTTCTCACCTAGATATCGAACTGGCTTTGAGGCGCTACATGGGGAGTCTGAAAAGTGGCCTTGGTGTTCCCTCATTGGTCCTTAGGACTGCAGGACTTTGGTGTCTCACAGTTCAGTCTCATTGGACACTGTGTATATATGTAGCGAAAAGCAGTAGCAGTCTACTGGGGCTGCACACATAGCCTGCAGTTTGGGGCTATTAGCCGCCGACCTCTGGGTTATGTTCCAGCCTGCTGCCAGTTGAGGGGGGAAAAGCTTTTTTTTTTTTTTACCCCCCACCCCAAAGGGATTACATGAGATAGTTTGGAGCTGTGCAGCACAACCCCAGGATCTGTTCCCATCATAGAAAAACATAATAAATGCCCTTTAAACCAGTGAGGATTTTTGGCCTTTTGGTTTGCTCCTAGTGGTGCAATTGGTTTGCACCAGAATACTTTATTCATACAGCCATAAATGACTATAATTGCACAAAGCTCCATGAAAATGAGAAAATCCCAGTAAACTGCCAATAATAAATGACATACAGGACAAGCCATTCTTCTTCCATCCATTGAAAAGACATTCATCCTGTGGTAACGTTGGTGTCATGGGCACAACGCATACATAGGTGCATGGTACATCACCTCATCATCCTCTGGATAAAAAGAAAACATGTTAACTAATTGACCAGCTGTGTTTAATGGTGGGTGTATAAATAAGTATAGAGGTCTGTATGTTATACTAGATCGGTGGTAGATTCTAGCAGCCAAGTACTGAGGACACACACAGTTTAGATGTGACAGATTTTTTCAAGGAAACGCAGAACAAGATGAAGGGGTGGTGCAGTTTTCACCCAAAAATATTTTAAACTCCATCGATGCTTTAGACCTCAACAGTGAATCGTTTTATAATGCTTTGAATACCTCTCTAGAATCTAAGGAGTTAAAGATGGTGCACCTCATTCTATCAGAATTAGTATATGCTTTAATGGAACCTGTGAAGGCAACCTGTTGCCCTCTAGCCATCGTTGGACTACAATTCCCATCATTCCTAGCTGACCAGTGGAGTTTTATTTTGATGGTATAGTAGTATTTAACACTGAAACATTTCTATTTTGCAGAGTTTATTCTGTTGAGTAAAGCAACGGTATACCGACTGCTGGTAGGAGTTTTATTGAAACATTATAGCAGCTTAAAGGGATAGTAATGTTTCATAATAAAAACAGCTCTAATTAATCATCATAGTATTTGGACTTTGGAGAGTGTTATTTCAATTCTGTCAGAGTTGTAGTTCCAGAGTAATTCAATGACAAAGTGTCCCCCTCCCGCCCGTTTTACTGATGTCACACTATTCAGCCTGAGCAGAAGGGAGGTGCCCAAGTAGACTGCAGAGAGGGACAATCTTCAATTAAGATAAGGGAAAAACCTGAAAAGCTTGTCAAGGTGGGCAGGGATTTCATTGTTTTCATACGAATAAGTGTGTCCCCTTCTGTTATCTGTCCAGTCTATGGACTGCATTCCACATCTGAGAAGAGATTGTTTACAGTAGGTAAAAGGGGCGGGAGGAGGAAACTTTGCTTATGAATATCTCATAAACCATAAAGGTTTGAGAGATAAGACTTGTATCATTCTTCATGTTTTTTTAATGCCTACAAAATAAAATAAAGTTAAAACGAAGTATTACTATCCCTTTAAACTTGCATTTTCTCTTTTTTTGGGTGCAGTACTTACATGGCCTGACTTTTTAAAGGGATAGTAATGTTTCATAATAAAAGCAGCTCTAATTAATCATCATAGTATTTGGACTTTGGAGAGTGTTATTTCAATTCTGTCAGAGTTGTAGTTCAAGAGTAATTCAATGATAAATTATCCCCCTCCCGCCCTTTTTACTGATGTAACACTTTTCAGCCAGATCAGAAGGGAGGTGCCCAGATAGATTGCAGAGAGGGACAATCTTCAATTAAGATAAGGGAAAAACCTGAAAAGCTTGTCAAGGGGGGCAGGGCTTTCATTGTTTTTACTTTAAGAAGATTGTCCCTTGCTGTTATCTGTCTGGTCTTACAACCAGATTCCACATCTGAGAAGAGATGGCTTACACTAGGCAAAAGGGGCGGGAGGGGAAACTTTGCTTGTGAATATCTCTTAAACCATAAAGGTTTGAGAGATAAGACTTATATCATTCTTCATGTTTTTTAATGCCTACAAAATAAAATAAAGTTAAAAAGAAGTATTACTATCCCTTTAATATATAAGAAACAAACAGCAAGAAACAGGGGAGCCAATAGTGCCTATCACTCAATTATAAAAGCGTAAATGATATACATTACACTCACGTTTTGGTGTAGCTGCTAAACAAATATACACCTCAAATCAGTGATTCGGGCATACAGAGAAAATTAACCCGTCTCTGTTCAGGCTCTCTGGCTCTCCAGTCCGAGACTTCTCCACCAAGATGTAAGAAGGAAAAGTATATATACTGATCCTATCACTGTGCCCGTGATTCTCTGTGCAACATTCCTACTTCCGGGTCTGTGTTTGGCTTTCTCTTATTGGTGCTAGCTAGCTAGCCCCTCCCAGGGCTACCCTTTATATACGCCCTCCTGTCACTAGGCCGGTGCCCTTTCGTGGTGTTCCTGACTTTACGTTATCCTGTGCTCCTGTTCCGTGTTGATCCAGTTTTCGTCTGACCTCATTCCTGTTCCGCTCTCTGTGTACCGATCCAGGCTTTGGTTGACTACTTTTCTCTGTGTACCGATCCAGGCTTTGGCTGACTACTTTTCTCTGTGTACCGATCCAGGCTTTGGTTGACTACCGCTCTCTGTGTACCGACCCAGGCTTTGGCTGACTACCGCTCTCCGATACTGATCCAGGCATTGACTAACTCTCCTTGTGCTGTCCTCTCTATTGTTGTCAGTCCTCTCATATTTGTTGTCTACGGTTGCGCTACTCTCTGCCTGTGTATCAGTGTGGCCTCCATTACGTACACCCAGTCTGTACATTCCGGTCACTAGCGGTTACCGTTGTCAGCTCATAAAGCTACGCTCAGCCTGTGATTCTCTGTGGCCTCCGTTACGTACACCAAGTCTGTGCTATCCGGTCACTAGCGGTTACCGTTGCCAGTTCATTACTATACGCTCAGCCTGTGATTCTCTGTGGCCTCCGTTATGTACACCCAGTCTGTGCTATCCGGTCACTAGAGGTTACCGTTGTCAGCTCATTACACTACGCTCAGCCTATGATCCAGTGGGGCCTTTGCTAGTACTACCTCCTGAGCGCACCAGTCCACGGTGTTACGACCTGTCAGTGCTCTCTCTGGTGCACCAGATACCAGGCTGCCTTACCCGGTATTTGGTAAGGCCGGTAGAGCCTCCCTTGTTACTGTTGCACCAGTCACCTGGCTACTTACCCGGTAATCGGTAAGGCCAGTAGAGCCGCATTATTTGTATTGCTATTTGTATGCCCTGACCTGTGTCAAACTTTGTAACTGCTGCTTGTAGAGTTTGGACCCGTGAAGGGCCTTGTTGCTCTTTATATTGCCTAATAAAGCTTTTCTATTTTATCCTACCAAATTGTCTGAGTGTTCGATAAAACCGTGACAGATCCACAGTATAAAAATTATTAATTCACAAATAAATTTTAATATAATTATGGACAGCTATCATTAGTAACCATAACATTCCATAGGCTGCTGTAGCAACAGCACCACTGTAACATTTCAGGCCAAAAAAGCATCTGCATTCAATGCAGGTTTGACCTGCAATAACTTTTGAATAAAATATCTCTTTGAGCGTACCCTTATTTTATTCAGCAGAATAAAATGCAGAAATATGTTTAAAGTGGAACTTTAATCTGCTATAAAGTCACCCTGCTATAATTAAGTAGGTAGCGACTAGCTTTAGATATCTATATATATATATATATATATATATATATATATATACACATATATATATATATAACCTCTGAAATGTTGGCCATTCTAAAGAAATCCATAATTGTAGGAGACCAGAACCCAGGCTACAGTGCAGACATCTTGTCTGCACTCCGGTGCTGTCAGTCCCGGTCTCCTGTAAGAAGCATTGCAGCGTACCACATGGTAACCGGAAGGACTGACGGCGCAGGCGCACAGACTCTGCTAAACCAGCCATCAGTCTCCTACAATGATGGATTTCTTTAGAATGGCCAACATTTCAGAGGTGATAGATATATTCTAAAGCTAGTCGCTACCTGCTTAATTATAGCAGGGTGACTTTATAGCAGATTAAAGTTCTGCTTTAATATGGGAAAACAATAAATAATTTCCCTTTTAAAAACTGGGTAGCTATGGGTTGGCCACTTCGGGGGTAGAAAATGCATATACTGCAGGATAATGGCATTGGCACATTTTAACTTGTTATATGACCATATGCAGAAAGAACACTGAAGTAATTTTGGGCAAGGCAGATAAACTTTAAGGAACAAGTAAATATTCCCATTGAGTTAAAGTGCACCTGTTGCTTTGAATTCAAGTTTTAATATTTGAAAACGTTATTAAAAGCAAACTATTGTTTTACCCAAAAGACAAGCAGATGCATAGTTAAGGAGATATTCATAATTTTGCTCCTGCATGGGGAGCACAAAGTATGTTACCATATGCTAACTTATGTTAATGAATCCGTGCAGCACATAGTTTAAATAGCATATGAAACTGATACAGCTAAACTGTAGTACTCCTGAGTATTGACTAGCTAATGTATAATCAAGGTAACAGATATACTTTAAATGGGGTTTCTTTTTCATTTATAGGGTTTTAAAAGAAACAATATGGAATAACCATACAACACTGTAGTGCCAGAATTTACATGAGGGTATTGCATAACCAGATGCCAGTGATGAAGGCACAACGATAAGAACATATTCCGTGTTTATAAATGTATCTGTTTGAATATTTGAGAGCCCAAAACGAGACTCCAAAGTGAAATAATTAGTGACCTTCTAATGGCACTTTGATACATATGGTCCCAAGCTTTCTCCTGTATAAAACAGACTGAAGAGCAAACCAAGTAGACAACTGGAAACAAAAACTGTTACATAGTAAATTAGGTTGAAAAAAAAAAAAAAAGTCCATAAAGTTCAACTTTTGCCACAGTATAACCAAGAAAATGAGAATTTATATAAGCTTTCCTGACTCCTAAAAGGGTATTACTCTGTTTACTATAATTTCCTTTTTTTACCTAGTACTAGTATACCATATCACCCTGTATGTTCTCTTTAATATTTCAATTGTGTATGCCATTACCACATTTTGGGCATGGAATTCCACAATTTAACAGACCTTACTGTAAAAAAAAAAAAAAAAAAAAAAAAGTTGCTGAAGTTGAACCTCCTTTCCTCTAATGTTAATGGGTGGCCTCTAGTTATTTGATCAGGCCTAAATATCTCCACAGAGAGATCCCTGTTGTGATCTCTAATATACTTGTACATTGTGATAAGATCTCTTCTTAGTTGTGGTTTTTCTCTGGAGTAAACACACCAAGATTGTCTAGTCATTCCTCATACGTGAAGTCCTCCATTCCCTTAATTTATGCTCTTCGCTATACTCTCTCTCAAGTTCTAGAATATTTTTTCTAGAAATGGTGCCGAAAACTGCACTGCAGATTTGAGATGAGGTCTTACCAGATATTTGTACAGTGGCAAAATTATGTTATCCACTCTTGCTTCAATACTCCTTTTTATGTAAGACAGGTCTTTTGCTTTTGCTACTGCTATTTGACAACGGTCACTGTTTCCAAGTTTGCAGTTTACAAGGACTCTCAGATCTTTCTGTAGCAACAAGTCTTCCATTGATTTTATTGGGGCTTTTAGCCCCTTAAATGCTAGTGAGGTCTACATCGCATTTTAAAAAAAAAAGCATGGCATTGGATACCTCTTGGGTACTCAAAGTGTTAAAAACCCTGTTTAAATCATTGGGGGGGGGTTATATCCCCTGTGGTGCAGGTGGTTTGCCCCAGAATGTCTTCATTTTCTCATTATAACAAATATCCATTATCTCTGTTATTGTGTATGACAATGCTAAAGCTGTATCTTTTTTGCTTCATTTCAGGGAATGGCTGCCCTAAGGAGATCTTCCATCTTACCACAGAATGAAGTCAACCTGCCTTTCCTGTGCCATTCCAAATGATGTGGCCAAAACCAGCCTCTGGATATTTATTAGCCGTTTTACATAATGCTTCATTAGATATTTAATAATATTTTTAAGAAAAAATGCTACTATAGAAAGCTTTGTTTTTTGGTTAAAGATAAACATTTTGAAAAATCTTTTGGTACTACAAACTCTTGTTCCAGTCAGAAATCTAGGCAATAGATGTATTCCACTCACTACTATCACTGTAGTTGTTATAACTTTTTGAAAATTAAATTTTGTTTGAGAAATTATAAAATCTTTGTAGACACTTATGTTATGCTAAAATGTACATAAATATATAGGCCCGTTTGCACTAAGTCTGCACCATCCTATAATATAAAAGGCCAGATGTATGTTTGTCCGATGCAGTCATGAGCAGTAGAGACTGCCTGAACACAAGCACTTTGGCACGTGTACACGGGCTTTTACACTAGTTTGTAATAAATGAAAATTCACATTGATTTGAAACCCCCGGAATGCTAGAGAAGTGTCCAAATCTTGGTGAAGCAATGCAATGAAGATCTCACTAGAATTTAAGCTCCATTTAAATAGATTAGATTATTTTTTCCCCCTGTAGTATAGTTTGATTTCTCCATTGCTTCTCATGTTTTCTTTGTGCTCACAGACGATGTAGAAAAATGAAGTAATATAGGGTCTGTAAAATTGTTACAAACTGACATGATTATAAACTATAGCAACATTTTCACCAATCACATAACATTTTTTGAAAAGTGGATTAGAAACGGTCTGTCAAAAATGGCTTAATGTATGATTAAAGAAATTCTCTAACTGAGCCAAAAATAAAGGCTGTTCTGCCGTTAAATCTTAATGCCAGGTATAATGATTTCTTAATGGAAGAATATGATGTTAACTGATAATGTATAAATAATGTAGGTGGAAAAATTATTTTCATTAGCAAGTTTTCTCAGATATATTTTTAAACTTTACTTTTTTATAATTATGATCTGTCTTTGCAAATCTTAGTAAACATTTTTAAACATTCCACTAAGAAAGGGTTTTAAACCTCCCCCCACAGTACCTTCAATTTGCTCACATTTTCTATAGTAGAACACTTAATAGGTTATTACAAAGGTTATTTATAAAAGTATGTGTGCAATATCTGATACAGTATGTACTCCTTTTACATCATATCTCCTATAATGTAGAATTCTTGTAAAACAACTACCGCTGAAAAAAACAGAGTAATTTAAAAATGTATTTTTTTTCTATTAGTATACATTTTTTAAGAAAAAAAAAAAAAAAAAAAAATATATATATATATATGTATATGTGTTTGTGTGTGTGTGTTGTACATGCACTATTGATAACCATATTTCCATACCACTTGGCATTAGCATGCTTCTTTTTAAAAATTATTTAACTAGTAAAATATAATTAAATTTTATTAAGTGCCATCTGATCTCCAGACATTTTTCCTGTTGAGACAGTTAGTCTTTTACTCTATGGGAGAGGTGAGCCTCTAGCTACAGTTCTTCATAGACTGTACGAATATCATATCCACCTCTTTGTAACAGACTGAATTGTTATAATTTTTATAGAATCTCACAGCAACTCTTGTTCTACCCAGCATGGAACCTCCTACAGTATTTGCTTTTTTATTTTTTTCATACTAAAACATTGATGGTCCTCAAAAATACATATTTTCTAGAAGTGTATTTCAAATGTATGTGTGGGTATAAATAATGCACTCTATTATCTAAAGATATCATTACATTTTATATATCTATAACCGTTTGAGTGCCAGAGGGCTTCCTATTGCATTGCATACCCCTCTAGCATTCATAAGATTAAAGAATGAATGACCTCCAACCCCAGCTAAGTTCTAAAATTCAAGCTTTATTGGCACTGCTCAGGTGTACCCTTCAAAGTAGATAATATTGTAATTGTTCTTAAGTACATCATAAGTTTTAACTAACCATCTGAGCTCACAGTAGGCTACTTTAAGTCAGCAGTGCCATTCTAAGACCTTTTAATTACACAAGAACAATGAATTTGTTGACGGAGAAGAACAACTGGCCCATCTAGTCTGCTAATTTCCACATCTGTTTTTAAAGCTCAAAGGGGGAGATTTATAAAAACCATTCTTATTAATTTTTAAAAATCTGTCCTTAAAGCATGGCAAGTGGAGGTCTGATTTATAAATAATTAAAGGTGTTTTATAAATATGGCGTTATGTTTATTTTAACGGCTGGAATGCTTAAAGGGATAGTAATACTTAAATATTTCAAATCCCCATATTGTAGCTATGGTAAAAATAATTGAATAGCCCCCAGGTTCATCTCTCAGACCTTTATGGTTTGAGAGGTAACCGAACGCAAAGTTTCCCCCCCTTCCCTGAAGTCAGCGTTGTACTGACTGCAGGGATATCCGGTCTTATTTTCATCAGGTGGCTCTGCAGCTGAGCTGAGATAGAGTTAGTAAAAAATAATGATTTTACTGAAATGGTCTTCTACGTGTTCTTGGTATGCAAGCACATGTAGAACACTGTTTCAGTGAAATAATTATTTTTCACTAACGGGATCTCAGCTCGGCTGCAGAGCCGCCTGATGAAATTCAGACCGGATATCCCTACAGTCAGTATAAAGCTGACTTCAGGGAAGAGGGGGGGGGACTTTGCGTTCAGTTATCTCTCAAACTTTTATGGTAAAGGTTTGAGAAATGAACCTGGGGGCTATTAAATTATTTTTACCATAGCTACAATATTGGGATTAGTAATATTTAAGTATTACTATCCCTTTAAGGACAGCATATACCTGGCTTTAAGATTCTAATGAAAATTTTGGTACAAAATTGTTGTTAACAGAGATATTTCTTTATAAATTTGCTGCACAACTTTTTACAAACATCATTACTTAATTTTACAAAAAAAAATACTACACGGCGTTCAATCCTCCTTAAACTTCTACAGTGTCACTTCTCCAGGGACATTACTTCTCAAGTGCCTATGTTATTCTATAGAGCCTATTCACTAAGAACTCCAAAGTAGGAGAGATCTTAGTGCAATGGCTGCATAGAATAGGATTTGTGAAGTGATATCACTGGAGACGTCATCTCTGTTTTATCATTAATATCATTAAAACTTGGTGTTATGATGGTGACTGAGGAGATTATCTTGTCTTTAGCGCACCTATTTTTACCTCTCATCAGTGAGGAAATAAAAAAACACAGGACTTTAGTGGCCAGACATTACGCTACATTCACAGCTCTTTTCTAGTTATAAGTGATAAAGTATTCACTGCAGATTTAACCACAGAAACACCAATGCTTTTAGACACTGATTAAATAAGAACTGGAGCAAACAAACTGAACCCTAGAGGACAATTACAAAATCCCATTTTATAATTGAGTCTTTTAAATGCCCTATTTAAATTGGTTTTGTTTTCCCCTAGGATGCTGTTAGTTTAATCCAGAATTGCCCCAATTCTTTTTAGTAAAGCTTAGATTACGTTGCAGTTCATACAATTTATCTCTGGCTTTATCAAACCAATTCCTTTTTGAAGTCTATGAAGACATTTGGAGATAAAGCCCTTGATAATGTTATGAAATTCAATTAAATCCAGGCCTAAATAAGACTCAGGCTGAAATCTATAAGAAGTGTTCTTGTTTGTTTTTGTGAACGGATACTTAAAATGTAGTTTATTCCTTATTATGAGTGTTGGTACTTATAAAGTATTCTATTTCCATTTATAAATATGTAGATGGCAAAAATAAGAACAGGTCAGACATGGCCTTGAATATTTGGAGAAAATTCTGTTGCAAATATCAACATCCTTTATAATAATTAACTGGGATGTTTGTCAGAAGCCGTCATGCGCAGCAGAGAATGCTCGAAAGCACAGAATGATGGGAGGTGTAGGAATGCTGGGAGCATTCTGTGCTTTCAGGCAGTCTCTACAGTGCATGACTGCATCAGTGGCAGGACGCAGAGCAGGACCGACCTCTTAACATCACCCGGACCTTGGCCCGTGTACACGGGCTTTTACACTAGTTTCTTTATAAAGTCGCTGCATCACTTTTTACAAACATCCTTACTTCAGGTTTTTTTTTTAAACATACTATACAACGTTAGTTTTTAATTTCTTATTCTCTTGTTAGATATGGAGTGTAGAAATCACCCATTAGGTGGATTACCATTACAGTTTTTCCAGGCGTGCATTGCTCCGTTAACAGGTGCTGTTTGTGTACCTTCCAGCCCTGGGGGAAAATCTTGCGTGCTATGTCTTTTCCCCTGGAGGAGTCTCACTGAAACCTCTCCCTTTCTTAATGGTAATCTGAAGGCTGCAAAAAAGATGAGCCACCCTTTGAGTGCTGTGGTCCACTTGTCCCCACTGTTTCCCCTTTGCACAGGGGTCTTCTTTTGGAGTTATATATTTATATAATATTTCTGCACTCATTTGGGTTTATCTTCATGTCTATTTAGTGTCCTTGGAGCGTCTCCTAAACTCTCCTTAATACTTTTATAGCTATCATCGACAATCTTACAGCCATTTTAACACTTCTTTTCCATTAACTCCACTTTTATAAATCTTCCCCTTAGTCTTTATATTGTACAGCCTTCATTCATTTACATCTATGCCTATTTAACATTCGTCTGTTCAATTATACAAACAAGACAATCTTTTGAAACAGCCAACTGACATAGCTGTACTCCTTTGACTCCCATTTTAATAATGTCCTTGGTTTCCATGGAATGTAAAAACTCTGTTCTTCCCTTTGGTGACCCCAGTTTCACTGGGCTTCCTGTCCTATTCTCACCCCTTATGTAAGTAACATAGTAACATAGTAAATTAGGTTGAAAAAAGACACAAGTCCATCAAGTTCAACCTTCGCTTCATCCTCAGTAACTGAGAATTTTA
This sequence comes from Rhinophrynus dorsalis, assembly GCA_037306005.1. Taxonomy (NCBI): domain Eukaryota; kingdom Metazoa; phylum Chordata; class Amphibia; order Anura; family Rhinophrynidae; genus Rhinophrynus; species Rhinophrynus dorsalis. Next base: position 357,492,917 of record CM074718.1, read on the forward strand.
TAGCTTTCCTGCTACCAATTAAATTAGTCTTTATCAGACCTTCCTGATCAGCCTACTGATAAACAGTATAACTCTGTATGTTCCCTTTTGAAAGAAATGTATCTAATCTTCTCTTAAATGTATCCATTGTATCTGCCATAACTACCTCCCTGCGCAATGAATTCCACAATTTGACAGACCTTACCGTAAAAAAACCCTTCCTCTGCTGAAGTTTAAACCTCCTTTCCTCTAATCTCAAGGGGTGTCCCCTGGTCACCTGATCAGGCCTTGGAATAAATAGCTCACCGCAGAGATCCTTGTATTGACCTCTCATATACTTGTACAATGTGATAAGGTCTCCTCTTAGTCGTCTTTTCTCTAGAGTAAATAAACCAAGTTTGTTTAGTCGTTCCTCATATGTCAAGTCCTCCATTCCCTTAATTAACCAAAAAGGTTAAGGAAGGCTATACTCCAGTTATAAGTGAATCTTCATTTGTTTAATAGAAGCACTTGCCTTAAAGGGATAGTAATACTTAATATGTAAAAAATATATATTGTCGTGTTTATCCCCCTGAGTAAAAAAAGGGTACGCTCACTGCTGAAAGGTGTTTTATTCAAAATGTATTACTGCTCAAATTTGAATTTTTTAGGTGCAGTATCACAGTGGCCTGAAATTGTACAGTGGTGCTATTGTTACACCATCCTATGGACAGCTCTGGTCCCAGGACCATAAATCTCCACAGGATGGTGTAGCAACAGTGCCACTGTACAATTTCAGGCCACTGTGATATTGCACCTAAAAAACTCAACTTTGAGCTGTAATAACTTTTGAATAAAACACCTTTCTGTAGTTGGAGTACTCTTATTTTACTCAGGGGGATAAAAGCTACAACGTATTTTTTTTAATACATTTTAGGTATTACTATCCCTTTAAATAACAGGTCAGTCATGCTTATATAGTTTTTATAGGTTATTTGCATTTGATCTCTATTTGTTTCAATTTACAGTCTATTGCTATTTTCTCTTAATAGTTGTTTTTTTTTTTTTTTTTTTTTTTTTTTTTTAAAGCCCATTGTGTAAGGAGATGTGCTCTGGAGGGAGATTCTAAAGATTATCAATATATACAGGAAACTACAGATAGAATGCCAAAATAATTAGGTAGTTAACTACTTATAATAGGCACCTGCCTGTGCTACACACAGTCATTAGATAGGTATACCTGACTGCTGTAACAAGACAAGTAATTTGAGCAGATGCACTAAGGGGTGATAGAGGTGATAAAGTGGAGATGACTTCTCAAGTGATGCCAATTCTCTGTTGTGTATGTAGTCTATGGAGACTATGCACTAAGAATTCTCCCACATGAGATGGACTCCTACCTAGGTAAGTCCTTCTGTTACACACTAATTATATAGATATAACTGATTGCTTTTGAAAGAACCTGCGTATGTAAAGCAACATATTGCTATCTAGAATCCAAAGGTTAACGTAGCATTAATATCACATATATTGGAATGCTTGTTTGTGGTGGAAACATGCGTAAATTAGGCTGCCAGGTACCCATCATCTGGAAAATATATCTGTATATGTAGAATTGTTCCAATGTCCACCATTGTCAGATTTGTTCCATGTAACGCAGTTTGAAACCACTGTGAAAAACAAATTGTTATTCCTAGGGTATTCTTACCCTTTAAAGCGGAACTATCACCTAGATTCAAACTTTTCTAGTGGGTTTTAATAGTTAACCCAACATTAGAGCTGGGTGTATTTTTTTTTAAATTGCTTACAAGTGCAGATATTAGCCCGTCAAAATCGGACACTTCCGCGTTCTGCGGGACTGAATGTCCCGCTTGACTTCCCAGCTGCCCCAGGGAGCGCGTTCACCCCCAGTAGCATTGTACATGGAGTTTGCTGTATCACTACAGCACAGAAACCCAGCTTCGAAGGGGAGCGTGAACGCGCCCCCTGGGGCAGCTGGGAAGTAAAGCGGGACATACAGTCCCGCAGAAAGCGGAAGTGCCCAATTTTGATGGGCTAATATCTGCCCTTGTAAGCAATTTAGTTTAAAAATACACCCAGCTCTAATGTTGGGTTAACTATTAAAACCCACTAGAAAAGTCTGAATTTAGGGCATAGTTCCGCTTTAAAGGAGAACGCCTATGAATGGCTCCCTTGTGCCTTTCCTCAAGTGATATAGCTTCAGTCAGTCCATGATCATGACAGATCAGAATCACAGTAGCTCTGATTCTAACAGCTTAGGGTAATGCTAACACTTTAAGGATCAGAGAGGTTTGTAACACATTGTGTCAAAAGGTGACGTGTACCTCTCTGGTCCATAAAGGGTTATGAAGAATTGTGCATTTTGCCTCAAAGAAAATAAAAACTGCCATTAGCTACAATGTCTGCCTCCATGGACCTCACATCCAGGATGGATTGAAGATGTAATCTCTTAAACAAAGGCACAAGGACAAAATTCTTAAGTGCCATTGGCGTCCGGCCATAGTAAGATGGGTGGGAGATTATTATAAGGTGGTAGTCCTCCTTTAAGAAGAAGTTGTACACATACATAGGTCATAAAGTACTGTATAACCCCCTGTATATGAGCACAGTCTCCAATGCATTGCAAACAATGTTCTCTAAACGTCTCTTGCATCCAGAGGGTTAATAGTCCAGAATGAGATCCTACCATTATGCAGTCCCTTACACGTTTGCCAGCTCTTTACACAGAAAATTATGGAATGGGGAAGGAGACCTTTTAGGGTCCAGTGGGGTGTGCAGTGCATTGTACTTGCCATCATATGTAGCCGCAACCGTAGCACAAACAAGGGCTAATTTCATACAGTTGTACATCAAATATTTTTTTGAGATTATCTAGAATTTAAACGTTTAGCTATCTTCTACCTTGGTATTGTACAATTACTGCAAATATATTTGGGAATTAAGATTGCATTTTGATCCATTTTGTATTCATTTGTGAAAACAAATAAAGAGATGTGCACGTGATGGTCTGTTTGCTGTAATTTTGTTAACCACACAAACTTAGATCAGTGATAGTCAGTTGATGGACCTCCAGCTCTTGGAGACTACAACTCCCATCTTCTCCAACCTGCTTTAACTGGCTGGGGATTATTGGGAATTGTAGTTCCCAATAGCTGGAGGTCCAGAAATGGAATACCCCTGCTTGAGACCATTCGCAAGAGGTAGGGGTGGGTAGAGGGTGGTAGTCAATGGAGAATAATCAGACGAAGGGAATATTACTAGTGGGGTACCTCCTGGATCTCTACTGGGGCCCATTCTTTTTAATATATTTATTAGTGATATTTCAAAAGGTCTCCAAGGTAAGGTAGGCCATTTTACAGATGGTGCAAAGATCCGCAACAGGGTAGACATTCCTGGGGGAATAAGCCAAATGACACATGTGTTAGGTAAATTAAAAGAATGGACAAGAGTGTGGCAGCTGCAGTTTAATGTTAATAAATGTAAAATAATGCACTTGGGGCATAAAAATCCAAAGAAAAAATTTACTATTAAGGGTACTGTGCTGTCAGAGACAGCAGAGGAAAGGGATTTGGGAGTAATTATTTTTAATGACTTTAAGGTAGGCAGGCTATTAAAGCAGAGGGGAATGCAGCAGGGTGCTGGATTGTATAGCTAGGGGCATTAGTAGCAGAAAAAGAGAAGTGGTCATGCCACTCTACAGATCTCTAGTAGACCTCACCTAGAGTATTGTGAACAGTACTGGAGACCCCATCTCCAGAAGGATGCAGAAAATTCAGAGAAGGGCTACTAAAATGGTGACTGGTTTACAGGAAAAGAAATCTCAGGATAGACTAAAGGATCTGAACATGTATAGCTTGGAGGAGAGAAGAGAGAGAGGGGATATAATAGAAACATTCAAAAACAAATTCAACAACGTGCAGGATAGAAGTACATTTTAAAGGAGTAAAAATGTTAGGACAAGAGGCCCTAGTTTAAAACTAGAGGGACACAGGTTTAGACGTAAGAAAGATTTACTTCATTGAGAAGGTAGTAGATAAGTGGAATAGCCTACAACAGAAGTGGTAGAAGTTGATACAGTGACAGAATTTAAGCATGCATGGGATAGGCATAAGGCTGTCCTGAACAGAAGACAAGACCAAGAACCAAATAAGGTTTGAGGTTTTTACAGTAGCAAAATGGGCAGACTAGATGGGCTGAATGGTTCTTATCTGCTGTCAAATTCTGTTTCTCTCATTGCTGCTGGACTACAACTCTCATAGACAACTTCAGGGTTAATGGGTTCTTACCCCTTCATTTAAAGGAGCAATACATTTATATTTCTCTGTCGTCCAATATAGCTTACAAGTAACTCTGGGAAGGTGACAGCCCCATAAACTAGGCAGGGTGGAGCCTCCCTCTCCTCCTTAGCTGGATACTGGCTATTCCCCTCCAGTTAGATTTGTTCCTTGCAGGACAAGGCTACAGAGAACAGTTTTGCTTAGTTTCAATTTCTTATTTTCTTATTAGATATGGAGTGTAGAAATCCCCCATTAGGCGGATTACCATTACAGTTTTTCCAGTGGTGGATTAACAGGTGCTGTTTGTGTACCTTCCAGCCCTGGGGGAAAAACTTGTGTGCTATGTCTTTTCCCCTGGAGGAGTCTCACTGAAGCCTCTCCCTTTCTTAATGGTAATCTTAAGGCTGAAGACCTGCAAAAAAGGTGAGCAACCCTTTGAATGCTGTGGTCCACTTGTCCCCACTGTTTCCCCTCTGCACAGGGGTCTCCTTTTGTAGTTATATATTTATATAATACTCTCTCACTCATTTGGGTTTATCTTTGTCCATTTAGCGTCCTTGGAGCATTTTGGATATCTGTGGTATTTTAACATCTTCCTTGCCGTGTTAGAATGTTTGGGGGATGTTGTAACGGATACCGCTGCCACCCAGCCTTGGGTGACTCCGTTAGTCGCCGCTTCCCTCGCTCTGGAACAGGAAAACACCAGCTTCTCCCAAGGTATCCCAATCGCCAGGCAGGACTAGTGTCAGGATAACAAGAACTCTCCCAGCATACCAGCAGCTTAACCTCACCAGACAACACTTGTGTAGGTTAAAACAAGAACTGCTTTATTTGGACACAAACAAGGTTTATATACAGGTTTGTGATCACAGTCAACCAATAGCAAATAAGATTCACAACACCACCAGTCTTGCTGAGACTTAAATACATTAACACACAATAGAATACAAAACACACAGTCCTCTATCAGGTCTGCTCAGGTAATTACATCAGTGACTGACATAATACAATCAGTTTCACAAACCAACAAATGGAACCACATAACCCCAGGAAACCTACTTTGCATTTAAACAATAACACAGCACACAATGGGTGAGGCAATAGGACATTTGACTCCCAGTCTCCAGATACTGTCCCAGGTAGTCACTGCCCCACCCCCAATACATAATAGGGTCTCAGGCTTAGTGCCACCCTGGAGTCTGGCTGACACCCTTCTCCATTTTGTTGTTTGGCCCATGATTCTGTATGGCCAAATGGCCGCTTCCAGTCCAGGCCCTGTGGTTCCTGTGACAGATGTTTTCACACATTTCCCTTTGGGTTCAGTGTTTTTTTTACTAATGTTCTGGTGTTCTCTCTATGTTTTACAACTTTTGGAAATTTTTGTTTTTGAATTCTGCGCCTTTAAGGTGTGCTTTACCGCATAGTCGCAATGCTCCATTGATCTCTATGGGACAGTTTCACTTGGGACATATCTCTGTAACCGCTACACATACCGAATTCAGAGACGGCTCACTCTTCTTGTCTGCTCTTGCCCTACACTCCGGTGCCCATCCTTAGCGTCTTGGGGGATGTGGGCACTGTTTTTGGGGTACTCTGAGGGGAAACTATGTTTCCCATAAATGCCTGTTTCGCACGCTGTTTCCTGATTGGCTTATAGTTCAGTCGCCATTTTCTTTCTTTCCTCTCACGAGTATTCTACGCAGGGCTTGGATCCTTCTACTCTTTTCCTCGGGTTAACCCTTGGCTTGCCAGATAAGTGTATTTTATTCCTTTCTGGGATTAACCCCTAGAGTGCCAGCTACTTACGCCGTACGAGTGGACACAGCTGTACCTGCTGTGCCACGCTCGTACGGCGTAAGAGTGAAATGCGGTCACTGCATGAGCCGGTATAACCGGCATGCAGTGGCCGCATTAAAAAAAAAAAAAGCCCCTGGCACTCATGGGGAGGCATGAGGATCACTCCTCATGCCTCCCCAGTTATTGATCTCCCAGCCGATCGGGCTGGGAGATCAATACACACAAAGGAGAAACAAAGTTTCTCCTTTCCCCTCTCTCCTACCCGAACTTCCGGGTAGGAGTGGGCGGGACCGGGGGAATCCTCCAAACGTCATCGGTGACATGGTCACCGATGACGTTAGGGAAGTTTCCCCGATCCTGTTCACTCCTACTGGTGGTAGGAGTGAAGGGCAGGAGAGCTCTTGCTCTCCTGCGGTCGCACCATTGATCTCCCAGCCTATCGGCTGGGAGATCAATGACTGGGGAGACACCAGGAGGGGTCCTGATGTCCCCCACGAGGTCTGAAATGTCTAAAAAAAAAAAAATAAAAAAAATAATAAAATTAAAGTAACCCTGTGAGTGCCACAGGGTCCCAGCACATTGCTTTGCAATGTGCTGGAGACCCCTGTTGCACTCACAGGGTCTATTCTTTGGGGGGGATTTTTTTTTTTTTTTAAGACCTCATTGGGGGGATCAGGGGGGATCCTGATGCCCCTCAATGAGGTCTATAATTAGAAAAAAAAAAAAAAAAATTTAACCCTGTGTGTGCCACAGGTGGGGGTCCAATGCACCCCCCCCCTCCTGTGGCACACACAGGGCTTTTATCATTATTTTGTTACCAGAGATTGTTGGGGGGCCATCAGGATTGCTCCTGATGGCCCCCCAACAAGCTCTGATTACAAAGTAATGATAAAAAAAAAATTAACCCTCTGAGTGCCACAACGGTCCAATGCATTGCTTTGCAATGCGCTGGAGACCCCTGTGGCACTCACAGGGACACTTTTTTTGATAACTTTTTTTTTTTTTTGTAAGACCTCATTGGGGGGATCAGGGGGGTTTGTATACCCCTCAATGAGGTCTATAATAAAAAAAAGTAAATAAAAAAAAAATTAACCCTGTGTGTGCCACGGGGGGGGGGGGGGCAATGCAGCCCCCCTTCTGCGGCACACACAGGGCTTTTATCATTACTTTGTTATCAGAGATTGTTGGGGGGGTCATCAGGATTGGTCCTGATGGCCCCCCAACAAGCTCTGATTACCAAGTAATGATAGAAAAAAAATTAACCCTCTGAGTGCCACAAGGATCCAATGCATTGCTTTGCAATGCGCTGGAGACCCTTGTGGCACTCACAGGGTCACTCCGTTTGTGGACATATATATTTTTTTTTACTAAGACCTCATTGGGGAGGGATCAGGGGGTCCTGATGCCCCTCAATGAGGTATATAATAAAAAAAAATAATAAAAAAAAATTTAACCCTGTGTGTGCCACTGGGATAGGGGTTCAATGCAGACCCCCTTCCTGTGGCACACACACAGGACTTTTTATCATTACTTTGTGATCAGAGCTTGTTTGGTGGCCATCTGAATACAAAGTAACGATAAAAAAATTAACCCTTTGTGTGCTACAGGGGCCCAATGCATTGCTTTGCAATCCACCGGACACCCCTGTGGCACCCAAAGGATTATTTTGTTTTCCCCTTTTATTTTTTATTTAGACCTCATTGTATGGGTTCTGATGCCCCCAACGAGGTCTACACAAAAATATTGGGGGAAAAGCCCCAAAAAATGCACGTGCCACAGGGGGGGTCTGACGCAGTGCTTTGCAATACGTTGGACCCCCTGTAACACACACACACACACTTTTTTTTTTTTTTATTATTCTGTTTTTAGACCTGGATGGGGGACACCAGGAATGTTCCTGACACCGCCTCCCCAACGAGGTATGAATACAAAATAATAATTAAAAAAAAACAACTCTTTGTGTGCAACAGAGGGTCCAACGCATTGCTTTGCAGTGCATTGGGCACCCTTGTGGCATGCACAAAAAATGCCTCCGATTCCCCCCCACACATACACATGTACCGTATTCCCCTGCCTGGTTCCACAGCCAACTGGCAGTCCCATTCCCCAGCCTGACCCCCAGCCTGTTTCCACTGCCTATTGGTAGACTCAAAGTACCAGTATGCACTAGATTCAGGCTGGGAATCAAACTTTGTATGAGGGGGACATACAGTGCACACTGGTAGTCACAGATCTCCCATACACACTCTCAGACACTGCCCCACCATCTCCACCATCCTTGCTCCTCTGCTCATACCCACACACACTGCCTAATCCCTCACCCTCCCACACTGTTACACTGGTAGTCACAGGTCCGCCCGTACACTGGCTGACGCCCTAGCTTCTTTCATCTGTTAGCCATAAAATCACACATACACTGTTTGCTTTCCCATTCCTATTTCACTGGTAGCTACACTCCTGTCACTCAAATTGGTATGTCAACCCACAGCAGTTGAGTACCATTTTTCTTAGGCTGGCAAGAAGTCCTCCTAGGAAATCCCACGCCATTGAACCATTTTAGTATCTTTGAAGTGACTGAAGTGTAAAAGAAATGTTTGTTTGTTTTCCTGTAGCACCACATTCTGGAAATAGTTGTGCCAACTAACTTAGGGGTAAAAAGGCAAGTGACCCCTCATTAGATGCGGCATGTTGTCTTCTTTCCAAAATGGTATAGTTTATCTACCTTTTCTTCACTTCTGAAGGTGTTCTAGCCATTTTCGTAGAGGCAAGTCAGGTTTGAGAAAATGTTAGAAACATCAGTTTGTAGTAGGTGTAGTTTTCTACTTCTAGCACTCCCTAAGGTAGTTCAACTCATACCAATGGGGTGTCGTTTGACTCCTAAGAGCTTTAGCTAACGAATGCAGTTGAAAATTCCATGGTTTTCACAGAGCTCCATACATTTGAAGGGGCAGAAATGTAAGAAAATGCCTTTTTTTTCATTAGCGCCACCTCCTGGAAGCATTTGTGCATGCCAGCCTTTGGGTATGAAGGCAAGTGACCCCTCATTAGATGCGTCAGGTTGTTTTCTTTCCAAAATGGCATTGTTTTCTACCTTTCCTGCATATCTATTATGGTTATAACCATTTTAGTGCAAGAAGATAATTTAAGAAACAAAAGTGTCAGGTTTACGTACGTGTTCCTAGCACCCACATATTGTATGTTAAGCCACACAAATGGGCTACCATTTTTCTCATGTTGGTAGCAGGTACTGAATACAGCAGGAAATGTTATGGTTTTCAAAGATTTTAGTATCTTTGAAGTGGTGGAAATGTAAAAAAAACATGTATTTATTCCCATAGCGCCACCTTTTGGAAATATTTGTGCACTTCAGCCCAGGGGTAGAAAGGCAAGTGACCCCTCATTTGATGCGGGAGAATGTCTACTTTCCAAAATGGTATACCTTTTATACCTTTCCGTAATTTCTCTAACAGTTATGAACATTTTAGTACAAGCAGCCATTTTCGAAGAAGCAAACAGGTAGGTGTAGTTATGCTTTTCTGGCACCCCTAAGGTATGTCGATTCATTCCAATGGGGTGTCATTTTTCTCCTAAGAGCACTAGCTAATGAATACAGTTGGAAATTCCATGGTTTTCACAGATTTCCATACAGATGAAGGGGCAGAAATGTAAGAAAATGCCATTTTTTCCTATAGTGCCACCTTCTGGAAGCATTTGGGCACAACAGGCTTGGGGTAAGAAGGCAATTCACCCCTCATTAGATGCGCCAGGTTGTCTTCTTTCAAAAATAGTATGGTTTGTTTAGCCTTTCTTCACTTCTCTAGTTGTTATAACCATTTTTGTACAGACAAGTAATGTTTGAGAAAATGTTAGAAAAATTAGTGGTTGCAATAGGTGTAGTTTGGTACTTGTAGCGCCCACTAAGGTAGGGGAACTCATACCAATGAGGTGTCATTTTTCTCCTAAGAGCACTAGCTAATGAATACAGTTGGAAATTCCATGGTTTTCACAGATTTCCATACAGAAGAAGGGGCAGAAATGTAAGAAAATGCCATTTTTTTCCTATAGTGCCACCTTCTGGAAGCATTTGGGCACAACAGGCTTGGGGTAAGAAGGCAATTCACCCCTCATTAGATGCGGCAGGTTGTCTGCTTTCAAAAATGGTATGGTTTGTGTAGCCTTTCTTCACTTCTCTAGTTGTTATAACCATTTTTGTACAGACAAGTAATGTTTGAGAAAATGTTAGAAAAATTAGTGGTTGCAATAGGTGTAGTTTGGTACTTGTAGCGCCCACTAAGGTAGGGGAACTCATACCAATGAGGTGTCATTTTTCTCCTAAGAGCACTAGCTAATGAATACAGTTGGAAATTCCATGGTTTTCACAGATTTCCATACAGATGAAGGGGCAGAAATGTAAGAAAATGCCATTTTTTTCCTATAGTGCCACCTTCTGGAAGCATTTGGGCACAACAGGCTTTGGGTAAGAAGGCAATTCACCCCTCATTAGATGCGGCAGGTTGTCTTCTTTCCAAAATGGTATGGTTTGTGTAGCCTTTCTTTACTTCTCTAGTTGTTATAACCATTTTTGTATAGACAAGTAATGTTTGAAAAAATGTTAGAAAATTTAGAGGTTGTAGTAGGTGTCTTTTTGCACTTCTAGCATCCCCTGTGGTAGGTGAACCCATACCAATGGGGTGTCATTTTTCTCCCAAGAGCACTAGCTAATCAATATAGTTGTAAATTCCATGGTTTTCCCAGATTTCAGTACTGTTGAAGTGGCAGAAATGTAAGAAAATGCCATTTTTTTCCTATAGTGCCACCTTCTGGAAGCATTTGGGCACAACAGGCTTGGGGTAAGAAGGCAATTCACCCCTCATTAGATGCGGCAGGTTGTCTTCTTTCCAAAATGGTATGGTTTGTGTAGCCTTTCTTTAATTCTCTAGTTGTTATAACCATTTTTGTATAGACAAGTAATGTTTGAGAAAATGTTAGAAAATTTAGAGGTTGTAGTAGGTGTCTTTTTGCACTTCTAGCATCCCCTGTGGTAGGTGAACCCAAACCAATGGGGTGTAATTTTTCTCCCAAGAGCACTAGCTAATGAATACAGTTGTAAATTCCATGGTTTTCACAGATTTCAGTACAGTTGAAGGGGCAGAAATGTAAGAAAATGCCATTTTTTTCCTATAGTGCCACCTTCTGGAAGCATTTGGGTACCACAGGCTTGGGGCAAGAAGGCAAGTTACCCCTCATTAGATGCGGCAGGTTGTCTACTTTTCAGAAATATATAGTTTTATATAGTTATTCCACTGTTTTAGGGTAGTTTTACCACAAAAACCCTAGAATGTGCATTTTAGTTTATAAAGTTGAAAATGTAATTTTGCGCTGCTGGTGATTAGGGCTCTACGCTAGCCTTGGACTTAGGTAAAACTATACAAATTTGGTATTTTTTTACTCGGGGGACTCTGGGCTTTTTCAAATAATTGAAACTTTTTCAATCAAGGTAAATGTTTTTGATACATAGTATGTGATTTTAGCAAAATGAGTAAATTTTCACTTTTTTTTGTCATTATGACATCATAGCTTTTTGCACGATGTAAAATTCTCTTCATGTAAGGTATCACGAGAAAGCTCAATTCATTCTGAAAAAAACAATATATAGTTTTCCATATTTAACTAAAAATCCCCAGAGGAAATCAAGCCTAAACGGAAGGATAGCAAAAATGTTGAAAAAGTGTCTGGCCTGCAGGGTTCAGAAAATGGCCCGAGCCTCTGGCACTGAAGGGGTTAATTCCTTAATCTGGGACACAGTACTGGGTTCTTCCTTGTACTGTCAGACACTTTATCTCCTGTCAGGATGTCAGACCTGTTGGAACCTGGGACTAGACCTAAGACGACACTGGGATGTCATTGACCCCCATTACTCATTGTTCCTCATGTCAATCAGGGCTCCCTAGAGAATACTCAGGTCATTTATGCACTTCATGCGCCATGGCCCCTGCGTCTCCTCCAGAGCCCTCCAGCCATGATCAAGAGCCACCTTGGTTACAGGACTTAAAGTCTTCTTTGACACAGTTTCCTATGCACCTTCAGTCCTGGAAGCCCCTGCATTGTTCAGGTCTGTGGCCCCTAAACCTCAGGGTATCCCTGATGTGTCAGATTACTATGATGAGGATCTGTTGGTGGATTTGGCTGAGGATGAGTCCTCAGAGGGGGGCTTATTCTCAATTATTTTGGGGACCACTTTGAGGCTGACCCTGAGACCTCTGCTGAGGGCCTCATTAAAACTCTCTTAGATAGTTTGAATATCCCTGCAGTATCTGAGGAACCTCAATTTACTTCTGACGTCTTTCAAAGGTGCGAGAAGCAATGTACTGTCTTTACACCTAATACCACTCTTGACCAGGTTGTTCTAGATAAGTGGAAGTCCCCTGAAAAACATTTATCTCTGCCTAAGAGATTTACTTAATCGTACCCCTTTTCTGAGACAGCAGTGGCTCAGTGGACTTTTCCCCCACAGACTTTACCTGTGGCCCATGCTTCTGCTCTCAAGGATTTGACTGACAGGAACCTGGAGGCTATTTTAAAGGCCACGTTTGCGACCATAGGTGCGTCCATGAGACCTACCTTTGCTTCAGCTTGGGTAAATAGGGCCATTGCTGTATGGACGGAGCAGCTAACTGAGGCTGTCCGTCAGGGTGCCCCTACAGCTGTCACGGCTTGCGAGCAAAGACAGGAGTCAGACAGTAAAGTAAAATTCACCTTTATTAAAATAAGAGTACGGTAAATATAGCAATACTCAGGATGTAGCAGAAGGGAACCAAAGAGGCAGGGACTTTATCAGAAATAGGAGTGTGTCTCCAGGTTTCCAGACTGCAGAGACTAGGCCGAAGCCAATGGTAGTCTCATAAGCCAGCGAGGAGAAGTAAGTCTGTTAGGTCTCACCTAAAGATGGTAACCTGGAAGACAACTGGCTCACGCCTGCAGCCAGCGAGGGGAAGGTAATCTCCTGACGAAAAGGCAACAAGAGAGACTACTGACTCACGCCTGCAGTAAGGTCAGGGTCTGCCAGAGCCACAGGCCTGCACAAGATAGGATGTCCACTAAACAGAAGGAGCACAAACGGTAGCTGGACAGAGCCCCAGGTCAACACCAGGTTGGATAGTCAGACAAGTCTAGGTCATACATGGAGCGGGTAGTCATCCAGAGCCACAGGTCTGCACCAGATTGAGTGTCCACTACAAGGGGTAACACGAGAGTAGTCAGAGCCACAGGTCAGCACCAGGATGGATGGTCAGACAAGCCTATGTCATACATGGAGCGGGTAGTCAGCCAGAGCCACAGATCTGCACAAGATTGGGTGTCCGCTACAAAGGGAAACACAAGAGAGTAGTCAGACAGAGCCACAGGTCAGCACCAGGATGGATGGTCAGACAAGCCAAGGTCATACACTAAGATTAGGAGCGAAGAAACTAAACTGCGCTGAACACCAGCATAAGGGTAACTGGATGGAAATCCAGTTCCCTTTAAATACAAGGCGCCAGGGAGTGGGTAGGAGAAGCTGGATCAGAACCCAATGATAAAAAGGTGGCCTGCGTCAAACACGCTCACTCGTGCCCGTAATTGACACATCTCGCCGAGTTGTGTCATAAACATGAGCCACCGCTGCAGAAGCGTAATTTGCAGCGATACAATACCAGCGCCAGCCAAAACGGAGGTGCTGGATATAGGTAAGCTGTGACAACAGCTGACCTTTTACGTCTTATAGTTAATATCTCAGAAGCTCAGCATTATGTTACTGATGCTATCTTTGACACTATCAGGCTTGAGGCCAAGAACTCTACTCTGTTTGTGGTTGCCAGATGTTCCCTTTGGCTTAAGATGTGGTTTTCTGACTCGATCTCCAAGAAATCTTTGGTCTCACTTCCTTTTCTGGGCACGTCCCTTTTTGGCCCTGAGTTGAAGACTGTCATCAGCGAGGCTACTGGGGGTAAGAGCCCTTTGTTGCCCTTGATTCCTAAGAAGAACTCTCAGGCCTGCTGGCACCATCTTTTTAATGCCTACCAGGGCGAGACGAGCAGGACGAACCCGGCGGTACACATCGCTATTCATCCGGGGACACAGCAGTACCTCAGGTTCGATTGCTACAAGGGGTACTTCCAGTTCTCGGCTCTCCCCTTTGGTCTGACCACAGCTCTGCAGGTGTTTATTCAAGTTTTGGGTGCGTTGATTTCTGTAATGCACACAAGGGGAATTTGGGTAACTCCCTACATGGACGACTTGCTCCTGAAGGGCTCTTTCGGGGAACTCCTCCAACAGCAGGTACAGGACTGCATTCACACTCACCCTTCACTGTTGGGTTCTGAGCATGGACAAGTCAGACCCGATCCCATCACAGAGATTGGTCTTTCTGGGTCTTCTATTCGATACCATACAGGGCATGGTCTTTCTGATGGAGGACGTTGTTCAACAGATCACCAACAAGTTATCCTTAGTAATGGCTTGCGAGTCTATTCAAGCCAAGAAGTTGACCTCTCTGGTGGGGAAATTGATTTCCACCATGGAGGCGGTACCATTTGCAATAGCTCACACGAGGGAACTAGTGAGGTTCGTGATACAAGTTTGCAAGGGGAACCAGGATCTTTTGAAGTTATCGGTCTCTCTTCCCTTACGTGTGGAGTGGAGTCTTCCTTGGTGGCTGAATTTCTCCAGCCTGCAGAAAGGAAGACCTTTCATGATCCTATTTTGGACCACAGTAACGACAGATGCCAGCCTATCTGGATGGGGAGCGGTCCTGGGTCACCTGAATGTCCAGGGTCGTTGGTCTGTCTTACCCATCAATGTTCTGGAACTCCGGGTGGAAGAACATGTGCCTGCCATCCCTGCAGTTCATATTCTAGGCATGGAAAATGTTTTAGCCGACTTCCTAAGTCGACACATTGGGAGGTGTTCAACCTCATCGTTCAGAAATGGGGACTTCCCTGGATCGACCTGATGGCCACCAGACACACCCGGAAAGTTCCAATATTTTGATCCCGTTGGATGGACCCTCTGGCCTTCACAGTGGATGCTCTGTCAATTCCTTGGCAGTTTCATCTAGCCTACATTTTCCCTCCTCTTCCCCTGCTCCCCAGGGTTCTGAGGAAGTTACAGATGGAGAAAACTCTGGTCATCCTAGTTGCTCTGTACTGGCACCTGCAACCTTGGTTTTCGGAGCTGCTGGACCTGTCTGTGTGCAAACCGTTTTGGCTTCCACATAGACTGGATCTCCTACTACAGGGCTACCTGTGGAAGGAGAATGTGGAGCATCTGGGTTTGACAGCTTCACGCTTGAATCCTCTATCTTGAGAAAGAAAGGGTTTTCTCCTCTGGTCATCACCACTATGATTCAAGCTCAGAAACCTGTTTCCTCTAAAGCTTACCACAGGATTTGGTCTATCTTCCACTCTTGGTGTGTGGACAGGGATCTGTCCTCACAGGAATTTGACCTATCCACTATCATGTCCTTATTTACAGGATGGTGTGAACAAGCCTGAGTTCTTTGAAAGTTCAGACTCGGTTCTGTCTTTTTTTTCAGAGGCTCATTGCCGTTCTTCCGTATGTCAAGGTTTTCTTTCAGGCTGTCAGACAAGCCGGGTCAGGACACCAGAGAGCAGCAGAGTAGTCAGACAAGCCGGCTCAGGACACCAGAGAGCAGCAGAGTAGTCAGACAAGCCGGGTCAGGAAACCAGAGAGCAACAGAGTGGTCAGACAAGCTGGGTCAGGACACCAGAGAGCAGCGCAGTGGCCAGACAAGCAAGATGAGGAAAACAGAGAGCAGTGGAGTGGTCAGGCAAGCCGGGTCAGGAAACCGGAGAGAGCAACGGAGTGGTCAGGCAAGCCGGGTAAGGAAAACAGAGAGAGCAACGGAGTGGTCAGGCAAGCCGGATCAGGAAAACAGAGCAACGGAGTGGTCAGACAAGCCGGGTCAGGACACCAGAGAGCAGTGGAGTGGCCAGACAAGCCGGGTCAGGAAACCAGAGAGAGCAACGGAGTGGTCAGACAACCCGGGTCAGGACACCAGAGAGCAGCAGAGTGGTCAGACAAGCCGGGTCAGAAAACCAGAGAGCAATCAAATACACAGATGAACACTGAAGAAAACCGTTACTAACTCTTGGATTGGGCAAAGTATGGAGGCATGGCTGGGAATAAATACAGCCATCCTCCAACAGGAGAAGGAGGCAGACCAAAGCCCTAATGGGCTACAGGGCTAAGCCCAATGGACACAACAGGGCTGACCAAAAGCCCAGATGGACTTATGATATGTACAATGGGCCTAGGAGTAAAATCACACTCCCATTGGGCTGCAAGACCAATGGGAGAGAGGACGCAGGAAGCATGGGGAGTGTACTATACGTTAGCACAGCAGGTGACTACTGAGCAGGAGCATGTGCGTTGGCTGAGGAAGCTGAAGGAACATGCGCAGAAGCAGAGACCCGGTGGCAGCCATGAACTGAGCGGCGGCTGCTAAAGCTGACAGTCACTGAACTGCAGGCCTTGTCATGCAAACCACCTTTCCTGGTGTTTCACAAGGATAAGGCGGTTTTACGTACCTCCTAGAATTTCTTCCTAAAGTGGTCTCAAAGTTCCACTTCAATCTGTAGATTGTTGTGCCTTCCTTTTGTCTTGACCCCAAATCTGACAAGGAGAGGGGTTACACTTGTTGGACATGGTGTCTGCCTTAAGTTCTAGGTGCACCACACTGAGTCTGTCCGGCAGACTGATGCACTTTTTGTCATCCCTGAGGGTCCTAGGACTGGTAAAGCTGCATCCAAGGTGACTATTGTCTTGGATCAAGGCTACCATTCGCAAAGCATATGAACTCGAAGAAACCTACTCCCTTTAGTGTCACAGCTCATTCCACCAGGTCTGTTGGGGCTTCCTGGGCCTATAAGAATCAGGCCTCTGCTGATCAGTTGTGCAAGGCGGCCATTTGGTTCTCTGTGCACAGTTTTACCAACCACTACTGTGTTGATGTTCTGCCTTAGGCAGGAAAGTCCTGGATGCAGTTCTGCCGGTCTAGGACTTTATTTCCTGTGTCTTAGAAGTCTTTAACGGTTGAGCCCTGTTGGCTCTTGTTCTGTGTGCTGTGTTTACAGTTACAGGTGTGCTGTGTTCCAGTTCAGTGTCCGTTGACACTTTGTTTGTTTGGGCTACTCCATGCTCTGATTAGTCCATGAGAGCTCTGGTATCATGGGGACCGGCACTTGGTCCTATCTTTCTTTCCCACCACTGGGAACTCAATGTTTGTACATCCCAGAGTTACCAGAGAGCTATATTGGACGGTAGAGCAAAGAGGATTTTAGTCTTACCTGTTAAATCCTTTTCTCTTAGTCCATATAGCTTATAGGTCTCCCACCCTGTCATGGGACCATGCTTGGGTCTCCTGTGGCTGGTTGTGGGAGTCCTTTTGGGTTCATGCTCAGAGGAGTTTTTCTCTTTTCCTTCTTGCTATCTAGCTAGCTAGGTTTATTGTCTCAAATCTAACTGGAGGGGAATAGCTAGTAACCAGCTAAGGAGGCGAGGAAGGCTCCACCCTGAATTCTTTCAAAAAATTGTTCCTGCCTACTTAAAGGGGCTGTCGCCTTCCCAGAGTTACCTGTAAGCTATATAGACTAAGTGAAAAGGATTTAACAGGTAAGACTAAAATCCTCTTTTATGAAAATATACATGCTGTTTAAAACAAAGGGACTCTCACTGTTGGAAGATTTTTCTTTGAAAAGTTATTACAGCTGAACATTTTTTTATTTTAACTATATTTTTCACCAGGTGGTACTGTTCTGATCAATTATGGAGGGCTGTGGTTCTCCCTTGGAGCCCAGTAGTGGCACTATACTTGTTTTACTTAACAGTGTTATTTGTAACTATTATTGCAGCTCATATGGTCCAGAACTGTTTCATTCTGCTATCTACAGTAGCAGACACTGTGGAGACTGACCCAGAAAGCATTATTCATGTAATACATTAATAACAAATGTACAAGGAAACTAATTTTAGGAGCTTGCAATTGCATTTTATTTATTATTGGTTTTATTTTTTTTCTGTACTATTTTGTATTCTGAACCCTCCATAACAATTTCACACCCCATGCATTTGTTATCAGCTACCTAACAGCTGACCACAGATATGTTTGCCAGCCTGTGGTGTGACAGGCAAAGATCTGATCAGCTCTGACACAGCTAATCACACCTCAGTTTTAGTGGGAACAGTAATTAATGGACCCTGATCACTGCCTCAGTAGGATGTACATTTTTTTTAAATGCCAGAGGGATGTTCCTAGCATTGAAAAGCTGGTGAAAGGGCACCAGCACCCCTCTTGATGCCCCACCCCATGGTATTGATCACCTTACAGTGAGGTTGTAATTATCCATTCAGGTGGCCTGAAAGCACAACTGCTGCCTGGAAAGCTGGCACATAAATGCTGATATCAATGATGACATTTTCAGGTTCCCCCACAGCCTGAAATTTCAGGGAGCTCCAGGCTGAGTGGAGAGAAGAAAGGCCATGAGTGCGTTCCAGTGCAATGTTATTACAAGCTGGAATAGCCAATGTAAGATGCCTGGTTAAACTCTCTGAAGGAGATTCCTCATAAAGAGGTGACAGACTGCCAAGTTGATATATATATGTAAAACAATAAACACAGCAACCAAAGAACACAAGGCTAAACTGCAAGGTAGGCCCCAGTGGTCCAGGTGCTTGAGGGTTATGAGTGGGGTTCGAGGTTGGCTGGCGATGGCTGCTCCCTAGGCTGCCTTGCTGCGACCTAAGCCGGAATAAAGTTTCTGGCCACAAGGAGGAGGAGGATCCAGCTAGGAGGAGCCAGCCCACACCCCAGTTGGCAGCCTAGAGAACAGCTACTACCCACTGAGGTGGAAGGAGATAACCGAATACACAGGCTACTAAAAGTACCTGTCGACAGTTGCTGAACAGGAACGCCGAGTCTTGGCTTTCATCTGGAGGAACTGAACAGGAACAGGCAAGTGTGATCACTCAAGATTCATCCAAAAAGGCTAGAAAAGCAGATAGGATAGTAAAAAGAATGCTCAAACACAACTCAAGACATGACTGGTGGGCAAAGCACAACTGGGGCTAAAGGGAAACAAAACTACGAAGTTCGAGGAAGTGGAGTAGTCAGACAAGCCAGGTTGGTATCAGGCGGACAACACAGTACAAAGCAGCATATGGAAGAATGGTCCAACATTGGAGACAAGATCAGTAAAAAATGGGCAAAGCAGTACAAGGTGGCAGACAGAAGAGCTATTGAACGAAGGTGCCAAGGTTTGTAACAGGAGATCAGATAAGCATAGTACCAAATCGTAGAACAGGGGAGAAGGCAAAGAAAAAGCTTGGTCAAAACGCAAGGTAAATACTCTGGAACTAGACAGGAACTAGAAAGCTTTGAATGTGCACCAGCACCGAGGCACTGGCACTTGATAAAGGCTCAGAGAAAACACAAAACAAAGCGAGGAACCAAGATCTGTCAAACAATCAGAACCAAATGAAAATCCAGGCAAGGAACTGCAAGAAAAGAAAGGGGAAAAAAGGAAGAACATGACATACAGTCACCAGAGAGATCTGGAATTAAAAAATAAATATATAAATGACCAGGACAAGTAAAGAGCAGGGGCACAGTGACAATCCTGCATCAGATACAGGTTAGAGGAAACATTGGCACAGCTGTGGCCACGCTGCTGCTGCTTCTTCAAACCTAAATGAGCACAAGATGTAGGAGACAGTG
Organism: Rhinophrynus dorsalis; assembly: GCA_037306005.1. Classification (NCBI taxonomy): domain Eukaryota; kingdom Metazoa; phylum Chordata; class Amphibia; order Anura; family Rhinophrynidae; genus Rhinophrynus; species Rhinophrynus dorsalis. The sequence goes on from CM074718.1 coordinate 357,512,741, forward strand.
TAGAATTAATAGATACGTTGCATGTCTTCTCTTCCTAAATCTCCTCTGGTTCATAATTCAGATCCTTATCATCAATAAGAATATCATATACCACTTGGCATGAGGTGGAGGTGAGGCTCATTTCCGCCACAGGATTAAACAGCAAACTTCCCTCCCTTTCCTCACTTTCATTTGAAGAAAAAAATAGACCCGCTGCTACCATCAGCCTGCCCATTTTGCACTGGGGAGTTTCAAACTTCACAAGGCTGGTGGTGCTTGTGGTAGCGGAGACACTAGTGGTGGCACTAATTTTTGTAGTCACGGACCTGGTGGTGGTAGTCATGACACTGGTGGCAGTGGTGGTGTAACTGGTTTTGGTAGTGTGTCTGGTGTTCTTTGGTTGACCATGACTATGAAATAGTCTACATATACAATTAATATTAGTATTCTTCTTTGATCTAACCAAAGTACCAGTATGTGACACTTCCTTATGGCCTTGGAAGTGCATGGGGTGGAGATTTTGTCACTAGGGCCACAATTCACTACTGTTGTCTGTGGCTGATAGTACTGCCAAGGTGCCAGGTTGCCCCTGATCCACCTTCACTTGCCAGCACTTCTCTGGGGTTCTCTTCCCCCTGTGTTCCCATTGGTCTGGCTGTATTTTTATGCACCTCTTTTTCTGGCCTCTTTGCCCGATTATCAAGCTTAGCGTTCTGTTTGATTTGTGTTTGTGACCTCTGGCACTGTTTTTTCAATTATCTTCCTGGCACATTGAGATCCTGGCTCGTTTGACTCCAGTACTGTTTCTCTCTATTGTCCTTGTTTGCCCCCTGGTTGACCTTGGCTTGTTTTCTGGTTTATGGCTTGTCTGCCCCTTTAACTCCTGACACCCATGTTATTATTCTCTGTGCCTCTCCTCTTACCTTTAGTCCTGCCTGCTTCATTTATAGATTGATTTGCCGATCCAGTTTGCCAGACCACTCAGAGAGCACTGCAGCGCCGGTCTCGGCCCTGTTGCCCGCAGAGCTTCAGGATATCCTGGGATCCTCGTCTCAATAGGCTCACTGGTGGGGTTATCACTTCTATCTCAGGACAGGAGAGCAGCACCCTTAGCGATTGTACTCCGCATTACTTTTCAATTACTACTGGGTAGTTTCAGGGAGGGGGTGAGAGATCCAGAACAGTATATTCTTACCTCTGCTGAGTTTCTGACAGCTTTCTCACTGCCTGTTTCCTATGGTCTCTCTGGGATAGGGTCCTGCTACAGCTATCTTCTGGGGTGCAACTGGTTCATAGTCGGGACGTAGTCGCAAGTATCCTTCCTTGTGAGTGACATTGAGCTCAGCTATTTTTTTGTTTTGTGAGATCTCCTTCATATTCAGTTCCTTTATTGTTGTGGGTTAGGGGCAGTGGTCTTTACCTTCTTACTGGCTACTATCTCCTTCCCATTTAATGTTTTGGTGGTCCTAGCCCACTTTGTGTTTCCTATCTTTCCCTTGACCTTGCAGTCTCATTTCGATATCCCTGCCTCCTGGGTACCTTTTCCGTTACCATTTGGGGTACGCTATCTCATTTTCTGCTGCATCAGGGGTCCTTATCCCTATTGGCTCTTTTCCTGAATCTTTACCCGGTACACTCATTCCCATCCTGTTCTGGGCCCCGGCTCAACTAGTGTTGGACATCTGGCTTCACTGCCAGCACCTTTAAATTCAGCTTTAGCTGCAGCAAGGGAATTTGTGATTGGCGACACTACCCAACTTCGCTCTCTAGCAACGAACCCTAGCTTCAAAAGTTCCCCAGTAAAAGTCTAATTATACAGTGCTGCAGAAAATGCTGACTCTTTGTAAATTAATGAGAATAAAAGTTTCTTTCACCAGCTGCGTAATATGTCAGTTCATAAAAGCAGGAATATACAGGGCCGGATTTCCCAATAGGCAGACTAGGCACCTGCCTAGAGCTCCAAATTTTGAGGGGTGTCTCAGCTGTGCTGGCCACACCCACATTCTGAATTGTGGGTGGAGCCAGAGCAATCTCTGTATCCATGCAGTAGCTTATACAACCCTTTACAGGCTATTATTTCACCTCTTGGATGCTAGTGAGATCTCCAATGCATTGATCTCTCTAGCAACCAAGGGGTTAAAGCTTTTATGTCCTTGCTTGTTGTAGTCCAAAATTATATTCTGTGCCAGGAAACAGAGGATGAAATTGTGGTGTGGTCATGTAAGGAGCGGGGTGTGGCCATGGGCGGAGCCAAGAGTGCCCACAGTACCTTGCCTAGGGGAGCCTGGAATGTAAATCCGGCCCTGGGAATATATCTCCTATATAATAATTAGCTAAAACGCGTGTAACAACGAAGTCACGGGCAGTAGAGACTGCTGCGCATGCTGCAGTCATGCACAGTAGAGACTGCCTGCGCCGCGGCTGATACAGAGCTGGACACTACAAAGGAGCGTCCAGCTCTGTATCAGCCGCAGGATGCTCAGTCTCTACTATGCATGACTGCCCCGCGACCGGCTGGCAGTGGCACTGTGGCCCGTGTAACGGGCTCTTCAACTAGTCAGTTAATAAGTGGTGTGTTAGAGGGTCGGCTTGAGAATCCAGAGCACTAATAAAAGTTCACAACTCTCCGCAGCTTCATTTCACTGGTCTGCTTCTGTATTGTAACTATATAAAAATATGTACAGGGTACTGCCAAGAGGTGGGAGAAACAGAACAGGGAAGCAAATACATTTAGTTGAAAGAAATATAGCATATAAATCATTGCACTTATGCAAATTATAGTGCTCTTTTTAGGTCCTTCCTGCTTCTGTTCCTTTTGGCTTTCCAAACTCATTTCACGGAAAGGTGCTCTGTTGATTTGCCAGAATGTGTTCTTATACTCTACTTGACTTACTGCTGGAATCCTAGTCTTCTAATTAAGAGCTGATATCGGCCAACTGTTGACAAGGGGAAATGTAAGAGCTACTGATAAACACACACGGCTTTATGTACAAATGAAAAGAGTAGCAATTCTGGTGCAAACTAACTGCACCACAGGGGACAAATAACCAATTTCATTGAGTTGGATGGTTTTTTTTCCCCTCGAATGCTATGTAATATGGTGGAACTCTAACTAGGATTCAAAGGGTTAAACCCCCATTTAAAATAATTGGAGTTTTGGACATTTCTATTTAACACTTATGGTGCAGCTGTTTCCTTCCAGGATTGCCCCCCTCTTTTTTTTTTTGTTTTTTACGAATGTCTCAATACGTGATTAGGATAACTGATTGGGGGAGGGGGAGCTGCTTGCTCTATATGGACTAAGGAATTAAACAATTGTAAGCCCCAAAAGCATACCATGGATAACTGTTGTCCTGCTTCCAAGATCCAGTACCAGTTGCCTTCTATCTTATGACATCACTTTCCTTCATTTCTGATCAGTTACAATGGTTTCTTATAATAAGTCATATGTATTCATAAATCACTTGGAAAAAGAAACTGAATTCCAAGAAATTACAATTAACATAAGCATTCATTAAGTGGTAATGTTCCTAATACTGGAAGACCTAATTTAGAAAAAAATAATTGGATCTCTAAAATTACTAAAATCTAAATGATTTAGCTAAAATGACATCTTTACACAATGTTTTTACCAGAAAGATAATTCTAATAATTTAATTTCCAATACCAGCATGTACTTCAACGCTGGGCAATTAGAAAATGAATTACAAACAGATAACACACTCAACAAAAGCATACAAATGGTGGAGAAGAGTCTGCTTGGAAGAGTTTATAATCTAGATAATATCAACTTTTTTAGTACTTACAGTACATATAAATACTTTTCTCTTAGTCTATGTGAAGGACAGGAACCATGGGGTAAAGTATCTTCCAACAGGAGGGCAGGGCATTTCCATAATGCTTTTTGGATGTGAAGACTCCCTCCCAACGTCACTTTACTTCCACCAGACATGCTCAGGTTTAACATATAGCAAAGACTGAAACAAGAAGCAAAGCAGGAACTGGGGTCACCTAAACCTGAAAAAACAAAATACCCCCCTCCCCTGGAACCCAAACAACTCTTATCAGTAAGTACACAAAAATCCTCTTTTTATCCTTTTTCCAATGTAGAACACAGGAATCACGGGGATACACCTAAGCTATCCCACCAAGATTTCAGGGAGGGAGAGAAAAACCCTTAAAACACAGACCAGTTCCAACTGAGATAAACTGGAGCAAAAATAAACCTCAGGTGTCAACCTGCACATAAAACCAAGTCACAGTTAAAAAGGTTTCTGAAAGTAAAGACAGAAAACTCCACAGGCACTACAGCCAGCAAGACTTCTTGTCCCAAACTGGCACAGTAGTGTTTAGCAATTGTGTGAAGGGACAACCACATCACCACCTTACACAGCTGCTCTGCAGAGGTCTGGTTCTTGTAGGTCCTGGAAGCAACCACCACTCTGGTGGAATAAGCAGTGATGAAAAATAGCAGAGTTTTTTTTTCCTAAGAAAGAAGGCCTGGCACATTATTGCATTAATCCAGGAGGCCACTGTCACCTTAGACACAGCTTGGCCCTCAGGAATGACAAATAGTTTATCTGATTTATTGAAAGGGTTTGTGTGATGAACAAAGTATTTAAAGCACCAAACTATGTATGTACAGTGAAGCTCTTGCTCCCATCTGACTGAGCTGGACCAAGAGAAGAAAGAACAAGAAACTCATAAACAACCTTAGGCAGAAACCTTACAAGAGTTTGCAAAATCACCCATTCCAAACTAAAAATCAGAAAGGAATCTTTACAGGATAAAGCCCGTAGTTTGGTCACATGCCAAACAAATACAGTCGCAAACAAGAAAGCTATCTTAAGAATCAAGAATGAGAGGGAAACAGAAGACAGATGTTCAGAAGGAGTACTCTAAAGCACTCCCAGCACCAAGTTCAAGTCCCAAGGAGAAGTGAAATCCCAAAAGACTGGGGAGTCATTAGCCATCCCTTGCACAAAAGTCTGCACATCCTACATAATAATTTGCTAAATTGTTTGTCAGAAGCCGTCATGTGCAGTAGAGACGTCTGTGTGCGCTGCAGTCAGGCGCACTATAGACTGCCCGCGCTGCAGCTGATAATGGAGCGGGGCTCCGAATTCAGACCATAGTCCTTGACTACAGTCAGAATTTGGAATGCCCAGCTCCATATTAACTGCGGAGCGGGCAGTCTCTACTGTGCATGACTGCACCACAGCCGTTGCTGGGTGGCACTGTGGCCCGTGTACACGGGTTCTTCAACTAGTCTGGCAATAAAGAAATACATCTCTGAAAGATCCAGATAGAGCTAAAATCCGAAACTTGATAGAACTGAGTAATGTCACGTTAAGCAACTAGTTACTTAATACTGAATAAGTGTTGCTGTGCCCCTGTATCTAAATGCATAGACATTTGGGAAAAAATGCTAACCAAAAAATACACTGGGTCAGCGAACTAAATAGATACTTAATGGGCACTAAGTGAAAGCAGTTACACTCATGTAGCAAGTAAGTATTAATTGGTAAAAAGTAATTAACATAACTTTTATTCAAAAATAAAGAGAAAAAGTAATTGTGTAATATGATTAAAAACATATATCTGTCCCTTACACATATAAAGTTGAAATTGAGGCAAAAAAGAGAGAAATATCACCCTTGTATCTAGATACTGAGTGTAGAACTACTCAGATTAATACAAAAATATTATACATTCCATAATTAAACCATAAAAAAATGGTTACTAGTAAATGATTGTATGTATTGACATTAGGGGAGATCTGTACCACACATCAAATCAGCAGGGAATTCCTATACGAATGTGTATTAGTTTCAAAGCATATATGTCAACTAACTGTGTCACTTAATTTGCTGCCGTAGATGTTGGAATCTCACAAATACCAAAATGTACTTATATCAAAAGACTCAGACCGATATTGGTTGCATACAAATAATAGAAAGTTACACGTGAATCATATCACTTGTGTCATTGCTAGGATACCTGTCACAGCAAAACCAATACTATTAAATTAGCATTGACAATTGCTGAACGTTTTTATTACTTAAGTAAAAAATGAATATAAAGTGTAAGTTAATTTGAAATTAATAAATACAATATGATAAATAGACATCATTGTTAAAATATAATAATGAAGATAATCGTTAAGATAATGATGTGATAACAAGTGTAGTGAAAAAGTGAACTATGTGATGCATCATAGGATGAGAAAAAAACCCCCTAATTTACAGCTTGGATAGAGATAGAGATTCAGCTGGCAACGATAACTAAATAATGAAATTTGAAGGAGGAACAAATATTTATACGTTTACAAAAAAAACACCCAAATTATTATTTTCATTTAAAGGGATAGTAATACTTTGTTTTATCTTTATTTTATTTTGTAGGCATTAAAAAAACATGAAGAACAAAATAAGTCTTATCTCTCAAACCTTTATGATTTGAGAGATATTCACAAGAAAAGTTTCCCCTCCCGCCCCTTTTACCTAGTGTAAGCCATCTCTTCTCAGATGTGGAATGCAGTCCATAGACCAGACAGATAACAGAAGGGGACAATCTTCTTCCTATTAGAACAATGAAAGCTTTGCCCCCCTTGACAAGTTTTTCAGGTTTTTCCCTTATCTTAATTGAAGATTGTCTCTCTCTGCAGTCTACCTGGACACCTCCCTTGTGCTCTGGCTAAGCAGTGTTACATCAGTAAAAGGGGTGGGAGGGGGACACTTTGTCATTGAATTACTCCTGAACTACAACTCTGACAGAATTGAAATAACACTCTTCAAAGTCCAAATACTATGATGATTAATTAGAGCTGCTTTTATTATGAAACATTACTATCCCTTTAAACCCAAAGGTTCAATGCAATTGAGGAGATATATCCATCTTTCTTCTTTTGTTAGCAATATTTTGTCTAAATCTCCATTACGAATGCCCAATTTAATTTTTTCTAAACCCCTGCATATCAATCCATTGGGGATAGCATGATGGTGCTGAAGAAAATGGTCTGCCATTCTTGTTAAAGTGTGATTTTGGGATCTTAAATGAGTAAGCACATTTTTGATGCTGTTATTATGTTCACTCAAACAAATGCATAGTTTTCTTGATATTTTGTCCACATTATCTCAGTTTGCAAGGATAAAGCCCATAGTTTGCCCACATGCTGAACAGATGCAGTCGCAAGCAAGAAGGCTGTGAGTAAGTAAGTCATTAAGTTCTTATTCCTCTGACAGAAGAATATTCCAGTAATTGGTTTCTGACCCGAACGTGGTGGCCTTTAGGAGGGAGAACAGTACTTCTGCCAGTCCTCAGTGCTCTATTGTACACTCTTCTGATGCATGTGTTAGACTACCTTCTTTGTTTCAAATGTATTCTTAATTATTTAAAGAGAGAAAGAGTTGAACAGTTGCAACAAATCCTAAAAAATTCACCAATGGGTTAATAAAAGATAGTAGAATTTGGATGAGCACTAGATCTGTGCAATAAGCTATTGGTAGCCATGGCCTTGTGAAATAAATAATTTTCAAATCCAAAAATGGAATCTCAGTTTGGTACATAGGTTTCATATTCATGTCATTATTATTCAGTATGGCAATGAATAAGTATCTATTTAGTTAGTTGACCCAATGTATATATTGGTTAGCATTTTTCCCATGGATGGGAATATACAGATAGGTGTCCTTTATGTCTAGCCAAAAACTCCCCTGGACACATAGCCAAGATGATGGAGAAAAAAGACTCCATCCTGAACGGGGGTGTATGAGCAAAGAGGTTGAGGTAGTTTAAATCCAGAAAAAGATGTGAGCCGCCATCCTTTTTGGGAACTATGAAAGGTTAGAATAGAATCCAATGAAAATCTCCTGAGGAGGAACTGGTAACAAGACTAGAAGCCAGAACTTACCACTTTGCAGGCAGATGCTTTAACCACCCAACCACAGGCTGGAGACAATACAGACGGCTGCTCCGTAGTCATTTTCTTTGTGAATCATTACAACACTGTAATGCTTTTTCCAGATCTGAAGGCCTCCTTCTAATGATTAACACATACAACTACTAAGGAGCAGCCTCCAGTATTGTCTTCAGCCTGTTGTTGTGTGGTTAAAGCTTCTGCTTGTGAAGTGGCAAGTTCTGGTTTCTAGTCTACCTAATGCCACGCGTCTGCTCTGTAGTTATTTCATTTACGAATCATTAGAACACTGTAATGCTTTGCCAGATCTGAAGGCCTACTTACACTTCTCTTTACCTGGGCAAGATGCTGAACATGAGAAGTGTAATGGTTAACACTTAAAATCCTATGGAGCAGGTTCCAGCACTGTCTCCAGCCTGTGGTTGTATGGTTAAACTTCTGCCTGCGAAGTGATAAGTTCTGGCTTCTAGTCTACATAATTCCAACTTGCCTACTCTGTTGTAATTTTATTTGTGAATCATTACAACACTGTAATGCACTGCCAGATCTGAAGACCTCTCGTCAGCATGTTGCCCAGGTAAAGAGAAGTGTAAGTAGGTCTTCGGATCTGGCAGTGCATTACAGTGTTGTAATGATTCACAAAGAAAATTACTACGGAGCAGCCTCCAGGATCGTCTCCAGTCTATGATCGTGTTGTTAAAGCATCTGCCTGTGAAGTGGCAAGTACGGTAAGTTCTGGGTTCTAGTCTACCTAATTCCAGGTGCTTATGCGCTAACATTATCCTGAGTATAAAATGGTCCATTGGGAAGAGAAAGGGTGGGTATAATTGAATAACTGTGTAATATGATGGAATAATTGTGTAATATGATGGGAATTAACTGGGAGGGAATAAAATAGGGGGTGGCACAATAGGGGAATTAAGGGAGAGGGGATAAAGTAGGGGGGTATAAAATAAGAAAGCAAAAAGGGGGTGTGGCACCATAAGGGAATTAATGGGGAGGGGAAAACATAGGTGAGCAAAAAATAAGGGGTGGCGGCACCATAAGGTAATTAATGAGGAGGGGATAAAAGAGGAGAGCACAATAGGGGAGGGGATAAAATAGGGGGTGGCACAATAGTGGGATTAACGGGGAGGGGCTAAAATGAGGTGAAGGTGGCACAATAGGGGACTTAATGGGGAGGGGATAACATAGGGGAGGGGATAAAATAGGGGAGCAAATTAGGGGGTGGCACTATAAGGGAATTAAGGGGGAGGGGATGACATAGGGGAGCACGATGGGGGTAAAACAGGAGGGCACAATAGGGAATTAAAGGAGAGGGGATAACATAGGGGAGCACAATAGGGGAATAAAATGGGGGCACAATTGGGAAACTAACAGGGAGGGGATAAAATAGGAGCATTAACTGAGAGGGGGGATAAAAAAGGGGGGCCCTCTGGGAATTAATTTGATGGGGTAACAGCAAATAGGGAAAATAATTAGGGTAGAAAATAGGAAAATTGACTAGGGGGCAAAATAGGAAATTAAAGGTGGGGGAAAAAATTTATTTTTGGGGGACATTTACTGGGGGAAATAATAGAAAATAGGGAAATTGATTGGGGAAACAAAGGAAAATAGGGAAATTAAGAGGGGGACAAAAGAAATTAGGGAAATTGACTGGCGGAATATAGAAAATAGGGAAATTAATTAGGGGGACAAGAAAATAGGGAGGTTGACTAGGGGGTAATAGAAAATAGGGACATTGACTTGGAGGACAATAGAAAATAGGGAAATTAATTAGTAGGGACAAAATAAAATAGGGAAATTGACTAGGGTGGACAATAGAAAATAGGGAAATCAATTAGGAGAGAAAAGATAAAATAGAGATATTGACTAGCGGGACAAAAGCAAATAGGGACATTGACTAGAGGGGGACAATAGAAAATAGGGGAATTGACTGGGGGGGCAATAGAAAATAAGGAAACTAATTAGGGGATAATAGAACATAGGGACATAGACAAGGAGGAAAGAGAATTGGTACTAAATGGCAGGCATAGAAAAACAGGAGGATGTTAATAAATAGGAAGAGCAATACCCACTTGTTAATACCATATTTTTCTTTATTTTCTTTTAATTTCAACCTGTTTTTCTACAACCCTCTTGTTTCATGGCCCAACTTTGATTCTATTCGTCTTTACACATAGCTCTTGTTTTCTTTCTCTTTTAATAATCGCCTACACTTTTTCTCTTCCCCTACCATTCAATACCCATGGATCTACCCCATCCAATTGCCTTGTTCTCTTCCCCATTACTAATCTCCTCCTCTTTTTCCCCAATTTTACATTCCCATGTCAGTCCTGCCTCCCCTGCCCCCTTGCATTACTATACACTTCTTGCTCATTATCAATTTGCCCGTATGCTCCAACTCCTGTTTATCACATTGTTAGCTATACCCTGTGACCCGGCCACTGTCCATCAGCAGCGATATTGCCTCTAGTTTATGTTTTCACAGGCTTAGTTTATTGTTATTAGGATTTTTGGTAGCTTGAACCCATGATTTACCATTCTTTGCACAGCAAAAGAGGACACTTTACCACCGAATTGCAGGCTGGATTTGACTTTTTCCTCATTTTCTTGGTTATGCTAGACTACACAGCAATACACAGACATATGTCAAGGTCAGTTTTCACTCTTTTTCCTTGAATCTCTTGAGGGTTAAATCCTAGCATCTTCCTGACACCAGCTATCGTGTGTCATCCCATATCAATGGGTACCATTTTTTTTCTTAGGCTGCCGCTAGCTAATGAATACACTAAGAAAGCATGAACCCATGATTTACCATTCTTTGCACAGCAAAAGAGGACACTTTACCACCGAATTGCAGGCTGGATTTGACTTTTTCCTCATTTTCTTGGTTCTGCTAGACTACACAGCAATACACAGACATATGTCAAGGTCAGTTTTCACTCTTTTTCCTTGAATCTCTTGAGGGTTAAATCCTAGCATCTTCCTGACACCAGCTATCGTGTGTCATCCCATATCAATGGGTACCATTTTTTTTCTTAGGTTGCCACTAGCTAATGAATACACTAAGAAATTTCACACTGTTGAATGATTTTTAGCATCTTTCAAGTGACTAATATGTATAAAAAAACTCTGCCACTATCTTCAACTACTTGTGTACACTAACCTAGGGGAAGAAAGTCAAGTGAGTGACCCCTCATTTGAAGTGGGTGAATATCTACTTTCTAAAATGGTATACCTCACTATATCTACATATCTCCAATGGTTATGACCATTTAAATGCAGTCAAGTTGTTTCAGAAAAGAAAAGTGCAGGTTAGAGTTGCTGCCACAACCTCATACGGTATATTAAACCACACAAATAGACCAGTATTTTCCTCAGCCTGGTAGGAGGTAATGAATAGAAATGGAAATTCCATGGTTTTCAAAGACTGCAATGTCATTGAAGAGTTGGAAAATGTCCAAAAAATAAACATTGGTCCGACAGTGCCACTTTTAAAAATATTTGTGCACACCAGGCTAGGGATAGACATGAATGTAACCCCTCATTTTATGCAGCAGTGGTGCAGAGGTGTGGGAATGCTGCTCCTAAACACTGCCGTTACAAACCATTTTCTCCCCCCACCTCACTCTGCTTCTCCTTTCTGAGTCGCATGCTGTCCGTATTTTTGCTCCTGTCTCTCACAAGTTGCGGAATCTGTCGCCCATCTACCACCACATAAACACCTTCACATTTCCTGCCTGACTTTCATGGATTTCCTTCTTCCTGTAATCAGACGCACCTTCTCTTCCTCTGGGGGACTTCAACTGCCATGTGGATGATCCCTCTGTCTCCTAGGCATCCCATTTTCTTTCTCTAACATCTGCATTTGGACTAAACCAGTAGACAAATGCTAGTACTCATTTCCTAGACCTTGTGTTTACTAGAGGCTGCGCACTTTCTGATTTTAATATCTCTCCTCTTCCACTATTCGATCACCATCTTCTAACATTCAACAATGCTGCTACATCTTCTGCAATACCTGCTTCCTCTCCCTGCTTTACCCATAACCTCGAATCACTTAATTTCACTATTCTCCAGTCCTCTCTGGTTACTGGACTTTCATCTATTCCCATTAATCCTGAAACTGACACTAAAAGCCTTGTCAAAACATACAACTCAGTACTATCATCCTTTTTGAACCTGCATGCACCTCTCTCTCTCGGATGTACCCACAAAACTAACCCTCGGCCGTGGCTTAAAACAGACACCAGCTTCCTCCACTCCTGTACCCGTTCAGCTGAACAACTCTGGAGAAAGTCTGGTTCTCTGGCAGACTTTCTCGACTTCAGGTTCCGCCTTTCTTGCTTTAACCCTTCACAACTAATTAATACTCATAAATCCAACCCCCAACGCGAAGGTGGACTCCATCCGGGATAATATCCCACCTTATATATCTCCTTCTAGCCTCCCTCATTCCCCTCCTGGTACTCTGGACTTTTTTTCACTAGTTACCGAGGAAGAATTGACCAACCTGCTATCCTCCACTCCCTCCACTACATATGCACTTGATCCGCTCCCCTCTCACCTCGTCCAGTCCCTCTACCCCACACTAATCCCTATCCTATTACAGATCTCAAGAACAACTCCTCTGACAGTAACACACCCTCTAGCTATCACATTAACAAATCGTAAGGTCACTATTCAATACTTATCCTGCTTGATCTCTCAGCAGCTTTTGACACTGTTGACCATGCTCTCCTCATCCAAATTCTTCACTCCTTAGGAATCCGTAATGTAGCACTGGGTTGGCTCTCCTCTTATCTAACTAACCAATCCATCAGCATCTCCTCTGCCACCTCTTCATCCTTTCCCATCCACCTCTCTGTTCCTCAAGGTTCTGTTCTAGGACCGCTTCTGTTCTCTATTTACACAATAACACTTGGTGATCATATTAACTCCTTTGGTCTGAAATATCAGCTCTATGCAGAAGACACCCAGATTTATTTATCTGCACCTCGACTGACTTCTGATATTCAGGATAAAGTCACAGATTGCTTCTTGGCTATCTCACACTGGATGGTTCATATGCACTTCAAACTCAATATGTCTAAAGTGGGGCTACTCCTCATCCTACCTAGGCCTAGCACTGTAGCAACCTTCCAGGTGACTGTTAACGGCATTACCATAAATCCAGAGTCAGAAGCACAGTGCCTAGGGGTGATAATTGATACTTCTCTCTCATTCTCTCCTCATATTAACTCCATCGCAAAATCCTGTCGCTTTCTGTTGCGCACCATTGTTAAATTGCTTCCCTTCCTCTGTTCCTTCACAGCTAAAATTCTTATACAAGCACTCATCCTCTCACGCATGAACTACTGCAACCTTCTTCTGTCTGGTATTCCTGACTGCCATTTCCATCCACTTCAATCCATACAGAATGCTGCAGTACGAACTACTCTTTTGTCAACTAGGTTTGTCCCTGCACTGATCCTGCTCAAATCTCTCCAATGGCTGCCTCTGGATACCTTACAAAATCTTACTTCTCTCATTCCAGACCCTTCTCTCCTCTACTCCTTCTTCCATTTCCACTCTGATCTCCCACTATACCCCATCCTGCCACTTACTTTCAGCCAATGATTGTCTTCTCTCAGCTCCTTTTGTGTTTACAGCCCTGTCACGTATCAAAGCTTTTACTCTCATTGCTCCATATCTATGGAATGCTCTACCTCCTACCTTGCGCCACTGCACCTCTCTGATGGTCTTCAAGTCAAGCTTGAAAATACACCTCCTGAATAAAACCTCAACGCTCTTAGAAATTATTTACTTTACTTGTGTCCCCTATCATCATCAGAGCTGTAGCACTGTATTCAGCAATTAACCCTTATGCACTCTGTATGTCTCCCATTACCACTGTAGATTGTAAAGTTTTGGACAGGGATCTCATACCCAGTGTTTCACTCTACAAAGAACTTATAACCCTGTTTTGTCTAAAGCCTTGAATTGTAAAGCACTGCATACACTTGTGGTGCTATATAAATAAACATATTCATTCATTCACCCTGCAAAAGCTTAGTTTATTAGTGAAACATATATATGTATAATGTAGATAAAGGTACCAGTGAACATATACTACATATAACTAGAGAGGTAACTGTGGAAATCATAGCTAAACAGATGAATAGCAAAAATGCTGAAAATGTGAATGGACTCCACAGGTAACAAAATTGCCCAAGCCCCTGGCATGCAAAGGGTTAAATGATGGCATGAAACCAGTATTCAGCATGCTTGGTTTAAATCAAGATGCAAGGATTCAATATGACGAGTACACATTGTTGCATTCAAGACTTCAACAGCCTGTGGTATAATGTTATTGACTCTGCCTGCTTATGTCAAATCCAATGTTCCAGTTGCAAGGATTTTTCCTGCTTTACTTATTGCTGTGTTATTTTGCTAATTTATTTTTGCTCAGCTAGCCCGCTAGCTTCATTGAGTTTATTTTTTGCTTTGTTCCTATGGGAGGATAAAAACTGAAAAGGCGATCATAATCAGGGGCCAAATCTCTGGCAGTGGCGAAACCAGTCTGCTTCTCTCTACTTCAACATTTATCCTACTAGTTATATCTTCCCCGTATCTTAATTCCACTACATCTGCCTTTCTTTTGATAACTTCATACATCACCTCTTCTAACTATGATACCTTTATTGATTAGATCTGCCTCAGCATATTCCCCTTCATTTTATGTACCTCCTATTTTTCCTCTACTGCCTATGTCTCTACTCAAATGACAAAGACCACTGATTCAGGTTAATTTCTATATTTTCTATTATCCCCCCAGTAATTCTCCCTATTTTCTATTATCCCTCCAATCAATTTCCCTATTTTCTATTGTCCCCCCAGTCAATGTTCCTATTTGCTCTTGTCTCCCTAGTCAATCCCCCTATTTTCTTTTGTCCCCCTAATTTGATTTACCTAGTTTCTATTGTCCCCAGTAATCAACCTATCGGCGCTTCAGCAGATTCGGTCTGGGCGTTGCTGGGCAACCACATTGGCGTCTTTACAATTCCTTGCATCTCACTGTTTTGACGTCAGATGCCTCTAGTTTATAGTGTGGTGCCACAGTAGAGCCGGTGCTCAGTTCTTCGAGTGCTTCTCAAGTGTAGTTTCACCTGCTTATTTCTGCATGTACTGTGTATGACCTTGGCTACTCTACTGGACTTGCTACTTGTACCATCAACCTTGACCTGTATTCTGCATACCCACCTTTCTATGTGTGCCGCCTGCCCTGACCTGCATTCTGCCTACTGGACCCTGCTACTTGAGCAGCCCGCCCTGACCACTGGCCTGGATTCTATCCCTGATACTTGAGCCGCCTGCCCTGACCTGTTTTCTGGACACTTGTATCATGGTGCCCGTGATTCCCTGCGCACCATTCTTACTTCTGGGTTTGTATATGGCTGTCTCTTATTGGTGCTAGCTGGCTAGCCCCTCCCAGGGCTAGCCTTTATATACGCCCTCCTGTCACTAGGCCGGTGCCCTTTCGTGGTGTTCCTGACCTTACGTTATTCCGTGCTCCTGTTCCGTGTTGATCCGGTTTTCATCTGACCTTGTTCCTGTTCCGCTTCTGTGTACCAATCCAGGCTTTGGCTGACTTCCGCTCCTGTGTACCGATCCAGGCTCTGGCTGACTACCGCTCTCTGTGTACCGATCCAGGCTTTGGCTGACTACCACTCTTGTGTACCGATCCAGGCTTTGGCTGACTACTGCTCTCTGTGTCCCGACCCAGGCTCTGGCTGACTTCTGCTCTCTGATACTGATCCAGGCATTGACTGACTTAGGCTCCTTGTGTGTCCTGTCATATTAGTTGCCTCCGGTTGCGCTACTCTTTGCCTGTGTATCAGTGTGGCCTCAGTTACGAGTTTCCAGTGTGTCTATCCAGTCACTAGTGGTTACCGTTGCCTACCCATTACTCTAAGCTCAGCCTGTGATTCTCTGTGGCCTCTGTTACGTACACCCAGTCTGTGCTATCCGGTCACTAGTGGTTACTGTTGCCAATCCATTACTCTAAGCTCAGCCTGTGATTCTCTGTGGCCTCCGTTACGTATACCCAGTCTGTGCTATCCGGTCACTAGCGGTTATCATTGCCAATCTATTACACTAAGCTCAGCCTGTGATTCTCTGTGGCCTCCGTTACGTACACCCAGTCTGTGCTATCCGGTCACTAGCGGTTACCGTTGCCTATCCATTACACTAAGCCCAGCCTGTGATTCTCTGTGGCCTCAGTTACGTACACCCAGTCTGTGCTATCTGGTCACGGTTACTGTGGTCAGCTCATTACACTCACTGAGCCTGTGACCCGGTGGGGCCTTTGTTAGTACTTCCTCTATTCCTTGTTGCACCCAACAAGTGGAAAAAAGATATGATAATGGTTTCATGTGATGTAAGCTCATTATATACCGTCATAGAGCATACAGACGGGATTAGAGCTACAAGACATTTTTTAGAGAAGGAGGATAGACTTCCCAAAAATATGACTGAATTTATTTTGGAGGGTATAGAATTTATTTTGAGGAACAATTATTTTTGAGAAGATGACACATTTTATCTGCAGTCCCTTGGCACAGAGATGGGAATGCGTTTTGCTCCCAGCTATGCCAATTTACTGATGGGACTGTGGGAGGAGGAGGTTATTTTACCTAAGCTGGAAGAAGAAAAAGGTGTAGTTTTGTGGAGACGGTACATAGATGACTGTCTATTGATCTGGGAAGGTGATAGATTCTCTTTGGAAAGATTTTTGGAAGATTTAAATAAAAATCAATATAATTTGAAATTTGTATTTGAAATAAGTGAAGAGCAAGTCAACTTTTTAGATCTATCGATTTATATAAATGAGAATTCCATAGAGACAAAGATATTTTGTAAACCTACGGATTGTAATACATACATCCCGTTAAGTAGCTGTCACTTTAAACCCTGGTTGGTTAATGTGCCTAAAAGCCAACTAATAAGAGCAAGAAGGAACTGCTCTAAAGATGATGTTTTTCTCCAACAAGCTAACCAAATTAAGGGAAGATTTCAAGCCAAAAAATATCCGGTACATCTTTTACAGAAAGATATTAAAGAGGTTTCCTGTATGGAAAGGAAAGAGTTAATAGGAGGTAAAAGTAGCAAAGGGAAGAGTTTAGGAGAAAAAGAAAGAATTCCTTTTATTACTAAATATAGTGAGAATCACTATGAGATAAGGAGGATTTTAAATAGATATTGGCCTATTTTAGTGAAAGATGTTGATATGAAGAAAATACTTTTAGACAAACCAGAGATGGTTTTTAAAAGGGCTAGTAATATTAAAGATAGAATAGTACACAGTTTTGTAAAGGTAGAATCGAGGGAGAGCTACTTTAAGAAACAAATTAAAGGTTTCTTCCGTTGTGGGAAATGTAAACCCTGTAGGACAAGTAATTTAAAAAATAAATCCATTAATCATTTTCAGTCTAAAACTTCAAAGAATATTTTTGATATCCGTGACTTTACAAACTGTAAAAGTAATTATGTGGTTTATTTGTTGGAATGTCCATGTGGACTGCAATATGTTGGTCGGACAATAAGACCTTTACACATAAGGGTTAACGAACATATGTGGAATATCAGGACTCAAACTAAACCGCACAGTGTCTCTGAACATTTTAAAAAATTCCATAACTGTGATCCCAGTGGTTTATCATTTATGGCAATAGATGTGATAAAACCCAATTGGAGAGGAGGAGATCGATTGAAAAAACTATCCCAACGGGAAACAGAATGGATTTTTAAAATGAAATGCCTGCAACCATCAGGTTTGAATGTTAATATTGATTTAAATTGTTTTATTAGAGATTAACGATCAGCTTACACATTTTAATTGAGAGGTAATAAATATGGGCGGATTGTGGTACACTGACTGACCCCTGACGAAGTACTGTGGTACGAAACGCGTTGGGCAGAGCTCAGGAGTCTGAGATTGTGGCCGGCTGTGACGTCAGACGCGGCTAGTTGCCGGAGTGGGTAGCAGAGAGATCCTTTACCTAACGGTAACTGTCTGAGGGGAGGGGGTTGTGGATATACCCGCTGATACTGCTCATAGATTTCTTTTATATATATTTTCAGTGAATAAAGAAGTATTTTTGTATGACCTTCGGATGTGAGCTGTTTCGTTTCTTAAGGATTTTTGATACGTGCTTATATTCAAGGAGATATTGTGAATATAGCAAGAGGGACGGGGGGTAACCCGTATGCGGAAGGTATTGCACTATTTGTGTCTTTCTCCTTCAGTGATACAACGGAGCTCTTCTTTGAAGTGGATTAACTGTGTCTGGGTTCATGTGAGGACTTCCAATTACCAACCCAATTGATTTATAGATCAGAGGATTGATTCACATATTGGAGGACTGGATGTGTTTGATTTGAGAGGGTGTTTTGGGGATATACCGTGTTTAGCACCGTATTCAAACTACAGTGCTAAACACGGTTGTCTTATGAGCACGGTGGAGGTGAACTATAATTTATAAACTGTCTACACTTAAAGCGTATGCATCTTCTCTCCTTTTTGTTTTTTGCATTGTTCTATTGACGAGGAATCTATACCAGAGGTCCGTGGAGAGAATTGGCAGCAACGATCAGTGATTCAAGTTTGAGGACTTCATTTCTATAGGGGTATTCTCCAGTGGTATATATATTGTCAAATTTTCCTTTGTTGCTTACTGTATTGCCATTTTAGCGCTTAAGCTAATTAGTGGTGGTGTTTTGGGGATATAATCATTTTTATGATTTACAGTTTATTATTTGTATTAGTTTATATGCTGAGAAGTTTTTTTATTATTTTTTTCTTTCACATTGTTTTTTTGTTATTTTTTGGTATATATTTTTTATTGGTTATTATTTATAGTGGTGAGAATTGACAGATTTATTTTAGAATCCACCGAGTAATGTGAGATTCTCCCTGTAGTTTCTGGGAATAGAGTGCGCAGATTAGTTGTTTGTTTATTGTATTTGGACCGGCTGGGTACCGGTATTTTCTGCAACCTCTGCTCCCATTAACATTAGTGAGTTTGTGCAACTGAGGGATTTATCCATCATTTTGCGCTTTTCTCTTTTTTGGAGTTTACAATGATTCCCTGGTCTTTCTCTAGCAACAAGTCCATTAAAATCATTCCACTAAGTTCCTAAGTGGCATTAGAATTTTTCCTTTCCAAATGCATGACTTTTTACTTTCCTACATTAAACTTCATATTTCCTTTGTTTGCCCAATCTGCCTTTTTATGTGAATCCCTCTGCAGAGAGTAAATGGTTTGAACTTACTACCTAGTATAACTTAGTGTCAGATAACTTAGTGGAGATCTTGAACGAAGACTCTTGCAATCAGAAAAAGAAGTGGATATTTATGTTAAACACCATGATGCCAAATGGGATACATGAGTAAATGTGTTTATCAGTTCATTTATAATTAAATAAATACACACAGTTACCATTTTAATAAACTTGTACTTTTATTGAACATGGAATATTTCTGTTCTTTGATAAACTGGAACCAAACTGATGGTAATAACTTCAAGTTCAGTGTGAGAAATTAAACATTCCAGAAAAATACCAACATATAGTTTTGAATGCGAAAATCACAGCTCTTGAAAGCCATACAGAAGCTTGGCAAGACTAAAGGCAATTCATTATACATTGGAATTCAATACAGTTATATTCTCCCTCATTCTCTCCTTTCAGTTCCCTACCAATTAGAACCATGGTGCAATACTTCACGACATGGGGTATATGTAGGAGGAGTCTTAACCTATAAATAGTGGTGCCAAATTGGCCTACACTCATCTTTGATGAAGCTAAAGTGAAACATGCATCTAGAAACCTGACTCCTGAGATCAAGTAACCCTCTGAGACAAACACCAAGTAAATCTCACAGTATGGGTTACTGTCGCTACAAAATTGAAAGGTTCCACAGTTGTTGCTGTGATACATTTTATTTTTTAACGGGCAGTCACAAAATACTCAGTTTATCAAATGTGGTTTAACTCTAATAGTAATTAATAAATGGACAATCACCTAATAATGATTAGGTTTTTCAGAATTCTATTAACCTAACTCCAGGTCAGTGTGTACCACACTACTAAGCAAATTTATACTCAGGTGGATCCAGCTAACTGAGCACAATCTATTCACACTTTTGAGCTCCACATTTATTTACAGTTCCTAGGAGTTATAGGTTAAATGTTAGTATCTATTTACCAATAAAGATTGACTCTTCTTTCCCTCTAGCAGTAACACAAATATTGGGATTGATCCATGTAATCCATGTTAATCTGTTATATATATAATCAAATATGCTCCCAGTCTAAAATCCTTAAAAGTAAATGTTTCTCTGTATCTAAAAACAGAGTGTAACTGTTTATAATTTTAAAATTTCCATATGTATGAATATTTGTATATATATTTAATAACATGTAATACATAATGTTTCTCAATTTGTATAAATATGCAACCCTCTACTGAAAACTGTCCAGGACATACTTGAAAACGAGAGAAATCTCAATGTATTCTTCCTGGTAAAACATTTTCTAAATAAATAAATAAATATAGCAATTATGCTTATTAACTAGAGGGGTTAGTGCTGCAATTTCTGCAATAACAGGGATGAATTAGTAGGGGACATTTTTCATGTCTAGGGAAAACACAAGGTGACATATATATACATGAGAATCTTCTCCTAATTGAATTATTTGTTTTTTAGAATTACTTAATAATTTTTTTTTTCTAGAGGATCCAAGTTTATGATCCAAAAATAGGGTAATTTCCTGAGTGCAAACATGGTAACTTTCCTTTCTCCCCATCTATGAGAAGAAAATATTTTTGCAATATACACTACACTACACAGTGTTTATAATTTCTGGGCAATCTGTATGGATTAACGCAGGAATGTTTTTCCTTTTGTTTTTGTTCTGAGTTTTTTGCCTGTTTGGAGATGTGGAGAATATCTTCTTTCCTTGTTGCTTTTCACGCTCCTTCATGAAGTAATAACATTTTATCTATAGCATAGATATCCATGGTGTCTTAGAGCTGTGAGTTTTTCTTTTCTTCCTTTGAACAAAGATTCTCCTTTTCACTCATTCAAGCTGCTTTTTCACTATATCTAATCTCAATTCAGCTTCAAAAATGTGAAGTTTCTTAAAGGGATATTAATACTTCATTTTAACTTTATTTTATTTTGTAGGCATTAAAAAAACATGAAGAATGATATAAGTCTTATCTCTGAAACCTTTATGGTTTAAGAGATATTCACAGACAAAGTATCCCCCCCCTGTTCAACCAGATCAGAAGGGAGATGCCCAGGTAGACTGCAGAGAGGGACAATCTTCAATTAAGATAAGGGAAAAAGCTGAAAAACTTGTCAAGGGGGGAAGGGCTTTCATTGTTTTCATACAAAGAAAATTGTCCCCTTCTGTTATCTGTACTGTCATACAACCAGACTCACATCTAAGAAGAGATGGCTTACACTAGGTAAAAGGGGCGGGGAGGGGAACTTTGCTTGTGAATATCTCATAAACCATAAAGGTTTGAGAGATAAGACTTATATCATTCTTCATGTTTTTTTAATGCCTACAAAATAAAATAAAGTTAAAACGAAGTATTACTATCCCTTTAAATGGGTGTTTTTTAAAAACAAAGGATATGGCCATTTGCTCAATAGCTTACCTGCTTGGGTATCCTTTTAATGAAATATACAGGTATCGTGTTTTGCAGTGGTGGGTGGACCAGACCTATATAAGGAGGTTGGTGTGGTATGTATTCCTCTTTGGGGCTTCACTTACCTACTAGAAACCTTACCTATTTAAAAGCAAACCAATCTTATCAAGAAAGTATTATATATTTTTGAGGGGTGGGATGGGTGATTTTAATTAGTGTTTCATTAGTTTTAATGTACATTTCCACGAAATTTGCTTTATCAAGTGAAATATTATTTTATTTTTAATTGTATTTTATGGTTATGATTTATTATGTTTTGGTTAGGACTCTCTTGAAATTGAGGTACCTTGGCATGGTAGGAGAGCTTATACGTACTTTGGCCAAACTATGCTACGAAATGCTCATTTTGAAATGAATATACACATAGATATATAATATACACTACACAGGGTTTATTATTTCTGGGCAATCTGTATGGATTAGCTCAGGAATGCATTTCCTTTTGTACATATGAACTTTGTATTTCATTTAATTTATATTATATTGATTTATTATTACATGTATCAAATTTTTTTATATTTATATTGAGTGGGCATATGTGTATATTGTGTTCTGTTCAGTGATCTTGGCATACACATATAAAATAATATTATATCTATACGTCATTACTTGTGTTTGACAGTGGTGTATGTATATACATCTTGATTTGTGTGGGGATTTGATGTATTTATACCTCATGGGTTTTATTTTAATGGCTTTATTTTTGATTGTGGTGGGTTCATTTACATCAATACACTTATAGGGCTGTGGGGATTTCTATCATGGTATCCTTTGAATGCTATATATGCTCAACCAATTTGACTTAAAGGCATACCATTGCGGACAGTTTCTAGGTGTTTCTCACATTTTTAGACTTGTGAGGTATCTGTATCTGGTAACACTGCATATCCTTCTATATACAAGTTTATTATTGTGGTCTCCAACTGGACAGACAGCATTATATTTGCCTTTTGATAGAAGAGTGAACAATAGCACTTTGTTTACCATTTTTAGTGTGAGAGTATTATGTATTATTATTATTGCTGTATTTCTTATTCATATTATTTAATGAAACATTTTTTAATTAAAAGTGTAACGTTGCTATGTCAATTTGCTATCAATGATCTTTTAACACCATGACATTTCCTATTGTATACAACACCTAATGCCAGTTGGAGAAAAATTGAACTGCACTGGAGTGGGCTGACATATCATAGAGGGTGTCAAAAGGATGGCTGCCAGTAGAACAAGTGTATATGTGGTTTTGTAGGGAAAAACTGGACAAGTAGACAGTAAATGTATGGTTCTACGGCTATCAGTGGACACCGAAACAATACTGAGGTGTTAGTATATGTATGGTTCTGCGGCTACCAGTAGGACAAGGCTGGCGTGCCATACAGTGTATGTGTAGTAGAATGGCTATCAGTGGGCATCAGAATAAGTCTGGGATGTTAGACAGTGTGGCTATCAGTTGGACAAGGCTGGGATATGCCTGTTTCTGTGACTACCAATGGACAGTGGAACCAGGCTGGGCATGCAGACAAAGCAATGCTTTGGACACCCCTCTGGAGCACACGCTCTTTTCCATTATTCAGAACTTTTTTGACGGTGGCATCAGAACCCCTTTTGATGCCCCCTGTCAATGATGGCCTGTCTGATTACGGCAGGTGATAAGTACTGGCGACCTAGAACACACTCCCGTTTTGAATAATTATAAATTGTCATTGTTTTTCCCTCTGGTGCAGTTGGTTTCTTCCAGAATTGGCTCAGCTTTAATATAACAAATACAGCCCTAAAGAAAACTCTTGCGCAAACCAATCAGTGGGTTGGAGATCTCATTAGCATTCAAGGGGAATTACTCTTCTTCTTAGTATATCAGCCCAAAAAAAGAATAAAAGAGAGATTAACTCCTTAAGGACTGGCCACGAACGCACTCGGCGGTCACTTAAATACCCGGGACCATTTTTTTTTTCTTTTGCCGAATCAGATTCCGGACTTCCCGAATGGCATGCAGGTGCGCGGGGAGCCTGGAATTCCATGATGGTCCAGGACCGTCATGGGTCCTTAAGGGTATAACAACCTATGACGGTCCAGAACTGTCATGGGTCCTTAAGGGGTCAAGAAGAGAGAACAGGTAAATATCAAAAGGGAGGGGGGTCCAACTGGACAGGGCTCAGGGAAAATTTGCTGTATAGAAGGACACAGTGGAAAAGTGGGAATGGAGTTTGTCTTTGTTCTCCAGTTATACTGTCTCTTCTGCTATAACTGCTTTTGTACACTCTCTGCTCCCCGAGACTGTGTCTATGGGCACTTTTCACTGCTTTTGTTAAAGGGATAGAAACACTTAAGATGTAAAAAAATATATATATTGTAGGGTTTACCTTCCTGAGTAATGTTTTACACAAAGGTTATCACAGCTCAAACATGATTTTTTTAGGTGGAATATTTCAATGGCCTGACAGTGGCACTGTTGCTACAACATCCTATGGACAGCTCTGGTCAGTTGACCATAAACCACCATAGGATAGTGTAGCAACAGTGCCATTGTAAATTTTCAGGGCATTGAGATATTACATCTAAAAAAGTCAAGTTTGAGTTCTGAATAAAATGTCTCTCAGCAGTGGAAGTACCCTTGTTTTACTCAGGAGGATAAACCCTACAATATGTATTTTTTACATTTTAAGTATTACTATCCCTTTAAGAGCAATTGGGGGATCAATTCAATCAAACCCCAAAAGAGTCAGCAGAACTACCATCATTGTAAAGGGAAGAGTCTCCCCTATCCAATAACTGTATTCATGTGGATATTTGTACTGGGTGATCAATTGTTAAGCTGGCAGGAATAAATAAATAATAAAAAAATAAATAAATAAAGATTGAAGGGCTGTAAACCTGCATTAATTAATTACTAAATAAAAGGGGGAAATCACCACTTCTCTAGAATGGCACTCATGTCAGGTGATCATATGATCACTTGCTAAGGAAATGATTCAGATTAACAAATGTATTAGGCTAGGAGAGGATGGACATAGGGGTTAACAGGGCCTCTAGCTCAAACCACTGTCTCCTATACATACAGAAGTACAAGAATATTCACAAGGCTACCTTTGGTAGGCAATAAACTGATCATGTCGCAACCTAAAAAAAAATTAATTAAGAGGGAGCTTTCTGAAAAAGACCCTTTCTCAAACCAACATGGGTGGTTGTGTTAGGGGCAAAGTACTATATTGATTTACTGGTGCTGGTCCCACCTCTCCTGAATACTAAGTCTCCCGTTTACACCTCTTGTGCCAATTGGCGTGCATGGTCTTTTTGTGATATTCTGTTCATTTGTACCTTGTTTAATGCTAAAAAGGTACATTGGAAAGATGACAGAATTCCTTCACTTGCTCAGAGGTGGCTTGCTTTCAATAAAGCCTTAACAATGGAGATATGTGTATGCTAGTAGACAGTAAAGTGATCATAAACTATCCTACATTTCCCAAAGTGCAGGCAAATTGTTTTTAAGCCAATATTTTGGCACAGAAAATGAACTCCATTCGGGAGTTGAACTTTCCTACTCATTGTATATACATAGTTTCTTTAGGGTACTGAGAGTGCTATGGATTCAAATGATTACTACTTAAGGCATATTTATCTCCCCAAAATTGTCCTCAGTCTTTTAGCCTGTTTTACACGGCCTAGAGCAGTGTTTCTCAATAGGCGTCTAGTGACTCATTTATGTGTTGCTGCAACAAACTCAATGTGTCACACCTTGCCAATTATATTCATTAAATTATATTGTTTGTCACATACATGTTTATCACAGAAATTGTATTTTTTCAGATAAATGTGTCAAGACTTAAAGGGCAACTATCTTGTTTTAGTAATACTACTCATAGGGGAGATGAATAAGTAAAAACACTGTGACGTACTGTATAGCCCCAAATGTCTATAAGGCAACAGGAGGGAAGCGTGCTCAGGTCCACCAAAGCAACAACAGCCCGATGCAGTTTGTTGCTTTGGTGGACCTGAGCGTGCTTCCCTCCTGTTGTCCTCTAGTCTGTGGAATCGTGGCTGTGATTGTGGGGAGCTGCACTGGGTCCGCTGACCCCAGAGTGGAAGGGTAAGTGCTTTAATTTATAAGGGAGAAACTATTTGATAAGTGTATCGACTGTGTTTTCGATATATTCTTAGCCCCGAATGTCTCCTGCCAGCCATTCAGGGGGAGGAGGGTCAGAAAACCATCCCCCTTGGCTGGCAGTGGGCTGGAATTTAACATGGAAGTCTGTAACTCACAACCACAAAAGTTGTGGGTTATTTGTGCAGTCTCTATAGCCCTCTAGATTCTCACATTTCAGTATCTTATGCCACCACTGAGCGAGCACTAGGGGGATCTTTTTAGACCCCAGTTCAGCTCCAACATTGATCCACATTGCAGCTCCGTGTTTATCTCCAATTTTATTCCCTGTGGAATAAATATGCAGACAGGGAGCTATCCACGATAGTTGCTCTTTAAAAAAGTTGGGAACTACTAGCCAAGAGCATGCTCACTGGAAGGAGGACAAACATGCCTTTCAAAAATGAATCCTAGTTTGTTTGATTAGGTCAGCCAAAGCTATTTAAAGCGGAACTTTCATCCGCTATAAAGTCACCCTGCTATAGTTAAGCAGGTAGCGACTAGTTTTAAAATATATATTTTACCTCTGAAATGTATGCCATTCTAAAGAAATCCTTCATTGTAGGAGACTGACGGCAGGGTTAGCGCAGTCTGCGTGCCTGCACTGTCAGTCCTTCCCGTTACCATGTAGTAACTTCATGCTTCTCAAAGGAGACCAGGACTGACAGCGCAGGCATGCAGACAAGATGTCTGCGCTGTAGCCTGGGTTCTGGTCTCCTACAATGAAGGATTTCTTTAGAATGGCGTAAATTTCAGAGGTGATAGATATATTCTAAAGCTAGTCACTACCTGCTTAATTATAGCAGGGCGACTTTATAGCAGATGAACGTTCCGTTTTAAATTCTGGTACAAATAAATATAAGAAGCCTGTTGCTGTTCTGGCACCCCTCTGCAATATATAACCCATACTAATGGGGTACTGTTTTTAACCTGAGACTATCTAACATAGTACTAACAGTTGTATTCAGGAAGCAAATGCAATATAAATTAAATTTACGTGATTAACATTGATTTAAGTGGAACTTTTCTTTTTTTTTCTTCCAAATAATGTGTATTGTATTAACCCTTTGAGTTCCAGAGAGGTATCCAATGCATTGCATTGCAATGTGTTGGTTACCTCTCTGGCACTCAAAGGGTTAAATGCTTTACATGCTGGTTTTTCCTCTTCTGAGTGCTTCATTCTGTATTAGGCCTCGTTAAGCAGATTTGTTTTAACTCCTTAAAGCCTAGAGACCATTTCAGTGCTTGTAAGGAGTTAATGTTTATAATCAAATACAGATTTCTTTGAAATATTTTTTTTTCTTTTATAATGCATTGTGTCAATAAATGGGGCTTTTAACTGCTGGAATGCTAGAGAGGTTTCCTGGTTGCAGTGTTCTGCAACCCAGAGGGACTAATATCATTGCACAGTTCTGATATCCGGCCTCTGTGCCAATGGCTCACTTGGACAGCCTGACCTGCTACAGCTCAATGGTCTTGTCACTCTAGTGTTTGCAATGATATTCTTGACTGGGTTGTACCTTAGGCTGATCATAAAGCATCAGAGAAAAAACTATCAACATCATAACAATGCCCCTCAATCCATTACTAATATAGCGATAGGCAAAGGCATACTTCTATTATGTTGAATAAGTCAGCTTTATTGAAGAAAACAAACTTCGTCTGTAGGCATCCAGGGCACAGAGCTTACAAGAGAAGCTCTGTGTACCTGCGCCGTCAGTAACTTCTGTTACCTTAAGGTACCCAACGAATGTCACCAACAATCCGGGCAGTGCATGGGACACACAGCGCAGACTCAAAAGTAACTTTCCTCTAAGATGTCTTCACCGGTGCCTGCAGAAAAAGCTGGTTTACTTCAATAACGCAGACTTATTCAGCACAATAGAAGTACGCCTTTGCCTATCGCTATATTATTAACTAGTTGAAAAGCCCATTTACACGGCCCACAATGCCACCCAGCAACCGAATGGATCTTGTTTTGTCAGTGGCCGCGCTGCAGTCATGCTCAGTACTGTCTGGCCAAACGCGCCTCAGCTGATACGGAGCACGGCGCTCCGAATTCAGACCATAGCCCTATCTGTGCACCTACCTGAATTTAGAATGCCACGCTATGTATCAGCCACGGTGTGGGCAGTCTCTACTGAGCATGACTGCAGGGCAGGCAGTCTATACTGCGCATGATGGGTATTGACTAACATCCTTAGCAAATTATTATATAGGATGGATTGTGGGGCAATATTATGATGATGCTAGTCCTTCACAATTAATAGCCAGTTTACCCAACTGAAAACCTGTATCTCAGACAGTTGTTGCTTGATGTGATTTGCATAACTGAACCTGCTTGGTGTTTCAGTATTGAGCTAGGTATTTTTCATAAATGTTTACTATCCCTTTAAATCTGCGTAAATTACTCTTTATTGAGGTTATTGAAAAAAACAGTAAATATAAAAATTAAAGCCAGAATGTATACAACTATATTTATAGCTTGATATGTGCAAATCAAGTCATGGGAATAGAGGGACTAATCATATGTTACAATTTTGAAGTCTGAGGAATGAACCTGATCTACTGTGAATTGACTGAACCATTTACAAAAAAGATTATTCTGACCACATACATATTTTTGTGTTTATTCATTGTTGAGACCACAGCCTGCTGGCAGGCCAACATTTTTGGTGGTGATGCAGGAATGGCTCTAGGGGGAATATGCACCAAAGAGAGAAAAGTCACTCATTTGAAAGAAAGCTCTCAATACCTTTGTTATTGTATGGATTCTATTCACTAAACAAGAACAAATAGAAAACTGTGCTTCTCCCATATAAAAGAATCAAAATAGCCAGTTGAGGTTTTGGTTGTATTTTTGCCAGTACATAATGAGTTTACCTGTGAAATCATAGTGCTAAAATCCAGAAAGGCCTATTCTCATCTGACATCTTAAGGCTTATGTTCTACATATTGGAGCAATTCTGGAGAAAACCATTTGCAGCATGGGGAGAAACAGAAATCCCAATTAATGTAAAGTAGGCTTTTAATCCTTTGAATGCTAGTGAGATCCTTAATATATTGCTTCACAATGTTTTGGAGACCTCTTTGAAATTCAAGATGTTTCAAATCCCAATTTAAATCAGTGGGAATTAGGGGAATTTTTATTTCTCCACTATGGTACAATTGGTTTGCCCTAGAATTGCTAATTTCTTCTTAGTACATCAGCCTTCATGTGTGCAAATGAAACAATGTGATTTTTTTCCTGGTTGGAATTACTGGAATATGAAAACATTTTAGAACATATATCAAGATACACACACATATATCCAAGTAAAACAAAAGCACACTCAGGACTTTACAACATTTATTGAATCAACGTTTCGGGTGCTTATTCAGCAGCCTTCGTCAGGATTAACATTAGTGACTACACAACTCCCTTAAATATCCACACTCTGTGATTTAGGCACCAATACCTGACGCAGGTAATTATCTATTACCTCTGCGGTGCAAAACCCCTGCGTTTAGTGTACAAACAGAAAAAAACAATACTTGGTCGTCTACACATAGAATAAGACAATCTAAAATGTACAGTGCCCCATTCTCCAAATACCCGAAATCATTGTTATGGTCTTATGTATTGTAAAAGTACTGTAATTCTGTGTTGGGTTATTTAAATCTATAAATACTGTTACATGAGGGCATCAGGGCGGGCATGCATGTATATAAAATTGGCTGAAGACACTGAATGCATGGTGACTAGTGTTGTATGTGTGTTCACAATCCACTAACTTACTTCTGGTACATATTCTAATGTAAAATCTAATGTATAAACCTGGTACATCTCCATATATATATATATATATATATATGTATGATTTTTTAAACCTGAAATAACAGATTATATTGTATGTACGAATAAACTGCTACAATAAAAATATAGGAACGTGTATAGCACATCAGTCAAGGAGCATCTGTGGTGATTTGTCCCCTTCAAAAGAACTTAAGTCGAGTTTGGCCATCCCACCGTCCAGGGACTTTTTCATATGACAACTTCCTCCTTTTCACTTGTGGTTGATGAACAAATTGTATTTCTGCTGTGAAAGAAATTATTGAAATTGTTATTACTTTCAATGAAGTGCAAATAAACATAAGTAATATTATTCTTTAGTGGAAATGCATACTAACAAATATTAGTAGGTGAACATTTGTGAAAATGTGATCACAATACGGTTTCATTTGAATAGGTGCAACCAAAACTCTTAATTTTAAAAAGGTTGACTACAAATGTTAAATATATATAAAAACCAGCACTCTGTATACTGAAGATACCAAAATAAAACAAAGAAAGTGTATCTTTGCCTACACAGTTTTTTCTCTACTTTATGAGTCGTTGCAGTTCAAAAAGGACATCACCAGGCGAAATCCCAATCAAAGTATATAGATAGAAACAAACAGACAGCACAGTATGTATATGTAAAGTGGCCCATCATATAATCTCCCTCTGTAAATGCACTCACATAAGGTATGCTTTATAATTTTTCAGTGATCATTGTCAAACAGCAGTAGCAAAAGGAAACAAAGTCCAGTTTTGTATACAAAGGGGTATTGAAGCAAGCGTAGATAACATCATTTTGCCACTGTACAAATCATTGATAATATGCACTGCAGTTTTGGGCACCTATTCTGAAAAAAGGATATTCTAAAACTGGAAAGAATACAGAGTAGAGCAACACAATTAATTAAGGGAATGGAGGATTTGATATAGGAAAAACATCTAGCCAAACTTGTTTTTTTTACTCTAGAAAAAAGTCACTTCAGAGGGGATCTTGCTACATTGTATAAACAGGGCTCAAAATTTGCACCCACCACTAGCCAATGGCGAGTCAAAAATTCAGCCCTGACAAGTAGAAATTCAGCCCTGGTGGGTATGTTTTGGCTTGCAGTGGCAAGTAACTTTTCAGGTCTGGCTAGTAGCAAAGGACTTAAAATTATAAGCCCTGGTATAAATATATGTGACGTAAATACAAGGATCTCTCTAGTAAGCTTTTCATTCCAAGGATGGATCAAATAACAAGGGGCCACCTCTCAGGATTAGAGGAAAGGATGTTTTAATTTTAGCAGAGGAAGGGGTTTGTTACAGATACAATGGCAGATACAATGGATACATTTAAAAGAAGATTAGATGCATTTCTAGCATAAGGGAACATACAGGGTTCTACTGTGTATCAGTAGGTAAAAGAGGAAGATCTGCTATTTTATTTAGAAAATGTTTTACAAGGAAAAATGCATAGAGATTTCTCTCGTTTTCAAGTATGTCATGACTAATATTCATTTTGTAGGCAGGGAAGGCTTATATAATTCTCGTTTTTCTGTGTTATGAGGCAAAGGTTGAACTTGATAGACTCGTGTCTTTTTTCAATCTAATTTACTATGTATAAAAATAATTTATAAATTATTAAGAAAAATATATGTCTTCCCTTCTACTGGTACTTTGTTGTGCACAGTTCTTTTAAACAAAATCATCACTCTGTAGGGAATAATTTCCAAGATGCCCTTACCATTTCATACTGACATTGTTTACTACTGTTTACCATTTGATCAGGCATCTAGCATTTGGCAAAAGAGGAAGAAAGATTAGCTGATTTGTTATGCGGGCAGTCATGCAGTCCACAAACCCTTGTCACAGAGGAAGAGCTACTGCCTGTGCAAGGCACCAGGACCCATAATTAATGGTGGTCCGCTTTGCTGCTTTCAGTTAAAACCCCTTGAATGCAGGAGTAGTCGCAACTCACTTTAAAACAATGATTTTGAAGTGACTCTGGAATGTAAGGGGTTGATACATGGTAAGCGTTTCTCTCTCTCTCTGTCTCTCGCTTTCTTCCCCTCACCATACACAATTAAATCCCCTTCAATGCTGTGTCACCCTCTCTGTGCTGCTGTCATCAGCACCTACCAGAGTGCCTCTGTTATTTGCGTCTCACTGATAAATGAGAGCTTTTTTGGGGAGAAAGGAAGTGTATCATTTGTTGATGAGATGCATATGACAGAGACTCTCCTATAGGCACTTATGACAGCGGCATTTGGAGAAACACAACATTGGGGGATTCATTTGTACATGAATCTTATTTAAAGGGATAGTAATGTTTCATAATAAAAGCAGCTCTAATTAATCATCACAGTATTTGGACTTTGGAAAGTGTTATTTCAATTCTGTCAGAGTTGTAGTTCATGAGTAATTCAACGACAAAGTATCCCCTTCCCACCCCTTTTATTGATGTAACACTGCTCAGCCAAAGCAGAAGGGAGGTGCCCAGGTAGACTGCAGAGAGGGACAATCTTCAATTAAGATAAGGGAAAAACCTGAAAAGCTTGTCAAGGGGGGCAGGGTTTTCATTGTTCTCAATGAAGAAGCTTGTCCCCTGCTGTTATCTGTCTGGTCTTACAACCAGATTCCACATCTGAGAAGAGATGGCTTACACTAGGTAAAAGGGGCGGGAGGGGAAACTTTGCTTGTGAATACCTCTCAAACCATAAAGGTTTGAGCGATAAGACTTATATCTTTCTTCATGTTTTTTTAAAGCCTACAAAATAAAATAAAGTTAAAACGAAGTATTACTATCCCTTTAAAGGAGCAGTAAACTTTTTTTTATGAACACACATATTTTATAGAGCATTTTCTGCTGAATAAAACAAAGTCACTCCCATCGCTGTCAGGTGTTCTATTCAAAATTTATAGCAGTTTAAATAACCAGGAAGTGACTTTACTGTGTTTACTTCCTGATAGTTCTAACTGACAGGAAGTGACAGGCAGTTTCCATCACATTCTATGGAGAACTGTATGTCTCTGGCTTTTCTGACTTTCCTATCCATTAGAATCTAACAGGAAATCTAATTAGAATTTGACCACTAGAGGGCACTGCTAATGTAAAAAACCATGGGTTTAAACTGTAATAACTCTGGAAATATAAATCTCTTGGCAGTGGGAGTACCCTTATTTTACTCAATAGGAAAATCCCTACAATATATATTTTTTCATAAAAAAAGTTTACTGCTCCTTTAATGTAACTTAGTCTATTGTAAGGTGCTGTGTACACTGTGTGGCACCATATAAATAAAGATATACATACATACCTACATACATAAGAGGGAAGGTGGGGGGGACTATGCTTTAACACCTTGGATAATAATCTCCAACTAATTGCTCTGGAATGCATCCCAGCTACTCTGGCTTTCAAGGAATTTTAAGTAAGAGCAGTTTATTTAAAAAATGAGGGTCACATTTCCCTCGTGCACTCAAATTGCAGAATATCACTAATGTCAACAGTATGAATAGGAAGGAGCCTGAAGTACAATTCCAGGATGCAAGGAGAGTTGGCATGCTGCTGGAGAGGTAAGCACCCACCCATGTTGAGACAGGGAGAAACAGGAGAGAGAGAAAATCTGTGTATTACTATATAAATCTTATTTTTTCCAAGGGAAACTAGTAAACCCATTGAGATTGCATATTTACCATGACTGAATACTTCTCTTCCCCCTCTCCTGGTTCCTCTCCCACTACCCTTCTATTCTTGTTTCATGGAATGATGTATTGCCCTATTGGTCTCATTTAACGTTCCAAGTGCCAGAGGGGTATCCAAAGCATTGCTTTACAATGCGGTGGATACCCCTATGGGACTCAAAAGGTTAATACTATGTTGGTCTCAAATAGTGGTATTGCATTAGACAAGCGCAACACACAATTAAGCAAGACCTGCAGGTCAATATACTTACACAAGTCAAGTAGGCTATTACCCAAATACTTGTAATACTTGTAAGTACTTGTGTATGGCTCTGATGGTCTCAAGTAATGTGTATTGTCCTGATTGTGTAGAATAAAGTGTACAGTTTCAAGTAATGGTCTACTACCCTGCAGGTCTCAAGCAATGGCGTATTCTCCTGCTTGCCCCTTGTATTAATATGCTGCATTGCTGGTGTCATGTAATTCTCTATTTGTTTCATGCAATGGCAGAATGCACAATTACAAGAGACCTGTAGGCAGAGGTGTTGATAGATTTTAACTGCATGGGCTTAGCTGTTAGATGCCCTGGGTGTTTTGGTAACTGTCCTTTCTGTAGGGCAGCATATAATTACAACAATTGTGTATTGTTCTATTGGTCTCATTCATAATGTTGCTGGTTCTGCTAGTCTCATGTAACTGTCTATACAAATACAGTACTTGTGTATTGCCGTGGTGGCCCTAAGCTGATCTTACATGAATATATTGCCCTGATAGTATCCTGTAGTTGTGTAATTCTCTGCTGGTCTAATTAAATGGTGCAAATGCAATGGTTCTCAATTTTGTTCTCACTCAAGGCACCTCTAACACACAATCTTGAATTTTCAGGGCACCCCTAGCTTTTTTTAGGTATTTGTCAAGGGAATAATCATGCATACAAATACATAAATATATAGTTATTGTTATGTTTTATAATCAGAAAGACAAACACAAGCATATTGTGCATAACAATTTCCTTAAATATACATTTATAACTCCATATTCTCATTTTCATTCTCTATTTATGTTGTTCTAAAACTGAATATAATAATGTTTATCCTAGAAGTGTATGCTGCATAATGTATAGTCATAAAATCAATCAATAATGGCGGGGCAGATTTTTAAATTTTGCGCCAGGAGCCACATGGCCTAGAAACAGCACTGTTGGGTGTATTCTAAAACAGGCCCAAGCTTGAAGGGAAAAATAAAGATTACTATGTATGATTTAGTGGGATGGGTGAAGACAGGAAGCGGAAGGCCTAAATCCTGGCCAAGCCTTAAAATACCTGATACTGCTCTTGCCATGCAAGGATACTCATGCTTTAGGAAAGAACAAGCAAAGCGAGGAGGAGGCATAATTATATACACATAAGAGTCTATAAAGTTTTTACTCTTAAAGTGTTAGTACAGCTGTCAGTAGGAAACAGCAAACTTTAAACGCCCGTATCTCTTAAACCATAGCGGTTTGAGAGATACTTTTTTTGCATTTAGATCAGCTTTTTAAGCTCTTCTAAATGCAAAAAAAGTTTTTTTTAGACATTACTAGCACTTTAAAGGGATAGTAATATTTCAAAATAAAAGCAGCTCCAATTAATCTTCATAGTATTTGGGCCATGGAGATCAAGAGTAACTGAATGATAAGGTATCCCCCTCCTGCCCCTTTTACCTAGTGTAAGCCACCTCCCCTCTGATGTGGAATCTGATCTTAAGACCAGACAGCTTTTATTTGGAAACATTACTATCCCTTTAAATCACTCTTGTAACTGATTCTTATGAATGCATTGCTGGTTAAATTGTTCATCCCTTATCAAAACAAATCATAATTGTTGGCATCTACTGGGCACCTACTGTGCCAGCACATTCCCTTTTGGACATAACCTCACCACCTCACTTTAATATTAATTAGCTGCACTTCATCTCCAGTCTTTCCAAAATGATTTAAGGAATTGTTTGTGGTATAAAATATATCTAATACCGGATCCAGACTCAGCAATTGATTTTTAAACTGAGATTTCTTCGAGGGATGTAATACCCATGCTCCACTAAGGAAGATCAATTAAGGGGCCCCCCATCTACCCTGGGTCTCAGCTGACCTGCTTCAGTTGTACAGTTTTCAGAGATGCCTTATGGGCAAAGTTTATTATGGGCAAACTGGCTCTGGTTATGATCACACAAAACTTACAAAAAGCAAACTAAACTAGCAAAACCTCAATATTTTACTGACAACCTGAACAGTAGCGTATCATATCCAATTTTTGCAAGATTACTTAAAACATGTACATCACCCCTAACCGTTCTCACCCATCAACTATATAATAGGCAAAGAAACAATATAATGCCCCTTAGCAATAGCTAATGCATTCAACCACTACTTTGTTTGATATAGCGTACCACAACCCTGATTACACATCAAAGGTCATTTTGAAATACAAACGTGCATGGAGCAGTCTCTGTCATCTGTCACCTACAACCTGGTCCAATGATACTAATGAATTCAATTTCATGCCAGCAAATTATAGGAAAATATATGAGCACCTCGTCAACCCAAAAATGAAATAACAATCTGGGCCTGACCAACTACCAGCAATGTTATTAAAGCTCAGTGCCTCAGTCACTGCCCATCCTATCGCATACCTAATTAATGCCCCACCGTCATACGAGTATATGCTCAAAGCCGGGAAAGTGGCTAGAGTGGTGCCTATCCACAAAAGTGGGGATAAAAGTGTAGTGTCAAATTACAGATCAATATCTGTACTCCGTACATTATCTAAAATCCTAGTGAAATGTGTCCATGTGCAACTACATAAGTATTACCGACTGACCAGTTTTTCTCCCCACTTCAATCAGGCTTTCGTCCAAACCATTCAACAGTAACTGCCCTCCTAAAAGTATGCATTGATATCCAGACTGACATGGAAAATGGTGAACTCACTGGAGCTATTTTCCTAGATTTTGCAAAGGCCTTTGATACAGTAGACTATAATTGCCAGATCTCAAGTATTACCCCTGAATGATGAGGAAGACTCAAGCTAAGTGTTCAGAAGATGGTCTCAGGATGGCGGACAGGACGACCATTGGAGGAAAATAGAGGCTCAGCCCAAAGTCAGTAACTGAACACAAGGCCAGCCCCAGCAGAGGGACTGGAGGCACAGGGTACTCTGGCAAGCAGGATCCGAGATGTAAGAGGTTAAGTTCAGGTACAGGTAAAGAGCAAGTGATGGGGAAAAGAGTTTGAGGTAGTCGAACAGCTGGATTAGATTTGAGGCAGAAGTCAAGGCAGAATCTCAGCAGGAGAGGATACTTGAATCAGGGCATTCGACCACCACCCTGAAGGATATGGTCAGAAGATACTGACTTCCTGGTGGAGAAGAAGCAGACACATTTGGATCAGGAAGGCGGTGGTTATAGGGTACCAACCAACAACGCCCTCGACAAGTCGAAAAGCCTAAGGTGGGATTGTCAGAGAACCTAGGAAGAAGGCTGCCACTCAAGGATATGCCTGATCCATCGTAATACACAGACCTGTAGTGTCTACCAGCCCTCGGGGGAGCTGAGGAGGTCAGAGATTAAGTCGGAAGAATAGTCAGGTGCAGGCCGTGGTCAGTACCAGTTGAGCAGAGTGGACCAGAGGATGAGACTGAAGTCACAGTCGATGCGGAAGCCGAGTCGGTAGCCAGAAACAGATGAATGCTGGAATCCGCAGACGGGTATCGATGAGGTCAGGAAATAAGCCAAGCCTGGAACATGGGAATCAGGATCAGGTAATACTGGACTTGAAGTAACAATGACTCTCAGGAACTTTGCGCGAAGATCGAACAGGGACCTGAGCGCTAGGCCGGTAGTTAAAGGAGAGAAACCAATGTGATGCTGGTGGAGGCAGAAAATCAGGTAAGGAGGATGACAGGGGCCCCCTCAAAGGCCGACCTCCGGACGGCCAAGAGGATAAGGGTGAGAACGATGAAATGCCTGGACCAGACCAGAAGCATGAACTTCAGATGCCAATTCCCAAAAGCGATCCACAGGTCCTTATTCTTGCTAGTCAGATACTATTGCCTGCCTGGGACCAGACTTGAGTCCAAGATCTGGTGAACCTCAAATTCTGGATGGCCATCTACCACAACAGGAGCTGGCGGTATGGATAACTGGGAGAACTGATTAAGCACAACTGGACAGAGTAGAGACAAAGTAGAGAAAAGTTTTAGACACATTCATGGGGGCTGGCAATTTTGAGAGAATAGGTAACTGGAGACAGGCGAGAACAGACAAAGAAAGGACCAACAAACTTGGGAGCCAGATTTAAGGTAGGCTATTTCAAGTGCAGATGTTGAGAGGACAGCCAAACCTGGTTGCCGGGATGAAACGTAGGAGCAGGATGTCGTCTTTTGTCAACTGTAGAATTAAACTTGATCTCTGCACATTGGCTACACCTACGGACAGAGGTCCAGTGTCATTGTAGGCCTTTCATCCTGGCATCAGCACATGGGACATTGGTAGGAGGATGGAAAGGAAGAGTCTGAGGATGCCAAACTAGAGCAGCGTGATAAGGAATTGTCTTGATGGAGGAATGAAACAGGTTATTGAAGACAAACTTAGCCAATGGTAGAAAAGCCACCCAGTTGTCATGATGGGCGTTGACATAGTGGCATAATTGGGTCTCTTGCAACTGATTGGTCCTCTCCGTCTCTCTGCTGGCTTGTGGATGGTATGAGGAGGAAAACTGTAACTGTATACCCAGGCAGGTACAAAAAGCCTTCCAAAATCGGGAGGTAAATTGAACACCCCTATCAAACACAATTTGAAGTGGAAGGGTACTAAGTGGGCCTGTTTAGAGAACCTATCTACAATCACCAGAATAGTGTGGTACAGCTGTCAGAGAACTTTAAATAATTGATGAAGTCCATGGCCAGATGAGTCCATGGAACACTATGTGCGGGAAGCGGATGTAGAAGGCCTGCGGGCCTCTGATTGGAGGACTTGTTTTGGGCACATTTGTCACAGGCCTTAACAAAGGACTCAATGTCTTGTGTTAATTTTCGACACCAGAATTGATGGAGGAGATGCTCTGAAATCCTGATAGCTCCAGGATGACCAAACATGGGAGACTGGTGAGACCAATGTAGGAGGATGATATTGTTTGGGTACGAATAATAAATGAGATGGTTTAACCCTCATGAATCGCTATAGTGGTGTTCGAGAGTCTTGATGTGAGAGTGGACAAGGAGATGCTGACAACAAAATGTTTAGCAGGAATAATAGGTTCAGGCAGTGGTTCTGGGCATCAGCTTTAAGGTTTTTGAATCCAAGAATATATGTGACGATGAAGTTGTTGCTGATTCAAGTGTTGAACTTGTTCTAGGAACTGGAAATTTTTAAGATCTGCTTGGATGATAACTGGAACTTAAGAACCCTCCAGAAGATGTTGACACTTCTCCAGAGCCATTTTGACAGTTGGAAGATCTAAGTTTCCTCCATCATAGTTCCTCTGTAAGCTGTTAAACTGCTTAGAGAAGTATGAACAGAGGTGCAAGCTGTTAGTGTTTTTATCCCTTTGCGAGAGAATAACCACAGCTACCAACTCAGAAGCATCCACTTCTATGAAAAACGGCTTAGTCACATTAGGATACTAGAGCAAAAGGTGCTGAGAGAAAAAGTTGGTTCGAACAATTGAAAGCCACTGTTGCTTCTTCAGACCATACTTTTGGATTATCACCCTTCTTAATGAAAGCCACAATAGAAGCCACCAAGGTGGAGAAGTTTCGTATAAATCTCCTATAATAGCGAAGCTGAGGAATCACTGAACAGCTTGCATGGTGTTAGGTTGGGACCATTGGATCACCACTTCGAGAACAGTTCCGAGAACTTACGAGACCGTTGGCTGAAGGCTTACCGACCAACAGCACTCTTGACAAATCAGAAGGCAAGAGGTGGATAGTCATAGACTTTCGACAATTGCGCCCTCAACAAGTTGGATGAAGTCGGAAGAATAGTCAGGAACAGGCTAAGGTCAATACCAGTCAAGCAGAGTGGAGCCAGAGGATGATATGGGAATGAGGAACAGGTAACACTGGACTTGAAGTAACAATGACAAGAACTTGGAGCAAAGATCGAGCAGGGACCGGAGCCCTAGGTTAGTAGTTAAAGGAGAGAGGATCACTGGTGGACGTTGAACTGCAGGTAAGGAAGAAGACTCCAAAGTTCAGGATTGGATAATCATTCTCTAAACAGGTTCCGATCCTATTTATCAGACCGAATACAATATGTGCTGAAAATATTCCATGGGTAAAACGGCCTGCATTACCTTCCGACCATACCTGGCCTTGGCAAAAGCTAACACATTGACTTTCAAAAAAGTATGAAGTGATAACCACATTGTTGTCTTACACAGCTGTTCCACAGAGGCCTGATTCTGTTAGGCCCAGGAAATTCACATTGCTCTGGTTGAATGAGCCATGACCCTAAAGGGCACTAGTTTTTTCCAGTGAACATAAGCCTGGTGAATGTTTGCCTTCATCCAGGAAACCCCTCTCACCTTAAACACAGTATAGCGTACACAAGGGCCCTCAGGAATGACAAAAAGAGAACCTGATTTTCGGAAAGGCTGCATGCCATGGATGTAATACGTCAAGCACCTAACTACATCAAAAAGATGATGCTCCTTCTCTTGTCTATTAGATAGAGCTGGACAAATGGAGGGAAGAATAATTTCCTGGTTAATGTGAAACTCAGGAATAACCGTCTGAAAAAAAACCTACTGGAGTCCCCAAAAACACCCTATCAGAATGAAAGACCAAAAAGGGGATTACAAGACAAAGCCTGAAGTTCAGCAACCCACTGAATAGACACAATGGCCAGCAGAAAATATTAAGTCAAGAATTGAAGAAAACCCAAAGAGGGGCTTGAAAGTAGTTTTCTGGAGGACTCCCACAACCAGTCCCATAGAGGAAAAGAATCCCAATAACCTGGTTAGACATGAGCTACCCTTTATACAAATGTCTGTGCATCTGGCAATAAGGAGATACGTCCCCTTCTGAGGACCATCCTAAAGAAAGGCCAAAACAACCAGAAGAAGAAAGAGGCATGGCCACGACCCCCC
Source organism: Rhinophrynus dorsalis (assembly GCA_037306005.1). Lineage (NCBI taxonomy): Eukaryota > Metazoa > Chordata > Amphibia > Anura > Rhinophrynidae > Rhinophrynus > Rhinophrynus dorsalis. The sequence goes on from CM074718.1 coordinate 357,553,152, forward strand.
CCCCGATCTTCACACCACTCACTGTGGAGACAGATACCTCAGGATACTGGCTTCAAAAACTAAGCCTTCAAAGTCAGCTTCTCCACCTATGAATTACACAGAAAACCCTGAGAAAAGAGGTCCGGAAGCAGGGTGAGCTGAAATGGCTCCACCACAAACAGATAGAGGATAACTGAAAACCAGGCCCAATGGGTCAGAATGACCTAAAACCGCTCCATCATGATTTTCCTCAATACCCTGGGAATCAGAGGAAAACCGTACACCAGGGGAAACTTTCACAGAAAGATCATGACTGCCGCAAGAGCTAGAGGGTTGTAGGATCTGGATACAGCAGGGGGACCATGCTGTTCATCAAAGAGCTCATGAGATCCACAGTTAAATGACTCCACAGGTGTACTATGGAGTCAAAAACACCCTGTTGTGCTCCCAATTCCTAGATCCAGATGCTAAAAGTCTTCAGTCTACACAGCCGAGCTCCTGGTCCCTCATTGGTGGTTGATGTTCTCCACCACCATTGCATTGTCAGACTCACACCAGAGACCCCTAAAAGGACTGAGACCAATGCAGCAGAGCTAGGGTAATCATCCAGACCTCCAGCACAATGATGGACAGAAGACTTTCCTTCTTGGTTCAAAGACCTTGGACCATCTGTGTGGTTCCCAAGCCTGTCAGGCTTGCATCCATCGTGGCTATCCCTCAATTCAGAAAGACTAACGGCCACCCCAATGACAGGTGGGACCTCTGAAGCCACCAACGACCAAAAGTCATCTGGTCAGACTTGACATGACACGGATGCCTGGAATTGGGTAATTGGTATTGCCTCCTATACAGGAACCAGAAAACCCAGCACAGCCTGAGACACTTACCAAGACAAAAATAAAATCTTATCTTCAGGCAGAAAGACTCATCCCTGGTGAGGGTAAAACCTCATGGTGAGAAAGTGAAGGACCAGGACTGGAGCCACAGAGGATTTTTTGAGATTGATAACTCAACCATGTTGTTCCAGGATAGACATACAGGTCTCAATATGAAGGAGCAGAGCCTCCTCCAAAGGTTCCTTTAACAAAAGGTTGTCCAGTCAGGGAGCAAGAGAAATTCCTAGCAAGCAAAAATAATCAGTTAAGGCTATCAGGACTTTGAAGAAAACCCGTGGAGCAGATGCCAGCATAATAGGAAAGGCAGTGAACAGAAAGGGATGTAGCTGCAAGGCAAACCACATAAAACGCTGATGATCTGCATGGATGGAAATATGTAGATTGAGCATTGTGAAGTGCAAAGACTCCGTCTTGAAGTGATGCGTAAGAACAAAATGGTTGAGATGCTTCAGGCCCAGAATAGGATGGTAGTCACTGTGGTTTTTGGGAACTACGAAATGGTTTGAGTAGAAACCCATGAACTTTTTCCCAAGGAGGAACAGATACCGAGACCTACATATCCATCAGGAAGAAACTGTACCTAGAAGTAGTCCTATACCAGATAGAGAGGAATCATGGACGTGATGAAATGACGGGGAGGAAGGGACTTGAAGTCTATACAATACCCTTCTGAAATCAACAGCAAAACCCACTTGTCTGCCACAGAGAGATGCCATACTGTGAAAAAAAGACATGGACAAATTCCTATATGTCATACTAGCCATTTTTTAATCATATAAATAGCTTTTGACAAAATTAACCTTTATGTGTGTTATATTTTTATTATTGGTTGCTGTGCAGGGTCAGTATTGCCACACACTGTCCTATGAATGGATCTAGACCGAGTGCATTAATTGGGGCATTTCTAATAACACAGTGAGTGATACTTTGGGCTTGAAATGAACTAGTTAACATACTGCACAGCTAATAACCATAAAGTGCTACATTGTGCCACCAAAGTATATAGGTGGATTTCTCAAAAGCGATATTACGAACAAATGGCTAATACAACATATAGGCAGATTTTAATTCTCTGAAAAACTAACCAAACTTTTCTTAAGGTGACAGGTCCACTTGAATTCAAAGTTGGAAAAAAGAGTAAAATTCTATAGAGAAGGAGCTAGTAAAACAGTGGTTGGGTAAGTATGGCTTTAACCAGGAGGCTGCACTGTCTATTCTTTACCTTTGCATTTTGGCTTACGAGCTTTTGCAGGTAACTGAATGCTAGTTCTCTGCTCTGCTTCTTTTCAATGAAGGGAATGAGATAATAAGTGTGCACATACATTCATGCATATAGGAGTGATGATATTTGTTTGTTTATTGTGATATATGAGGGCATGTGAAAAGAAGAATGAGCATGTGTGTCGGAACATTGGTGCAGGTATATTTGGAATGGCATTCGAGGAGGGATGGCATAACTTGTGATATGGTGCAACTTGGATCAGGGATGGATTAACTTGGTTCCAAAAAGCCATTAATTCAGCTTAGGAACAGCATAACCTGCCAGGTGAACAGTGTAACTTGGCATGGGAATGGCTCAGCTCTGCACAGGAATGGTATAATGGAGCAGCAATGACATAATATGGAGCAGCAAGTGTGACTTGCATTTCTTCACTGCAGGAGTTTTTGCAGAAAGAGAAAATACAAAAGTTAAACTGTCTTTGTGTTTCTCAGTGTATGAGTCTGTCAGTGGCAACAAAGAAATGTGACAAAATTTGAGGCATGGGCTCCTGGCAGACAGGTAAGTGCTGTAAAGCAAGAGAAGCTAGAAAGTAACCCACTGATAGCTCATTCCAGTCTACAAAATTGTCACTTTATCAGCAATATATAATCTGAAAAAAAAACCTCACAATGTTTGTATAAACCTCAATATATATGCTTATAAATTAGTTTGTGCAAATAAAAACTTTAGTCTTGGACCAAGTAATTTACTTACATAAAATGCTTTTTCAAAGGTTCTTTTTTTTGTTCCATCACTATATTAACCCACTGAGTGCCAGAGAGGTACCCAGTGCATTGCTCTGCAATATGTTGTTTACCCCACTGGCACTCATAGGCTTGAGTGAGGGTTGCTCAACACCTTTATGCCAGGATGATATGCTAATGATCACAGTCTCTCCCCTTCCCTTGAATCACTAATTCTTAGTTCATATGTTCATACGACTAACCATGCACACAATCACACATTAACTGTCATTGCTCTTGTAATAAAAAGCCCCATCCAAAATCTTCCAGTTGAGCATTGTATATTCACGAAATAGCCTTGTCCTACGTATACAAATGCTCCAATATATACAATGTGGAATGAAAGTGGTGATGAGGCAGGTGGTTATACTCTTGCAAAGCATTTAATACAATATTCCCACAATAGGAACGGTTAAAATGTGTACAGACTTTGAGGATAATATTTAGCATTTCTCTGAGGGTTTCAGATTCTGAGAAGAATCGAGTAATAAGTAATAATTAGATTTAGGCCGTTTGTGTAGCAGGGTACATACACCATATCAGCTATTTTCAAGGAAGCTACTATATTGGAGCCATGGTCATCAGCCATACCCTGCTTTCAAGGAGAGAGAAACAAGCCATTTTTCTATGCCTTGCTGCAGTTTCTTTAATAGATCCAGAGCTTTGCAGGATTTACTCTAAAAAATCTACAATCATAAAGTGGGCTATATTTCCGCTTGTCTAGTATCAGAGTCAGAGAAAACGTTATTGGTAACCTGCTGCTGCTGCCTACTGATGGAAAAGATACCCAGTGAGTAGTGACAGTTATATAATCTGCAATCAGGCCACTTGTCCACATATATGTGGTCAGGTGAACTTTCTTGCTGTATGATGTTTCCAACTCTTTGCCCACAACACCAACCACTTGCCTGTTCTGGCAAGTCACCCTTGAAAAATAGTTGCGACTTTAGATATGCCATTGTGGTGCAACACATTATATCTGTTGTTTAAAACCTCTTTTTTCTAAAAAAGAATATGGCAGCATGGCAGAACTCACTAAGTGTGGGTTGGCAGCAAATAGAAGAACTGTGTAACTTTACTGCTTTAACAACAACATAAATACTATTAAAGGCAGTGGTGGTGGAGGTGGAGGTGGTGGTGCCGGGTCTGATACCTATATGACTCTTTTCACCTCTAACTACTTATGCTGATTACAGTGATTAAAATGAATGATTATGTATTTTTAGTCATACTTTTTTTTCCAGTGTACCTTGCTTTACCTTTCTAATCAGGCACACTGATTCTTTGCACTTTTCCTTTCAGCTAGTTTTTGACAATAAAATCATTGCTCTTATTTCCTATTTCATCTGTATCAGAACAAGGGGAGGAGAGTGAAGGGACATATTCTAAATTAAAATCGCTATCTATAATTAGGTCATCGTCAGCAGCATCATCTGCTTCCTCTCCATTACTTTCATATTTGTCTAGGTTTTTTAAAGTCTGAAACACTGACCACTATTTTGTGGCTGGGTGTTACTGTCACTGACTGGTGCAACAGTTGGGCTTGATGATAAACCATCCTTCTATATAGAGATTGTGACTCCTTATTGTTTTTAGTGTTGTTAAGAGGTTTAGTACTATTACTGGTGGCAGTGGACCTTTCATATGAGTTTTACAGCATACTCTGGAGGAGAAGGTTCATCATCCTTTATTGCACAAGCTGCAACAACCATGGCCACAGTCAGTTTTTAGTACGACTTTACTACATGTCAGTGCACTCACTGTACTCCTTTCCTTTTACCCCTGCCATTGCATGTTTAGCGGACATAATGATATTACTGTTTATTGTTACAGTAAAGCACACATCAGATCTGTAAGTATGTGGAGTATCTGTCACGGTAACCAATACAAAGAAGGTCAGACACAGGTAAATTGAAATAAAACCACCTTTATTTATAATACATATATAATAGTCAATTCCTCAGCAAAACCCCAAAACTGGTGAATAAACAGACCACAGTCCACTACCCAGTCTAACTCTGGGCAGAGGCCTGCACTACTCAGAGAGGATAGCGAAATGAAGAACCTTGCCTATGGTAGGACCAAGCGCCCAGAGGTATATGATCCTACCATACGGTACTAAATGCAGACAGTGGCAATCGGAGAGGGGACAGCACAAGCCACAGTACCGTTAATGTGAATGGCCAGACCAGCCTAGGTAACAAGGAGCAAGTAGTCAGCCGGAGCCACAGTTCGGAATCGGAGTGGATGGTCAGACAAGCCAGGGTCAACACGGAGCGAGTAGTCAGCCAGAGCCACAGGTCAGAACTGGTGTGGATAGTCAGACAAGCTGGGGTCAACATGAAGCGAGTAGTCAGCCAGAACCACAGGTCAGAGTTAATGTGGATAGTCTAACAAGCCAGGGTCATACACTAAGCGAAATCAAAAGCCAATCAAGGGACACAACGAGACGGAACAAACGTAATGCGTACTAACAGGAACACAACGTAAGGGCAACTAACACTAGGCCCCGGGAAGTTTAAATAGGCATACACAAAGGCGGGAATCAATTAGGCAAATCAAATACATATGTATAAACAAGTGCTGCATCCTGAAACAGAAATGCGCGCCTGCAACCGTGACTACCATATAGAGCTGAGAAGAAGCATAAGGGTAACTGGCAGCACGGATGGCAAGGTAAACTGTGATAGTACCCTCCCCTTAACGACCTCTACCCCGCGGAAGAGGGTTCTAACCAGCGCAGAAGCAGGAATGGAATTCATGAATGAGAGCTGGAGCATGTAAATCCTTCTTGGCCACCAGGAGCGTTCCTCAGGCCCATAACCCTTCCAATGCACTAGATATTGCACCTGGCCTCTGACTCTACAAGAGTACAAAATATTTTGCACCTCATATTCCTAATGGTCCCCGACTCTGACAGGTCTGGGACAATCAGGAGCAGTAGTGTAATGGTTGCAGATCAAGGGCTTAACTAGACACATGGAACACATTAGAAATGAGCATATTGGTTGGAAGTTCGAGGACGCAGGCAACAGGGTTAACCCTACGCAGAACCCGAAGGGGGCCTACAAAATGAAGATCCAGTTTCCTACAAGGCACCTGGAGATTGAGGTTACGAGAAGATAGCCACACTCTCTCTCCCACCTTGAAAACCGGAGCTGGTAACCGTCTACAGTCTGTGTGTCTCTTATAGCACTGTGTAGATTGTTGCAGGGATCTCTGAACCCATACTCAAGTGGAACGGAGTGCCCTCAAATGCTCATCCAGAGCTGGAATGTTCTGTACCTTAAAGGATTCCGGGAGAAGAGAAGGTTGAAATCTGTAATTTATCAGAAACGGGGAGTTCTGAGAGGATGAATTCACGGTACAATTCCAGGCAAACTCAATCCATGGTAACAAGTTTGCCCAATTATTGTGATGGTCCAATATAAAGCAACGGGTGAACTGTTCCAAAGCTTGATTAGACCTCTCTGCAGCACCGTTAGACTAAGGATGGTAAGCTGAGGAGAAAGAGAGTTGAATGCCCATCTGTCCGCAAAAGGACCTCCAAAAACGAGACACAAACTGGCTCTCGCGATCTGAGACTACCACCTTGGGTATGCCATGGAGCCGAACTGCTTCTCTGGCAAAGATCTCGGCCAACTCCCTAACGGAGGGGAGTCCCTTCAGAGCCACGAAATGAGCCATCTTGGAAAATTGATCCACGATCATAAGGATGACCATGTAGCCCTCTGATAATGGCAGTTCCACTGTAAAATCAATGGATAAGTGAGACCAAGGACGTTCCCCATACAGAATCGGTTGAAGGAGCCCCACTGGAAGGTATCTGGGGGTCTTGGTCTGTGCACATGTTGAATAAGCAGACACAAATGCAGAACAGTCTGCTCTCAGGCTAGGCCACCACAAAAGTCTAGACATGGACCATATGAGTTGGTCTCTACCAATGTGACCAGCCGCCCTCGAAGAATGATAAGTCTCCAATAATTTTGTACGTAGAGACTCAGACACAAAACATCTCCCTCTGGGCTTGTCAACTGGTGCGGATGCTTGAGCGGCCAATATCTCCTCTCCCAAAGGAGAGGCAATACTTGTGCGTATAGTTGCCAATATCCGATCGGAGGAAATGATCAAGGGACACTCCTCCTTGGAATCAGCCCCAAACTGCCGGGAAAGAGCTTCTGCTTTAATATTCTTGGTACCGGGGAGGTTAGAGACCACATAGTTGAATCTCGACAGGAACAAGGTCCATCTGGCCTGTCGTGGAGATAACCTCTTAGCCTCAGACAGATATATGAGATTCTTGTGGTCTGTCAGAATCAGAATTGGAATGCTTGTCCCCTCCAGCAGATACCGCCATTCTTTCAGTGAGAGAATAATGGCGAGTAGTTTACTATCGTCTGTGTCATACAGACTCTCAGTTTTAGACTATTTTTTAGAAAAAACCCACATGGATGTAATGGTTTACCGGGAGCCGAGTGCTGGGACAGAAGAGCGCCTACTCCAGACTCTGAATCATCAACTTCCAGGGTGAAGGATAGGGTGGGATTTGGATATGACAGAAGAGGAGCTTTGGCAAAAGCAGACTTCAAGTTTTCGAAAGCTTGAAGGGCACTAGATGATAAGTCCGAAGGATTCGCCCCCTTCTGAGTCATGTCCGTGAGTAGTTTGACCACAGTAGAGAAGTTTCATATAAACCTCCTGTAGTAATTTGTGAAACCTAGGAACCATAGGAAGCGGCCAATGCAAGACAGCTGAAAGCTTTTGCGGATCCATGGCTAGACCAGAGGAGAAGATAATGTACCCCAAGAATGTCACCTAGGATCTATGACATTTACATTTCTCCAATTTACAGAACATTTTGTTCTCCCTCAACAGTTGTAGGACCAAAGAAATATCTGCCAGATGAGCCTCTAAGGTAGGTGAATGGATGAGAATGTCATCCAAGTAGACCACAACACACCTTTGCAGTAAATCTCTCAATACATTGTTTATGAAGCCTCAGAAGACAGCAGGAGCGTTGCACAATCTGAAGGGCACCACCAGATATTCATAGTGCTCGCTCCAGGTGTTAAATGCTGTCTTCCACTCGTGGCCCTCCTTAATTCTTCCAAGACTATAAGCGGCCCTGAGGTCTCGCTTATTAAACACTGTAGATCCCTTGATCTGATCAAACAGCGCAGTGATTAAAGGAATGGGGTAGGTGTTCTTGACCATCAACTTATTTAGACCCCTGAAATCGACACATCTTCTTAGTTCCCCATACTTTTTCTTTATGGAAAAGAAACCTGCACCCGCAGGAGAGGAAGAGAGCAAATTATTCCCCTAGACAAGGCATCTGCCACATAGTCCTCCATGGCTTGGTTCTCCTCTACACACGTCCCCTTGGAGGTCTAGCACCCGGAACCAGATCAACAGTACAATCGCACGGACTATGCAGCAGCAACGTACTGGCCTCTACATTGTTAAATACCTCGCTGTAGGACTGGTACCCTGTAGGTAAAGAGGTAGAGGTACACAATATTCTTGTAGGCTGCTGTAGGTAAGACTTCGTACACTGAGGGGACCAAGATACAATGTCATAAGTTTTCCAATCAATCCTTGAGTTGTGCAGCTGCAACCATGGAAATCCCAGAATAATAGCGTAATGAGTAGAATGGATGACCTGAAACTGTAATGTCTCCACATGGAGAGCTCCTACCCTCTAAGACAAGGAGCGAGTCTCGTGAGTAACATGTTACGGTTGTAGAGGTCTCCCGTCAATGGCCTCAATAGCCAACTGAGAGGAGCGGGGTAGCAGCGGAATGGAATGCTGAGCTGCAAATTCTGTGTCAATTAAAAACCCAGCGGCCCCTGAGCCTAGCAAGGCTGGAGCAATCACTGAAGACTCGGCCCAAGACAGGACTACTTCAAGTATCGGTTTACCTTGAAGAGTTTCTGGGGACTATGAAACTCCAGCCAGGGTCTGTTCCCTGTGTAACCCTAGGCCCAACCTAGGGTCTGTTTCCTGTGTAACCCTAGGTGCGGGCATTTCCCGGCCGTTACCTGGCTTCCCACAATATAAACAGAGGCCTTCTCTAAGGCGAACAGCCCTCTTCTCCACCAAAAGGCGTGTAAACCCTAGTTGCATAGGTTCCCCTGTGGCGGAGTCAGAACCAAGATGTAGGGGACGCGAGGGATGACTGGGTGGGTTCTCAAAGCTGGGTGCCAAGCGGGACAGAGGCCTACACATACGTTCTTTGGTATCTAACAGAATGGTATCTGAAATCAGTTTGTCCATCTCCCAAAGAGGATTGGCCCATGTCAATGCCTTGCCCGACAGGAGAGAAATCAAGAGTCCCACCTTACTTCTTTCGCTCTGACATGCATGTGGTACCATCTGTAGAAAAATCCCCAGCGGAGTGAGGGACCCCCGGCAGATTGCAAGTTCCCCCTTGTAGCATTGAGGTAATGGAGTGGAACCAGATAATCCTATAGCAACACCAACCTCTGGGGTAGCAAGGACAGCCGGTGCCGAATCTGGGTAGGCCACCAGTTGCCTAGCAAAGCGATCAAGGTGCGCTGTGCGGTTTAACAAAGTGTGCACGACCAACGATAATTGATCAATGCGTTGATGCTGCAAGTCCATCCTGGACAGGATGCTGAGAGAAGGTGGATTACCTGTACCTTCAGTACTCATAGCCCTTAAGTACTGTCACTGTAACCAATACAAAGAAGGACAGACACAGGTAAATTGAAATAAAACCACCTTTATTTATAAAACATATATAATAGGTAATTCCCCAGCAAAACCCCAGAACTGGTGAACGAATGGACCACAGTCCACAGACTGACACTGGGCAGAGGCCTACACTACTTGGAGAGGATAGCGAAATTAAGAACCTTGCCTATTGTTCTATCTGCCTGGTAGGATCAAGTGCCCAGAGGTATATGCGTCCTACCGGACTGTACTAAATGCAGACAGTGGCAATCGGAGAGGGGACAGCAGAAGCCACAGTACTGATAATGTGCATAGCCAGACCGGACTAGGTAACAAGGAGCGAGTAGTCAGCCTGAGCCACAGTTCAGAACTGGAGTGGGTAGTCAGACAAGCCGGGGTCATACATGGAACGAGTAGTCAGCTACAGCCACAGTTCAGAACCAGTGTGGATAGTCAGACAAGCCGGAGTCATACACTGAGCGAGTAGCCAGCCAGAGCCACAGGTCATATCCAGTGTGGATAGTCAGACAAGCCAGGGTCTTACACAGGGCGAGTAGTCAGCCAGAGCCACAGGTCAGAATCAGTGTGGATAGTCAGACAAGCCGGGGTCATACACGGAGCGAGTAGTCAGCCAGAGCCACAGGTCTGAACCAGTGTGAATAGTCAGACAAGCCTAGATCAATACGGAGTGAGTAGTCAGCCAGAGCCACAGGTCAGAACCGGTGTGGATAGCCAGACAAGCCGGGGTCAACACGGAGTGAGTAGTCAACCAGAGCCACAAGTCAGAACTGATGTGGATAGTCAGACAAGCCGGGGTCATACACGGAGCAAAATCGGAAGCCAAGAAAGGGTCACAATGAAACGGAACAAACGTAATAAGTACTAACAGGAAAACCACGTAAGGGTGACTAACTCTAGGCCCCGGGAAGTTTAAATAGGCATACACATAGGCAGGAATGTACTCTGTATGTCTCCCATTACCACTTTAGATTATAAGCTTTCAGGCAGGGACCTCCCACCCAATGTTTCGCTCTACAAAGCACCTGTAACCCTGTATTGTTTAAACCCTTAAATTGTAAAGTGCTGCATACACTCGTGGCGCTATATAAATAAACATATTCATTCATATGTGCGTATAAACAAGCGTCATGTCCTGTGACAGCAACAAGCAACTGCACCTGTGACCACCAGATAGAGCTGAGAAAAAGCACAAAGGTAACTGGCAGCATGGATGCCAAGGTACACTGTGATAGTATCCGTCTGAAAATAATGTACAATGTGTGTCTCTGTCTCTGGTAGCTGTCATTGTAAGTCTATGACACAACTCAGGTTATGGATATCCTGCCTTTTTTTTTTTTTTACAAAGAATTCACACTCACATCTGCAAGCAACTGCAGCTCCCCTTCTTTGCTTGTCTGCCACTAAATGTAGCTAGTGTCAAATTTTCAGCAGCAACTTTCTCCTTCTCTCCCTTAACTTAACTGCAATGTTCATTTTTACAGTTCAATACAGGATGAAGAGGCATATGTCAGCTTTAATATCAACACTTTGCAGTAAAAGAAAAAAAGAACTGCACATCAGCTGATATAAGCATGAAGGATCACCACACCACCGTATATGCTTATCCCAGCTCTTCCTGCAGATGTAGGACTGAGTTTATGTGTAAGCACATACAGTATGTAAAACCAAGTTGTACGTGTCTGTTTTCTGGAATGTATGATGTATTACATGCCTACCTAGTGTCTGACAGCCAGTCTCAATAGACTCTCAGGCTAAACCAGAGCAGATAGGAATATGGCTAACATGCCTGTCTGTTACTTATCAGTTACATTTTTTTTAACTCTCCTTTCTCTTTTCAAACCAATACCTATAGAACAACTGGTAGTGGCTACCACCAATATTCCTATGAAGCAACTCCAGCTGCCACTGTGACTACACTGGCATCCAAAATGCAGTTGTTTTCTCTCTCTCTCTCCTAAGCAGAGACTGTCAAAAGTAGTTAATGGACACCCCTTTTATACTATAGCATGGCGAGGATACATGGGGGAACTGAATGTATGTAGGGGAAATAATAGTATTGTCATTGACATCAATGTAATGAAAAATGCAGAAAACCAGTACTATTCTGTGGAATTTCTGTGGAAGATGGGAAGTACTGTTTTTTTGTTTCATTTTTGAGACAGAAAGTCCACTAAAATCAATGGGAATTTGGGAAATGTCTATTTGTCCCCTATGATGCAGTTTGTTTACTTAAAAATTGCACCTTCTTATATTACTGGATACATCCCATAGTGTCTAAAACAGAAGAAAGGTTCAGAATATTCAGAAGGAAAAAGGGAACATTATTTAGGCAAGGTATAGGTAACCTAAGGCCTTCCAGATATCAAGCACTTCAATTCCCATCATCAACAGCCAACCTTTTACAGGCTGAGGATGATAGGAACTGTAGTTCTGAAATGCTAGATTACCTTAGGTTGCCTAGTACTAAGTTAGACTCACCTTTTGGTGTTTTGTTCTCTGCCATTGTGGTCTTTCCACCAGTAAGTCCTTTGTTTTCAACAAGGTCCCCGGTTAGCAGTTGAAAATCAATGTCATCATAGAGCTCATGGCTGGCTTTTGAGAAATGAGAACAATGAAAAGCCTCTGATCTTTGTTTTGAGGAGCACAAGTTCCACTGCTTATCTATAGGCACAGATTGACCGACATAGATAACATCTTCTAATTTATTTGAGTAACAAGCTGGATTTTTGGGACTTTGTTGACTAAGTAAGTCAATAAAGGGTCTCTCTCTCTTGGCAGGTGAGCTAGTATTCAGCCTGTTAACGTAGTGGAAAGGCTGATGACAGACATTTTGTAAAAAGCCTTGTGCTTCGTTAGAGAAAGCAGGCCCATCTAAGATTTCCATAACGGGGGCATGGGGCTTGGTTTGATTAAAAGTATTTGCCTGTATGGTCTCTTTCTGATGCCTCAAATAGCTCAAAGAATTAGCCCTGGAGTTCCTGAGACCAAATCTTACTGGTGCCACAGCTGATTCGGTAACTGGAGAATAATTTTCCATTGTAAAAGGCTTTGATTCCAGCCATGTCTGGGATATATCTTTTTTCCTTTCATCATTACTAATAAACGTGTATTCCGAATCCTGACCAAGCATATTATATTGAGTTGCTGTAGACTGGGAGTTTTCACCTTGATAGGAGAACAGATATTTTAACGAGCCATTAGAAGCAACATTTTCTGTTGGGTTCAGTGATGATACATCTCTGTAAGGGCTAATGTCAGCCCCACTATGCCACTGATTATTAGTTAGATCAGTGTCACTAAATGGTTTACCCTGTCTGTGAGTGAAAATCGGTGACCTCTGGATCTTTTCATTGTAATGGCTGGAGCAGCTCTCTGCCCTGTGTGCTGGTGACATGTTCAGAGGCCTTGGAGACGATGCGGAAGTGCTTAACTGGTGTAAAGAAGTAATGTCTGTAAAATGCTGCAAAGCACAAAATGAGAAAAAATATTTTTTTCTTTGTTGATCCATACTATACTCTCAAGAAATATAGATTAAAATGAGTTTAGTGAGTTGATGTACTAAGAAAACTGAAGCAATTCTAGAGCAAACCAGCTGCACCATGGGGGATAAATAAATCCCATTCATATAAATGGGGCTTTTAACTTGAATGCTAGTCCTCGTTAAAGTTTTCACTGCAAAGTTTCTATTCTTACAGTGTACACTGTCTCCAAATTATTGCTTCATAACATGTTGGAAACCTAACATTTAAGAGGTTAAAAACACTGTTTAAATCAGTGTGCATTTGTAATTGTTTGCTATGGTGCAGCTGGTTTACCCAGAACTGACAATATAAATTATATGAAAAGGTACTCCAGTACTATCTGTTTTCCTCCAGTAATATGTCTAGGATGCTCTCAATCAACGTGCTCCATACATAAGAGGATTTTAGTCTTACCTGTTAAATCCTTGTCTCTTAGTCCATAAAGGTTACTGGTAACTCCGAGTAGGCGATCTGCCCCTTTAATTGTAGGCAGGAACAATTCTAGAACTGTTTGCAGGGGATGGAGCCTACCTTCCCTCCTTGGTTGCAGCTAGCCAACCAGCTCCAGAAAGATTTGAGACACTAACTATTGACTAGATAGTGGAAGGGAAAGAAAACTCCTGTGAGCAAGACCCCGAAGGACCCCCACAGTCTGCCACAGGAAAGCCAAGCATGGTCCCTTGAAAGGGTAGGAGACCAGTAACCTGTATGGACTAATAGAAAAGGATTTAACAGGACAGACTAAAATCCTCTTTTCTCTGTCATCCAACACAGGTTACTGGTAACTCTGGGATGTCCAACCATTGAGTTTCCCAGAGGCGGGAAGTAAGGCAAGGACCAGGCGCAAGGCTCCAAAAGTCACCAGAGCAGATATGAACCATCAGATCTGAGATAGCCCAACAAAACAATGATGTATCAACAGACACTGAACAGGGGTAACAACACCCCAATTGTTACACAGCACACTGAACTAGAACCAGTGGGGCTCAAAAGTGAAGGAAGCACCAAGAACCGAAGAAAATCCTAGACAGGCAAGACTGCCTCTAGGATTTTCCTCCCAAAGCTGGCGTCAGCCGATGCCAGCACATCAACACGGTAGTGCTTCGAAAAGGTGTGCACAGACGGCCAAGTGGCCGCCTTGCACAACTGATCAGCGGAGGCCTGATTCTTGTAAGCCCAAGATGCCCCAATAGACTTTGTAGAATGAGCCGTGTCCTGAAAAGGGACAGGCTTCTTCTTCAGCTCGTAAGCCTTACGAATGGTGGACTTGATCCAGGACGCAGTAGTCACTTTGGAAGCAGGTCTTCCTGCCCTGGGACCCTCAGGAATGAAGAACAGTACATCAGAGTGCCTGATAGACTCAGTGTGATGCACATAAAACTTGAGACAATGCATCACGTCTAACAAGTGGAGATCTCTCTCCTTGTCAGAGGTGGGCTCAAGGCAGAAAGTGGGCACCACAATCTCCTGATTGATGTGGAACTCCAAAACCACCTTTCAGGAGAAACTCCTGAGAAGTGTGAAGCACTGCCTTGTCTTTGTAAACACCAAATAGGGTGGTTTACAGGACAGAGCATGTAACTCCGCGACACGGCAAACAGACACAATCTCCAGGAAAAAGACCATTTTCCACGTCAGAAGGCATAGAGAAATAGTAGTCAAAGACTCAAAGGGAGGGCACTGAATGACGTCCAAGACCAAATTAAGATCCCACTGAGGAGCGGGAGTCTTAAAGACAGGACGAGTATGAGCAACGTCCTGGAAGAAAACCCTGACATCAGGAAGAATAGCAATGCATCTCTGAATGAAAACAGAGAGAGCAGAAGTCTGAACCTTAAGGGAACTCAAGATGAGGCCCTTATCCACACTGCCCTGCAAGAAGGCCAGGACCGTAGGCAGATCAAAATCCTGAGAGAGGTCCCTATCAGCACACCAAGATAGGAAGGTCGACCAAACACGATGGTAGGCCTTAGGAAAAAATGGTTTGCGAGGCACTAAACATAGTAGCCACCACACTAGAAGAAAAACCCTTCTTCTTAAGTATTGAGGATTCATTTTCCAAGCCGTCAGAGCTAGACAATGAACATCCTCCTTCCTCAGGGAACCCTGTAGAGGAAGATCCGGACGGCAAGGGAACCGGAAAGGCTCCGCCTCTGACAGATCCAGAAGCTCTGGAAACCAAGCCTGCCGAGGCCAGTACAGAGCAATCAGAATGACTGAACAACGCTCCAGTCATAACTTCTGTAACACCCTGTGCAACATTGGGATAGGAGGAAAAATGTAGGCCAGAGGGAATAACCAAGGAATGCACATTGCATCCACCACCAGAGCTAGAGAGTCCCTCCATCGAGAGCAGAACCTCGGAACCTTCCTGTTGTGTCTTGTCGGCATCACGTCAGTGTAAGAAAGTCCCCATTTCTGAACAATGAGGGCGAACACCTCTGGGTGCAGCTCCCACACTCCGCTGTCCACTGTGTGTGGACTGAGGAAGTCCGCCATGAATGTGCACTACGGATGTGGTAGGAACATATTCTTCTGCCCAAGACAAAATAGACTTGACCTCTAACCAAGACTTCTTGTTCCTCCCTGCTTGTTGATGTAAGCCACAGCCGTGGTGTTGTCGGACTCTACCCGGACTGGACAGTGTTCCAGCTGAGATGTCCAATGACGAAGGGCATGAAATATCGCCCGAAGCTCCAATATGTTGATGAGAAGAAGAGATTCCTCCAGAGACCACCGACACTGAGCACTCAAGCGACCCACGACCACTCCCCAGCCGGAGAGGCTGGCATCCGTCGTCACCGTGGTCCAGAAGGATACCAGGAAGGACTTGCCCTTCAGCAGGTTGGAGAGGTCGAGCCACCACGACAAACTCAGTTCCACATGAGGAGGGAGGGACACTGACATCTTCAGAAGGTCCGGCTGACCCCTGCACACCTGGATCGCAAACCGCTGGAGTTCCCTGGTGTGCGCCATGGCAAAAGGTACCGCTTCTATAGTGGAAATGAATTTCCCCACTAGTGATGACAGCTTCTTGGCTGGAACTGGATCTTAAGCCAGGATCACAGAAACCCTGTGGGCAATCTGGTGAGCTACCTTGTCCATAAGAAACACCATGTTCTTCTGGGTGTTGAAGAGGAGGCCCAGAAAGACCAGGCGCTGGGATGGAATAAGATCTGATTTGTCCAAGTTGATGATCCACCCGTGATGGGTGAGAGCATGAATGCATTCCTGAACCTGCTGATTAAGATGTTCCGCAGAAGAGGCTTTCAGAATCAGGTCGTCCATGTATGACATAACTCTGATGCCGTCTTGGTGGAGAACAGACACTAAGGCTGCCAGGACACGATTGAAGACTTCAGGAGCTGTCGTCAGACCAAATGGAAGAGCTGAAAACTGAAAATGTCCCTGGTCGCAGGCAAATCGGAGGTACTGCCGGCTCTCTGGATGAATGGCAATGTGCAAGTACGTGTCCTGAAGATCCAGAGATGCAAGGAATTCCCTCGGGGACATGGCAGCAATCACCGTGCGTAGAGACT
Source organism: Rhinophrynus dorsalis (assembly GCA_037306005.1). Classification (NCBI taxonomy): domain Eukaryota; kingdom Metazoa; phylum Chordata; class Amphibia; order Anura; family Rhinophrynidae; genus Rhinophrynus; species Rhinophrynus dorsalis. The sequence goes on from CM074718.1 coordinate 357,569,809, forward strand.
CCTGAGGATAATGAGTCCGGATCACAACTGCCGTCCTTCTTGGAGACCAAGAAGAGGTTTGAGTAAGAACACAACTGCCGTCCTTCTTGGAGACCAAAAAGAGGTTTGAGTAAGAACCCATACCTCTGTCCTGAACTGGAACCGTCTCTAGAACATCCTTGTCCGGAAGAGCCTGAATAGCACCCTCGAACAGATGGCGTTTCTCTGCGCCCTGAGGTGTATGAGAAGGAAAGAAGCGAAAGGGAGGAAGAGAGATGAAAGGGATTCTGTACCCTACCATCACCATCTGTAACACCCATGGGTCCGCCACTGAATCCTCCCAAATGCTGTCATAGTGATGCAGACGACCACCCACAGCAGTGTGTGGACCCGGGTTCGGTGAGTCATGCAGAAGAAGGCTTGGAAGCCTTGGGTTTGGAGGAGACCTTGGGCTTCCATTGCTGTTTGGGCTTGGAGGAGGTACACGGAGCTGAGGGAATCATCTGGTTTGCCGGACGTGTCTCATTCTGAAAGGAACGAAAATGCAGGTTACGCTTAAGCAGTGTTTTCTTCCTAGGAACCAAGGGTAGAAGTATACTCTTACCCCCTGTGGCCTCACTGATCAGATCCTTAAGATCTGGCCCAAACAATTAAGTGCCTTGAAAAGGTAAGGAGTGCAATGCTTTCTTGGAAGCAGTATCAGAAGACCAGATCTTGAGCCAAAGAGCCTGTCTGCAAACTGCAGACATGGCGGGAACCCTAGCCACCAAACGGATGGCATCAAATAAGGCAGCAGAAACATAGTGCTGTGCCTCAGAAATGTTGGCAAGGAGGCGTAACATATCCGAAGTAGGAGCATCCTGAAGTACAACAAGGGTGAGCTGTTCAGTCCAGACCGCAATGGCCCGGTCCACCCATGCTGCAGCGAATGCTCGACGCATGACAGTACCAGCAGTGGCAAAGATGGACTCAAGTTTCTTGTCAGTCCAGTCCTTTAGAGCAGATGCATCAGACACTGGCAAGGCAGTAGACCTGGATAGCCTGGAGATAGGAACATCTACTTTGGGAGGATGAACCCACTAAGCAAGTGCAGCCTTAGAGAAGGGATAAAGCTTGGCAAATTTCTTGGAGACAGAAGGTTTCCTGTCTGGAGACTTCCACTCTTCAGACCCAAGGCGGTCAAGAGTGGGGTTAGGTGGAAAGCAAGTAAAGGGCTTTTTAGGGTAAGAAGGAACCTCCTGCACTAAGGGAATGTTTAGGGTATTTAAAACAGCCCTGATCAGGCCCTCAGCCGAGGGCTCAGGATCAGCCTCAAAAGGGTCCCCAAAAAACTGAGAGGAGCCCACCACAGAACATTCCTCAACGTCTGAATCGACCAGCAGTTCCTCTTCAGAGGAATCTGACACGTCAGGTACACCCTGAGGTTTTGGCAGGGAAGACTTGACGGAGGAGGGCATCTGCCAAGAATGAAAGACCCCCTATAACTGGGATGGGAAGAGTTGCAATGTGGACCTAAGGTCCCAAGTAGCAGCCTTGAACTCTTGCACCCAAACTGGCTCTAATGAATGGCTGGAGGTCCCTGGAAGACTCTCAGGGACATCAGAACATGCTGGGCATAAATGACCAGAGAATTCTCTAGGTAACCCCGAATGACAGGAAGAGTAATGAGCAATAGGGGATACAGAGACCCCAGCATCCTTAGTCTTAGGTCTGGCCCCAAGCTCCAATGGTATAGACATTCTCACAGTGTCAAATAACCTTACTGTATAAGAAATCACCCAATTACAGTGTGTAGGATTAAAGTTTCACCTCAGAAATCGCTAAAATAGACTTATCTGGCAGGTGAAGGGTTAATCAGCAGGGCAGCAAGAAGGAAAGTCCAAGCCCTGCGTAGGATACTTGTTCTGGAAATAACACAAAATGGCTGCCGCGGCGGGAGCCAATCAGAAAGGAGCGCGTGAAGCAATCGCTCATGGAAAATGTAGTTTTCCCAGAAAAATACCCCAAACAGTGCCCAAAGCCCCCTGAGCCCCCCAACACACTAGAAGCATGAACCAGATGATAGAGCAAGGGCAGACAAGTAAAATGAGCCATCTCTGAAGTGGCTAGGTTAAACAGTTGCAGAGATATGTCCCTATCTGTACAGTTCCATAGGGGTGAATAGAGCAATGGCGCCTATGCGGTAAAGCGTGCCAAACTCAAATTTTACAAAATTGAAAGTGTAAAACTAAAAGACATGAAACATCACTAGAACATGTTAGGATACCTAAAAAAACACTGAACCAGTAGGAAAAGTGTCAGAAAATCCCCCAATGAATGCAAAACCAGCAGCTAAAGGGTTAAGTACCACATAAACCTGTTCCAAACACCCAACAGACATACAGATAGACCCAATGAGTGCAGGAGTGTGTAATAGGAACTCCAAATGAAAACCCCTGTGCGGAGGGGCACTGTGGGACATGTGGACCTGCAGCACTCAAAGGGTTTGTCACCTTTCCTGCAGATCTTCTGTCTTCAGATTACCATGATTTAAGAAGAAGCCTTGGTGCGCAACTCCTGAGGAAAGAACTTGTAGCCAAGATTTTCCCCCAGGGCTTAAGGTCCACAAAAAGCACCTGGTCACTGAGTTAGCCACATCTAAGGGCATTGTCAGTTATGGTAATCTGCCTAATGGTGGTATTCCATTTCCTAACAGAAGAATAAAAAACTTCTAAAGCTATAGCAGAACTGTTCTCTTGCCTGTGTTATCTTCACCAAGGAACAAATCTTTCTGATGCTGGTTGGCTAGCTGCAGCCAAGGAGGGAAGATAGGCTCCACCTCCTGCATACAATTCTAGAATTGTTCCTGCCAACAATTAAAGGGGCGGATCGCCTACCCGGAGTTACCAGTAACCTGTATTGGACGACAGAGAAAAAGCACAGATAAACAGGGAGAATAGCTGGAGCGACACCTGTTGCCAGCCCCTCCTTTGGTCTGTGTAATTAGAACTGTAGATACGCCACTAACAGTTTAGGATATCTGTGATATTGAAACATTGGATCTCTATAGTCCGTACAGGTTACAGAACATTTGTAAATGGGATGCATAGTTTTTTTCCTTGAGTAGATCTCAGGAAACCAAATCTCAGAATACATTTACTTCAAATACTCCCAGTATGTGATTTTTTCATATCTATAGCTATCTATCTATCTTAACTAGAGTCATATTGTTTGTTGAGAGTGATGCTTCCCCCAGGTGTCTGTATGGAGACAGTCATTATCCCTTACTTGCACCTGCATTAATGTCCCACATTGTTTATGAGTATAAGTCTTGCTAGTCTTCTCCATTTAAGGTGTCTAGATGGCATTATAGTATGTATGGCCCCTCATTTTATTTATTTTTCCATAATGAATTCTATGGGAGAACTTGAGTTATATATACTATCGCTCTCCACAGTAAATGAGAGGAACACCACCATCTGGTGACCACATTAAAAAAAATTAGTGGAACTAACTTATGAATTATATGTATCCCTTTACCCCTGATTTACTCAGCAGGTATTTTTAATTTTTCATAAAAAAGTTTACTGTACCTTTACACTAGAGTTGACTTTTAACACTAGAAATTAATAAGTCAAAGAAAATGATCCTAAAATAGTGTATTAAATAATCAAAGAAATAAACATTTCTTGAAAGTAATAATGATATATTTCAAATTGGTTAGTCCTGTATAGTATCCTATGTTTCAATAATTAATTTTGCCTTTTTTATCAGGTGTGCACAGTTTTGCTCAGACCTTTATCACTTTCATTGGCACTTCGGGTACAAGCTCTTGCAGTTGGTCTTTCTTTGCTGCCAGAAGCCACTGTAAAGATGATCCTCTGTGTAGCATCAGCTGAGCCACCATAGGGTTAATGCAAGGAAAGGTCAGCAGACACTGTTCATCCTGTGAGAGAAAATCTAAAGGTGAGATTGCCAAACTCATAATTCACTTTTAGCACCATTAATTAAGTGCCAATGCATTCTGCAAAGCTGCACATTCTGCTTCACAATATGTTGGAGACCTCTCTAGCAGTTAAAAGTTTCAAAGCCCCATTTAAATCAGTGGCAATGTTTATTTATTCCCTATGATACAGTAGGTTTGGCCATAAATTGTTCTTCATGTCTTGTAGTTAAGGCCTATAGATCAAGTGGATTTTTCTTTGACACATGATGCAATTATTCTGCTATGGGTTTACATTTACTAAATATTAACTCACTGGGGGGGTGGCTCTACCAGTTCAGCTCATTTCAGGGTATTATTAACTCGTGAGATTGCTTTAGTGTATACTGGCATACACACTCTGCCAGTAAGACTTTAATGTGAACAAGCCACAAAAACCATTTTTATAGCATGCACAGGAAGATGGACTGATTTTACAGTGATTTCCTCTGCACATTTTTTAGTAACGAATTATAAACAATAAGAAAAAGCCTCAAAACACCAAAAAACTCCCCCGATCCCCTCCCCTTGAAGATATGCAAACAGGAGAATTTTCTTCTCACAATTGTTCTAGAAAACAGTGCATTTTAGACAAAACAGATAAAAAATAATTTAATTAATAGGAAAATTGTTGTTAAAGGGATAGTATTACTTCAAAATGACTATCCCTCATATTGTAGCCCTTAATAAACTGAGTTAAATGACACCAGCGGCATCTCTCAAACCTTTATGGTTTAAGAGATAGCCGCTTTCAAAGTTTCCTCTCCCCTGATGTCAGCGTTCTGTTGCCAGCAGGAGAATCCGGTCCCGGGACAGGCGGAGGCTCTTAAACAGAGCCGATATCTCATTATGGAAGGAAAAATGATTCATTGAAACAGTCTTCTATGTGTGCTTGGTTACCAAGCACACGTAGAAGACTGTTTCAATTAATCATTTTTCCTTCCATAACGAGATATTGGCTCTGCTGAAGAGCCTCCTCTTGATTCAGAGACCGGATTCTCCTGCTGGCAGCAGAACGCTGACATCAGGGGAGAGGAAACTTTGAAAGTGGCTATCTCTTAAACCATAAAGGTTTGAGAGATGCCGCTGGTGTCATTTAACTCAGTTTATTAAGGGCTACAATATGAGGGATAGTAATTTTGAAGTAATACTATCCCTTTAAAGTGATGTCTGCTTTTGTTTCCTTTACTTACTCTGGTGTGACACTCAAATATGTGCCCTTCATATAGTATTCGCATGGGAGTCCACAGAAGTTTTTCCAGGTTGAGCGGGCAAAGTCATAATAGGCCCCAGGCCAGCCTGCCCAGCCTCCATGTTTATCCAGGGGGAAGCCTACAGGTGGACATCCATGAGTATTCATGTATTTGATCTTTGTGGTAACCGATTTCAAGACTGGAATTTTACCACTTGAAAATGCTTACAATGTACTAAATAAAGTATCACGGGTGGGCCCTTTTCTGTTGCTGACAATTAAATATAATTGCATTCATGTGGAAGTGTTTATCAAGTGCAAATTAAATGTAGCTCAATAGAGGGAACTGCAACTGCAAATATAATGCAAATAAAGAAATAAAATTATAATTGTTCTTAGAAAGATTTGTATGTAAGTAGGTTCTTCTCGCTCCACCTGAAGCATTCCTTCAGTGTGATAAGTTGAGTGTCCTGGAGTCCAGCAACAAGGGATCACATGTGTATCTCTGTGTACATAATATCCAGCACTTCCTTTTTCAGAGGACCAATCAATACAGAATTAATTCATAGTGGTTATGAGTATTATCAGTGGAGCTGTCACGTTGTAACAAATAGGTGATTTTGAAAGAGCTTTCAAAATGACATATAGTTATGTTGACCCTTTTTATTTCAAACATTAGTTTGAGATATTTACATTTAGCATTTGTCAGTTGATACAACTGCAATAGTACTTCCTGATAGGAAGTAGCAGTTGTTAATGCTCCTTTAACCTTTTGAGAGAAATGGAAGGAGCTGTGCATTGTAAAGCAATGTGTTGCTCACCCACACTAGCACTCAAATGGCTTAGAGAACCAAGTATAGTTCACCTTTCACCTTTTAAGGAGCAGAGGTGTGTTTAACGCATTGCTTTGCAATGCATTGTGCACCCTGTAGTCCTGTATCTCAGGAATAAAACAAATCCATCTACACTCCCTGTTCTCAGACCCTTTAAGCCAGCTGTGGAAAAGAAGGTCTCTGAGAGAGCATGGTTGTCCCTTTCAGCACTTCTCATTAAGGGCTCTATTTAATATAACCCGGCAAAATGGTCGGTATGGCAAAATGATACCGAACAGCACACACACACACAGTAGCACCATCGGAATCCAATAGCCTTACCAATAGGAACTACGAATTTGGGACACAGAATCCAACTTGTGGCCTAACGTTCGTCGGATAGTTTTTGTACCCAAAACTGACTTGAGAAGTGGGAACATCAAAGGAAAACAGCAAGTGCTCAGTGTTTGACACAGATTGAGCTTAAGCACAGTCACCCTCCCAAACACTAACCCTGGCAAAAGAACCGATAAGGGACTTTACGGCCAAACAAACTGGGTTTTAAGTTTTATGCGGTAAGTGAGTCCCTTATCGGATTTTTTCAGCTAACGCAGTCCTTTAAATGGCAAATCGGAGCGTTTTTTTTCTTTTTAATGGGCCAAAACACACTTTTGTGTAGCGACCTTATTACTTGATGAACTGCCATTAGCAGTTCATTACATAGCCCTTTGAATGGCTTACTATACGTTAAAACACCTGCCTTTAAATCTACCCCCATGTTGGGCATCAGGATCACAGGTAAGTGTTTATTATCATGGGATGTTCTTAGCCTTAGGGGGATTAACCCTATGAGTGCCAGTGGAGTATGCAACACTCTGCGTGTTGCATATCCTCTGGCACTCAAAGGGTTAAGGTTTCTTACATTACACACACATCTTTTCAGTACCTTGGATGTATTGATATGGGGCTTAGGGCCCAGTATCAATATATCCACTAGTAACAACTTTTTTCATAGCTTTTTTAAACTTCAATTCCAGTGTCGGTGGATTTTACTATGTATTGAGTCAGCACCCGCTTTTTGTTGGTGCAGGTTTTTGTTGAAAATGTGGAGTCCCTTAACGCATGTTACTACCCAACACATGTAATTGAATCACAGATTCAGAATCTTTTTCATTGCTTCCAATGGGTGCAAATTTAGCAACGGCCATGTTTTTTTTTTCTTTTGGTATTTTGTCACAGCACTGGCAATTGCATACCTGACTATGACTAAAAACTGCTGACTGTAGTTTTATTTTTTTACTGGGGTATATAAATCAAGCCCTAAGTCTTCAGTTATTAAATGGAACTAAAGGTGCATAATCTCCCTTAACTACAATGGCTTTGAAATGTTATCCCTCCAAAGTGTAGCTCATTCAAGGTTAAATGGATTTAGATTTATTGACTCCTGTGACAATTGAATTTGCATGATAGCTTAATTAATTATATCTTCTAAATGAAACTAGCAGACTTTATTTTACAGAATTAATCATTTGTGCAAAATCAATTTGTAATGAAAAATTACATCAATTAAATCTACTGGATGATTTGGTGTTCCACTGCAAATGATGCCCTCAAGAATAGAACTCAGAAGGTAGCAGAGACTTGGGATGCTCCAGAAACTGCATGTTATTTTGCAGCCAGGAATTTAGAACCAAACAAGGAAATAAATCATGAGTCCCTAGGTAGTGTGTTAGATAAAATATACAGGGGGAGAGAAGGGGAAGGAAAAGGCACAGAGACAAACTAAAAAAAGATAGAGACACAAATTATCTACATTCCTGGTAACTACTTAAAAAGACAAGATCAATACAGACTATGTTCATGGTCTTTACTGTCCCCATATAGAGTTACAGCATATAAATACATGCATTTGGTGATTCTTTTAGGAAGTCTCCAGTTAATACTCTTATTAAAACTAAACAAAAGTAATCGTACTGAATAAAATTCCTCCCCTAGTGGCTGACATTCCGGCTTATTCATCAAAGGTTACAAAATGATTCTGGGTTGTTGACTAGAGAAGACTGAAACATGCACATTTCGTTTTGTGAATTGTTTTAGAGCACCCTGAGAAACTTTGGGATCTGTCTGAATTGTGGGAGCAAGAGTTTTGGAGAGAGTGGGATATATGGGGGAGAGAGCAGTAGTTCTGAGAGACGCAGGGTCTGAGCAGGAGGGGAGGTGGGAGTGCAGAAAAATCTGAGACAGAGAAGGGGGAGAAGGAGGGCGAGAGACACGGTGCTACTGAAGGGAATAGACAGTGATATAGAATTGGAGAGACAGAGTGAGCAATAAGAGAATAGAGAAAGTCAGTGAGAGTGAGAGAAAGGGAGATAGTCCTCCAGTACCCCTGCCTACTAACCTATAGAAGTTTTCCTACCTTGCTGAATGATCCTGTCAGGAACTTGCCTGATGTCTGAAGTTAAGCAAACCTTTATTTTTTTCTCTAAGAATCAGTTGATCACTTTTTCTTAAATATAATTGGTTAAAAGCAGCAAACTGAACAACTGTTTCACAAGAGACATTTCTTGAGAAATGGAATGTTTCTTATGAATTCCAACCTTCTAAATTTGTTTCTCTCAACCTTACTGCTGACAATATCAGGTAAAATCTTGATGTGTCATCACGACAGAATAAGATACAAATATAGAGAAGAAAGAATCCTTTCAGGAATGTACTCCACTTGGTTAAATTATTTTTATGTTACCTTGCTGTCTATTCATCAGGGAAATTCCCAAACTGACAAATCAGTAACCCAGTTGTATTTACATACTTCTGAGAATTCTTTAATTCATGTACTGTTCTAGACCCTATCTAGGATTTGGGAGTAATGGTAGACAATAGACTTAGCAATAGCATGCAGTGCCAGCTGGCAGCTGCAAAGGCCAATAAGATATTGGCATGTATTAAAAGGGGTACTGACTCAAGGGAGGAAGATATAATTATGCCTCTTTACAGGTCCATGGTAAGACCCCACCTAGAATATGCTGTTCAATTCTGGGCGCCCTTTCTGAAAAAGGACATTATGGAACTAGAGAAAGTTCAGAGGAGGGCTACAAAACTAGTAAGGGGAATGGAAAGTTTTAGTTATGAAGAAAGGCTAGAAAAGTTAAACTTGTATACAGTAGAGAAACGGCGTCTTAGAGGGGATATGATAACACTATATAAATATGTTCAGGGCCCATAAAAGGGCTCTCCAAAGACCTGTTCATTAACAGAACAGTACATAGGACAAGGGGCCACCCGCTTAGACATGAGGAAAGGAGATTTAATCTACAACAGCGGAAGGGTTTCTTTACTGTAAGGACAATAAAGGTATGGAATTCACTGCCTGAGGAGGTGGTGCTATCGAATACATTAGATGCCTTTAAAAAGGGCCTGGATACTTATTTAAAAGAGCATAACATAGAGGGCTATGTACGTTAGTATTGGGATTAATATTTACTTAGGGCTTGTTGATCCAAGGAGAAATCTGATTGCCATTTGGAATCAAGAAGGAATCCCCCCCCCCCCCATTCAAGGCAGAATTTGAAATTGCTATATTGAGGGTGTTTTTTGCCTTCTTTTGGATCAACAATGGTAAACAGGAATAGGAAAAGGGTTGAACTAGATGGACGCAAGTCTTTTTTTCAACCTAAATTACTATGTTACTTCTACTGGGAGACTATTCCAACTATCGGTACTATTCTCTGCAGCTTTTTCTCAACTTTTGTTTTCATTTTTCAAGGGCTAGTTTTAATCCATGCCTTTCTCAAGAAATAGTCTACAGAACTATACCCCATACTGTAGGTAAAGTCTAACTAGTCTAAACATGCAATCAGAACCTCAATAAATGATAATCTTAATTTCTAAATGCCCACTTTACCCACTACCCATCAACTTGACACATGCTAATCATTCACATTTTTCTATCAAACTTCCCTATAAAGCGGTTTTATATATCTTCCTAAATGGCCTGAAAGATTTCTGTAAACCATAAAAAAACCCTAATACTCATATATAACAAAAAATGTAAAACAGTGAAATAGATTTATAATTTAAAGCAGTGGTGTCCAAGTTCAGTCATCAAGGGCCACCAACAGTAAAGGATTTAAGGATTTCCCTGCTTAAGCACAGGTGAATCAGTCAAAATGAATGAACCACTGATTAACTTATTTGTGCTTCATCAGGGAAACTCTTAAATCCTGCTTGTTGGTGGCCCTTGAGAACTGAAATTGAACAGCCCTGACAAAGTAATACAAACTAAATGCAGCACAACTGGAAAATAACTGCATTAGGATGATAAAAGTATAAGAAAGTCTGTAATATTTTTCAGTTATCAGCTTATTGAACTTTCTAAAACAGGGATGAGCAATGGTGGTCTGCTAGCTACTGGGAGTTGTAATCCAACATCTGGTGGGAAGCTAAAGCATAACCCTATTCTAAAACCTGCCCCTAAATTCTCATTGACTTATATTTTTTTATTAAACCAAA